>CM028136.1:716567500-717817500 GCA_016271365.2 Neoceratodus forsteri | reverse complement strand
GCCATCTCACCCCTCGCTCGCGATGTGTGATCGCAATCAAAGATTCTCGCGATCAAAGAATTTGTAGACTCGCGATCACAAATCGTTAGCGAATGGCGAATAAAGAATTTAAAAGCTAATAACTCTATTTTTGGACCAATTTGGATGGAACCAAAGCCATGGCTCAATAGATTGGGGTCCCTTGAGTAAAACCCAACAAAGTTTTACTTCAGAAGTGACCCCTGAGCCAAGATATTTGTGTTTGTGCAATTGAAAAACTGAAAACAAGATGGCAGACCTCACGATCAAAGAATTTTTCAAATTCCTCAGGGACAAAGATTCTTGAACCGTGAGGCTGCAAATTATTTGATCGCCAAGTGGGACGAGATGGCCAGAACCCGATTCTTTGATCGCAAAATATACTTATAAATTTTCCCATTGACTTATAATGGGAACTTAAAAGTGCCATACCTTTTGAATACCTTAGAATTTCTTCACTAAACAAAAAGCGGCATGTTTGGCCACTAAAACTCTTTCAAACAAGCCATCTCATAGAGTGGCACACCACACAATGGCTGTGCAGGACCACATTCAGAATGCCAAAAGGTGCCTCCAAAAATGGATAATTTTGCATTTTTCAGTGCTTTCGTACACAAAGACCGGCACTCCGACCGAAACTCAATTTGGCAAATCAAGAGATCCATTGAACAGGTCCAATGTTATTAATGCCCAAACTTTTGACTTTAGTATGTAAATGACCGCTGAACCCTAACTATAGTGGCGCAACCACGCCACTATAATATATATATAGATATATATTAGAGGCAAAAAAACTCCATTTAATGCATTAGTTAGGTTGTTTCACACCAACAAAGTGAGGAAATTCAGTGTTAGGGTTGAAGCCCCTTGGCTTCCCGCTCACTTCAACCGCATTGGGGTGCGATTATGGTTGTCGGACATAACTCTCACCCCATCACATGTAAAGGATGCAGAGGGTGTAGGAGAATGGGTGAGAGTTAGACTGACAACCTCAATGCGCACCCCAATGCCGGGTTTGGGTGGGCAGGGGGCCAAGGGGGCTTTCAATCCTAACACCGAATTTCCTCACTTTTGTCGGTGTGAAACAAGCCTAACTAATGCATTAAATGGATTTTTTTGCCTCTTATTTCCCTTCTTTTTGAGAATGATAATGAGAAATAGTGAATGTAATGTGGCAGTGGGAGAGGGGTGCCCTTTGAGCCCCTCGCTCCCGCCACATGATTTCTTGTCACATAGTAACATTGTGCACACAAACGCAAATAGCAATGCGCATGGTGATGCAAAGCGAAACAGAAAGATAAACAGTAGTGTAGACAGAAATGTTAAAAACAACACAAAAGCAAGCACAAATGAAAATGCAAAGGGTAACGCACATGGTGGCGTAGACATGAATGGTAAGTGAAACGGGAATGGAACCGCAAGCAAAAACGGTAACGGTAACAGTAATGTAAGCGCACAGGCTGGTTTTCCCAAAAGCTGCATAAAGAAAGACAGTGAGTACAAAGAATGTATGCATAATAATGGTTCTCGGAGCAGAAAATGAGGAGTTGGAATACTAAATTGCTTATATCTCAGAAACCGTATGACGTAGAAAAAATTTTTTAAAGTCATATGATTTAGGACTTTCCTGGCTAGTTTTGCACTTAGTCCATAGCAGGGGGCTAACTATTTTTCTGACAAAAAGTCTGTATCTTGCACCGTTTCCGAGATAAGGGCCCTGAAAGGCGCGGCGAACGCCGTAATGTTATCCTATGGAAAAAAGAGAAGTTCGGAGTGCCATAACTTTGGCTCTCTGTAATATTTTTTCACCAAGCCACAAAACGGCACATCTATGTGATGTTGGCTGTGTTCCCTCCAAACTTCAGCCCAAAAGACCAAACTGTTATTTTGCAGCAGGGTGCCGAAGGATTCCTATAATGCATCGGACACCGTGATGTTATCCTAAGGGAAAAAGCATCAAATTTGGAGTGCTGTAACTTTGCTGCCATTCAATATTTTTTCAACAAAACACTGAAAGGCACATCTTTAAGAAGTCGGCTGTGTTCCTTCCAAATTTCAGGCCAAAACACCAAACCGTTCTTTTGCAGCAGGGTGCCAAAGAATTGCTGTCATTTTCCCACAGCCTAGAAAAGTACTGTCAAAGTCTGCGAAAGCTTTCGCAAATTCATTCGACAGTGTCGCAAGTGTGACAGTACTTTGTAAAAGTACTTTTCCAGAAATTTGAGAAACATATTTCTAGGGTGTTTTACCCCAAAATATAGACATGGCTAGCATCCTCAGGGTCTGACTAGGTGACTACAAAAAGAATTAGGTTGCTAGAGGGTCCCATTTTTAAATGCCAAGCAATTTTCTGATCACTAACTGGAAAAAAATGGCAGGTCTGCGACAGTAAAAGAGCCATTTGCGAAAGTAAAAACTGCATTTGCAACACTGTTGAACTCTTTGTTAACTTTTCCCATTGACTTATAATGGGAACTTGTTTTTTGAATAACTTTTGAATTGTTTAATATTTTTTCATGAAGGCACATCGGGGATGCTGGCCACATGTTCCCTGAAGATTTCAGACCAGTCGCACAAACCGTGTGACCTGTAGAGATGACAGTAAAATTCCAGAAAAGCTTAAACATGTGCGCAGATCACGCTTAATAACTCCGCAGCTGTATATGTGACTAGTACTAAACTTGACAGATCCCAAGGCGTATGGGTCTTGATCATGTATTCCAAATTTCAGGCAAATCCGTTGAATGGTTGTAAAGTTATTAAGGTGCAAAATTTGGGGTTTAACATGTAAATGACTCCTCAACCCTAACTATAGTGGCACTACTGTGCCACTATAATATATATGTTAGAGGCAAAAAACTCCATTTAATGCATTAGTTAGGGTTGTTCCATAGCAACAAAAGTGAGGAAATTCGTTGTTAGGGTTGAAAGCCTTCCTTGGACCCCCCTGCCTACACTCCCAACTGGCATTGGGGTGCACGTTGGGGTTGCTGGCCCTAACTCTCACCCCATCAGATGTGTGAAGAAGCAGAGGTATAGGAGAATGGAGGTGAGAGTTAGGACTGACAACCCCAATGTGCACCGTGATGCTGGTTGGGGATGAGGGCAGGGGGTCCAAGGGGGGCTTTCAACCCTAACACCTAATTTCCTCACTTTTGTCACTGTGGAACAACCCTAACTAATGCATTAATTGGAGTTTTTTGCCTCTAATTTCCCCTTTTTTTGAGAAGGATAATGAAAAATAGTGAATGTAATGCGGCGTCGAGAGCAAGGGTCCCGCGCTCCCGCCACGTGATGTCTTGTCACATAGTAACACGGTGCCCTCAAACGCAAATGGTAATGCACATGGTGACGCAACGTGAAACAGAAAGATAAACAGTACTGTAGACACAAATGGTTAAAATAATGCAAATGCAAGCACAAATGAAAACGTGAAGGGTAACGCACATGGTGCTGTAGACGGGAACAGTAAGTGAAATGCTTAAAGAACCGTAAGCAGAAGCGGTAAGGGTAACAGTAATGTAAGCACACAGGCTGGTTTTCCCCCAAAAGATGCATAGATAAAGACAGTGAGTATGAAGAATGTATGCATAATAATGGGTCTTGGAGCAGAAAATGAGGAGTTGGAATATTAAATTGCTTATATCTCAGGAACCATATGACGTAGAAAAAAAATTTAAAAGTCATACTATTTATGACTTTCCTGGCTAGTTTTGCACTTAGCTCTCTTTAAGGGGCTAAGCATTTTTTCTGATGAAAAGTCCGTATCTCGCACCATTTCCGAGATACGGGCCCTGAAAGGCCCGGCGAACGCCATAATGTCATCCTATGGGAAAAAAAGAGAAGTTCAGAGTGCCATAACTTTGGCTCCCTGTAATATTTTTTCACCAAACCAGTAAAAGGCACATCTGTGGGATGTTGCCTTTTCTCTCTCTCCAAATTTCAGCCCAAAAGACCAAACTGTTATTTTGCAGCAGGGCGGCAAAGGATTCCTGTAATGTATCGGACGCCGTAATGTTATCCTATGGAAAAAAGCATCAACGTTGGAGTACCGTAACTTTGCCACCCTGTAATATTTTTTCCCCAAAATGCTGAAAGGCACATCTGTGAGATGTTGGCTGTGTTCCTTCCAAATTTCAGCCCAAAAGACCAAACCGTTCTTTTGCAGCAGGGTGGCAAATAATTCCTGTCATTTTCACACAGCCTGGAAAAGTACTGTTGAACTTTGTGAAAGCTTTCGCAAATTCATTCGACAGTGTCGCAAGTGTGACAGTACTTTGCAAAAGTACTTTTTCCAGAAATTTGAAAAAACATATTTCTGGGGTGTTTTGCCCCAAAATAAAGACATGGCTAGCATCCTCAGGGTCCGACTAGGTGAATACAAAAATAATTAGGTTGCTAAACGGCCCCAATTTTAAATGCCAAACATTTTTCTGATCACTAGCTGAAAACAAAATGGTGGATTTTCAACAGTAAAAGGGCCATTTGAGACAGTAAAAACTGCATTTGCCACACTGTCAAACTTTTTATCTTTTCCGATTGACTTATAATGGGAAATTATTTTTTGAATAACTTTTGAACCATTAAATATTTTTTCATGAAATCTTCAAAAGGCACATCGAGGACCCCAGCCGCATGTTCCCTGAAGAGTTCAGACAGGTCGCATAAGCCGTGTGACCTGTATGTGCGACAGTAAAATTCCAGAAAAGCTTAAACATGTGCGAAGATCACGCTTAATGACTCCGTAGCTGTATATGTGACCAGTACAAAACTTGGCAGATCCCAAGGCATGTGGGTCTTGATCATGTATTCCAAAATTCAGGCAAATTGGTCAAACAGTTGCAAAGTTATTAAGGTGCAAAATTTGGGATTTAACATGTAAATGGCTCCTCAACCCTAACTATAGTGGCACTACTGTGCCACTATAATATATATATATATAGTTGACACAACTGAAAACTAGTCTTCTCCTATATAGTTATTGTACCTAGTGGTTTTTTAGTTAAGTATCTGTAAGCATTGTATTTTGTTTTTTATGTATGATCTGTTATGTTATGTGTATGTGTCCTCTAGGATCTCCTTACAAATGAGTTGTCTCAACAGTGTATCCTGGTAAAATTAAATTGAATTAAAAAAAATATATATATATGTATTAGAGGCAAAATCTCCATTTAATGCATCAGTTAGGGTTATTCCACAGCGACAAAAGTAAGGAAATTCGGTGATAGGGTTGAAACACCCCTGGACACCTCCAGCTCACCCCCTCAACTGGCATCAGGGTGTGCATTGGGGTCATCAGACCTAACTCTCACCCCATCACATGTGTAAAGAAGCAGAGGTATAGGAGAATGGGTCGAGAGTTAGGACCAATGACCCCAATGCTCACCCCAATGCCGGTTGGGAAGGGCAGGCTGGAGGTGTCCGGGGGGGGTTTCAACCCTAACACCAAATTTCCTTACTTTTGTCACTGTGGAATAACCCTAACTGATGCATTAAATGGAGTTTTTTGCCTCTAATTTCCCTTCTTTTTGAGAATGATGATGAGAAATACTGAATGTAATTTGGCGGCTAAGTCTTGTGACATAGTAACAGGAACAGCAACGCAAGCACAAGGTGGAAATGCAAATGGTAACAGTAACAAAAATGCAAGGGCAAATGACAATGCAAAGAATAACACACATGGTGGCACACACGGGAACGGTAACACTAACAGGTACATAAATGCATGGGGAAACAGTAACTGTAACAGTAACAGAAGCGCATACCCTGATTTTGCTGGACAACTGCATAGAGAAACACAGTGTGTACAAAGAATGTATGCATTGTAATGGCAATGGAAGCTTAAAATGAGCATTGGAAGTACTTAATTGCAAATATCTCAGCAACCGTACGACGTAGAAAAAAAATTTAAATGTCACATATAACCCCCCCGTTACCCGGGGTTACTAGAATCCCAGTAAGACCTAGTGGTAGGCAGGGAAGGCAGCTTGTGAAACTCCAGTTAAATGGATTTCACACTGTCTCACTCTGTTCTCAGTCTCAGCTGAGACTGAGGGATGACATCACCATAGCACTATCGCAGCTGCATGAGCCACATTGGAATCTGCAGTTGGGAGTTAGGTTAGAATGTTGGGAGTTTTTGAACAGTGAGCAGCAGTTGTGTGTGAGCAGTCTTGAAGAGAGGAGCACAGCAGTCTGTGCACAGGCTCTTGGAGCCTAAAGCTCTGATATAGAGCTACTTTTAGGGACAGGTGTGTGTTTCCACCAAAAGAGGAACACAGAAAGCAGTTTGTGAAGTGGTGGAGACTGCTGTTACTGGTCTCTGTGCCCCATCCCTGAGGGGATGAGGGTAAAAGGTTTGCCTGTTATTCCAGGGGCAACCCTCCTGGTTCCAGCTGGGGAAGAAGCTGCCTTATTTTTCTAAGTTGTGCTGCGGCACCAGAAGCTGTCAAGAATCCCCTGTGGGGCACCTGCAACCAAAGGGTGAGTTCTGCTCTTACATGGGACCTATGTTTCACCTGAATTGTTGTAAAGTGGGGATTGGATTGCTTAATCAGTGGGATGCCTAGAGGAATAGGATAAGCCAAAGTAAAAGTATGTCTTGTCACATAGTAACACGGTGCTCGCAAATGCAAATGGTAAGGCGCATGGTGATGTAAAGCAAAACAGAAAGAGAAACAGTACTGTAGACACAAATGGTAAAAATAATGCAAACACAAGTGCAAATGAAAACGCAAAGGGTAATGCACAAGGTGGCATAGATGGGAACGGTAAGAGAAACGGGTACAAAACCGCAAGCGGAATCGGTAAGGGTAACAGTAATGTAAGCGCACAGGCTGGTGTTCCCCAAAAGCTGCATAGAGAAAGACAGTGAGTACAAAGAATATATGCATAATAATGGGTCTTGGGGCAGAAAATTAGGAGTTGGAATACTAAATTGCTTATATCTCAGGAACCATACGTTGTAGAAAAAAATTGAAGAGTCATATGCTTTATGATTTTCCTGGCTAGTTTTGTACTTAGCGCCCAGCATTTTTCTGACAAAAAGTCCATATCTTGCACCGTTTCCGAGATACAGGTCCTGAAAGGCACAGCAAACATTGTAATGTTATCCTATGGGAAGAGAAGTTTGGAGTGCCATAACTTTGCCGCCCTGTAATATTTTTTCACCAGACTACCAAAAAGCACATCTGTGGGATGTTGGCTTTCTTCCCTCCAAATGTCTGTGTAAAAGACCAGACTGTTATTTTGCAGCAGGGTGGCAAAGAATTCCTGTCATACAGTGGACACCACAATGTTAGTCTATGGGAAAAAGTGTCAAATTGGAGTACAGTAACTTTGCAGCCATTTTCCCACAGCCTAGAAAAGTACTGTCGAAGTTTGCGAAAGCTTTCACAAATTCATTCGACAGTGTCACAAGTGTGACAGTACTTTGCGAAATTACTTTTTCCAAAAATTTTAAAAACATATTTCTGGGGTGTTTAACCACAAAATAAAGACATGGCCAGCATCCTCAGGGTCCAACTAGGTGAACACAGAAAGAACTGTGTCCCTAGAGGGTCCCATTTTTAAATGCCAATCATTTTTCTGATCACTAACTAAAAACAAAATGGCAGATTTGCGACACTACTAGGGTAATTTGCAACATTAAAAAGTGCATTTGCGAAAGTGTCAAACTGTTTGTTAACGTTCCCCATTGACTTATAATGGGAAATAGTTTGCTGAATAACTTTTGAACCGTTTAATATTTTTTCACAAAATCTTCAAAAGGCACATTGAGGAAACTGGCCACACGTTCCCTGAAGTTTTTGGACCACTCACACAAACTGTGCGACCTGTAGGGATGAGCAAAGAATTCAAAGAAGCATAAATGCACATGCAGATCATGCTTAATAACTCCAAAGTCGTATATCCAAACAATACAAAAGTTGGCAGATACCAAGACGTATGGTTCCTGATTGCGTATTCCAAATTTCGGGCAAATCTGTTGAACGGTTGCAAAGTTATTAAGGTGCAAACCTTTAGGTTTAACATGTAAATGGCTCCTCAACCCTAACTATGGTAGCACTAATGTGCTACCATAATATATATATATATATATATATATATATAGTCATGGCAAAAAACTCAGTTTAATGCATCAGTTAGGTTGTTCCACAGCAACAAAGGCGGAAATTTGGTGCTAGGGTTGAAACCCTAACTCCACATTTCCCCACCCCCAGCTACACACACACACACACACACACACATTTGCAAGTTAGAGGCAGGACCAAGGCAACACGACCAATCACAGACAACCAGCAGCTGGTTATAGAAATAACATACAACTGTTTAAACATACTACAAGACACATCCATCATCATGGGCCATCAAGTGTGCAAGTTCTGCTGGTGTCCAAGTGAGTTTATCCTATGGATGCATATTGCCCATCAGTTTTTAGTGTATTACAGTATACGTTTTTTACATCTAATAAATTTTCTATATCTTGTCAATGACAGTGTGTTGATAATCATCACTGCAATAACATAGCAGTATCTGGCTGTAGTGTTACAGCCCTTTAATGCCTCCTGATGTTACTCCAGAATAAGACAATCATGTGTCAGTATACTATTCTCTGCACAGCAGTACTGTTCAATCATCTTACATTGTAGAATGTAATATCAGTGTGGAACTCTTGGACCTGATAACTCACATGGTAACACTATACAACAGCTCAGTTGTGAAAACTTTGTCATTTTAAACAGCAAATTCTGTGCCTCTACTATTTGATAAACTGCTGCTAATGTGGTATTCAAAGCATCAGTGTTCAGATGTCTATTTCCATGAGCACATAGTAGCAGAGATCAGTTTAAGACAATTTAATGTGTCTAACAACGCACTGATCTTACCATGCCATAAGAAAAAATTGGAACAGTGCAGTATTATCTACTAAGTCATTCTCCACTATTATTTGAACATTTACAGCTCTATATGACACTGTGTCACCCAAAGTATTCTATGTTACTACTTCAGTCTTTCTGTCTTACTCTGACTCTGTAACTGTAAATGCATGTTTATGATTGTATGCACATTGCTACCTATCTGGTAGTAGTGGTGGCGAAATACAACATTTTTCCACCTCTGTACCTATGAATGAATTATATTAGACAGGGTTTACACCAAGGTTTCATGTCTGAAATGGCTCCTAATGTCACCCCAACAGTAACAAATAATGTACTCGAATGCAATTATTAACACTATGCTGCTCACTGCTATCTAATCCTAAATGGATAAATGGCAATGTCAAACTGTAGGTAACAAACTGTAAAATATCATACTGGGCCATGGTGGACATTATCAGGCAAAGCATTTCACATATTCACAATCATATGACTATTGTCATAGGCTGGGAACATCATGAGCCATCTATACCAATGTTGGTTTTGTTAGTGGCTCTGCATGGGGCACTAAAATGTCAAAATTTTTATTTTGCATACTATTTTGAATCACTAATAACAGAACTGTCACACAAGTACTGAGTACTCTATGTATTAATACATATGTGATAAGAAATTGTCATTTATGCAACATGTGTGTCTCAATGTGACCAAGCACATCTTGATTTGAACAAGTGTACATTTAACAATATATGTTACTTAAGGGGTCCCATACTGTCTTTTGTTTTCTGTGTATTTCCACATTAGATAACGTACAATGTTATAGATACTTTCTTCTATGTTGACATCTCATTATATCATCGCAGCATGAACAAACAATGTATATCATAGGAATTGTATGTGTAACAGTATTGTTGTGACATGTGACCATATGAAGATGTGCACAACACTCTGTACACCCATGACTGCTCAAATGCAACAGTTGTTGGCCCATGATGATGGTTGTGTCTTGTAATATGTTTAGACAGTTGTATGTTATTTCTGTCACCCGCTGCTGGTTGTCTGTGATTGGTCATGTTGCCTTGGTCCTGCCCCCTACTTGCATATCTGTGTGTGTGTGTGTGTGTGTGTGTAGCTTGGCGGCTGGAGGGGAATGCAGAGTTAGGGTTTTCAACCCTAACACCGAATTTCCTTGCTTTTGTCGCTGTGGAACAACCCTAACTGATGCATTCAATTGAGTTTTTTTGCCATGAATTTCCTGTCTTTTTGAGAAATCATTATGTCAAATTAATTTGAATATGTTGTTCAGACCGTGTCTCCCTTTTCACAACACAAACTCACCAAGATATAGATACCTTTGTCTGAATATGTAGTTGTCTTATAGTATTTATACAGCAATAAGTCATGTTCTACACCTTTGATGTTAAAACTAAAATGCTCAATCTATGGAATAGGAGATTAGTCTGTTCACTACATTGGTCTATAGCAGATTAACATTGCAAAGGATAAAACCTGCACCAATGGGCATCATACACTATGTTTAGATGCACCAACACACCAACAGCAACATACATATTATCACTATTACTTTATGTTTAATGAAAGACCCAACACAGGTAGATAAGACTTACAAAAGATTTATTGGCAATTAAAAATTGAAAAAAAGGCTGAATTAAAAATCCAATTGGTGCACAAAATCAGTCTCACAAAACAAACATTCAAATGTTTTTCACCAATATTTGAAATACATGTAAAACAGTATCACAGATAGCCAATGGCTAAGATGTGACAGTAGTACACAATACATAAACACAGGTACCACAGTACTCTCTGCACACTGCTCACACATATCAAACAGGTATGATGTTGTTGTCATTGTGTGACTGATAATGTGAATGTTGCTGGCGTGGGCGAAAAAACAGATGCCAACCGTTAAAGTAATAGCAGCAGAACCAAACAATGCTCTCTAAAAAAATACACAGCTTAAACTTACTGTTAAACATTTAAATGTTATATATTTTATGTGTATTCATATGCATATATGTACACATACATATACATGTTAAGACATATCACTATCTTACTGAATTTGGAAAATTCCCACCTGACCCCTCAATAGAGGCATTAAAAAAATATTATCAGAAACACAAAAACTCAGTTGTTATCAGTGAAAGTGTCTGATGTACAGTTGTCAACTATTATAAACATACATTAAATTCACTTATCATAAAAATAAATCAAACGGCACATGTTAACAGGAACTATATATATCAGTGAAAATTATTGAATCAATAATCAAATTACTAACAAACTAATAAAGCACCTAGATCTGTAACATCTTCTACTTACATTAAAGAAATAGTTTTACAGAATGCTATGAATTTAACATTTTATTATATGGTAATCAAAATATGTAACCTTTAGATCATTTAAAATATGTACTACAACACTTAACATTGATATCAATTATGGGTATAAGGAATAACATTATACTATATATGTGGAACTACATATCTATGGCATACTTATTGATATATTAACATAACATTTAAAAGATATGAATGCAAAACTTCAAAACAGTTGAATATTACTAACTTTGCAATAGATTAACTTACATGGCAGTTAGCACAACTACTTTAAACATCACAGTACAAACTATTAACAAGTAATGTCTTTACAATCATTTATAGATATGTACAATACAGATGTACGGCAACAAAACAGGGATAGTAATACACTGTTGTAACCCAAAATGGTGTTATATAGTGAAGACACAAGTGGATAAAAGAAAAGGAACACAGGCCACACATGATGCTACTCAACATGTGACAGACTGATGTGCATTTAACAGTATTGTACTCTTAAGTTCAGGTCATCAGACCATGTAAAATAAGACAGTTAAATACTGCTGGCACATAACTGGAACAAACACCAGGATATATTTTACTCATGAAAGATCTTAATAATGTAATCATACAGAAAAATGTTGACAAACAGATGTGTTACACAGTTTTCCTTATGCACATGGACAAGTATTGTGCCTTAGTACAGGCACACAGTTGGCAAGTGTACCAACTAGTACTTGCTATTTCTGCATACAACATACTCATAAAAGACAATGACAGAAGGGGGCAACCAGATAGGAATATCTCTTTTAACATTAAAAAGTCTTCCTTACACATATAAGTGTGGTTTTTCTAGTGACTATGAAGACAGCTGGTGCTGATTGAAGACCATTGCAACTATTTTCACTGTGTCACTGATCAACACAACAATCTTATATGTCATATTGAGTAAGCATATGGTGTTAAACCATGTGATATGTTACCAGTGTAGTAATTAATGTACATCTGTAAGAAAGAACATGATAATATACAGAAGTCACTCTGTAACAAGATGGACAGCAAAGTATGTCACATGTTGTGTGACTATTCCTCTGACACATGAAGATTGTCGTAATTCTTCAATATCAGTACATATGCATTTTTTAAGTGTTGCAGTAGTATCTGTTTGAAAGAGCTTGTTGAGTCATCACACTCAACCCAGCCAGTTCTGTACCTCAACAAACAAGTGTAATGTCCAGAATGTACAGACTGGCCATAGTGGTAGTTCACAGCATGAGTGTCAAACACTGCTTGGTTAAATACAATTCTACCATCTGTGAAATCAGTGATAGGTGTATCAACTCTGAACCCATTAGAGTCAAATCTATACAACACAAGCATAACATATTGAGATGAAGTCCTCAGACATATGGACTGAGTGCATGTACCTCAACACCTTACACACAAGTGACCACTTTCAGTATTTGTAAACAGCTGCCAGAACTTGACACTTTTAATCTGAGGCACAAACAGAGAAACCCAAAGCATGTCTTCTGTGGTTTCTTGCTTTGAATAACCACATAACACACATACATATTTGGTAGCATATGACACAGTGAAATACTGATGCATTGGAATCCCCTCTTCATCCAAGCTGTTAATGATTGCTATCATGAGCCAGCTGGCATCCTGCTGCATGTTAGCAGCAAATGAAGTGCATCTGTCATACGTCTCCAACACCTGTCATAGAGGTGTAAGTGACTGTACATTGTTAGACTGATCAGAAGCCACATTGACAACCTACTTCAATGTCTTTCATAAGGCAGTCTCTTGTGGAGCAAATATTTCCTGCACAAAGTGTGGTATGTGGAAAAAAGACTTGCATAGCTGAATTAGCATAACAGTTTACTCTTGTACTGTTATCAAACACTGGGACAACAGCCATACCAACTGACTTCTGGCTGACAGCCAGTTCTGCACTTGTATTTGACATTGTGACCTTCTTAACACTCCGCACAGTTGAATCAATTGTATAAGTTCGTTTTCTTTTGTTACCAAGTGTAGCTGCGACTGTGGGATGTGAGACAACCACACACATAGGTAGTGGTATTAAAGACATCTGTGGCAGATATAGAGTACGTAATCTGTTGTACTCAACAATACATCGCTTGTCAGCACGCATCTTCTGAGGTGGAAGTGTTATGATGTGCAACCCAGAAAGACTACGTATGCATGAAAGTGCGACGTAGCTCATGCCATCCTTGAAAATGTCTGTCCCTATGTCCACCATTGCTGAATCCAAACTGAATCCCTGAGACCTGTGAATTGAAACAGCATATGCAACACATATTGGGTGTTGGCACTCTTTGCAAACTGTGTGAGAGGCTTTTCAGCACCATGCAGTTTTGCTTAAAGTTGAACCAGTGTATTCTTCTGTGGTGATTTGCATATGCAGCCCATGATGTTTTGCATTGTGGGGGCATGTGTGATTTTGTACATATTGGGAACTGTTTCCTGTTCACATAGATATCCTTAAATACCTGGAACTTAACACAGGTAAGATCAATTTGCACAGGCGGTTCCATGTTATCAAAGTGGACAAGTGTCTCAATAAATGTTTTCTGAACATTGTAAATGAAGTCAATGATGTTACCCATAGCACCATTTACCATACCACACTCCACATCAAGATTGTGGCATAGCATGACATGTGCATTCTTACAACCTGTAAGAACAGCTTCCAGTCCAGCTGTGCGTGAAACATCTGACTTCAGTTCAGAGAGTCATTCAGTCATCTTCGCTACCATTTTCCAACTTAGAATGACACCATCAACTGTTTCTACAGCATGCAGTGTGAGACTCTCTTGATTCTCTCTCTGCAACATGACCCTGTTGAACTCAGCACATTTCTTCAGTCGTAGCATAAGACACACAATGCATGTGCCTGTTGAGTACACATCACTGAAAACATCACATGCTGTTTCTATGGATGTAGTATCTATTCTGATTCTTCGACCACGTAACACTGAAACATGTTCTGGCAACAGAGAACCTGTATGAGCTTGATCCAACAGTGCCTTATAAGCCAGATCACCACTTTGTTGCATGTTCTGATACAGCTCGACATAGGTAAATAACTCCCACAGATTAAAACCTCCAATGCCGCCTAGTGTATTCTTAGCCTGCTTGACAGTCAGAGCTGCAAAGATATGTTCTGCATTAACTGGTGCAAGGTGTAAGACGTCTCCAAATACAACAATGCTTTTACCACCAAATGCATTTCCATAGTCAGTCCCCAAGATCTCCTGTAGACGTAGGTGTATACAGGCAAGCATTACATTGGAGACCATACTAATCTCATCAGTGCTCAGTAACTTCATCTTATTAAACACAGAAGAAGCAGAGATGCAATCTCAAATGACAGCTTACGATACTCTCCTGCTTTGCCATGCTCCACTGGCAACATGAAGAGACAGTGTAACATAATTCTGCCAATGTTGAATGCAGCCAGTCCAGTGGGAGCACTAACAGCAACAGACATTGTTGACCCTGTCAGGTTCTTTATTTCTGCCATTATGGCCTCTATAAGGAAACTCTTTCTTGTGCCGGCTGTGCCACTAACAAACTTCAGCAGTGGCTTGTAGTCAAGACAGTCACATTTCTTGTGTTCATGTAGTATTCCATGCTGGACAGCATCAGTGACCTCAGAGTGAATCACACATTGCTGCTCATCGAGTCTCTCTCTCTCTCAACTCAGCTGGGTCAACATTGCAGTGTGTGCCATGTTTCATAACACTCTGAACTTCTGACATGAGTACTTCTGGGGCATTCAGAGGCAGAGGTTCTCTAAGGATACCTTGTCCTTCTGGATCAAGATTGTCCTGTGAACTGATGGGAGTGTCCTCTTCAGGTTGTTTCTGTGCCTTCTCAAGTTGTTCCTTCTCAGTGTCTAGCCTCTGTATATATGTGTCTGAGTATTCACTTTTGAATGTCACGTAACTGTGATTAAATTCTTCCTCGAACGTCTGCTCTCAGATGTGCCTAAATGTAACTTACAGTGGTCAATGAGCCAAGGCTTATGTCTCTTAATGAGACAGCTGTCCACTCCTTTGACCTTGTAAATGTCGCATGTACAATCAGGTGAGACATCTGTCTTGTAGTCATACCACTTAGCCACCTCAAATAAACACATTTGATCCATGTCTTCATCTCTACAGGGGTAGTATTTGTCAATGAGGTTATTCTTCAAGATATGTCTTGAAGACGGTCTCTTGACAGCCAGTTCCTCAATCTCAGCATGAGGAATAAGTACACATTTTCACTTCTCTTTGTAGTTTACACTGAGAAAGCCCACAGCATCAGATTTGCCGGACAAATGTGTACCAATCAAGCGATCACCAGCTTCATAAGCACCACATTCTCTGTGTGATAGGGTCTTCAACCCTTGTGACCACAACTGAGATGTCAGTGACTTGCCTGAACTGGCAATATCTTCCCAAAGATCTTGCAAGCTAGTCTGTTCATGTTTTGTTATGTACGAAGTGACGTACCGAACCAGAGTCAACGAGTTGTCAGCCACAAACCGAACATCTATGTTTGCTTGCCACATTAGAAAAAGAGTAGGGTTGTAGTCATTGATGTACACCTCATTCTCTTCTCTGGGTGACTCAAACCCTCTTGGTTGATTTTGCCTTCAAGTGGTGTCGCATAGCTGAAAAAATTTCATTCATGCAACCATCCTGACAGACACATCTAGAGAATCCGAAACAGCATCTTGTGTACCATTCGGATTTGTTCTTTACTACCCGGTGACAGTATTTTGCACAAATATGGTGCTGGAACTTTTCCACCAACTTCCACAGTGTTGGACTGTCATACTTGTCCGGAATGCGGCAAGTGATGTACTACTTAATGAATGCTAGCACTTCCGCTGCTTCATGTTCACCTATGCATGGGGCATCCTTAATCCACAGTAACATGTGAATATGAGGAGCACCTCATACTTGATACTCCATCCTCCAGAAGTAATGCTCCACAATACCAAGAGGTGAATTCTCCTTTGACAAAATTAAAGTGAGAATGTCATGGAATAGCTTGTGGAAATGCCTTGTCGCAGACACGGGGTCAAGTGAGCACATTTCTCTGACAGTCATTGATGAAATGCCCTCTGCATCACAATTTGCCCACTTCAACAGTTCTATGACCTCATCCCAGGCATACTCGGCACAACTGAGTGTGACAAACCATGTGGCTGGACCATACTCTTGCAGCAGGTTCATCACCTTAGAGTGTCTGCGATACTAGTATTCTTTGGTGCCACATAGACTTGACAGAATGGAAGTCAAATTCACTTGCAAATTTTCATCCTTCTGCTTTAGTTTCTCCAGGAACTGTGCAGCTGTTATTCCATCAAGTAGAGTTGTGAGATGAATAGTATGTGCAATAGACACAGACAGTATGCTATGCTCACTCTCCCACAGGAGATGAAATAGGCACTGTTTGTTGTATCTGAATTTGCCATCCTCATTGAGCACACAGCTAGTATGGTACTCAGCACCCTGCACATGCACTTCTCTTTCATCTAGGCATCTATCTGAGTAAATAAATTTGGGAATAAATCTGGGAAACAGTGTGCTTCCAATGTTGCCTCCCAAATGCTAACAGGCTCACCTTCCACCTGTTTCATTTAATAAAGATCAATGTTGTCCCCTACTGGATCTCTGTCATGCAGTGGGTGAATTGTGTACTGTTCTTACACATTATCATTTGTCTGCACATTGACCTTCTCAATCATTGGTTTTGTGGTTTCCAACAGATCATGTTCAACAGACACAGTGGTCATGCGATCAATATCAAGGTCTGCATAAAAATGATTGTTGCTTTTTAAATAAGTAAGAGCAAGCTTCACCTTCTCTACATTGACAACATACTGCCAAATGACCTTTGACCTAGTTGGAATATCATTAACAAGAATCACCGAAGTGTTCACAATGGAGATCGCCTCCACATTTTCCTGCAGAGGAAGTGGAAGATACATAACAGAACCCTTAAGAGATCTAATGAGTTCTTTTTGTGGAATGTTCTGTGTCTTTGTGTTCAGATGTAGAATAGTTTGAAATGGTTTCATAGTCTAAATAAGAATCCATTCAAACATATTCAATGTGGCAATCTCAGCTGGCATAACATGTGCCTCCATATTGTTCAAGTCTGACCTTGGTGGCAGAATGTTAGTGTTCACTTTGGAGAAACAGTGCTTGCACATAACAATGATTGGGTCTAACCAAAAGTCCCACTTTAACAGCAGAAATGCTGACAGTTGAAACCACATGTCATTGTACACTGCCTAGGTTTCCAGGTTGACTGTGACCGTTTGTTTCTTGTAACAGAGCCGATCACATGACACACATACACAGTCAAATTTTTCTGTCTTTGCCCACTCAGATTTGTCAATTGATTTCCCAAACTGCTTGAGAATATCACTTTCTAAGACAGACACAGAATTTCCATCAGCAATTGATGACTGATCAATCACAGTATCTGTCACACTGCTGGCCCATCGCAGCTGTTTCAAAAATGTCATAGCACCATGCATGTCACCAGACTGCAGTAACTCATTCAGACGGGTATACCAAGCAACAAATTGTCAAACCTCATAGACCCTGTACACAAAGTTCTGCATGCCTGATTGATGCACTCCCAGCATCTGCATGTGGTGAAAGAAACTGTCACAAACACCACTACCTAGACATGCAAGTGAGTGACCTGTAAGTCCAGTATGTGGACGGATCTCACAAAGGTCTATACTCTTAAACAGTTTATGTCTGTCTTTATGATCAGAAATGACAAACAGGTTGATAAAGTGTTCAACTTTGTCAAATGATGATTGCCTTCTGTTGCAAGTCACATCACACATCCATGACAGACAGTGACACTTACGAGGCTGAGTAGTTGCCTCACACTCATCTTCTGATTCCATTGTAGTGTCACCACACACACCCAGCACGTTACATAGTTTACCGTGCTCATCAATGCACAAGTTGCTGTCCTTTTTCTGTGAGTAATATGACTCCTCCCAGAAATACACCTCTGAGTGCTGTGTATGCAGCCACCGACCTGTGAAAGCATCATAGAAATTGTGCAGGTTCAAGACAGGATACTGTTGTAGCCTCATCTTTATGTCATACACAACTTTCCTGAACTGTTCAAGTACATGTGACATCTTATGCCACAAACGTTGAAGAGCAAATAGTGCTCTATTAACAAATGTACATACTTTCAGATGCAATGTCATCAAAGAGAGATGACTCTTTGTTTTTTTGTGCTCACGTCTCATCACAGCAGCAATAATTCTGTCAATCTTACCTTTAGAAGCTAGTGATTGAAAATACTTTTGCTTCCTCAGATAAGCATCAGCAGCTATCAATTTATGTTGCCACGTAGTACGTTTATTTATGCTTGCCTTTGCAACATGAGTCTTTCATCTCAGAGATTTGCACAACTGTTGCTCAGCTACACATTTTTTCCTTGCAGTTGAGCAAGTAAGTACTTTTTCTGCAGAGTAAGCAACCTGTGAAATCACTGCTTGAGTGGAATGCTGAATTGTTTTACATCTTGAACTACCATCAGTGGGTTTTGGAGCACTCTTAAGCAACTGTGAAGTACTATGATACCTGTTTCATCTCTGCATAGAGGTTCATCTCTGTTTAGAGGGCATCTTCCCTGTCTGTAAATTTACAGTAGTTTGCACCAATCTTACAGAAGTATCAGACACCTGTATAATAAATAGATAAAAACTAAATTTTAGTGTTGATCTGTTTTTTTTGTCCTGACATTACTTAGTGACACTCACTATCCATGTCTCATATAAGAACAGTAAATAGTACTGTCTACAAAAGATTGCAAACATTATTACTCTAATAAATGAACACCACTAAACCTATATACAATATTTCAAACATTGCAGAACATAAGCTGACTAATAATATCAGAAGAAATATCTGAAAATGTCAAAATTGAAGTATTAGCACAATGTAAAGCATCCACAGTAGTTTTTTTCCTAAAAAATACTGTTTTTAACAAAAGTTTAAAAAGTAGTGTTGAATGTGCGACATTTTTGCAAAATATGGTGTCGTGTGCATGAAAGCGTCACAAAGTTTAATGTCAATAGCATGAAAGTGTCTAATGTAGTGTTGCAAAAGTAGTGTTGAACACATGAAAGTGTTGAATAATAGTGTCGTGAGCACGATAGTGTCACAAAATGACATTGTAAAACACCACCTTTAAGACTCAGCCAATCAGAGACTGCTTCCTATTTGACTGACAGACGCTGCTACCAATGCAGTGTCAGATTGATCAGGTCATGTCAGGCAACCAATCACAAGTGCTGAAGAGTGGAGAAGAAGGACATAACAGCCATTTTAGAAAAAAAGGAGAGACCCTGCTTTACACTGTGTAAGTACATCACATTTTATATACAATTTTTCTAGCATTATAAAAACTGTTAGCACAAAAATAGTATTGAACAAAACGTTTTTTGACAATGACAATCTAAATAACCTATTATGCTGTAAAAAGAAGTTATAACTGTTTTAAAGTCAGGGTGTCAAGTAGTACTAGCACAGATAGAGCTGCAAATGGAGGCAGAAAGCAAGCAGTATGTGTATCATAACACAAGAGGCAACCAATCACATGACTCTGTGTAACTGTGATTATTTGAAGTAGCCTATTAAAATGTAGTATTTTCCCACTAAGAAATCTTTCAACATTTCTGGTTGACAGCAACTACAGCCATTAAGTGTGGTCATAGTCAGTGCATGCACTCTTTTGGTTAGCCATCAGAAAGCATCAACCAATAACTTTTAAAATCACTGTGTTTTGGGGTAGCCCACCAAAGTAATGTTGAAGGAGAGAGGGAAATTTCAGTTTCATATTCAGTAGTGACTAGACACTGCAGGGCAAACACTGATTTTTTTGGTAGCTCTCTGTCCACTTTTCAGCTTAAAAACTCAGAATGGCAGAAAAGAGCAAATGGACTGTGTGGGTAGTGGAAGCAGCATAGTAAGGCGCACTTCAGAGTATGCTCAGAGGAGTGATTTTGACAAAAATCTGCAGCTTCCAAATTGCTCTGTTAAGTGGTTTGGCATGGGTGGCATGAGGTGGGAGCATCTCATGACAACAATGCACAGACTTCTGAGAACTCAAGCTCAGCCAGACATACTGCTGATTCATCTTGGAGGCAATGATTTGGGCACCAAACAATGGGAAGATTTAGTGTCAGACGCAAAATTGGACCTTGCTTCGATTATGGGTACGTTACCTGCCTGTAAGATAATTTTTTCTGATATTATGGAGCGTAGAGTCTGTCAAGCACAACAACACATGTACCTCCTTGACAGAGCTTGCAGAAAGGTAAACATCCAAATATCCAGATATCTGCCCATTGTTGGGATGCACACCATACGTCACCCTGAAATGAAATATAGTAATGATAGGCTATACCTACCAGATGGTGTGTACTTCTCACATGCTGGCAATTGCCTTTTCCTGGGTTACCTTCAAGATGGGATCCTCACAGTCCTCTAAAAATATCAGGCTGTTACAGCAAATACAATTGTAAAAAAAGGCTCTTTTAAAAGCCAAATAACTTTGTCAAAAAATAGAAAAGCTGCACAGATAACACACACAAAGCAAAAGCCATGCTATTTCACTGTTACACCACTACACAAATTCAGATGCATGCAGATCTTCAGAATTGTGGCATGCATACAGCCATAGTTAATAAACTGTAGTGTAAAAACATCACTATGTTGTTTCAGTATACATCTAAGACATACTGAGACATACACTTATGAAGACTACTCTGTTGTCAATGTCATATTATCTAATGATTAGTCTACCCATGAAACATTGTGTTTTATAATAACTATAGAATCACAAAGATTTATCTCTCTGTGCATCCTTAGTATTAAATGTATACAGAGGAGAAAAAATGCACATCACAATATATTGCAGTAACATACTGTTTTATCTTTATTTATCACAGCTTTAAACAAGTCAAAATACAGCTATGAGACTCTGGAACTTGAGGGAGTTGTGCTGCCTCGTTGAGGCAGCCCAGGTCAGAGGGAATGCCTGCATCCTGATGAGAAGCACCAACAGGAAGCTGAATTCAATTTGGAGGCTCATCTATGACTTCTTGCGGCTTGTTTTAAAAGTGAAAAATAAGAATCTCATGATGTGCAAGAGGAAGTGGAAGCTGTTGTGCCAGCATTTCTACACACTCAAGAACAGAGAGGAGATACCGGACAATGACATTTGCTGGTACTACCTTGCTCACGAGATGTGGGAGGCTGCTAGGAATCCGACTGCGGGGGAGCGCCTAACACACTGTGAGTAAAGAAAGTATCTGTTACTCAGTGTAACATTTTCTTTTCCAGTAATGAAAAAGAAGCTCACTGTTGTGTTAATTATAAAAAGGATCTAAGAAATGGAACTTTCTGATTGGCTGCAAACATTCTAACAGCCTTATGTTAATCTTTCATTAACATACATGTAGGGCTTAGCCATATACTGAACAAGGTTTAACACTGTTTAAAAACATTTTTTTATTATAATAGCAATAATGCACCCCGAGGTACTATGTTAATGCTCAGTTAATCACCCTCTATGGGGCATGTGGCACTTGGCTACACTTCATGCTACAGTACACCACTAGAAGGTGATTAACAGACCATTAACATAACTGTGAGGTACAAGACCACAGCCTCAGTACTACCTGAGGTGTCACATGATCCCACCACACCAGACAGCTTCAAGGCTGCTATTCCCACAATACAATGTTTTGTTGTAATCCACATTATTAGAAATTATGCCCATTTGTGTGTGACTCCAATCACAGTGATACTTCATTTCCGTACATTGCCTCACTATAAGAATGGCTGTGCATTAATGCTGCACTGCCTGGTGTTGGGGGGGACATTGACTTGCTGATACCATCAGCTCCTAAGTATCATAACATATCTCCCTAAAATCAAGCTGATAGTATATTGATATCCATGCCCTTAGTATTATAATCAGTCTGCACTCAGGATGCACAACTTCTGTCAGCAGAGCGGGTGCATTGTCTGACTGCCACTGTCAAACTGTTAAGTCATGTAATCCTGCAATACAAAAACTTTAACCGTTGATCTATATGCATGTTTTTCTCCTGAGACTCTCTACTCACAACACACTGTCTGACCTGTCCTGCAACAGATGGCATTAAATAGATGACACCATGCAACCCCTAACTCCCTCAAGTACAGATCAACAAGAATCATGCAGCTGTACCATGAATATTTATTAACTTTCTTTGTCTGTGCAACTCCTCTCAAGATACAATACCTTCTCATGGGAGTATGTGGCAGGAGGGGTGGAAGCAGTGAGTCTCTGACACTGTACAAGTTGTTACTGTCCCAAATTTGTGTGTTACTTAAATGAAATAACTGTACTGTTTATATTCATAGCCTTTTTTTGACTCTGAGTAGTTGCACAGGGTGCGGTACCTGTTTTTCTTTTGGGGGGGTCCTAGCCTACCTGTCACCAAGCAACTCCTAACTATCCCAACTAGTGTGTTACTGGTATTATGAACTGTTCCTTTTATATGCATTACCTTTGTTTGTCTGTTACTACATACTCAAGATAGAGTACCTGTTCCATGAGGAGGAGTGCATTGCGTATTTCACACCATTTAACTTATTAGTCTCCAAAACAATATGTCACTGCAATCATTGGAATGTAAAATATTATTTCCATAATAGTCATTTCCCTGTGATTCTCCACTATTGATGCACTGCCCGAGCCACAAGTTGGTACATTACCTGGCTGTCGTCAAATCACTCCTAACTTCTGTACAGCCACTAAAACCACAAAGTTTAGCCATCAATACTGTTGACTTTTTTCTTGTGACTGCCCACTCACAATGCACTACCTGACATGCAGTATTAGGGGTGTGGAGGGGTCCCACTATTTGCTAAGTAACACCATGTAAATCCTAACTGTCCTAAATAGAGTGTTACTAAAATCATTCACCTGTACCATCTATTTTAGTAACCTGTGCTTACTGTAACTATCGTCTTGGGATACACAACCCGTTGTAGGTGTGGGGGGGTAACTATCATAGCTAGTATGTTACTGCTATCATCTGGCTGTTACATTTAAATAAAATTTAATTTTTTTGTCTATTCAATCAGTATACAGCACCTCCTCTAGGTGTATCTTAACTGGTAGACAAGAGCACAATTTTTCAAAGAAATGTCTTTTAAATAAGTGAACACACATATACCATACTCAACAAAAATCATTACTATCTTTCATTCATGGATCGTCAGAGGTGCCCCCCTCCACAAAGCGAGGTAGTACCAGCTGAACCAGAGGCTGTGGAGGCTGAACATTTAGACTCTGACAGTGTCATCATTGTCGAGTCAGAAGGTAAGAAAATTCTATAACAAATTATTAATAATACTTACTCTCACACCTTGATCTCCATCAGACTCTTGATGCTGTGCACCTACTGAGCTGCTGTTACATTGCTGTGTACTGCACTAGTTTTGCTCAGACTCTACACAGTAAAAGCAGAACCTCCTTGTGTATCACCACAGTATATACCCTTGCTGACCACATAGAAGTATTAATTGTGCAAGCATATTTACCCCTATAATCAGCAAGCTGTTCTGTAATTCTAAATGTCACTAATTTTCCTGTGGTTCCCCACTCAAGACACAGCATGTGTTAAATGTACAACTAAGGACTAATACCTGTCACTGTACTAATTACTGAGAAAGAATTATGTAGAAAATAATTAAATATCTTCTCACAAAAGAGAGTTTTAGTTGTGCAATTTTCAACAGATAAGTATTTAGCACAGGTATTGCCATACTGACTTTGTCAGCATTACACAGAAAATCATTAACATGAATGTTTTCATATCTGACTCTCAAGTCAGGATATAATACCTCTGTGTGGTTGGGGGTGGGTGGGTCACAGTGATAGCACCTGAGTAGTATCATACCATGGTAAGAATGCTAAGTTTTTTCTTGATATTATACTGATATCCATCACCTTAAATTAATAGTGTGTGCCCAGTCAGAGTACAGTTGCCAAGCATGCTACTGGAAAATTCCTGGGTAACGCCGTGCACCCCCCCAAAGTCATGTAGTTGTGTGCTACTACAGTAAAAGTGTGTACTCTTTATATTCATGGCCTCACTTTTATCATAAGACTCCAGTCAGCATTTAAAGTCTTCTTTGAACAGGGGGTAGGAAGGAGAATTGCCTGGCTGATTGCGTGCAACTACTAACTGTCCTAATTTATGGGTTCTTACAACCAGGGAGACACACCATTCATCTCTACATACTTTCTTTCCCTATCACTGTATACTTAGTATGCACAACCTTATCAGGGGAGGTGGGACATTGCCTGCCTGATGCCATGCAACAACTAAGTGTCCCAACTTGTGTCTTATTCAGTCATGAACCTGTAAATTTGATGTCCATAACTGTTATTTTACTTAGATTATGCAATGGTGTGTGAAAATCCTGGAACCTCATTTGGTCAAAACATATCACATGACCATGGGTAAATCCTGCATTACCCACGGCTAAGGAAATGCATTTTATAAAACAGCATAATTAAACACATTTCACACATGGGTCCATTGTATAATCACAATAAGCACCACACAAGGCGTGGATAAACCCCCAATAACCCACACCCTGTTGTGCCTTATTGCTTAAGTATGCACTCTCAATTCAGTACCTCATGTGCAGTGATGCAGTGGGGGGGTAGGTGGGGGGGCTTTGCCTGTCTGATGCCATGTAGCTCTTAACTGTTCTAACTTGTGTCTAACTGCAACCACAGAGGTACACCATCACTGTCTCTGTACTTTCTTTAACTCTGACTCTCCAGTCAGGATGCACTGTCTGGCCTGATTTGGGGAGGAGGGGCATTACTTAGATGATACCTTACAACTCCTAACTCTTTCAACTAGTGTGTACTCCAATGATAGGGCTGTACCATATAGACCCATAACCTTTGTTTTCCTGTCAGTCTCCACTCAGAGTACAGTACCCACTCTGTCATTTTTTTGGGGGGCATACCCTAGGTAACAACATGCACGTAGAAGCTGCCCCCAGGTCCCACAACATGATGTTTTGTCAAACAGTAATGCTGACTATAACAGTAAGTAGAACAAAAGTGCAAATGAAAATGGTAACAACAATTAAAGCACAAGCAGTAACAACAACTCAAACAGTAATGCAAACATTAGCGTACTCGTGAAGAGTAAAGCAAAGGTGTACATAAAACCAAATAGATACAATAAGAGTAACAGTAACAAAAGTAAAATCCCTGCATCTATTGAACAATCTATTTCTCTGTCTTACAGTGGTCGGGGAGACTGGAGCAGCATTACGGGTGCAGGTGAAGCCTGGCATCAGTGCTGAACATAAGTCTAGTAACATAAACTGACACAAATGTCATAGACTGCTGGCAACAGTATCAATGGATTTTATCTCATAGTATATCTTTAGCCAATCATTACAGGTGAACAGTAGATGTGCACCTCATCTGTTGGGGGCTGGGGGCACTGCCTAGCTGACAACATACAACTCTTAACTGTTCCAAGTAGTATGTTACTACAACCATAGAGCTGTACCACTTATATCCATAGCCTTTATTTTTATCTGACTGTCCACTGAGGATGAAGTACTTGTTTTTTTGGTTGGGCCATTGACTGGCTGACTCCATGCAACTGTTAACTGTCCTGACTACTGTGTTACTGCAATCATGGAACTATACCGTTTATACCCATTGCCTTTTTTTCTTGTGAGTCTCCACTCAGCATGCAGTTCCTGCTTTGGGGGTGGGGGACATTGCCTAGCTGATACCATACAACTCCTAACTCTGCTAAGCTATGTGTACCTGCAACCACACAGAAACACCATTTATGTCTATCTACTAGCTTTTACAATGACTTCCCACTCAGGATGCACTACCTGTCCTTGGTGGGGGGGTACATTGCCTAGCTAACACCGTACAACTCCGAACTGTCCCAACTAGTATGTTACCACAATCACACAGCTGTGTCTTTTATATCCATAGCCTTTCTTTCCCAGTGAGTCTGGACTTAAGATGCAGTACCTGCTCTGGGGGGGTGCATTGCCTGCCTGATGTCATGCAATTTCTAACTATCTGAACTAGTGTGCTACTGCAATCATGGAGCTGTACCATCAATATCCATTACCTTTATTTACCTGTCAGTCTGCAGTCACAATGCAGTATCTCCTGTGCAGGGACGGGGGGGGGAACATTGCCTAGCTGATGCCATGCAACCCCTAAGTGCCATAACATGTGTCCTCCTACAAACAGGGATGTATACCATTAATGTCCATATCCTTTATTTCCTGTAGCTATCCACTCAAGATACACTTCCTGCTGTATGTATGTCTGGCTGTAGGGTGTGGGCCATTACCTGGCTGACGCCATGCAAGTCCACACTTTCTTAACTTGTGTGTCTCTACAACTACAAAAGTGCATTATTAATAGCTATGGCCTTTGTTTTCCTGTGACTCTCCACTAAGGATACAGTATGTGCCCGGGGGAGGAGGAGGAGGCGAGACATTGCCTAGGTGGGGGGGTGGGCATTGCCTAGCTGATGTCATGTAACAAGAAGGATTGTCTCTAAAAAGACAAGCCCCATTGTTATAGGCCTGGAAGCCTAGAAGGAGGGACAGAGAATGTGGAGGGGTAGGGGCAACTGTGAACCAAGGGGCAGAGTTAGAAAAGTGGTCATGGGGGAGGGCCAGGGAAAGAAGGGGGGCTTGGCTCCAGAGAGGATCACCTCACAATATGGGATTGGACATTAAGAAAAGAGGGATGGGGATAGGTTGAAAGGAGAGAGAGAGAAAGAAAGGGAGAAAAGGGGAGGGTGCAAAAGGAGGGATATAATGGGTTGCACAAGGAAGCTCTCCCTCACTTTTGCTAGGCAAATTTTTATTTATTTAACACATCAGTCAGAAAGTTCCTGAAACAAGTAGGTATTTGCTAAATTAATTCTTTATAACACAACAGTTTAAAAGAAAAAAGGGGGGATCTTTATGTAATGAATATAGCGGGGGGGAGTTCAGGGGTTTTTAAACTGCTGCATGGTGTAGGTTTGGAAGTTTAGTTCAAAATGAAGTACTGGTAGTAGCGTTAGTAGAAGTAGCTTGGTTAATCTCGAGGTAGTAATCTTTGGCAAGGCACTACTGAGGAGGATTTTCATTTAGAACAAGGTTTTTTGCGAAGGGCACTGTCTTGGTGAGAATAGCTAAGAGAATCAAGCAGAAGAAGGAATGCCAGAGGTTTTTTCTAGCGCCCATTGGTATGGTGGGAATCGTTAAGTACAGCCAGGCTATTGGATCTGCTGAGCTGCATAATACAGTTTTACTTACCAGCAGTTTGAATTACAGGGAGTCCAGTAGGGCAGAATTGCTAAGCGTAGGAGAGGAACAAGTTGATCACTATGGTGTCTCCTGCTTGTGAGTGGGGGATTGTAGTGGTGTGTCCTTGCAGAAGACTGGTGATCCAAGCCCCAGTGAAGCAGAATGACCATTGTGGTTGTTGCAGAAAAAGGGGATTGCATGGAACAAGAGGTGGGCAAAGCCCTAAAGGGGAAGGCGCATGCAAAGAGAGGTTGTGGAGCAAAGAGAACAGCAGGTCCCGACAGTCTCATGGCCTGAGCAATGCAGAGACTGGGGGGGGGCTATGACAAGAATCCACACAAGTAGACAGGGGAATGGAGTCCGTGGATATGGTGAAAAGGTGTGGAGAGTGCAGTTATATGCAACAGAGTTTTTCCAGGCAGAGGCACTCGAATCACAGGGCCACATGGAGAAGATGAGAGCAACACAGAGTGAGGGTTAGTAAACCACAAGTTGGTTTGGTTTGTACTAGGGCCCTGGGAGGTCACAATCCAGCCTGACCACAGGAAGGGGGGCTCTCCTAACAAAACCAAAGCTTAACAATCAGGGGAGGAGTGAGCAATGACTTGGCAGGAAAGAGAAAGTCAAGGACCGCTAGTGGTTTTCAGCAGGGCTTCTTTCCATTTCAACTTCAGATAAGCCTTTCAGGAAAAGAAAAGGCTAAAAAATAGGGAGTTATCATGGTCGAGGAAAAGGTGTGGGGATGGAGAAGGTACGCCAGGTCAACCTCATGGTCAGGGAGGGGGAGAGCACAATTAAAAAGCAGGGAGTTGGAACAAAGAAGGGCAAGGAAGCTGCATGCTGGAAGAATGGAAGATAAGGTTGGAATGGAAAGCTGGGGGGATGAGCTGGCTCCACTTTCCTTTTTTCCAATGGGTGTTTTTTTGTGGTGATATGCTTGCCTAGGCTTGGGCAATGGAGAGTGAGCAGGGGATGTTTATCAGACTTGCCATGCTACAGCCATGTTGAATCAGAGGCTAATGAGAGAGGTGTCCTAAGGCCACTAATATTTAAACCAATACAAGACTAACAAAAGGTATTCTGGTGTTTTTTGTTGTTTGGTTAGGTTGTACTAGAATAAAAGGTGACTGGTGCGAATTGGAAGGAGACAATTAGAAAGAAGGTTTTTTTTTAAATGAAGCACACCATGGCTCAGGATGTTAATGGGATGGAAATATATTTAACAAATTGAATGTGGCATAGTACATCTGGAGAATCTATTTAGTGCTAATTCTTTAAAGCACTGCAAAAGGCAGTGTGATGATTTATAATTTAGGAACACTCATTAGAAAAAAAGATTACTTTAACGATTTTGAAGCAGAACGGTTTGGGAACGTGGAAGCCTTGTTCACCATCATATTAAGTAAACACAGGTGGCAGATAAGTCAATAACCTTACATTAGTCCACTAATAACTAATAATTTACAGTAAGAACAGTGTGCTCAGCAAACAATGCATTTGCTCTGCGCTTTCAAAGCTGCTGCCACAAGTTAAGTTGAAAACAAAGGACGATGCAGGCAGGCTCATTAGCAATCATTTGGTGGATAATGGAATGATTTCAGATGAGGCAGTAAATAACTAGGACAGCGGGTGCATATAAAGAAAGAATTAGCAGTCACTGACACAGTAGTTTGGGGATAAAATGTTAACAGGCTGACTGGGTAAATAAAAAATAAAAATAAAAAAGCACAGGGACACATGGCCATGGCTGCCATTTTGATTCTGTCCTTTTGGAGGCAGCCATTTTGGGTGATGGTTGCAGGGGTAAAAAAATTAAAAATTAAAAAAAAAACAATGTTTGAGCCAAAAAGCAATATCACATAGGGGCCCAGGAGAAAGGACTCAGAAGCGGGGAAGTGGTGTGGCTATAACCAGGGGGGCTCAGTTGTTCAGATATAAAAAGGGTATTAAAAAAAATAGGGATGGCATCAAACAAGAATGCTAGTTAAGGGCTCTACAAGAACAGGTACCAAGCATGACATGAACACACAGAGGTCATCAGGAAACGGCGGTGATCGAAAATAGGCAAGGGCCTGGGGAGGGGGGCGAACATCAAATGGGTCAGTTCCCAAGTGTGTCTTGTATATGTTTGTGTTTAATAAACAAAAAAGTGGTGGTTTTTTAACCATATCTATTTCTTTGAGCACTGGGACTTCTGTACCAGGGGACACAAGTTTTCAAAAAAAAAAAAAGAGGACCAGTCCTGCTTTCCAGTTTTAACCTTAGCACTGGTACCATACCAATACCATTGTCATGATCAGACACTTCTGCTGGGTACACCAACAGGACCAATGCTGAGAAGTGTATGAGGTTTGGCAGCATCTGCTATGGTAATTTTCCAATTAGTTATAGATCATGTTGCTAGCACCATTGCATTGTATTAGATTTTATACCCATCATTAAAGGCTGGTATCCAGGTGGATCATTTATTGAGAGTTATTGGTCTAGAGTTGTGACTAGGCAAGGGTACTGTTGGGAGGGTAAGACAGAGCAGGCACTTTGCAGCTAGAAGAGGAAATAGTCTTGATAGGGAATTGGGTAACATGAGACCAAGTTGGAAGATGAACAGTTTAGGAGTATCCAGTGCCAGCTGGGAGTCAGCAGCAGAGGTCAATGAAGGAGGTCATGAGTCCAGCTGCAATACAGGCCAGGGAGTTTAAGGTCTCCAGCATAGGTTAGTTGCCATTGCCTAGTTAAGTTAGGGAGGTGGTGGTTTTATTAATTTATTCATCTTCTGGGTAACCAGGTATGCGGACTGATCCAATGGACCAGTTTCAAGCATGACCTGGGCCACAATGTGGCAGTGTACCAGCCCTACTAATATATTAAGGTTTAGGTGGTCCTGTCCACAGTCCCATGGTACTGGGATAGTTGCCCTTAAGGGTGCTGGACACAAGTCAGCTAGATGCAGGAGGATACATATCACCTCCAATCACAGGTTAGTTGCTAATGGTGCCAGATACTTGTGAAGGCCCTTGGGGCTGATGAGGGCTGGAAGGATAACAGGGATATGGGATGTGTATTGGCAAGATGCAGTACCTTGGATCTTTGAAAGCTGATTCAAGGGGGAAGTAGAGGACAATCATCTTGGAGAGCTAGTGGGCTAGATAGGCTTTATTTTCAATGGTTACTTATAGAGAGCACAGCAGCTTCAACCTAAGTGTTATATAGGTGCAGGGTAGGGTTATGAAATTTAAACATGGATGGAGCATATGGATGTCACCAACCATTAACATTGATCATTACCACCAGACAGAAGGTACTGGAGCTTTACTTCCACTTCAGGATAACATGCAGGTGTTAAAGTACCAGCTGGCAAGAGATGGTTTGGCAGTACTCTTGGGGAGGATGGAGGTGAGTTGGTCTGCAGCAACAAGAGACCAAACAGACTGGTTTGGGCATGCCACTGATCTGAATTAAGTTGCATATGACTGGGGGAAGATTGCCATTACCCACTGGCCTGTGGCTGCAGAGGCTCAGGGTGTAGAGCAGATCAGTTAACACTGATCATTACCACCAGACTGAAGTGGAGTAGAGTTTTACTTCCACTTCAGAAGAACAGGCAGGTGTTAGAGCACCAGTGGCAAGATATGATTCAGCAGCACTCTTAGGGAGGTTGGAGGGAGCTGGTTTGAAGCAACAAGAGGCCATATAGACTGGTGTGTTCAAGCTACTGATCTGAAGTAAGTTGCATAAGATTTGGGGAAGATTGACATTACCTACTTGCCGGTGGCCACTGAGGCCCAGGGCGTAGAGCAGAACTGTAATCTTGCTCCCACTGCATCTATGGAGGCCAAGGATTTTTTGTTTTCCTCATTTCAGGAATGGAAGCTGCTATGGCCAATTGTTGGGCCAAAATCATAGAGTGTAATGACAAAGAGGATGATGACGGGATGGCAGCTGGGGACAGAGAGAGAGCAGAGGGTAGAAAGCCTATAGGGGAATAGTTGTTGGGTAAATTGGCAGAGGTGCTGCCACAGGTTTGCTACTTGACATGCAATGTGAGCAGCTTAATGTAGGGTGCAGGGGCAGCTATGGGGGTGCAATTTTGGGGGAGAGCCATAGGCCCTACAGCAGGGTGCCTCAGTATCAGGACTGCAGTGAGGGACTGTTTGCTGGAGCAGAGAAAGGATCATGAAACTCTGGTATATCAAAAAATGGATTCTGGAGAAAAAGGGGATCCATGTTCCACTACAGCAGCACAGGAGAGTGGATCACTGCCCAGTTCATGGAAGGTGCAACAGGGAATCATAGTCGGGGTGCAAAAGAAGGGGGCATGGCCCTATGTGAGAAACCCCCTTCCAAAAAACATTAATCATTACAGGTAACAAGATGGGAGCAGCCTCTGAGGCCGCAGCCCAATGGGTGTTGAAGGATGGCTTGAGAAACTTGAGTGGGGGAACACCCAGCTGCACAAAAATAAAAATCAGAAGTGGAAATCACTAAGGAAATGTTTCATCTATCCACAGAAAACCAGTGCAGGTGGGGGGGCAGTATGCATAAAAAAATAAAAATAAATGGTTCACATGATTTGTTTGCATTGTAGAGACTGGCTGCAGGATGAAAGTACTGGAGCAGGAGACATTTCCAAATATGGTGTGCCAAGAGACAAGCCAAACAGAAGCGGGGTGGAGTGAACACTTGATTTTGAGCAGCAAAAGGTAAGGATCTGGTGGAAGGGCATGGAAGGGGTGCATTGAGGGCCCTGTTGTTGCCATTGAAGGATGGAAGCTGCCATTCTAATTCAGAAACTAACTGCATTATGGTACACTGGGGGACAAGTGCTTTAGGTGCACCTTTTGTGGTTACTCATATTTAATCAGATGCAAGATGACCAGAGAGTCCATGAGGGGAGGGACCTAGAGTCAGGTTGGGTAAATGCAGTAAGAAGGAGATGGGGGCATGCTCAAAGAACATAAGGTCTTAGAGAGGGGCCAGAAAGAGAAAAGAAGAAAAAAGGGATTGGCAAGGTTTGGCTGGTGAAAGTGTTGGTGGCAGGATGACACAGGTAAAATAAGAAAAGGGTGGTATAGAACAGAGAGACCTAGCTGGTAGACAGGTAAACAAATTATCATCACAATAATCAAGAGGGACATGGATGCAGGGTTGAGGATTCCACAGGAAGGAAGGAGTTTTTGGGAAAGCCCACCTTCCAACACAAGCTGGAGACAGGCTAGTGGAAGAATGAGAAAGAAAATATTCTCTGGAGGGGAGGGGGGAAATTCTAGAGTTACACCAAGGTGGGGTGTAAGAGAAAGAAGGGTATGGACACCCAGGAATAAAAATGGAGGACAGGAATTAGACCTGGCCCAGACAAGAGGAAAGGGTGTGGACACCCAGGAATGGAAATGGGGGGCAGGAATTGGATATGTCCCAGACATTAAAAGATAACCCCTGAGGTTTACATTGGTGGGGTGAAAGAGAAAATGGATAAGAAAGAAAGACCCCTTTGGGTTTACATCTGGAGGGTGGAGAGGGAAGAAAAATATGATATAAAATGTGAGATAAAATGCGATGAAAATATTATATAAATTGTGATAGTTTGAATAAAGAGAATATGAAAATAAATGTTTTAAAATATGGCATCTAAAGGAACTCAGTATTGTTGATGAAAATGTGAATGATAAAGTTTTAATAAATGCTATGCCAACTAAGCAACCAAAAGCAATACTGAGTGTGGTGTCCTTCTTTGGGTGGAAGGCTCTAGAACAATTAACTGTTCTACCTTGAGTGTTATTAAATCATGAAGCTGTAATATTAATACCCATACCCTCCATTTTCCTGAGGGTCTACACTCACAATACAGTACCTCATGTGCAGTGTGTGGGGGGGGGGAGATTGCCTAGCTGATGCCACGCAACTCCTGTCATAAGTTGTGTCCTCCCACAAACAGAGATGTATACCATTAATGTCCATACCATTTAGTTCCTCTGGATATCCACTCAAGATACAGTTCTCGCTGTGTGTCAGTGTGTGTGTGTGGGGGGGCATTCCCTAGCTAACGCCATGAAAGTTCACACTTTCCTAACTTTTATATCCCTACAACCACAAAGGTGTAGCATTAATGTCTATGTACCTTGTTTTCCTGTCACTCTCCACTCAGGAATCCATACGTGCTGTGCAGGGTGGGGGAGAGGATGCACAACCTGGTCTGTGGGGGGGCATTCCCTAGATGATAACATGCAAAAACTAACTGTTCCAACTTATGTGTTAGTTTATCATGAAGGTGTAACATGAATATCCATAACCTTTTCTTCCTTTGAGTATGCACTCACAATAGAGTACCTCATGTGCAGTGGGGGGGGGGGCACTGGCTGGGTGATACCATACAACCCCTAACTCTCATAATTTGTGTCCTACTATGAACAGGGATGTATGCCACTAATGTCCATACCATTTATTTCCTGTGGATCTCCACTCAAGATACAGTTCCTGCTCTGTGTCTGTGTGATGGGGGGGGGGCGTGGAGAAAGCATTCCCTGGCTGATGCCATGCAACTCCACAGTTTCCTAACTTGTGTGTCCCTACAACCACAAAGGTGCACCATAAATGTCCATGGCCCTTCTTTTCCTGTAACTCTCCACTCATGAAATAGTACATGCTTGAAGGAGGGGGTGGTGGGGCGTGATGGAGGGCATTGCCTACCTTACACCATACAACCACTAAGTGTGCAAAGTAGCGTATCACTACAATCATGTAGCTGTAACATTAATATGCCTAACCTTTCTTTCCCTCAGAGTATCCAGTCACAATAGAATACCTCATCTGCTGTGGAGGGGGGAGGGGTGGGGTGGTGGTGGTGGGATCCATTGCCTGGCTGATGCCATGCAGCTCATAAGTGTCCTAAGTGTCCCCCAAAAGCTTCATTGATTTGTCATTGTCACATGGTAATAGTTTTTTTTCTCTTCACAGATCAGCCACATAAAAAGAGACATACTGTGCACTGTCGCTGTGTTCGTAGACTCGAGCACAAGGTTGACTGTCTGATAACTGAAATTAAACAGCTCCATCAAGAGTGCAAAACAATCATTGACTTAGTGGCACAGCAAGCGACAGTCAACCTTGTCCTTGTAGTCGAGCCTGTGGGCACAGTGGCAGGTGCTAGTATGGACAGCAACACTGCTTCACCTGTTAGCGTACCCCAGTCTCCCTAACCAGTGATGGATGGCCTCCACAGCCATGTTCTGGTATCTCCCCTCAACCTGGTGCAACTGCTTCCACTTCCCTATGCGCCTCCACATCAATCCAGCTTCCTGCATGGGCTGCCTCAATCAGACAACTGCACACCTCCCTCAATAATAGTAAATTTTGTAAATAATTGTATTTTGTTATTTTAATAACACACAGTTCATAACTTTTCAATCAAGTTTTTTTTTCTTAATAATGTAATAAAATTTTTAACAAATACTTTATTTTTCTAAATAACAATCTATTGAAAAAATTTCAATAAAAAAGCATTTATTTTCATAGAAAAATAAATCTTATTTTTTCATTTTTAAAAATGTATATTTTTGTATATTACAGCAGATGAAGTGTCCGTATTTTATTTGTATTTCTGTTTTCTATTGAAATTTTTGTGTCAAATAAATACATATTTTATTACAAAACAGAGTTTTTTTTTTGTGCAGTTTTCAAAAGATAGCTATTCAGCACTGTTATTGCAATGCTGACTCTATTAGCATGACATAGGAAATCATTAACATGAATGTTTTCATGTGTGAGTCTCAAATCAGGATATAGTACCTGATGTGTGTGGGGGAGGTGGCAGGTCTGTGGTTCACGAAGACACTATCTCAGTACCATCATACAACTGTTAAGTATACTAACTTCACTCTTGCTGCAAAAAAGAAACTATTGTACTAATATCCATGTCGTTAGGTAAACACTGTCTGTCCACTCATCATACAGTACCCAACTACATGAGTGGGAAATTGCCTGGCTAATGCCATCCACCCCAAAAGTTTTCTAACTTGTGTGTTCCTGCAATTAGAGTGTGAACAAAAGGAATAATGCCTGACAGGTTGGGTGTTATGCTACGATAACATTCCACCTCAGGTGGTTGGCCCAAAGCCACCAGCTGATGGCGTCCAACACTCTGCAGTGATGAATGGGGGAGATGGAACATTGCCTCACTGATGTCATACAACTGGGGGGAGTGGGGTATTGCCTAGCTGGAGGGGTGGGCATTGCCTAGCTCATCCCATGAAACAAATAGCTGTTCTAGCGTGTGTCTTATTCAGTCATGAAGCTATAACATAAATATTCATATCCTCCATTTACCTGACAGTCTGCACTCATAATTGAGTACCTCATCTGTGGGGGTGGGGACATCACCTGGCTGACACCATGCAACTTCTAACTGTCATAATTTGTGTACTCCTAGAAACAGGGATGCATACCATTAATGTCCATACCATTTATTTCCTCTGGATATCCACTCAAAATACAGTTCCTACTGTGTGTCTCTGTGTGTGTGTGTGGGGGGGGGAGGCATTCCCTGACTGATGCCATGAAAGTCCACAGTTTCCTAACTTGTGTGTCCCTACAACCACAAAGGGGTACCATTGATCAATATATACCTTGTTTTCCTGTTACTCTACACTCAGGAATTAGTATGTGCTGAGGGGGGGGGTGAAGGGTGCATTGCCTATCTGCCAACGTACAACAACTAAGTGTCCCAAGTGCAGATTGCCTATGTGACACCGTACAACAACTAACTGTCCCAAGTACTGTATTACTACAATCATGTGCTTGTAACGTTTACATCCATGACAGGATATAGTACCTGATGTTTGGGGGGAGCAGCAGGGCTGTGGTTCACAAAGACCCTACCTCAGTACCATCATACAAGTGTTAAGTATACTAACTTCACTCTTGCTGCTGATATCTATGTCTTTAGGTAAACACTGTCTGTCCACTCATCATACAGTAGCCAACTACATGAGTGTGAAATTGCCTGGCTAGTGCCATCCACCCCAAAAGTCTTCTAACTTGTGTGTTCCTACAATCACAGTGTGAACAAAGAAATAATGCCTGACAGGTTGAATGTTATACTTCGATAACATACCACCTCAGGTAGTTGGCCCAAGGCCACCGGCCGATGCGTCCAACACTCTGTGCAGTGACGAATGGGTGAGGTGGAACATTGTCTGGCTGATGCTGCAGCTGGGGAGGAGGGCATTGCCTAGCTCACCCAATGAAACAATTAACTGTTCTAGCTTGTGTCTTATTCAATCATGAAGCTGTAACATAAATATCCATACCTTCCATTTACCCAACGGTCTGCACTCATAACAGAGTATCTCATCTGTGGTGGAGGGAGAGGGACATCACCTAGCTGATGCCATTCGACTCCTAACTGACATAACTTGTGTATTCCTAGAAACAGGGAGGTATACCATTAATGTCCATACCATTTATTTCCTCTGGATATCCACTCAAGATACAGTTCCTGCTGTGTGTCCGTGTGTGTGTGTGGGGGGGAATTCCCTGGCTGATGCCAAGGAAGGCTACAGTTTCCTAACTTGTGTGTTCCTACAACCACAAAGGTGTACCATTGATGGTTATGTACCTTGTTTTCCTGTTACTCTACACTCAGGATTCAGTATGTGCTGGGGGGGTGAAGGGTGCATTGTCTATCTGCCAACATACAACAACTAAGTGTCCCAAGTGCAGCTTGCCTATGTGACACCGTACAACAACTAACTGTCCCAAGTACTGTATTAGTACAATCATGTACTTGTAACGTTTACATCCATGACCTTTCTTTCCCTGTCACTCCCCACTCAGGATGCAATGCCTTATCTCAGGAAGGAAGAGGTATTGCCTGGCTGACACTGTGCAACTCCTAATTGTCCTAACCTTTGTGTCCCTGCAACCACAAAACTTGTCTGGTACTGCAATAAAACTGGTATAATGTTTATCTTCATGTCCTCACTTTTACCATGAGCCTCCACTCAGCACACAATATCTACTCTGAAGGGGGTGGAGGAGGATTAGTTAGCTGATGCTGTGCAACTCCTAACTGTCCTAACTTGTCTATTCTTACAACCAGGAAGACACACTATTGATGTCCATAGACTTTCTTACCCTATCACTCTACACTCAGGATGCACAACCTGGCCTGGGAGGGATTGCCTAGCTGATGCCATGCAACAACTAACTGTTCCGAATACTGTGTTATTTAATCAGGAAGCTGTAACGGGAATATCCATAATCTTTTATTCCTGAGAGTATGCACTCACAATAGAGTACCTCATGTGCGATGGGGGGGGGGGACACTGCCTAGGTGATACCATACAACTCCTAACTGTCATAACTTGTGTACTCCTAGAAACAGGGATGTATACCATTAATGTCCATACCGTTTATTTCCTCTAGATATCCACTTAAGATACAGTTCCTGCTCTGTGTCTGCATGGGGGAGATTGGCTCATGAAAAGGGATTTTGACAACTCTTGAAAAGGAATTTTGACAGCTCACAAAAAGGGATTTCTAAACTTTAGTGTTTCTTTTCACTTCACTGCAAAGAAATGGGTTTGAATTAAGTGCTGACATTTTCAGGGTAGAAAGGGCTTGTCCCACAGATGTGACTTTTTCAGGTTTTGTTATAAAATTTACATTACTTTCATAGTTATAATATTTCAAATTTTGGAAATTTCCCATAGGATAACATTGTGGTTGGTGCAGTTCCTTTCAGCACCTATTTCTCAAAAATTGTTTGAGATATGGATTTTTCGCTAAACGCAGCTTATTACTCCTTGAAGTGTACTAAGAATATATGCAGATTGCCAGGCCATGATCACAACTGTGGTGGAGTTTTTCCCCACATTCCTATGGTTACTGAGATATTGCGTCATTTGAATCACAGGGGTTACTTGGAATATCTCTAGGTCTGTGCTGAGTCTCTACACTTATGGGTAGGTGGGAGCGAAGGGCCCAGAGGGTCCTGTACTCCCACATATGGGTACCCACATATGGCAGGACCCTCCATTATGTAGTACTGGGAACGAAGGGCCCTCTGGGCCCAGAGCTCCCTGCATCCAGGCCCCGCACTCTCACAGGGAGATGCAACTACAACACACTATAGAATTATTATTATATAGAATTATTGGAGTGTGCCTTGAAATCATAGGGCACAACTCTCATCCCATTCTTCTGTACTGTACTGATTCAGCTTCCTTACACATGGAATGGGATAAGAGTTAGGGCTGATGATTCCAAGGCACACCCCAATGCCTTTTGGCCTGTGGAGGGTGGGGGTGGGGTGGTAGGATTAGGTGGGAGGGTGTCAGGGTCTCAACCATAATGACTTATTTCCCTACTTTTGTCACTTTAATGGGTGTACCTTTGCATTTTGAACCCTAATGCTCACTCCATGAATCAGTACAGTACAGAAGAATGGGGTGAGAGTTATGCCCTATGATTCCAAGGCACACCGCAATAATTCTCTTATTCTGTACCCGTGTTACCTTACTTAGTCTTGGAATGGGGTGAGCATTAGGGTTTGAAATGCCAAAGTACACCCATCACACCTGTTCCTGCATGCAGGGTGGGGGTGGCGTCTTACGATTGGAAGCCGAAAGTGTGAGTGGGGTGTTGGGAAGCCTAGGTTCCCCTCATGCCTGTTCCTGCATGTGCATTGGGAGTGGGTCCTTATGCTTGGGAACCCTAAGTTTGCATTTCCCTACTTCTAACTGTTCAACCCTAATGGTGCATTAAATGCAGTTTTTGCCATGAATTTCCTTATGTTTTCAGATATTTGTTGTATTCTTTTGGGGGCTGGGAGAACTCAGTGAAGTTGCGACCCTTATTAAATAAGAACCGCAGTTACAAGCATGCATACCCAAATTGCAGTGAATGGGCATAACTTTGTCATTTTTTTCATATTTTGACCCCCAAAGTCTGAACATAGTCTTCTTATCAACCCACCTCGTCAACCCCATAGGTGAAACTTTTGAAATCCATGGGAAAATGCCATTACATGACACAGGTGCAAAAACATGTTTTGAGCAGGATATGAAAAATGGTAGCTGTACTGTTCATGAGGTGATGTGATAAAATGGCTATATTGAAGATTTGGAGTGAAATTATGGAAAATAGCCAAAGTTATGCACGCACGTACAACATTTTCAATGACCGCTCTTAACTCAGCCATTGTTCAGAATTTTTTCACCAAACATTCAACATGGTCTTTTAGGGATCCCACCTCATGAACACTGTCACTGTCATTTTGTTCATTGGTCCTGAAAGGTGATTTCACACAGTGAGCTTGCCATTGTCTGCCACAGGTGCAAAATCATATTTTGGGCAGGACGTGAAGAATGACAGCTGTACTGTTCATGAGGTGGTATGAAAAAAATGGTGAAGTTGAAAATGTAGAGTCAAAATATTGTAAGTTACCAAAGTTATGCATCTGCATAGAAACTGCACAATGCACACTCATAATGCAGCCATTTTTAGGAATTGTTTCACCAAATTTTCAACATGGGCTTTTTGAGGACCCACCTAATGAACACTGGCACTGTCATTTTGTTAATCAGTCCTGAAAGGTGATTCCATGCAGCAACCACAAAATCACTTTTCAGGACCAAGTAATGGAATGAGGGTGCCAATGTTCATGAGGTAGGGTTTCAAAAAGTCAATGTTGAAAATTTTGTGCCAAAATTCCTAAAAATTGCCTACATATCAACATAAGTTCAAAATGCCATTGACTGCCATTATACAGCACTTACCTTTATTCTTCAGTTCATGGTTTGGCTTTGAAGAAAGCAGACATGTCCCGGTCCAGAGAAGATGACAGCGTCTAACCTCCAGAGGTAAGTTGGGGGTAAGGTGGGGTGCGGGCAAGTGGGTACACAAAGAGAGGGTTGGGATGGGGAGGGGAACAGGGAAGATGATGAGGGACTGTTTTCTTCTTTACAGGGTTTTTGTGAATAAAAAGATGACTGGGGACTGTTTTTTTTTACAGGGACATAACTGTTTTGGGACACTGGTGGTAGGCTCCCCAGTGTCCCACACTACTGAGGTGGTCTTACATTATTAATCTACACAAACTGCAACAAAGAATCCCTGTTCAGTGCAGAAATGTGACACAGAATTATATTTTGTGCTGTACAACTATTTTTTCCAATATGGCGGGGTGGCAGGCGGGTGGGATACTGCCACCGCTGGCTCCGAGGAGGCGGGTGGTGGGGCTTCAAGGGTGGGTGGGTGGGGGACACTAGATCACCAGGGATATGGTCTTGGGGGTTTAAACATAATGCAGCCCTCGATCGGGCTTAGCGGTCCACTGGACCACCAGGAATACGTTCTGGGGGTTCAACATAATGCAGCCCGCGATCAGGCTTAGCGGTCCACTGGATCACCAGGGATATGTTCGGGGACACTTTGCTGCCCACGATCGTGCTGATGGGGGTTATTTCAGCTTTTGCCCATGATTGGACCAGTTGGGGGAGGGGAGTTTAATGCTTTTGCCCGATCGGGCCAGTGGGGGGTGGGGATTTTACACTTTTGCCCGCGATCAGGCTGCAGGGGTGTGTTGGTCCCTGATGGCTGCTGCCTGGCAGGGCACCAGGTGCAAGTTCTCAGGGGTCGGTGCACCTGCATGCTAATGGCATGCAAATGGGGCCATAAACGGATGCAAATGGCCCCCCATGCCTTGCATGAATTATGGCCCCATTTGCATGTCACCTTTTGAATATTGGAAATTTGCGCATGACGCAATGGTACTTGCGCCACTGCAAGTTGAATGCTCCAATCTGACCACTTGCAGTGGTGCAAGTTCCACTGCGCCATGCACAGTGGCTGTGGCTGGCGGGTGATATTCAAAGGAGTTGCTCAATAGCGCAACTCCTTTAAATATCGCCCTGGCCACACCCCTGCGCAACTATTTTGTGCAGTGCAAGGGCTTGCACCACAAAATAGCACAGTTTGAATATCCGGCCCAGTGTGTACAAAGAATGTATGCATTGTAATGGCAATGGAAGCTTAAAATGAGCATTGGAAGTACTTCATGGCAAATATCCCAGCAACCGTACGACGTAGAAAAAAAATTAAAATTTCACAGAAATCATTGTTTTCCTGGCTACCGTTTTGTGTTAAATAACCCATAGAGCTATGTAACTTGCACCAAATAATCCGTATCTCGCATTGTTTTCAAGATTCGAGCCCCGAAAGACGCAGCTTATGCCACCATGTTAGTCAATGGGAAAATACATCAACTTTGGAGTACTGTAACTTGCCATCCATGCAATATTTTTTCACCAGACCACCAAAAGGCACATCTGTGACATGTTGGCTGCCTTCCCTTCAAATTTGAACCCAAAAGAGCAAACGGTTCTTTTCCAGCAGGTTGGCAAAGAACTCCTGTCATTTCAGCCATAGCCTGGAAAAGTAGTGTCACAATTTGCGACACTTTTCGCAAAATTTTGGAAAAGTGTCACAGGTGCGACATTACTTTGCGACACTTTTCCAGAAATTTGAAAAACATATTTCTGGGGTGTTTAACCCCAAAATAAAGACATGGCTATCATCCTCAGGGTCCGACCAGATGAACACAAAAATAATTGTGTTTCTAAAGGGTCCCATTTTAAATTCCAAGCATTTTTCTGATCCCTAACTGAAAACAAGATGGCAAATTCGTGACACTACTAGGGCCATTTGCAAAAGTAAAAAGTGCATTTGCAACACTTTCGAAGTTTTTGTTAACTTTTCCCATTGACTTATAATGGGAACTTGTTTTTTGAATAACTTTTGAACCGTTCAATATTTTTTCACGAAATCTTCAAAAGGCACAGCAGGCACCCTGTCTGCATGTTTCCTGAAGGTTTCAGACTGGTCACCCAAACCATATGACCTGTAGGCACAAGCAAATAATGAACAAAAATACGTAAATGCGCATACGGATGTCGCTTAACAACTCCACAACCGCATATCCGACTGGTACAAAACTTTGCAGATCCCAATACCTATGGTTATACCCTGTGTCTGCCAAATTTCACACAAATCTGTTGAACAGTTGCAAAGTTATTAAGGTGCAAAGTTTGACCCTTTAACATTAAAAGGGTTCTTCAACCCTAACTATGGTAGCACTACCGTGTTACCATAATATATCTATATCTATATATCTATATATATATATATATATATATATATATATATATATATATATATAGACAAAAACTCCATTTAATGCATCAGTTAGGGTTGTTCCACAGTGACAAAAGTAAGGAAATTTGGTGTTGGGTTGAAACCCCTCGGACACCTCAGTCCACCCCAAACTGGCATCGGGTGCACGCAAGTCGCTGGTCCCAACTCTCACCCCATCACATGTAAAGAAGCAGAGGTATAGGAGAATGGGGTAAGAGTTAGGACTGATGACCCCAATGCTCAACCTGATGCCGGTTGGGGGGGCGGGCTGGAGGAGTCCGGGGGATTTTTTTCAAACCTAACACCGAATTTCCTTACTTTTGTTGCTGTGGAACAACCCTAACTGATGCATTAAATGGAGTTTTTTTGCCTCTAATTTCCCTTCTTTTTGAGAATGATGATGAGAAATACTGAATGTAATGTGGTGGCGGGATGTCTTGTGACATAGTAACAGGAACAGCAATGCAAACACAAGGTGGAAATGCAAACGGTAACAGTAATGAAAATGCAAGGGCAAATGACAATGCAAAGGGTAACACACACAGTGGTGCACACAGGAACGGTAACACAAACAGGTAGATAAATGCAAGGCAAAACAGTACTGTAATAGTAACGGAAGCACACACTTTCTTTTTGCTGGAGAACTGCATAGGGAAGCACAGTGTGTACAAAGAATGTATGCATTATAATGGCAATGGAAGTTTAAAACAAGCATTGGAAGTACTTCATTGCAAATATCTCAGCATCCGTACAACGTAAAAATAAAATTTAAATTTCACAGAAATCATTATTTTCCTGGCTACCATTTTGAGTTGCATAGCTCTTTGGGCATCGGGTGCCCTTTGGGCCCTTTGGACATTGGGCTATGCAACTTGCGATGAAAAATCTGTATCTCGCACCATTTTTGAGATACGAGCCCTGAAAGGCACGGCGTACGCCACCATGTTAGTCTATGGGAAAAAGCATCAACTTCAGAGTACCACAACTTTGGAGCCGTACAATATTGTTTCACCAAACCACAAAAGTGCAAATCTGTGACATGTTGGCTGCCTTCCCTCCAACTTTCAGGCCAAAAGACCTAACCGTTCTTTTTCAGCAAGGTGGCAAAGAACTCTTGTCATTTTGGCCATTGTGTTGCAAAGTACTTTTGTGATTTGCGAAAGCTTTCGCACAGATTTGCGAAAGTGTCATAAGCACGAAAGTACTTTGCAAAAGTACTTTTCCAGAACTTTGAAAAACATATTTCTGGGGTGTTTAACCCCAAAATAAAGACATGGCTAGCATCCTCAGGCTCCGACTAGATGCACACAAAAAGAATTGTATCCCTAGATGGTCCCAAATTTAAATGCCAAGCATTTTTCTGATCACAAACTGAAAACAAAATGGTGGATTTGCGAAAGTACTAGGGCCATTTGTGAAAGTAAAAAGTGCATTTGTGAAAGTGTCAGATTTTTTGTTAACTTTTCCTATTGACTTACAATGGGAACTTGTTTTTTGAATAACTTTTGAACCATTTAATATTTTTTCACAAAATCTTTGAAAGACATATTGGGCACCCCGAACGTACATTCCCTCAAGTTTTTGGACCAGTCACGCAAAATGTGTGACCTGTAGGTGAGAGTGAAGAAATCACAAAAAAAGCATAATTGCACAATTCGTTATCCCTTAATAACTCTGCAGCTGTATATCTGACTGGTACAAAACTTAGCAGATCCCAAGATCTACAATGCCCAATTATTCATACCAAATTTCAGACAAATCTGTTAAACGGTGGCAAAGTTATTAAGGTGAAATTTTGACCCTTTAACCTTAAAAGAGCTACTGTACCATAATATATATATATATATATATATATATATATATATATATATATATATATATATATATATATATATATATATATATATATACATATTACAAAAAAACTTCATTAATGTATCAGTTAGGTCTGAAGTGACAAAAAGGGAAAAAGGTGTTAGGGTTGACATCCTAACACCCCCACTCCCTTCCACCCCACCCCACCCACCACAGACCAACAGGTGATGGGTTGTGCCTTGTTGTCATTGGCCCTAACTTCACCCAATTCCATGTAACAAAGCTCACATGATACAGTATAGAGAACGGGTCAGAGTTAGGCCTGATGACCTCAAGGCACACCCTGTCACCTGTTGGTCTGTGGTGGGTGGGGGTGGGCTGGGGTAATAGGGTGTGTGTGGAGGTGTTAGAGTGTCAGCCCTCATGCCTCATTTCCCCACTTTTGTCACTTCAACCCTAACTGATGAATTAACAAAGTTTTTTGCAATGAATTTCCTTACTTTTTGAGAAAGTGTAATGTAACTGGTAACTGGTATGTCTTGGTGGGAGCGCAGGCCCTCTGGGCCCCGTTCTCCATTCAAGCTGCCCAATTTTGCATAATGATATGCATATGTGGGAGTGCAGGCCCTCTGGGGATGACTAGGGACCATTTTCTTTTTTACAGGTTATAAAAAAAAGACATAGGTGGACAGTTTTCTTTATTTACAGGTAAAACACATTAAAAAAATAAATTTGGGCACATTGGGATGGGATGGGTATTGTTCTAAGCCACTCCCAGTCCAGGGCTCATGAGTGGGAGCCTCTTACCCCTGTGGTCAAGGACCTCTTTGACAGCTGGGGTTGGCCAGAGTTGAACCTTTTTGCACCCCCACTCAATGCAAAACTGCTGCTTTTTTGCTCACTTGATACTGGGCCTGGAGATTTCTGGTGAGACATATTGTCCCTCTCTAGGAAGGGGAGGATTCTGTATGCCTTCCCTCCATTCCCACTCCACCAGTGGGTACTGCTCAAACTTCAGATGTATACGGCAGTAATGATCCTTTTAACTCCCTTCTGGCCTTATCAGATCTTGTTTCCCTTGCTTCAGCTGCTGGCAGTGGAACCTGTGGTCTCCTTACCCCTGTGCACTGACTTGCTCTCCTAGAAGCAGGGAACCCTGATCCATCCAGACCTCACGTCTTTGCATCTCCATGCATGGCTCCCAAGGATGTAGCCATCTCCTGGGATGGGGTATTTCCAAGGGCCATGTATGTCCTAGTGGTTGCCAGAAACCCCCCACCAGGGCAACCTATACCATGAAATGGAAGTGTTTTGCCATCTGGGTCAGTTCACACCATATAGACCCTTTCACCTGTCTGATGGCTCACGTGTTGTAGTATCTTTTCTCCCATTCATACTCGGGTTGAGTTATTCATCCATTAGGGTACATCTTTCTGCCATCTCTGCATACCATGTACCTATTTAGGGCAGAGCTGTGGCCCAGCTTGATGTGTCTCACACTTTCTTATGGGGCATTTTTTCATCTGAAACTTCTCATTCAGGACCCTGTCCCTCTGTGGGACCTCACTTTTGTGTTGGAGAAACTCATGTTGCCTCCCTTTGAACCGGCTGAGAGTTGTGAGCTGCACTTTCTGTCATGGAAATCACTCTTTTTAGTTACTGTTACTTCTGTTCAAAGGTTTTCCAAGCTTCAGACTCTTATGTGTAAAGAGTCTTATTTAATTTTTCATAAAGACACCAGTCCTATGTTTCTGCCCAAGGTGGTGTCAGAGTTTACTTTGAATCAATCCATCCACCTGTGTGTTTATTTTCCAGAATATTCTAATCAGGGGGATGCCTTGCTTGATGCTTGGGATGTACCTAGAAAGTTACGATACTATATACACCAGACCAAGACTTTGAGAAAGTCTGATTAGTTGTTTCGTTCACCCATAAGAGAGGGTGCACTGGTCTTCAAACAGTGTTTGTCTAAGTGGTTAGCCACTTGCATTGTTTATTGCTACCATAAGTATGGCAAGGAGCTTGAGGGAGTGGTTAAAGGCCATTCCACAAGGGGTATGGCCACCTCCATGTCATGTTTCAGAAATGTGTCTGCTGCAGACATCTGTTCAGCCACAACTTGGAGCTCTATCCACACTTTCACCAAACATTGCAGCCAGGCCATTATCTCTAGGTGTCGGGCCAGTTTTGGCCTAGTGATTTTGCAGGGCCTTCTTTCCTAGGTCATTGGCTGCTATCGCTCCTCCTCTTCCTCCTCCTCCTCCCAGTGCTTCTTCCTTTATGCTTCCGGAACTCTTTTGGACTCAGTCCTGCCAGTGCTGGCCTGCTGCAAGAGCCTACCTCAAAGTAGGACAGTACAGTTAAGTAAGAAATTACTGTAGCAGTGGATCTTTGAGAAGAGCTCTTGCAGCAGGCCATGACTTTTCCTCCTTCTTTCTGCCTGCTCTGTGTGAGCCTGCCTTGTCATTCTCCTCTTTCATGTGAGTGAGTCTTCTCCTTTCTCTTCCTTCTTTGGCTCTCAGGAAACCTCATTGGTTCCTTTTTCCCTGCTGCCTGCTTTGGATCTCCAGCAGGAGAACTGAGAAGGGTGTGGGGACTGCCTGCATTTATAGGATAGGCCGACATCAGTGGGGTGACATTGGCAGTGAGCAGTCCCCCATATTTCACTGCTAGCTTCAAAGTTTACATGTGGTCCTGGTGCTTGATGGCTTATTCCTACCAGTGTTGGCCTGCTGCAAGAACTCATCTTGAAGATCTACTGTTACAGTGCATTCTTACGTAACTGTACCTTGTATTACAAAATGTTTTATTAATTGTGTTCTAGTAATAATGAGTACAGTCTCCGCAGTTGCCATACAATTAAAATTGCAGTCAGTGCTAGCAAGTGTGTGTGTGGGGGGGGTATGCTTATGAAAATAGCATGCTGCTCATAGAAGGACATTAATGCCAATAGTCAAAATTCTGTATAAAAGACATGTGCCCATTTTTCACAATACAGTGTAATGAAAGGGGATGATTTACAATACTAGCTATGGTAAGTTAAGTAAATGTATGTAAAACAGGTGTCTTGAGTGTATGCTAATTAGCTTCATTGGGCTGAATCTCAATCTGACACATAGTTGAAGTCTGTGACATAAGCAAATGATAAAATAAATGTAGTTACTGATCAAGTGTGAGAGTAACTCGTTTATTTTTCACCTGGGTCACTTTGACTGTAAAATACTGCATTTATTTTAAAGAGCAACTGACACCACTTTGTCCAAAAGAACTACATTGCAGAGTTAGAATATGCATACCCCCAGTAAATCTCATACGAAAAACTAGATAGCTACGTTATTTTAAAGTTATGAGCTATTTTGTAACTATGATTTCACTACCTGTTCGAAAAAGTATGTTTCAGTGAAGAGCTGCTGATGATGTCATTTCAGGAACTCACTGGCTAGTACACCCTGTCAGCAAGCTAGTATGACATGTTTCTCCAAAGTTGTAAAGATCATGTGCAATGGTTTTCTCAAGTAAAACAGGCAGCACCATTCAATAAACATTGCTTTGAAAACTATGTGTGTTTCAGGTTTTGTAACAAAGCTGACAATTTTTTTTTTGGGGGGGGTGCATTTTTGTTGTGGACCATTTTTCCAGGGTTGCTGGATGCTGGGTCATAGCAGACTGAATACGTTTCTGATGTGGTGAAAGGCTGAAATCTTTCACACCTATCATTCAATTGAGGTGATTTCTAAGGATGACACTTTAAAAAACAATTATTCCATCTCCTTGTTGATGGGGTTTGGAGAGGCAATACTGTTTTGAAACCTTACTAGGAGTTTCTAATTTAGCCAAGTAAGGCAAGGCAAATTTTATTTAAAAAGACACCCATCCTGGAGGCTCTGGGTGCCGAACAATCAGAGTCACATATAAATAACACCAACAATATGAAAATAACATATATAACACATAAAATGACACTACAATATAAAATCAAATAATAAATATTCTACACTAAAACTCACTATTATAAAATCTTTAAGTAATATGCTCAGCAGTAAATACCCATACTAAATACATAGCCAGGGACAGATATAAACACAAAAGTCAGTTATCAGGTAACGTTATAAATCAAAGTCTGGGAAGGCCTGCTTATATAAGAAGGCCTTGAGGAGGGCTTTCAAGACCTCAACAGAAGGGGCCTCTCTTACAGCTGAAGACAGCGAATTCCACAGGATAGGGGTGGTGACACTAAATGCTCTGATGCCTGCTGTTTTTAGCCTCATCCTGGGAATCACAAGGAGGCTCCTAGAGGAGAAGCCAAGGGAGCAGACCGAGACAATGGGCATAAGAATTTCCTTCAGGTAACCATGGCCCAGGCCATGTAGGGCCTTAAAGGTGAGCAAGCCCACCTTAAAGAAGAACCTACACCTGACCAGCAGCCAGTGCAGTTCATGCAGCACTGGAGTAATGTGACTATACTTCAACTGCCCCATCAAAAATTTGGCAGCTGCATTCTGGACCAGCTGCAGCTGGTGGAGGGTACCACCAGAGACCCTGAGACAGAGCGCATTACAGTAGTTGAGCCTAGACATCACAAAGGCATGAACCAGGGTGGGGAGGTCAAGGGGCAGAACTAGGGGCTTTATTCTGCCAATATTTCTCAGATGATAGAAACTGGAATGAACAACAGATGACACGTGGCACTCCAGCATCAGTCCGCTGTTAAGAATAATGGCTGGGTACAGTAATGCACCCTAGCAGAGGCCTTCAATGGTACAGCCATAAGAAAAAGCCCCATTTCTGTACCAGACACCAACCTACCACACCCTCTGTTCAGTTCCAACACCAGTACCTCCATCTTATCGGGGTTCAGTCACAACCAGCTGGAGGCCATCCAATCGTTGATCTCAGCAAGGCAAGTGTTTAGTACTTCCACTGCATTGGATGTCCCTGGGGCAAAGGAAAGATAGAGCTGGGTATCATCAGCATAGCAATGAAAACCTAGACTGTACTTCCTAATGAGCTTTCCCAGGGGCAACATGTACAGAACAAACAACATCAGCAACAGGACTGAACCCTGGGGAACGCCACATGACAGGAGGCTATGGGAGGAGGAGAAATTCCCCATCACTATCCTTTGCCTCCTGTTGGTGAAAAAAGACTTGAACCAGCAGATGACAGTGCCGGCAAGTCCACAGAATTCCCTTAGGTGATCAAGTAACACGTGATGGTCTACTGTGTCAAATGCTGAAGAGAGATCAAGGAGAACAAGAATTGTTCCCTCCCCTCAATCTCTCACCCTGAGGAGGTCAGTATGCACCTGAACTAATGCAGTTTCTGTACTGTGCCTTACATGAAACACAAACTGGAGAGGCTCATATAGATCATGGGCCATGCTTTGTTCCTCAAGCTGAAGCGCCACCACTTTCTCAACAATCTTACTCAAAAATAGAAGCTTAGAGATAGGACGGTAATTTATCTTGACATCAGGATCAAAAGATGGTTTCTTCAGAAGGAGTCTCACCAGTGCATCCTTCAAGACATCAGGAAAGACCCCCCTCCAACAAGGAACACCAGACAATCAGAGCAAACACCAGGCCACCGGAGTTAACACATCCCATTAAGAAATGAGTTGGCACTGGGTCCAGTTCACAAAAGGCGTGCCACACCTTGGAAGCAACCTCAGTGACCTCTGCCACCTCCACTGGTTTAAACTTGCCCAACCAGGTGGAGTGCTGTCTGGATGCCCACAGTAAACACTGTTGGACAAAATATGGCTCACTGATTGAATCCCCTGCCTGATGGCGGACACCCTGTCCAAGAAGAACTGAGCAAACTCTTCACATAAATCATTTAAATAGGCTTTTTTGGCTGTAGACAGGAAGGATGGAGAAGCCTGTCCACAGTCCAAAAAAGCACAGGATTTCTGTCTTCTTACAGTTGATTGCTCCCTGGTACATATCATAGTGTGTACGCAGGGCCAGTCTGTCCACCTCCAGACTGGCCTTCCACCAGCAGCACTCTAATCTCTGACCCATAATCTTCATCACTTGAGCTCCCTGTTATACCAAGGGGACCTCAAGTGAGAAGATTTGGGTCGTATGGACTGTGTGAGGGAGTCGAGTGCACCAGACATTGCCTTGTTATAGGCAGCAATTGCCACATACACACCCCAAGCACAGTACTGTCCACACTAGATAGATTAGCCACCACCAGAATACCCTCAGGAGTCAAACCCCTCAAAGGGCTCTAGCTAGCCATCTCAGCAGGGGGAGGGCTCTCAGGGGGGCCCAAACAAAAACTCCAACTTGCAATGATCAGACCAAATGACCCATTCAGTCCTGAGATTATTTATCTCAAGCCCCAGTGAGAATAGGTCCAGCATGCGGCCACCCAATATGTTCTCCATTTGGTTGTTCTGACCTACATTCAGACTGATCTATGTTCTACTCTAAATTACAATTGCATAGATAGTGAGGTAGGTAGATAGATAGATAGATAGATAGATAGATAGATAGATAGATAGACAGACAGACAGACAGACAGACAGAGAGATAGACAGCTATATATATATATATATATATATATATATATATATATATATATATACACACATATATATATATATATATAATACTGTATATATATATATATATATAGCTATAGATATATGTATATTCATACTGCAGATTTTCAGTCCAGCATTTAGTGGTTTCCATGCAGCATTTACTTAAGTATTAACCATGAAAAATATTAGGAGACTAACTCGATGCAGCAGTATCTTGTAGTATTTCTGTAGTACGTGAAGGGCACAGTGCAGTTCAATGGCTATTAAGCCCTTTTTCATGGGGGTATTAGTGGGATGTCTTTTTCTGCCTTGTATTCAGGCTGACTGTTGTATAATAAGAGTCACCCTCATTCAGCTGCCTAAAAATCCTTGAGTTCTCTCTGTACCTTTCTTTGCAATTTATTTGTGAGCCATGGACTCATATGAGTTTTTGATTCTGTTGATTGAACAGTGAGGTTACAATGACACCAGTGTGAATATTTGTAAAGAAATGGTTGCGTGCACATTTTGGTAACCTCGTTCAGTTGCTGACTGAAAACAGCACTCATGTCAGTCAGCAGCTCACAGCCAAAAGACATATGAAGGTACAAAGGGAACTGAGAGGGATGCCGGTAGTTGGGTGACACAGTTAGGATTACTTTCAATGGATTTTGAGTGGGCAAATCTTTAGTAACCAGTGCATCCAAAAACTAATATACGAGATTTGGGGGATCTTACAAAAAACATATTTTACATTGAATACAAAAGCAAAAATCATTTTGCAATAAGAAGACATCATTATTTTTATGATTAACACCGAGTAGCACTTTCTTTAGTCAAAAGGGGTCAAGAAAAAATACAGTCTGTCTCCCTTTCCTCCCAAAAAATGCCATGGACTAGCTTTTTAGTAGGAAGGATTTTGCACTGGAAAAATGAAATACTGAAAACATGAAAATGTTATTCCTCCTACAGTAAAAATTCCATTGAATATGTAGGATAGTGCATGAGTACCAGTTAACAACAGGGCTATTCTTTCACTGAGTTGGTACTATGATGACAGATTACCTCGAGAGAGCAGCTCGAGAGGTAATCAGTCATCATAGTACCGACGAGGAGAAAGAACAGCCCTGCCGTTAAATGGTACGCATGCACTGTTCTGTATAGTGTATAATGGAACATCATTGCCTCAAAACAAAATTACATCTTTCTTTTTAAAATAAGACTAACTGTCAGATTGTTGCTCGAGGACACCATGTGTGATGTCTGCACTGCAGCAGAACAAAAAGTCATTCTTCTGTCCTGCAGATGTCACTTTTTGGTTCTGCTGCACTACAGAAGTCACTAGTGCAGCAGAACATTTTGAGAACGCTAGATTTTAGTGAACAACAACGTTCCACTATACACTATAATGCTATTGTCCATGTTAAAAGTGCAGTAATACATTTAAGGGTACGCAGTTAAGCTGTAATAACCATATTTTCCATGTGAAATTAAGAGTTGAAGGAAAATTAGTACTGGACTGGCCTATTCCTGGTAATATAGCCTTTCCAGAGCAGCATTTATAGTATATGGGCCCAAAGGTGACCTCACCAATCAGCAGAAGTTAACAACTGAGTTAGATCACACTTGTTAATTTAAATGTTCATATTATCTAAGTTTCAGTAGGGCTTTCAGATAAATTATGTTCTGACTCTGCTTTGTTCTACACAATAACTTTAACATGATGTAACCAAGTTATGGATGCATTTTGTAAGGATAGTATGATGTAGTTTAAAAGGAATACACTAGCTTGCATTTGTGATGGCAAAAACATGCAACGTAGGCTATATGTGGTCAGTTTTGAGAACTGACTAATAGGCATCCCATATACAAAGCAACTATTGTATACTTGAAGGAAGCACTGGGTGCCTTTAACACACAGCCCTTTTGTAGATGACTGCAAGGAAGTTTTTAATACCATCGAGCTCCTTCATCAACTGCATTTTCAACTAAAGTAGACCTCTTCACTGGTTAGGAATGTGTAAACTATAGAACATTACTTCAAGGGCTGATTTCAGTTGATCAAGAAAATTCCAAAGATTTACCCAAGTTAAACTGCATAAAAAAACATATGGAACTGTCAGCTTAGAACCTATCCTTCATCAACCATTGTCTTTTTGTCTCAGCCTTTTAAGTAAGAGCACTATACCAGCTGAGAATATTTGCCATTGCTGAAATGAAAACAGACATTCAATGTGCACAGGAATGGAAACAGAGAAAGGCATTCTTAACATCTTTGCACATACTGAGGGCCATTCTCAAACATTTTAGTGGTGTACACTGCAGTAGTTAACTACCCCCTGTTTTCTCTGCTGCTATGTACAAAGGTGCTATTCTTAAATGTGCCTTGTGGACCTGGGAATAAAGGCTCTATTCATCAGCACTTTATGTGCCTTTTACTTCTTCATTTTCTTATCATTTTAAAAAGTACATTGAAGACTAAAAGGGAGCACAGTCTGGCATAAACAACGTCAGACAAAATGTTGCTTTGTAGAGTATAAAGAAATAAAGAAACTCAATGAAAGTGAGAAAACTTGTTTACATATTATGGACCCACTTTTCAAAATAGGCTTGTCAATAGTAAAGAAAAAAAAAAACAGGAAGGAGTACAGTTCTAAACACAAAATACAATAAGGTGCATTTTAAGTAAACAAAACATATAACACTGCATAGACATAAAAGCACAATTTCATCAAGAATAGGTCTATAGAATCAACACTTGGGCACAGTAATACATAACAGCTTAGTTGCAGAGTAAGTGGCAATAACAGGACTTGGCCATAGAGCTGCATTTAGTGCATAAGGAGGCCGGGGGGAGTGGGGGTGAAGGGCATTTATAGGTGTTGAGCACATAAGTCAGGAAGGAATGATTTCATAGACTAGGGGGAAGAGATGGAGCCAGGTGCAGGAGGCAGTGAAGTCAGAAAGGTCCATAGCTTGGGAAATCTGAGTGAGAAAGCAGCTTGACTTGCAGAGGATTGTATATGGGGAAGGGAGAGAGACTGGGAATTAGGGTTGAATAGACCAGTCCGATAAGAATAAGAACCTCCCCCAATCTCACAATGTCCGTCAGACTCGGGTAGATCTGAATTATTTTAGAAAATAGTAACCTTCATTGACTATTTATAAAGAAAACAAGAACAACAATAAAAAATCATACAGTTTAGCACATTTGTGGCTTGATTATTCTTTCAACATTCAGGGAGGACCAAGTTTACTTTTGATGATACAATATTGTGTAGCTTGAAGCGGGAAACCAGTTACATAATTAGACTAACAAAATAAGAGATTTAGGATTACATTGTTGCTTGAATCATTAACTAATTAAGCAATAATGCATGACAGGGTGTGTGTTATGCAGGGATAACATCACACCTCAGGTGACTGGTCATGAGGCCACAGGCCAAGTACATTCCACACCTGAGAAGTGACATTATCCCAGCACAACACACATCCTGGAGAGCATTATTGTAATTTTATAATGACTCTTTTGTAAAAAGAAATAAGTAAAAAATAAAAAGTGCAATTAAAAAGAAGATGTGTCATTTTTTGTATGAGTAGGTATACATAGAAAAAAATAGTGTAGTTTTAAATGTTTTGGCCAGCAGGTGGAGTTACTGTGCTAGTACTGTGGGTCTATCACCATTTGAAACTTATATGATGTTCTGTGCCTCCTTCTCCAAATATGTATTTTCACTGTTTTTTTCAGGGGTTTTTTCCTGTTTATTGTTATTGCCTGGTCTGCTGTGTTGAGCTGTAGTACTTCCTCTCTCCTCAGACCCCACCCCACTGACTCATCATTCCTGTGGTTCACTCTCCGGTCCTCCTTGTCCAGATAATGAATGTTTTCTGCATTTCCTAATGTGATGGCTTGAAATTGTGCCTGGTTCTCCCAGTACAGTTGGTATTTGTACTGGGAGAAAGTAGAAGGGATCGCTCTTTTGTAATTGAAGCCTTGTGGTATCTTTGTCTTATCTGATTTTTATGTATCCCCCCACACACTCATCTTATTTCAAGTGCGTGTGTATGTGATGTGATGGACTGAGAAGTGGAGATTTGTCCCACTTACCATCACTTGTCAGTTTGTGGTTGTCCCCCTCTTCCTGACACATACACTCTCTGGCTCACTTCTTCTCCTGGTACAGTTTTTACATTTACAGTTTCTACTGGGAGGAAATGCTAGAGCATTGTGCAGCACACTGTCCTATTTAAATGTGCATGCCTATAGCTAAAGCCTATCGGAGTGGGATTACTTGATCACGGTAATGTGTGCTACTGCCCAGTCTCATGATCAGTATGTACTATGGTATAACAGTTTTTGTGTTTTTTTATGTTTTGCCTGGTTCTCCCAGTGCAGTAGTCATATGCTTGTACCAGGAGAAAATGAATGAAGTTAAAAGAAAGGATTTTACTATGGCTGAAGTATACATTTGAGAAGTACATGCACTTACTGTCTTCTGGCATGAGACCAGCTGGGACCGATGCCGATCGCAGTAATGTTGCCATACTTTCTTTATTTTTTGGAGATAAATTAGAAATTTATGTAGTGACAGTTTTTTCGTCATGGTGGAGACAGTAATATTAATTTACAATGGTATGGATATTTTTTGTGGCAGTTAGAAGGAGGGACTGAGGATTAAAAAAAACAGACCAAGTACTGGCAAAAGTCAGAGCAGCCATGCCAAGTGTCAGCAAAATGGGCATGGCCTGTGGACTGATTCTTTTCACATTTAATGTGGTCATGCATGTGCTGGGAGTACTGTAGATCCATGATGTTGTACTGGGATAACATCATGGATCTAGTCCCACACTAACCAATCAGAGCCCAGGATTCTTTCTTGCCATTGTGTAATGAGCAAAGGGGCCTTCAGGTATCAACCTTTGTTGGTAGTTCCTGAGGTGATTGCACATGGAATATATCATTTCCTGTATTCTGAGGGCTTCTAACATTGCACTGTGCCATTCATGTTAAGTGGGGGGTTGTCTTATTTAGACAGTACTTTAGTTTAGGTTTCTTTTTTCATATAGCTTTTTCTCTTGTGACTCTGGGGGCAAGCAAACTGTGGTCCTCCCTCAGAAGATCTTAATCTGCCCTGCACAAAAGGCTTCATTGAGCCTCCCCCAGTGTCCTATTTTCCACTTTTCTCCCCCATTATCCTGGGACTCCAGAACACGGTAGCAAATTTGCGTGGAGGTGCTCATGTGCTCTGTGACTCTGGTGACAGACCCTTCCTCCTATCCATCCTAATGCCAGGCACTTTACAGCTTGGTAATGCCACCTAGCCTCTGCCAGGTGGCAGTCAAAAGCTGAGGAAACCCACATCACTCCCCAGGAGAAGAGAGCTGCCTTACTGCCACTTAATCCAGTTCCACACCCTGCTTCCCCAGTGCCCCCGGCACCCCAGGCTCATTCCTGAACCTGGCGTGGGAGGAGGAGGTAAGGTGCCCATTGCCTTAATATATGTTTCTTAGCAATATCTGAGATTAAGGAGATATGAAACGTCTGCACTGCCAGTAGCTGTTCTAAGTTAAGACCCAATAGGTAGATCTGTGGGGTAAAAGCAGTTTCTAACCCCAGAAGAGGGTCTAAGTGATTTTAAATAGTGTCACAAAGTGGTTTAACCTTTGGACAGTCCAAAAATATGTGTTTTAAATTACCTTGAGGTTGTTTACATCTGGAGCAGGTATCAGATTGTGGGTGACCCATGTGTGCAGCTTGGTGGATGCAATATAGGTTGTGAGCCATTTTATACTACACAAGCCTTAGCCCATCAAATTTAATGTATTTGTATATTTTGCTCCACATAGTGCCTTGATTTTGGGGTCATTTAATTCAGGGAATTCAGTTTGTCAAAAAGTGCAAATATCCTGCTCTTCTGAGGAGGACAGCATAAGTAGCATTTTATATAAGAATGATGTAGAATGCTGTTGACTAGCTAGTTCTAAAAGCACATGCCAGCTTGACAGGTGAGAAAAAGACCATGGCCTGGGGCAAAGGTTGCTGCCAGCATATTCTGTATAGAAGCATAGAACATAGAATTTAATAGCAGATAAGGACCGCTTGACATGCCTAGTCTGCCCATTTTCCCTACCTGTTTCATATACCACAAATCCTATATGATCTGCAGCTTACCCTCTCTTTCCTGTTCGCAAGAAGGTGTGGATAGTATCTGTGTGTTATGGTATTTTAGTTTAAAATTATTTAAAGGAATTAAAGTGTTCTTCTTCAGTAACTGACCAAGATGTGTAAGTTGTATTGGGCCTACAAAATTATCTGGAATATGTCTGTTCTGAAGTTTGAAGTTAGGATTACCTACAAGTGGTTGGTCTAATGTGAATAGTGACTTGGATCTTATGAGCCTGTGGAGTTGTTTACTAACTAGCAAAGAGGTGCCAATGGCAGTCTGTTTTATGGTTTGAGGTGGCTTACTGTAATAGGATGTGGGATAACAGATGGACACACCAGTCTGGTATAAAGTTCAATGCACCATTGACAAGGCATAATGTTTATTTGTTCCAACACCAACAAAAAGAAAATAAAGTAAAAGGCTAAAACTACAAGCAAAATAAAGGCTATATAAAGTGAATAACATTCAGTACCATTGTGGCAAACTTAAACATTCCATTTCCACCTGTGTGATAAGGTCATATCGACCCTTCTCACTCCCTGGTCAGAAAACACTGATCCTATCTCAAGAGCCATATCGGCATGTTTGTCTTGCCAGTCCTTTTTATTTTTCCTATTCTCTCTTTTAGTTTTCCAGTTCTTCCCAGGACTAGCAAAGATGCCATCATCAAAAGTAAAAATGTCTGGCAAATGTCCTTGTTTAGCTTGGGCTCTTGTTGTAATCCCCACCAGTTGTTGCTGAAATGTTTGACTTTTAATTAGGGCAGGATAATCAGGGTAATCATGTCCAATTATAATTGGTACAGGCAAGTTAGGTACTAACCCGACTTCTAGGTTATGTGTATGCCCTTAGATGGTTAAATCTATTGTGGTAGTAGGGTAATGATATACGTCCCCATGAACACAAGTCACAGTAGTTCCTTTCCCTCTTTTGGGCCTGTATGCCAAGTCTGCCTGCACCAAAGTCAGTCAGGCCTAGCATTTGATGAGCACCCAGTTCTACTGTGGCTACAAAGGATCCCCAGTTTGCTAAAGCCAGATTCCCAGGGTCTTTCTTGATGTTTGGATAGTTTTTAACAACATGTTCCTTCTTTTGACAGCCACGGCAAATAATTTCTGCCAAGGGAATTATGCCTTTATTTTCTGCCCTCCAATCTTTATGCCCAGTCTGTAAATTAGAAGAAAAAGAGTTTTTCTTACCACAGGTGTAGTGGGGTACCACTCTTGAGTACGGTGGTATCTCGAAGGCCTGGCCACTAGGAAGTCCTCAGCCAGTGCAATAATTTTCTTTGTATCTTCAAGCTTCTGTTCTTTGACCCAGCTTTGTACAGCAGATGGTAGGAGCCTTACAAACTGTTCAATAATAATGACTTCCAGTAGCTGATATATAGTCTTATTGTCCAGTTGTAGCCATTTATAACACAAGTCCTTTAAATGGGCATAAATCTCCCTGTGACTGTTGCATCTGTAAAAACCCAAATCTTTGGCAGTATGTTACTGGATTAATATCATATTGTCTGAGGATTTCTTTCTTTCTTAACTTTTTCATAATCCTCAGTATCTCTAGTGACTATCCGACTATAGACAATTTGGGCACGACCAATCAATTGGGTGGCAAGACGCACCACCCACTGTTCTTGTGGCCATCCACAAGTCTGTGCTACCCTTTCAAAGCTAGTGAGATATGCTTTGATATCATCTACATCACGTAACTTAGATAGTTTAATGTCTTTGGGACTAGTCTCTCTCTCTCTCAGTGGTCCCTGCTTGGATATTTTGAAGTACCTGCATAGTATAGGCCCACCTAGCATCTTGTCTGCGGTGGTCGAGATCTCTCTATTTCTCCATCTGGATCTGTCTGATGCACAGTCATCTCAGGAGGTCACCTAAGTCTTCTGGGGGGGTGCCTCAGCTTCTTCCTCCATGGTATCTTCCTTTAGTTGCTCCATTCCAACCTCTGGTTGGAAGCTTTGCTTGGGGTGGGTCACTGGGTCCAGTCCAGGGTGCAAAGCAATACAGGATTGTTTGGCCATCTTCCCCATCTGGACACCTGCTGGAGACTCCACCAGCTCATCCTGCAGCATGTCCACCTGGGATACAGTTCAGTATCTGCCAGAACCACGCCCCCTTGCATTTTGAGGGACAGCTTTTGGGGATGTGAGTTTATGGCATGCTGGGTGGGGGGGTTTCTTATTATATAAGAAGAAGGTCAAGATAGTTTTCAGTTTGTGGAACCAGTGGTTAGGTATTACAGAGCACGTCATCCAAAGGGGTAAAGTAATCTTGGTAATATATTCATTTTAATAATATTAATGCTAGCTCACAGAGTAAGGGAGCATACTGATCATTTAGTTACATACTGTTTGATTATGAAGAGGAGTGTTTCCAGGTTTTGGGAAAACATTATACTTTTGCTAGTAGTGACCTGAATGCCTAGGTACTTAAGTGTGGCTGAAATCCACATGCCCCCCCCATCTCAATAATTGATGCGTGATAGTCTGATGATCAAGGGGCATATTGCAGGTTTTTTATAGGTTAAGTTTGTAACCAGAAAGGTGACCAAATTCCTGAAGGATGGTGATTGCAGTGAGGATTGATTGGGCTGGGTCTTTTAGGTGTAACAGGATGTCATTTGCATAGGTTGAGATTTTGTACCTGGTGTAATCTACCTGAACTCCCTTAATATTATCATTTAGGAGGATTCTTTTGTTCAGTGGTTCTAGGTAAAGATTAAATAGGTAGGGTAAGAGAGGGGGCAACCATGTTTTGTGCCTTTGTGTAGGTGAAAAGAACTTGAGCATACCCTGTTGCACAAGATGCAGGCATAGGGATGGGAATATAGTAGTTTAAAGGATAATACTGAAATAGTAAACATTTTTAATAAGTACTTCTGGCCTGTGTATAATAACAAAAGCATGCACACAATCAAAAAATATTATCCAGACTAACATCAAAGGGTTCACTGATGCAGAAGTATTGACAGCTATGAAAGCTATGAAATCAAATTCAGCCCCTGGAATGGATGATATCCATCTAATACTTACAAAGGAACTAGCCAGAATATTATGTGACCCATTTAGAATCCTTTTCAACAAATCCCTAGCATCAGGAACTGTGCCATCAGGTTGGAAAGAGGCTGTTGTGGTGCCAGTCCACCAAAAAGGGAGTAGAACACTGCCAGATAACAACAGGCCCATAAGCCTTATTTCAGTTCCTGGTAAGGAAATGGAAAGATTTATTTAGGTCAGATTCAAGAAAGAAGCATCTAACAAGGGTCTTAATGATACTACCCAACATGGCTTTACTCAGGGAAGGTCCTGCACTACTAATTTGATAGCCTTTTATGAAAACATCAGTGCATAACTCAATGTGGGAACACCGATAGATGTGATATATCTAGATCTTAAGATGGTGTTTGACACAGTACCCCATTTTGAGTTGATTGATAAGCTAAATAATATGGATACAGTTCATATTTAATCAGGTGAGTTGAATCATGGTTAAATAAGCATACTCAAGAAGATAGAATCAATTGTAAACTCTCCAGTATAGGTTTGATGATGAGTGGAATACCTCGGGGGTCTGTTCTGGGGCAAACACTGTTTCTTAACTTCATTAGTGATTTACACTATGGCTTAAGCAATCTTGTTGTAAAGTTTGCAGATGACACAAAGATCTGTTCAGTAGTCAATACCGAGGCAAGATATCAATCACTAGTAAAAGACTTGCAACTGATAGAACACTGGGGGTTAAAGAATAACATGGAGTTTAATGCAGAGAAATGTACTATCCTACATCTTGGTCATAATAACCACAGATATACTTATATTTTAAAGGGAACAATACTTGAACCTATAACACCGGAAAGAGTCCTGGGTGTATTGACTGATAATTCATTCACTATGCAATGTCAAGTTAGAAAAACAAAGCAGACTGCAAATAAATTCCTAAACAGAATCAAGAAAGAATTCATCACTAGGGATGAGGACTGCATGATTCGTTTATATAGGAACTATATGCATCCACATGTTGACTATGGTTCTCCTTTCTGATCACCCTGTCTGATAAAAGATATTAAACTTATAAACAGAGTTCAAAGGTGAGCCACAACGTTAATTCAGAGATTAAAAAATGCAACTTACAGTCACCACCTGGAAGAACTGAAACTGATGACATTAGAGCAAAGAAGAACAACAGGGGATCTGTTATTATTGCACACACAATATTAAGTACTCCAGGAACTTCAGATCTCTTTAATTTAATATTTAAAGAAAGATCCTTAAATTTAAGATCACACAACAAACAAACTGAGATTCCAATGGGTAACACAAAAAGGAGGGACAATTATTTTACAATAAGTATGCCGGGAGTATGGAACAAATTACCCCAAAGTTTAGTGGATGTCTCAACATTTGGATTATTCAAAACTAAGCTGGATAAAGTACTTGGTTTTCATAAGGATATGCACCCACATAATGTGAGAGACAGAAACTTATGGGCTTACACCTTCTGCTTATCTAAAATCACCAAGTCAACCCAGTCAGTGAAGGTGCTGGGGAAACTGAAGTGTTCTAGAATGATATATTGAAAGGTTAAGGAATTTACAGGAACAGATGACCACTCTCCAAATGATCGAAGTATTTTTTTCAACACCTTCTTTATGCTCCCCTTCACTGGCTATCTGGACTCTCTCCAGTGTAGTCTTGCAGCTCAGCTGGATCCCGTCCCACCTCAAGTTCCCCAGCCTTACCTTACAGCATGGGTCCATATCCACTCTGCACCTTCTGATTGCCCGACCCCCCCCCCAGCTCTGAGCCCTCCCATGGTGGGACCGCTGACTCCTCCTGACACTCTATCTATAATCTAGTGCAGCAACCAGGGTATGGAGGGAGTACCAGATGCAGGCTGGGAAGACCCAGCATTGGGCATGGGGGCTGTCCTCTGGACCCACCTTCACCTACCAGGAGCCAGGGCATTTTCATTTTTCATCCCTCCCCTTGGTGCAGATATGCAATGCACTCGAGTGCATGCATGCATGCTCTCACACATGCAGACAGGGATGCCACCACAGGCAATCCCCTTGTCAAGATCCCCCAAGGCTGCAGTACCCCCAGTCTCCACTGGGAGTCACCCAAGCCAGGGATCAATGTCCCCCCTCCCTCCCAGGAGAGGAGAGGAGAGCAGTCCTCAATGCTCGATCCTGTTCTCCCCATCCTATCCCCTGCTCCCCGAGCTCACTCCTGAACTCTGATTACTGGCATGGTGCAAGGTGCAGCAATGCCTCAGACTACTGTGCCACCAGGCCAGCAAAATGATTTAAGTTTTAAAAATATTTTCTTTTATTGTGTGTATCACAGAAAGCACCATAACCCATCAATGTTTAGGGGTGTCCATGTGCCCCTTCCTCAGGGTGGATAGTATTTCTAAAGATGTAGATGATTTGCATGTTTTTATTTATTTATTTATATAAGTCTCAGAATTACAATGCCTTTGAGCCAGAGACTCATTTACGAAGGTTCCATGTCAAGAGTGTACAGGGACAAATGGATAATAAAACATCATACAATTATTTATAAATGTCATACAACAATTCAAGTCAGGTGATACAGATAGTGCCACCTTAAAGTAAAACATGCTCTTTGCCATTGAGAAGGAGCCAGAAACTTAAACTTAATGAAAATTATGAACTAATAAAGAAACTAAGAGGAGATCTATCACGTTTTACTTTTAGGTGGCACAAATGCAAATCATCTCAAAGGAAAGAATTGAAGTGCATGCATGGAGTTTAGCCATTAGAAATGCTCTCCACCCTGAGGAAGGGGTACGTGGACACCCTGAAACTTTGGTGGGCTAGTGTGCTTTCTGTGGTGCACACAATGAAAAGAAAATATTTTTAAAACTTGAATCATTTGGTGAGTGGTCATCTATTCCTATAAATTCCTGGACTTGTCATATGGCCTACATGGGAAAATGACTATCCCTCATTTGGGTTTCTTTTGTGCCTAGGGGGGATCTGGAAGCTACCTTTCCACAGATATATAGAAAGGGCCAGGAGACTTTATCAAAAGCTTTCTCCACTTCTAGTGACATCAGGATTGCTGGTTGTTTGGAATCTTGCATATGCTTTATTCATTGTGTAATGGTACTGTTCTGCCTTGAGATTTGCTGATGGTGGTGATATCATCTCTGAAATGTAAGCTGTAATGGTGCTCACAAAGAGGTGGTTGGAGGATTAATTTTTCATTACTTGGTGTGTTCGCCTGCTCTGTGCCTGAGTTACTCACTAAGTCATAGTACCTCACCAATTTGGGGGGGGGTCACACATGTCTCAGATTCTGTGTTCCCTTGCTGTGTACCAGATGTGCTAAGCCATAGTGTCTCACTGATTTGGGGAAGGTTACCTCTCAGATGTTGTGTGCTGAAGTATTAAGCATGTTCTGTGCCTGGAGTACTATGCCATAGTGCCTCATTGATTTTGGTAAGATTACATCTCAGATTCTGTGTTCCCATACTCTGTGCCACACATACTAAGCTATAGTGTCTCATTGGTCTGGGGAGGGTCTTGTCTCAGATTCTGTGTCCCCTGCTCTTTGCTTGACATACTAAGCCATAGTGCCTCACAGATTTTTCTGGGGGGGGGTTGGTCATGTCTCAAATTCTGTTTTCCCCTATTCTGTGCCTGAACTACTAAACCGCAGTGCTTCACTGATTTGGGAGGGGGGCGGGGAGTGGCAAGGCTCACAGTTTTCATTCCCCTACTCTGTGCCTTATGCACTAAGCCATAGTGTCTCAGTGATGTGGGTCTATTCATGTCTCAGATTCTCTGTTCCCCTGCTCTGTGCCTGGACTACTAGGGCATAGTGCCTCACTTATTTGGGGTAGTTCACAGCACATATTCTGTGTTCCTCTGCTCTTTGTCTGATGTGCTAATCCATAGTGTCTCACTGATTTGGGTGGGGGTAATGTCTCAGATTCTGTGTTCCCCTGCTCCGTGCCTGAACTACTAGGCCATAGTGCCTCACTGAATTTTGGGGGTGAGCTCATGTCTCAGAGTCCATGTTCCCCAGCTCTGCACTTGAACTACTAATGACTACTGAGAGTGTGCAAAAAAAGAACAAAACAAATACATTCAGAATCTGTTATGGAATATTTGCCCAACACCAGCTGTACTGCTGAAATTGATACATGTAAAAATATTCCCAGTATAGAAACTGAGAAAGAAAAGTGAAATTTACTGCTCCAGATATAATTAATACAATTGAGGAAAATCAAACAACACAACCAGAAAAAGAAAAAAAAAGTTCTGGAATCCTCCGATGAAAGTAGTGTAGCACTACCAGAAAAATCAAATAAAAATACAAAAACAAGTAGCCATAACAGTAGAAATAGAAAGTCAATGATTTAGGAAAAAGTAGTTTCCAGTACCACTAGACTTGGAACTCCATAATTAAGCCACTCATGCATATCTGGTTTCTTCATCAGAAAACAGTGCCTCCTCTAATGACGTGGTTGTACAAGATGTATCAGAGTTATGCTCATCCAGTGGTGATGAATCTGAATGTGATACTGATGAGGTGGAGGATGCCACCTGCCGCCTGAGTCCCTGATCTCAAAAAGAGAAATAAAACACATACATCAAGCACTGCCACTAGCCAGTAGGGGGAAAAAAGTCAATCAAAATACTAGCAACCAGTAATCTGTGAACATAGCGTCCATGATAGAGTGACTGCTAAAAGGGCGACTCAGTCATGGCACCTGTGTTCTGGGCTAACTGGCAGGGTAGTGACAGGATATGGGGGTAGGTGACTATGGTGATAGGATGCATGTTTGTATACACGCACATGGGGGGAGGACCAGATCCCGTGACAGGCGGAAAGGGAGCGAGGGTATGTAAGAGGTAGTGTGACAGTCAGCTGCCTAGCTGGCCATGTGGCATGGTGGGTAGGGTGGCAGGCTGGGGTTGGGAAGGAGCCGGGTTCAGTTCTGGGGTTGGATCACTTTTCACGTCAGGGTCTTTTTTTATTTATTCCAAGTTTTACACCCCCCCCTCAACATAACCCCCCCACCCCCGGAGTTGAGAATCATTAAGTAGGAGGGTGCGAGGTGAAGCCCCTGCATAACATGTAAAATCATTGCTGTTTTTCATGTCGCCATGCGTGTACATAGCCGTTAATTATTTTTGGTGATGTACACTCACCCAAATGACAATCGCGATCGAGATTGCAGCTGTGAGGGACCCGAGGGTGAAATTTCACCATTTCGCCTTTTTGTACCCCACCCTTCAAAACACTCCAACTCGGAGTTATAATCTATAGAAGGGGTGGTGCAGGGTGTGCAGCCCCCCAACAGAACACACACAATGTTTGACGGGTGAAATTTCACCTGTCAACATTGGAGATCTCGCCATGCTGAACTTCGACAACACTGTTGTGTCGATTCAGCATGGTAGAAACCATAAGCACCACTATCTTTCCAGCAGGCACCAAGCACTTTATCTTGCTTTTGGTCTAAACTGACAACAGATCTGTTAGGCAATTCATGTCCACACCAATTTGTCATGATTATGATCACAGCATTGTTCTGTACTCTCTTTTTGCACATTTTATTCACTGTCATTGTAACCTAGGGATGGGCCAAAGTTTAAATTCCTGGGTGAAGTTACCATGAAGCAGCGGAAATTTGCCTCCCTGGAGCTCTGCAAAATTTTCCCCACCCTCAGAAGCTTTGACTTTGTCTGAAATCGTGAAACTCTGCCCATGAATTGTGGAATTTCGCCCATGAATAGCAAATTTCTGCCATTTGGGGGCAAAATTCCATAAATCGTGAGCAAAATTCCACACTTCGCAGTAGAACTTCACCAATCCATGCTACGTAAATTTCATGAAATTGTGTGAAATTCGTGGAATAATTCACAGAGCGAAGTTTGCCAACTTCACCCATCTCTATTGTAACCACACTCTGTGACTTGTTTAATTTTGTAATGTTGTTCTTTCCTTCCTTTAAATAAGTTACTGCAATGCTAGAACAAAAAAACTACCTACAGTAGATCACATCAAGTAAAATTAAAATGTAACCATTTATTGCTTAACTTATTGTCAAGGACCTACAGCCATGCTCTGTAGTGGAGAATGAGGGTTTAAGAGCCCTCTTAAAATATTTTGCCCAAACAATAAATATTTTGCAACTGTGGCTGTTCCCACGGTGTATGACTGTATGTAAAGTAAAATACAAATGATTGCTAAAGAGAGTAAAACTGGTACTGTACACCTGACCACAGTCTTGTGGATGAGTTCTCAAAAAGTTGATTATATGTGCATCACAGCACATTGAGTATCACAGTCCTCTTCAAACACACCCACAAGCAACAGTCTACAGAAAGGAAAGCAAAGAATGACAGCTCTTTATATCAGCATGTTTGATAAGCATCAAACTGCTGACAATATTTTGGAAGAGATATAGGACAAAATGTCTGAGCAATTAGAGCCACCGGGACTCAAAGTTGAATTTGTTGATTCAGACAATGGCACCAACATTGTTTATACTTTGAAACATGGGGCCTGATTCTCAAAGCCTCCCTGAATGGCGCAAGAGGCTTGCGCCACAAGGAATGGCGCAAGGTGTGGCTTGCACCAAATGATCCTATGAGAGCAATTCTGAAAAGCAGTCTGCATCAAACACAGGCTGCATGTGCCAAAGGGGGCTTATGCCATCCTAGTGGCACAACATTGGCTGCGGCATGACACTAGAGGGTCTGTGGCAGATGCAAGCTGCCATATCCCGTAATTCGGGACTCTCTAAACCCTCCAAGATGGCAAAATTCTAAGTACCATTAGACCAGCCTGGGCTGGTCAATGGGTACTTAGAAGTGTGTCTTCTGGGAGGGTTAGGGAATGTGTGCCACCCCCGGAGCCCTTCCTGGGTGGGAGGGAACATGTGCTGCGATCCCCACTCCCTATCCTCGATCTCCCCTTTTTTATTAACTGTAATCATGTCCCTGGTGGTCTAACAGTCACCCCATCTAAGAGCCCTGATCCCTTTTTATTAATCATAATCATATCCCTGGTACTCTAGTGGACCCCCCCTCTATCGCCAATCTGCCCTGATAAAATTACATATAACTTTCCCTGATAGTCTAGTGGACTCCCGGCTGGTAATGCCCCACTACCTCACCTCACGTCCCATTCTTGAACCGATGACTGGCACAGAACCTTTTTTAAATAAATCAGAGTTATACCAGAAACAGGTCACAGCTGACTTTCCCATCCATAGTAGAGGCATCGGGGGTTCCTTAGGAAGATGGAGAATAAGATCAGGCCTGGAACAGAGTCTTGGAAAAGGCATGAGCAGAAAGGGAGTTGGTGGGAGATGGTGCTTCTCTTGCAAAAAGTTTGAGATCTGCCTTCAAGGTAAGAGCAGAACCAGCTGACTGAGTGGTTAGAGAGAGCCATCATTTTAAGCTTACTCAGGAGAAGGTGGTGTGCAATTGTGATCAAGGCTTTAACCAGGTCAACAAAGATTACAGATGTTATCAGTCCCTTGTCGATTTCAGTGAAGATGAAGTCTGTGATCCAAATAAGGGATGTGGAGATGGAGTGGGACTTTTGGAAGACAGACCAGAAAGGGGTGAAGAAGCATGAGGATCCAAGGAATGAAGAGAGTTGTAAGAAGAAAAGGTGTTCTTGGAGCTTTGACAGGGTATGGAAAAAGAGAGATTGAGTGACAGTTCCCAGGAGAGGAGCTTTGTGGAGAGGTATGACTGCTGCCCACCTCCAAGAGTCTGGGATAGCATCCAGAGAGAAAATACTTTAAGGATAGATGTGACAGGAATCGCAATGGCAGCAGCAAATAGGTTCAGTAGTTTGGGAAAATGCCCATCATTACATAGACCCTTTAGTGGATTGAGAGCTAGCAGGGCCTTAGGAAGCAGGAGTAGTGGGTGAAAAGGAGAAGCAAAGGAGGAGGAAGGAGTGAAATGGAAGGGGGAAGAAGGTGAGCAGGAAATAGGGGAAGGGGGTACAAGAGGAGTAGAGGAGAAAAGGAGATTCTGAGCACAAAAGGAGTCAAAGGAGGTAATGATTTCAATAAGGTCAGAGATGGAGGCATTAACTACCTTGCGTATAGGAGAAGATAACTGGATAGCAGAGGAGATAAGGAGTTGATGATCTTCAAGGACTTATACAGATAATGTAAAGTGTTCTGGAAGGTGGATTCTAAGTATTCAGATTTTGGAAGCCTGGTAAGTTTGGTACCAGCATTAAAAAGAGTCTGATAAATAACCAGGGCATCAAGTGAGCATGAGGCCTTGTGACCCTACCAAGTAAGGTTCTTTACACAGAAGCAGGCAAGCAGTTCAACTGAAATTCAAAGGAGGTGGAATCATTTACCTCTGTTCTTTCTAATGGGGCATGATAATCTCATACAGCTATAAAATTAGAATGGAAAATTTGGAGGACAGATGAGTACATGTTGCCTGCTTTAGGGATGGGGGACCAATCACTAGAAGGAAGGGCAACATGGAGAGATGACAAATCCAGTGATCTGAAGGAACATATATAGATAACTTTTGAGGAGGCTTTGGGTTGATGAATTTTGTACATGTTTTTGACCATATGGTGGTCACTGAGGGCATCAGAACAGTCCCTGGTGGTCTAGTGGACTCCCCACCCTCCCCTCACAGACAGGCATTGTCCCACGACCTCGCTCTCCCCATCCCAAATTGGAGCTGCTGACCAGCACAGCCTTCCTCTCAGCTCCACGGCTTGCCACCAACTGAGATCTCAGTGAGCATGTACTGTATAAAGTATGTGCTCATTGACTGACAGCAGAGTCATTCAATGAGCTTGTACAGTATTCAGTATATGCTCACTGAGAGCTCAGTGGGCAGCCTGTTGTGGATGTGATAGTAGGGCTGTGCTGGTTACTGGCTCCAATTTGAGATGGGGGAAGCAGGATGGTTGGACACTGCCTTTTGGGGTGAGGAAAATGGGGGTTCACTGGACCACCAGGGACTGTTCTATACACAGTGTCGGAGGAGATCAGGGATTAGGGAGGGCCGCTAGACCATCAGGGAAGGTCAATCAATATATTTGGGGACATCAGAGATCTGGGTGGGGGTCACTGGACCACCAGGGATGCTCACAGTATACTGTACATTTAAATCTATATGTGGTGCTCTACAAATGCACCCCACCAGTGCCACATCACTGTAGCTGTTGCCCAGTTGTCCCCCTGACACCACCTCTTTCACCTCCCATGCCCTTAGTGTGTCCCTACTGCCCACTGTAGAACCCCATCCAACTGGCACAAACCACTTAGACCACCTCCTGGCTAGTCTAAGTGGTGCCCCTTTCTAAGTCTATGGCAGGGCTTGTAAAATCCCCAAAAAGGGGATGTTACAGCCTTGCCATGGCACAAGCCCTCTTGCAACATGGTGTACTGGGTTGTTTGATGCCACCCCGGCACAGGGGAACACTGGCACAGTAGTGTCTGGGTCAAACCCAGGCTGCTTTAGAAAATCATGTTTGATACAAGTTGTGTCGCAGTCACCACCTGCATCAAACCTTTGTGATGCAAGACCCTTGCATCATTCTAAATCATTTGACAATTAGGCCCCACATTATTAGTCAAAGTGAAGGCATGTTACAATAAGTTAAGTTTGAGAAATGCTAGCATTCAAGAGTCTTTGTATTAAGGCTTCAGCAATGGAGTGAGGAAGCAACCCTAGCTGCACTGACAATTCTTTGCAAAGGGTCAGATGTTGGGGGAGGCATCCCAAAAAATAGAATGCCACTTTAAGCAGTGTAGGCCAAATGATTTGTCTGTGTTGCCAGAGTTGGGCTGGGTCAATTGTTTATTAGTCACTGGTTCTACTAGATAAGACTGCTTCATAAACTCAGGTGACAGATAATCAGAGACTTTCTCTGACATGTCCAAGCAGCACCAGCATGTATTTTCCAAAAGCTCCCAAATGTTTTCAGGCTCAGGATCATCAGTATCAGACTCTTCTGTGTCACGCTTACACCCAGCACTTGCACCATGAGAAAGATGAGGAGCAGCAGAAGCTTGATGTGTCATGCTATCTTTGCTGCTCTGTCAAAAGAGATGCAACAGTTTCTGTTTCATGTACTCTGTTGATAGAGCATGAATGTGTCTTTATATTTGGAAGCCAGTCATACTGGACAAATCGTGCTTCCAGTTTAAACTAACATTTTCTGCAAGTTGTGTAAGATACATTTCTGCCACTTATTTTATGACTATAGCATTCTGTTGCTATTCCTCATATGAATTACTGATGCCGCCATCAACACCAGCATCATGGTAGCAATGCCCATTCACCAGCGTCACATTAACCGTAACCACCAATACCTGCATTATTTCACTGGAATGATCGTTATATACTGTAGATCTGTAAAAGTAGCATGTGAGGCTTTGTAAAGTTACCAGGGGAATGAACATGTTAGTGATTGCTGATTCTGCCCTGAAATCATTGGTTCCTTGTTCGTATGATCCCAACAGTAAAACAAGCTTTTTCTAAGCACACCAGTGTACGTATGACAGATATCCACAATTAGCATCATAATATTCCATGGTATAGGCCACACAGTTATATTCGGTGAGACTTCTCACCATTTAAAAGAAGGAGTTCTACTGTCTAGCAACATTTTTAATTAAGTGATGCTGTGGAACATTATTTTTCTCCCAGTAATTAAGGAAGAGGAGCTCCATGTGTTTAGTGTAATGATGGAAATATTAAGAAATGTCTCATGCAGTATGACGTGTTTAACTGCATGATTGTTGAGCATGAGTTACCAAAAGATTTAATATGTGTGCAAAACAAGGTGCATGACAGCTCTTCCCATCACTCGTTGTCCTCAGCATATCACTGTCACAGTCCTCACAAAGATATTCACATTCAGATTGTGGGGACCTATCCAAATGTCTAGCAGTGATCAGACTGACTGCAAAATGTTTTCACCACTGCGTCTCTCCATCCCCCTCTATCATTGCTACATTAAGAAAGGTAATTCCTGTATTGCTGTGCAAATGTTCAACTAGCAACATTAATACAACTCATGTGGGTGGCGGTGGAGCAGACATGGTGTTGGTGGGGACAGTGCTTGGTTTGGAGGTAACCCTTTGGGCAGTGAGGCTCAACAGGGCTTGGTTTGCAAATCTTGCTTAAAAATCACTAGTGAAATGCACATGACTTCCCACTGCCTCTTTCAGAGGTGTCACCATCTTGATTCACACAGCATCAAATTTATTGGGGACAACATGCTGGAAAATGTAAATCATAATGGAATGTTGGTTTTTTCTTGAATTTCTCCATTAGTCATGGAAAGCACATGACTTCCACCGTAAAGAATAGCTGAAGATGAAGGGCCATCATCCCATTGATGAGACGTGTTATTTGCACAGAACTTTCACGATAGTCCAGATGTTAACTCTAGGCCTGGAAAGATTTTGGCAGCATAACTTGATTTGCTGCAGTACATCTGCTGGGTCTGGCTGGTGGGGGTTTACCTTCTTGTGAAATGTTACCAGTAGCTGTGGATGCAGCTGGTATATTTTATAGTGGGTATTAAACATATCACTTCAAGGGATACTCTCATTTTTAGAATTTCTTAATGTCTGAAAGCCCATAAAAAGCTATGTTGAGCTATTGTTCTTACCTGTAAATCTCTGCATTGCAGAGTTATTCATATGTAATTAGCCTGTAATTAAAGGCATGGGGCAGCCATGTGTTTTAGGCTTCTGACAGGTAATGATGTCACTGCAGTCTATATAGGTTAAATAGGAAGTCGGCTATTTTGTTAAGTGTGTTTTAGGGTGTTATTACAACACTTTCTACATTTTTAGTAATTGTTTATTTTTGTTTGTTTTTAGTTAATGCTTTTTATTAATTTGTTAAACTTCTTCAACATGACAGGATACAACCATAAAACATGTATACAACATCATAAATACAGGATGAGAGATGAGCCATAATATGCAATTATGTATACATATCAGTTCTATGAAATTGAAAAAAACACGCTAGAAGTGAAGGATTAACCCTGCTAGGGGTAGAAAATAAAATTAGCAGCACTGAACAAGATGATTTGACAACATTCTGCATCCCATGACAGTCTCTTCCCACCTGTAAAACAAATACTAACATATTTACACCTATTGAACCAGGTAGAATCATATTAACTCTAGAAGATATGCTCCACCATAGAGAGGCACCAGCTAATCTCGGGTCAGGAGATCCATAACACAGTTCAGGTGAAATACAAGATTTAAGAACCATTAAGATGGAGGGGGTATTCAACCTATACCAGTTTGAGGCTTCTGATATGATATGAAGTGCCCCAACATGTGTAGAACTTTGGGAGTGACTTAGCAATAACATGACATCCAATCTAAGGTCACTATCTTGTGGAAAGATGTAAGAAGTTTGACCATAGAGGGGACATCAGTAGTTCTCCATCAACTTAAAATCAGCTGTTTAGCTTGGAGACTAAGAAGGGCTAGCCAACGCTGAAGAGTTTGGGATAGCTTCGGCTGGCTGGATGGAACACCTAGGATCCAAAAGAGGAGATCTCACACTAGTTTGGAGCCTATGATGTGGGAAGCCAGCTCCACCACTGATTTCCAGATGGGGAGAATCAACTGGCATGTCCAATGTATATAAATTAGATCACCCATTTGGTTTTGCTACCTCCAGCATAGGTCAGAATCTAAAAGCTTGCATTTATAGAACACCAGAGGTGTCCTATACCAATGGTGTAATATCTTGATTTGAATGAGCTTGCTCCTCATATCTGGGTATGCAAATTGGGCCTGTTGCCAGCTGAATTTCCATTGGCTGTCCATTATAGTGGTCTGCAGAGCCACTTCCCATTTATGTTTTGCAATCAGGGATTGGGAGGAAAGCTAATCTTGGAGTTCTGAATATATTTGGCTGGCCTACCCCTTAGCAAGAGATAGCCAATGTGACAGTTTAGTTATCAGGGGGTGATCCCGAGAGGACTTTTTCAAATAGGAAGTGATAGAGCTGTGGAGTTGCAGCTATCTCCAGAAGTCAGTTCTATCTAATCCTTTCTCTAGGGACAGATCTTGGAAGGATTTCAATGTCTGATCATCTCCTTGCACAACATCTCCCAGGGTTTCAATGCTGCACTTCTGCCAGTGATTCCAATGAAGGTGTTTACGCTCCACCTGGATCTGTTCATTGTCCCAAAGGGGGTCCAGTCAAGGGGAAGTTGATCCACCCTTAGTCTTGTATGTACCTTTTCCATATTTTAAGTGTCAGTACTATTGTCAGGTGGTCCTTTAATCTTTTAGGGAAGGGGTTACATATAAAAAGTGACATGTTCAAGATCTGGGCAGATGCCAGCTCCATGGAGACCCACTGTGGAGGGAGCAGACCCCTAAGGCTAAACAAATTCAGCGTTTGTGTCATCAAGTAGGCCCATTTATAACCTTCTAGCCATGGTAGGCCCCAGCCATCCACCTGCCAGTGCAACCTATTCCTACTGTAACGTGGTCTCTTATTGTCCCAAATGAATTTGCTCAGAAGGGCATCAATGGTGCTGGCCCATCGAGGTGAGAGGTCTAGGGGGATATGGGAGATGATATACAGTAACTTGGGGGCTGAGATCATTTTGATCACCACAATCTTCCCCACTAAGATAAGATGTAAGGAGTGCCATCTCTCCAGCTCAGTCCAAGGATCTGTCACCAAAGGTCGCAGATAAATGTCCCATAGCTTTGTTAGATCTGGAGTGATATGAATGCCCAGGTACACTAACTCCTCTGTGAACCAGTGCAATCCAAAGGTGGCTATTACGGCAGAGGTACACAGGGAATTTAAGGGAAGAACTTAAGTTTTTGACTAGTTCAAACCAGAATACACCATAAACTCAGTCAGTAGATTGAGTAGGGCAGGGATGGATGCAGGGGCATTACCCAATGGGACCAGCAGGTCATCTGTGTACATAAGCATGCTGTATGTGGTGTCCCATAGAGTGAGGACTTGTATATCAGGGTGCTGTCATATGGCCACTGAAAGGGGCTCCACTGCCAGGACAAAAAGTAAAGGAGAAAGGGGGCACCTCTGTCTGGTACCTCCACCCAGAGGGAAGGGATGCAACAGGGTGGAGTTAGTAAGAATCCTAGCTAGGAGTTTATAATAAAGCACTGAGACCCAGCCCCTTAACAGATCACCTAGGCCTAAATGCTGCAAGACCAATGCCAGATAGTCCCACTCCAACAAGTCAAAAGTTTTCTCAAAGTCAATGGCCACAGCAGCCGCTGGAGTGGGAACTGTCTTGGCGTGGTGAAGGAGGTTCAGTAGGGAGCGGATGTTGTCTCTACTGTATTGTTTGGATACAAATCCTACTTGGGATGGGTGTATAAGAGTTGGGAGAAGGGGGCCTAATCGAGCTGCAAGTACCTTATCAAAGATTTTACTGTTTGTGTTTATAATAGATATGGGGCAGTAGCTGGAGGGAAGGGTATGATCCTTCCCTTTTTGGGAACACAGTTATGACTGCCTCCTGCAAGGTGGGAGAGAAGTGCCCAGTATCTAGTGTCTCATTAAATACCTGGCTAAGGAGGGTGGAGATTTGCTAGTGAACCAGTTGCCAAGCTTCAACCAGAAACCCATCCCCTCCAGGAGCTTTTCCACTATTCATAGCATTGATTGCATGTTCTAGTTCCACAGGGGTGATGGGAGCTTCATGGTGGTCCCTTGTTGTGGTGATAGTTTAGGGAGTGTTAGAGAAGCTAAATAGTTGTGCACCACATCCTGATCCATAGCCCTGGAGGATTTGTATAGCTTGGCATAGTGTTGCTGCATAATACAGTATTGTTAATTTCTCCTGCAGCTGTGCTGATAGCCCCAGAGGCATCTCTTAAGCCAGGTATGTGCCTTTCTGCCTGCTGATACCGTAATCTATATGCAAGCAGTTTACCTCCCCTTTCCCCACCTTCCCAAAATGTATGCTTCAGATGGAGAACTGCTACCTCGGCTTTGCAGGCCAGCAGATCATTTATATCCAGTTTAAGGCTCATAATTTCTCAGCCAAGCTGGGAGTGATGAGCGATATGGGTAGACTGGATGGGCCTTGCGGTCCTTATCTGCAGTCAACTTCTATGTTTCTATGATGGTCAAAATGGGGGGATTGTTTAGCTTCCAATTGCTTGGCTCACAGTTGATCCTCCAGTGATTTAATGAGCTGCTCTCTTTACTTGTGCCTATCAACTGCATAGCCCATAATGGTGCCACTAAGGGTTAATTTCAGGGTTTCCCAAGTGATAGCTGGAGAGGTATCAGTGGGCTGATTTCCTGATAGGAAATGGGAAATTTCATGTGCAAACCTCTGCTTAAAGTCAGGATCTGTAAGGAGAAGTGGGTCCAGTTTCCAAAAGGTGCTAGGAGTGGACTAAGAATCCCAGAGAAAGTAGAACTGGACCAGAGAGTGGTCTGAGATGACCACTGGTGCAATATCTGACCCCAATGCTGCTTGAGCAATGGTGGGGAAGACTAGCCAATAGTCTAATCTGCTATAGGTGCTATGCACTGGTGAGAAAAAGGTGTAATCCCTGTCCCGGGGGTGAAACACCCTCCAAATGTCCTGAAGGTCCAGATCTGACATGGTTTGTTTCACTGTCAGTTGCGCCTTAGGGTAATAATCTTGAGTGGTTGAGCTACAATCTATTAGGGGATCTAATCGGAGGTTGAAGTTTCCCCCAATAATTATTGGGGTGGAGGGCTGGGCCAGATCACTTATTAATTGAGCCACATCATGTAAGATTCCTGGGGCATCTTCATTTGGGCCATAAATGTTCGCCAAAAGAAGGGGCCCTTCTGGGGTGTCTAATGAGACCATTACCCACCTCCCATGTGCATCCTGCCTAATTTGTACCGGAGTCCATTTCAAAGCTTTGTGTAGGATGATAGCCGCACCTCTTTTCTTGGAGGGGGGCTGAAGAGGAAAACATCTGACCCACCCAGTTCCTAGCTAGCTTGTCATGATCTTGTTTTGTAAAGTTCGTTTCTTGAAGAAAAGCCAATGTGGTTCACAGTCGCTTCAAGTGTGATAACACCTGCTTACGCTTCACCTGGGTGTTAAGGTCCCACAAGTTCCAGGTGTACCCTTGTATATCACCCATAATCGCGATGGAGTTGTTTATGGTATTGTGGGATGATACCGAGAAGTAGTCCAATGACTGTGATCCACCACGGCTTCCCCTTCTTACTGTCCCTAGTAAATTTCCCGGGCTGATACATCCAGTACCTCCTTGTTACAGACACTAGTATGTGTTGGGTATTTACCTGGTTCTTATCTACCCTAGATAAACAAACAGGGCAAACAACCCCAACTAAAAGATAACAATAAACCAGAACCATAATGAACATCAAAACTAAATCATACAGCTTGACGAGCTGGGAAGAACAGGACTGGCGGTATCCCGGAAAGGTCACCTTCATCTTTTGTGGGGGGAGGGAAGACATCCTCTTTTTCAGTGGAGTGCAATGACTAGTGGGGTATACCACAGGGGGAGAAGCCCTCAGACACCATTATAGCTAATGAGAGGTGGTTGATACAAGGGGTGCCAGTGGAGGGAGGACGTCATGCTGCCGTCCTCCACCTGGACATCACTGTATCAGTATTTGGACTTCTCTGGGGAACCTGTCTATTGAGAGAGATCTGCCTGGGGCTTAAACATTTCCCCAATCCAAGTAGCTGGCCAGGCTTGAGGTGATTATTCCTCAGTTGTCTGAGTAATGCAGGAATTAGGAGTGGGTATGTGGAGTTAGTTTTATGACCTATGCTCCTTTCAATTAGAACTTGCACCTTCCCTCATGCAATACAGATACTAGCTTTAAGACTTGCCAGACTGGTAATATACTGCATAGCTCTAGACAACAAAGATACCATTATCATGCCCTAGCATCTATTCAGTGGGGACATGTAGACAGACTGTCCCCAAACCAAAAACACAGTTATTGCAATCCCCATCAGAGTGATTTAGTGCAACAGTTAGTCAGGACACCTTAAAGTCACTTCGCTTCAAGCACACTTGCTCAGTTTGTTGATCAAGTCATTATGGTGATGAGAACTGAGGCCACAACATGTGGGTACATAGCAATTCAGTCCGGTCCACACGGCGACTGAGCTGTGGGGGAAAAAGTACCCTGGGGGAGACCTGCATAGGAGCTTGGGCCATGTTAGGCCTGTCAGCACCTCCCACCCCCCATTAACCCCACCCACAGCTAGTTAAGACCATACTTACCTACGGCCAAGTCAGAGAGGGTTGTTTGCTGCTTGGGCTCCTGCATCTGCTGTAACTCACCTCTCACCATCACCATTCAGATAAGGTGTCTCAGGAGAGAAGTGTTCTGCAAAGCTGCTCTGTGGCAGAGAAGAGCTGGCTGCCACAATTTTGGCTTATGATTTGGCATGTGCTGAAGCAGGTGAGAGATCAAGAGTTTGAAGTGGATTGTCCACAATAATGGGCTCAGAGTCCATTTCTGGTTTGTCCTGAAGTGCCACAAATCTGTTGGGAGTAAAAAATGCCCACAGAGCCTGGGCCTCATCTTTGTCCGAAGGCGATCCCCTGTTCAGGCCTTCAGTATGGTCTCTCTCTGCCAGGTGGGTCCACCTTTCATGCCTGTGAGAAGTATGTCTTTTTTTAGATCTGTGCAGGTAGGATCTTTCAAAGGTTTGTACAGGTGGGTTTCCTAAGTTTTGAGGCACAGACACAGGCTCATCGGGCAGAGTTGGCTGCACTAAAGTGCTCCTCATCTTTGCTGGGCTTCCCAGTGCTTGGAACTCCACATGATAATGTTTGCAGAGGAAATCTAGGAGATTATCTGGATGGACGAACAGCAACGGGATCCATTGCTAATGATTCTCATTGTGGCTGAATATTGAAGTGAAAATGGTATGCCCAGCTTGTGCAGTAGTTTGTGCCCCTCCTTGTAGGCTTTCTGGCACTCTGACAGCACTCTTGAGTAGTCTTGATAGATCTGAATCTTGTGGCCCTGCCAGATAAGCTGGTCTTTGTTCCTCGCAGCTGCAGAGATTTCTTTTTTCTGCAGGAAATCTAGAAGATGGGCCAGCAGTGGCAGAAGCTTATCTCCAGGTCTAGATGGGGATGATAGCGAGTGGTGCGCCCACTCAATTTGTAGGGAAGTACCAGTTGGGAGGCCCAGCAATTGCAGGAGATTGGATGCAAGAAAACTGATGCAGTCTTTCTGTTCTACTCCCTCCAGGAAGCAGAGAAACCTAAGGTTATTGTGCTGGCTCCTGTTTTCAAGATCGTCATCCTTTTCCTGCAGGTACCGTATTTCAGTGTTTTGAACCTGTCCCCATTTAGAAGCCGCCCCCCAAATACAAGCCACACAAGAAAATAAGATTATTAATAGAAGCCGCCCTCATTTTAAAGCTGCAGCTTCTAATGAGGGCAGCATGAAAATGGAAGAATACTGTGATCATGTAAAGTCACTCACAGTCTTCTCCCTCTCAGATCATTTCGCAAATCCAAAACAGATAAAGGGACCCATGCATTTATGGACACCCACTCAAAGAAGAAACATCAAGAAATACTGCACCTAACCTGCAACACAAATTCTCTATCTCACCTGGGGGTTGAAACAGAAAAGGGGACCCATACATTTGTGGACACACATCCAAATAAGGAAATTCAAAAAATACTTCCACTAACCTAGGATCTGATATAGGCAGCCTTCTACCTCTGACTGTATACTGCTCCCTCTGATAATCCAGACCTCACCATTGCTCATGACACATGTAATCTGAAGTAGCAGCCTTTTGGGCTGTAAGCTGCACTCCACCGGCTACATTTTGGAGCCCAAGACTGACTGATCACTTGCAGGTAGGAGCGCTCGTTACATCTAAATGCAGCACTTCCCAAATGAGCAAAACCTTCTTCCTCTTCAGTTTGCCACTGAGCATTTTAGCAGTTCCATTCTTGAAATAACTTCACATACTGCTGCGCCACTGAAAAAAATTATGCCTTTGATGGTCAGCCGGTGGCTTATAAATTAAAGCCGCCCTCAAATAGTAGCCACCCCCATTTAGAAGCTGCGGCTAAAAATAGAAGAACGTACTAGAAGTCGCAGCTTCTAAATGGTGAAATATGGTATGTGATGGTCCTGACCTGCTCTCTCATAGTTGCAGTCAATTGATGCAGGGCCACATCATGAGAGACTATCTGGTGTTCTGCTTGGAAGATTCTACCCTCGATTGCTTGGATGGCTTGGGTATTGTTATTGACAGCATAGTGAGCGGCGACATTTGTTGTAGTAGCTGTTCAAACATCAGCTCTGTTTTGGTCTTGTCTGCTGCCATGGGTATGGAGGAGGCCATTTTGTAGGCCCAATGTGTTTCAGCGACGCAGTCAAAAATGGACTCCAGGTAAGAGTTCTGTGCCTCAGTGTTTCCAAATTCAGATGCTGATCGTAGAGCGCTATAAAAAGGTATCCCCTTTAGCATAAAACAAGAGCTCTCATATGTAGGATGTCATCAGATTTGTTCAGCATCTGAGCAGGGAAGACACTAAGCGGTCATTCTGGTTTAGCACTAGACCCCGCCCCACTATATAATAATTGTTTTTTACAGTATGTGAGCTGAAACTAGTGAGTTATCACCTTTACATTTCAAATTGCTAGTAAAAATAATCCAGTAGATTTCTGGTATTGTTATGCTAGAAAATATCATGAATATTCAGTCCAGAATATTTCACTTAGAACCTGTCATGCTTTTAACTTTATCAAAAGAAATTAGATATTCTTTTAATAGCACATTTCAAGTTATGCATATTATAACACTGTTGTCCGTCTATGTGTTTTTGCAATTAATCAACAAATAATTGCGACCTATCTTTTTCTTATCAAATCAAATTTGGATAGAAAGAGAACTACACATTCTAAGGCTGGCTTTATGATGCTAATTGGTATGAGGTACCATATCAGGATATCTAGACCCTGGCTGTGTTCAAGTCAGTACAAATTTCTGGGTCTGCCACAGCACCACCTTCTAACTTTCTTTTTCCATCCCCTCTCTTACAGCCTGTTGTCCTACAATCATGGGTTTCAGGTGTGAACTCAGGTCTACAAGATGCAATGTGGCCCTGTACCTACTGGCCTGGCACCATGGGGTCAGCCTTGAAATGTGTAGTTTTTGATGATCAGCTGGCAGTATAGCCTAGAAATTAAAGCAAAGAGCTGTGAACAAGCTTGGTTCATCCAGCAGAATGGGTTTGGATTACAACACACTCCTCTTACATGTTCTTTGACCCAGAGCAAGTCACTTAACCTCCCTTTGCTCCCAAAATACACCTAGGAACATGCTGTAGCTCAGTTTGCCTTTCCTGGACAAAGATAATAAAAACAATCTGAGCATTTGTTATTATTCTGCAAAAATACATCATCAATAATTTTTATTGGATATTAAGTTGAGAGAGGTACTCTCATTTACAATTGTGTCCAAACATAAATGCCAATATTCTCTTTCTATCAAGATTTGACTTGAAAAGAAAAAAGGACTAAATTACTTGTTTATTAGTTGCAAAAACACATAGATGGACAACAGTGTTAAAATGTGCATGACTTGAAAAGTGTTATTTAAAAGAGTATTTTACTTCTTTTGATAAAGTTAAAAGTATAACAGTTACTTACTTAAATACTTTGAACTGAATGGGATTTTCTAACATAAGAATACAAGAATTATATTGGATTATTTTTACTAACAGAAATGTAAAGGTGACAACGCACTATTTTTGATGCACATGCAAAACAATTATTATAAATGCAGAAAGTGTTGTAACAACACCTTAAAACAAACTTAAGAATACAGACAACTTCCTATTTTACCAATTGAATTATCTGCAGTCAAGGTAGGGCTAAGACTGTGGTGACATCATTGCCAGTCAGAAGCTTAAAACACATGGCTGCCCCCAGCCCTTTATTGCAGGCTGATTTACATATAAATAACTCTGGACTGCTAAGACTTACAGGTAAGTATAATAGCTCACTCAAGTTTGCTTTTTATGGTCTTTCAAACATTTAGAAATCCTGAAGATGAGAGTTCCCCTTTAATTCCCCAACTAGTTCCTGTCCCCAAAATTTACATTCTTGTAACTAACTCCGAGTCCCCCCTGAAAAATGGACTTTTGTCTCAGTGGGCCTACCCGGTGATCAAAATTCAAATAAAATAAATAAATAATAATTGCCCAGTGTCTGTCCTTTCTCTCATGCCATATTCATATTTTAAAGTAGGAGCATCATCAGGTCTAGTAGGCTGAACCCCACTTGTCTTCTTCCACACTTAATGCAGCATGCTTTGGGGGGGATTTGAGGAGCTATGTGTAAAATAATCCTAGGTGTTTCTTGACTTTTTTATCAACTTTTTCATTTGGGTGGGAGTTATGGTTCAGCAATTTGGCTTAGAATGTGACATTCTTATTTCTGGGACACTGCTGATTGATGCTGTTGGGTGTGAGCAGTAGCAGGATTTGGTACCACTATGGAGCTGATGAAGAAGTGGGGTTGAGTTTTAGATTTCCCCACTGAGGAACTTCCTTTCCAGCTTTTCTCTTTTTCCCACTTTTTTTTAATGTTCTGTCTCCTTCTTTGATGGTCTCCAATTCTGAGTGTCATGCTCATCATTGTTAGTCAGTGGTGTTATAGATGATGTCACACTTTGAGTTTATTCTTATTCTTCCTCCTCCTCCTCCTCCTCCTCCCATGCACAGCATGTACTTCCCCTGCTCCCTCCTCCTCTCATTCTTCCACAACTTCTTATGCATGTTTCCCCCTACCCTTCTTTCTCATATGCATCCTCATATATTCTCTGTTTCTCACCTCTGCTCTTCTTACACTCCCATTACCATACCCTCCTGTGCTTCCTCCTCTTCAGTAGCACTCTCCATTTAAAGCAGGATCCAGTGCTATAGCTATAAGGTAGCCCTGGAATAGAGACTTGTTCTTCTCTTGTCCCAAGATTTGGATCCTCAATCTCAATGTAAATATATCATGACTCTGGGCCTATTTTGTAAGACCCTCCACAACTGAACTACTGTCCATATGTACATAAGTGTTGACCCGGGACCTTTTAAGATCCCTGCTGATGAAACCCTTCATTGTACACTGTGCCAAATGTTTAAGTTTTGTACCAATTGTTTCAGTTTGTACTGTGTAAAATGTTTAGTTCTGTACCAAATGTTTAAGTTTCAGTACTTTACAAATGTTACTCTATGTAGTTTCTTTTCTATTTTCTTACTGATGTGGAGCCTTTGCAAAGGAGTCTATGATTAAAAGGATTGTAATGCCAATTTCTTTCAATAAATAAAAAGCTGCTTTAGTACAGCCAAGGATATCTTGATACACTGTGGATCTCAAGAAATGTTGTTGCTCACTCATTCCACGCTCCAGAGGTGGTCAAAAACTTTATCTGCTGCTCACTGGTGGCAGCCAACCTCCCCAATCCCAATGAGCAGTAAGACCTCACTGATGTGGACACAAAACCATACCCACACTATAGGAGATAAGGGGCCAGCTAAGTCCCACCTGCAGTACACGAGGCTCAGCCAGAGGAAGATACATGGATATCCACCTACAGATACCATGGCATGGGAACCTTCAAGAAGAAGAAGAACAAATCATCACATTAATCCACCTCTCCCCCCACCACCACCTGTGCAGATTAATCTGAAGCAAAGAACATTAAGTATCCTCAGACAGCTCTGACTAAGAAGTGGCTGGGAGTTAAAGTACACCCCTTAAGTATGATGTCCTCTTCAATTACTTCAGACCCCAAGCTCCATCACATAAGCAACTATAGCCTGATGCTCCTACTCCAGAACACACCCAGAAAACCATTACTCAGCTCCCCCAAATGTACCCTACTCCCAATGAGCAAACTGCCCAGCTCTGAGGAACTCCATCTTCACTCCTACCTTGTGGTTGCAGCCTCTATTTCAGGGACTGGGTTTTGAGCTTAGAATGAACATGGCTGGCCAGCTCAGTGGTGCTGGAGGTTGGGGCATTGGTCACTACACCTCGCACCATGCCAGTGACCCAGGTTTGGGAATGAGCCAGGACCGCTGAGGCTTGCCAGGGGTGAGAAAGGATGGAGCATCTGGAGGACTGCTCTCATCTCCTCTTTTGTGGGAGGAAGGCTCTGTCATCCCACTTATGGACTGCCCTGTAGCAGTAGCTACAGTGCAGTATGGGTCAGGAGGCACATACCAATGTCCTTACATCAGTGGGGAGGGGGGATATGAGAAAAAGTGAAAACAAGACAGGGAGCTGGCAGGTTCCATGATGGCCCACTGCATCCATGTGGATGCCCCCGCTTCTGGATAATGCTCTGGGGGGAGGAGAAAGCCAGCACTCCCCTTCCTGGCCCTGCCATGGGGGGTAAGCCTAGGGGAAATTATAGGGTCAGTTGGAGTGGGGATGCTCAGGTGTGGAGGATGAGTCCCTCTGAGGGAGGGCCCTAGCAGCCTGCCTGGCTCCAGTGAGGGGTATAAAAATCTGTATAAAAAAAAAAGAATGAACAGGGTTGAACTGATGCTGGAGTGTAGTGCTTTTCATATGTAAAAGGTACTGTTGTTTTTTTATGCAGTGATCCCCCCCGCCATTTCTGGGCACTTCTTACCAATCTAGAGACTTTTTCAATTAAGTCTATGACTCTGCTTAACCCTTAAAAGGGCCATAACATCAGACTCAAGCACATATCCTTTTAAACATAAACCTTTCTTCCTAGTTTCCCTTATAATGGACATCTCTTCTTGATTCTAGTAATGTCTTTTTATTTTGTGGCTCACATTTTATGCCTGCTGAAAGTTTTGCTGTTCTGGGTTAGTTTGGAGTTGGTGTCAATGTGTCCATTTGTTAGCTGTGATGCCTATCCCATGTTCAAGAACAAGAGATATTCACTGACAGAAACTGTAATTTGACATGAGATGCAGTACATTTAGATAACAGATTATTTTAGATGTGTTTTACTAATGTTCTTAAACTGTCAGGTCACCCATTGACAAATCTGCAGACTTATGAAAGACACTGTGTAAGAGTGGGTTCAGAATGTAATCTTTGGATGCCACTGTCCCCAACAATTTTCCCTAAGTGTTATGTCAGTGCATGCCTCCCAATGGTGCAAATAGTCATGTTTAATATTTCCTAAATGCCAGGGTCTGATTTAAGGTGATTCAATCCTATAGTATGCACGTGTACTGTGTTTAGTGCCCAGATTATACACTATGAGTTTTTTTTTTATCACATCTCTATTTCTGCTCCTTCCTGCAGAGCGGATCCATCGCGATCTCCAGCCACCGACACCTGCACCCCTGGCACCCCCACAGAGCTGGCCTTTAATCACTCATGCACCCTGTGTTCAGGATCCTCTCAGGTACCGGGGGACGCTGGTTTGGCCAACAATACAGAGATCGTGTTCGCCATTTTCGCCTGATTTTTTTTGTTCCTGAGAGCCGGACGCGGTAATGGTATCAAGGCACTACATGCCAATGCCTGCTGCACTCTCTCCCTTATTTCTGCTGCCTGTTGCTGTGCCGCTGGCCTCCACCTGCTGTCGCTACAGTACGCTGCAGTGCCCCAGCCATCCCCTGAGGAAGGAGAGCAGTCGCGGGATGCTCAATCCTTCCTCTCCACTGCCAACCCCTGGCTGCCCGAGTCCGTTCCTGAACCCGGGTCACCAGCATGGTGCAAGGTGTGGCATCCAGCACCTCAACCCTCAGCGCCACTGGGCCGGCTAACACTATGAGTTGTTTAATCGTTAACAGCATAAACTATGCTGCTTAACTCCAATAGCTGTGTTTTCTTTTTCCTACCACTGAGCAACATGATCATTACCCTTTCTGCATGTTTGTGCAGCATGAGACACTCAGAGTTTTTTCCTCTTTAAGCCTGTACCCTGGCAGCTCACCATGTGGCTACATTGGCTCTCGAGTGTAAATATATATGCTGTCCCTTATGTTTTCTCACTCAGCCTTGCTTTTGGAAGGAGATAGATATGCAATGTATGTTGTACACTTCCCCGCTCATGCATTGTTCATACTCTTTGTGCCTACACTCAACAGACAGCCTTGGGAGGGTGCAAGAGGAAAGTGTTCATTCATTTTGCATGACATGAAATTCTCCCATACCCACTTTAGCATCAACCTCAAAGCTACAACTGGTATTGAGCAGCAGGTTCAGCTATTATTCAGCTTTATAAACACACTCAAGGCCCCTATAGTGGCCTGGCAGGTCCAGCTTCTTAGTTACCCCTTATCCCCTAGATAATGCCTGTAGGACACATTGTCCTTTTTCCTTTTCTTTGGACCTATTAAAAGGGACTCCTCATGCAACTTCAGGAGATAGATTCTTATGTTCACCAGGATGTGGAGCTTTGTTGGTGTTTATTTACTCTCCTTTCTTTTACATTTGATGTGCATGAGCACCAGACCCTTTGCTACATGGAAAGGGGATTTCAGGTGGTTGTCACTGCTGACCCCATTGCAATTCAAAATAGCAGGGACTCAGCAGTCCAGACCAATGACCATGTGCTGTGGTCGTGACACCACTCACTGTTTGCTGGGCAGAAACTTCTTGTACTTCAAAGGACTGGATTGATCCACTCAGAGAGGGTTTCATTCATTTAAAGTGCAAGAAGTTTCTGCCCATCAAGCAGCTCTTTGGCTTTCAACATCAGAAGCCTGTCAGCCAGGCTTTGAAAGAACACTATCAGTTTTTAGCTGATTTTTTGAGCTGTGGTGGCGAATGCTACCTGTACATATCAGCCATACTGGACATACTGTTCCTTGATCCTGCTTATTGTAAATTGTTCATTTTTACTTTAAATTTGCAGGGTTTCCTGTCTCCCCATCCGGACCAGATTCCTTGATGGCCCACCCTAGCTGTGCATGCACTTCTGACATGGCACAGAAGTGCCAGTAAACTATTGAATGAACGAGTTTGAATTTTCTCAAACACTGTAAGATAAAGTTAATTTCTAATACAAGGCACTTTCTTGAGCAAGAAAACATGAGTGCATTGCTGAAACAAGCATTCTTGCATACTGGAATCCTTATTTGAAATCTAAAGTCATTACTCTGGACATGCGGATTAGTGCCAATACTAAAGCACATGCCAAGAGTCATGGCTTTAGATTTCAAATAAGGATTCTGATATGTAAAGCACTCATTTCAGTAGTGCATTCACTTTTCTATGCTCAGGAAAGGTAACGTTATCTTACAGTGCTTGAGAAAATTCAAACTCCTTCATCTGTGAGTTTACTGGCGCTTCCAAGCGATGTTAGAAGTGCACAAGCTGCTGCAGCAGTGGACCACCCTGTATTGCACTTGGGATGGGGAGATAGGAAAATATACAAAACTAAGGTAAAAATGATCATTTTACAATAAGGAGTACCAAGGAATAGTATGTCCAGTATGAATTGTATGTACAGGCAACATTTTCTGCAGGGACTTTAAAAATCAGCTAAAAGCTAACAGTGTACCCTGTAAAAATGAAAACCTTCCATCGATGTCTGTTGCAGTCACCACCATAACTTCCAACCCCCCAAGCCCAATCATGTCAATATTATGGCTTGGGGTGCCCAATCCTCCCTGCTGGCTGCTACCCCCCTGCAAATGAGAAAACTGTCCATTGATGTCTGTTGCAGCCATTGCTGTAACTGCCAACCCCCAAGCCCAACCCATGTTATTATTATGGCACAGGGGTGCCCAATTCCCCATGCCAGCTGCTACCCTTCACCCTGCCTGTTTTAGTTATGAAGCACTGGGGAGCATCTCCCCCATGCTGCCAAATAGAACACTGACACTGGGGGTGCCCAATCCCCCAGTGTCATCACCTGTAATAAAGAAAACTGCTCCTCATAATTTTTTAAGGTTTTTTAAATTGTAAAAAAGAAAATTGTCCATCGATGTCTGTTGTGCCATTATTTCCCCCACCTAACCCTCCCACTCAGCACCCTAGACCCCACCCCCCCAAGCCTTTACTTACCCACCGGCAGTCCAAAATTGCAATCCTCTCTAGACTGCAGACAACATCTTCACTTTTCAATGTCGGACAGTAAACTGAGGAAATCAGGTGTGTATTTCAACATATTTCAATGGGGTTTGAACTGAATGGCATAAGTTGGACATTTTTTTAAGTTTTTGGCCCAAATTTTCAACATGCCTTTTTTGGGACCCCCACCTCATGAACAGTGTTAGTGAAATTAGACAAATCTGACCCAAAAGGTGATTTTTGTGTATGCAGCATGAAATCACCTTTCAGGCAGGAGTTGAACATTTTCTCTGCCCTTTTACATGAGGTGAGGTCATAAGAAGGCTATGTTGAAAATGTAGTGTAAAAACATCAGAAAATGACAAAGTTATGAGCCTACATTGAAATTTGAGCATGCAGGCTCATAACAGTAGTAATTTTTAACATTTTGATGCCAAATGTTCAGCATGGCCATTTCTTCACAGCATCTCATGAATGTGAAAGCTGCCATCTTTCAAATACTGGCCAAAATGTGTTTTCATGCCTGTGGTGCAGAATCTTTTGCTGGTGATTTGAAAATTTCCACCTACTGGGTTCATTAGGTGGGGTAGTAAGAGGGCTATGCTGAAAATTTGGTGTAACAATGCAGTAAAATGCCCAGGTTATGAGTGAACATTACACTACTTTAGTTTTCACTCATAACTTCACTAATTTTCAATATTTTGACTCCAAACTTTAAACATAGCCATTTTTCCACATCACCGCATAAACATGACATGTGCCATTTTTAAACTCCTAGACCAGTTGTGTTTTCACACTTTGGTGTGAAATGACATTTCAGTGAATATACTATAAATGGTACATGTCAATGCCTTTTAGGTAAAGAACTGCAAAAGAACCCCAGAACAAATGCCCTGAGGCTTGGGTTATCCCAGAGGATATTGGCCTTACAGCCAAATTTTAAAGAAAACACAATTGCACATGCCCCAATAATGGAAAGCATAATGGGAAACATATGCAAATCCCCATGAGAGAATTTGGACTGGCTCAACTTGAATCTTAAAGCAACTATCTTCAAAAGTTGGAATAAAATAAAAAAAAAATTTTAACAGTTATCAAACGTTCAGCATTGACAAATGCTTGTCTTAGTTAGGGAGAAGTTTTTCTTAGATATTAGTTTAGTGAGTCACATTCCAGACCCATTCTACTGTATTGGTGCTGGCCCTGATTTTCAGCAGTTTAAGAATGCGTGGTTCTGTGAGTCACTAGTCCTTTCATTTACTCTATTCATTCCTGATTACAGTGGATATACAGTTAGTTTTAGTGCCCACCAGTTTTCAGTGTTTGGTTTATAGTGCCCGCTGTTACAGTATTAATAACAGACAGTATACATGTATGAAAATTCCTGTTAACCAGCTTTACTATGCTCTCAAGGTACTCAAACAGAAGCTCCTTATTATGTCCACAAAGCTACCTGTCAGTGATGAGAGTTGTGCTACACTCTATACACATTGGATGGGTAGTAACTCACTCCAGTACACACTAAATCCAGAAAGCTTCACTCCAGTTCTAAACAAGTCAGTAATGGAATATATAGTCCTATGGAAGACCTACTGTAAGGTTTACTGCATGAAATGTCCAAGGCCTTAACTCCACTGTAAAATGTAGACAGATTCTAGTGCACATAAAAAAATTCACATTCACATACCTTTCCAGCAGGAACAAAACTGTCTCACCTGGAAGCCTGAAAACTAAAGAGGGAGTAGGTAAAACTAGACATACACAGTATTTGCAAGATATCTAAAAGGGTAGTCTCTATTTTCCTGCAGAAGTCCCTTCATTGGTCCCTCCTGGCTTTCCTAGTGTTTGGGGAAGGGAAATGGGTCATGATCAAGGTGTCCACACTACAAGGTCCTTTATTACTCCTAAATGTTTATACCCTGAAGTAGATAATCCTGTTTTTTTTTTCCCTGCAATAAGTGAGAAACTCATTACATTCAACACCCTGCCCAATCCCATTGTGTTCTGTGGTGGCTTCAATCTAACCCTTGAACCAGTACTTGACTGATCCTGCTCTGATCATCAGCCACACCATAAAACAGCTTTGACTCTCAGAGCTGTGATGCAGGATTTGGTCTTATCTGATATCTTGCACAGTATACACCCCACCACTTGAGATTACGCCTGACTAGTCCACCATTCTCTTAGCTTGATAGACCTCTGGCTTGCATACTGTCATGTCCCACAGACCTCCATAAGCACCCATATTCACTTGCTCATTATTTTGGACCATGCTGCTCTAAACCTAAAAATAACCTGGGGCCCATCACACCCCCCATCCACCTCCTAGTGCCTTGACCCTTACTGATGCAAGACCGCAAATTCATCTCCTGGGCCCAGAAAGAAATAGCCTATTTTTTATCCCACAATGACAATGAAAAAGTATTAGAGGCTATACTTTGGGAATCTCTTAATGTTTTCCTCTGGGGCAATATTATAGGGTATGCTAAACATAGGAGAAAAATCAGAGAACAAGAGGTTCAAACCCTTTAGGCCAAACTAAAAGAGCTCATGAAACTCTACAAAGATAAACCCCCATAGTGACCCCTCTGAAATGTGGGTACAACTCAATGCTCACTACTCTTGAAAAAGCAAGCCCTGTTTCTTTAATATAAGTACTGGGGGAATGTGCAACAAAAGTCTTAGACTATAGGTTCCACAAACTTAGACAGTGTCAAATTCCAGGCCTCTAGAATGCATGTCTCATAAAAATAGCAGGACTTATGCATTCAGATGCCTCATGGAGGAATTTGGGAGGGTGGCTGGAATAATAACTCTGACCCTAATGAATAACTCTGAAGGAGTCGTTTGATGATGCATTCCTGTTGTCAGTAACTCACAAGATTTTAGATGTCCCCATAATGCTGCATAATTATGCAGACAACACAGCTCCCCCAAACTCAGAACCTAATCCCCCCTTTTTTTGTAATCTCTAGTAATGTTTTCTTTTTCTCTCACTTGATGTTCACTAATGTTCTGAGCCTCTTGAGTTTTAAGCCTTTGTTTATCATCCTTTGGCATATTGCTCTGAATTATTTAATGTTTATTACTGCCAAATTTTAGATGCTTTTCTGCCAGTAAGACATCTCTCAACTATTTATGCTAAGGAGGGCTTGTCAGTTCTTCTTGATTTCACTATCTTTCTTCTCCTCCATTTAAACTGTGACACCTTGGATTTGATTTTTCTATCCCGGTGAATAGCAGTCCTCTTGTCCCTGGGACCATCTACAATTCTCCTTGCTTTCTTTACCCCTTCCCCCTCTTTATAGCTTTTGTTTATAGAGTTTAAGGAGTACTTTGACTATGTATCTATTTTTGTTATAAGTGTTTGATAAGTCTTTATTACTCATAGTATTTTATAAGGATACATTACAAATCTGCTGTATGTTTTTATACATTTTTTCATCATTTGCAACATTTTAAAAGTTAATTGTTTAAGGTTTTGCTATTGTTGGTAACTTTCGTTCTTTCAATACCTGTACATAGAATCTGTTTATTATAATCTAATTCACTTTTGCTTTTAGGTAGTGTACAGTTAAGTACTTATAGCAATTACTCTTTCACAGATAGCTGATTCTTTACTTTATCTCTTAGGAACAGGCATGGTTAACTACATTTTTATATAATGGACTGTGAAGGGTTTGGACTCCTCCCTTAGAAGAAAACAATGCTTGACTTTTATGGATAAATCCAGAGCAGACATTGCCTTTATTCAGAAAACACATTTTTTTTACTGTTGTTTATTATCTTTGGCTCTGTTTTGTACATGGACCTTTTTTGGTATTGACATCATTGACATTACTTGTTTGCCAGATTTCCTTGCTAGATTTTTACATTACAATATTTTGTATTTTTTTACTGTTGTTTCATGTTTATTGCTTTCATGTATCAGGGAATTGTTTATTTTCCCTGTTTCAATTTGTTATGTTAGTCACCATTTATAGGTATATTCCTGTCCATCTGTATGTCTGGCACATGTTTTTTCTCTTGTCCATGCACTGCTCATGTACATTTTTAACAGAAAAAAGGAAACTCATCAAGATGAAGCTGATAATTTGCAAAGAGGGAGGGTGGGTCAGAAAGAAAACAGCAGTTTCTTCACAAAGAAAAGATGCACTTCAATTTTAATTAGAAGAGGGATAAATGTTAATAACCATTCTCATGTACCAGATTAAGAAGGTAGATACCAGATCCTGACTGGAACCCTTGATGCAATATCTACACTCCAAATAAGAATCAGGATAGTTTATTTTCAGACCATGCTCTTATTACCACAAATTTGGAATGGAGTGAAAAAGGAGGGAGGAGACCCACAGATGGCATCTGAACACCAGCTTACTAAAAGACAAGGATTTTATAACTTTGCTTAAGAAGCAGACAGAACAGTTCTTTGATCTCAATAATAATGGGGAAGTTTGTCTAACTGTTGTCTTGGAAGTGCACAAAGCATTTATTAGAGGTCACATTACTGGTTTTGCAACCAAAAGGAAAACAGAAAGAGAGAGAGGCCTTAACAAAAAGAAAGCAGACCTTAAGAAAGTAGAAGCTCTATCTACTGTAAATCACACAACATGCCAGTAAAAGATCTCTTACAAAAACTCTCTTCCCTTACATAAGAAATCAATAAAATCCTATCAGCTAAGGCAGAATACACCCTTTTCCAAACTAAACAAAAATACTGGAAGGCAGGAGAAAAGCCAAGTAGATTATTAGCATTAAGACTGAAGAATATGCAGCAACAACATTTAATTCCTGGTATTAAAAGTAGCAGGGGGGCATGGAGCAGCAAGATGGCCGTGCTGCTGCAACATTCCTCTCCACACTCAAACCATGCTAGATTTTTAACTGTTTTTATATACTTGAGACTTTAAATTTTTCAAGTGTCATTTATCGCTAAAGATATTTGTAGCAGGCAGTGCTGTATTTTGCTTATTTCTCTGAGCCCTGCTGTGTTAAGTGTGCATTGAGTATGCCGGAAAATTCTCCACCTCTAGCTGTAGTGTATGGGTAATGATCGGAGTTTTGCACTGCTTTAATTGACTAAAGGCAGATGGGGATTTAAACGCTTTAACTTTTTTCAACTCGACAAATAGTTATTTAGCAGCTGACTGATTAATAAATTTAAGTATGCTAAGATGGCTGTTTCCAGTATCGCTCTCTATACCCGCTCTGACACTCTCATGGTTAATGAGATGAACATTTTAAATTTTATTCAGAGTCAGTGGTAATGTTGTCTTTATTGCCATTATGGCCACCTCCCTAGCATGGAATTGAGCACTATGAGTGGGGACTGAGCTCTACGAGTGGGCTTGGAATGGGACAGGTGTGCTGAAGCATTTGGTTGATGTCCCCTTACTCCAAGCTGCCATCTGCTTGAGAAGTTGAAGGACACTACTGGAAATGTATCTGCATCTAAGACAGTGCTGAATCTAAATGCTCAGGCCAACTGATGAACTGGAAAATTACCAAAGATGGATATGGCTACATGCCGATAAGCTCACATAACTTATTAAAAGGTATGATAGTGTTGCCTGAGGCAGGGGATGGGCTTTCCATATTTATTGAAATTTGAAATGTATTACACTCAGTTGAGCAATTATTTTCTTTTATCACACAGATGCATTCACATACCTTTATACATGGGGAAGATTGGCAGGACAAGTTTGGATATTGCTGGAGCTTTAAACTTTGAAACAAGAAGTGCCTGCAAATAAATTCATTAATGGAAATGTGACCCAGAAAATCATGGGAAACTGCAGAATGGTATGTGGTGCTTCAGGTGCATTTTACAGATGCATTACAGCTCTCTTCTCTCAGTGCTTGTGTTTCTTTAAGAGCTGATACACTTTTGCTACTAAAGGAGGTATTTGACTCCTATACAGAGGTAACCTTTTCTCTCTTTAAGTGAAATGATAAGAACCATTAAGGAGCTCAAAGCAGTTTATTCTGATAATACTCTTGCTATAAAAGTAAGAATTTGATTTGAACCAAAGACAATTAAATCCTTCATCTTGTGATGTGAGGCTTGTGGTAAGCCAAAGGGCCAATAATATTACTATTTACCAGGACCATTAAGATACTGGCAAAGGCTGTGGATATTATGTAGCGAAAACCTGTACTTATACTGTTATCTTAATTTTTGTTGAAATCACTTGTGTGGACCTGACTGCTTTAGCCCACAGATTTGTTTGGGATGGCCTCTGGATAGTGCCACTATCTTTTCTCCTTTTCTCCCTTTTAAGGAAGGATAAGGTTTTTGCTGTTGTTTTTATTTACCTATGACAATTTCTCTTTGTCAGTGTTTGTGAACCTGTTGGCTTAGTGATGGAGGATGGCCATTTGGATGGTATTTTCTGGCCTCCAGTTTGCTTGCAATCAGACAGACTTTTGATCACAAATGGAGCCTTCTCGCCTTATACACAACAATTTGCGGACTCCAGTTTTAATGAGCCAGGAATGCTGGATCAAAAACTGAATCAACTCCTGAGTACAACAGAGCCAAATTATGATTCAGAAGAAATGTATTTTTTATATTTTATGCCAAAAGTGGTATGAGTTGTATGAGAGGCTCAAAGTATTCATGATGATTTGTTTGTTTAATAATCCTCAAATATATGATCATCTGTACATTTTGATTACTTTTGGTGTTCTGAATTAATTCATATTTATTTACTTATTTAAACCCATAGAACATAGGGGTTGGATTCTGATTATCTTAGACTCAATGAAAATTCACACTTAATCATTTGGAGCATTAAAAGTAAGTGGAATTTTAGCTAGCAGCTTATTATAGTTTCAATGTATTGGGTGACAGTCCTGGAATACCAACAGTCAAGCTTTAAGATAAGGCATAATTACTTATACTGTATAACCTTTATGTGCTTATTATCTACATTATGCTTCCTAAGCTGCTATATCGGATAATTGAGTCTGGATTGCTAACTAGACTAATAGGTGTTTTGATTATCCTTTCTAAATCACATATTATAGTAAGAAAATAAAAAGGACCAGCTGAATGCTTAATTTTAATTAATATTGTTTGATTTTCTATCCTTAGGACCACATAACTAATGGAAGATAGGATTGGTATGTTGTCCAAGATTTTTTAAGTATTTTTAAAAATTACGATTGGTATATACTTTAATATACTGATATAATGGATATTTATAAGTATTTTGAATATGGAAACTCTTTTGTAAATGTTTATGTTTTATTTTGTGTACGTTGTGCCAAATTGTAATGGCCTGTTTGGCCAAACAATAAACCACTGATTGATTGGTATTAAACGTAAGTCTGGTCATGTTGTCACTTGTAATAAAGAAATCAATGAAGAATTTCTTACCTTCTATAAGAAAATTTACACTTAAATTGATAGAAACCCTTCTGAAAATATGGATCCCTTCTTTAAGAATCTTAAGCTGCCTTCCCTATCTCTGCAGTACCAATAAAACCTAGATAAGGATATTTCCTTGTCTGCAATTTAGTGCACCTTTAAAGAATTGCCAAGTAGTAAGACAGCTGGGCCTGATGGTCTTCCAGGGAACTTTATAAATCATTAGTGTCTTCCCTTGCCCCTGTGTTTCACTCTGTTGTATGTGACCTATGGAGTGCTAACTCTCTTCCTTCTACAATGCGAGATGCATTTGTCACTCTTATCACCCCAAAAAACAAGGATCAATTAGACTGCTCAAGCTACTGACTTATTTCCCTTTTAAATTCAGACTATATAATTTTAGCCAAGATTCTAGCAAAGTGAGTTAAAACAATTATGACTAAGTTGACTGGCAGAGAACAGTAGAGTTTATCCAAGGCAGATTAGGGATAGACTGTTTGTGCCATCTACTGAATCTTATTTGGTAGGCCAACAAGAGAAAAGAGCCTTATATTACACTTTCACTTGATATCTTTAAGGTATTTGATTCATTGCACTGGAAATATCTACACAGAACACTCTGTGAATTTGGATTCGGTAAAGGTTTCTTAACCTGATATCTATAATTTATGAGAAACTTTATGCGCAGATAATTACTAATGGGATTCTGTCGACACCCTTTACCTTGCATTGTGGTACAAGACAAGGCTGCCTTTTATCTTGCTACTTTTTTATTTTAACATTTGAACCTTTTATTTGAACTACTGTTAACCACCCTGGGATAGGTGAAACAGTATTAGGAAAATGCAATCATAAGACTTGCTTTCGCTGATGATCTACTATTGACTCTCATTAAACCTGTGGACTTTTGTATAGTGATGCACCCATTTCTTGATAGGTTTGCAGAGATTTCTGGCCTAGTGGTTAACTGGGGGAAAGTGCAAGTACTGCATAATCACCTAACACAGGTTACTAACAGTGTTTTAGAAACTGTTTTGGATGGTAAATGATTTATGAACACTATTAGTTACTTAGGGCTAGACTCACAATAACCTTTGAATCCATTTTACAATTGAATTATATCTCTTTTTTTTAAATACCTAAAATGGATTTAACCAGATGGCCCAAACTCAATGTATCTCTTTGGGGAAAGATTAATGCCTTAAAGATGACAGTGACCCCCCCCCCCAAAAAAAAAAATTCTATTTGTTTCAAAATCTGCCAACCTAACAGGAGAAAAGTCTTTAAAAAACTTGAGAGTACAGTATTAATAGAAAATACATGTGGGATAGCAAGCCTCTGAGAATTAACATAGCTGAACTAAGGGCCCCAAAGAAGTTGGTGGATTGTCACTTCCCTGGTGGGAAATATATAAATATGTTGTTATTCTTTAACAACTATTAGATCATCTAAGGGATGTACCATCTAGTCCTTCCATGCAGCCTCTGTGGTTAGAACCTGAAAAGCATCTGAACAAACCCAATTTAGCAGACTTCCTGTTCTTACATATGAACCCATTTATAAAAGATAATCCACGCTTGTCATTCTCCATTGAAACTCTCAAGAAGGTTAATGCTATTATTAATCCAGATACAGCTCCATTGGACTTCATGCCCTTCTAGTTGAATCCACTTCTAATATAATTTATTTCTTTATTTAGCTTTTGTTGACCAGGTAAGTACACTAGACAAGACAATTGGTTATTTTCAGGTATGACCCATGAGAGTACAGGAATTACAGATTTAAGTACACAGGACAACATGATACAGATTAAGACAGATTGCAGGTCAGGTAAGGCATATGTACAGTATATATATATATATATATATATATATATATATATATATATATATACACACACACACACACACACAACAGAATAACACATGTAGACACTAAGAGCAGTACAATAGGTACAAATTGAGATGCAGCAGATACAACACTATATACAATTTAAAGGCCCCAGGAAGTGGAGCCTCAGTTAGAGCAACACCCCTTTATGGTACATTATATACACAACACGCACCCTATACTTGTCCAGAACACAACCAAGAGAAAGGAGTGCTGTGAAGGATCAGGATAGATCATGGGGGTTTGGGACAACCACAGGCCAAGGAGAGTTTGAGATGGTTCCCTAGGGAGACTCGAAGGCACACATGTGAGTGGGAGGAGCGAACCTGGGCAGAGAATGAGTTCCATAGTCTGGGAGCACACGCAGCAAAATCTCTATCCCTATTAGAGTCCTGGCAGCAGGAATCTTAAGGGTGGCGGGACCCAGAGACCTGAGGGAATAGGATGAGGAGGCTGCCGGGACAAGGAATTTCACCAGCCCCGGAGGGGTGCCAGTGCAAAGGACCTTGCCCATGAAACATCCCAGGACAAAGTCTATGTGATTTGAGGGGGAGAGCCAATTCAGCTTGCTATAAAGGTCACAATGATGGGTGATACGAGGGGTAGCCAGAGCAAAGCAGTAGACATGATTGTAGGCAGTAGACCACTTAGAAAGGTGAGCTTTGGAGGAGGGGGCAAACCAAAAGAGCCCATAGCAAAGCGAAGGGAGGAACACACCTCTGGCTAGAGCAAGATGGGCAGCAGGAGTAAGGTTGCTCTTAGTTCTGTAGGGCAGACCCAGTTTGCAGTTGACAGTCTTACATACATTCTGAATATGGCTGCCAAGGTCAAGCTGTGGGTCAAGTGTCACCCCAAGGTATTTAAAGTTGTCAGTAACAAGGATTGGAACACCATCGGTACCAGTAATGCAAAACAGAGCAGGAGAGGCCTTAATCTTGGCCTGGGACCCAAAGAGCATGGCCTGGGTTTTTTTAAGATTAAGAACCAACTTATGGGATGAGATTCAGAACTGTATGTTCCCAAAGTCCTCACTCAGGTGGTGATTAATGACCCCTATGTCCGGGGAATGAGTGAGGATGACCAGGTCACCTGCATAGAGGATTGGCTTACAATGGACACAGGCAGCGGGGAGATTGTTCACAAAAATGGAGAAGAACAGGGGCCCCAGAACAGAGCCTTGGGGGACACCAATGGTTACAGAAGTAGAGCCTGAGAGCTCCTTGTCATATTTGACAAACTGCTTTCTGCCATGTAGATAGTTGGAGAATGAACGGAGCACACCAGGTGATAGACCATAGGACCTAAGCCGAGTGTAGAGCATGGCATGATCAACAAGATCAAAGGCCTTGGAGAGATCTAGAAAGATAGCCCCAGAGAGTTTGCCCTGGTCCATAGTCACCCTGATCCAGGATGAGACTGTGACAAGGGCAGAGGATGTGCTGTGCCCTTTCTGAAAGCCATGCTGCACAGCTGACAGTAGGTCATGTGACTGCAAATACTGCAAGAGTTGCCCTGCCACAATTTTCTCAAGAAGTTTGTTGACCGCTGACAAAATGGCTATCAGACGGTAGTTTTCAATCAGTTTGGGTTTTCCCTGTTTAAAGATAGGGACCACCCTGGCAACCTTCCATATGTCCAGGATAATCCCAGATGACAGGGACAGATTGAAAATATGGGCCACCAGGAGGGCAATACTAGAAGCACCAAGAAAGAGGAGCTTCGGTTCCAAACCATCATGGCCAGCACTTGAGAAGGAGGAGAGGCCCAAGAGCAATCTCTGCATCTCTTGCATCATCGCAGGCTTAAAAAATGAAAGGGTGGGCAGGGTAGTGGAGGGGCAGGGACCTGTTCACAGTTATCACCTCCACCAGGAGGGAATAATGAGGTGAAAGCAGACAAGTCATAAAAATACAGGTTAAATGCATTTGCGATGATTAGCAAGTTGTTGCAGCTAGCACCATCAATAAGCATATCAGAGGACTCAACACTCAGGGAACCACTAACTATGTTTTTAATGTTCCTCCAGAACCTCCTGGGATCCCTAGCCGAGCTCAGCAAAACATTGCCTAACCCAACATGGGCTAAAGCAGGTATATTGAGAATTAAGGATGTCATTAATCCCAATACTGGCTCTCTGTTTTCTTTTGCAGAAATTTAGTACAAGTTTAACATACATAAATATCACTTTTATTAGTATTTACAGCTAAGGGATTTACTTAGCAACCACATATTGATTCCAGCTTACCATTTATCCAAGTGTAACAGTTGGGATCAGTTATTCAAAATCGGTGCCCTTAGGAGGAATGCAGGTTTATTATACAGATTACTAACAAATTCTATTTCATCTATAGCTCTAACCATTAGAGCAAAATAATGCTGGGAAGCTGAACAGTGTATAAATAGTTCCACTTCCGAATGGGAGTCAACTTAGAAACATGCCTGCTGTAGTATTAAGGAGATTTATGGCAGATTCATCCAGTTTATGATCTTACATGGTTTTTATTTTTCATGTTTTTTATTTTTCACCTATTAAACTATTTAACATGGGATACACTAAAGATTCAATTTGTTGGTGATGCAGCCAAGCAGGTGAAGGCCTATTACATATCCTATGGAGCTGCCCCTTAGTTCAAACAATTTGGAAGGAAGCTCATGAAATATTCTCCAAGATTAGCAAAGTAAACATCCCTGCACATTCTATTGGGTATTCTGCATGTCTTGCTTTAGACTTTTATAAAAGTGCATGGATCTGCCTTGCGACACTAAGCCTTAAACAAATTCTCTTAAGGAACTGGTATCCCAAACACATGCCTTCTGCAAGAGGATGCTTTGATCGAATTACCAGGGACACTGGTTTACCATGAATGAGAAAGAGCATATTCCATTTTGCACATTGTAAAAAACGGTATTGTCACCAGTGTCTGCTAAGCCAAAATCCAGTTTACCGGTATTTGATTCTGTGTACTTTATTTAACAATTTTTAACTCTGCTAACATGCATTTTAGCAATTTTGACCTCCACTATTGCACATCCTTCCATCCTTGTTTCAATTTAAAGTTGTTTTAGGTACAAGATGTGATGGCAGCAGCAGCACTACAGCCCCCATCCCTAAGGTGTGATGGAAGGGGCACTATGGCCCCATCCCTCAGGTGTGATGGCAGCAGCAACAGCACTATGGCCCCCATCCCTCTGTTGTGATGGTGATGGCAGCAGCAACAACACTATGACCTCCCTCCCTCAGGTGTGACAGAAGCAGCAGCACTGTGGCCCCCATCCCTTAGGTGTGATCGCAGCAGTACTACATTCCCCATCCACCAGTGGTTATGGCAGAAGCATTATGGCCCCCGGCCCTCTGGTGTGATGGCAGTAGCAACAATGCAGTCCACATCCCTCAGGGGTGATGGCAGTAGTGACAGCACCATGATCCCCTTTCTTTAACACCCACACCGCACATACACAAGTTACAAATGACTTGGTCTCTTTGCTTGTTAGAACTCAGATGTGAATTAATCTGAACCATCATCATTAAGGTGGACTACCTTTGTTATTCCTATCTATCATTTAACTGCCTGAATTAGATTTCTGCCTGTGATACCTCTGACCAGGGTTAGGGAACAGACTTGGGTGTTGGAGGGCCAGCTGGTGGGTGAAGGCTTGAGTGTCCAATGACCACTCACCTTCTCCTGGCAGGGAGGGAGGGTGGGTTCATGGCTCAGCATTTGCTGGCCCCTGGTGGAGGCCAGAGGCATGACAACATGCCGGCCCTCACTGCTGGAGGGAGTGTGACAGACATCGGCTTGTGCCTTGACATCATGTGGCCTGTCACACTCCCAAGAAAATGGGAAAACACCCGCTGGCCAACTGAAGGATGGCTGCTGGTCCCTCCATAAGCTGGAAGCCCTAGACATGTGTCTGTTCTGACCCCTGCCATGCCCAGGATACACAGGAAGCTCTTTGGGGCAATTCTCCTCCCCTGGTAGCCTCCCACAGGGGTAGGGGCCCACTCAATGAAGGGTTACTTTGGGTTACCTGGTAGCACAGCAGTAAAGGGCAGTGGATGGTGGTCAGGACTCAGCAGTAGTAGTAGGGGGCCTTGGCAGACCTGAAGGAGTGGATGGTCGGGGGTAGGAGGAGTAAAAAAAAAGCCTGCTTGAATTTGCTTCTTTGAAATAAAGTGTCTTTACCTAAAAAATCCACAAGTAATTAGTGGAGGACCTTCAAATGGGATTCATGCATCTTCCAGACATGTGGATGCTTTTTTTTTTACTTGATGTTCATGAAAAGGGTGTCTCCCAGTTTTCATGTCTTTGTTCAGATGTGAATTGAGCAACCACTCTGCCCACCAGCATCATACAGCCCCTGTGGTCTTACCTTCTGTGTGTCATTGAATGTGCTTTCAAAATCCACTGGCCAAACATAAGTACACTTAAATACGCAACATTTGTTTTTTGCTGAAGCAGTCTATCAGAAAACTTTTTGTTGTCACAGAGGGTGAAACAGCAGGTGGGAGAAAAGGTGCAAATGATCTAATTCACCTAAATGGGGTGCTGACTGTGAAGTCTTTTCATAAGTAGTAATGTAGTTTTTTCCTTGTGAACATACTTTCATTCAGACTAGTTTTCATTCAAACAACTGAGGATTTTGGATTGCCCTGTTGATTATAAACTTGAATAAGTTACTTGGTAACAGTGATCCTACATTTAGCAATATACAACCTAGATGTTCATATGCAAAGAATACAATAAAAACCTGACTAAAATCTAAAAACAACCTTATAAAACACGTTAAATGTATCTGAACATTTATCTTAACCTATACAAAATCATTGCAGCCCAAATAAAAAACTCAAGTAAATTACATGGTACCCTGACTACTATTCTAAGATGTAGTAAACATATATTGGTATTTTTTATATATTCTTTGTAAACTAGGTAAGGTCCACTAGGCAGAACTGCCTGTTTTCAGGAGTGACCTAGAAGCACTGGAGAGATTTAGTGACTTGCATGGAGTCACACAGTATGCAAGTGGAGGTTGTGGGAATCAAACCTAAATCTGCTGGATGTATCCAGTTCAATCACTGTTCATTACTCTAACCACTAGGCTATACTGCTAGCCATAATAACATAGATATATAAATAGAATAATGGATAGGTTACTGGGTATTACTGGTGAGTAATACCATTGAGAGGTTCCAGTGTCAAGAACCTCGAGATGGTATCTCACCAGTAATACCCAGTTACATATTATTTTTTTTAATATATGGATCCAACTTTTTTTTTTTTGATCATTTTGCTGCAACCAGTCGGCTGTTAACTAAAGGAATCTCGCACTCGTAACCAACTGCCACAGCCTGTCACACAGTGTTGCCTGGTCTGCCTGCCTTCCATGACTCGCACACATGCATAGCAACAATTTCATTTTCTTTTACCTTTTGTTTTGGGGATGGGTGAGCACAGTTCAGCGAGATACATTTTCGTTTGTAGATACCCTGAAAAAAAAAGAAGTTTTGTCACTGCGGACTCCACGTAGTGTCCTCTCACTAAGCGAGAATCCGCCGCCATGTTTTTCAAACTGTTTGGGCTGGAAATGCACCAATCAGAAGGCACGCTGAAAAGATGTGACAAGATAGACTTGCGCTTGTGCTGTTCATCTTTGGTGATAATACTATCGTTCAGGTCCTGAACGATAGTATTACGGCTCCTGAACAATAGTATTATCACTCGGGAGCAGTGGTATTATCGGTTCAGGAACCATACTATTACCAGGATTTTTTTGTATGGCTTCTGATGGTATTAATTAGACAATCCATATATTAAAATGTTTTAATATATGATTTTAATAATAGTGCATTGTACCTACAGTACAAATTATGAACGTGAAACACTTTACAACATTTTACTAAAACTGAACTATCTGCCACTCCATCCGCTTATTTTTTCTTACACCAAAGAGGGTGAATAGTTGACAGAGCACTTTAAATATCTTTTGATCATAGAAACATAGAAGTTAATGACAGATAAGGACCGCAAGGCCCATCCAGTCTGCCCATTTCTTTTTCTACCTTATAAATGTGCCATCGGCCTTTGCTCTGTCAGTGGCCTATCTATTCATAGTCATTTGTATTGCTCCCTTATGCCTATCCCATGCCTGTTTGAAGCCCTACACTGTATTCATAGCCACCACTTCTTGTGGTAAGCCATTCCATGCATCCACCACCCTTTCTGTGAAAAAGAATTTCCTCACATTCCCCCTTAATCGGCCTCCCTCTAGTCTCATGCTGTGTCCTCTTGTCCTGCTATTTTTCTTATATTTAAACATGTTAGACTCTTTCACCTTGTTTATGCCCTTAAGGTGTTTGAATGCCTCGATCATATCACCTCTCCTCCTTTGCTCAAGGGTATATATAGAGCTCCATTAATCTGTCCTCATATGTCTTCTGATGCAGTCCCTGCACCATTTTGGTTGCCCTTCTCTGGACTGCCTCAATTTGGTTAATGTCCTTGTGAAGGTGTGGCCTCCAATACTGCATGAGTACTCCAGATGGGGCCTAACCAGTGTCTTGTACAGAGGGATTATTACCTCTCTTACGACTTGTGATACCCCTACTAATACACCCTAACACCCCCCTAGCCTTACCTACTGCTTTAGAGGTCTGCTTGGATGATTTTAGGTCATCAGTGATGATGATGATGCCCAAGTCTCTTTCTTCCTTTGTGACTGCTAGCAACTCCCCTCCCAGATTATAGGTGGCTTCAGGGTTTCTCTTCCCTATGTGCATGATTTTGCACTTCTTTGCATTAAATCCCAGTTGCCACTCTTCTGACCATTCTGCTGGTTTATCCAGATCTCTTCTCATTCTGCCCACCCCATCTGGATCATCTACTCTGTTGCAGATCTTGGTGTCATCTGCAAACAGACAAGCCTTACCCTCTAGTCCATCTGCAAGGTCACTAATCAAGATGTTGAAGAGGACTGGCCACAGGACTGATCCCTGAGGTATCCCACTTGTGACTTGCATCTTTTCTGACTGTATACCATTTACCACCACTCTCTGTTTTCTTCCCGTCAACCAGTTTGCCACCCAGTTGACCAACTTCTGACCCACCCCGAGCCTACCCAGCTTATTTATCAATCTTCTATGTGGAACAGTGTCAAAAGCTTTGCTGAAGTCATGGCAACATCAACTGCCCTTGGTCCACTCACTCTGGTTACCCAGTCAAAGAAATCTATGAGATTAGTTTGACAGGACCTTCCTTTGTAAACCCATGCTGTCTTGGATCCTGTTCCCTATGGATTCCAGGTGTTGCACTATCCTTTCCTTAAGGAGTGCCTCCATAATCTTGCCCACTACTGAGGTAAGACTGACCGGTCTGTAGTTCCCCGCCTCCTCCCTGCTGCCACTCTTGTGGAGTGGGATCACATGAGCCCTTCTCCAGTCTTCTGGGACCTCTCCTGTGCTCAGAGACTCACTAAACAATTCTGCTAATGGCTCTGCTAGTTCCTCCTTTCGGGCTCAGATCAGGCTTCTTCTACATCTAGAAACTGTTCCAATTTGTTTATTCTGGATTTATTTAATACTGATTTTCTGTGGCTCATAAATAGATTCTAACACTGTATGAGGCAGATGTTTTTACATTTTGGAAGAGGCAACACATCTTATCCGTTTAAGATTCATGTTAGAAACAGAAGTTTTTCTTCATATTTAAAACATATTCAACTGTTACTGTATTCATTTAGTAGTGTATGCTGACTAATACATGCTGTAGAAAACAGTAAAGGATTTATTGTGAAGCACTTAGGATCTATATTAGAACTCCCATAATTTTCCAGCAAGTTTTGCAAAAGATGTCTGCAATTTCAGGTTACTTTTCCTACAATTTTCCAGTGTGCTGATACTTGTTTTTTTTTTTTTGTATCATACAGTGTAATATAAATAGTTAAAGATTCTTGGGCACATACTACATGAAAACTGTGGTTTCAGGAAGGAAAGCAGTCCTCAGGTGATGGAGATGTTGGTGGAAAGCATGGGTGGTTAAACTGAAGGGCTGATTACAAAGCAGTACAGTTGATTTCCTTACCGATTCTATAAGCAGCAAAGCAGAAAGAATGTGAAGCACAGCAGCATTCATTTTAAGATGCTGAAATCTGGGTCAGCCTGCTGGCACTGCGGTAGCATTACTGCTTGCACTGCCAGTGACCCAGGGTCAGAAGTGAACTTGGGCTGCTGGAGGTCTGGCTGGGGGAGTAGGATCGAGCATGCGGGGGACTGCTCTCCTCCTTTGGGGAGGGTGGGCTGCAGGTCCTGCTGCTTTACTACCACCTGTATGACCATGGGTGGTGGTGCAATGGTGCTGCAGAGTGATCAGGAGGGGAGGATGCTAGCCAGGATCTGGACCAGTGGCATGTCTCTATGTGACCTACCTCCTTTGATCTCCTCTAGTGCTAGTGCCCTCAGGGACAGAGACCAGAAAAACGGGAACAATCACCCCATATCGGCCACTGGCAGAAGGGAATGGGGTGCCCCAGACTTCATGACCAGGCTTCATGAGGGACCCACTGGGCTTCCCAACACACACTAAGGGAGTGTGGAAGGGTGACCTGGGGTCCCCTCCCTTCCTACCTGGTGGGGTACAACCCAGACAGGATGGGGCAGGCCCACAGGAGCTCCTGAGCATTAGCTGGGGGTGAAGCTAGGGGATACTCAGCCAAGGGATCTCTGAAAAGTGGAGATTGATGCTGTACGAGGGGGACATAGAAAGAGAAAATAAAAAAAATTAAAAAGATGCTGAAATCTTATAGATTCTGTGCAGTGTCATGCAATTTTTGTGAGGATTCAATATCCGCAAACCAAACAGGATTCCATGATTGTTACCAGTGTTACCGGTAAAAATGGAAAACCAGGGTCCCTGTGAATTACTTCATCAACGAGCAATATAAGGATCAGCTATCTCACCACTGATAGTGACAAATTGAAAAAGGAAGAGGTAAAAATGGAGAAAGAGGGGGGATTTCCACAGGAAATTAACAGTTCTCCAAAAATTTCCAAGCAGCCTCTACCCATGTACGATTAAATAGAAAAGGATTCTCTGTCTCAGTGCACCAAATATCCAGCAAGCAAGAAAGAGAAGTGATATGAACACCAAATCAGAAAATATTTAATTACCTAAACATGTCTTATATCACAAAGACATATAGCATGTCTAGATCTCACAACATTCTTTTACTTTCTTTTTTTATTGTTTCATTACTTTTATTGTCCCCTCAGGTTCCTGGATAAAATTCAAAAATAGACTTTTTTTATATTGTTTCATTACAATTTCAGATTAGAGACATATATTTTCTATGTTACATCCATTTCTCTTTCTTGCTTGCTGGATATTTGGTGCTGGGGAGCACTTATATTATATCACTATGTAGTTAAAAGATATTATATATGATTTTGCATATTATATATTTCCAGAATGTTTGAAAATCTGTTGTAGAGGACTATGTTACTGAAGAATAACAGTCTCTGAATTTTGGGAAACCATATTTTGTAGGTAGCACCTTTGGCAGTCATGGTGTTTAATTTGTTTGTGACAACTTCTTTGTTATTTAACCATGTTGAATGTGGGCAGCTTATTTAACATTGTTTATTTATGTATTTTTTAGAAAGGCTTCTCTTGAAAAAGCCTACGCAGTAGGTGAAACGTTGAGTTGTTTGCCATTTTTATATAATAAAGAGATATATTACCGAAAGTGGAAAAGACTGCCTGCATTAAAATTTGTTCCGCGTCCACCATCCTTTCGCTCTGAGACAGAGAATCATTTACCACTGATAGATCAGAAATCTTTCAAAAGATTTGGTAACCCTTTTTCCGAAACTAAGTTATTCCATGAATGTGAATTAGCTGTCTTTATCTACTGTTGACTCTGAATTTAGCTAGGATTAATTTAGTAAATCTTCAGAGAATATGTTAAGTGTGTTATTTTACACTACCTCCCTTAGTTTGAAATATTCCTACTACCTGTATTTATGTTTATAAATGTGTATGTTCTGTATTGTAATTTTTCATCCTGTTACATTTTACATGGAAACAAATAAAAATGTATTATGGAAAACAAAAAGAATGCACATCTCCATTAGTAGCAAATCTCTTGAAACTAACAAGATCATATAGTCTTTTTATACTAAACTTAGTGCCAAATCGTTCCCCCAAGCACAACTAGCTGCCTTTCTTGATTCCTTCACACTTCCATGCATCTCACCCAAACCACATCAGCAGCTTGATTCTCCTATCACCCTTCTATAGTTCAAATGAGTCATTATAGCCATGAATAAAAACAAATCACCCAAGAGGATGGCTTTCCAGCTGATTTCTTGAAGGCTATACAGGACTCATTCACCCCTGTATTGTAAAGAATATTTCCACTCACTTGAAACCCAGACTCACCCACTCATGACCAGAGAAGTGATGATAACTGTTTTCCCCTAGAAAGGAAAAGACACTTCTCTCTCCAACAACTACCATCCAATATCCCTTATCAATGTAGATACCAACATTTTGGCCAAAATCCTGACATGTAAATTTGTTCATCTCCAGCTCATCCCTTCCCCTTATAGGTAGGTTTTTTTAAGGGGCATCTCAGCACAGACTACCTTTGTACCCTTTTTGACCTTATTCACCTGGCCAAATCCCTTCCAACCCTAGAAGCTGCATTGAACATAGATTTTGAGAAGGCCTTCTATTCTGTTGACTGTACCTACCTGTTCAGTGTCATGCAATAGGTGGAAATAGGTGCTTACTTTCTATGTGCAGTTAAAATCATATATATGGACTCTTCAGCAAAGGTACTCACCAATGAACTCATGTCCCCCCCCTTTCCACTTTTCTGAGGCACCAATCAGGAATGCCCCTTACCCCCGCTCCTTTTCTTCTTGGCCATTGAACCCCTGATGATTGCACTCCAATCACACCCCAATACCCCTGGGATTAAAGTTGGGAACAAGAAATATTTCTACTGTCTTATGCGGATAACCTGCTTGTCCTGTTTTCAGACATCACCCAAGCTGCTTTCCCTGCAACAGTTGCTCAATATCTTTTCTGCAACTTTGCATTTAACTGTCAATCACTTATAATCAGAATTTATGGCCCTTAACACCTTATGCACATGCTGTTGTGTCAGAGGCACTCACTGAGACTGGACATAAATGATAATTACTCATCTAGACATCTAAATAATCCCTTTCCTAGACAGCATCTGTCAAGTTAGCTTTAAACCCGTTTGTCCATCTACTGTATATGCTGAAATAGATACTTGGATGAAACTACATTTTTCCTTTACCATAAAAATAACAGCTTTAAAATAATTATGCTGGCACCTAAGGTCCTTTACTTCTTTGCCCACCTTCCAATCCACATACCAGAGAAATGGTTTAAAAGACTGAACACACTAATGGGAAAATGCATCTGGGATGGTTTACACCTTCGCCTCAGTGGGGCTAAGCTGTATAACATCATTCAGAAGGGAGTTAGAGCCTTTTGAACCTTAAACATTATGATATGGCCTACATTGTTGCTCAGGTGGTCACATTGTTCCCTTCCCCCTCCCCATACCCCACAGTATCCCCCCATGGAAGGAAATTGAAGCCCACAAGCTCAACACTCCCCCTCCTTTTTTAATTGTTTATAATATACTTTTATTAAGTATTAATAATAAGCAATATTATAGCAACAAGTCATATACCATAGTCATACTACACAAAAAAAAATACACCTGAAAATATAAAGACCCCATTCAGCCCCTCCCGTCCGCTTCCTGGAAACTAGTAAGTAAAGCCTATAGCTTATATTTGCACTTTAAAAGGGGTCATATTAATTCCCCTGTAAGAGTCTTCTTCCATTGGTTGCTCTATTCCTTCTATAATGCAACTTAGCTGTTTGAAAATTAGCATCTCTTTTAATGTGTACCACCACTTTTGCTCAATATTCAGAGGTACACTCTCATTGTTCCACTATTGGAGTAGAATACATTTCATTGCTAATGAGCCAAGACATCAGGCTTTGTCCTGGTTAATCGATATATCTGGAATTTTATATAAATTGAACAGTAATGCTTCAGGGAGGGGTGCAGGGGATGTTTTCCCCACAAGGTGTGATAAACACACAGTGATAGTATTATTTGTGGGCATTCCAAAAGCCTATGAAAAAATGTCCCTACTTTATTGCATCCATGTCAATGAAGACTGCTGTATACTGGATTCATTTTAGCTATTACATTTGGTGTAATATAGGCTCTACTAATGATTTTCTGATGGATAGATACATTTTTTGGTTATTACATTTGTATTGGCAATATTTCTTATTTTCCTCCAAACACCTTCTTGTATTCTGAAGCCCAGTTCCTTTTCCCATCTTAGATTTGTTCTGTTCCTTCTTGGTTTAAAGGATTTGGATAGAAAAGAGTATCTTTCAGACATCCTTTTAGTTGCCAAATGTGTAAGTAATTTGCTTTCCTTATCAATTTGGCATGATAAATTAGAGCTCTGTAAACTGGCTTTTCTATAGTGTGAATTAAAGAACTCTGTATGCCTACACTGTTTCGACACATCTACTGGGAACAACATTACAGTGACACAGTGACAGGTTGCTGTAATGTCACTGTGGGACCCCGGCATTGCTTTTTTGGGGTCTTGCATCCTCTTCCTGAATCAGCTCTGACTTGTAGTTGATTATATGAATTAAGGGGGGGTGCTGGGGCAGAGCTCCTCCACATGGCAGGTTCAGTGGCAAAGGCCCCCCCCCGAAAATAACAAAGTGTTTTCAGATGGATTTATGGCAACTGCAATTACTGTCAACATAAATCTGTCACTGTAGCATCGGTCAATGGCAATGTTGTCGAACCAGCATCATAGAGCCAAAGAACTCATATATGGTTTTGTAGGAAATATAATTATTTATTACATCATCTTTCATTTCTTTTTGATATTGCTGAAATGAGAGAAATGTGTTGTCTTACAGAAGATGCATCCAGCAAAGAATACCTCTTTTTACTAAAAGTTTGACTATATTCCTCAAAGGCTCTGTTTTTGCTAGTCTACAAACTTTCAGAGATGCATGGAGTCATGGGAGTCTCCCCTTCCCAAATTTAGCTTTCCCTTGAGTGATCTGACTTGCTGGATTTTGAAAATAATAACCATTTTTTAAGCCTCTGAAATTGGATTAAAAAAGCATAACTGCAAGATTATTGCTTACCCCCTCTCTATCTAATATTCTGAGTAAACTTGCATGATTGTAATTCCCACAACAGACCCATTCCTACAAATTAGCTAACAACTGACTCAAGAAATATGAATATGGATCCAGACAGTGAATGCCCCCCCCCCTTCTTGGAAAGACCATATAAGACAAAGAAATATATGACTTTCCTCCTCTCAATAAAATTTTCAAGAAGATTCTTTTGTGGTGTTTTGGAGAAGCCATTTTGGTCTTCCAGTGGGGTTTAGCCAGATCTTTTAAGGGCAGACTACTCCAAAGTTCTCTAAATACATGCTGTGGTTTGAAAGCATTGCCATAGCAACAGGCAATGTCAGTGGTGGGCACCATTAAAAGCTTGGCCCCTGCGAGCTACCTTTTTGAGAAGAGGCTTGAATGAAGCTCCGTCTAGGACCCTTTGGTGACTGGAGTGCTGCTGTGCTTTAAGCAGCACATTTTATTTGTTTTTAAATGCTTCAGAGGCACACAGCACTTATACAGTACAGGCATAACTGTGGAGTGTATTTTTGGTGCTACAGGGACTCCTGCTCTTCGAGATTTTCTATAATAAGGACTGACACCAACTAGTGTTTTGGAGAAGACATTTTGGACTGCCAGTGGGGTTTAGCCTGATCTTTTAAGGGCAGACTACCCCCAAGTCCTCTGAATACATGCCGTGGTTTGAAAGTGTTGCCATAGCAATGGCAACATCAGTGGTGGTCACCATTAAATTCTTGTCTCCTGCAAGCAGAATCGAGCACAGAGTGGAGGCAATGCAGGGAAAGGCCAGCGGCAACTAATGACATCAGTCTGGGAAGCAGGGGAAGAAAGTAAACAAACAATGCCCATAGTTGGTGTGAGTGAACTATGAGATATTTGATTAAAGTAAGATATGGACAGATAGAGTGAAAGACTATAGGTTTGGAACTGTAGTTTGCATAAATCAGGCCAAAGAAATAGGAAAACAGGGCACATAAATAAAGAGAAACTGAAGCACTGTCCATGTAGAACACATAATCATAAAATAAATAATATATATGTTACCTTAATGGGGGGGGGGTGAGACAGGAGAAAGATGTAGTGTGTGTCAGAAGTTTAGTCTAATTGAGGGACACAATGCATATTTTATATGTGAGCAATGCATGGAAATAAAGGAGCTCAGGATAAAGTTACTTGGACAGGAGTTGGAATTAAAGTGCCTCAAAAACCAGACAGCCAGCCAATACCCTAGTGGAAGTGGCAATAGTGTGCATTTGGAAAGGGTAGAAAATTCTGAAGTAGTGGGAAAGAGACACTAAGGAAGTGGTTGAAGAGAATGAGCAGATGAACAAGACCAAAAGAGGAGGACGGGCAATAGGATTTTCTATACCAACTAATAATCAGTTCACTCCTCTGGAGAACATCATGAACAGTATAGATATACCAACAAATGAGTTAATGGAAACAGTATATAACATGAGTCCAGTAACGGAGAGGCAGCCCGATACCGAAAGAGGGAACCAAAACAGTGGTCATGATCCACAGAAAACAAATAAACTTAGAAAAAAAGTGTATTTTATTGGAGACTCAATGATATGCCATACTGATCACACCATCTCAAAAAAGAATAAAGAATTTGTTACCAGAAGCAGTTTTCCAGGAGCAGGTGTTTGAGACATGGTAGGGATAGTAACAGAACTAATGTGAAAAGTATCAAGTAATTTGTTGATAGTACTCCATATAGCGACTAATGATATGAAATCCACCTCAGTGGAAAATATCTATAATGGCCTGAAAGAAATATAAAGAACTGTAATGGCACACAATTGTGAACTATTGTTCTCAGAGATATTGCCAATACCAAGATATGGCCATAAAATAAATATGAAAATAATAAAGATAAATAACTGGATAAGACAGTGGTGTCTAATAAAGGACATTAAAAGCATCAAAACATGGGAACTATTCTATAACCAAAAGCATTTGTTTGGCTGGGATAAACTACACCTTAGTAGAACTGTTGTAGACCTTCTGGGAAGACTGTTTTTGGATGCCATTAATCTGGCTTTAAACTGAAAAACAAGGGGTATAGGGACTTAAGTGGTGAAGGATTAAATATAAAAAAGGTCAGGAAAAGGAAACAGAAGAAAGGAAAACTACTACCACAGCCAGATACCTGTAAAAATCATTACATTAACAGAGAAAATAAAAAAAAGGTCTTGCAAATAAATGCACGTAGTTTGAGAAATAAAATGGATGAACTAAAGCACAGACTAGTGCATGAGACAGTACAGGTCTGTGCAGTCACTGAGACGTGGTGTAAAGATAGGGAGTGGGAAACACAAATACCAGGATATAATCTTTCTCAGAAAAAAACAGCAGGATAAAAGAGGTGAAAGACTGGCAAATTATATAGCAAAACAACTTAAGGCATGAGAAGTTGAGCAACAGAGTACTGCGGTAGGGGACACTGAAATAATGTGGGATCGAGTTCAAGAGGTGACAAAACAAATCCTAATGGGATTAGAATATAGAGCTCCAAATCTGAATGCTGAGGAAAATGATAATTTTTTTAACAACTATTGACAACATGGTTATGGAAGAAGATTGAATACTCACAGGTGACATTAACCTGCCATCTATTAATTGGGTTACCCTAGAGGGGAACACAAATGTAGAGAAAAGATTTATAGAAATAACAGCATCTAAAGGACTTGAACAGTTAGCAAATGAAAACACAAGGGATAACAATATATTGGACTTGGTGTTAAGTAATATAGAAGGGAAAATTAGTCATATTGCAACATCTAACCCTATTGAGGACAGTGATCATAATGCAGTACTTTTTGAAATCAAAACAAAGTATAATTAATGAAACCACTACTTTAAAGGACTATCACAGGGCAGATTATAATCAAATGAAACAATACTTGAAAGAATGGTTCTGAGAAGAGAATTTAAAATATTTTGGTATGCATGATATTTGGACTAAACTAAAAAACAAAACAGGTCATTGCAGTAAAACCTGGGTTCCTGAGGTTGAGAAGTACAGCAAAAGAGGCAGATATCCTGCTTGGTGGGGAAAGGCAATAACGTGTAGTATAAACAGGAAACAGAAAAAAATTAACATAGATAAAAAAACACCCAACTGTAGAAAATTGGATATATTATACAAAAGAAGCTAATAAATGTAAGAGACTAATCAGAAGGGCCAAAGCTAAAGCAGAGATCCAGATGGTAACAACTCTTAGAGATAATACAAATAAAATTTAGAGCTATGTTGACTTCCTAATGGGAAATCTGAAATTTGTAGGACTTATAGAAGGGGAGTTAGGTTTATTGACTATTGAACAGGATATAGCAAATGAGTTAAACAGTTTTTTTTTCTAAGTATATATCAATAAAAAGAAAAACAGCTGAGCACCAATAAAAGTAGGGGTAAATCTAATCTCGAATTCAAAATTAATGATAAAATGGTTTTAGAAAAGATCAATACATTCAAATCCAATAAATTTCCAGGGCCTGATGGCATAAGCCCTAGGTTTCTTAAAGAAACAAGTACTGAATTGGTAGGACCTATAACCAAGTTCTTCAATTCATCTATACAAGAAGGAAATACACTTATGGCATGGAGGGAGGCACTAGTTATACCTATACACAGAACAGATAAAAAAGTTAAAAACTACAGGCCAATCAGTTTGACCTCTATTTTGGGTAAAGTTCTTGAAGGACTCATACAAGAAAATATTGTAACTCATATAAAGAATAAAGGGTACACTGATACTATGCAACATTGTTTTAGCCCGGGTCATTCATGTTTAACAAATACGTTATCATTCCTTGAGCCAGTTAGTACAGACCTTGATGCAGGAATGCCAGTGGATGTTGTCTTTCTTGACTGAGAAAAGGCTTTTGATTCTGTATTACATGAGATATTAATAGAACAGCTGAATAAAATAGAATTACGCCCAAACATAACAGCCTGGGTGGAATCATGGCTGACTAAATGCAGACAAAGAGTGGGAATAAGAGGTTTCTACTCAGAGTGGGGGGTGGTGACAAGTGATGTGCTCCAGGGCTCTGTCCTGAGGCCTGCATCATTCAATATATTGGTGTAATCAATGCAAACATCAGGTAGTACATGGATGGCTAAGTATGTGGATGACAGTAAACTAGGAGCAATCATAAATAGTACAAAAGCAGCTAAAAAGTTTCAGGAGGATATAAAACAAATTGGAAGGTGGGCATGGTCAAATAAACTAAATTTCAACATAGATAAATGCCTAGTAATGCACCTTGGTCACAAAAACATAAAATATAATTACACATTGGATAAGATTATAAAAAGATGCAACTAGTGAAAGGGATCTTGGGGTAACATTTACCAATCTATCTTTTGAAACACATACTAAAATCAAAGTCAAACTGTGTAATAACATGTTGGGATATATCTTCAAGCATATAAAGAGCAGAGAACCCGCAGTGATTGTTTAATTGTACACATCATTGATTAGGCCCCATTTGGAATACTATTCACCTGTCTGTTCACCACAAAATATAAGGGGAAAGAAACTTGTGGAGAGGATCCAGAGAAGATCTACCACAAGAATCCATACATTACATTACAAGGGATATGGGGAAAGGCTGAAGGATCTGAACATGTTCTCAATGGAATGCAGACCATTAAGAGGAGACCTATGTTTGCTGCACACTGCAGCAAATGACAGTTATACATGGGAGACTATTGGATTGGCAATTCAGGAATCTATTAGAAATATGTATGGCCATAAGTATAAGCTGAAGGATGAAGTAAATAAATCAGTAAAGAGAAATAGATGGTTTACACAAAGGGTTGTGTCTATATGGAATGCGCTTCCAGAAAATATAGTGACAAGCAGAAATATGGAATCATGCAAAAAATCACTTGGCCTATATATGGGTAATAAGAAATATGAGTACATCCACTGAAGAAGTGGTCAGTTATTAAAAGGACCTTGGCTCTCCTAACTCGTATGATATCTAACATACTAACATACTATTTGCCAGCAGATTAGGCCTTATGGTCTAACAAGTCTGCTTGAACCTCAGATCCCTAGTTGGGTGCCAAGGCCCTCCCCTCCCTTGTATTCCAGAAACCCCTATCATTCATCCATCCCCACCGCCCTGGGACAGGCCATCATCTGATACATCCACTTTCTGTGTCTGTCCCACCCTTTCTTGAAGCTCTCCACTGTGGATCTCTGAACCAGCTCACCAGGCAGTGCATTCAAAGGGTCCACCACCCTCTCAGTGAAAAATCTCCTCCTCTTCCCCTCACCCTTCCACCTTCCAACTTCAAACCATGCCCTCTGGTAATACCTCCCTGCTTTAGTCTAAAGATCCCATTCATGTTTACCCTATTTATTCCCTTGAGGTACTTGAAGACCTCAATCATGTCCCCCCTGTCTCTCCTCTCCTCCAATGAAAACAGGCAGAGCTCCTCAAGTCTGTCCTCATACGTCAAATCCCCTAGCCCTCTTATCATCTTAGTTGTCCTCCTCTGTACCCTCTCCTGGAGCTGTATGTCCCTCTTCAAGTGTGGTCTCCAGTACTGTACACAGTACTCAAGGTGTGGTCTAACCAGTCCATTGCACAGCGGCAGAATCACTTCCTTGCTCCTAGAGGTGATCCCCCTTATGATGCATCCCAACATCCTGTTTGCCTTGCTAGCCGCTCTCCTGCACTACTCAGAGTTATTCATACATGCATCCACCATGACCCCTAGGTCTTTTTCCACTATTGATGCCTCCAGCGCCTCCCCTCCCAGGGTGTACCTGTGTTTAAGGTTTCCCCATCCAAAATGCAACACCTTGCACTTGGTGATATTGAAATTTAATTTCCATGTGTGAGCCCAGCTTTCCAGGGTGTGCAGGTCCCCTTGCAGGGCCAACTTCCCCTCTTCTCCCTCAACTACTGCTCCCATCTTGGAGTCATCAGCGAAGAGACTCATTTCACACCCTATACCCTCCCTGATGTCCGATATGTATGCATTAAACAGGATCAGACCCAGGACCGAGCCCTGCGGTACCCCACTACCAACCTCTCTAGGGTTCAGCTAGCCAGTTTTCAATCCATCTGACCATCAAAGGGCCTACTCCTAACCCCATCAGTTTCTCCACCAGACCATTGTGGGGGACAGAGTCAAACACCTTGCTGAAGTCCAAGAATAATACAGCCACAGGCTTTCCCCTGTCCAGTTCTGATGTTACCCATTTGTAGAACTCCCCAAGATTGGTTTGACATGATCTACCTGGCACAAACCCATGTTGCCGACTATCCAGACCTCCCACCTCCTCCAGGTACACCCCCAATCGTTCCTTAAGTATACTTTCCAATAATTTTCCCACCACCGAGGTCAAACTGATGGGTCTATAGTTACCTAGTACTTCCCTCGACCCCCCTTTATGGATTGGCACCACATGTACCTCTCGCCAATCCCTAGGTACCCTCCCTGTCTCAAGTGACCTGTTGAAGAGCTCCACCAGGGGTGCAGCCAGTATGTCCGCCAATTCCCATAGTACTTTCAGATGAATTCCATCCAGCCCAGGAGATTTGTCTTTCTTTATGGCCTTGAGGGCTAACCACACCCTTTTGGTGGAGATAGCATCATCAGTCCCCTCCACCTTACTGGCCTTTTTATCCTTATCCAGATGTGACACCCCTGGGGTACCTCTCCCTCCCTCTTGCTCCATTTCTGTTGCTCCTCTGATCCCACTCACTGCCTCTTCTACCCCCATAATGGCTTGCTTTGTAGATATCCCATCCCCCTCCCTAGTGAACACAGAGGCAAAGTACTCGTTAAATACCTCTGCCTGGTCCCTCGCCTCTTTCACCCACCCTCCTTCTGATCTCAATCTACTGAGATGGCCCTTAGTTTTTCTCCCCTTCCCAATGTACCAGAAGAACCCCTTTTCCCCTTCATCTGTCCCCTGTGCCAGCCGCTGCTCTTTACTGGACTTTGCTGCCCTCACCATCCCGGTGACTTTTCTAGATGCAAGATGGTACATTTCCTTATCCCTATCCCCTCTTGCTGTTTTATATTTTTTATAGGCTGCCTTCTTTTCTCTGACCACTACCTGTACCTCACTGGACAACCAGCATGGTTTATGTGACCTTGCTCCCTTACGTTTCAACTCAGTGCAGATCCTGACTGCCTCATGAAGTCCCCGTTTTATGACCTCCCAACTCCTTTCCACACTTGTCATTGATGTAATCCCCTTCAAGTGATCCTTGAGAATATTTCCCATGCCCACAAAGTCTTCCCCCCTGGAGTCCACTGCCAGTGTCCTAGTTCTCACCCCCCCATGCTTATTTGAAACCAGACAGTATTGTGGTGGCTCCCAGTCAGGGGGTCCTCTACAACCAGGTGCCTTACCAGATCCCCATCTGCCAGAACCACGTCCAGAACATGCCTCGCCCTTGTGGGCTCCATCACATGCTGTGTTAAGAACACATCCTGGAAGCCGTCTAGCAGCCTCTGCTCCTTGGCCACCTTAGAGGACATGGTTCCCCAGTTTGTACCTGGCATATTAAGGTCCCCCATCAACACCACTCCTTCCCCTTTTGATCCACACTGGGCAATGATGTTGTCCAGCAAACCTTCCTCTAGAACATCACTCATCCCAGGGGGCATGTATACTACACCCAGCTTGACCTTATCTCTTGCTGGGGATCATAAGGTAACCCATAAGGCCTCCACGTTTCCCTCTGCCTCTTCTACCCTAGCAATTTCTATGTCATCTCTAATGAACATAGCCACTCCACCCCCTCTGCCCTCCTTTCTATCCTTCCTAAGCATAGTGTAGCCCCACACGTTTAAGTCCCAGTCATGGTTTTTGTTGGCCCACGTCTCCGTGACTGCCGCCACATCCACCCCCCCTTCGAACAGCATGGCCTGGAACTCTGGCAACTTGTTTCCCAAGCTCCTGGCATTTACTAACACCAACCTCCACCCCTTATCCCATATTGCCTTTGTCGAACCCCACCCAGGTTCCTTATACTTCCATCCTCCCTCTGCTCCTCCTGAAACCTCCACCACCAGTCTGTTTCCCCCCTCCCCCCATTGGGTTTGAAGGCTACTCCCCTCATCTGGAGGAGGGCTTCTGTCAGCCCTCCCTTATCCCTCCCCTCACAAGTTTAAACCCACCTTTCTTGAATGTAGTCAGCCATCCCTGTTTAGGACTTCTTCCCTAATGGGGCAAGATGAAGCCTGTCCTTGGCATACAGTCCCTTATCCTCCCAAACTCCTTTCCAGTTCCCTAACACCCCAACCTACTCTCTTCACTTCTACTTCCTGAGCCAGTCATTAACCTCTGTGATCTTCATTTTTTTCTCCACTGAGGCCTTTGGTACTGGCAATATCTCCGAAAAGGAAATGTTGCATCCATTATCCCGACAGACTCTGGCAAGTTCTTGGAACCTTGCTTGGATTTCCAAAATGCTATTTCCCTCTAGATCGTTAGTTCCCAAATGCACCAGGAAATCCGGTTTCCCTCCACAATCCCTAACTAGTTCATACACCATAAACTTTGCTCTGTGCACTGTCAGCCCAGAGATACTCACTACCTTCACCTGGCTATGGCATCCACCCCCCGTCCCTCCCACTGGATACCCCTAATCATCGAGTCTCCCAATAACAGAACCTTAATACCGCCATCATCCTTGTGGATACCTCCACTATGCCCTCTCAGCCTCCCATCCCCCCCTTTATTCATGATCTCAATTCCATGGGAGTCTTCCTGCCTTATTAGAGACCCCCTTGTCACCTTCCCCTTTCTGCCTGCCTCGTTATTTTGCCCACTTAACTCAGACCCCCTCTGAATAGGTGTTCCCTTTAACCCTCTCTTATCCAAACCATTTATCCTGGCCCTGATGGTTTCCCCTTCCCCCACACCGCCATCCTCCCCCCATGTAATAGTACCCCTGCCTCCAGAGGCTCTCTGTGGATCCCCTTTAGCTAGGGCCCCATCCTTGGTACTGACTCCCCTGCTGAAGGGGGGCTCCTCTCCCACCTCCTTGTCTCCCAGTTTCTCTCCAGTGATGCTCTTCTCCCTCATGTCTGCAACATGTTGCATCTTTCCCATCTGGTTAACATTTATGTTTCCCTTTCTCCCTCTGGGACTATTTCTATCCTTTCCATTCCGGTCTGTGATGCCCTATGGGTATCAGACTCCCTCCCCCCTTCATCTGTATCAGTTTCTTCATTTCCACCAACCCCTTCCTCCCCCTCTAGGTTGCTTAGTAGCTCAAATTTATTGTGACACTCTATGTCGGCCTCCATCAAGTAACCCGAGTTTCCCCTGACTGCACCTCTAAACTGCCCCCTTCTTCCCCTCTTGCTCTGTTCTCCTTAGGAGCTCCCTTCCCACAATCTGCTGTTTTAGGCTTCCCCACAACAGCCCCTCCTGACTCTTTCCCTCCACTCTCTTTGTATTCGGAATGTTCACCCCGTATGCATTCCCCTTAGCATCAACATCCCTATCTAAGGGTCCTCTGTCTCTAATATCCCCCTCCTGCTTGCTGTAACATAATGTCCTGTAATTTCACAGCGTTGCCCCAGCCTCCCCTAAGCCCCACCCTTCTGCTGCCCATATCCACACCCCTCATCCTTGGACACTCCCCCCAGCTTACTCCTTAACCAATATACCTCACTCCTGATACAAGACAGCTGTCTACAGAGTGGGCAGCCTCCCTCTCTCCAGGCCCAATTGAGAATTATTGCCATCCCACAGCCTGTGCAGCCTACAACCCTTCCGAAGATGCCTGCCATGGTGGAATATGACCACCCTGTTAGTCCCCCTCTGTTTATAATGGCACACCCCCTTTTCTCAGTCCCTTCCCCCTGGAATACAGTTTCTCTCTATACTGACTGCAGTTATTTACAAACCCAATTTCAACCCCACCAATAAAGTTCCCAAGTCTCACAAACACATACAGTCCAGTGTGTGTCCAGTCCCACTAACAGTGTTTGTATGCAGACATCAGGTACCATATGATGTCACAGGCCCACTAGTTCCTGTTGCTTTGAATTTCAGACCCAAACAGAAAAAACACAGCCCTTCAATCCCAACCCCCAGTGGCTTTTCAGTATTTAAGAAAGCCTACAAAACAGTGTGGGTGGGAGGGCTCTTACCAACACCAGGCAAACATCACATTTAAATTGCACTCTAATTATCACTGCCAAACAGGTGTTCTCAAGCCTCAAAAGTTGCAATATCACAGCCCAAGTAACAGTTCTAGCTCAAAGTAGTAATTTTTAACACATAGAAGTAATTTCACGTACAAAACTATTCAAATATTTCAGTTAAAACAGAATATAACTCCAGACCTCTGTCCTTACCAGCCTCCTGCTTATGTTCCCAAGTGAACAATGAAAGACAAGGTGATTCCTGTTAATTCCCCTCCCCCTAACACCAGGCAAGCATCACATTTAAATTTCACTCTAATTATCACTGCCAAACAAGTGTTCCCAAGCCTCAAAAGTTACAATATCACAGCCCAAGTAACAGTTCTAGCTCAAAGTAGTAATTTTTAACACAGAACTAATTTCATGTACAAAACTATTCAAATATTTCAGTTAAAACAAAATATAACCCCAGACCTCTGTCCTTACCAGCCTCCTGCTTATGTTCCCAAGTGAACAATGTTATCTATGATATCTATGAATCTGAATCATGTCTGTGAACCATTTACAATCTGGACCACCGTATAGTAGCTGGGTAACATATATTAGATAAGTGAGCGCCATCATCTTAATAACTTCTACATGACCCCAGAGACACTTGGAAAGATTTTACAGGATGTCCAATTTTTGTTGATTTTTTCTTTTTCAACTGCATAATTTAGTCTAATATTACTCTCTGTTTCATTTGTTAATATAGTTCTCACATATTTACTTTATTCCACTTTCTTAAAAATGGTTATTTTTTGATCATCTCTGTCCTTGTCCCTTCTGGACAGTTACATCAATAATGATTTTTGTTGGTTGAGTTCATAGCTGGCACAAGAAGAAAAATGTTAACCAAATTCAATAAAGCATTAAGGAAATTATTTATGTCCTTAAATAATGCCAATGTGTCATCTGAAAACACATTTAATCTGAATTCATGTGGTCCACCATAATCCCTGCAATCTGGGCATTCAACCTAAAGTGAGAAAGCAATGATTCAATGCATAAAATAAAATAAATTGGAAAACAGGGGACATCCTTTTCTGACCTATTTCTCATTTGTATTTTGTCATTTAATGAACCAGTTGCCACACAGTTAAGTATAGGGCTGCTCTATAGCTTATCAATAACTCTCCAAATAGAGGCAGTATAGTACAGTGGTTTAAGGCTCTGAGCTGCAAACTTGGAGACCTGAGTTTGAATCCTACAGCCCCCACTTGCATACTGTGTGACCTTGAGCAAGTCACTTAACTTCCTTGTCACACCTCCCAGGCCACACCTGTAAACAAGCTTTCAGCTTAGTGTATCTCTCCTGGTTAAAACAAATAAAAAAATATTAATTGGTAAATCCCATTTACCGAACACTTTGAACATGTATTCTCCATTAGTTAAATCAAAGGCTTTTCTAGCATCCGGAGCAAATGTGTAGTAGGTATCATTTACTTTTTGTGTATATTCAATAAGCATCTGGATTCTTTTTATTGACTCTACAATTATTGTACCAGGAAAAAAAACATTTTGGTCTGGATGTATGGAGTGGGGGAGATCCACAAATAGCCTATTTGCAATTAATTTTGATATCATTTTATAGTCAGGGTTGAGAAGAGCAGTTGGCCTTTTACTTTTTATACATTCATGAGGTTTAGATTTCCTTATGTAGTAAAACCACTTTTGCATCCATCATGGACTTTGGGATCTCTCCACCCAGTCCAACACCATCCTTAATATCTAAGGTGCAAGCTGTTCTATGCATATCTGATAGAATTCATTTGAAAAGCCATCAGGCCCAGGACTTTTTTTTTCTCCTAGGCAACATCTTAATTGCATTGTGTAGTTCTTGTACTGTGACTTGTTCACTACTAACTTGTAACTGTTATAAATTTGCCCGAGTAAGAAAATCATCCGTTTTCTGGTAATCTGTATTATAATTGCTTTGGTAGATTTATTCATAATAATCCAGAACAACCCTTTCTATCTAATCCTATTCTGATATTAGGCTACAGTGTTTATCTTTAAGCCAAATCAAGGAGTTTTATTCTTTCCTCTTCTTTAATAAGTTGGCCAGTAACCTACCAGATTAGTCACCCTGCAAATGTCTAGCTTTTGTAACTTTTTTGATGTTACCTTCAATCTGTCTATTAATTTTTTCTTGTAATTTCAGTCTTTAATATAACCATTCACAATAATATTTATCATAGTCCTGAAGAACCAAAGTGTCTAATTCTTTTAATCTGGTATTTATTTGTTTCTCTTTTCTATTTATTCAACCATGCTTTAAACAACATGTACCCCTCATAACCAGTTTGCATACTTCACAAAGCATGGAAATAGAGTGTTGTCCAATACCAGAATTCCTGGATGGTTTCTTTTAACATATTCACTAACTCTTCATTTTTTAATAAATTGGGGGGGGGGAGGGTTGCTTTGAAGGTTTAATTCCACCTCCACTTAAGAATGATTGGAAAAAAAAATCTTATTGAGCTTTTTTCAAAGTTTGTCATCAATGACTTATATAAAAAAATATAATCAATTCTAGAAAATATGTTATTTTTTTTTATTATTAATTATAAAGTTTCACCAGAAAGGCATACTAAGCATGAAAACAGATCACTTCCAGGTCCATCCTGGGGGGAAGGGGAAAAGGGTAGTAACAATTTAGAACAATAGCTTGAACAAAAATACTCCATAGAAATAAAGTTAAACAGTACACATGTACATCCAGTATATTAATGTGCATTACACATTACATATACAGTTATATTTAATGGGGGCACCAGGATAGTAAGGTGTTCAAGGGAGGGGTGCAGGAGGAAGGAGGGAGGTGAGAGTGAAGAACACAAGCAGAGGAAGAGGGGGAGAAAAATAGAAAGAGAGGAGGGATTGGTAAGGTAGAAGAGGAGAAGGAGAAGAAGAAGAGGGAGGGAGGGAGTGGGTAAAATCAAGACCAGGTACAGGAGGGAGTGGTGTGATTATGGAGCAGGGAAGAGAAAGCGTCTGGAAGAGGAAAAGCAAATGTCTAGGGGCAGAGAGTTGCAAAGTTTAGGAAAGAGGAAGGAGAAGGCAGCCTGACCAGATGAGGGATTTATGGGAGAGTAGAGAGAAGGAGCAATAGCCAGAGTTATGGAGGGAGTATCAGGAGAGAAGTAAGGTAAGGGGGGAGGGAGGCCAGACAGAATTTCATAGTTTCATAGTTCAGACTATGTTCACAAGCTCAGGAGGCTGAAGCCTATTTGTGAGCTCACACCCAAGGGTGGGGTAAAGCTATATATATAATCAAATTTGGAGTCACCCATAAATTGATACAAATTATGTTTAAAGGTGTCAATGGTTTTACATTCTACAACTGAAGCTGGTAAAGTGTTCCATAGATTAACAATTCTTTGAAAAAAACATATGCTTCTCTTTTTGGTTCTACAGTTTACACCTTTTAATCTATGGTTCTGAGATCTTGTCTGTGGTATATAGAGATTTGTTTCAATACCTAAAGTATAAGTAAGCACGTGTTCTCTTAAGGCTTTAAAAGTCAGACAAAGATCACCATGTAACTGTCGGTATTGGATAGAGTATAGGTTCAAGCTTTTTAACCTATCTCCATATGTTTTAGCTTTCATACCATGGCTTTTTGTAGTCATTTTTCTTTGTACTCCTTCAATTTGTTTTTTGCCCCAAACCGTAGTAGGTGTACAAAATGGTGTGCAGTATTCCAAGTGTGATCTTACCAGACTAGTGTAAAGTGATACTATAACCTGGGCTTATCTACTTTTAATGTTTTTCCATATACAGCCCAATTGTCTTTGGCATTTCTTGACTTTAAACAATATGTTATTTTTAAAATTAAGTGAGTTATCAATGTTTATTCCAAGATTTTTTCATTTTCTGTTTTTTGTAACTTTACATTGTTAATATAGTAGCTGTTTTTCAAATTATTGTGACCCATGTGCATTACCTTACACTTTGTTTCATTAAACATCATTTTATTGTCTTGTGCCCATTTTTTCTAAGTATTTCAATTCCATTTGGAATATCAGGACTTCTTCACTGGAGTTAACAATGCAACCTATCTTACAATCGTCTGCATATTTTGATATCCAGACTTTGTCGGTTGTCTTCAAAGTATTGATTAAGATGTTAAATAATACCCGGGCCCAGCACTGATCCCTGGGGCACCCCACTACTAACCTCTCCCCATGGTGATCGAACCCCTTTATCATAGTACATTGCCTACGATTGTGTAGCCATGATTCTATCCAATTTATTAGAGTACATGGAAATTTTAAGATCGTAAAATGTTCGAGTAATATTTTATGGGATACTCTGTCAAATGCCTTTGCTAGATCCAAAAATATTATATCTCCTGGGAGACCAATGTCCATTGAAGCACCAATATTCTCAAAAAAGTGAAGTTGATTAGTTAGACACGATCTTCCCTTTACAAACCCATCCTGTGTTGTATCATGGAGATTGTTCAGATTCATAAAGTGTTCTATTCTGAGTAAAATTAGCCTTTCTAAGGTTTTTCCTGTAACTGAAGTTAGACTTATTGGATGGTAATTTGATGGCAAGTTTTTTATTTCCAGATTTATAGATCGGAGTAACAACTGCTTCCTTCCAAGCAGATATACTTTCTCCAGCTTCTATAGATAGATTGACTAGCTTACTGAGGGGGCCTGAAATGTGTATCGCTATTTCTTTAAGGAAAGTTGGGTGTATACCGTCCGGACCCACAGATGAATTCATTTTTAATTTTTGTAATTCCCTCAGAACTTCTTCTACAGTAATAGGAGTAACATTAGTGTTGTTATATTCCATTTTGGAACTGTTAAATTATTCCTTAACTGTAAATGTAGTAAGGAAATAGTTATTGAATTCTTTAGCCATTTGAAGTTCCTCACTGATGATGCAATTATCTGTTTGCAAAGGGCCTATTGTAGATTTAGACCCTTTTATGGAACCTACATAATAATAGAATTTCTTTTGATTATAATAATAATAATAACAATAATAATAATAACTTTATTTATATAGTGCCTTTCACTATATCAAGGCACTGAACAGATCAATAAAAGCTTCAACACACAATACAAACATCAAAACCATAAAGATTATAAAATATGTTCTAAAAGCATAATAAATTACAATAAAATTTCACACACTTAACATTGCATTTAACTTTCCGAGAAGGCCATTCTCCAAAGATAAGTTTTCAGTTCCTTCTTGAAAATCTCCACGGAGGAGCATTCCTGTAACTGGTTATCTAGTGTGTCTGTTGCTAATTTATTCTCTATGTCATTCTTTGCTTTCTTAATGAATTGTTTTGTCTAGTTTGACACTTTTTGTACCTATTCCATGAGTTTTCAATAGATTTTTTTTTATAGTTTTCACAGGATTTATGCTTTTTATTGATTACTCTTTAAATTTTGCTGTTCTACCAGGCAGGGTTTCTGATTCCCTTTTTATATTTCTTCCTGTTTGGGACACAGGTCTTCAAACAGTAGTTGAGTTTAGTCTGTATGAAAGTCCGAGCTTGATAAACATTAAGTCCTGACAATTCTGTATCCCAGTCACATGTAGACAAATATTGATTTATTTTTGGGTAGTTAGCTCTGTTATAGGCTTTAATTAAGATATTCCCTTTAGTTTCTGGTGTCTTTGCTTGAATGAGAAATATAATCATGTTGTGGTCAGTGTTTCCAAAAGGTTCTATGATTGTAGGTTGTTGTATTGCTGATCTCATATTTGTTAAAACAATGTCTAAGATAGTGTTATCTCTAATTCCTTCTTGTACTAATTGATCCAGATCTTGATTAACTATAATTTCCAGGAAGTCTTTCTTTATACCTCCAGTAGAACTATGTTTAACCCAATCAATGTTAGGAAAATTAAAATCCCCCATTAATATATAGTTGTCAGTTGGTTTGAAGTTGTTTATTGCTTTGAGGAATTCAGTATTCTGTTTTCTATTTAGATTTGGTGGTCTGTATGCCAAGCCTATACATAGTTTTTTTAATTGATGGAGCAGGAATTGAGTCAATCTTTACCCAGAATATTTCACTTTCTTCTGTTAGAGTGGAGATACAGTATGATGTAAAAGCCTCAGTGATGTACAGAGCTATCCCTCCCCCTTGTTTATGGTTCCTATTTTTAATAATTTTATTAAAACCAGGAATATCTGTATTCCAACTGGCATCCTGAAACCATGTTTCAGTTATCCCACAAATGGATATATTTTCCTTTTTAATTATGTACTTTAATTCATTCATTTTGTTAGTCAGACTTCTGGCATTAAGTAAAAGAACTTTTATGTCCTTAGAATGTTTATACATTTGTGAGGATTCAGACAATGTGGAGCTCAGGTGGTAAGAAGTACTGGAATCCTGCTTTAAGTCATAATTATTTAAGACAACTGCTCTCCCCCGTGGTAGTTTAAATGTTTATCAAGTGCATTGGTGAAATGTTTTCCTAAGATATTATATCCAATTTTACTCAGATGCAGTCCATCATTACAGTATAATTTGTCCTGTTGGTAGAACTCCTCCCAATGAGTCAGGCACTGTATCTCTTGCCTAGCTGTCCATGTTCTTAACCATTTATTGAAGGAATTAATTTTCATATTTATTCTAGATGAAACTTTTGGTATTGACAGTATTTCAGATATAATAACTTCACAACCCAGATTATTCAATCTGTTAGTTAAGGCAACCATGTCCAATTTAATGTCATCTAGTGAATCTCTGAAGATATTATTTGCTCCTACATGTACCAGTGTAAGGGGTTTATGACCAAGATTTCTAACCATAGTTTTGCACATGTTTGTAGGGTCTGCTATCTTTGCACCACTAAAAGATGATAAAGTTCAATGTGATTTGTTAGGATTGCATATGAGTCTATCAAGTTTTTTAATCATTGAGTCCCCCATTACCAAAATATTTCTTTGATTTGGTTGCGTTTTGTCCCCATTTTCATGTCAGAGTTAGATTTATTTATTGTTCCTTCTGTATTCACTGGAGTACCCTTGCCTCAGTGTTTGTGCACTGAGGTTCTTTGTCTTTTAAATAGTTTTTTTATTTTAATGGGTTCACCACAACATATCCAAGACACACTGTCTTAGGGTAGCTGGTCCATTCCACTGGGGTGTCAAACAGATGAGGCATACTGATGAGTCCTGGGAGGACGAAACACGTGTCTATGTCTTCTGTTAGCATCCTTTGCAAACTGTGTGAGAGGCCTTTCGGCACCATGCAATTCTGCTTAAAGTTGGACCAGCATAACATTCTGTGGTGATTTGCATATGCAGCCCATGATGCGTTGCATTGTGGGGGCATGTGTGATTTTGTATTTTCTTGAAACTTGGCTTCCCAGCCAAATGCCCTTTGGGGTAACCCTTGCCTCAGTGTTTGCGCACTGAGGTTCTTTGTCTTTTAAATAGTTTTTTATTTTAATGGGTTCACCTCAACATATCCAAGACACACTGTCTTAGGGTAGCTGGTCCATTCCACTGGGGTGTCAAACAGAAGAGGCATACTAATGAGTCCTGGGAGGACGAAACACGTGTCTATGTCTTCTGTTAGCATCCTTTGCAAACTGTGTGAGAGGCCTTTCGGCACCATGCAATTCTGCTTAAAGTTGGACCAGCATAACATTCTGTGGTGATTTGCATATGCAGCCCATGATGCGCTGCATTGTGGGGGCATGTGATTTTGTATTTTCTTGAAACTTGGCTTCCCAGCCAAATGCCCTTTGGGGTAACCCTTGCCTCAGTGTTTGCGCACTGAGGTTCTTTGTCTTTTAAATAGTTTTTTATTTTAATGGGTTCACCACAACATATCCAAGACACACTGTCTTAGGGTAGCTGGTCCATTCCACTGAGGTGTCAAACAGACGAGGCATACTGATGAGTCCTTGTAGGATGAAACACGTGTCTATCTCTTCTGTTAGCATCCTTTGCAAACTGTGTGAGAGGCCTTTCGGCACCATGCAATTCTGCTTAAAGTTGGACCAGCATAACATTCTGTGGTGATCTGCATATGCAGCCCATGATGCTTTGCATTGTGGTGGCATGTGTGATTTTGTATTTTCTTGAAACTTGGCTTCCCAGCCAAATGCCCTTTGGCGTAACCCTTGCCTCAGTGTTTGCGCACTGAGGTTCTTTGTCTTTTAAATAGCTTGTTATTTTAATGGGTTCACCACAACATATCCAAGACACACTGTCTTAGGGTATCTGGTCCATTCCACTGGGGTGTCAAACAGACGAGACATACTGATGAGTCCTGGTAGGACGAAACACGTGTCTATGGCTTCTGTTAGCATCCTTTGCAAACTGTGTGAGAGGCCTTTTGGCACCATGTAATTCTGCTTAAAGTTGGACCAGCATAACATTCTGTAGTGATTTGCATATGCAGCCCATGATGCTTTGCATTGTGGTGGCATGTGTGATTTTGTATTTTCTTGACATTATTTGCCTGATTGTGGGCTGTTGCTGGAGTTTCATTAGCTATTAAAAAAAGTATCCAGGCTAGTTTTTGTTCCTTCTTCAATTGTTGCCAATGTTGTAAATCTATTTTCCAATGAAATGTTAAAGGTGGTTGCCCTTCTACCTTTTTTGATGGTTTAGTATATTGAATGTTATACCATTCTTCATCTCCATTTGCTGCTACATCCTTGTCTCTAGTTCTTTTTTTTTTGCAAACACTATTTTGAGGAGTATGGGGATCCAGCATTATCTCATTATGTGTGTTGTCAGGAAAACTAACCTCAACTCTTTCCTGGGTATGTGTAGATGTACTAGGGGTAAGTGATATTAGGTGTTCAGTCTGTCTAGTGGGTAAATTTGTAACAAATCTTACTGCCATGTTTTTCTGGCTTATCTCTAACTGAGCAAGTTAGGCATTTAATGAGTTTAGTTCAATCAGTAAATCCTCATTATGTTGACATTTAATAAACTTAAAGTCATCTGGCAAACTTTGTTTAGTTTTTAGATACATAAGGCATTTAATACATCTAATACATAATTCCTCTTTCTGCAGAATCTCTTTTTCAACCATTGTAGACTTAATAGAGATAGTATTGAGTTTAATAATTTGTAATCATTTATGAGTGTTCCTAGGGTTTCAAGAATACTGACAGAATATATATATATATATATATATATATATATATATATATATAGTAAGATTGGTAAAAGTAAATATCAAGTGCTAGAAGAACTTTAGCTAACACAATTTAATCCCCCTAGAGTAAGATAAAACAAAACCCAAAGGCAAAGTTCCTGTCCTGTCTCGAGTTGAAGACCACAGACTGAGCTACAACTCCTCTTCCTGAGTACAATTTAACTACGTGGGGATAAGGGAACTTGTGGTAGCAGGTGCACACAAAGGTGTATAAGTACAAGTAATTATGGTGAATAAAATATCACACAAGTGGTATAGGTATATCCATTCGGACTGCAGCAGTGTATCTCACATAAAGTATTGGATTATTATAAATGCTCTTGAACTGCCTCAAGTATGATAGAAGCTCTGTTCCTTAGCTGTCAATGCTTAAGTACTTAACCTGTAATTGTACCTAGCTCTATCTTAAAAATCATTTGGCTAAGAAGTAATATTTGCAGGCAGCATTTATATTCACAGTTTCTAATGCAAATGTTGTTATAGTAGCTACAGGTTTCAAATTAGTACCTTAATGGTGTTAAAATTGGCTCTCCATTTCCCCTTTTCCCCGTCTGAAGCTGGCAGATGCCACTGGCCTCTGCCCGCATTGCTTCCACTCTGCATTCAGCTCCACTCGATACAGCCGAACTAAATATAGTGCGCTGACCACTGACATTACCTGGTTGCCTAGGTGACACTCACACACCAACTACCTCCCTGTACTGTACTGTGGCAATGTATATAGACTGCCTTTAAAAAGGCAGTCTAAGTAACACAAGAATGGGCTAAAAATGCCCAATTCAAAGCACTGAAGTACCTGCCCAAGTCCTTCACCCTCATAAAATGGGGGTTGAGGAAATTGCACACACAGGTACAATACCATTTGTACACAGTCCATAGCACTCATAGCATCATGCAGTTTCCTTAGGTGTGAAATTGGCACAGTGGATTAGGTGGCGATCTTCAAGGAAGGGGAGGGATAAGGCAGAGTATAGGGCACAGTGATGAGTGCAAGACTGGCAGTTCAATGTAAAACAGCAGAAGGAGTGAATGAGAGGTCCAATCTGACCAGGGTGGACTTAGGGGAATCACTGTAGACAATATTGCCATAATTGAAAATAGGAAGGAACATCTGAGAGATGATAATTCAGAGGACCGAGAGTGTGATTGAACTTTTATTCCTAAATAGTGCACAAGTTTGGGGTGGAACTTTCTATGCATGGTGTCCATGTGCTGTGAAAATTCAAGGTGCCAGTTGAGACAGACACCAAGGTACTTAAATGAGTCCCCAACATCAATTGTGACCATGATGTGTGTATTTGTGTAAAGTTAAGTTTTTATCCCTACATGGGCCTGCCAAGTCATTAGAATCTAGAAAGTTACCCAACAAACACAAAATTATTTTATTATGTCTAGTAACTTCTGATGTTTTATCTAGAATGGGATTTAACAAGGCATTATAGTCTCCCATGGATATAATATTTTCTGCCTCAATTTCAATTAGGCCTTCAGTTATTTCTGCAAGAAATGTACTATAATTTTCAAATGTGACATGAACTAATCCAATAGTTACAGTTTTACTTAGGATTTTGCTTCTAACCACAATTCTACCCTCATCCTCTGACCATTTCTTCAAAAACTGGAAATTAAGACATTTCCCAAACATCAGTGCTACACCTGCACTCCTTTACAAACCAGGAGAGATGAATAAATGTGAAATCCAATTTTTGTTTAACTTTTTGGATTCATTAGTATCATGATTTTCTTGTAGTCCTATGATGTCAGCTTTGATTTTATTCACATACCCCAAAAGTTGATCTCTTGATTGGGGAGTTTAAGCCATTTATGTTACTATAGGCAAGTCTTATGCTTGACTGTATATTATACATATTTCATCATATGCACAAAAATAAAGAGGGATATACTGTAATATTAACCACAACCAATCAAACCTCCCTCATACTTCCAGGAAGCACCCCACCTAAATCAAAACCAGACATCCTACCAATTTAACCTTTCCTGCCCCAATCAAAACATACTAAGTCAAAGTCTAATAAGAAATAACAAAAACACAATACCTACCCTTGTACAACTCAACAGAGCTGTGCACCATACAGTTGTTTCCACAGTTCTCTCCCCACCACTCCTTGTCTACCTCTCATGATTAATCTATAATAAGAAAATGGTGATAGAAAGGGTCTCTGAAAAAGCAAAACAGAGAAGAGAAAAAAAGAGAGACCCATTATAAAATTCAGTATTTCACATAGTGCAACTTGGTTCAGTCCTTATTTCCCTTCTCCTGAGAACAGGGAGGGCCATTTTCTTTTCAGTTCTTCCATAACTTTGTTTAGATTATCAAATACCAGTCTCTGCCCATCAAGTATCACCTTCAGTTTTGCAGGTAATAGCATTGAAGTTTTAATACCTTTAGCCCACGCTTCATTCCAAAGAATATTATTTTTTCCTTTCTGTCACCAATTCTGATGGTAAATCATTTTTTTTGTTGTTGTATAGTTTTCTAGCACTCATCAGCTGGGGGGATTGTAGCTATGGTTCCTCCCCATCTTGCTGTCTGTCTTGGCCCCTACCCCAGTCACAGCCAGAGCTTGACCCCTATGCCCCTACCAGCCACATCACAGTGGGGACTTACCCCTCTCACTGTGGAAGGTCAGGTGAGCACCAAGGGAGCTGATTTGGGTGTGTCTGCTGCAACTCCAGTGGACCACCTTCATGTATACAAGGAGAATTTTTCTCTTTGTTTCCTCCTCCCCTCAGAGCGGGCATACAGTGACAGCAAGGATGTTCCGTGCATTCATTCATGCACCACACATTCGGCATCAGCCTGCTCCCCCCCCCAATGGACCATGAGATGCACTAACCCCCAGCCACTGCTGGGAGCCAGCATGTCTGCAGTCATCCATTCCCACCCACCTTGGAGGAGGACAGCAGTCCCTGGGATGCACAGTCCTCCTCCCTCCCTCCCAGCTGACCCCCAGCCCCCGAGTTTGCCCTTGACCCCAGGTCGCTGGCATGGCATGAGGTGTGGCACCCAGCACCCCAACCCTCAGTGCCACCGGGTCAGCTAATTCTGATGGTAAATCATAAAATATATAGATACAAAGGATCCCATTAATTGTAACACTTTTCTTATTTTGTACACCTGTGATGTTAATCTGTCTTTGTACTTGGATTTTAAATATTTCACAACAATGGATCTGGGCATCTTTCCTTCTTCCACTGAGGGCATTAAAGGTCTATGAATTCTAGTCACTTAAAAGGTTAACATTGTCTGAATCTGTTTCTAAATAAGCTACTGCAATTTTAGCAAATGTACTTTGATCGAGGAAATATTTGAGGACTTAGAGTCCTTAAAGCCACACTCCTCTGCAGGTATCGACAGAATCCACCTACATTATTTAAAAAACCTGATCAAAAGTCTTAGCAAACCATTCCACATTTTATTTAATAAATCACTAGCATTTTGGGGTATGGCCAAGTGCAGGAGCGGAATGGCAGCTTGAATGAGGAGCTCCATCCACATCTCCTGTTATTTTCCCTCTACACCCTACTGGATCACCAAAACACCCCAAAACAATTCAACGCATTATTTTGTCTAGATGCCTGGGCCAGCTAAATCAGTGAAGAAACAGTCCAAAATAACTTTTAATTCACCTGGAATGAGCCAAGAAGCTAAGGGCCTACCTCAGAGGAAAGCACGAGATGAACCCGGGCAGGGGGCCTGCAGTAGAAAAAATCTCTCCTGCTCCAGAAATCTCCACAATGCAGGATAATTCCCTCTCAGGTCCAAGCGATGCTATGGCTGAAGGCTATCAAAATTTAGAGCATCTCCTGAAGGACTTAAGTATGGTCTGGGAACCTACATGGAAGTGGGGTTTGAAAATGTTACAACTCAAATCCAGCATATGCAGCAGACGGTCAATAACCTAGCCGAAATGGTTGAAACACATGAATCCCATATAGGAGAACTGGAAAACTGACTGGGGAATCAGGAGGATCTAACATCTAGACAATCTACAGACTTTACAAAAGCCCTTAAAGAAACTGAGCTTCTTAAGCAAGTCTTGGACGATCATGAGAATCGGGAGCGCCGTTGCAATATCAGAATAATTGAGCTTCCAGAGGGGCTTGAGGGAAGGGACTGTGCAGGATACTTGCAAATCAGGTTCAGGAATATGCTAAAATTGCCACAAGATGTTACCTTTGAAATACAGTGAGCTCATCGCTCTCCTGGCCCTAGACCTTCACCAGAACAGAAACCTTGTCACATTATATTTAAGTTACTGAGGTACCAGGACAGACTCCAAGTCCTTGATGCAGCTCAGAAAAAGGGGGGGATTATGACACAACAAACCATGTCAGTCTGTTCCCCAATTACTCCAGAGTGTTACAACTGCAGAGACAGGCCTATCCTGAAGTTAAAAAGCTGCTGCACTCCATTTCTTGCCCTTTCACTTTGGCTTACCCTGCCAGGCTTATTATCCAGTCTGTGGGAGGCCCACAGAAGGCCTTTACCAGCCCAGACCTCGCACTGGATTTTGCCAGAAAATTGGAGTGCCAGAACAGAGGCAAAGCGGCTTGCTGCATGTATGCAGGATCTCCATCAGGTACTGTAAACACCAGTAGTGGGTGATTGGGGAGTGATGGGGCTCTTAAGCCATATTCCATTATTCTGATCTGTAACACCTTCGGGGGCCTATCATGGCATGATTGGCGGGCATCCCCCACCCTTCCCATCTCCTCTTCCCCCTAAGTGTATCCTAGCCAGGACATTGCAGAATACTATGTCTTGAGGACATTTTGGCCATGTTACATTCTGGGAGATAACCATGTGGAAAGCAGGACTGGGCTTGTATCCATCCTAAGGTTAACTGTCAGCATGTGGAAAATGGCATAATTCATGGATATTTTTTTTTTGGACTGGGAGTAGTACCATTTGGCAGTCTACATGTTGATGTTTGGACTATTGTCTGTTATTTGGACTACCACATTTGGGACTAGTACTGTGAATGAATATTTGTTTTTTCTCTTTGAGAGTTTGTACAAGGTGGGGGGGATGAAGGAATAATCCGTTCTGGGACCTCCATTTTTTTTTTTTTTTTACTTAGTGGCTTAAATTAACTCAAATTCTTTTATATAGAACCTTGCATTTATGCAGGTGGGGGGCCTGATAAGGGAGCTCAATGTTCAGTTTATGGTTGCAACAATGGAGATAAAGTTGAAACCACCATTTAGGTGGTGTGGTTAGTTCCTCATACCTCAGAAGGGGACAGACAACCCTGCAGAGCTCCATTGGACAAGGAAGGGTTGCTGGGAGGGGTGTCTCCCAGGCCCTCACCTCCACCCACCTGGTCCTTCTTATTGGACAGCAGGGGGAATATGATTTTTTACAATTTTTATTTTTGTTGGTTGCTCGTAATAGCAGGTGGTTGGGTAGTCTATCTATGAACAGTAGTGGATGGGAACAGCAGAAATTTTGTCACTGTCTTGGGGTATATATTACTGTTGGTTGGATGCTACTTTTATTCTGTGTTCTAGTTGGGAATCAATATGTTAATCAGGGGATGAGAGGGGGGCTCAATGCAAAAATGTGGTCTACTACCATCTACTGTTCTATGTTTGATTTCATAGGGATTGGGGGGATGAGGGGTTCTTTAAGGGGGTTCTTTTCTTACCTTTGCAGGTTTTGTAAAATTAGCGGAGTCAGTTTTGTTTTCCTCACAGATTTACAGTTAGCACTTTGGGTCCAAATTAAGTTGCTATCTCAATGGCTAATATTGCTTTTCTATCATGGAACGTCAATGGTTTGTGAACAATGGTTAACAGAAAGTGAATATGGCCATATATTAAGAAACTTAAAGGAGACATAATGTTTCTGCAGGAGATTCATTCCACCAAGGAGGAAGCTGGTCATTTGGGGGAGGTCTGGGGTGGGACATTTTTAGCAGCCCTTTTACATCTAAAGCCAGTGGGACTGCTATATGGATTTGACCTGGCCTGCCCCATCAGGTACTATCTTGGGTGGCTGACCCTCAGGGCAGATATGTAATTGTAGTGATTGATTTGGGAGGATGGAAACAGACCTTGGTCTCAGTCTATGGACCTAATTTTGATTCACCTGACTTTTTTACACACTTGGTGACCACCCTAGCTCCCTACCCAGATTGTATAGTCACGGGAGGGGATATGAATACCTACTGGGATACTAAGCTGGACCTTTCTGGGGCCCACTTGAAGGCACCACCCTGCAGTGCCTCTGCCCTGCATAGGTTGGTGGAGGGCAGATCCTTGACTAAAGCAAGGAGGTTTAGCCACCCTGTTTCCCAGGAATATTCCTTTTTTTTCTCATGCACACAGTGTTTATACCAGATTAGATTATATATTTCTCCCATTTTATTTGGTGGGGGACATAGCTGAAGTTAAATATGGTCAATTGGTGGTCTCAAACCATGAATCCCTTAGAGTAGTAATGTCCAGAGGAGTAGACTGTCCCGGTATGACTCAGTGGTGCCTTGACCCTGCTCTGCTTTTAGATCAGCAGTTTATCTGACAACTTAATTACCATCTCAGGGACTTTGTCTCTCTGAATCCCCCAGAGGATAAGAGTAGTGGTATAGTGTGGGACACCCTGAAAGCATTTATTAGAGGTTATGCTATCTCATATTCTTCTTTCCAGAAGAAAACTAATACAGCCCAAGAGTACCATTTAGAAAAGACAATGAGTAACTTGGAGAGGGCCAATATGGCACAACAAACCCCATGATCAATGGCAGAGCTTAAGTCATTGAAAGGTGCTTTAAACCAGCTCTCCATCAGGAAGTTGGAGCAGGACTTGTTAACAAAATCTAACACCTTCTTTGATGGGGATAAATCTGGGAAGTTGCTGGCTGGTATGGTGAAAGCTAGACAAGCTGAATGAATGATATTAATAGTAATAATACAATAATAACAATTTTAATAAGGCACCTTTCAGTTATCAAGGTGCTGTACATAAATAACAGTTAAAACAATTAAAACATTAAAAAGAATTCAGCCAGACCAAAACATTAAACCAGTCAGTATTCTGGAAATGCAATATCCGACAAAAAGGTCTTCAAACCCCTCTTAAAGTCCTCCACAGAGGTGCACTCACACAACTGATGGGGCAGAGAGTTCCAAAGGGTGGAGGCAACATACAAAAAAGCCCAAGCACCAGAAGATTTCAAATACACCATTGGAACCTCTAGCAACCCCTCATCAGCTGAGTAGAGTGATTGATCAGGATGATAGGGAATCATAAGTTCTTTCAGATAGACTGGGACCAGATCATGTAGGGCTTTTAAAGTCAGCAAGCATATTTTAAAGGTGATCCACTGCTGAATTGGCAGCCAATGCAGTTCGCGCAGAACCGGAGTAATGTGAAAGGATCTACTAGAACCTGTCAAAAGCCAGGCTGCAGCATTCTGCACTAGCTGAAGGCGACAGATTTCAACCCCAGAAAGCCCTAGATAAAGGGAGTTGCTATAATCCAAGCGCAAGGACACGAAGGCATGGACTAAAGTTGGAAGATCAGCAGACGGAACAAGATGCCAAATCCTGGTGATGTTCCTAAGATGATAAAAAGAAGTCTTGACAGCTGCTGACACCTGTAAATGCAGTGTCAGCCTATCATTAAGAACGACCCCCAGGTTCTGCACCTGTTCAGAGGTTGGGAGAGAAATGCCTCCAAGAAAAATTCCAGAAGACCCAACATCACCAGACCCCCACATCTGTCAGCCAGGGCCCACAACCAGTACATCAGTCTGGTCAGAGTTCAACCTCAGCCAGCTAGAATTCATCCACTCCTGGATTTCTCTTAGACAGCTATTAAAGACCGAGAGAGCTCCCTCCTGGTTGGGGACAAAAGAAAGGTAGAGCTGGGTATCATCTGCATAACAGTGAAACCTCAGACCGTACTTCCTTACAATGTCTTCAATGGGTAACATATACACTGCAAATAACATGGGTGACAATACTGAACCATGAGGCACCACACATGATAAAGCCGTTTAATCTGAGGAAAAAACCCTGGACACAACTCTTTGTGATCTCCCAGTGAGGAATGATGTGACCCATCTTAAGACGGTTCCAGATATTCCACAAAACAGCCTCAGGCATTCTATCAACACCATGTGATCTACAGTGTCAAACGCTGAAGAAAGGTCGAGGAGAACCAAGATGGAATGGCTCTTCCAACCTCTAGCCATCAAGAGATCATTGAGCACCCGAACCAGCGCTGTCTTGGTGCTATGTCTTTTTCAAAATCCAGACTGGAGGGGTTCACAGACATCATGGATGGTCAAATGGTCCTATAGTTGTGCAGCCATTACTTTCTCAATCACCTTCCCAACAACGGGAAGGTTAGAGATAGGTCTATAGTTTTCGAGATGGTCAGGGTCCAAGGTAGCTTTCTTCAAGAAGGGTGTCACCACTGCATCTTTCGGGGAGCTAGGAAACTCACCACATTCTAAGGAGCACCTGACTATCTGCACAAGGACTGGACTGATGATGTCACTACAACCCAAAATTAGGGAGGTCAGTCCAGGGTCCAAACTACAGCATGTAGGGCACATATGTTGGATGATCCTCATGATATCCATGAATTCCAGATGACTGAAGGAACACTAGGAAAACTGGGGCACCATGATCTCACACCAGTCCATGGCAACCCCCCCAGAGTGTGATGGCAGCAGTTCCACCCTAATGTCGGCCACTTTATTTGCAAAGAACCGAGCAAACTCATTGCACTCCGATTGCGAAACAGCTTTCCGAACATGCAGACAGGCTGGGTTACACAGTCTGTCCACAGTTCAAAACAGCTGAGCTGGTCAATTCTGAGCAACCCCAATCTCCCTGGACAGGAATTCTGCCTTCTTACAGGTGATGATCCATCAATCTAAGGTGGTTGGCATCAAGGGTGGACTTTCGCCAGCAATGATCTAACCTTCACCCCTGTCTCTGCATCTCCCTCAATGTCCCATCAAACCAAGGAGACTTGGGGTGAAGGGAGAGAGGGCAAACACGAACTGGAGCAATGGAATCCAGAGCCCCTGCAATGGCTGTATTATAGGCCAACATGAGGGTCTCTGGATCACTGCTTGCCAACGAGGGGGGATGAGAGGTCAAGCACTGCCACAAGGCCTTGGGAATCTATATCCCACAAAGGGTGGTACCTAACTAACTCCACAGGGAAGGCTTTCTAGAGGGTTGCAAAAACTAAACCCCATGGTGCAATGGATTGACAACCCGACAGGTTCCACCCCCACACCGGATGCCTCGACCCCTAGAAGGAAGATTAGGTCCAAAGAGTGTCCAAATTTATGTGTAGCAGAGGAAACCACCTGTGTAAGGCCCAGCATTGTCATTAACTGAAGAAAATGTTGACCAAATTGTGAGAGTTCATCATCGACCCAAGCGTTGAAGTTGCCCAGAACCATCAATCTGGGCTACTTGAATGCCATATTGACGACAAAGTCCACCACTTCCTGAAGGAATCACTTCTCATCACTAGGTGGATGGTAAATGAGGGTGATTTGAAAGCCTACACCTGCTGCTACTATACACTCAAAGGACTCAAACCCCCCCACTAGGACTTCCGTGATGCCAAGTTTGGTCTTGAAATAGACCACAACCCCCGCCTCGCCGTGATCCAATCTTGGGCCGTGTAACACCGAGTACCCAGCTGAGTCATAGCCTCAAAAATGGGGCCAGAATTATTGTTCAACCAGGTCTTGGTAATGCAAGCCAGGTCCATTGTACCAACAAGATCAGCAATAATTGCGGTCTTGTTTTTAATGGACCTGGCATTGCACAACACCACCCGAGTTGGACGAACCTCGCCGGCCGCCCAGGCCATCTGCCCACCATAATTGGTGGTGTCCTTGGGTATGGGCACCAGACATGAAAAACCATGATCTGGATTCCATTTCACCCCAGGGCACCTTCTGGTCCCAACCTCCCCAATACAATGACCCCCCTCGATCATTCTCCCCTGTTCGTGACTCCACACCCTTCTCCCACTCTTACGTACAATGCCCAGCACTCTACAAGGCTGGTAGATCTCAAACTGAAGAGGGGAGAATGAAAAGGGTGAAGGGCACAAAGAGAAGAGGATGAGTAGCGCACAACTATGGGGGACTGAAGGTCAGCACATGCTGTAAGCTATACTGCAAAAATAAAAATCCAACAAATAAACCCTAAAATAAAACTAACAAGTCAGAGCATGAATTTAGAGACCCTGACAACTGCCCTTAAACACAAAAATAACCCACAAAACAAATAAACAACAAAGCAAAACTTCGAGACTCTCACCCCACAGACTCAACACATATTACAACAAAATACAATGAATAAATTAATCCCCCCCCAGTCCTCTCACCACTGGAGAGAGAGGATAAAAAGGCACTCTCACTACCAAACAGATAAAACAGTTATAGTAATACAACAGCAAATAAATATAAACTAAGCAAAATTATTCTAGTCCATGAAAGTGAGAACTAGATTTATAAACTCCCCCCCACCCAGTCCTCTCACAGCAAGTGAAAGGGATAATTACAATCTTCTTCACTGCCGGGGAAAAGAACCATGAAACCAAAAAAAAATAAAAATAAATAGGACAGGGTCCTCTCACCACTTGAACGTCCAAGCAACAGAAATGAAGTAATCCACAAAAAGAGTCAGGAGGAAGTCAGTAGTCTCTCTAATCCAGGCCCAGAATTGAATACAACTGAAACCAGGAGCCAGGCAATATTACTGTCCCAAATAATGTTGTCCCCCAAGTCCTCTCACAACATAGAGAGTCTAAGTTTAAGCAGGTACTCTCACTGCCTCCAGAAACAGTAAAATGATAAATCTTCCCATGATAGGCAGAACAATTAGTCCACCTCTTGTAGTCCAAAAGAAGCAGGGAAGCATGGCCTAATACCTAGACAAGGGAAAACACGGCCAAAATTACCCACAGCACCACTGTAGACCCCAGTTGGCACCAACCCACTAGTTGTCCCCCTGGAAGGTCTAGAGAACCACTGACTCAGTCAGCTGACTACCCAGCAATGACTAAGCCAGGCCTCCATGGAGCTGCAAGCTCAGCTGTTAGAACCCTGCCGGGTTAGTACCACCGATAACTTTACCAACCACTGGGTCAATCATTCCTTCTCCTCAAGGCTTATTTCAAAGAACAGCAACAATCACCTTAAAATTTGGCCAGAGGTGACAGGACACTCAACCATAAATTTCCACAGAGAATCAGCTTCCTCAAGCTGAAATCAGTCCATCCAAATGAACATCCGAATATTCCTCCTTCAAGAACCTCAGGCTGGCTGACCTCCACCAGATCGAGCACACCTCCACTTGGATCCTCAGAAACCACAGATCCCACCACAGTTCTCGCCACCAGCGAAGATCCAGACAAAGAACAACTCTCACCACATCGGACCGGGTATACACACTGAGGCACTGAAGCACAGGTTGGGAGAATGTCTTTGCTATCAGATTCACTGCCGAATTTAAAAAGATGGAAATTCGGTGGCAGGCAAATGTTAATTAAAACTATGAAGCTATCTGGATAGTTTAACGTCTTTAAATTTAAATTTACCCAGTAAACAAAGCTAACACTTACTTCCTCACTAAATTACCCTAACTGCCTAACACTACAAACTAATTTAAAACAAATTAAAACACATTTTAAATAAATTTAAACAAATCATATACAGCAAACCGAACATACAGACAGCTTGCCCTGCATGGCCACCATCTTCTCTTGAAAGGTATAGAAGACCCCAATGGAGAGGTCACTTATGACCAAAACAAGATTAACAATGCCTTCAGGGTATATTACTCTACCTTGTACACCTCCAAATATCCACCTGTAGTGGACCCAGTAACCTTTTTGGGGAAGATTAACTTGCCTACCCTACATGATCAGGATAGAGATACCTTGGTGGCCCCACTAACTCTAGAGGAGTTACGTAGGGTGGTGTGGGGGAACAAAAAGGGGAAAGCCCGTGCCCTGATGGACTTCCTTCAGAGCTGTATAAATTGATTTGGGACACTGTCAGCCCCTTGATGCTCCAGATGGTGACAGATGCCACCCTCTCAATATTTGGTTACCATTACAATCCTGCCCAAACCTGGTAAAGACCCTCTTAAATGCACCTCATACTGACCCATTTCCCCTTTTAAATGCCAATTATAAAATCATAGCCAAGTTATTGGCATCCAGGATCGAAGGGTTACTGCCCAGCCTGATACAACTGGATCAAGGAGGGTTTGTGAAAGGCAGGCAGGCAAAGCATAATATAAGGTGGACCCTGAACATTATACATCAGTGGTCCCAGGGTATTGGGGGGGCTACTAGCCTTCATCACTGAAAAATATTTGACTGGGTCGAATGACCCTTTATGCTTGCAGTCTTAACAAAATATGGCATGGGCCCCCTGATGTTGCAGTGTGTTGGTACACTATACTGTGTCCCCAAAAGCCCAAATACTTACAAATAATGTGGTGTCAGCTCCCCTTTCCCTAACTAGGGGAACCAGGCAGGGTTGCCCCTTGTCCCTACTTTCATATGTCCTCATCATTGAAGCCCTGGCCCAGGCCATTAGATCTGCTTCGGGCATCCAAGGCCTTGATATTGGGGGGGGGGGGACATAAAATTTCTCAGTTTGCTGATGATGTCCTGCTGTTCCATCAGGTTTACTTTTTCTTTGCATTAAATTGCCACTTGAAAAGTTTTAACTTACTATAAAATGAATAAATGAAACTAAATTATTTTTATTATTGTCTTAGCTAGACCAATTGTTGTATCAATTCTTCTCTACTTCTTTCTTATTTTTTTTATTTTCATTTTCTAAACATTTCCATATATTTCAAACAAAATGATCCTCGTTGAGGTAGGTGGAGCTTTGTTACAGGGGAAAGATGCAGAATTAGTCAGGTCCTCAGGATATGTGATCGTCCATACTTTCTTCCAAGGCACTGGATCCGGGATTTACATTCTCCATAGTCACCAACACCCATATTGTTAGGTTTCTGCAGAAGAAAGAAAAAAAGGATAGAAAATATGTGAGGAGGATTACATTTTTAAAGACAGTAATAAAATATAAAATTACATTAAATCAATGATGATGGCATCATAGAAATGTAAAGCTTACTTTAGAAATGGTTTTAAATCTAGTTCTATATTCAGTCCCTTTGGTAGTCAATCAAGAAAATGATTTACAGAATATGGTGGATTTTCTAATAAATTTAGATGAATACCCCTGCAGGAACCACCCCCACTTCATCCCTCAGATCAGCTTTCAATAAGAACATTAATGTGGATGTGGATGAAATATTACCTGAGGCAATAGTAACCGAGGCTGATGATTAAAATATATTTATTTTAGACAGCCTGTATAATGAGAATCAAAATTATTTGGATGTCACAGCTTTGGCCACAGGGGATATTAGGATGAAAAAGAGGGAAGTGTTGAAGCCTCAATCCTATTTCTGCGTTAACACCACAAATCAATTTATAAAAAATTATGAGAAGCTTGAACTTTGCTAATAGCATTACCACTCTTTTCCTGTAATAATTTAAGAAAAAGGGGGGGGGCAAGTATTTAGTGAAGTATGTCAAATTAAGGCATTGGTTATAAAAGAAGCTGATAAAGGGGATAACATTGTGGTGATGAATGAAACAGATTACAAAGAAATTGTGTTAGTCCTTCTTAATGATGAGAACAACTGCACCAAACTCACAACTGACCCCACTGACCAATTTTGGAAGGAACTGCTAGAACTACTGGAATGAGGTAGAAATACAGGGTTCATCACAAATGAGGAATTTGTAAGTACTTATAGCAGGATAGTCCCATTATCCTGGTCATGTACACACTGCCAAAGATACATAAAACTTTGAGGGGAAAAAACAGGCAGACCCATAGTGTTGGGAATGGGATCTGTTACTGATAACATAAATTCCTTGACTTCTTCTTAAAAAGTGCCTTACAAAAATTGACTCCTATCTAAGGGATAATACAGATACTATCAATAAATGTAAGACTTTCAAATGGAAGAAAGAGCTCTTGTGGATCAGCATGGATGTTGAATTGTTATATACCAATATTCCTCATCATTTAGGTATAGCAGCTTGTAAGCCATTTTTGGAGGAAGTCAGTGAGGCTGACATGCCTGTTCCTTTTCTAATAAAAGATCTACAATTCATCCTCTCCCACAATCACTATGAATTTACAGGTAATTTTTATTTACAACTTCAGGGAACAGCAATGGGGGCAGCAATGGCCCCCACCTATGCCAATATTTTTTGGGGTGAGTGGGAGAGTGAAATTGTGTTGAATGAAAATGTGAACCCCTTTTTTTCAGAAAACAAATGGCATCCTTTTATTGACAATGTCATTTACATGTGGGAGGGAACTGAATCTGATTTGGAACAATTCATGACATGGGCAAATATTAGCTAATTTAATTTGATGCTTGCCCATCAGGCTAGCAGAGAAATAATTAACTTTCTGGATTTGATATTTTTTATATATGAATGTACGAAAATGTCAGCAGAAACAGGCATCACAGTCTATCAAGTCTGCTTAAGTGTGCAGCTAGCATCTTATAATGCTGCTGCCTCTCCCTTGCCTACATCCTATTACTCCTTCCCCTTATCCTATCCCAACACCTCTTGAAGCAGTCTACCATCTTGCAGGCCACTACCTCACCTGGCAAGGAGTTCCACCATCCACCACTCTTTCCATGAAAAAATGTCTCCTCATCTCTCTCTCCTGAATCTGTCCCCCCATCTCAGTTGGTATCCTTTCATGTCCCTCCTTTCTCCTCTGGAAAATCTCTCTGTATTAGTCTTGTTTATTCCCTTCAGATACTTAAAGATCTCAATCATATCTCACCTGTCCCTCCTCTCTTCCAGAGAGCACATATTCAACTCCCCCAGCCTTTCCTCGTATGGCTTGCCCTCCAATCCCTGGATCATCTTTGTAGCTCTATGTTGTACCCCCTCCAAAAATCCGATGTCTTTCTTCAGGAAAAGGTGCCAATATTGCATGCAGTACTCCAGGTGGGGCCTGACCAGTAACCTGTACAGGTTCAGGATAACCTTCATACTTCTTAAGGAGATCCCACTAGCTATACACCCCAGCATTTTGTTCGCTTTTGCCACCTCCTTTTTGCATTGAACAGAGTTGTTCATGGTCCCTGTTATGATCACTCCCAGGTATATCTCTTCTGTGGAGCACCCCAACTGAACCCCATTTAAGTGATAATCCCTCCCTTAGTTCCGGGCTCTGAAGTGCAAAACTTTGCACTTTTTGGTGTTGAACCGCCCACTCCTGCAGCTTATTCAGGTCCTCCTGCAACTCCCCCCCCCCGTGTCATCTACCACAGCCCCCATCTTGGTATCATCTGCAAACAGACTGATTTTGCTCCAGATCCCATATGAGATACTGTATCTGCAATGAAAATCGTAAACAGCACTGGTCCCAGCATGGATTCCTGTGGTACCCTACTCATCAGCGCTCTTGGTGAAGAGAGTTCCCCCCTACCATCAGACTTTGCTGTCTCCCCCTCAACCTCTTCCCAATCAAGGTCACCATTTTTGGTCCTGCCCCCACATACTCCAGCTTGCTTCCAATTTCCCATGTGGCACGGAATCAAAGGCTTTACTCAAGTCCAAGTACAGGACATCCACAGCATGGCCCTTGTCCAGTTCCTGTGTCACACAGCCATAGAACTGATTTGTGGATAATGAGAATACAATTCACAGCATGATCAATAGAAAACATACAGCCACCAATAGCCACCTGAAGGCTGACAGCTCCCATCTGAAACACCTAATTATATCAATTCCACATGGCCCATTTTTACATATTAGACATAATTGCTCTAGAAATGAAGAATTTGACAAGCAATTAGAAGAACTATACAACAGATTTGTACAGAGGGGTTATGATAGGATGACATTAGATGCTGCACTTGAGAAGGTCAGAGGTTTGGATAGGGAGTCACAGTTAGAAATCAGGAACAAAACACACGAAGAAAAAGATGAACAAACAGCTGTTTGTTTTATTAGAAAATATAACAGGGCAGCTGGAGACATTTGCTACATTATCAAAAGATGTTGGCCAATTTTATTGAATGACTTTAACTTGGCAAAAGAGTTAATGGAAAATCCAAGAATTACATTCTCAAATGCAGAAAATCTCGGGATAGTCTGTTACATAGCCACTTTGTGGAATACAGACTACAGCCTGCGTGTAGACAATGGTTACCCCACCCCCCACTGGAATGTATAAATATGAAAGATACAATGTTTGCTAATTCTGTCATCAGAGCAAAAGGTTTCAGATAGATGGTTATGAGAAAACAATTGAAATCCGAAGCTTCATGAATTGTTTATGTGATTTGGTGCCCTTGCAACTTGACATATATAGGTCACACCATAAGGGCAATTAGGCAGAGAATTCAGGAACACATGCACAACATAAAAGCTGGTTTGTTCAACAAACCACTTGGTAGACATTATACAGAGTGACATAATTTAAAACCAGATGAGACAAACTTTAGGGCATTAGAATTTCTACCAAGAGCCCTGAGACAGGGGGACAGATTGAACAAACCTCTGCAAAAAGAAAGCTATTGGATTTTTAATATTTGTAGCTTACTACCAAAGTGATTGAATACAGAACTAGATTTAAAACCATTTCTAAAGAAAACTTGAATTTCTATGATGCCATTATTGATTTCATGTAGTTTTGTATTTCATTACTGTCTTTAAAAATGTAATGTTCTTCACCTATTTTCCATCCTTGTTCTCTTTCTTTCTTCTGCAGAAACCTAACAATATGGGTGTTGGTGACTGTGGAGAATGTAGATCCCTGATCCAGTGCCTTGGAAGAAAGTATGGGTGATCACATATCCTGAGGACCTGACTAATTCTGCATCTTTCCCCGTAACAAAGCTCCACCTACCCCAAGGAGAACCATTTTGTTTGAAATATATGGAAATGTTTAGAAAATGAAAAATTTTAAACAATAAATAAGAAAGATGTAAAAAAGAGTTGATACAACAATTGGTCTAGCTATGACAATAATAAAAATAATTTTGTTTCTTGTATTTATTTTATAGTAAGCTAAAACTTTTCAAGTGACATTTTAATGCTAAGAAAAAGTAAATCAAATAGCATTTAATCTATTTATTTGTATAATTTTATGTGTTGTGTTGCTATTCATTGTTTGAATCCCACTAGCAGCCACTTACAATGAACTCATGATGTTAAACTTTTTATAACACTAGATTGCAGTATTCCAGTGTCAAAACTTGTATTTAAGGGATTCATGTGCCACAGTAAAACCAACTCACTCAGGAAGACTTTTATTAAAGCCTTGGGGTTTTGGTGTGGTGGTGTTTCCACACAAGTGTCTTGAAAATACCTGGAATAAAAGAGGAGAAATCTTTGAAATTACAACTGACTCTTCATTTTTTATGGGTGAAGATTGGTGAGTGCTTTGCATTGCTTGCTTGACTATTGGACTTGTTTGGGGGTTTGCAGCCTTCTGCAGAGCACCAGGCTCCACACTGCCATTGTGCACACCTGTTCCTTGCTTGATTTGAACATGTCTTGTTGTAAACCGCTCATTTCAGTGCTATCATTTCAATTCTGTGAGTTATATTGTTTAGGTTACTGTTATGCCTGGGTTATATACCACCAACTGGCTCACATGTAACCATAACCTTATACACTTACAAGTATGAGTGCCTTACCACAGTCTTATAATGTTTTATCTTGTTTTATTACATATGTCATTGTTCTTTATTATATTTGCTATGCTTATATCTGTATGTAATGCATTTGCCTATATGATATCTTTTTGCCATACATGCTGCTATACTTGTAATTACTCATATTCTGTAGTTTTCCACCATTGTGACACGTTGTATGCTTTTCTGATGACACTGCATGTGTTCTCAGACTCACTGTCTCCAGTGAGACACTATGAATTTCCATTGTTTAGAGATTCAGAGATTCTTCTTTACTTTGCAACTTCATTTCCTATGCAATTACCCAAGGGATCCACCATATTTACATGTCTTATCCAATGCTGTATGTTTATCATATCTATAACTGTACTCTTATCAGTCATATATAATTGTATGCACACCCATTACTCGGAGAGAAAGAGACCATCCTTGAGGAATGGTGGGAAATCGGCTCCCTTGTGATGGCTTTGCTTCACTTGTTATGGCATGAGTATGTAATAAACTTATTTTACTACTACTATTTGTTGTTACTTTCTTTGTCCAGCATACCATGCAAAGAACCTAAGGTGTGATCTTTTCACATTTGTAACAATGGTGAGCAAGCCAGTCATGGTTTTGTCTGGCAAAGAATGACACCCATTTTACTTAGTGATTTGAAATCTGAGAAGTGACTTTCCATAGAAGCAAGTAGCAATGAGTTTGGCAACTTAAGGACTCCTTGTGTGGACTGCTGTTTGTTGTTTTGTGAATTCTTCCTTCAGGGGAGTTCATGGATGCCATCCATCTGTGTGCATTTGGGTGTTGTGATTGCAAGCACAGCAGTTAACCCACAGAACGGTTTAAAGATTTCCAAGCTTATTGAAATGTCTAAAATATGCATAGGGTTGAAATAAGACATCTCGGCTTCTCTCACTACACAAGGTGTGTGGGACGTGCTTAAATAAGAAATAGTTAACTATAAATGTTTTGGATCCAGTTATGTTGATTTGTGTGCAGTATATTGAACTGAGACAATCAAGTACGATGCAATCCGACAGAGGTCTGCTTTGGAGGCTTTCAAGCCTAATAGAGTTAATGGCTACTGATCAATCAGTGGCTGAACCTTCTGATAAGTTTGTTATAGACTTCCATAAGGAATCATCCTCACTAATGTGATTCACTGACCAAACATTTGTCTAGTCTGATCCTGGGGGTATTTTTTTGTTGTTGTGTTTTTTTAAATGAAAAGTATGTCTGGCACTGTGTTGTCTATGTCCATGCATTTTGGATTTGTGGTGAGTACACCTTAATTGTATTTGCTGGTTGATCCACCTTTCCTTGCATTCTATAATGAATCTAAGTGTAAACACTTTTGTCTATACAGATGTTCCTTGCTACTCACTTTAGGAAAAGCACTATGTTTTCTATTAGTAGGCCATATCTTGTTATATTCCCTGAATGATTAGTTTACTCTTTTAAATTGCAGACAGCATACTCAAGGTCATGCTGTTCTCTGTAGTTCTGATAAAGAGGGTTGCCCAACTAAAAGGGCACACCCCATTTCACAAGGCCCTGACAATAAGTGTAGGAAGCTCAGGGAAGGTGGGGCAGAGGGAGGGGAGAGGACCCAAGAAAGCCATAAGGTCACGAAAGGGGAGGACCTGGGGGAAGGGGGGGCAGAGATAGGGGAGGGGACCCAAGAAAGCCATGAGGTCATGAAAGGGGAGGACCTGGTGAGGTCACGAAATAAGCAGACATAAGGGAGTGATGGGAACAGTGAGGTGGCAACAGATGACTGGCTGAGGGAGTCAGGAGGCATGACAGAAGGGGGCAGTTATAAGTGGCTGTAAAGCAAGGGGAGTTCACACAATTGCTCTGAGTAGTATTTCCACCCACCCACCCTGAAGGAAGGAGCAGAGGACTGTGTGGTAGGTGGAGCACAGGGCACAACTGTGGCAGGTGGAGCACAGTGGTAGGCTGCTGGTATGGACTGCCGAAGGTGGATGGCAGGAAAAAGGGGGAAGTAGGACAGGAATGAAAGGAGGGAAAAATTGGAAAATAATAAAAGGACACAGCATGGATAAGCAAGAGGCAGGGGTACAGTGTATACACTCGTACCTCTTGACAACATAAAAGGAAGAGGCTGAGCCCCCCCCATGATGTATGTCTGTGGGGGCAGAAGAAAAGAAGAAAGTGATAGAATGTATCCATTGAACAAGATTATATATGTATATACTGTATATTAATATTATTGAGAGAAGATAATAAAATGGAAATGGGGAATATGTATCATGTATGACCATGTTATTGTGAACAATGATTTGGACTATTCAGTAAATTGATAGACAAACTGAGGAATCACACACAATCTGGTCAGTGTCCTTATTGGAGGAGTTCTGGGGGACAATGATTAATTGGAGAATCTTTTGAAAAAAAAACAGCAGAAACATTACTGTATTCGATACTTAATGTTAAAGTTCAGTGATATCAGCTTTATTAACTATAAATGATGTGTTTGATTTTTAGCTGTTTTGAAATCAGTGATTGGTGTTGGCTGGGATATAAGAGTTAAGTCTGTCTTTTACTCTGATTGCATCACTTAGTTTTGTTCACTTGAGCTCATTTTTTTTTTACATTACAAGAAACTTTGTTCCAGGTTAACCTTCGTCGGTGACGTAGTGTTGCAGAACATGTTTTTGAATGTGCCGTCGTGGATTTTGATGTGTGCATATATCTGTAGTTGGGAAACACTGTGCCTAATTTAGCATATGCTATGTCTATTTATCACCGTTACCAGTTATCAAAGTCTTTAATTGTGTTTTCTGACACTACATTAGTTCTTTTTGTCAGTTATAATGGGGTAAGTCTGCTCATAAACTGGCAGACACCTTTGGCTTGTTGCCAATGACATGTTCTGGTTTGCAGTGTTGGCACATTGTCTTCAAGCTTTCTGTCTTTCAGATAAGTGGTTGGTTCAATGTTGTAGTATGTGTACTGGTGTCCTCAGTATTGACTCAAGTTAATCATCATTTGTTGAAAAAAAGAGGAAATAGAAGCATAACGCAAATGCTTTCAAAGGTTTTCTGTTTTTTTTTTCCAATGTGGCCTCTCCATCTGCCATCATAGAAATTGTGATGGTTAATCAATTTTGTTTTTGATGCCTCAGCCGGTGGCTAGACAGTATTCTTTTATCTGTCAAGACCTCTTAATTCGTATGGTGTCCAAGGCCACTGCAGCTACATCTGGGTTTGGTCCCAGGAAACATCATTTGCACAGTGTGTGACCTTTTGCAAGTTCACTTTACCGCTTTGCATTTTTGAGCTGTACCTGGCTTTCCAGCTCACATTTGATGTACCTTCCTAATTAAATCAGTATTTCTTCTCCAAATATAATGTTAATGGGGTCTGCACATCAAGAATACATTTGTTAAAAGGTTTTTTCCAGTCCTCCTCATCTGTAAGTGATGTTAGGACTGCAATTTATTTTTTCTCTCTGTGTTTGCAGCCATGAAGCTGCTTGCTATCTACACACTCACCCATTCCTACGTATGCCTTTCTTTATGGAACATCTCATGGCTTCTTGTCCTTGTCTTTTATCACTTATCCTTATGCATCGCACAGTGATCAGAGGGGGGATGTTCACCCCCATCATTTGTAATAAGCCATTTACTTTATCTTTCACAGGATAGCTACGCAATGTACGCTGCCACAGAAAGTATTATGACTATTTTGGAAGATTTTAACCTTTTATGGTGCAGACCTATTTAACACCCTTTTAACAATTTTGTACATACACAATACCAGTATTATAACTTGTGTTATTTGTCAGAATGATGTGTGTATTAATGGCATGGTTCTAATGTCAAATTCAAAGAATTAGGGATGCCTAGTACTCTGACATTGATAATTTATTTCATTTTCAGGAATTCATCAGAGTGTACTAGTAGCTACAATAAAAAGAGCCTACCCCCAACGGTGGTTCAATGCATACATCTTTATAATGTTAATATCAATATCGACATTTTGAGAGAACCAATGCTAACCTTCCATAAGGAGAACGCTCTGAGTAAATGAGATGTTCCCTGTCATGGCTTGTGTTTTTTTTTAATTTTTCTCTCTTACAGGAATAAGGCTATCCTTCACAAGTAACCACTGGTAATGTATAAGTGTATTATAATCAGTGGCCCAATTTCTTTATAATGCTATTATAGTTTGAATCATAGTAGGATACCGTATCACCCTTATTTTTTTTTTTTTTACAAGTTGGGTCAAACCCATCTGTATTTATTCAGCATACGGCCTTCCAGGTGATGACTGATTGGCAAAGACAGTTTGTCAATATGTTTGTGGATATATATCCACACCTCTGTTGGGAATGAAGTGTTCTCTGACATTTATGTAAACACCTGTTACTAGTCAATTTGACAGTATTTACTGTTGTATGGTCGGGCATCTGCACCAGCATTGGTCCTACAGTATCCTATTATCTCTATGCTACCTATTTCACAGAAGAAGGAGCTCGGGGGGAGTGGGGGCATGATCTGTATATATGCCCACTCCCAGTAACTGATCACTTGCATTAACACCTGTTTTAACAACTGATGTGCCCATAAGGTGCAAATAACTGTTGAAACTGTTAATGCCACAGTTAACTACTAACATAACATTGCATGCTTATTTGTTTAACAAATAACAGTCTATGGATGGTGTCAGCTGTATCTGTACTATTTCATACCGGCTATACTCGCTGACAGTAGGCTTTTACGGTTCATCATTGATGCATATGTATAATTCTGCAGCTGCTACCATTTTTAGTGTGATTCACCATGTCTATGATATTTTCATATATATGATATACTGTAAGCCTAGCCTCCTGAACTATACAGGGAGCTCAAGGAGGGTATTGACCCATGCCACCTTACAGTGCACCTACAGTGGTTGTGAATAAATGAAATTACTTCTGGACCTGACTGAGCTACAGCTAGCAGATCCAGAAATGGGGGAGGTAAACTCACTATTCCTCCAGTAAGAGCACACAAGAAGACAAATGTGTGTTTGCTAATAACCCATTTGTTGGTTACAAATTAAATATAAAAGATATCATGTTCTCGAACATTATAAACCAGCTCAGCCTCTCTGCCTATGCAGTGCAGTTTAGAAGAACTGTAAACAATCTATTTGCAAGTGGCTTTATGCCAACAACCAGCACCAGCTAGGTGCAAGGGCCTTGACCCTCAACTAGTATTCATCTGAGATGGGGGGGGGTGAGATCTGTGTACCTTTCCATATTATTTCATATATCATTTTTGGCTTTTTAGCTCCTATAAAAGACAATATTATTTCAATAGTCATTCCTGAACTCTGCCAACCAACTTCATTTTAAATGTGATCAATTTTTAAAATGTATTTTTCTGCAATCTGCATAATATGACTATTGTTTGATTGTAATTATGTCATTGTCATTATGTTTTCACATAATATTGCAGCTTATCAAGTATAAGCTCAGTAAACTGTTCCACATCCATTGATATTTTGGGGTATTAGGCCCATCTGGGTGACATCTGTCACATCCACAATGGGGGGTATCAAGTACCAACCACTTACATAAAAAATGTGTTATTTTCACACACTGAAATATCCCAACAATACCCCCATGAAGGATTATTTCTTTCTCATAGGTTATGTGCCACCATTCATATTCCCAAACAAAAGGGATCAGTATTGCTGTCCCATCCAGATTACAAGATGATAACCGTACACACCTGGTCTCCATAATCATGGCCCCTAACCAATCTTACAAACTAAATGGCAGACTGCTAGCAATCGATGACAAATCCCTAAGGTCTACCTAGCTAATGGCACACACCTAGCTAGGCCCTACACCAGAAGGTCACCCACTGGCATACTGTCTATATGTCAGGCCCAAGCACAACATACAGGTTTCTACACCTGTACCGTACTGATACATCCATATTTTTGTGCTCTATTTCCAAATAATACTACTACTACATAGTATAGAGCACCTCATTCCATTGCAAGCACTGCCACATTTCCAATTGTTGTTACTCCAACAGAGAAAAAGCCTACCCAATGTTCTGAGCATAAACCCAGACCAACTAGTGGTCTGATTGCTTTATCATCTGAGCCTGGGAACTACCTCCCGATCTCTCTCCTTCCGGTTCTGGCCAAGCTTCAAGAACACCTAGCCCTCTCCCAAATCTCACATTTCCTCGACTCCACCTCTTTCTTCACCCCATTTCAGTCGGGCTTCTGTAAAAAAACACACTCCACCATTACAGCACTGCTAAGGCTCACAAATGATATTTCCTCAGGAATGGACAAGGGCTACATCACCTCCGCTATTTTCATAGACTTGGCCAAAGCCTTTGATACTGTATCCCACTCAAAACTTCTCATAAAATTGCAACACACAGGCCTATCTCATCTCACCACCAGCTGGTTCCAAGCCTACCTAACAGGCAGGAAGCAGGCAGTAAAAACTGGCCCTCATGTCTCCACCTCACTCCCAGTCAACATGGGGGTCCCCCAAGGTTCGGTCCTGGGCCCCCTGCTTTTCTCCATATTCTTAAATGATCTATCTCAAGTCTGTTCCAACTCAGCCATACAAATGTACGCTGATGATACCGTACTGTACACATCCGGCCTCTCCATCAAGGACACATGCATTTCTCTTCAACGGGATTTTGATGCCATTCAAGCTAGGCTTAGGTCCAACCAACTTGTCTTTAATACAAAGAAAACCATCTCCATAACTTTCAGCACCCATCCTAAACTATCCCGACTAGAAGCCCACCCCCCCGTCTTCCACACTTTGGATGGTTCCAACCTAGGATCCTGCACCTCTTTCAGGTACCTGGCAGTTTGGCTAGATCAACACCTTGATTTCTATGCCCACATTGACTCACTACAGAAAAAACTTCACCCTAAATTAGGTGCACTTTACCACAATAAAGGCAACCTTCCAACCTCAGTTAAGAGAGAACTAGTCCTCAAAATGATCCTCCCCATCTTTGACTATGGCGACGTGGTCTACAGTGCAGCCCCCCCCCATCTACCTTGGCCATCCTGGACCCCCTCTTTCATTCTTTCTGCTGTTTCGTCCTTGACTGCCCACCTTCCACCCATCACTGCAACTTATACAGCGCCCTTGCTTTCCCATCGTTGGAGTCTTGGTGTAAACTACTTTGCACTAATCTCATTGCCAAATACTGGACAAATGCCCTTCCCCCATATCTCAGCTGTGTACTAGCAACTCAGTCCCCCCCCCCGGCATACCCCCTCAGAGGATCAGATTCAAAACATTCCAAGTCCTTTTCATGCGCACTTCAAAGGGTCAATTGGCCTTCAAACACTGGTTACCCAAACTATGGAATGATTTACCTGCAGACATCAGGCTACCCACCTCCCACTGGCTTCGCAAACCACTTCTAATTGTCCACTTCTCAGATGTATGTAGTTGTGACCCACAGACTAGTCCTATCACCAGGGGCATCCAAATGGCTCATAAATAATAACTAAAGCAACAAGCCTAGTTTTCCTACTGTGCCAATATATTTTCTGCTTTACTGTTTCACCTGGCAGTCTATGCCTAACCATGCCACAATTAACTATGCACTCTGCAGCTGATTTATTACCACTGTTATTGAGTTGTCTACTGAGACTGCTGTCTACTCATTGTTGTACTGTGTATTCTTTACTTATCTCAACCTATGTAACCCCCAGGTTGCATCTGAAAATGAGCGGTCCCCGCTCAGTATGCTTATCTGGTAAATCTCTTAAATAAATAAATAAATAAGTAAATCACTCCTAGGTACCCTTGTACATCACGTGTAATACACACATAATATGGCAGAATGTAAATTATGCTTCAATACAAACACTTTTAGGTTTCATAGCATCATGCTACCAGACCCATTTGCAATAGAACTGATACATGCTCAAGACCCAGTATCACAACCCCACACTACTGACTACCTAGGAGTATTTCACCCCTACACAATGGACTTTAAAAAAGGGACATTTTCAAATCCCATAGGTGCAACAGGCGCTGTTGTACACCCCTGTGTTACATATTGTTAATGGCATAATGCCATACGATAAAGGTCCAAAGTGCATATAACGAGCATAATATTGCACTTTCATTTCATGAGATAGGCCTAAACTAGGCCAAACATCAATTCATACACATGGAAACTATGTATTTTCTTTCCCTACTGCCACAGCCTCTTCCGAGATTAGGAAACAGGGTGCATTCACAGATGAATAAATGGTATATTCTTATTATTGGACCTCGACCTGCACTTCCGAGTGCATGGCCGATGCCATCACTTGTCTATGTCATACCACACCATAACTAAAGGCATTGCTAATAACCATACCTTTTTTCCTTTTAACAACTATATGTGTGTTTTAAAACTAAGTTTTTAACAAAGTTTTACAAGTTTTAGGTTTCTACAGAGAGGTACTGGTAAGATTTTCAAGCAACACATGCAACTTTTCTTCACAGCTGGTTTTCCATATTTGGCTGGCACCTCATATGAACTGATTGTTCTTATATGAACTGTGCTCTTGATTGCTCTTTCATGAATTATGTTCTTTATGAACTGTCAATATTTGTGTAAAATGTGCTTTTTTTACAAAAAGCTACAGTATGCCTGTGTTGATATGGCTATTCCATTGAAACATTCAATGGACAACCTCATGCAACCCTTGCCAGGGCCTTTACCAATCCAGCCAACCAGCAATGAGCTACATGAACATTACCTTTCTTACCATGCTGGTACACATCTGCACAATCCCATGGGCCATGTATGCCCCATGGGTTACCAACTTTTGACAAATGACATTTCCAGTATAACTACACTGCTTTGTGATTACGAACTCAAACTGTGTGGACTGGTTCCTTTTTAAAGACATTGTTATTAGATTCTTCAGTCAATAACATATGCCACCATCCCATACGCCACCATTATCTGCTTTTCAACTCTCAGTATGGGCTGTTCTTTATGAATGGACAATGACTTTAACACTGTTTTTATGAACAATGTTCTGTGATAATACACATCAACAATTTTTTCTTATACACATATCCACTGTGATGTTGACATACCTAGTTTCTGTTTAGTATTTTATGATCTGATCATCTGTGATTACCCCATGCCGCCTCCTGAATAGGTCTATTTTCACAGTCTCCCTATCTGTATGCTATAGAAATGTAATTCTTTTACATTACAAGTTGTATGTGCTTTGAAAAGCAGATGTTCAAATCAATGTTTTAAAGTTTGATAATAATTTATATCCAGGTGTTTATAGTAATACAAGGTTTACTAACATTTCCCCTTATAATTACTTTTTGTTGTTTAAGGAAAACCCTAAAACACCACCATGACCAGTTAAAATTCCTATATCAGGCTCTTGCCAAAAGAGGAATGGTGCCTAACCATCGTCTTTTTGCTGTGCTGCCACTTTTGCAATTAAGGCAACAAAGAGGGGAGTGTTATGCCTTGGTTATATACCACCAACTGGCCCACATGTAACCATAACCTTATACACTTACAAGTATGAGTGCCTTACCACAGTCTTATAATGTTTTATCTTGTTTTATTACTTTTGTTAGTGTTCTTTATTGTATTTGCTATGCTTATATTTGTCTGTAATGCATTTACCTATATGATATGTTTCTGCCCTATATGCTGCTATACTTGTAATCACTCGTATTCTGTAGTTTTCCATTATTGTGACATGTTCTATGCTTTTCTGATGACATTGCATGTGTTCTCAGACTCACTGTTTCCAGTGAGACTGATAATAGGTTGCAGACTATGAATTTCTATTGTTTAGAGATTCAGAGATTCTTCCTTATTTTGTAACTTCATTTCTGATGTAATTGCTCAAGAGAGCCACCTTATTTACATACCTTATCCAATGTTGTATGTTTTTCATATATGTAACTGTACTCTTATCAGTCATATATAATTGCATGCACACCAGCTCCTGGGAGAGAAAGAGACCATCCTTGAGGAATGGTGGATAATCGGCTCCCATGTGATTGCTTTGCTTCACTTGTTGTGGTGTGAGTATATAATACACTTGTTTTATTACTTCTACTTGTTGTTACTTTCTTTGTCCAGCATACCATGCAAAGAACCTAAGGTGTGTAACATTTGTAACAGTTACTTACCGTCTGTGCAGGAGAAACATTTCTACCAGGGGATTTATTTATTTATTTAAGAGATTTACCAGGAAGGCATGCTGAGCAGAGTACCGCTTGATTCCAGATGCGCCCTGGGGATGATTGGAGGAGGAGAGGGGTAAATATCTGATCAGGTTCTGCAGTGCTAATTCATGTCAGTTCATCACTTGCTTTCAGAGGCAACACTACCCTTTGTGGCATATCATGGTGTATTTCTGCCAAAAGTACCACTTTTTGGTTTTCATTGGTGATTTATTGACTTGAAGATGAGTGCCTGGGGCCACTTGTGATTTTTTTTTCTCATCTGCAACTCCCAGTCCTTGTTGTGGATTAATGCTGCTGAGGTTTTGCTGACAGGAGGTCTCTTGCCAGTCCAAATTTTCTCTCTTTGATTTACCAAGTTCTATAACTGAGGAAGCTGATTCAGTAGCCTATATGTTTTGGTTAGCACTACATTCTTTAAACTGTACTCTAGTTTGAACGGTGCTACTAACTGCAATTTCCCTGGTCCCTTCAGGGCAGTTAGGGTTTTCATTAATCAGCTTACTCTTCTCCTTGGGAGTCTCAGTAGTCATTTGATTTTTCCCATAATTTAAATTTAAGTTCCTGATAAAGAATTTCAAAATGTTACCACTGTTGCTAATGTTTTTTTTTATTTACTCGTTGGCTGTCTGCTAGGCAGCACATGTAGTAGTTCTGCAGGTGTTCCTGCCTCTGAGATGCCCACTGTTTGATCTGCTGCTTCCTCCACTGTTTTGTGTTTAATGTATTGTATACTGTATGTTTCTTTTTAGAAAATCTTAATAAAAAGTTTAACATAAAAAAGCTGCTTTGGTGCTTTTCATTTTGTTTATGTTAGAACTACATTATTATTATACCCATGCCTCCCTGGAGTAACTTTTCTCAAGGGGAAGTGGGTACAGTGATACCATTATTTTTCATCTGATTAAAGGATTACAGCAGTGGTCATGCCAGAGTCAGACACTGTGTAAACTTCCTCACTTGGAGTAGTTGACTGAGAAGTAGTGGCTGTGTGACATGGGAACACCATACAGTGGTCCAAAGTGGACCAGCAATCGTCATGGTCACCTGCATTGGTGGCCTGGGCAATTGACATAATGTTTGCACAAGATAGTCAGGTGGGTACTTAGTTTGACTTTTATGGACAGATCATTTTTATCTCTTCCCTTGGAATGGGAACTGGGAATGGCAATGCTTAAAGTATGTGAAACAATGGCTGTTTCTGGTTTTGTATTGATAATGATCAGGGGTCATCAACTGTATTTGCACAAATATTTTTATTTATTTATTTACTGAAATTTTGGATAACACCTTTGAGAACAAGCTTATTTCATAAGTTCCACACCAGATGAACAATACATATTGGGAAAGTATGAGATGGAGAACAAACAAAATAAGGAATTATACAAAACATTACAAGAGTGTATAACTTGAGAAGTTCCAGTACATGTGGCATTGTACAATGTAAGCCATGGTGAATATTTGATTAAAATCTGGAATGCAAAGGGTCATATTAGAGGGGTGGAGTCTTATGAAATGACTCTTTACAGGAAAATGAGAACAGACTCAGTCTAATATCTAATAATCAACAAGGTAAGGGATGGCATCAGCCCAGTAGCCTCATCAAAGGTGAGAAGGTATTGGACAAAGCATTTTAAAGTGAGCAAGGGAGCTCAGGAGATATAACGGGGGGGAAGGGATGGGGGAAAGCCACAGAGGGGTGAGGGGAAAGAGTGGAAGAAATCAAGAGGAAATGTGAAGGAGAATGATTAGCAACTTAGAACAGTTATATACATGATGAGAACAGTTATGCATAAGGTCAGGATAGCATAAGGTTAGAATAAGTGCTGGTTACAAGAAGGAAGTTTATTGGAAGCAGTCACAACTGGCATCAGCAACTAACTGTTGCTTAAGTTTAACCTTGAAGGAACCCAAGGTGGATCCTAAAGTGATGTCATGGTGCAGCGAGTTCATCCATAGAGGGGCATGGTAGGCAAAGGACCTTTGTCCCAGAGAAGTGTGACAGCGGCATATATTAAAAATCTGGCTAGTAGAGCTTCTGGTGCAAAGATGGTTGATAGTGAGGGTAATAAGCTTTTGCACTCCTGAGTGCATTTTGCCTAAGCTTACCTTTTTGAACAGTGAACATGTTTGGTACATGAGTGTACCTTTGAACTGGAGCCAGTTAGCCTAAGCGTACATGTTGCAGGTATGGGATGGATAGGCTGAGCCAGTAAGGAGCCAGCATGCTTTGTTGAGTGCAACTATGATGCAGCAAAGAGCTGTTTCAGTAGCTGATCCATAGACTGGTAAGCCGTAATCAATAAGCGAGACAAGAGAGCTTTGAATGGCCAGGTTAAGAGCCTCTGGGGTCAAACATTACTTATGCCTATAAAGTAGCCCAATGTGGGTGTTAACAGCTTTAGCAATGTTGTTAATGTGATAGGCATAGGTCATTGTACTGTCAGTAGTAATCCCTGGATATTTAAAGAGCTGAACTAGCTCCAGGGGAGAGTCCTCTTTGTGTGTGATAAAAAGAGGGCAAGTTCTGTGCCTATTTTGGGACCTGGAGAATGGCATAGTTTTAGTCTTGTAATTCATTACTAAGTTGTGCTTATGGAACTATCTTTCTATGACTATGAGGTTTCACTATTATACAGATGATACCCAGCTGTACCTTTCTTTTGCACCCGACCAGGATGGAGCCCTCTCAGTCTTTAACAACTGTCTGCAAGAAATCCAGGAGTGGATGGATTCCAGCTGGCTGAAGTTGAACTTAGATAAGACTGAGGTACTGGTTATGGACCCAAGTCATAGGATAGGGGGTTTGGGTGTTGGTGTACCCTCTGGAATTTTTCTGGGGGTGTATCAACCCCAACCTCTGATCGGGTGCGTAACCTGGGATAGTTTCTGATGATGAACTGACCCTGCATTCGCAGGTGTCAGCTGTCATCAAGAATTACTTTTATCATCTTAGGAATATCACCAGGATTAGGCATCTGGTCTCATCCGATGACCTTCTAACTCTGGTTCATGCCTTTGTGTCCTCGCACTTGGATTACTGCAACTCCCTTTATCTAGGGCTTTCTGTGGTTGAAATTCATCACTTGCAGCTGGTGCAGAACACAGCACATGGCTTTTGACCAGATCTTCTCGATCCTGTCACATTACCCCGGTGCTGCACAGACTGCACGGGCTGCTGGTTCAGTGGCAGATCACCTTTAAAGTTAGTTTACTGACTTTTAAAGCTCTACATGGACAGGCCCCGGACTATCTGAAAGAGCTTTTGGTTTCTTACTGCCCCGGTCGGTCTCTCTGCTCTGCCAATGAGGGATTGTTAGAGATTTCAAAGGTGAATTTGAAGTCATCTGGTTATAGAACTTTTGGCTATGTAGCCCCCACCCTCTGGAATTCTCTACCTCACTGGTTACAAGAGTGTGCAACTGTGGAGGAATTTAAACAGGGTTTAAAGACTGACCTGTATAGTAAAGCATTTTAAGCTAATTGAGTTGATTAATGATTGCAGAGATATCTGTTATTTATGTATATGTTGGTCATTTGATGTTGTAAGGTGCCATACAAATAAATTGTATTATTATTTATTATTATAAATTACTTTGTAGCCTAGATTCAAGAACCTTAGGGTCTGAATCACTGATAAACAGGACAGCATTGTCAGCATATAAAAGGATGTGACTCTGACAGGAGTAAGGAAGGTTGTTGAGGAAAATGCTAAATAAAAGAGGGCTCAAGATGGACCCTAGAGGAACTCCAGATAGGACAGGTCTGCTATCTGAGAGGTTGTCACCAGTCTTCACCTGCTGTATGCAGTTGTACAGGTAACTTTCAAACCAGGCTATGCTGTCACGAGCGAGGCTAACAGTGGTAAGCTGTTCGACCAGGAGGACATGATTCACTATGTTGAAAGCTTTGGTTAAATCAATGAAAGCAGCACTGATCAGGTGTCCTTGATCTAAGGAGTGGTGAATAAAGCCTGTGAACTCCAGAAGGGTGGTAGTGGTACTATGACCATTTCTGAACTCATGTTATTGCAGGCACTGTAGCTGATATTTTTTCTAAGTATTCAACCAGTTGGTCAGTCACTATACTCTCAAGAGCTTTCGACAGTGGGGGCAGGATAGAGATAGGTCTGTATTTCCCAGTAATTGTGTGATCCCCAGACTTATAAACTGTTGTCACAGTGCCAGATTTCCATTTCTGAGGAAACTGAGAGTATCTAAGTGACATGTTATTAATATGTGTTAGAGGTGACAGAATTTCACCCTGCGTAAGGGCTACAAACTTAAGATCCAGGGTGTCACCATTAAATCTTGAGTTCCCTAATACCTTGAGTAGGTAATTCCTGGCTTCATGGTCTGAGAGAGTTTTGAAGTGGAAAGGAGGATGAGAAGGGTGCAGATTCTCTTTCCTAGAGTAGTCACTTGTGAGGGGGTGAGAGAAGTAACCAGGTGGCAGTACACCACTCAGGTCCGTGAGGGCATTATTAAAAGTGTTAGCAATAAGTTTGGGGTCAAGTGAGGGTACACCATCAATGTTAAACATGGTAGGGGCACATCTGAGGTCTCTTCCAGTGACCTCTTTAAGGTTAGTCTAAAATGTTCTGCCATCATTCCAGGTTCAAGAGAGCACTTCCTTATAATATTGATTTTTAGCTGCACGAATAGCCCTCGTGCAGTTGTTTCTCACCGCTTTGTACCTCTGGATGTTGGCCTGGTTACACATGGACCTAGACCTGTGCCATAGATGGTCCCTGGCATTCAGAAGCTTAAGGAGGGCCGGAGAAAATCAGATCTTACATTGGCCTTTGATTTTATGCTTTTTATGGGGGGGTGCCTATCACATATACCATTGAACTGAAGAATGAATTGCTCAAGGGCAATGTCAACATTGTTAGTTGGGTAAACCATTGACCAGTCCTGATTACGCAGGTCAGCTTTGAGTGATTCAAGATGCCCACGAATGAGTACCCCAGTTGTAATTGTTCTAGCTGGTGGTTTAGAGAATTTGTTCGCCCAATGAAACAAGACTGGAGAGTGGTCACTGAAGGCATCTGGGAGTACAGTTGTGTCCGATATATGATCAGGATGGTTAGAGAGCACCCAGTCCAGTAAGGTACTGGTCCCAGTTTTATAATTTATTCTAACGGGGGACTCGACTAGCTGGGTGAGGTGAACTGCTGAAACTGCATCTTTGAAAGGGCTTGTGTCAGGAGAGAACCAATTGATATTGAAATCTCCTAACATGATAATTTACGAATTTAGATTCAGAGAGCCAAAACACTCCAGGATTGAATCAAAGCAGGAGGCCAACTGTCTGGCAGGAATATAGACTGAAAACACATGGTTTTATTGTGTGCACCTAGAAGCACTTTTATGGCAAGGGCTTGCATATGGTCATCAGTTTTGGGCAGAGTTAGGACAAGACCTTGAAGGTTGTTTTGGAGGTAGATCACACAACCACCCCAAGCTTGGAGAGATGATTCTGTCTATAGACTGTGTAGCCTGGGATGGAAATTGAAGCATCCGCTACTTTTTGAGAAAGCCATGTTTCTATGACTGAGAGGATGTCTGGGTTATGTTGTGAGATCCATGTATTCAGTAAGTCCATTTTGGGGAGAAGGCTGCATATATTAAGTGAGGCAATTTTAACTAAGCCAGTAGATGACTGTGGGTATGTAGTAAGTTGTGGAGAGCCAGGATTGGGGTGAATATTGCCAGAAAGCAGCAGCAACAGTAAGACCAGTCTACACAGATATTCCTTTAACTGCTTGTTGCTGAGTTTGTGAAGCTTCCTCAGAGTTGAGTGCGCTTTACAGTTCGTTTGTAAGTTGAAGATCCCTGGGAGGAGTGCCAAAGGGAGTAGCCTGCTAAGGCGATGAAATGGAAACCCCCAGTCACCAGGGGAATGCAGGTTCCATGGCACAGTAAGAGAGTCACAGCATTGGGATAAGGTGATAGTACTACAAATATATAAATGATTACTGTCCAATGTTGGTGAGGTAGATGTGAGAAACTTATCACAGGCAAGGTCAGATAGGGTCAATAGAGAGAGCAATATAATGCCTCTAGGAAATATTTATTTATTTATTTGTTCTAGGATTACAAATACCTTTGAGCTGAGGCTCTTTTACAAAGATTCCACGTCACTGGTACAATTGAAACAATCATAAGCAAAAATAACAGTTTATAAAATTAAGAAAAAAAAATAGAGCCATTATAAGACACATTATGATACCAAGGAGTGCAGCAGTCAGGGCACACGAAAGGTCCCAAGCATAGTTTAAGGTTAACTATACTGGTGGGCTTTTTTGTATGTATTTTTTTTCTTCAGAGTATGATATGCTAAAAGTGAGAAACAAAGGGAGGATAACGGTGATTAGAATAGGAAAAAGTAAGAAGCAAGTTGGACAAGTGGGTTGAAGGATTAATAGGAAAAATAAGATGCCTCTAGTGGCAGACCAGTATAAACTGCAAATGGGAAAATGGACAAAATTCAGAGTTCCAACCCATACCTTGCTTGGAGGGTGAGCTTCAGGCAGCTTCTCCTTAGTCAGGTTATCAAATTGCAGAATGCAGTTTGCTTGAGAGGAAACAGTCCAAAAGGGCACAGTAGTCCCCTGGGGAGAGAAGGTGAGAGGATGAAATTAAATAGCAGGCTTGGAGGGGAGGACAGTCAGAAAACAAAAGAGAAATGAACAGATTGGGAGGGGTTGAGAGAAATAAGAGTTGGAAATGCTTGCAGTAGGAGTTAAGCTACTAGTAGACTTCTGTGGACTGAACCAAGGTTTCATCTGGTGAGTTATATGTTATTTCCACTATCATATGCAGAAATTGTACACAAAACTGGTATGGGATCTTTTTCTGAACATTTCCTCCCTCTTGTATCTCCAGTTAATTTCTTCATGTTTTCTACACAAAAGAAAAGACATAACATGCTGCACAGTTACACACACACATTGTAATGATGTGAGTCAACCGATATGACACACACATGCACCACATACTGGATAAGATTGGTGTCTTGGGTTGCTGCCTGCAGCCTGCCTACTGTGGACCTCTTGAGAGACATGGATGGCAGACTATACAGAGTTGCTTAGTGGACACACTGGATGGAGCAGCAAGTGACTGGTTACTGGATGGACTACTCAGTTTAAAATCATATACCTACATAAGATGACTGAAGTACATTAAATAATGAGCATTCATGCAATGGCAAACACCTAATGCCACTGCCATGTACAGTCACATGGACAGACAAAATGCAGAAGTGCTCTTAAAGCATGGGCTCAGCTAAGCATGTCACTCTTTGTATAGAAAAGCATACAAAAAATACATTTGTAAGAGCTGTGGGACTGACCACCATTAACTCACAATGATCAGAAGTCAGTAAAATAAAGATTAAAAAAAATATCAAACAAAGGTACATCCCCTGCCCTCTGTGCTAGTTGAAAGACTCTCTTTAGACGTAAACTAGGCTCTACAAAATTCACACATGCTGCTGCTCAGAGTCTCAGACACACACTGGCTACTACTAATGAATAATTCTGTAAATGTTTTTGAGGTAAACAAGTTTTTGTGGACTAACTACAGGAGCTACCACACATGTTCTCCTCTACCAAGTTCAAATTAGAAGTGGCACTGAGACACGCGCAGCATGATGAAATCATGACCCTCATTGCTACGGTAGTAGTCAGAGATATAGCACCAAAAGTCCTTAGCTATAAAATACCTAGATAACACAGGAAATCCTATCGAAATAGATGGATATTTCCAGTGAAATATCTAAATTTATCTAGCTATACAGTGCAGAGATTATCACTGGCTGCATCTTTAATTGGTTGCTGCAAGTCATACGCATTGTAATCCATCTTAAAAATAATGTGTCAAGCCACAGAAGTGTTGAACATCTACCATAAACCTTAACCTCCCCCCCCCACACCACCACCACCACTGTTGTAGTAGAAATTGTTGCTCTTCAACAGGTCTGCTAAGGTCTACTTCAGTTTTGAGTCATTTTTACTGTTATTACCCAACATACTCACATATGGATGATGAGCATAACAAAGCTGAGTATATTCAAGGAACATACACAATTCAAAAAAAGTGTTACTATTATGTAAGGATTTAGTATAAGTATTTTATTACAACCATACTTTGCATTTTTAAATGTTTTGTTGTATTACTCTAAATTAGGAAAATCTTTTTAATTGTGCATAGTTGGTGACTGGAGGAGAGCAGCAGCAGGTCATTCCCAGCAGAAACCTCCAGAAAACCTTTAGAACACAACAGTTCTGATCTATTACTGCTATTAATGTTAAACTGTCTATATAGCAATTTATTAAGAGAAATAACATATGAGTTCATATGAAAAATATATTTGGTATAGCATGGCACAGAAGACATTGAATTGTAACGTGTTTTGAAGTGTTTAGATTTAAACACAAGAAGAGAATGCAATCTTTACTGTATCTTAATCAAAGAGTGTCATAATCATTCATTCATTCCTGAATAAAGCTTGTTCCTTACAATCTTGGGTCCCTGCTTATTCCAAATGTTTGTATCTGACAAACCCAATAGCTGTTGTTCCAGTACCATTAAATATGCAGAACATATTAAAATTTGTGGACTATGTTCCAACTCCGAGCAAATAGCATTCATTCAGAATGATCTTGATCTCATTTCTAACTGGATCAATACATGGGGGATGAAATTAGATCACAATAAGTGCAGGGTTATACATCTAGGTACTAGCAATCCCTATCATGCATATATATTAGATGACAGGGTGTTGACCAGCACTAGTACAGAAAAAGATTTAGGGGGTTTTGGTATCAGATGATTTCCTTCCCCATTCACAGATTAATGGAGTCATTCTCAAGGCCAATAGGATTATCTGGTCAGTAAAGAGGAATATCAGAACAAGAGATAGTAAAGTATTAATGCCCTTATACAGAGGCTATGTTTGCCCACATTTGGATTTCTCCTCTCAGTTATGGTGCCCCTTTAGGGAACATGATATTATGCAGCTTGAAAAAGTACAAAGACACTATACTAAACTTGTGAGAGGTCTGCACATTGTCACTTATGAAACCAGACTTAGTTCTCTGAACCTAATGTCCCTTTCAACTTGACATCTAAGAGAGGGACCTCCTCATGTATGACATTATGCAGAATCCTTTCCAACTGACTAGTCTAGGTCTAGAGTTCAAAGATAACATCTACAAGATTACGCCAGTTTATTACTTTACATGTTTACACTGTTACGTCCATCTATTTACACAAAAAGAATATTTACAAGCTGATTCCTTTTGGCTGGTGTCAGCTGCCATGTGGCAATTCAGTCTGCTTTGTTTGCCTGTAAACTCTGACTTCACTCCTCAGACTTCCAGTAATGGATATTCCCATGATGGGCAAGTTACTGTACCCTTGGACCACGGTTGTTGTGCCATATAGCTTGCAAGCTCAGCCATTTGCTGAGCCACATACTAGTCAAGGACTATTTTATTTCCTAGCTCAGGCTTCTAAACCCACTATCTCTAACACAAACAGTCCTTAGTAAAAATGGAATCCTTCCAAAGATAAAACCAATTGGTATGTAAAAGACTGCTTTCTCTGGTTCCTGAAGTTTATAAATGTATGTCTCTCAGTGGTGATAAATAGAAGGGGAAGACCACAAAATCTGTAAGAACAGTTCATGGCAACCGAAGATCCATTAGCTACAACTCACAAAGAGCCTTGCAATTCTGTTGAAATATAGACCTTGGAAGAAGGACTTTGTTGCCATCTAACAAAGCCCACAGCTTCTGAACTTGCAGCTACTGTTCTCCCTACTCCACCAAGACCCAATGGTGCAGTTTTTCTCCATGTTGCTATCCAATACAGGACTGACGTGATGGCTGTTGAATTAGGGAACAATGGCGCTTTCCAGGATTATGTGTTATTTTTGCCATGGGGGGGTCTTCCACCTGCCCCCACATCCTTACAGTAATCACTGATACAAATGATGCATTTTATGTAAATACAGGAAAATGTTCATGTTTTTGCACTAAGTACTCGAAGGCCCAATACAGGCCATACCATTATGTACCATTATGGTCAACCAAGTTTTCATTTTTTTTTCTGAAGTCTTTAATGGCTTTGTTCTTCTTAGTTAGCATCTCTGCTGCAGTACAGAATGAATATTGAACATTTCAAAGTACGTGATGGGTTGTTCTGTGTCCAAATTGCATCACCCCTTCAAAAAAATATAAAAACATCCCTTGAGACTCAGAAGCCCTAAATCTGCTTGCAGAGGAACTTCAAAAGCATAGCTATACTGACCAACAGTATTGCACAGAGGTTTAGTTCTATAATACAAGACAACTTTCAGAAAAGGTGCATTTATGTTACTAGTCACCCATGCATCCAGGAGTGTCCATCATTTGAAGAGACAGCTATTCACTCATCATGAGAAAAAAAAAATCATCTGCAGTCACAAAGTACTGTTGTGAGCATGCTCAGCTGGAATTTGAGATAGGGTTCGGTATAGAAGGGGGGAGTTTATGAAACACCAGATTTCTGAGGAGATTAGGTTAGCTTAATAAGATGTTATCCTTCTTCACAAAGAGAAATGGCCATGAAGGCAAGTTTTCTTTAAAACCTCTGTACAGTTGGTTCTGTGGACATTGCGCACAGTCCCTGTCAGGAGTGCTTCCCGACTCTTTAGACTTTACAGAAGCATTCATTTTTCCTTTAGTGACACTCCCAGATAATTCTCCTGCTTGCTGCAGTTGAAGAGCTGCCAAATCTGTATTTGAGGAAGATATAGCAATGTTCTGTTAGAGTTCATCCACTACAGTTACAATATAAAAGATTTAATTTAATGCCACAAACATTTTTTATACCCTATGTATCGTTAAACCATGGAATGCATTACTATTAGAGGTGATTACCAGCAGTTCCAAAACAATTTTCAAGGGAGATCACGTGATGCAGAGCAAGGGTAACAGCAACCTCCAAGAGCTCCCTCCACCCGTTTCCAAAACAGCGGTTTCTCTAAGTCCTGGCAATTCCCTCTCTGCCTAGGAAGGTGTTGGAAAGCATCAGTGGGTGTCCGGTGCAAGAAAATGGAGGCGGATTTTAAAGATTCGCTGCCCAGACACATGCCCCCGACGACTCCTGAGAAGGCCCCAAAAAAAGCCCGCCTGCAATCAGCAGCCCACTCAGTAGCGCCAGGTGTCTCTGAAGCAGAACCACTTACTCTGGCAAACTTTTGAAGAAATTCCAGCCGCTTCGTGAAGAAATGAAGGAACTCACGGCTGAAGTTAAAGGCATGTCCTGGCTCGAGGACTTAACTCAGGACTACGGATGTGGAGGCTCGCATTATTTTGGTGGAATGGAAACATGACAAGCTGGCCCCAGACATATCGGCGATGAGACAACGGATCACCAAGCAGGAAAGCAAGGTCGAGGACCTTGAAGGCCGATCCCCAACAACAATGTAGTCATCATTGGCCTCCCAGAGAGAGAGGAGGGCTCAGAAACGATTAAATTCACCCAGTGCTTTATACAGAAAATAGCTGGCCCTTCGCCTTTCGGGCAAGTGTATGTCATTGAGAGAGCGCATAGGGCACTGAGGGCCATGCCGCCGACTGGTGCACCACCCCGCACGTTCATCTTCAAATTTCTAAACTATTTAGAAAGGCAGCACTTCCTGAATAAAGCCAGAGACCTAAAAGAAATATCCTGGGAAGGTGCAGGATTAAGGGTGGTTCAAGACCTGCCATTATCTATTCGGCAGAGGAGAGCATCGTTTCATACCTTCATCACTAGGCTGATCGCGGCAAATATTTGATTCCGGATGAGATACCCAGCCTGATTCCAAGTGCTGGCAAAGGACACTTGGCATACCTTTGATAATGCGGAGACTGCGCTATCGGGGCTAAAGCAGCTGTTCCCAGATCTATTTCGGGATCCATGAGGATGTTTTTGGTGCAGTTACTAAGAACTTTGTTCGATGGGATGACCCTAGCATCTGATATGGACATGGAGATGTTTATTTTATTCTAGTGTTGGTTCCTGTAGCCCTTGCCCAGAAGAGAGCTATCTGGAGCTGAGCCTTTGGTATTCTGGAATATCGCTTATCTTTTGTCTGGTTATTTTGTCGCGGCTGGGTGCAGCTTGAGACTCCCTCCCGAGAAGGAGGGTGCATGACTGATTTGGACCATTCCTAAATGTATGTTCTGGAAGCACAGATGCCACCAAGCTTCAAATCTGACACTCCTCGATACGGTGTAGTCTACTAATCCCGTTCTGGTTCTGTGGCACCCACGGGAGCTTCGGAGACAATGGGAAGGGGAGGGCCTTCTACCAGATAAGAACTGGTCCTTCCTGTGGTGGGACAAAGCTGACAGAACTGTGATGTATTTAATTGCTTTAGCATATTATTAGTATATGTCATAGTGGCAACCAGTTAAGGTACACTGAGGGCCCTTTGCCTTTTATATTTTTTTTTAAACTATTCTCTTTTGGTAGCTTTGCCAACCTAATCTGATGGTTTGCTTGGGCTTTTGGGGATGGATTAAGATAAAGTCCGGAAAGGGAGGGAGGGATAAAGTTAAGTCAAGACAATACTAACGTTGTTAATTGTGGATTGGACCTAATTATGGATGCATTAATGTGGGTGGGGAGGTGGAGTTTCTCATTGTTCTGGTATCATGTTCGTTGGTAGTTCTGGTGGGTTAGGGGTGAGGGCTGTTGGGGTTTTGGTTATGTTACTGTTATGGGTTTTGGGTATCTTGGGGGAGGGGACCTTTTGCACAGCACTCTCTATTTTCTGAGGCTTAATAGCGCAGGGCTGGTCTCTTGTTTGCTTAGGTTTTGAGTATACCTTATCGTATGGCTAGGCACATTAATGTGGTGACCTGGAATGTGCATGGACTGCGCCATAAATCAAAACAGTATAAGGTTTTAAAGCACCTAGATTATGTAAAAGCAGATATTATGTTTTTGCAAGAAACCCATCTGTTGAAAGCTGAAATCAGCCAGTTATGCAGACTTCAAGTTGGCCAGATTTTTTACCTCAGAAGGGAGTTCCCAAAGCAGAGGAGTTATGGTTATGGTTCAAATCAGTCCCATTTCTTCCGACTCAAGTAATCAAGATAGGTGTGGGGAGGTATGTTTTGTAAAGGGTACCTTGTCAACTTTAGAAATTATTTTGGGCTCAATCTATGGCCCCAACACTGATACCCCAAGCTTTTTTATCCAAATTATGGAGTTACTCTCTTCTTGGAGTAATCTGCCAATAGTGATGGGGGGTGACTTCAATCTGGTCATGGACCCATCAATAGATAAATCTCGCTTCGCTGGGAAAGGATTAACCCCGGGTCAGAGGGCCGTTAGGGAGACGATGGACGGATTAGGCTTGTGTGATGTTTGGAGGGTATTCCATCCATCTGTAAGGGATTTTACCTTTGCCTCACAAGTGCATAACACCTTATCCAGGATAGATTATGTTCTAATCTCCAATACTCTCCTGGCTGGGGTGTAAGACACGAATATTGTTTCCGGGCCATTATCGGATCATTCCATAGTAAAATGCCTTTTTACTTTTTCTGCTCTACCTAAACCAGGGAGCAGATGGAAAATTAATAATCAGATACTAAAGGACCCCAAATTAGTTAAATACCTCTCAGCTAAATAGCAGAATTTATCTCCTTCAACCTAAATTCACAAATAAACCAGATATGGAGTGGGGGCTTTTAAAGGTTTTATCTGGAGTATTTTGATTGGTCTGGCCTCCGCAGAAAAAAGAAGAGAAGGCTGAATTCTATCTCTGAGTTACTATCCAAAATCCATGATAAAGAGCGGGCCTTTCTGATTCCTCCTCAGAGGCCTATAGACAAGAATTATTTTGTTAAGGACTCGTACCTCAGAATACTAAATGAACAAGCTGAATGGGCATTCATAAAATCTAAAGCTATTTTCACAGACCAAGGAGAAGGCCGTGACTATTAGCCAGAAGAATTAAGCAACTAGAGTCTTCTAGGTGGGTGCCAGCTATTCGTTCCCCAGAGGGGGGTCCAATCAAAACTTCTCCTGAAGACATTTTAAATGAGTTTGTAAAATACTTTAAAGGGATTTACGGACCCATGAAAGACCCTCCGTCTGCAGATAAGATAGATCATTTTCTGGGGGAGTTAAATTTTCCATTATTGGGTGAATCAGACCGACTTCAGCTATTGGGCCCCATTACGGTAGAAGAAGTAGACCGGGTTATCAAGTCCCTCCCATAAGATAGAACACCTGGCCCAGATGGCCTTTCCGCCAATTTTTATAAAACTTTTTCCAAGGAATTATTTCCCTCTTTGTTACGATTGTTCCAATGTATCCTGGATGGTGAGGCCTCCAATAGATCTTTTGAAGCTCTAATTGTGCTCTTACCTAAGCCGGGTAGGCCCCCTGATCTTGTTGCCAATTATAGACCCATATCCCTTCTCAATCAGGACATTAAAATTCTCACAAAGTTATTGGCTGATAGAATAAGCAAGGTCCTTCCCGGCTTAATTGGACCTGAACAGGTGGGATTTATGAAAGGTAGATCTTCTGCAGACCACTTGAGGGTCTTGGCTCATGTCTTCTTGGTCTCCAGGGATTCAGATCAGCCCATGGTCCTTGTCTCTCTGGATGCCGAGAAGGCCTTTGATAGGGTATACGGTAATTTCCTCATTAAAGTTATGAAATGTTTTGGTTTCCCTCAACAATTTTTGGGATGGATCCAAGCTATTTATAAATTTCCATCAGCAAGAATTACATGCAATGGAGTTACCTCATCCTTATTTAGACTTTTCCTAGGTACCAGACAAGGCTGCCCTCTTTCTCCACTCCTCTTTAATTTATACATTGAACCCCTTATTATACGGATTAAACAAGAACAGAGAATTCAGGGTATCCAGATTTGGGGGCACACACTGAAAATCTTGGCATATGCAGATGACTTCCTTCTGCAGATCTCACATCCATCCTCTTCCATTCCAATTTTGTTAGATATTATTGATGAGTTTGGCTCTATTGCCAATTATAAGCTTAATATTAGTAAATCAGTGGTTTTTCCTTTAAATTTTAGGACAAATGTACATGAGATTGCCCCTTTCGGGCTGGCTTGGAATGCTAAGCTTATCAAATATCTAGGTCTTACGTTAACTAGAGACACATCTCGCCTAATGCAGAGTAATTTGGACCCGGTGTTGCGTGATATTGAGACGGACCTAAGGAGATGGGCGATTATCCCCTTGTCCATTTGGGGCAGAATTAATCTGGTAAAAATGAACGTTTTTCCTCGATTATTTTACCCCATTAGTATGTTAAATGTTTGGCTTCCAGTTAAATGGTTCAAGAGAGTACATAGAATTATTTCTGGTTTCATTTGGAGTTATAGAGACCCAGATTGTCTTATTTTAAATTGTCCACTCCTAAGATATCCGGGGGCTTGAGACTCCCCCACTTTGCGTTATATTACTGGGCTAGCCATGCATCGAAATACCTCCGCTGGCTTAAAAAAGGATGATTTACAGGTTGACAACTATGTACCACTATGGTTAGACTTAGAGGTATCCCGGATCGTGGACTCCAGCCTTAGGCCAGAGGCCTTGCTATACTGTCCTCTGAAAGTTCTCCCCGCTCTACAGAAGACACCCATTGAAACCTCAGTTAGAATACATGTACAACTATGTTCCTTTTTAAAGTATTGTCATACTGGGGATCTGGCTCAACCAATAACGGGTAATCCTAATTTTCTAATAGGTGGAAAACCTATCCAAGATAATTGGCTACCTTTATTGGGAAAAGTGGCGGTTAAAGAGTTACTTGATGAGGGGGGTAAATTGCTTACCTCGATGGATATCTTGAGCAAGTTTCAAATTCCCCAGCGTCTGATATTTAAAATCTTCCAGCTTCACCATCTCCTAGTGGGGAAGCTGAGTAACCCGTCCGGGGACTGCGGCTTACGTGATTTTGAGGTAACTTTGACACCAATAGTCGGAAAAGCTCACGCCATTTCGGCAATATATAGTACCTGTGGTCTATGTAGTAGAAGACTTGGTTTGCTGGCCAAGGCACCTAGCTTCACCTGAGCTCTTTCCTTCTAAGACTGCTTGAAAGGCAGAGTAGAGAAACTTACCAGAGCAAGGGAGAAGGATTAAGACTTAGTTTGGCTAAGCAGATTTACTGTGTGGTGGTGTTTTCATTTTTTACTCACAGGGATTGCTACTGTTTGTTGCTAACATTTCATTGCTTTATTTTTTCTCTGATTCAAATTGTTGTTGCTGGTATACCTTCTTCTGCATTATTACAAGGTGTGCCTACAGGTGTGTGCAAACAGATTACTGCTGTAATCTTCTGATTCAAATTGTCTTTGTAAGGTATATCTTCTGTTACTGCTTTATTTTCTCTGGAGCAAAGTGTTTCTACAGGGTATATCTTCTCTGAAATTATTACAGGTGGTGCTTTACAGGTTTTACAGTTTTATCTAACATTAGGATAAGCTTTCAGGGTTACTGCATTTGTTGTAGACTGATTGTTTCTGCTCTACCTCCTTGTTCTTTCGTCCGTGGTTCTTCTTTTAGGCAGGGAAGGGCCCAGCCACCCACCCCATCCCAACCACTCCACGCTACACTCTTTTATAGGTACCACAGTTGTGACATTTCCTGTGGCAGAGCAGGAGAGGCGGATCAGTGGGGCCTCCACAAGGTGATCTCATTTACAGGGCACTAGTAATTTAACTTGTTATAACAAGTTAAACAAAGCACAATTAAACCATTACTTGCATTTTTTTTTCTTCTAATTACTCTGACTAGGTTACAACCCAGCAACTTATTTGGAATGGATTTCATTAACTGCAGGTACTGTGGAACAATTTTCAGAGGACAGTCTTACAGGATTTAGGACACTGTCCCACATGCTGGGCCTTTGGAGATCTTAGGTCTCAGCTCCAGGCAGCATGGGCAGAGATTGCACGCCTCAAATTTCATATTGAAGAGGAAATACATTATAAGAACCACCCGCCATTTCCCCAGCATCCAACAGAAAAACCTCGACCTGAGAGGGTAGTTGGTCCAGGAGGTTGGCAGGTGGTTAGGGAGGAGCAAATCAGGTGCCCCATCACTCTCTGCTCTCAACACATTACCTCAAAACCATATAAACACTACAAACAGGTATCTGCCTCTATCTCTGAAATCAAATAAAGAGGCAGAAGACACTGCAGAGCAGGACACTGCAGCACAGGAGCTAGCACAACAATACTCACCCAAATCAGGAACCAAAACTAAACAAGCACAAAGGAAATCCAAAAACTCTGATCATAGGAGACTCCATGATTCGGGAGTTGATACCCATCTCCAGCCAGGGTGATGGTCAGATGTCTCCCAGGTACATCAGCATGGAGAGACACTGACCGCATTGCTAAAATTGTTCACAAAGCAGGAGAAAACATTGATGTCCTAGTACACATAGGGTTAATGATCTCGCCAGTCGGTCAGTTGTGGAGACCAAGGAACACCCTGACTAGGCTGGGTGACAAACTATCATCTATTTCGTCCGGCATCTCCTTCTCTGAGATCCTGCCAGTCTGGGAGAAGGAGCAGATGGACGGAAGGTCAGAGAAGGGAAATAGGGAGCTAAACACGTGGCTCAAGGACTGGTGCCAGGAAAAAGGACACAGATTTGTAGGGAACTGGCAACAGTTCTGGGAGCGAGTTCTTAAATTTGATGGACTGCATCTGACTAAAGAGAGTCAGTGCATTGGGGCAGAAGTTTGATGTCTTTGCAGAATATTTAGACTAGCAAATGGGGAGAGGGGTGCAGCACCCCATACGTCGAATGGGAAGAACACCCTCCCCTCAGCTAGTGGTCAAACAGGAATTCAGCGTGTTTGCCGTTCATTTGCATCACCAGGTAAGAAAAGGTTTGTCTCCCATACGCATGCACGGGTAATGCCAAACTTCACCCAACAACTAACACACCAAAATCTGGCCAATGGAAAATCATGTACAAATGCTCACAGCCTGGGAAATAAGATCCCAGACCTGCAGGCAATAATGTCAGAGGCTAAACTGGACATAGTAGCAATTAGTGAGGACGGTTTACCAGTAACCACACTTGGAGACTTCAGTACCTGGCTATGTATTGTTCAGAAGAGACCGAGGTGCAAAAAGGGGGAGGGTGGCCTGTATATTAATGAAAATATCAAAGCTACAGAAATTCAGAATACACATAAGGAGCCAGAAGAACTGTGGGTCACCCTGGAAACAGGAAATGGGAACCATAAGAACTGGGGTTGTCCACAGGCCCCCAGACCAGGGGGAGGACATAGACACATTACTGTTAGAAGATATACAAAACATGACAGCTAAAGGGGAGGTTCTGATAATGGGAGACTTCAACATGCCAGATACAGATTGGTCAATACCAGCAGGAACATCTGCCAGAACTAGACACATAGTGGATTCCCTGCAGGGGAGGGCCTCAAACAACTGGTACAGCAACCCACAAGAGACAGGGCTATCCTAGATCTAGTACTGACTAACAAAGAAGGATCACAGATCTCCAGGTAGAAGGTCACCTGGGGCCAGTGACCATCACATGGTATGGTTCAATTTGGCTACTACATCTAAATCATCCCATTCCAAAGCAAAAATATGGGACTTCAGAGGAGCTGACTTTGATAAGATGGCCAACAGAGTTAAGCTAGCCCTGGCAAAAAGAAACACAGGTGAGGAGGTACAGGCAAAGTGGGCAAGCATTAAGGATACAATACTTGAAGCAACATCCCATTGTGTTAGACAGAAAGGAAGTGCAAAGAAGAAGAAAACCACTTTGGTTCTCAAATACAGTAGCAGAAAAGGTCAGAGCCAAAGGCTGGCCTTCAGAAAATATAAGGGAACACAGCGGGATGAAGATAGGGAGGCATACCAAACTGCCCTAAGGAAGCAGGTAAAGCAGTAAGGCAGGCAAAGTCCCAAACTGAGGAAACACTAGCACGAACAGTAAAAGAAGGTGACAAGACTTTCTATAGATACATTAGTGAAAGGAGAAAGTCCAGAGGGGGTATTGCAAAGCTTAATGGAGAAAAGGGAGCATGTGAGGAGGAGGACCCTGTAAAGGCATCTATCCTAAATAGATACTTTTGCTCAGTATTTACTGAAGAGAAGGTAGGGCAGGGCCCACAGCTCAGCATCATGGACACAGGGGAGGAGGTGAGCACTACTCCCTTCACAAAGAAAGGGTCTACAAGAGCTTGCTAGCTCAGGGTGGATAAGGCAATGGGACCTGATGGCATACATCCCAGGTACCAAGGAGCTAAAGGAGGAACTAGCAGAGCCATTAGCAGAATTGTTTAGTGAGTCTCTGAGCACAGCAGAGGTCCCAGAAGACTGGAGAAGGGCTCATGAGATCCCACTCCACAAGAGTGGTAGCAGGGAGGAGGCGGGGAACTACAGACCAGTCAGTCTTACCTCAGTAGTGGGCAAGATTATGGAGGCACTCCTTAAGGAAAGGATAGTGCAACACCTGGAATCCATAGGGCACAGGATCCAAGACAGCATGGGTTTACAAAAGGAAGGTCCTGTCAAACTAATCTCATAGATTTCTTTGACTGGGTAACCAGAGTGGTGGACCAAGGGGGAGCAGTTGATGTTGCCTACCTTGACTTCAGCAAAGCTTTTGACACTGTTCCACATAGAAGATTGATAAATAAGCTGGTAGGCTCTGGGTGGGTCAGAGTTGGTCAACTGGGTGGCAAACTGGTTGACTGGCAGAAAACAGAGAGTGGTGGTAAATGGTATACAGTCAGAAGAGATGCAAGTCACAAGTGGGGTACCTCAGGGATCAGTCCTGGGGCCAGTCCTATTCAACATCTTCATTAGTGACCTCAGAGATGGACTAGAGGGTAAGGCTTGTCTGTTTGCAGATGACACCAAGATCTGCAACAGAGTAGATGATCCAGATGGGGTGGGCAGAATGAGAAGAGATCTGGATAAACTAGCAGAATGGTCAGAAGAGTGGCAACTGGGATTTAATGCAAAGAAGTGCAAAATCATGCACATAGGGAAGAAACCCTGAAGCCACTTATAGGCTGGGAGGAGTTGCTAGCAGTCACAAAGAAGAAGAGAGACTTGGGCATCATCATCACTGATGACCTAAAATCATCCAAGCAGACCTCTAAAGCAGTAGGTAAGGCTAGGGGGTGTTAGGGTGTATTAGTAGGGGTATCATAAGTCGTAGGGAGGTAATAATCCCTCTGTACAAGACATTAGTTTGGCCCCATCTGAGTACTGCGGCAGTATTGAGGCCACACTTACAAGGACATTAACCAAATTGAGGCAGTCCAGAGAAGGGCAACCAAAATGGTGCAGGGACTGCATCAGAAGACATATGAGGACAGATTAACGGAGCTCAATATGTATACCCTTGAGCAAAGGAGGAGAGAGGTGATATGATCGAGACATTTAAACACCTTAAGGGCATAAACAAGGTGAAAGAGTCTAACATGTTTAAATATAAGAAAAATAGCAGGACAAGAGGACACAGCATGAAGATTAGAGGGAGGCCGATTAAGGGGAATTGAGGAAATTTTTCACAGAAAGGGTGGTAGATGCATGGAATGGCTTACCACAAGAAGTGGTGGCTATGAATACAGTGCAGGGCTTCAAACAGGCATGGGATAGGCATAAGGGAGCAATATAAATGACTATGAATAGATAGGTCACTGACAGAGCAAAGGCCGATGGCACATTTATAAGGTAGAAAAAGAAATGGGCAGACTGGATGGGCCTTGCGGTCCTTATCTGCCGTCAACTTCTATGTTTCTATGTTTCTATGTTACCTTGATTGGCTGGTTGCACCCTAATATTTATGCCCCCAAACAATATTGGTTGCAATTGTTTCCAGAACACGTTTTTAACTGGGGAGCAATTTGGGGGGCGTGTCACAACTTTTTAGTACAAAACAGGCTGAGGTTAATGCAGTTTAAGTTATTACACAATTCTTATTTCTCCCCTGTAAAATTAGCCGAGAGGGGCATGGCCTCCTCATCTTCTTTGTTTCAGATGTCAGCAAGGGGTTGAGATTTACTCCATATTTTTGGCACTGTCCAAAAATAACAGGGCTATGGGAGACTATAAAGAACAATCTCGATCCCTTTGGGACTTGAAAACTTATTTACCCCTGAGATTTGTATTTTAGGAGACATGACTCAGGTTGGTGTCAGTGCAGGAAATATCATATGGGGTTGATTTGCTTCAATCAAAAACTAGTTTTGAGGCATTGAAAGATAGCATAGAGATTTAGATGTATGTGAATGGTTGCAGGAATTCTTAGCTAATCTCAGAACGGATAGAACCATTGCAAGTTTGCAGTATAAACTCTCTAACTTTAATCATACCTGGGGTTCTTTATACACCTTTTTCTGTGCCACTGTAATTGGTAATTAGTTTTCCAGCCAGTCTGCATCTGAGTGCTGTGCAAAAGGTGGGTGGTTGGGGGGGTTGGGGGTTTTAGGAGGTGGGGGGGTAAGGTCTACATCCTGATAATCTGTTTTTTTAATGGCAGTTATTTTCGCTGTTATCTTGTTACCCTTCTGGATGTACTCCTTAAAGTTGTTAAATTTTAATAAAAGTTGAATTGAAAAAAAAAAAAAATTTCAAGTCCTGATTGGAGAAATTGATCCTATCTGGCATCTCTGTTTGTTATTATTAACTCATAGGAGCAATTATGGTCCTCACACCTCCCTAGCTCCTGATAGTTCTTAGTATGAATCGTCAGTTGTACATACCTTTCAAAAACGTGTCAGATGAGGAAAGAAGTATTAACTAATGAACTAAGGTCCCATATTTAAAGGTTAAAGTTGGCATGAATGTGGTTAAAACTAGCACTCAGGATCATATTCGGAGGATCCAGAGTGCTGCCCAAACCCAGCAGCACCAAGGCACTGCCTATGTCACTGTGGTTATGCAAATGAGGGGGTTCCTCTTACATACCAGTGCAGTGGTATATTTAAAGGTTTGTGGCAGTGGTAAACAGCCCCCAGAGTGGTGCTCTTTACTGCTACCAAAAACCATGTCTTATCTGCATGCCAGGCCTCTGCCTCCACTGCACCAAAGACAGGGGCTTGTAGTGCAGCCACCACCCATTATGCCAAGCTGTTCCCCCCAACCTCTGACAACCCATTCTTACAGTTTCAGTAATAACACTGGTAATGTAATGGGCACTACCCCACACACTGATCAGCAGTCATTCACCCATCCACCCACCCACCCACTGAGGCCCGCCTACACCACTTCATCCTGCTCCATGCTCTCCTAGTGGCAGTCAAAAGCTGAGTCAGTCAGCCACCCCACTCCAAGAGTGGAGAGAGGAGAGAAGTCCCTGGGATGTTAAATTCTCTCCCCCACCCCAGCAACCACCAGCAAGCTGTGCTCATTTCAGAACATGGGTCTTTGGTGTGGCAGGAGGTGAGATGTTCAATACTTTAGCCCTCCATGCCACCAGGCTGGGTACCCTGTGTGATGCCTGGCCATCTGGTTATGATTATTATATGATATTGATAATATAAATACATGGTCTGTGTATGACCATTTCATTGAGAGAGATTTGGCCTATAAATTACAATGTCAGCAGCTGAAAATCACAGGATGTATAACACTGACCAAGAGATTCCCGTAATTAAGACTTCCTTAAAGAAATTGCATTTTATTACCTTTTTATGACATGCTTAGGCTTTTGAAGTTGAAACAAAATCTAAAGTTTATGACGTCAGGAAAGAAAGGGTAATTTGGCTATTCCTATCAAGTTTAACACCTAAATAACAAATGCTGGGATTGATAAGATCAAAGAAAAATACTTAATTAAAGGAGATCATATTTAGGAAATGTGTTTTTTTCTTCTGATGTCACATTATATAACACACCTCCTGGTAGGAAATCATGTTTGTAATTTTATATTCTAAAAGGAGGAGCTAGATGACTCATCAAGTGGGTGTGGAAATAGAGCTGAAAATATATCAGTGTATTTAAAATGGGGTATATCATCTTGGGCTGTAAAGAAACACAGTTCTCTGACATCTAACTTTAAATGCACTTATAGAGGTAATACATTAGATAGAAAATATCTAAATGTATTGTGGTAGGAGTTTTATTCTGTAACTTTTCCCATTTTCTTTTGAGATTGTAAGTTCTTGATATTTGTTACTTATTTTAGCCTACTTATTTTCATTATTTTAGTAAAATCACATTTTCTTGAAATACTGTCTCTGTCTTCCTAGTACTTTTTGCACGTGAAGGGCCTGTATTTTAAGTCTGACAACTGTTTAAAAGGCTTGATGGTGTTACCAAGTTTGAAAAAGGTAAGAATATACCTAAGGTCTCTTATAGAGTTTTAAGGGTTTATTTTGGCTACTTGCTTAGGTGCTCTTAAGTGAAAGATAATTGCGTTCCCCCAAAGAGAATATTATCTGAGCCTGTACATTTGGGTATGGTAGCATAAGGTTCACAGTTTGAATCCCCCCAGAACCTGAGGCTAAAGGTGATTCAGACCCAAAAGCAAACAGGAGGGTTACCCTGTCTGTTACCTGTTCACAATATTGTGCTCTGAGGTTGGCACTGTGGGGGAAGAGGGCCTGACCTGCGGAGTGTGTTTGTGACAGATTTGGTTGGCAGTGGTGTGATAAAATATTAGTAACACAAGTTTTAACTGTTCAGTGTGTCAGCTTAATACTGTACAGCTCACTTGCAAAATAAGGCAGTGATTTAATTTCAAAAGGTAAACAGAACTATATCATTTTGCTTACAGTCAAAGTTCCTACCTGTTTTATATTTTTTAAAAGTGCTAGTTAGAGTAGCCATAGTTAGGGAAGAAGATGGCTTCTAATTACAGTGGGTACACTGCAGACTACTTGAGGCAGTTGCACCAGGACAGAGGAGTCCAGTATGAGGGGAAAGCCAACAAGCAGACCCTCATAGATGCTCTGATGGCTGCCGATGGTCAGAGCATTGAGTCACAGTTCATGACCAGAAAGGACCAAACCTTGGGCGTGGAGGGGCCAATGGCTAGTACAGTGTCCAGATCCAGTAAGGAGGACAGCAGGACCAGTGCAAGCCAAGGACCACAGCAGCAGGGGAAGGTCACCAGCATTCTGGTACCAGAAGCAATCAGGCTACAGATGGAGTTGCGGAGGAAGGAGCTGGAGTTTGAACAGAAAAGGTTTGAAGCCCAGCAACAAAGGGAGCTTGAGCAGAGGAAGCTGGAGATGGAAAAAGAGGAGAAGAGGGAGCAAGGACAGCGAGATGCTGACTGTGAAGAGCGTGAGTGCCAGAGGCAACATGAACTGGAGAAGCTATGACTCCACCCACCAGCACCAGAGCAGGTAAGTGGCTTAGGTTTAACTGGACCTACAGGACTGGGTTACAAATTAAATTCCAAATTGATAGTTGAATTTAAAGAGGGGGAGGATATGGATGCCTTTTTAAATACCTTTGAAAAAGTTTGTATTCAGGCAAATGTTCGTAGAGGGTCCAGGATTTCCCAGCTATCCCCGCTACTTACCGGGAAAGCTCGGGATGCATTGGGTCAAATGGACAATGAGGACAGTAATGATTCCAGCAAACTTAAAGCTGCACTTTTAAAAAAGTTTGATTTAACTGCAAAAGCATACAGAGTTAAATTCCATAAGCTCAGGAGAAGCCCTGACATGAGTTACAAGGAGCTAGCCAAGAAACAATGTCAGTTTTTAAAACGTTGTTGGGAAGGATTTGAAGCAAATGCTGTAGATAAAATTGAAAATGCTATATTGTTACATCAGCTTTTTGGGGCAAGCCCAGCAGAGCTGAAAACCTGGCTGGAGGACCAAGATCCCAAAACAGTGCAAGAGGCTGCTGAACTCTCAGACTCCTATGCCAAGAGCAGACCTGCTCTGAGAGTAAATGGGACAGGGGTGGCAGTGCAGAAAGGGAAAAGCATGCCTTCAGGGCAGCTAAAACCTTCATTGCCTCTACCAAAACCAGTTAGCCCCCAGTTTCACAGAAAATATTATTCTGAAAAAAGAAATGAATGTTGGGTTTGCAAAGAAACTGGGCATATTGCCAGACAGTGTTCCAAAAGGACGAGTAATACACAAGGTGGTGCTAGGAAAGAAGTGGGTTGCTTGTGTATCCCTGGAAGCATGTCTGTGAACATGAGGGAACACATGCACCCAGTCGATATGAATGGTGTACAGACACAAGGGTTAAGAGACACAGGGGCATCCCTGACGTTGGTAAAAGGGAATCTGGTGGAGCATGGTCAGCTTATACCCAATATATTTGTAACTGTACAAGGGTTCACTGGGGAGGACAAAACATTGCCACTCACTAGTGTTCTTCTAGACCGGGGTGAGACAGGTGGAACTGTGCCACAGGTCACTGTAGCAGAAACTTTAGCAGTTGATGTAATCCTAGGCAACAATCTTAAATGGGTTGGTGTGTGCAGTTACCCATAGCCAAGCAGAAAGGGAAAATTGTAGTTCCCTGGATCCCATAGAAGGCACTGTGGAAATCACTGGGAGGCTGGTTTCCCAGCCTGTGTCTCCTTCTATGGAGACTAATAAAAAGGGGGTAGAAATTTCCCCGGTAGCCATTAACCAAACAGCCATGGAGGGTTACTCCGAGGAAGGAGAGGTGACCCATTGTCAGAGGGTTAGGGATGGCAGTGATCCTGAGTGCCCTGATGCTAGTGCTAGGGACCCTAGTTTAGAGAATGAAGGGGACCTGTGCCTTGCCGAGGGAATGTGTCAGAAGTTTGCAGCTGCTCAGAAAAGTGACCATAGTCTAGAGAAGCTGAGAGCTTAGGCAGACTCTGATGGGGCACAGGGAGGTGACAGTAAACATACAGATTTATTGGGACAATGGACTGCTGTACACGCAGGATGCTAAGACAGAAGAAGGGGTAGTAGGAAGGCAGCTTGTCATTCCCCAGGGATACAGTGAGCAGTTGCTCAAGATGGCACATGATATTCCCTTGCTGGTCATCTGGGAATCATGTGCACTATGCAGCGGTTGGCCCAGAATTTCTATTAGCCCAACTTCACCCAGCAGGTGAAGGAGTATTGTAGGTCTTGTCACCTGTGTCAAGAAATATGGAAGGCGGGGAAGAAAACCAAAGCTGCCCTAATTCCAATGCCCATAGTGGAAGTGCCATTCCAGAGGGTGGGAATGGATATTGTGGGGCCTTTAAATACCCCCAGCTCCTCCGGGAAGAGGTTCATCCTGACTGTGGTGGATTATGCCACCTGGTATCTGGAGGCAGTCGCCCTATCCTCACTGAGGACAGACAAAGTGGCAGATGCCTTATTAAGGATTTTGTCCCATTTTGTATTTCTGCAGGAGGTTATCACCAATTGAGGGTGTTCCTTCATGTCGGACCTGATGAAATGTTTGTGGGAGAAGTGCAGGGTGGTGCAGAGATGCACAGCACCTTATCACCCACAAGCCAATGGTCTTGTGGAAAGATTTAATGGTATCCTGAAGTCAATGATCCAAGTATTTACTGAACAGCATGGTAGGGACTGGGAGAAATACCTTCCCCCACCTGATGTTTGCATACAGGGAGGTGCCGCAAGAGTCGACTGGGTTTCCCCCTTTGAGCTCTTATATGGATGCTGGGTACATAGGCCCATAGACTTGATCTGGGAGGACTGGGAAGGTGAGCACACCACCCAGGAATCTCCCATAGTGGATTATGTCCTTAGGTTTAGGGAAAGGCTGAAGGAGCCTATAGGGACAGCCCAAAGGAACCTGGCAGCTGCCTAACAGAAACAAAAAGTGTGCTATGACCACAGAGCCAGAGCTCGCTCATACACAGTGGGTCAGGAAGTCACGGTCCTCATTCCCGGTCTGGTAAGACAAGCTGTAGGCTGAGTGGGCAGGACCGTACAAAGTTGTCAGAAAGGTAAATGACGTGAACTATATCATAGAGTTACCTGACAGAAGACATACAGAAAGAATGTACCATGTCAACATGATGAAGCCATATGCTAATAGGGCTGACATAGTGTTTGCAGTATGTAGTCCTGGGGAGGAGGTGGACAAAGGAGACCCCCTTCTGGACTTGCTGTAAGAAAGTAAGTGGGAGTCCTCTGTGGAGGCAGTTAAATTGTTACCCCAGCTGGCCCCAGACAAGATCCAGGAAACAATGAAGGTTTTAGCAGACTTTGCCCCACTGTTTAGTGCCAAGCCTGGACTAATCCCCATAGCGACACATGATGTAGAGACAGGGACACAGACGCCCATATCGCAGACAGCATATCGGGTGTCAGAGGCTGTCCAAAAGGACATTAGGAGGGAGGTGGAGGAAATGCTGGATTTAGGGGTAATCCAGAAATCCCACAACCCCTGGGCCTCACCTGTAGTCCTTATGCCAGGCCAGATGGCTCTACTCATTTTTGTGTGGACTACCATGGACTGAATGCAGTCACTAAGTCCGATGCCCACCCGATGTTCCAGATGGACGAACTCTTGGACAAGTTGGGAGGGGCGACCTACCTTATGACTATTGACCTGACAAAGGGTATTGGCAGGTGGAGTTAACTAACAAAGCTAGGGAGAGGTTGGACTTCATCACTCCGATAGGCTTATTTAAATTTAAAGTAATGCCTTTCAGAATGAAGAATGCCCCAGCCAATTTCCAAAGGATGGCGAACCAGGTGTTAAATGGTGCTGAGGAGTATGCCATGGTGTACCTGGATGACATTGCCATCTTTAGTGCCAGCTGGGAGGAACACCTGTCCCACCTTAGGGAAGTGCTGGGCAGGTTACAAAGGGCAGTGCTCACTGTCAAACCTGAGAAGTGCCAAGTGGCCATGGCTGAAGTGACATACCTCAGGCATGTTGTAGGCAGGAGACAGCTCCATTCTAACCAAGTGAAAATAGAAGCAATCAAGGCATGGCCCAGACTAGAAACACAGAAGCAGGTCAAGAGTTTTCTCAGGACAGCAGGGTACCATAGGAAATTTGTACCCAATTACAGTGCCCTGGCTGCTCCCCATCTGACCTGGTAAAGAACAGAATGCTTAAGAAAATTACCTGGAAACCAGCCTGTGAAAAAGCCTTTACCAGACTGAATGAGGCACTGTGCAGTGCTCCTGTGTTGGCAAGTCCTGACTATAGCAGACCTTTTGAAGTCTAGACTGATGCTTCCAACATGGATATTGGGACAGTATTGAGTCAGACGTCCAACCAAGGGAAAGATCACCCTGTAGTATACCAGAGTAAAACGTTACTTCCCAGGGTGCAGGCATACTCTACTGTGGAAAAAGAGTGTCTTTCCATGGTGTGGGTCCTAAAGAAGCTAAAGCCATACTAATACAGGCAGCATTTTGAGGTACAAACTGACCACAACCCCTTGGTTTGGCTGACACAAATGGGAAAAACAAATGGTAGACTATTAAGATGGAGTCTTGCTTTGCAAGGGTATGACATGACAATCTTACATAGGGCTGGAGCAACCAATCAGAATGCAGATGGCTTGTTGCATATATATGAGGAGAGAACTGACTTGTCGAGCTCATCCCATGTAGGGGATAGAGCCCCAAATTTAGTCTAGGTGGAGATGATTGTGACGCTTGGCCAGCTGGTTATGATTATTGTATGATATTGGTATTGTAAATACATGGTCTGTGTATGACCATTTCAGTGGGAGAGATTTGGGGCCCATTCTATAAGGGTGGTGCAAGTTGCCACCAAACGCAACTTGCACCACCAGCAACTGCTGCATTGACCCTGTGCCCTATTCTAGAAGGGGCAGGGTCTCACAACAAAGTCCTGTGATTAGCGCCATCGCGTTAGATACGCCGCACAGGAGGCGTACCTGGCCACCATGTCATATCCCACTGCCGCAGGGTGCAAGTGCACCCCCCTGGCCAGCAAGCAGCAATAGCTGCCCCACAGGGCGGTTCACACCTCCTGCCTCCCCAAGCCACCTGTATATGCCCCAGAGGGCTGGCCACAACAACAGGCCCCCAAAACCCCATATATGAGCTCCACATGGCTGGCCACACCAAGTGGCTCCAGACACCCACATAGATATGCCCAGCAGGGCTGCCCACACCCCCAGCTCCCCAGATCCCCCATTGTAATACACCCCGCAGTGCAGTGCTGTCATCCCCCCAACCGTGCCCTGACCCCCGAGTCGCCAGCCGCATATGCGGCAATTACCCTTCCCTGGTAGTCTACTGGCCCCCTGGATCATTATAAAATATATCAATGTCCCCAAGTCCCTGGTAGTCTAGTGCCCCCCTCGATCATTATAAAATAAAAACATCTCCAAGTCCCTGGTAGTCTAGTACCCCCAATCATTGTATATTAAATAATAACTCACATATCCTGGTAGTCTAAGTGGACCCCTCCCCAGCCATGCCATTACAACAGCACCCCCACCCATCCCCAGCTGGCAACTGGCGAGCCACCTCTCACCACCGGCCCAGCTGCGACTGAGTTCAGTATCAGAGGCGTGCTGCAAAGACATGCTCAGATATTAATTTCTGTGTGTTTTTCAGTACGTGCCTGATACTAATTCAATAACGGCATGTGAGTGGTGAGCTGTGGTGTGGGGGATGGTGAGGATTCTGGAGTGGACTGGCACAACATGGGTGCTGAACGCCTGTGGAAGTGCATATATAATATACAATGATCGGGAGCCACTAGATCTGAGACAGAATATTTCTATAATGATGATCGGGGCCACTAGACTACCAGGGAAGGAGTTATTTGCCACATATCGGCTGGTGACTCAGGATAGGGGCATGGTGGTGGGATGGCAGCCGCCCTATGATGCATATTACAACAGGGGATCCGGGGCTGGGTGTGGGAAGCCCTGCTGGGCAGTACATGTGCAGGGATTAGGGGGCAGTTATTGTGGGCAGCCCTGCGGGGCATGTACTGTATGGGGGGTGTATAGTAGGGGGATGGGGCAAGATCATGGTCCAAAGTACAGGACTGGTTGTGCAGTGCCCAGTGGGGCAACAACAAGTGCAGTCTGGGCATGAGGGGGCACATGGACTTAGTCCTACAGAACCCTCGGGGGTGGTATGTAAATTACACCAGCTAAATACAGGTGTAACTTACGATGCCGGTTCTCCTCCTGGGTTTCTTGTAGAATCCTGATGGTGGTGCTAATAAGCAGCTAACAAGGTAGATGCGTTTCTCATTGCTCCGCTTTGGTTGCTGTAAAGTAATGAAAAATAAAAGTGATAAATACCTTTGGGCGGCATCCGTATTGTAATACATGGTACTGGGAAGCATAATGGAGGAATACCTAACCCCCAATCCCAGTAAGAGCCAGCGTCTTGCAGGAAAAACTGGTCAAAAGTTGCTGGAGAGTAGCACGGGAGAAAATACAGGCCTGGTGTCCATGTCGGCCGCGGAGGTTGCCGTGCTAGGTCGGGAGCTGACCGGCCAAGTAATAGCAGCGTTGGAGCTGAGGTTGGTCAAGTTAGAAGGCAAGCTGGACTCTCGATTGCAAGAAGTCCTGGAGCAACAAACACAGCACTGCAATTGGATGGCAGAGGCAGAGGCAGAGGAGCGAGTCTCTCGCTTGGAGGATGAGCTGCTGTTGGTTCCCAGTCAGAGTTACAGAAGGAGCTAGAGGAGCTGATAGAAGCTCACAATTATAAGGAAAACTACCATCGGCGCCTGAATTTACACCTGAGAGGCCTGCTGGAAGGGATCAAAGGAGAAGGAACTCTAGACTTCTGTGGAAGAGTTCTGCCTGAGTTACTAGGGGTGCAGCTTGTGAAGGGGAAAATGAAGTTGGAGCGAGCTCATCGCGCAGTAATGCTGAGGCCGCCGGTGGGACAACCCCCACGGCAAATCATCATGTGCTTCCACTATTTCCAAGACAGAGAAGCAATCCTGAGGGCCTATAGAGCAAAAGGTTCCTTAAATTATGAAGGAAATTGGCTTTATACCTCACAGTACTACTCTGCAAGGCTACTAGCAAAGAGGAAGAGGTTTAATGCACTTATGGCCCAGCTGAGAAGCCTAAAAGTGGAGAATTTCCTGATATACCTGGCCACGCTTAAAATAAAGCATGAGGGAGTGACCTTTTGCTATTGGGAGGCTGAGAAAGCTAAAGAATTCATCAAGACCCTGTGAAAGAAAATGGGTTGAAGAGCAAGGAAGAGGCACAGCGTTGGTTCTTGTTCCATAGACAAAATAAAATCCAGTTTGTACTGTTTAACTGTTTTATTACTACAAGTTGAGAGGTTGGGTGAGCTTTGTTTTGTTTCCTGGCCACCTCCCTTAGAGTTCTGAATTAAAGAATGGATTATTTAATGGTTCTGTGGGGATGGAAACAAATGAATGATGGCACTTTAACATTGGATTAAGGGAGAAGCTTCAAGGATATTTCATGGATACTCATGGAATAATCAGGACATTAGTCGTTTTCGCCCTAATATTTAAATGCTGCTCGACTAATGTGGCTAATGGCTTCTCAGAATCAAGCATTGGGGGAGCGGGCCTAGCATGTGAGAAAAAAGGCACGGCCTTGCCCCTCCCGCTGGGGTCTGTGGGAGACCGTCGGCACACGCGGGCTCTCCTAAACAGAGGATGAAAGAATGTAATGGAACAGGGCAGAACCAGGACCTAGATTTACTGTGTGGGGGTTCTGTCCTGAATCTCACCCTGGTGTCTCAGCTCGGGATTAATAGGGGAAGGGGAGACAAAGTAAGGGAGGGATGACAGGGTACATGTTCCATGCCAAGAGAGATGCGGGGGGGGGCGGAGCTGATCTGATGGATGGGGTAATTAGAGGGCTTGCTGACAGGTGGTAGGGGTAGATGTGGCCTGTGGTCATTTCTTCCTCAGATGTTTAACCCTAAGGGGGCCGGCCTGGGTTTTTGCTCACCCACAAGGAACATAGGCAGAAGGGGAGAGAGTGTAATGACTGTCCCTCATGCCAAGGCATTAGTCAGAATGATGTCATAGCAAAGGATTCCACTAGGAGGTGTAGGTGATACACATTCAAAATGCCCGTCACTATGGGAGCTCAGCACAGACTCACAGGTTGAAAGAAAGTCAAGACGATGATTGGGGAGGGGGAAATGAGGAAAGAGAGGAAGCACCGAATTGTGTGAAAGAGAACAATGCAGCCGCATGGGGTTTATGCTCCAGGAGGAGTTTGGTGGCTGGGCAGAGTGGTGGGACGCTCATGCCAGTTGAGGGGGAATTTTTTCCAGACACTTGTGCCTTATAGGCGCTTAGTGTTAGTAAGGGGCTTGCATATTTCGAGGATGGGACAGTGAGGGGAGCTTATTATCTCAAAAGGACAGGATGCTTGGGAAGGAGGAGAGGGCATAGGTATCTCAACTTCTAGGAAAGCCAGATGTCTGTTAACATTGAGAGATGCCGGGGGGGGGATTATAAAGAAATGGTGGGTGGGGAGTGGGAGGTAAAGGAAAAGAGGGAAGGGCAAGGGGAGGATGTTCAAACTGTTAGTTATGTTGTTATTGTTAATGTTATTAGATACGACTGATGATGTGAAGGGTATTGGTGCAGTACATTACAACAAGGATTGCAGGGGCTGGAACAGGAGCACTCAGGGGTTGGGGCCCAATGGGGAGCTACAAGACATCATTGGGACTGGAATATTTTTATGTGATAGTTAAGAGTAATATGCCAAATATCAATGTTGTTTCATGGAATGTTAAGGGAATAGCAAGTCCAGTAAAGAGAACCACACTTTTGACTGCACTAAAGAGGTCTGGGGCACAGGTGACCATGTTGCAAGAAACCCACTTGACAGATGCAGAGCACACTAAGCTTGTGCGGAATTGGGTGGGGAAGTGCTATAAGGCTTCCTTCACATCCCACAAATGGGGGGTCGCTATATTATGGCATAAAAACTTTACCTTGGAAGCCGGAGGGTGGTCCGTGACCCAGATGGGGCAGATGCATATTTATCACTGGATTGTTAAAGGAGAAATGGCCATGTATGGATGTATATATGCTCCGGCGGTGCATGAACCACAGTTTTTCACCTCTTTGCTGGACTTGCTAATAAAAGAACAATTTCCTGGGCTGATTATGGGGGGGGGGATTTTAACTGGACTATGGACATATGTATGGAACACTCAGAGAGAAGGGGAAGGGTGTTGGAAACTATGACCCAGTGGCAGCTGGGGATGGCGGACCTAGACTTGGTAGATGGGTGGCACACAACTAACCCAGAAGCAAGGGAATATACATTCTACTCCAACCTAGATAAAACCTGGTCCCGCATAGACTGTGTGTATATATACCAAGGAGCTGGATAGGATGGATGCAAGCTATATCCCACAGCCCTATTCACATATCTGATCATGCCATGGTAATTTTGAAAATGAGTGGAGGAAGGGTGAGGGAGATTCCCCCACAGTGGAGGGTCCCCACATATATGATTAAAAATCAAGCTTTTAGGGACCACCTAGTGGAGCAATGGCAATACTATGAGGAGACTAACTCCTCCCCAGATATCTCTTAGATCATCTTCGGGGAAGTAGGGAAGGCATACATGAGGGGGGGGGCTATCATTGCCTACATGGCAAAGTTGAAGTGACAGAAAAAGGAAAAAAGACTAGAGCTAGAAAACCAATTAAAGGAATTAGAGAAAAGAGTGGCAAAGGGAGAAGAGGGAGAGGCACCTAGACTGTTGATGACAACAAGGGAGGCTTTAAACATGCTGCTGCAAGAGCAGGCTGGTAGGACCTGGTTCTACTGTCAAAGACAGGTTTTTGAATGGGGGAATAAACCAGGGTCATTGTTAGTACGGTTAATGAAAGGGGGCAGGGGCCAAACACGGGTTCTGGGGATTAGGGACAGAGAAGGGAGAATCTGTACAGATCCGGGAGGTATAAGGGAACATTTTAGGATTTTTTATGAAGGTTTGTATAAAGTAGAACATAAAGGATTGGGGAATCAGATGCAGGGGTTCTTGGCAGGCCTACAGCTACCTGTAACTTCTAGATTACAGAAAGAGCAACTAGGCCAGCCTATAACGAGAGCTGAAATTCTTAGGGCCATACAAAAATTACAACAGGGGAAGGCTAGTGGGCCAGATGGGTTCCCAATAGAGTACTATAAGATCCTAGGGAATCATGTGGTGAAAGCACTGTGTGGACTTTTTCAAAAAGAGGAAGGAGGGGAGACCCCAGAATTGCCAGATACTTGTTATGATGCTAACATTTGTTTGATACCCATCCCAGTAAGGATGGTATGGAATGTGTAGCATATAGACCTATCTCCCTGCTTAACTCCGACTTAAAGATCTTGGCCAAGGTGCTGGCTATTAGGCTGGAGAATATACTACGGGATTTGATTCACCCAGACCAGAACGGGTTCATTAAAGGTCGCCAATCACATCAAAATATGTGAAGGCTACTTAACATAATATGGTGGGTGAATATAAAACATGAGAATGTGGGTGTTATATCAATGGATGCAGAAAAGGTATTCAATAGGGTAAAATGGGAATACCTCTTTGAGGTGATGGCCCAATTTGGTCTGGGTGAATCCTTTGTGGGCTGGGTGAGGGCTATGTATACAAAACTGAGGGTCCACATTCTGGTTAATGGGAGTCTCTCTGGGCGGTTTTCTTTAGAGAGGGGAACCAGACAGGGATGTCCTCTCTCACTCCTCTTGTTTGCACTGGTGTTGGAGCCTCTGGCACTGGCAGTGCAGCAACAAGAACAAATAAGAGGGCTTGCTGGAGCCCGAGGACCTGAGCATAAAAAGATTACTTTATATGCAGACGATATGCTACTATTTGTCAGGGATCTGCAAAGGTTCATGGTGCCGCTGCTGTCCCTTACTGAAGAATTTACCAGTTTCTCTGGATACAAGGTGAACCTGGAGAAACTGGAAATTATGTATTTCCCAGACAGAGATAAAGCGTTTTGGGGGTTAGGGCTTAAGGTTGTGCAGTATGGTTTCCAGTATCTGGGGGTGTGGATAGGGAAGAGACTGGGGGACTTGTACCACCTAAATTTTCCCTATTTGATCAGAACTGTGCTCGGGGACCTCAAGCGGTGGGTGCAGCTCCCAGTCTCTTGATTGGGAAGGATCAATGTGATTAAAATGAACATCCTGAGGATCAATGTGATTAAAATGAACATCCTTCCTAGGATTCTATACCCCATGCAAATGCTACACGTGGGACTAACAAAGGGGGATGTTAAATGCTTGGAAGTGGGATTTTCAGAGTTTATTTGATGTGGAAGAAAGCCATGAATTAGTCTTAAGAGGCTCAAAGTGGAAAGAAACAGGGGAGGCCTTAATTTCCCAGACTTAGGTCATTACTATTCAGCCATACAACAGAGAGGGATTGGGGACTGGTTGCATAGGCCACCAGTTGCTAGCTAGGTAGAGCTGGAACAGTTGGGGTAGACTTGGGGAGGCTTACCGCTTATCTATATAGTAAAGGGCCGCGGGCACATAGAGCATTGGGGAATGGCAATCCACTGGTACAGGCAGCACTCGAGGCCTGGGCAAGGCTGGGGAGGCAAAGGGTGTGCAGACAAGGACAAACCTTACTGCTGCCGGTGACTATTAATTTGTTCTTCTTACCGGGAATGGAGGACAAAGGTTTCAATGAATGGGAGACATGTGGGGTGGATACTGTGGGTAACTTAATAGAGAGAGGGGAGGTCTGTACTTATGAGGCAGTCAAACAGTGACTGCATTTAGAGGGCCCACATTTGTTTAGATACCTGCAGATTTGTACCTATGTAGGAAAACTAGGTAGAGAGGCCGTGAGAGTCTGAAACCAGATCCGGTAGAGCAGTTGGTGTATCATGCTGGAAAGGATTCTAAAGGAATGTTGGGCAAAGCTGCCAAACAAGGTAAGCAAGGCCTGCCAGGCCTAACTAAAAATACAAGGGCATTATGGGAAAGGGATCTGGAACAGTGCATCTCAGAAGAAAATTGGAGGGTGGTCGTGGAGATGCCGGGAGGAATAATGGTCTGTAATAAATATAAAGAAGCTTTCTACAAATTCCTACAGAGACTATGTTACCCCCTGACAACTGTCCATAAAGCTCATCTGACGATTTCCCCTATATGTGGTAGATGTGGTAGAGAAACAGGTACTTATATGCACTGTTTCTGGACCTGCCCAACTTTGGTAAAGTTTTGGGAGGATGTGGTCACAGAAGTGGCTCAAATGGCCAGCCTGCCATTGAGAAGGGATCCCTTGGCCTGTTTATTTGGAGTGGAATTAGTAGGGGTGGGGACTGGAATCTGCTCCCCAGGTAGATGAGGATCCTGTTTGTTTTATCCCGACATTGCATACAGAATACATGGGTGTCACATGCCAGGTCCACACTATCTGTTTGGTGCCAGGCAACCATACAAACACTGGCTTTGGAAAGACTGATGTACAGTATGCGGCACCAGAATGGAAGGAGGCCTTTCTAAGGGAGTGCTCCCCTTTTCTCTCCTCACTAAGTTTGGCTGAGAGTATGGTGCTAAGATCTGGTATGAGTATATAGAACATGAAGGATGGGGGTAGCTATTTCAGGGTTTTAGCATGTTATTCAGACACAGATGACCTGCACAAGAACGGAATATGTACAGGAGAAGAAGATAATAGAATGGAAATATGTGATTCTATTTTTTAACTTCTGTGAATGAGATTTAACTGCACATCTGATTGCATCTATTTGTTTGTTGTTTTGTCCGTGTTTTGTTTGTCTCTGTTATAAAGAAACTTAATAAAGAGATTATTCAAAAAAAAGAATCCTGATGGTGGGGACTTTGTGACTGCCTTTCTAGAATGGGGCTCAACTGCTGCCGTAAACCCCCTAGTGCCATGGTGCAGGGGGTCTATGGCTGCAACTGCAGGCGTAACTGCTGTTTGGCACAAGTGCACAGGCCACTTTGTAGAATCATAAATGTCGCAACTGCTGGTGTAAGTTGCTACATACGCCATTCTACTTGGCACAACTGCTGTTACACCAGGTGTAACTCTTCTAGAATCTGGCACTTGGCCTTTAAATTACATGGTCAGCAGCTGAAAATCACAGGATGTATTACACTAAACAGGAGATTTCTGTAATTAAGACTTCCTTAAAGAAATGTCGTTTTATTACCTTTTTATGATATGCTCAGGCTTTTGAAGTTGAAACAAAATCTAAAGTTTATGACATCAGGAAAGAAAGGGTAATTTGGCTGTTCCTATCAACTTTAACACCTAAATGACAAATGCAAGGATTGCTAAGATCAAAGAAAAATGTTTAATTAAAGGAGGTCATATTTAGGAAATGTTTTTTTCTTCTGATATCACATTATCTAACATATCTCCTGGTAGGAATCATGTTTGTAATTTTATATATTAAAAGGAGGAGCTAGATGACTCATTAAGTGGGTGTGGAAATAGAGATGAAAATGTATCAGTGTATCTGAAATGGGTATATCATCTTGGGCTCTTAAGAAACACAGTTCTCTGACAAACTTTAAATGCACTTACAGAGGTAATACATTACATAGAAAATATCTAAATGTATTGTGGTAGGAGTTTTATTCTGTAACTTTTCCCATTTTCTTTTGAGATTATAAGCTCTTGATATTTGTTCTGTATTTTAGCTCACTTATTTTCATATTTTTAGTAAAATCTAATTTTCTTGAAATACTGCCTGTGTCTTCCCAGTTCTTTTTCCATGTGAAGATCCTGTATTTTAAGTCTGAAAGCTGTTTAAAAAGCTTGATTGTGTTACTAAGTTTGAAAAAGGTAAGAATATACCCAAGGTCTCTTACAGAGTTTAAAGGGATCATTTTGGCTACCTGGTTAGGTGCCCTTAGGCAAAAGATATATTGCATCCCCCCAAAGAGAATATTATCTGAGCCTGTACATTTGGGTATGCTAACATAAGGTTCACATTTGAATCCCCCCAGAACTTGAGGCTAAAGGTGATTCAGACCCCAAAGCAGACAGAAGGGTTACCCTGTCTGTTACCTGTTCACACTATTGCACTCTGAGGTTGGCACTGTGGGGGCAGAGGGCCTGACCTTTGGAGTACATTTGTGACACCCTGCAGTAATATTAAAGGAGTCAGAACCACACAATGTGTTTCCCCCACAAATTATTGACCATAGTTTGCCTTCTCAGCAATCCTCAGTAGTAGAGCAACAGTCAACACTGACACCAGAAACACGGCACCCCTTCAGAGAATACACACTGGAGACTTTCTGTAGATTGCCTGACAGAAGACTGGCATGGATAGATCATTATGAATGCCTTTTTGAGGTGCTGAGCCAAGAAACAGATTTTACACGAACTGAGACATAACAATTGAGCAATAAACAGTTGGCACAGGAAAATGTGGCCTCTGAGCAACACTAAAAAAATGCCATAAGTAAATTTAAAAACACAGGCACTGGAAGTCACATTTCATGAGGTCATCAAAGAGGAATTTACTATCTCACAGAAGGTAGAGTAAAATTAAAGTCAATTGCATTTCAGAAATATGTGATCTGTGGGTATTCCCAAGTCCTTTGATTCTGACTTCGCTTCTGTAACAGATTTAATTAAAAACATTCTTATTGAAACCTTTAACCTCACCCCAGACAATCTTTCTCTTTTGGTATGAAACTTTTGAGTGCCTAAAAGAAATTAAGTTCCTGCTTTGAACATCAAATCTACAGTTCTGGCTAGCATGGCCAAGTCAACAGAAGACTTTATTTGAAAATTAGTGAAATTGAAAGGCTCTCTTAAAGATAAAGGTACCAGGTATGCAGATCCATTGGCACAGTGGTAGGGCTACCACTTACGATGGCAGCTACCTGGGTTTTGAAATAAGCCTGGGCCACTGGGAGATGGCTGGGGGGGTTGAGTATTACAGTGGACACTGTCTTCCTCCTCCAGGTGGGGAGGGAGCCATGTCAAACAGTACTACTGCCAACTAAAGATGTACAGGTAGCAGAATGCTCAGGAGAGTCGGAAGGAGGGATGCCATGCTGTGTATTGCACAAGCATGCAAATACACACTCACATTGTGGAGCTCATCCCAGATGCTGGTGTTCCTGTTGGGTTTGGAGCAAAACAGAAAGATGGGAAAACTAAATAATAGTAAATCCTCCCTCCACATGTAGCTCCTTGAAGGCCAGTAAATCTAGGCAGAAGTGGGTGTATCTGACACACGGGGGCAGAAACAGTAAAAAAAAAGCACCAAGTACTTAATTTTCCCAGATTATTATTATCAAAGGCAGCAAACTAGGAGAAAAATCTTAACAGATACACAACATGTTCTTGAGATGGGTGTTCAGTTCTACTTGCGGCACAAGCAAAACTGAAAGTATGTAAAGATGGTAAGAGACATGCCTTCTTTTTTCTTTTTTTGGAGTCAACTTGTTTAGTTCACAAGAGCACATTAATGTGCTCCAAACCCATCAGATATTCCAAATGCCTCTCCAACTTTTTCTAGAAGGGTGATGCTGTTATCCATGGAACAAAAATGGACTTATAATAAAAAAGCAATGTTTAATCAATTTATTATGCTATAAAGATTAATATCCTTAGATTTGACTTTGAGTGTGCTGTTGTCCAGAAGAAGAAAGGATTTTAAAGAATTCTTAAGGAAATAAATATAAGACAAGCTAATATGCAATTTAAATTCTAAAATGAAATGAAATTAATGATGTTGCCTTATTTTGTATGCTCTGGATGTGGGAGTCATTTGATCATTATTGATAAATTAACAATAGGACATAGGTATTGTGGGCCAGATATTCAAACTGCGTTCAAAATGTGTGCAACAGCAGGAGCAAGCTCAAATCAATGGCACATATGCGCAGCAGACACGATATTCAAACATGAAGCAGAACAAATTGCGCAAGCAGCCAACGTCTGAATATCGCACTAACTGCGCCATAGCGCAACCAGGAAGGGGAAGCTGAGCAGAAAGGTTGCGCCATAGCGCAAAAAGGGCAGCCAAGCTGAGCAGTCCAGAGGTGCCATAGCGCAAGCACAGTGCCCCCAGCAGAGCAATGGAAGTGCACAACCAGGGAGGCAGGCTGGGGCCCACCGCCAGCCATGCCACACATGGGCACAGGAATACACTGCAGAACCAACAAGACACCTGCACACCCCAAGCACAGCATCACTGGGGTGGGACGGATGATCTACTGGCCCATGAGGACAAGCCAACAAAGCACAGCAGAGCCATGCGCCCAGCACAACCACTGGCAGGCTGAGGTGCCACACACAGGGGTTGACAACCACAGTGCACATCAGACCCCCGTACACAGCACACCCTGCACCGTGACCCAAGACACCACCCATGTGCAGTGACTGGCACTGCAGGAAACACCATGCATCCCCCGGCACATGTCAACCCGTGCAGCAGAGAAGCATACAAGCCAGACCCACCCTGTGCACCAGCAGTGGGTGGCAGCAGGCAACAAGACCAACAGAAAGTCACTGCCATGCTGGAATACCTCCCCATGCACACACACACACACACACACACACACCGCGCACACACACACACACACACACACACATTCCCAGGACCATACCACCCCAGATGGCATGCACACCACTGCAACTGAGCAACCATAGCCAGCTGCAAATCAGAGACCAACACAGTATTCATAGCAAAATATAAATGTATTATAAAAATGTAAATCACAAAACAATCAACCATAACTATTTACAAGGGGTAGGGGTACAAGGTAAGGTGGGCAAGGGTAGGGATGAACAACTTGGAGAGGGAAGGCAGGGTGGGAGGGATGGGTGAAGTGGGAAGGGGAATCTGGCTTAAGACCCAGCAGGCAGGTCCTCCTCTGCCCGGTGCTGTTGTGCCTGGCGATGCCTCCTCCGCGGGCCATGTTGCTGGATGTCCCTAAGGATGGCCTGGTTGTCCAAGGACACCTGCATCAGCCCATGTAGTTCCTGCTGTATCCTCCTGAGAACACTGAGGCCTAGGAAAATGAGAACACAGTCAATGGCTGTGACTGACCACAACCCTGAACACCACCCAACCTGCAAGCCATATAGCCCAATGTCCCGCACCTGTGATGGCATGCACTCACCCACAGTGAACATGCACATGGCCATCACAAACAGTCGGCACCAGCTATGTGCACCACTGCACACACACACTGCCCATGTCCATCACAGCACAAACAAGGCTGTCAAGTGGCGTGGCAGTAATGGTCGATGCCAGTTACACAGCCATGTGCCCAGTGCATGCATGGACCACCAGTGATGCACACACAGACGTGCAGTGACACTGGACAGTGATGAATGTCGCCTGTGTCGTGCATGGCTGTGTTGTGCATGGCTGGTGGTCATGCCCACCCCCTCCAGCATGCAATAGCATCCATGATGTAATGATACCCACATTCCGCAAGAAGGTGTGTCTGCTGCTGCTGCTGCTGCTGCCACTGTTGTTGTGGCCCACCTCCTGCTGCATCACCGACTGGCACCGGGGCCCTGACACGGCCCTCCTCAGCATGTGCCTGCATCCTCACATCCCGGCCTGTGGGAGACATGTTGAGAAAAACATAGTTGTGACTCCAAAGCTGACTGCCCCCTGCCCCAGTGAGAGTGCCTGCCCACACAGCCAGCCCCATGCATCTCACACCTGCACACACTGACACAGCCAACCATGTCAGAGCCATCACCTATGCACATCCACCAAAACACACTCACACCCCTACAGAGAATACAGGTGCATAGATGGTACACCCACCTGGCCTAGGCACCACGCCCCTCCTGGCACGTGAACGTAGCCGCTCATGCAGCTCAGGCTCCCTCCTGCGGAGGTCACAGTATCTGTGCCAGCACTGCTCAACAGACCAGCGCTGCCCAGTGACTGCCACCAGGTCACTGGCCACTTGCTGCCAGACCTGGGTCCTTGCCATGGTGAGGGGCACCTCACCATACAGTGCCCCATAGTGGGGCTCCACCAGGGCCACCAAGTTGGCCACCTCCACGGGGCTCCATTGCACTGCCCTCCTGCGTGCCATGCTACCAATTTTACAGCAGGCAATATGGTGCCCGCTGCGCGTAACACGTGGAGATGTTGCGCAATAGACCACCATACTGCAGATTCCAATCGCTGTTCGAACAGCTGTCGGATCACATAGCTGTCTGAGACAGCGCCAATGAAACCCGTACACCTGGCGCGAACAGCGCCAGGGGCAAAGTCGAACACCAGGTCAGGGGTCTATGACACAAGGCCACGCACAGTGCCATCTGACATATACGCATCCTGCGCGACCAACCACCTGCGTTCCAGTGCCACAGTGGACTATTGTGCAGTAGTGCCACAGCGCCATATAGTGCCCAGTGCTGTAGCGCCACTGGCACAATGGTGGCCATGGCCTGAATTGCCGATCGCGCACAGCATGTCATCAGCGCGGCAGATGCCTGCGTAAACTACCTGGGCATGCACAATGCAGTGTACCGCACAGTCACAGATCTGCGCTATTGGCTCAGCTGGATCAACCGTCTTGCGAAAAGCGCAATGGCGCGATATTCAGCCGACACATGCAGATCATCTGATCAGCCATTCAAAGGCGCAGTGGCGCGATTTGCATCTCATTACAGTTGCTCCTCTCCTATCTTGCATGCATTGCGCTATAAAAGTGCGACAGTGGGCTGTGCTGGACAGAGTCGGTTACTGCAGGTGAGAGGTGAGTTGCATGCTGTGGGATGTTCTGGACAATGGGCATGGGATAATGCTGTAGACTGCACAGTGACAGGTGTCCACTTACACCCATACAGATCGCCATGACCGAGCAGAGACAAGGTGAGGGTGAGGATGGTGGGCGGAGAAGGAGGCCCAACTTCACCACGGCAGAGACTGAGGCCCTCTTCCAGGCCTACCTGGAGGATGAGGCACTACTGCGTAGAAGCCGGGGCACCCCTCAGGCCCATGCGGCTGCATGGGAGGGGGTAGCCCGGGCAGTGAACCTGCACGGAAGCCACCAGCGCTCCATGCAGGAATGCAAGAAAAAGATTGGGACAGACCGCAGGAGGGTGAAGGAGAAGGTGGCGGCCCTCAGGGCGGCACGCGCTGGCACTGGCGGGGGCCAGCCAGCGATGGTGGAGCTGACCCCTGCTGAGGACCGACTGGCTGCAACTATGCAGCGCAGTGCTATTGAGGGCGTACCAATAGGTGGATTCCAGACAGGTGAAAGCCCATCACTGCACGGTATGACATGGTGGTGGTGTTGGGGGGGGAGGAAGGTTGGTTACATGCACTCACATGTCCTCTCTTTCTGTTGCAGATCCTGTTCATCTCCAGGAGACGGTGGTGGGACCAGGCAGTGAGGATAACCTGCTGGACATGGAGGAGGGTCCATCCACCTCTGTCACCAACCAGCATGCACTGCACCAGCATGCACGGAGGGCTGTCAACTCTGGTGTCAGTATTTTGGGTGTGGGGGGTGCACAGCCTGTGTCTCAGCAGTCTGGCATGCAAGCATGCCATCACGCTGTGACTGTGGCTGTAGCACGTACCTGTACCATTGATGATGCAAGGACTGCAATGGGCAGTGACGTGTGTGTCCCATGACGGACACACAGCAGGCCATCACGTGCCCCTGGGCCTTGCTGGTTCCAACTTGTGCACCAGCATGTCGGCACAGTCCCAGGCTGTGCCTGTCAGCACCAGTGGGGCAGCACCGGTGGCTGTGCAGGTGTCTGGCACTGTTGCGGCCACAGCGGTGGAACAAGTGGACTCTGTGGCACAGCGGTTGGAGGGGCAGCAGCAGCAGTCACTCACCAGGTATGGGGGTACAGTGTCCAGTGGTGGCACATGCCCGCCACCCTGTGATATGCCCATTCCTGGTCCTGGAGAACAGCGCCCACCCTCAAGGGGTGTTGTGCATCAGGACATTCAACACCCTGGGGGACAGGCTGCCGTTGTGGCAGAGTACCCAGTGGACGAGCACACCTGCCTGCTGTGGGAATCAGTACAGCAGCAGAGGCGGGTTGCAATGTCCGTGGAAGCACTGTGTGTGGCTGTGGAGCGGCACAGCAGGGAGTGTGCTCTGGACCATGCAGAGATGGTCCACATGCGGATGGATGTGACCGCTGCCATTGACAGGCTGACCCAGGCAGTGGTCTCTGTCGTGGATGCATTGGGCACACAGTCAGGTGACCCTGTACCACACCCCACACAGTTCATGCTCCACTCCCCATTCCCGGTGTTGTACGACACCAGGCCTGTCGATACTGGGTTCTGCTGTGGGCCTCCTGAGCACCCCTGGTGCAGGTGTGTTCAGCATGCTGCAGACTCCTGTGCGGGCAAGACCGCGTTCGCGCAGTGGGACCCCTGGTGGTCCAACAGTGCCACCCCGTGTGGCCCCTGCTCAGCCTGCCAGTGCTGTTGGGTCATGGCGGGGCTGCCCATGCATCCGCGGTGGCCATGGGACAGTGCTACATGACTGACCTGTCTCCCAGTGCGGACCCTGTCTGGTGCTGCCCTGTGTGCAATGTGTGTCATGGTGGGCAGTGCACTGCTGGGTGCTCTGCTCAACACGCCGACACACGGACCACCTGCACACCCTCCCAACTATTGCCTACAGGTGCGTGTGCATGATGATGCCTGCATTGTACTGTCCACCAAGGTGCAAGGGTGCCCAGCATCTGACACACGTACTTGGACAGTACAGGTGGTGGGGGTGGTCGGTGGTGCTGTGTGTTAGCAATGTTGGTTCTGCTGTGCTGTGCATCTGCCCATGTACGCTCTGTGCCTGGTGTGTGTGTGTCCATATGAGTGCTCACCCCTCCCTGATGGTGTGTTTGTATGCCTGGACCCTTCTACTCCCCTGGCCATCATGCACCCCTGGTGTGTTACCCTGTGTGCCTGTGGTTTGCGCATGGACAGTGTTGGTTGCACATGTCCCCTTGACTTACCTGTGTTGTGCATAGTGCTCCTCTGTGATGGTGTCCCGGTGCAACTGGGCCTGCTGGATCAGTCAGGGGTCCCGCCGTCCTGGGGGCTGCTCATCAACATCAACACCGGCGCCACTGGCGTCCCCATCGCTGTCCCCCTCTTCAACCTGTACAGCTATCCCACAGTCCTTGGCCATGTTGTGCAGGATGCAACAGGCCAGGAATATCCCACAGGCCTTTGGGGGGCTGTACTGTAGGGCACCGCCAGAGGTGTTTAGGCATTGGAAGCATGCCTTGAGCATCCCAAACACCGCTCTATGATGTTGCGTGTGGAAGCATGTGCCTCATTATAACGTTGCTGCGATGGGGTCATGGGGTGCGATGCAGTGTGAGCAGCCAGGGATGGAGTGGGTACCGCTGTCACCTGTGTGGAGATAGTGGAGATCAGTGTCATGTTCAGGTCCATTTTGCCCATATCCCTGTGTGCCACTACCATGGCACCTGTGGCATTCCCACCCTTGCCCCAAGTTTGCATTCCATACATGCATACTCACCCACTAGATGGCCTGTGGGGATGTCCCCACTCTCAAATCGATGGCACAGTGTGGACTTATGCTATATGAAGGCATCATGTGCTCCACCAGGGTGTGTGGCACAGACATTGATTATTCACCCAGTGGCATCACACACCATCTGGCAGTTGACACTGGAGTAGCCCTTTTGGTTCCTATACACTGCCCCATCGGGGCCAGGTGGTGTGTGAATGGCCACATGGGTGCAGTCTATGGCCCCTAGCATGCCAGGCATACGTGCTACCCTGTGGAACTCCCGCATGTTTGCTGTACGCTCTGCTGCGGTGCTGGGGAAATGGATGTGCTCCACAGCATGTGGCAGCAGTGCGCTGAGGAATTGGGTGAGGATGCATGATGTGGCCGACAGTGTGATGCCTGTGGTGTCCCCTGTCAGCCTCTGGAAGGTGCCCATGGCGAGCAGGCACATGCAGGCTGTCACCTTGGTCTCCACTGACAGAGCGTGACTCCGTCGTGAGGGTGCCTGCATCACATCACTGCACAGCTCACAAAGCTGCCTCAGTATTGCCCTGTTCAGGTGGTACCGGCCCACGATCTCTACATCTGTATACAGCTCATAGCTGATGCGGGCACGGTACTGCCTGTTGAGGGCGTACCGCCGATGGGCCCTTCCATGGCCTCATTCCCCTGCAGCTTGCATTCTCACCCCCCTCATTACAGCTTCCATGTGGAAGCTGGCACTGTCCATCTCCCTGGCTTCTGCCCCCCCGGCTGGTGTTGCTGTGTTACCCCCGCTGTCCTGACTGCTACTTCCACTGTACCGGGCACCTCCCGCTGGCCTCTGCAGCCTATGGCCCACAATGCTTGCCTTGCCTGCCCTAGCCTGTCTCTGTCTGTCTGTCTGTCTCTCTCTCTCTCTCTACCCCACTTGGCATCCTTGTAGCGTTCTTGAGCCGCTTCCTTGAGCCTTTTTATTTTGGCTCATTTCCGCTAGTGCGCAATTTCCGGCAGTTCCGCTATTGCGCAATGCGCAAGTCTTTCAATTTCGCATTGCGCTCTTTATGCATGGCTCCACCCACATCGGTTGCGCATGCCTTCCTTTGCATTGCGCTGTTGCTCAGCATGTTTTCAGGGGCGTAACTGCCTCCTGATGAATATCGCAGAATGGCGCACTTTTGGTCTTGTGCAGGCGCAACCCTATTGAGCATGGCGCAACCCTTTTGAATATCCCACCCTATGTGTTTAATACTTGTGGACTGAAATGTAAAACCTTGAAGCTGCAAACTGCATGGCAAATGTTTCTTTTGTATAACACTTCCAACCCCACCCCACATTGTAATGGAGTAATTATCTTATGCTAAAGCTTTATTTATCCCTCCTCATGAAATTAATGTAATTGAACTAGTGTAAAACAAGTTCTGTGAGCATCCAGGTTGCCTTTGCTTTTAAATAAAGTGTACACAGAAGTCTTGGTCTGAGTCATCATGGGACTCTTTCAACAGACCATAAAATAGTTGGATGAACACCACTTAAACAAGCATTTGTCAATGCCAAATGTCTTGCTGGCATTGGCATTAGTAGTGCAGGAATTAGGGAGATGTATAATAGGAATGGCAGTGAAGTACGGAACTAACGCCAACCCTATCCCCACTCTGCAGATACTGACAGGTGTTGAGGTGTGTCTTTGGGTCATCAGCCATAACGCTAATGCCATTTCACCTCACGCTACCTTGCAGACACCGACAAGTGTTGCGGTATGTGCTGGCGTCTTCAGGCCTTATACTCACCCCATTCCATAAGAAAATACATTGAGGTGGGTGCAGAAAAGGAGAATGGGGTGAACTTTGGGGTGAAAGATTCCAAGGCACTCCTCGATGCCTGTCACTGGCTGCAGGGTGGGGGTTGGGGTGGAATGGCGTGAGCATTACAGCCAACAATCCCAAGTCACACCCCAATGCCTGTCAGTCTCTACAAGGTGGTGTGTAATGGTTGGAAACCCTTATGCCCCAGGTGTTTGTTGATATTTTCACTCCAAATTTTCAACATGGGCTTTTTGTGATCCCACCTCATGAACAGTGGTGCTATCAGTTTGTTAGCCGAAAGGGGATTTTGCACAGCGACTGCACCATTTGGCACCACAGTGCGAAAACACATTTCAGGCAGGATGTGAAAAATGACAGCTATACTGTTTATGAGGAGGTGTAAAAAAATGGCAATGTTGAGAATCTGGAATGAAAATATGAAAAATTGGTGGTCATGAGCGTGCTTACAAACTGTACAACACACATCCGTAACGCAATTATTTTTGGGACATTTTTAACTAAATTTTCAACATAGGCATTTTGGGACCTCCACTCATGAACAGTGGCACTGTGATTTTGTTAATCTGTCCAGAAAGTTGATTTCCCACAGCAACCTCGCCATTGTGCACCAGATGTGTGAAAACACATTTCGGGCAGGAAGTGAAAAATTACAGCTGTACTTTTCATAAGGAGGTGTGAAAAAATGTTAATGTTGAAAGTCTGGAGTGAAAATATAAAAATTTGTCAAAGTTACAAGTATGCATGGAAACTGCACAATGCACGCTCATAACGCAGTCACTTTTTGGAATTTTTTCACTAAATTTGCAACATAGGCTTTTTGGGACCTCACCTCATGAACAGATGCACTGTCATTTTGTTAATCAGTCCCAAAAGGTGATTCTGTGCAATGACTACAAAATCACCTTTCGGGACTGAATAACGAGATGACAGAGCATGTGTTCATGAGGTGGGGTCCCAAGAACCCCATGTTGAAAATCTGGAGCCAAAATTAAAAAAAAAATGGCTCAGATATCCACCTAAATTGAATCCCCCACATTGATGTCATTATATAGCTTACTGGCATTCCTTCATTTTGCAGTTCTGCTTTGAAGAGTCCAGACTTGTCCTGCTCCACAGATGATTGCAGTGCCAGACATCCGGAGGTAAGTGTGGGGTGAGGGGAATATGGGGAGGTGGGGTACGCAGAAGGTGGGTGCAGGTTGGGAGAGGGGCACTGGGGACTACTAGAGACTGTTTTCTTTTTTACAGTGAAAAATAAAAAGCTAACATCAAAGGACGGTTTTCTTTCTTAGCAGGTGAACTAAAAAAAATGTGGGGCACACTGGGGCTCCAAGTGTGCCCCATAAATTTTAGGTGGAAATTAGGCACACTGGGGTGGGCTCCACATGTGCCCCAGTCTTCCAGACTGAATCTCGCTTGGACGTCAGGTTTCTTATTTCCTTTGCCAGTCATGGTGCCTTGGCACCTTTTGATCTGAATCTGGTAGTGGGGCATGGATGTTAATAATGGATGTGATGTGTCAATTAGGTATTCCAGGGCAATGTCAACAGTAGTCAGGGTTTGTAAAGACTCCCAGTTTATATTATTGAGAGAGTTAAGGAAGGATGCAAGGTCAAAGGATGACAAGAATGTGGGCAGGTTAAGACTTTGTGCCTGGAGCACATGAACTACCTGTTTGTTTAGCTTTTCCTTGAGTTTTGTTATGTAGTTGTAGTGCATAAACATAGAATTAAGTATTATACGTATTTTTGTTCATGCACATGAGCCCTGTTATTAGTTCCAGAGCTCCTACCTTGGAACCTGAGGTATTTCAGGGACAGAATATTGCATAAGGCAGTGGAATCATATACAGTTCCACATTCCATTGAATATATTAACCATACATATATACCCCCATCTGAATAAATTAAAATGATCTAACATCACCCCCACCACCATTCAGACAGGCAGCTAATGACACACCTCATTTTGCCCCAAAAATAACGCAATGATTTCATATGGTAGAAATCAGTGTTTGAGCAAGTAGAACCAATAATGTCCAAAAACAAATGTCCAAATAGTAGATCAGCAGTCACCAGTATAGTGACCAATCACATTCCTTATTCAGGCCCACTTTGGGTTCAGTTGAGCCCATTTTCTGGATCCAGAACACTTCCCTTCTTAGAAGTGTTAAGTCCCAGTTCATATTTCTTGTCGTTTTTTTCCCACTTTTAAAGTCCCCATAATATGAGTGAGCTGATCAAATGTCCTGCAGAATTAGAATGTCTCGTGACAAGAGTTTTTTTTTTCCTTTTCTTCATATGTTGGTCTTATGCTCACTTGTTTTCATGTGGTGCTCTCTCTTTGTCTTTCCAATATATTGTTTGTCACATGGACACTGCAACAAGTATGTACCATGGTCTGATGTTACATGCTGCCTCATCTTCTGGGAGTGCCCATCCTTAGATCATATTGGGTTCAGGTACACAGGACACTGGAGGAGCTGTGGGACATAGACTTTCCATTTACCTTTGAGCATTTGGTGCTGGGGCAGTAGGTCCTGCAGACAGAGTGCCATGTGCAGCAGGGTTGCTTCAAGCTCTGTGTATGGTGGCCATGAAAGGGATTACCACCTGTTGGCTCCAGGCTAACCCACCCACTTCAATTTTATGGGAGGAGAGAGTGTAGACAAAATGCAAAATGGAGCAAATCACACCACCCACAGGCTCATTCTGGAGAAGTATCTGAAGGTGTGATCAAGGTGGAGTCTCAATGATTACAGCACTAATGAGTCTCTGATGGGGGAAGTGTCCAGTGGGAGGCAGTGCTCCCAGATCTATGGAGAGTCCCATATTTTACAGGATTTGGGGGCTAAAAATGGGATACAGGAAGGATTTTTTGCTTTTGAACAATCTACAGGAGAAATTGGTGCCGTCATGGGGAAAAATTGCTGTTGAGAGTCCCAGATGAAATTTCCACAAACCTGCCCTTTGACGATTCAGAGACCCAGTTACACTCTGATCATACACTGACTGTGGACTCTGATTGGCTATGCACAAATTCTTTGGTGCAGTGCTGGCCCCGGATATATTTAAACTGGCTATCCACTGTGTTTCGATCCTTACTTTCTGCTTGTCTTCGTGCCATTGATTTTGCTGCCAGAGAGAGAGAGAAAGAGAGGAGTTCAAGGATCGATCGTCCACAACTGAGCTCGCCACCACCACCACATGTTTTTGGCAGTCTAATCACCCCGGGACCAACCTCACCTGCATCCAATCCAGACAGAGTCAAGAGGAGACCCTGACCCGCCACTGCCAGTCCCCAGTCCATTTTATCAGACTAGTACCGCAAAGAAGAAAATATTAGGATATGTCTCTTCTCCTCATCCCTGAGCTGCCTGTTCTCACCAGAGGATCATCTTGAAAAATTGAAGCCTGACATCCACATCGAGGCTGACCCTCACCCCCAAGACTAGCAGTTTGATTTCTTTTGTCAGCATTTTCTACAGTTCAGATGCCAGAATCTTTCACATAGGAACGGTGCCTGATCCCTGAGCTGCCTTTCCACCAGAGAATCTGCTAAAAAGGTAAAAGAAAAAATTAATAATCTGTCTCTGGTGATTACGTTCTTGATTTTAAAAATTGAAATGCAATGAAATAACTGGCTACATCTTCATCCTGATTTTTCTGTGCTTTCTTTCGCTGCCTGTGACAGAGTGTACTAGGGGAGATCACCTTTGATTTTTGAAATATATTTAATAAAAAAAACTCCTTTCAGTCACCAAAGTCAGGATGGAAAATAATTCAGGTGTGTGTCCTCCCTGTCGATGGTCATTGGGACAAAGTGTACTTGGAGGAGCTCAATGAGATCTGAGTTTTTGAACATGATTTTAACAGGTTGTGTGTGTGTTGAAGCAATTTTTTAAATATAAATATTACATAAATATTAAGAGAAAAAGATGAACAAATAAGTTGATGGTCATTGGGACAGAGTGATGTACTTGGGGTAGGTTGATGAGATCTATGAGTTTTTGAACAGAGTTTTAACAGGGTGTGTGTGTGTGTGTGTGTGTGTGTGTGTGTGTGTGTGTGTGTTGGAGCTTGTTTTTAAAATGTAAATATTAAGAGAAAAAGATGAACAAATAATATAATGGACAAATTATTCAGATACCAAACCTGTCTCTGGGGCAAGCAAATAATAATTATGCATCATTCATTATTCTGTGTGCTGCTTTGGCTGGGCCAGATTGTACTCAGGGGAGGTCAAGAAGATCTAAATATTTTAAATATAAATAAAACTCCTTTCATTCACCAGAGGATGAAAACATAATTCAGGTATCTGTGGGGTAATTGAAGATTCATGCATCATTCATGGATCAATTTGGTTGGGACATGTACATGGGGGAGGTTGAGGAGATGATAAGTTTTTTAAATATAAGATTAATAAAGAAATCCTTTCAGTCACTGGAAGATGGAAAACATAATTCAGGTGTCCTCTCTGTCGATGGGACAGAGAGTGTATTTGAGGGAGGTTAAGGAGATCTCTGAGTTATTTTTACATAGAAATATTAATTTAAAAAAAATCTCCTTTCATTCACCGGAGGATGAAAAAAAATAGTTAAGGTACCAACTCTGTCTCGGGGCATCAATCATGCATCATTCTCATTGTTGGCTGCCTATGGTGATGACTGTTCATTGGGCAGAGTGTGCTCGGGGGAAGGAGATGAGAATTTTTTTAACATAATATTAAAACAACTTATGTTTTAGGACTGATTTAAAAGAAAAGAACACTACTGTTTCAGGACTGTGTCATGCTCTTCATTGGCTGTTTTGGCTATGTCGATTGGACAGAGTGTTTAAAAACTCAGGAAAATGGGGAGATGAGGTATTTTTATTTAATATACATTAACAAATAAGAACACTTAAAACAGCCAGAAAATGTGTTGTTGTGATTTATTAACAACTATAATGATGACAATTGCTAAAATAAATTGGCTTGAACATACAGGAAAATCTACAGGAATTTCACCCAAAGTTTTACATGGAAAATACAGGAACAATTAGAGTCCACTACAGGAAAATGCTTTGTTCGATCTGGGAGCACTGGGGAGGAATTGCTCCAAGTATACTGGATGTGGACATGGGGGGCTGGAGTGTCACATTCCCTTGTGAGGTAAACATGGTTAACTGTTTTTTTAATCACACATACAAGAACACCTGTTTGATGTTAATGTTAATTTGGGGAAGTCTGAGCCCCATTGCTTCATGTTAACAGCATGAGCTTCTTGGTTATAATCGTGAATCAAATACTGTTGCTTAACTCATTATTTGTTATTACTGGAAGGTGTAAAGATTAAAGTTGTCATATACTTGTACAATGATTTTGTCTAAGTCCACAATTTATCTTTTTTTCTCTAAATGTATGCAACTATTTGTACTGCTCTAAGTCTAGAATAAGCTTGAGTTTAAAAATAAAAAAATGCCTTTCAGTTGGGGTTTCCCATGTGACAGGGGTATATTAACCACTATAATAATAAGGATTACTGCATGGGGACTATGGGATGGAGATGTAAAGGTGCCACAGGCAACAAAGGAAATAGTCCAAGGGGCCAGATGGGGTGCACCCCAGGGTCCTTAAAGAACTAAGAGAGGTGGTGGCTGAACCTCTGGCTATCCTGTTCAGCCAATCACTGGAAACAGGGGAGGTACCCAAAGACTGGAGGACAGCAGATGTAGTCCCCTTATACAAAAGTGGGAACAAAGAGGAAGCAGGGAACTACAGACCAGTCAGCCTCACCTCGGTAGTGGGAAAGATCATGGAAGCACTACTGAAGGAGGAGATTGGTGGAACATCTGGTTGTCAATGGACTACAGGACCCAAGGCAGCATGGTTTCACCAGGGGAGGTCATGTCAGACCAACCTCATTGAATTTTGACTGGGTGACTAGGGAGGTGGATCAGGGGAGGGCAGTGGACATGGCCTATCTGGACTTCAGCAAGGCCTTTGACACTGTGCCACATAGAGACTATTACACAAACTGGGAATATGGGTGTGGGCAGGACAGTAGTGTGGTGGGTAGGTAACTGGCTGGGTGGCAGGACACAGAGGGTGGTGGTAAATGGCTGTCACTCCACAGAGGAAGAGTGACCAGTGGGGTACCACAGGGATCAGTGCTGGGACCGGTCCTATTCAACATCTTCATCAGTGACATTGCACAGGATATAGAAGGCAGAATTTCACTGTTAGCTGATGACACAAAGCTCTGTAACAGAGTAGACACACCAGAGGTGTAGACAGAATGAGAAGGGACCTGCAGAAACTTGAAGAATGGTCAAGGGTTTGGCAGTTGAAATTCAATGCAAAGTGCAAGATAATGCATATGGGGCAAAAACCCTGGCACAATATATCAGTTGGGGGTGAGGATATAGCATGCACCAAGCAGGAAAGGGATCTTGGGGTTGTCATCTCTGATGACCTCAGGTAGAAACAGTGTGACAAGGCATCAGGTAAAGCAAATAGGATGCTGGGATGTATGGGCAGGGCATCACCAGCAGGAAAGGGAGGTCATAATTCGCTATACAAGACACTAGTGAGGCCCCACCGGAGTACAGTGTACAGTTCTGGAGACCATACCTATGTAAGGACATAGACAGGGTAGAGAAGGTTCAGAGGAGGGCAACAAAGATGGTGCATGGGTTGCATCACAAGTCCTATGAAGACAGGTTGAAGGAACTGAACATGTACTCCCTGGAGGAGAGGAGGGAGAGGGATATGATAGAGACATACAAGTATCTTACGGGAGGAACAGGGTGCAGGAAAACACTATTTTAAGCGAAAAAGATGTTTCAGGACTAGAGGGCATGGGATGAAGTTGGAGGAGGACGATTCAGAGGAAACATGAGAAAGAATTTCTTCACAGAACAGGTGGTGGACAAGTGGAACACCCTGCCAGAGGAAGTGGTGGGGGCTGAAACAATCACGGGATTTAAGAATGCATGGGATAGACATAAAGGAATTCTAGAGGTCAGGGGTAAGGGGAAATAGACTTCTAGGAAAACAAACTGAACTTACAAGCTCAAATGGGCAGACTAGGTGGGCCATAGGCCCTTATCTGCCGACACTGTCTATGTATCTATGTATCTATGTCCTTGGTGTCAACATTAGTGATAGACTCACGTCTGCACTCTGAAAAAAAGGCATTTGGGAAGAGTAACAGGATGCTATGGTGCAGTGCATATGAAGAAGGTAGGAGGAGGAGGAAGGAGATGATACTGCATCTGCACAAGTGCCTGGTGAGGTCACATCTGGGAGTACTATGCGGTAACATCAAAGACCAATCAGATGTTACTATAGGGCATGTCATGAGACACCAGTCCATTAATGATAGAGGGGGCAAACAAGGAAACTGGTTACCATGGTGGCAGATGTTTTTCTCTTTTACAGGTTAAAACTATATCGGTTGGGGTCAGTGAAGGGAGTGTGAGTGCCAGAGAGTGGTGGGGTGAGGGGTATTTAATTTGAATTTGACTACCAGGTAAGTAGGGTGGTGGGTAGCTGGAAATATTCAATAGGAGTTTAGTAAGGATTATTTTACATACAGTATATTATTATATAGAACACAGTAAAGCAGACTGCAATGCTTTATCACAGTTTCTGCCTGTGGCATGCAGCAGAATTCTGCAGCAACATAATATAATCCAGTGGTAATTATTACAATTTATCATGCAGGTAAATGTGACATGCTTATCACAGAATATTGCATCCTAGCTGACTGTGCTTATAAAACTGTTTTGCAGTGGCTGGGAAAGGGAGATGGGTTGTACCTGAGTGGGGTACATATTTATAATAAGATGTGGTAGGAAGGGGTGGGACCCATGACACAGCATGGGCTCTACATGTATGGCAGTCTTTTTTTTTTTTTTAATGTTCTTGTTTTTGTTTTGTTTTTTGGAAAGAACTTTGCCGGGTGATGTTTGTGTGAAATCAGAAAACGTTGCCCCTATATGCATAGTACAAAGTTCCAGACTTCACACCAACTTCACTGGCATAATTTATATTCACTGCATCTGTAGTACAGATATAGTCACTGACTTACATGCTAACAGGAAAGCATTTTACAAAAGCAGTGTAACAAAAAAAAAACTACACCGCACTGTCCATAAATAAGAATGTTAAATTATATTGGAGTTCCACAGACAAATGTAAACCATTGTTTGACTCATAGGGCTCAGTTTTCAAAGCCTCAAGAATGCCACAAGCCTCTGGCATGCTGATCATATTGTGCACAATGCTTGTTGCATCCTCCCAGATGGTGATCAGGATTTTCAATCCCAAGTGCTAAATGTTGCAAGTTAGACCAGCTTCTCCTTGGTCTAACTTGCACCATTTGGGGGACCCGTTTTACAGAGCTTACACCAAATCTTTGGCACAAGCTGCTGTAAATTGAGGAAACTGTTGCAACTGCGCCCAATGTACTAAAATCAGGTGTAGTTGTGTGAAAGGAGTTTGGCACAGTTGTGCCAAAACATGGGTATGACCTGGGGCTTGACACAGCCTTGTGTCAGCATTCAAAAATTGTACCCATAGTTTATAAATGTCACCAGAATCCCAAAACAGATTGATAACCTTAGGATGGATAGTCAGATGAGGTTAAACATTTATTTATTTTATATATTTATCTAAAGCTACTATATGGGATAAAATTGTTAGGCCCAGAGCCCTCATTTACAAGAATGTCCTGAAAACAGCAGTCATCCAAAATGTCACAGTACCTGTTACAGTTGTAAAAAAGAGTGTCCTCCCTCAGTATAAACATCATTAATCAAAACATTAATCCAAAGCACTCTCAATAATTTAAGAGCTTGTATTTAACACAAAACATAAAAATACTGAAATAGCTGTAATTCCTAATAGTGAGATGAAGAGAATTACGTACATTCTGAGCTTGATAAGAATCTGTGTTTAAGCCATAACCAGTATGAGGATTAGGAGTACAACAATATGATTTTAGGAATGTTTCTCAGTGCATAGTGATACTCACACACCATTCACTGTACTGAAAGTTAAGGAATGCTAAAATGGTGAACTGCAGTAAAAACAACTTTATACCAAATACAGTCCCTATTGGACTCAAGAGAAAACCATCCTAACTGAGGTGGTGAACTGCAAAATCACAATCCAGAATAAAACACATTAGCCTGCTATACAAGTTTGATAGTGACAACAGTGCGTTTTTGGATGCATGGCGGTATACCACATCACCAAATTCCAAAATAGGCACAATTCCTTGGCCTTTAACCTGTTACGCTCACACAGGGACAAACACTTTTTTACATGCGGTAACTGCGTCAAACAAGAGTATACCATATTACTTAAAACTGGGACCAAAACTGATCCTTGAAGAACCTCTAAAAAGATAGGTTGTGAGCAGATATTGCCCATTTCTAGGAAGCAGACTGATAGCAATTAGAAAATAGAGATAATATTGTCAGAAAACCAATAATCAAATAATCAAGAAACAAACAGTTTATGATTTATTAACTCAAAAGCTTTACAAAGGTCAATTAAGATAGCACTCCATAAAGACCCCTGCATCTAAAAAAACAAACATGGAATAGAATCATGAAATTAACAAGTGCTGTGAAGGTACAGTGACAGGAACAAAAGTTAGATTGACCGGGAGAGACAGTACTGTGCTCAAACAGAACATGCATTATCTGACCATACACAACCTTCTCCAGCATTTGACGAAAGCATTTGTCTACCAGTGCAGGTTGTCTGGTCATCACACCCATTAAAAAACCTGCCCTTACCACTTCAGCTAGTAAACAGTTCCATGGCTCTACCACCCTTGCTGTGGAGTAAACCTTTCTCACATCTCACCAGAATTTTCCTCCCACAACCTCCAGTTGTGTCCTCTTGTACCTGTGTCCCTATTTCTAACAAATATTTCTTCACTATTGACTTTGTTTATACTCCTTAGAAACTTACAGTTTCAAACATGTCCCCTCTCTGGTGTAACCTCAAGTAGTACGTATTAAGAAACCTCAGCATTTCCTCATATAATTTGCTTTGCTGACCCTGGATCATTTGGTGATCATTCTGTGTACTGACTGTAGCCTGCCTATGTCTGTTCTCAGGTGAGGGCTATACTTAAGCACAGTATTCTAGGTGAGGCCTCACCAGCATCCTGTTTAAGACAGAATTACTGTACTTTTTTCTGCTATCAAAACCCCTCCAATTTCCCCAGCATCCTTGATGCCTTACTGTATGCCTTGTTGCATTGGCTGGTTTGCTTGATGGAGTAACTGATGAAGACCCCCAGAGCCTTCTCCTCCACTGTAGTGGCCAGCCAAACCCCTCACATCCAATATTATGTGTATGGGCTTCTTTTCCTTATGTGCATCACCTTATCTATACTTGCATTAAATCACACCTGCCAGAACTTTGACCACTTCTCTAGTTTTTGTACAGTGGGATCCATCACCACATTGAGTAGTGGTGCTCCATAGTGATACCCAATACTGGATAAGCTGCACTAAGATGAATGCAGTTTCACAGACTGATATCAGGCCCCATCACACCATCAGTTGCACCACTATCCAAAGTGGTGATGGCTATCACTGCAGATATGACTGGAGTTCCCTAACCCCTATCACACTATCTACCCTGCCATATAGCTTTGTGTAATCAGCAAAGGGACACACCTTTCCCAATTTACCCTCCCCTCCATCACTGATAAACATACTGAATTGCAACAGTCTAAACACTGATTTCAACGGTACCCTACTAGTGACCCCTCTGTTCTCTGATTTTGCCCAGTTTACTTCTACCCTCTGTTTCCTTATTGAGCTAGTTCCTTATCCACCTTATGGAATTCTTGTCTAAGTCCTAAGTCCTCCATCTTTTTTCAGCAGTCTCATGTGCAGTCCTGAATCAAAGGCTTTTGCTGAAATCAAAGTATAACAAATCCATCCCTACCCTCTATCTATCACCCTATTAGTTCATTCGGAAAACATTATCAGTTTGGTCTGATAAGCCAGTGTGAGGGATCCGCAAATCATAGTATAGGCTCAAATTGCTCTGGAATGACCTCCCCTCACAAATCCATGCTGCCTGGCATTCTGCAGCCCACTGTCCTCTAGGTAGACTACTAGATCTGTCCTAGTAATAGTCTCCATCAGTTTACTTACTATTGAATAAGACTAACTGGCCTGTAGTTGCATGTCTCTTCCCTGTCTCCCTCCTTGAAGAGTGAGACTGCACCTACAGATCTCCAATCTCCTGGCAGTGCTCCAGTCTCTAGTGAGTCATTAAATAGGTGGATTAGGGTTTCAGTTAATTATATTTCTAGTTCCCTACATACCCTCAGATGCAGGTCATTTGGGGCAGGTGCGTTAGCCATCCTGAGGGCCCCCAAACCATTTCTTATTTTTTCAGACTTGACCACTACACTCCTCATATCTTACCCCTTGTGCATCCTACTTTCAAGTTATAGTGGGTTAACCCTTTTTTGTTATTAGAAATATCATTTTAAAGCAAAAAAAATCACTGTAGTAGGATTGTGTTTCTTGTTGTAAATTAGTTAGCAGAGCATTACAGAGGACCTATTAAGAAAATTTAAACTTTTTTGATAAGAGTTCCCTCTGGGATTTGAACTGGGTGTTAGCAGTACTAGCATGCTGAACAGTTGCTGCAGTATGATCACAAGACATTAGATTGAGATTAAGAATCACAGAGTCAGCTAACATAAAGTCATATTGGAAACCACACACAGCACCAATTAAACACTGTGTAAAAAGCACCTGTCCATGGGTGAGGCCACTTCCTTTAGCTACCAGGATGGATGAACAAGTTTTGTAGGATGCAATAAAAACTTTGGTATGGAAATTTCATGTTTAACAATTATAAGAAATTAAATGCACACCTTACAAGTTTGACAGATATCAGCAAGGTTTAAAAGAAAATATTGAATCAGTTAAAATTTTTCTGTGTTGCAGGAAAACTACAAACTAGATGTCATTTTTATGTTTGCTTGCCAAATGTAAAGAAAATATATTGCTATTGCACTGGGGTGAGAGGTATGGGGTCTTGATCCTCTCTGCCAATCATAAGCTTAGTTTTAGCAATCTCCTTCCCAATACTTTCTGCTTTTCCATTTGATCTTCTTCACAAATTACATAGCTGGAAAGTGTAAAGTGGAAGCTGCTGTGAATCTGTGTAGCACTTTCAAGGTTTCCTCTAGGAACCTTTGTTGTGCTTTTGTACTGCATTCTATCTTCTCTCAGTCCTGCCCACTAACTGTCACCCCTTCCCCAACAAGTGGCAGTGGCTAACATCTATACAGTCTGACAGGGGGGTACATAATCCCACAGTTGTTAAACAACCCCCTTCCACAGTCCAACACTAGGGTACCCAACCACTGATGCCACCAAACGACAGCCCATACCGCATTCCATGACACCAAGGTGCCCAATCACCAGTGCTAAGAAAACAACATAAGCCTGCCACATTCCATGATACTGGGGCACCCAATCACTGGTGCTGCCAAATGACACCACCTATATACTCCATACCCACCAAAGAACACATTGTTTGCCTCTAACACCACAATCCATAACATTGGACCACCCAACCCCAAACAAAACTTCTCCAACACTTTGTGACACTGGATTGCCACACTCCTGCTGCCACCAAACAATACCCCCAACACTACCCAAGACTGTGGTGCCCAACTCTAGTGCCAACAAACACCCCTGCCACACACCTTAACACTAGGGTGCCTGAACCTGGTGTTGCCAAAGAACTGACAGTGAGGTACCCAATCCCCAGTGTCAGGTGGAGACCTGAAAACTGCCCATAATTTTCTTTTTTTACATGAAAAAGAAATCCAGTTATGTCTTCTAGGCCCCTAAACCCCCAACCTGACCCTCCTTAGCAAATCCCACCATCCCAAACCCCCTATTCTTTGCTTACCTTACTAGCATCCTATGAAGTAATCCTCTCAGCCCTGCCACTAATGCTCTACTTACTGTACTTGATGGCAAGCTGACTGAATAAAAGATAGTGTGGTTAATGGTTAAAGACTTTTTGATGCATTTTGAACAATCATTCAGAATGTCATCATTTTTCAACATTTTGGCCCCACATATTTAGCATTGCCTTTTTCTACCTCACACGAAGAAGACAAGTGTAATTTTTCAAATCCCCTACAAAATTTGTTTTTGAATTTGTTCCATGAAATCACCAGGGGGATTTAAAAACATTATGCCTGTCTTGATCACAAACTGTGGATACTAAAAACAATGGGCTCAATGTTCAGAGCCCCAAGAATGCTGCAAGCCCCTGATGTGCCAGTCATTTTGCACATGGGGCTTGTGGCATTCCCCCAGCCCACAATCGGTATTTTCAATCCTGAGGGCCAAATGCCACAAATTAGACTAGCTTTTCCCTGGCCTAACTTGAGCCATTTTGGAGACCTTTTGTGATCAAAATCTCAAAAGATAAAAAATATATAAATGTTTCTATTTTTTTTTCATACTGACCCCAGCTTTTCAGCATAGCTTTTTTTACCTCGCATCATGAACATGACAGGTGTCATGTATCAAATCTTGCTCAAAATGTGTTTTACAATGATGCTGCAAAATTATGTTTTGGGCAGGATTTCATAAATAGAAATGCAGCAAAATTAAATTTCACCAGCAAAGTTCCGGGAATTTTGGGAATTTTGCCTGTGAAATATTTTGTGAAATTCATGCATTTTGTGGACTATTCAGCACGGTGTGAAATGTGGATTTTCACCACCCCCAGGTTTATATTTAAATAGTCAGTAAATGGATTTTAATCCTGTTTCAAATGAGGAATTTCACCCACGGGTGGTGAAATTCCACCTACGGGTGTCGAAATTCCATATTTTGTGGGCAAAATTACGTATTTCGCTGGTGAAATTCCGGATTTTGCTACTGCAAAATATTTAGCAAAATGCACAAATTTTGTGAAATATTCTGCAGAATGAAATTTCCAAATGTTCACCCATCTCTGTTCATAAATGAGAGCTGTTTTGTTCATAAGGTGAGGTAAAAAAGACAACATTGAAAATTAGGAACAAAATCTCAAAAACAACAGCATTATTAAGAAGCATTGACATTTTTTCAATGTTTACTCATGATGGTGCGATTGTTTTATATTTGAAAACCACATTTTTAGTTGTTTTTTTTCAGTTATTTAAATTTTTCAATATAACATACTGAATTGTTACAATTTTTGATGCTTTATTGTGATTTAAAAATGAAAAAAGAAAAGCAACTTTTATTAATTCAGAAACAATAATTGAAAAGTCAAATTAACAATAACGGGCTGATTCTAATATATAAAAGAAAAAATATATAACTGTATGTCAGGGATATAAAATATTGCTCTCTGCAATTTATTTGAAAATGTCATCCACTAACCACACTAATTAAGAGGAAATATCTCTAAACAGTCTTACAAAATAACATGTATATCCATATGTATAGAATTATCCTATGTATTTTGTTTTTTACAGCTTTTAACAATGTAGTAATAATATACAGTATCACACCCTTAAAGAGATAGTATATTGCCTGGAATTAATAATAACTTTCAGATGTAATCCGCTATCACTTCTTACATCTGAAGTATTTTTTTTTCTTTTCTGTTTGCTAATTAGAAGATTTGCCACCTGGCAGTACTGAGGTGATGTGTAGAGCAGCACTTTGTCAAGAGGCTCAAAAGAGTCAGTTCTGTTCCTCCCATTACATCATGAACACTGAGACTACACTGACTGTGATGTCATTAATAACCAAGGAGAACCATTTCTCACTGCCAGATAATTCTTTCACATGAAGCAGCAGGGATTGGCTCTTCTTGATTACTAGTGATGTCACAAAATTCCTACATTTTGAATGGTAACTTGTCAAAGACATTACTCAGTCTGCAAGGGTTGGGGTGCCTCAAAGTATTTGGTTACAATTCTGGTGATGTAGTGGAAGGAACAGAACTGACTTTTTTTTAGTTGGCTATCTTTTCCTCAGTTTGGGCCTTTGCTATTCTGACTTCCCTCACTGCTTATTTCTGCCTTAACTGGTACAGCTTTCTGTCCTGCTCCTTTTGTGTTTCCGTATACTTCCTGAATGCTAACTTTTTCTCCCTATCTTTCCCCATGGCCTCTTTTGAGAACCATAGTGGCTTTTTCTTTCATTTTTATTTGTTCATTTGCTTCACACAAAGGCTTGTTGCCTCAGTGATGGCAGTTTTGATGTTTCCCCATTGTTGATCCATCCCTCCTTCTAGCCTGTTAGTAATGCTTTTCTAAGGCACTCTCCCATCTTGCCAAAGTCCGCCCTCCTGAAGTCCAGTACCCTCACTTTTGTGTGCCTTGACTCTTTAGCTGAGTTTATCATGAACCACACTGTTTGATGGTCACTTGTTCCCTGAAGATATACAGTATTCTTTCTAGGTTTTATAGAGAATGCATTATAGTGATTAATTTAGTACGTAGGATTGGATTTAGGTTTCTAAACAAAATGAAACCATCATTCTTGATGACCTAAATCTTGTCTGGCATAGTACCAACAATAAATGTAAACAACTGAGAGACTTTTGTGAAGAATCAAGCTTCACACAATTAATACTGGAAATTACTCATTGTGACCCCCAAAACAATGCTAATACCTCAATAAATAACCTGATCCTTACCAACAGACACCAAAAATTCTCCCATGTGGCTGTCTTTCACAATGATGTTAGTGACCACTGTACAGTGGCCTGCATTAGAGGCCTGAAAAGATTTAATACTACCAGCATATTTATTTGAAAAAGAGCTTTCACAAATGTAGGTTTGCCTATTACCTAGCTGACTTGAGAGATATAGACTGGGGAAAATTCTATCTGGCCACTGATGTCAGTGAAGCAGCCTTTAATTTTAATGACACCTTAACTAGTATCATCGGCAAACATGCCCCTATGAATACATGCAGGACCAAGAAGCTCTCTTGCTCATGGCTCAATGCTGATCTGAAAGTACACTAAGCAAAAGGGAACTACTATGGACTGCAGCAAGATGCACTAAACTTCCTTCAGTTTGGGCAGATTTCAGATGTAGTCAGAACGAATGCACCTAATTGGTTAGATTCTCTAAGGCAAACTACTATTTATCAGCCTTCAAGTTGGTGAAAGGGAAATCTGCTAGATTTTGGGGGGTCATAAAGTCAATGGATAGAAATAGACTTTCCTCTACTTTGCCTGACCTTAACCGACAAGCCTGAAATCCTGAATCGCTCCAATGTTCACTTCTCCATTGCAAGCCTAGCCTTCAACACCTGAAATGCCACTGCCCTAAGTACAGACCCACCTAAACCAAACCCTCCATCAACCAATGGTACTTTTGCATTCTTCCCATTTCAGTTCAAGCAAGTAGAAGACCTGCTACTACACCTCGACATGAAGAAAGGCACTGGTGCTGATAGAATAGGCCTTTTTTTCCTCAAATCTGAGTTTCATCATTTAACTACTCCCATTTTGCACTTGTTTAACTTCTCATTTGCCTCCTGTGTTGTACCCAATACTTGTAAAATAGCACATGTACTTCCTTTATTCAAATCAGGAGACCCAATGAATCTGAAATCTTGATTTAGTAGTTGCCGTATTGGTCCTTGCAAGAATAGATCCAGAAGCAAATGATTTGATACCTTTTAATGGACCAACATAGATGTAACAACAAGAACAAAGTGCTCTAGCTTTCGGACCAACCAGTCCTTCTTCAGAAGCTCAAAAGCTAGTAAATGCTCAAGTAAGAGATTACCTCAACAGGTTAAACTTAGTGAATCTGTCCCAGTCTGGAATCAGGCCATCCCACTGTACAACTACTGCCCTTGCCTTGGTTCCAAATGACTGGCTCCTTGCCATGGACAAAAAACAGATTGCAGGTGCTGTATTTCTGGTTCTTAATAAAGCATTCAACACAGTCAACCATGCTTTACTCCTTGAAAAGTTAAATTATCATGGCATAACTGGCCTGGCACTTTGAGGGTTCACTAGTTACCTGTCAGGAATGATGCAACAGTTAAAGATGGAAGGCTCACTCTTACCACACCTCCCTCTCACAAGAGAAGTACTGCAAGGTACCATACTCAGACCTTTTCTGTTTTTGATCTATATTAACTCCATCAAAGCTAATGTGAGCAAAGCAGAAATCTACTTATTCACAGATGACACTGTGCCTGTACCTCCAAATCCTCATTACAAGAAGTCTGTGCAGAACTCCAGGCTGAATTTGATCTCCTTCAGTATAATCTGTTACAGGCCAACCTTCTCCTAAATGCTAAAAAAACTAAGGCCATGTTATTCCACTACAACTACCTTACCTCCTTCCCCCCAAATCTCTCCTTTCTGCCTCCTATCAAAATCCTTCTTGGTGATGACCTAGAAGTTGTTGGCAAATTTATGTGGCTGACATGTCTGTTGGATCACCACCTGCCCTTCTCTGCTCACATTGACTCTCTTGCAAAAAAGCTAAAGCAAGGACTCAGCTTCTTCTTTAGGAGTAAGTCCCTATTCCCAGTTGAAGTCAGGCAGAGGTGGGTACAGGTCACTTTTATCCCACTGCTAGACTACACAGATGTGGTATACGGCCGATGCTCAGACACTTTACTGCACCTGATACCAACTGCGCAGCATCAGTTCTACAGTGAAGAAAATCACAGCGACATTGTCGGCAGTCACTGTAATGGTCTCCTCTACCCAACACTGGTGCTGGGGATGTGTTTTCCCCCATTCCTAAACTAACTCTGACTGGAGTTAGCCATCTTAAGTAGAGATCCAGTGAATTTAAATTCTGCCAGTGAAGTGAATGTGAAGTGGGCACTTTGCGTTGCCACTCCGCTACACTGAGTGGGCAATGCAAAGTGCTCACTCCTCCTTGTCATTACCACTTCACGTTAAGGCAGAATGGCAATGTGAAGTAAGGTGAAGTCATTGTTTTTAATGGACTTTGTGTTCCTCATTATGATTCTAAGTGTTCCACTTGGTGTTTCAGATTTGGCAGCCCCTCCACACATCACATGGCTTACTGTACTGTAAGTCACATGCTCTTTATCTAGGCAGGAAGGAAGTGAGTCATACAAGCAGACACTTCTACTTTCTCCTCTGCAGACAGAGAGAAAGGAATGTGTTTTGTGACTGCTGATACTTTGAGATCAGAGCGAGAAGAGTTAAACTTTGATTTAGACCCAACAGTTTTTTTAAAAGCTAAATTTTTTGTCTTTTCTGTATTCTTTCTTACTTAATTTGTTCTTTCTGTAAATGTTATATTTCTTACCTTTATAAGTAGTTAGTTGTTTGTTCTCTCCCCCCAAAGCAGGACTAGCATCTCCTCCTGTCCTGACTCTGAGGCAGTTAAACCACCACCACCACCACCAAGTCCAGCACCAGCTCCTCTGCAGCAGGATGTGCCTGTTCCCCCAGGCCCAGATGTGGATCCCATCTCTGTTCAGCACCGTGACCAGTCAGCTGCCAGTTCACCGGGCCCTTCCCTGCCTGTGCCTGGTCCTCCCTGCACCTCCGTTGTTTGGTGTTTTTTTGACTGTGTCGGGGGGACAGCAGTGTGGTCAAGTGCTGCCTATGTGAGGTGGAGGTGCACCACGGCCCCTTGGGGACTCACCTGGGGACTGGGGGTCAGCACACCCATATGCTCAATCACCACTAGTTGGAGTAGCAGGCTGCCACAGAACGGACCATGCCTGCACCTGCTGGCCGTTCTGTGGCAGAGGGTGCAGCTGGGCATGGTGGCATTCCTAAGAAGAGGAGGGCCACAGCAGCATCTGCTGCTCCACCAGGATCGCATAGAGGGACATCAGTTGCAAATTATGTCCATGCTGGAACTGCTGCTGGATCACCATTGGATCCCACATTAGTTTTTTTTCTCACACCATGTGCACCCCACACCTTCCTTGCAGTGTTATAAAATGTATTCCTCCACCATCCCAACCCTTGTATATAATTATGTCCTTTTTAGTCTTCCGTATGCATGACACTTTGTATTCTGAGCAGTGAAAATATACTGTGCTAAACTGCATGTGTGCAGTCAGTCTTCTTTCCAGTCTGTGTATGTACTGCAGACACTGTCCAAATCCCTGACTTAAAAACACTTTTTAATGAGTACAATGGTGGGATAGTAAAGCCTGGAGAGATGCTACAAAACAGGCTTACAATACATCCAAGTAGCTAGTAAAAAAATTAGTGTTGTGATTCGTGACGTGATCATAAATCATGACTCCTGACTGCATTTGTGACCATGATGATGAAGAAACATGAATGCCTACAACTGTACTTCCCTGGGCCCCGATGAGGTGTGGCACAAAACTCCCCGACTTAAAAACACTCATTAATGAGTACGATGGTGGGATGGTGAAGCATGGAGAGATACTACAAAACAGGCTTACAATATATCCAAGTAACTATTTAAAAAAATTAATGTTGTGATTCATGACGTAATTGTAAATTGTGATTTGTGACTGCATTTGAGACTGTGATGATGAAGAACGTGATTTGCATCACGAGTGACTCGTGATGATGGTCCTGACTTAAAAACGCATATTAATGAGTACAATATTCATGCAAAATTATGCACCACACCTGTCCAGTACTCTAAGGGAAGCCAAAGGAAAAAAACAGTGACTTAAGTTAGAGATGTAGATTGGGCCCTAAAGAGATGAAATGCACAAACAGCTTAAGATTGCGCTGCTCACTGAAGAGATACAGATGCAAAGGCACAACACCTAACCAGTGCTTACCATCAGAAATTCAAATCTGCAAAAGAATTCCTTTGCCAGTCGGGGTGGGCAGAGGGCAGTGTACTGCACTGCTGCAGTACCAGTCACTAGTACTAGTAAAATACCAAAAAGAAGTTAAAAAATTACACAGCTGCAGTGGACAGCAGGTTCACATTGCTGAAATTATGTGGTACAATAAAAGGTGTCTGATTTGATGACACTCGTCACACACACACTCACACACACACACTAAGTAATGCGTAGCAAATTGAAAACTTCAGTAATATAACCACATATTTCAAACAAACTAAAATTATCTACTGCTACACCACAACAATCAGCAAAAAGATGACAGGAATTATTGAAAATATTACTGTGTGTACATTAACACAGTTATACAAGAAAAATTTCACCAAAACAGAAAGCACTGTCTTTTTCTCCAAGTTAATCTACCTACACCACAGATACACTCCTCCCCCAAAGCACACTTCCACTGTCTCTCAGTACACAGACTGAATATTGTACATTAATATTCAAAATCCACACACAAACAATAGACGCTCGATGATATGATCACAGGAGGGTTTCCTATAATCGATGAACTAAAGTTTCAGCAAAACAAAAGACCCCAAAAGGCTTTTTTAACAGCTTTTAGAAGGTTTGAATCGAAGAGCTCTCAGACCAGATTGTCTCCTACAGCTTCATACACACACTACCCCAAACTGAGGCTGTGCAGAACAATCTAGAGCTCATGTGACCTAAACCCATCAATCACTGCAAAATTCACCTTTGGAGCTTAAAAACAAGGCGAAGTGAGGTGGAGTACATTGTTTTCAATGTACTTCACTTAAGAATTGGTGGAGTAGTGGTTTGGGAAGGTGGAGTAATGTGAAGACATTGTTTTCAATGGACTTCACATTACCCATTATAATGCAAAGTACTCCTCTTCGCATTGCGGAGCACTCCGTGAATTCACCTTCACTCCATGGATCACTTCACAGAGCGAAGTGGGGCCACTTCGCCCACCACTAATCTTAAGTATGGAGGGTGCTGGGTGAAGAGACCTCCACATGGGAGGTGTGGGGGGAAAGCCCCCCACAGGAAAAACTGGTTCCCAAGAAATAGCACAACATCTTTTGGCGCTGTTGTGCTGTTGCTGTGCCATCGGTTGACAAGAAATTTGTCGCCATGGCATAGCGGAACCCTACTGCACTCACTTGACATACTCTACCACAGAGCAATATGGTTCATCACAAATGCCCACCCTTGCACTCACCATTGCAACTTATAAGCTTCTTTGGGCTGGTCTTCTCTGTCCACTAGATGACTTTTACATGCTCTCACATGGCTCTACAAAGCCCTTCTGCTAAAATTTCCATCATACATATCCTGTCTTTTTCATTGCTTTGTACACCTCTTTCCACTAGAATGTAGCTCTTACTTCTTGTTGGATGTCCCTGACACTTTTTCCCATTTCAGCAAAATGGCCATCAGTCATTCACTCCCTGAAGCATGGAATAAAGTACAACTGACTCTCAAAGTGCAAAATTTGGTTCCTCTAAACATTTTTTTAAAAATTAGCTACCAGCAAACTGAACAATACCTGCAAATACCACCTCCAGTAGTGATCCAATGCTGCCATGTGACTATTTCCTCTCTCTTCTGGTTAAGCCTGTTGTAGAAATCCAGCAACCAGGGCTGTGGGCCCACCTTTTACCCCATTCTATTTATGTGCACACCCTTTCTTCCCTCAATCCCACTCACTCCATGCTTCATCCTTGCTACCACTCTATCTCCTTCTAGGCTCATGCTCATTTCCTGCCTGTCCCATGTCCCATTACTGTGATTATACATTATTGATGAAATGCTTCCTCAATTTTCTTTTTTGGGTAGGTGACTTCATTGAAATTTTACTACCTGTACTTATGATTACTGTACTTGTATCTGATTCAATGGAATTGTAAATATTGTATATATGTCACAAGCTAGTTGTCTGTAGTCTTCCAATGTGCACATTGATTTATTTATTGAAATGTTTCACCAGGAAGGCACACTACACAACAAGTTGCTTGTCTCCTTGTGTGACCTGGGGGGGGGGTACAGTTGGGTATGACAATAGATGTACAATTAACATTTATCATAGCTGTGGTACAACATACATTAGCATTAAATGACACAACATTATACATCTGTGGAGAGGATTACAGAATTAGAATTAACATGACTGAGAGTAGCACATACAGTAATACACACAGTAATATATACAGTAATATATAATATATACTAAGTGCAGTTGTTCAGATACGAGTGAGCAAAGAACCCAATTAAGTGCTGAGGAGTAGGGGCTGTGGAGAGAGGGGGAGGTAAGGAGTCAGGAAAGTAGAGGGGATATAAGGGAATAGGTCTGGGGCTGGGTGCAGCCTAGAGCTGGCCCCTCCATGGTGCTGAGAACCCTGCCAGGGGCTGATGCATGGAGGCCAGGAGGAAGAGGGTAGGGGGTAGAGAGAGAAAGGAAGAGGGGAGGGTGGGGGTGGTCGTGTGGAATAGATTATAGGTAGATGGAGAGGAGAAGGCTCAAGTTGGAGAGGGAGGGATTTTTGTAAGCGGCAAAGTAGGCTTTGAAGGGGAGCTACATTGGGGGGGTTAAACAGGAACAGTTTACAGAGAGGTAGTTGTGTAAGGCAGAAGCTAGTGATTGAGAGGTGGAGGAATGTCATATTTGGGAGGGTTTCAGATTTTGGGGAAGCAGTGGGTAAAGTCTAATTGACCGATAAGGGTAGAATGGTGGGGGACCAGCAGAGTGCTGTGTCAGCAGATCTAAGGGAGTGGAAGGGAGGAGGGGGAGGGGAGAGGAAGCATGAGAGGTGGGAAGGAAGTTCTCCTAGCCAGAATTTGGAAGTGAATTTTGCACAGTGTGCGAAGCATCTGTTAGCAAGTGGGGGAAAGGACAATGCATGCTATAGGTCACAATGATGAGTATGGGGAAGAGCATCAAGGGCAAAGTGGCAGAAGGAGCTAAAGAGAGAGTCCACTCTGGCTAAGGAGAATTTGGGAGTGGCACCATAGACTACAACACAGTAGTCAAAAATGGAGAGGATCATCTTCTGGACATGTTTGTGCTGTGCCGTAGGAGGGATTCAACTATGGTATCTAAATACGGCACCTAGCTTGGGGCACCATTTTTTCAGAATGGCATCAATGTGGCCAGAGAAGCTGAGGTGTTGGTCCAGCCAGACTCCAAGGTATCTGAAGGAGGAAGTGTCCTCAAGGATTGTCCCATCAAGGGTATGGAAAGATGGTAAAGGGTGAAGTCTGGAGAGTCTCTGCCTAGTGCTGAAGGTCATGGAGACTGTCTTTTTGGCACTTAAGAAATGCTGATGTGAAGCAAACCAGAGTTGAACCCGGAGGAAGTCATGCTGCAGGGTGGTTACTGCCTTGATGGGGTATTTGCCAGAGATGAACAGGACAGTGTCATCAGCATACATATGGATAGATAAGGAGGGAGAACAGACTGTAGGAAGGTCATTTAGGAAGATGGAGATGAGAATGGGTCCAAGCACAGAGCCCTGGGGGACTCCTGTAGGGATTGGGAGGGGTGGAGAGATGGTATCCTGAATCTTGACAGATTGCATTCTGCCTGTGAAGTACTGTAAGCTCTAAACCAGTTATGATCAGTAGGTAACAGACCAGCATTAATAATGGAGTCAAGAAGCAGGGCATGGGAGACTGTGTCTAAAGCCTTGGCGAGGTCGACAAAAATATCAGATGTGATGAGGTCGTTGTCCATCCTGGTAAGGATGGAGTCAGTGAGCCTAAGAAGGGAGGTGATTGTAGAATGGTTCTTCTGAAAGCCAGATTGGAACGGAGTGAAGAAAGAAAAGGCAGCAAGAAAGGAAGTTAGTTGAGAAGGACTAGGTGTTCTTGGAGTTTGGCGAGGGCAGGCAGGAGTGAGATTGGGAGGAAGTTGGTAGGGGAGGAAGGGTCCCCACCCTTTGGGAGGGGGAGGATGACCACATGTTTCCAGGGTGATGGGACAGAGGCAGACTTGAAGAAGAGGTTTAGTATTAGAGAGAGAGGGTAGGCAATAACAAAGTCTGAGAGGTTTAGGAGTTTGGGGTTGAGGTCATCGGGACAGGAGCCTTGGGAAGGATTGAGAGAGAGGAGGGTGGTAAGTGTCTCCTCAGGAGAGACAGGAGTGAAGGAGAAAGAATTGTGAGGTGGGGAAGGTTGAGTGATGGAGGCAAGAGGGTGAAGGGAGGAGGTGGTTGAAGGGTGGGACTTCAGGAGGACTGAGGCAGAAGAGATGTAGTAGGAGTTAAACTCTTGAGCTACTAAGCATGGTTCAGACACTATTGTGTTATTTATGTTGAGCACTGGGGGTGGGGGCAGAGTAGTAGGGGAGAATAGAGAATGGACCACTTTCCAGAATTTAGCAGGAGAATTAATGTTATTTAGGAATGAGGCTTTAAAATATTCAGACTTGACACACCTGGTTGCTTTTGTACAGGCATTCCTTAGCCTGCGCTAAGTAGTATAGTCTGAGGGGAGCTGGGAGGCCTTGTGTTTCCTCCAGGCTTTGTCACGCTGTCTGAGATAGGTCATTAATTTAGGAGAGATTCAGGAGTGATGGTTACCTCAAATTCTGGAGTGTTTGAAAGGGACGTGGGTGTTCCAAGCATCTAGAAATTTGCCCTTGAAGTATTAAAGGGCTAGGTTGATGGGTGGGGCTGAGGCAATTGGGGACCAGTCAGTGTTGGTTAATTCATTGAGGAGAGGGTTAAGATTTAGAGAGCTAAAGGAACGGAGCAGCAGGATTTTGTGTGACCGTTTTGGTCTGTGAACCTTTCAGACTACGAAAATTGGATGGTGATCACTAAGAGCATCTAGGAGGATGCCTGATTTAATGACTCAGTGTGGGTGGGAAGTGAGTGCCCAATCTAACAGGGAATGATTAAGGGTTTTATGGTTTAGTCAGGTGGGTTCTTGGATGAGTTGGGAGAGATTGAGGGCAGAGATGTCATTTTGTGTGTTGGAGGTAGTTAATGATAACCAGTTTAGATTTAAATTGTCTAATATATTTACCTCTTCTTTGTGAGACAGGGATGTTATAGAGGTAATGAGGTCCATAGTGACAGAGGGGTTGATACCAGGGCAACAATAAATGCCAGCAAGAAAGACAGGGGAGGAGAAAGTCAAGGTAATATTTACAACTAGGGCTTCATAGGATAAGGGTAAGGAGGTTGAGAGGATGGTAGTAAACTGTAGTGAGGATGAGATATAAAAAGCTACTCCACCACCCCTGCTGCCTCTGTCCTGCCTGATTATGGAGTAGCCTGGGATGTCAATGGAGGGATCTGGTAATTTAGCATTTAGCCATGTTTTGGTTAAAATTAGGATATCAGGCGTGAGGGATAGTACCATCGGATGCAAAAGGTCAATTTTAAAGATGAGGCTGCAGCTATTTAAATGAAGTATCTTGAGTTCTTTTGGGAGAAGGCAAGGATGCTGGAAGCATGTGCATTATTGGTACAAGAACTACTGGGGGGGGGACCAGTGTTAGGATGACCATTATCTGAGGTGAGTAGGAGGAGTGATAGTATGAGGAAGTGGAGTTTGTGGCATTGGTGGTGGGTTGAATGTTTGGGAAGAGTTTGGGGGGAGTGGTGGCTAGGAGAGTGGGCAATTAGTAGTCAAAGAAAAGCAAGGTGACTAGGTATTGTGATTAAGGTGGCAAGCGGGAAGAAGTGGCAGTGGGACCAGAGTATGGGGGGGGTATGAGTAATTGCAAGAATGGAGTTAGGGGCTAGTGCAGCAGGTGGAGTGATGGCAGGAGTATTAGATTGAGGGGTTTTAAAATAGAGAGGAATAATGAAGGAAAGAAAAATGAATAAGAGGGGAACTGGGGAAAGAAGGGGGGCATGCTGTATCTTAAAAGCGGACATTTGCAGGCTGGGTAGAGTAGTTAGCAGGGAAGGAGCACTGTGAGTAAAGCTGGTAGGAGAAACTGACAGCAATAGTGGCAACTAACAGTTGGAGTCACCTGCAGCAGCAAAACTTTGCAATTCTGAAAGTATTTAGAGAGGGACAACTTAGCAGCAGAGGGTAAGGGATTTGTGTGAAAGTTATCTTTATTTATCCTGTAAAGTAGAGTAGTATGTAGGTGAGCCAATGAACAGTAGAGAAGGGCAATGGGGAGTGGCCTAGGTGCATTTAATAGAGGCAGAGGCCGGGGTCGGGGTTGTCATGTGGGAAAAAATATAGAGTTTAAAACTAAGCGGACAACTATCTAGAAGCAGCACTCAGGGCAAGCCAAGGATCAGCAGCACTCAGGGTGAGCCAACTGCATTCAAGAAGAGTCCAATCACAGACGAAGCTGTATAGGGTGGCAGCCAGTATTGCAGGACCTTAGTTGGGAGACAGAGCCAATCAGCATCCAGCTTTGAAGTCCCAGCACACTTGCCACTGCTGCCTCCACAGAGAGCTTGGTGACATGCCCAAGGGGCTGACCTGGAGTATGAAGAGGGATCTGCGGCTGAAGCTGGTGATGTTGCTGGGCTGGCTTCTAACCACCACCAGCTCCACAGAGAACTCAGTGATGCACCCAAGAGGCTGACCTGGAGTATGGTGAGGGATTTGCAGCCAAAGCTGGTGATGTTGCGAGGCTGACTTTTTGCCGCTGCTGAATCTACAGAGAGTTTGACGATGTGCCCAAGGGGTTAACCTGAAGTATGGAGAGGGATCTGTGGTCTATGCTGGTGATGTTGCTTGGCTGGCTTCTTTCTGCTGCCACCCCCACAGAGAGCTTGGCGCTGTGCCCAAGGGGCTGACCTGGAGTATGGAGAGGGATCTATGGCTGAAGCTGATGATGTTGCTGGGCTGGCTTCTTGCTGCCACAACCTCCATGAAGAGCTCAGCAACGTGCCCAATGGGCTGACCTGGAGTAAGGAGAAGGATCGTCAGCTGAAGCTGGTGATGTTGCTGGGCTGGCTTTTTGCCACCGTTGCCTCCACAGAGAGCTTGGCGATGTGCCCAAGGGGCTGACCTGGAGTATGGAGAGGGATCTGTGGCTGAAGCTTGTGATATTGCTGGGCTGGCTTCTTGCCGGTACCACCTCCATGGATATCTCAGCGATGTGCCCAAGGGGCTGACCTGGAGTATGGAAAGGAATCTGAGGCCAAAGCTGGTGATTTTGCTGGGCTGGCTTCTTGCCACTGCTGCCTCCACAGAGAGCTTGGCAATGCACCAAAGGGGCCAACCTGGAGGGGGATGAGAAGGCAAAGAGTTAGATCATATAACTATTGTTCCTTTTTGACTGACATTATGCATTGTCTATGTGTTTGACTGCTTCTATTGTTACTATCCTTCACTTCACTGTACAGCCCCTCCTGTTTATGTTGCATCCAATATATACTGTATGTTGTTTATTGTTGTATACAATATTTACTGTATGCTTATTGTACATTATGTGTCTCTCTCAGGACCGCCTTGTAAATGAGCTTGCTCAATGACATTTTCCCACTCAATAAACTTGAACTTGAACTTGAAATAATCAAGATATTGCTATACATGAACCTGTCATTGGGAAAATATGAAGAAGTACAAGCAAAATGCCTAAGTAATGTTTTATTAATTTAATAAGGATGAAGACTGAATGAGCTCAATGATATTTAAAAGATGGCATTGGTGCTATTGAAATATACAGACAGATATAGCCTTAATTTGCTTTCAAGGCATACAGTATACGATAGTTATGTAATTATGGTCATGAGGTAGAATGGTTCAGACATAAGAAGGTAAATCACTGTAATTAATGGCTAAGAGATATATGTTACTAGGTGTAATGCAGTGTCAGTGGTTCAGCAGGCTGCACACTTGTCTCTGTTTCTGGAAGATCAGAAGGTTGTGGGTTCTATACCCACACCAGGCACTTGGGCTAAATCTCAATACTGACACTGCAGTGCAGCATGACTGGAGTGCTGCACTCCTGAGGTGCCATCTTTCAGATGAGATGTTAAATCAAGGTCCCATCTACCAGTTCTGGTGGTAGTTCAGGTGGATGTTGAAGATTCCGTGACACTTCTCAAAAAGACTAGGGGAATTTTATTGAAAACAAAAACTATAAAATCAAAGAAAATAAATGAGCTGAATGAGCTCAATGTTGTTTAAAAGACAGTATTAGTGCTGTTGAATTATACAGACAGATATAGCCTCAATTTGCTTTCAAGGCATAAGGTATATGATAATTATGTAATATGGCCATGAGGTATAATGGTTCAGACATAAGGTAAATATGTGTACTCTATAGAAAAGTGAAATATATGTTACTAGGTCTAATGCAGTCTCAGTGGCTCAGCAAGTTGCACACCTGCCTCTGTGCCCAGAAGATCAGAAAGCTGTTGGCTCTATCCCCACACCAGGCACTTGGGTTAAATCCCAGTGCTGATGCTGTAGTGCATCATGAGGGGGTGATGCATTTTGGAAGTGCCATCTTTCAAATGAGATGTTAAACCTGGGTCCCATCTGCTTGTTCTGGTTGTAGTTCAGGTGGATGTTAAAGATTCCACGGCACTTCTCAAAAAGAATAGAGTAATTTTACAGAAAACAAAAACAGTAACATCAAACAAAATAAACTTACAACCATCGAGAAATAATGCAAAACATCAACGAAAACCCCATTACATCCCCAGTTGACACATGAAATAGAAAACATTCAGAATACAATAGTCCTTTATATTATACTGAAAGTACCCTTAAACCTGAATACTGTAAAGGAAAGGAACTGAACATGGAAAACAAAAAGGAAAAAGAAAGAAAAAATGATGACTGTAAGAAGAATATATCAACAAGTATCATAAGTCAGTACAGTACCAGAAACAAAAACTTCTTCAGTTACAGCAGAATATACATAAACTAAAACAGAAATTAAGTCACACAGCTTACCATTTCCCCCCACTGTTTACAGTAAACCTCCTTAAACACAAGCTATTCGATACCAAGAACATCCGCTTGTTCGTTGGGGAGCCTTTGGTAGTCCCATTTTTTAACCTACTTTAATATGCTCTCAACCAATAATGCAACTGACAAAGGAGTTGACTGTATTTGCTGTGTCAGAAATTGACATCTGGCTTGCCAGAGAAAAATTGTTAATCATGCAGAAATAACAGTTAGGGTACTGGGGTTAAACTGTCTAAGTAACCCAGAGTAGTTCCTTAGAATCAGGGTTTCATAAGACAGGGATTTCAAAACAGGCCACTGCCATCTGATAAATAAAAAGCCCCAAATTTGTAAAATATCTGGGCACGTTAAAAAGAAATGCACCTGTGTTTCATCAACCTGATGGCATTCAACTCTAGGGCAGAATCTCTCCTCTAGAGATTTGTGCTTCAGGTTACCTTTGACCCCTAACCTGACATGGCAGCAAAGCCACAACACATCCCAAGTATTACATGGGATTCTGTGATCATTTAGCATCGTAAGAGCTAATTTCATTTTTAAGAAAAAGCAGGAAGGAAATACAGTACAAATGGCATGAATTGTGGACATTACTTGGGCATATAGCTGTTATCTGGAGAGAGTAGTAACTGACTGTTTACACACTTTCCATCGTCTGGCCTTATGGAGGAAGGGGTCAGCATACTCTGGGACACAATAAGAAGCCATAACCTTAGAGTGGAATTAAGTCCCATTTAGAATTATAAAGCTGCAACAAAAGCTTGGTCCATTCCTGCCAGGGATGGAGAGTAGGCTCCCAACCTAATTTGAAAGTGGAGAAGGAAAAAAGAATGAAAGAGAACCAATGCATCAATCATACTGAGGCCTCCCAGTTTCACAGGAAGACAGGTGGACTCTCTTTTAACTGGGTTCAATCTACTCCCCCACAGCATCTGAAAAACTACTGAATAGGCATGTTTCTAAAGTAGTAGTTGGGGGGGGGATAAAACTTTGGTAAGTAACTGTAGGAAGTAAACATTTCTTGACGGTAAGAATCCTCTTTTGTTTGGAAATTTTCCAAGATTACCAAATATGAATTTTTCTTTCATAAACTGAAATACAGTTTTCCCAGTTAATTTGGGAAAGTTTTCCTTGGTCAAAATAGAGGCCTAAGATCTTAACTGGTGTGTACGAACTATGGATACCAGTAATATCCTGATGAGAAGGGGGGTGGGTTAACAGGTCCTACAACAAGTCAAGTGCTCTTTCTCACAGTTTATCTGAGCCCCTGAAATAATTGAATAGTTTAAAATTGTGTTAAGGCTTCAGCTCCTGAAGCTAGATTTCATATGAAAAGGCACACATCATCTGCAGAAGCCAAAACCTTTTGTGGAACCAATCCTTCTTCCAGAGAAAGTCCTTCTATGCCTTGATTATTGATTATGTTCCTAATTAAGGGATCCAAAGTGAAAGTGTAATGGAGGGGGCTTACAAGGCACCTCTGCCACACATCAACATGCACTAGCACTGAATCAATTTAAACTCCATTAACTGAAGGGACTGTGGATACTTCCTTTTATAACATTTAAGCCACTGCAATATGCGTGGAGGAATTCCATAAGTTCCAATACCTGAAACAGGAAACTATGAGAAATGTTATCAAAGGCTTTAGCCTGATCAATGGACAAATGAAACCCTTGTATCCCATTTTGTTTTCCAATCTCAAACATGTCCTGAAGTAGAGCCAAATTAAAAGTAAAGTTTTGATTGGGTATAGAACATGTTTGCGCAGGGTGAATTAAGGTATCAGCAACTTTCTGAAGTCAGAGACATAATAATTTGGACAAAGTTTTGTAGTCAGCATTGAGCAACCTTCTTGGTCTGCAGTTGTTAAGGTCCTTCCTGTCTCCCTTTTTATATAAAAAAATTATAATAGCTGTTCCAAGATCTGTCTTCATGTGGGGAGAGGCAAAGAAAGCATTATAGGCTATCACCAAAAATACAGATATGTCTTGGTTAAAAGTTTTATACAACTTGTCAGACAAATTGTCCGGACCTGGGGAAGAACCAGTTTTGAGGGAGGTGATCACTTGTGTTACTTCATCAACAGCAATAGGAGTGTCCAAAGTGGCTTGCTGTGATACAGTCAGTCTGGTGGAAGGGGGAGGCACCAGAAAATCAGCCAGTTGGTTATTTGATCTATATTCTGATCCAAATGAGTGATGCAGGTACTCCTGTAGAATTTGCATCATGTCAACATCAGTAATTCTGTGACATCCTTCACTATCATATAGGCCAGTAATTACTGTAGAATCAAGTCTGTGCTTGCATGCAATAAATGGGTCCGCAGTAGGCTGTTTCTCCATCCCATATTTGGTTTCTGCCTCAAGGGTAGAACCTCCATCATAATGAAATTTAAACATGTGGGCCTTCAAATCCTCCATGTGTGTAATATATTTAATTCTGTCAACATGGGGCAAAGACATATATTTATATAGAGTATCCCTATTCCCCAGACAGGTCAAATAATCAGAAGTAGCTTTAGACCTGCAAAAGTATATAAAGAGATTTTTCAAATCTATGTCTGACCACTATTGCCAGGCATCCTCATAAAGACAAAGGACTGAATTCCTGAACAGACATAACTGTGAAACTGCCAAGTAAATATGATCCTGTTTCAAAGGAGAGATGTGAAGTATCCAATGTTTTTGTGACAGAAAACAACCTTGAGGATATGTTGAGCAAATTAAGAGTACAAGCCAATCAATGTGATCTGAAAATTCACAAGGCTTGAGAAAAAAACTGTGGGGTACTAAAAGTCTAGAACGAAAAATAAAATCAATCCTAGTAGCAAAAGCATTCCTAAAGTAAGAGTATCCTGGATCTTTGTGAAGTTACCTATAAGTGTCAATCAAATTAGCCATTTGTAAAATATTCTGCAATGTGTGTGTATCACTGTAAACCTTTTTTTGTATAGTTTCCCTAGTTTTAATGTCCAACCCAGAATTCATAGCTCCATCCCAAATAATCTGTCTAGAAGTGTACAGATATGGTCTGATTTTATCAAAAACCTCAACCCTGGCTGCTTTATTTTGGGGAGCATATGTGTTAATCAATATTTTTTTAAGACCTTTTTTCCATGCCGTCTGCTGACCTGACAGGGGCAATGACCCCCCTTGGAGGGGAACTTCCTCTGGCCCCACTGACCACTCTCAGCCAGCCATCCTGGGTTCCCTGGTGGCTCCCTCCCCACAATGGGGCCAGGTGCAAGGAGTGCTGGCTCACCTCCCTCCCAGAAAACAGTAATCCAGAATTGGGGGTGGCCTGGATGAAAGCAACTGGGTCCATCACAGGTCTAGTCCACTCCCGGGTTTTTCTCCTCCATTTTCTCCCACACCCATGCCCTTGCAATGGGTGGAATGGCTGTCTCCACCTTTGCGGAGGCAGCCAATCATCCTGGACATGGGCCAACCCCGTGGCTTGTGACTGTGCTGATATCCAGCCACCGCTGGGTATCAGTTGACAGCACACAGTGCTATCCACCCTCCCAAAGGAAGGAGAGCAGTCCACTAAACGCTCGATTCTTTCCTCCCCCGGCTGACCCCCAGATGACCCGAGTCCACTCCTGAACCCAGGTCGCTAAAGTAGCATGAGATGTGGCATCTGACACCTCAACCCTCAGCACCACTGGCCAGCATGTTAATCAATCTTAAAGAAAAATGTTGGAAAATGCAGTCGAGCAATAAGGCCCTGCCAGGGAGACTATCCACAAGTCTTTGAACTGCAAAACATGGGCCTTTAAAGAGAATAACTAGGCCATCTATGGTATCCAAACCAAATGTCCAGTATGATGGGCCCCACATCCAACTTTTCCTAGCCTGTTCAGTATGAAATAGAGAATTTAACCTGGTTTCCTGCAAGAAAACAATATCATATGTGGAATGTTTAAAATATGAAGGAATGGTGAGCCTTTTTTTGTAGTTCTTTGTGCTACAAACTTTAACAGAAGCTAGATGTAGGGCTGCCATCTAAGGAAGTGTTTGGGGCTACTGCCTAGTCAAGACTTCCCTTCCTAGAAAGCACTTTCCTCTTTTTACCTTTTTTTTTCCTTTGTTTCTAGAATCTTTATGGTGGATTCATCTTCCATTTCTGAGATAACTTCAGATCAATAGGATATATCCAGCTCAAGATCAGATTCCTCCCAATCCTTACAGCCCTGGAACACCGGGAAAGAATTCTGAAGGGGAACTGGAAGAGATATGCAGAGACCACAGGTTGGGAAATCATATGAGCTTACCCCCCAAAACAGTAACAAAGGACAAATGGCAAGTACTATTGGTGAGGGCAGGATGGGAGGGGGGAAAAGGGTGGAAGGTGGTTACCCTTAATGCTAGGAGCCTTGGGAAGAAAACTGCAGAGTTACAGGTTCTCATGGCAGAGGGAGAGGTGGACATTGCAGCCATCACGGAAACATGGGCCACCCAATATAATGACTGGGGCCTCTCTGTACCAGGGTACAGGTTATTTCATAGGGACAGGGTGATTGGGAAAGGAGGGGGAGTTGCACTATATGTGAAGGAAGGACTGAAGTGTGTAAGGGAGGAAGGGGAGGAGGGTAATACAGAGTCACTTTGGGTGCAAATCCAGGATTCCAAGAATAGGATTCTTAGAATGGGAGTGGTATACAGGCCACCATCTCAGATGGAGGAGTTAGACATGGAACTAGTGGGACAGATCAGGAGGACCTGCAAGAAGGGTAGTGTGGTGATTGTGAGGGACTTCAACATGCCAGGAGTGGACTGGAGCACCCCAACAACCAGGAACAGAAGGGAGAAGCTACTGCTGGATGCCTTCCAGGACAGCTTCCTGCTGCAAATGGTCAGTGAACCAACCAGGTTAGGGAATACCCTTGACCTTGTGCTAGCAAATGGGGACTTTGTGAGAGAACTTACAGTGGAGGAACCGCTGTCAGGGAGTGATCACCACTCAGTATGGCTCACATTGGATATGGGAAAGGAAGGAGTGGAATCTGGCACAAGAGTGCTGGACTTCAGGAGGGCTGACTTTGGGAGGATGAGGGAAGTGGTAAAAGGGTACCTGGCCAGAATTCAATCCAGTATGGATACTAACCAGAGGTGGGAGCTCATAAAGCTGGGGATAGTGGAGGCAACCAAAACCTGCTGCAAAGCCCAGAACAAGAAGGCTAGGGCTAAGAAACCAAGCTGGTTGAGCAAGGAGGTCATGGAAAAGGTAAGGAGGAAAAGAGCTGCCTTTAGGAAGTACAAGAAAACAGGGAGGGGGGAGGACAGAGAGAGTACTTGACAGAATCAAAGGAGGTGACATGGGCAGTAAGGGGCCAAAGCATCTACGGAACTCAGGCTGGCACAAGGCATTAAGAAGGGGAGAATACTCTTCAAGTACATCAGGAGAAAAGGAGCTGTAAGGACCACATAGTAAGGATTAGGAAGGAGGGGTTGGGTGGAAGCAGGGTATGATAAGGCAGAAGCACTAAATGAGTACTTCTGCTCAGTATTTACTAAAGAGAAGAGGGGTGACACCAAGATGGGAGAAATGGCAGAAGCAGGGAAGTGGTGACAGATGGGAAATCATGGAGGCAGAGTTCGAGGAGGGTTTGAAGGCACTGAGGGTGGACAAGGCACCAGGCCCAGATGGCATCCACCCCAGGGTACTGAAGGAGCTGGCAGAGGTCCTTGCAGGACCTTTGGCAGACCTATTTAATGCCTCACTACATTCAGGTGTGTACCTCAGGACTGGAGGATGGCTCATGTGGTGCCCTCACAAAGAGTGCCCCAAGGATGAACCGGGAAACTACAGACCAGTGAGCCTCACATCCATCGTGGGTAAGCTGATGGAGACTATCCTGAAGGAGAGGCTGGTGGCCCTCCTAGAGGCCAAAGGACTACAGGACAGCAGACAGCATGGCTTCATACAAGGCAGATCCTGCCAAACCAATCTGGTCGAGTTCTATGACTGGGTAACTAGGCAACTGGACAGGGACCATGCAGTGGATGTCCTGTATCTGGACTTCAGTAAGGCATTTGACACGGTGCCACATGGAAGACTGGGAAGGAAGTTAGTAGGCACAGGGGTGGGTGGAAAGCTGATGAGATGGGTAGGAAACTGGCTGCAGGGAAGGCAACAGAGGGTGGTGGTTGGTTGGGAGCTCCTACACCCAAGGGCAGTGACGAGCGGTGTCCCACAGGGCTCGGTGTTGGGACCAGTGTTGTTTGGGATATTCATTGCAGACATATCATGGGACATCAAGAGCAAGATCAGTCTGTTTGCTGATGATACCAAGGTTGCCGCGGTGGTGGATGACCTAGGGAGATGGCAGGGGTTGCAGGATGATCTGGCAAAGCTTGAAACCTGGTCAGACACCTGGCAACTGGGGTTTAATGCCAAAAAGTGCAAGGTGCTGCATTTGGGATGAAGAACCCAAGGAGGAGTTACCAGCTAGGGGAGTGCAGCTAGCCCAGACAGAGGAGGAGAATGATCTGGGTGTGCTCATTACAGGGTCAATGAACAACTCAGCACAATGTAGGAAGGCAGCAGCAAAGGCCAACAAAATGCTGGGTTGCATTGCAAGGGTATATCCTCGAGGAGGAGGAGGTGATTCTGCCACTGTATAGGTCATTAGTTAGACCACACCTGGAGTACTCATTGCAGTACTGGCGTCCATATCTGAAGAGGGACATAAGTTTCTGGAGGGTGCAGACGCAGGGCGACAAAGATGATCAAGGGCTGGTGGACTTATCATACGAGAGGAGGTTAAGGAGCTGAACATGTACTCACTGGAGGAGAGAGAGACAGGGGTGACATGATTGAAACCTTAAATACATGAAAGGAATAAACAAGACGGGTACAGAGGGGCTGTTCAAAGTAAGGGAGGGAGGCCACCAGGGGCCATGATATGAGACTGGGCGAGGAAGGTTCAGGAGGAGATGAGGAGACACTTTTTCAGAAGAGGTGGTGGCTGGGTGGAATCGTTACCTGCAGAAGTGGTATGCAGTAGAACAGTGGACTGCTTCAAATGAAGATGGGACAGGACAAGGGGGAGGGTTAATGAAGAGGAAGGGTGGAAGGGAGGGGTAGCTGCAGAATAAGGGGTGCTAGCTGCACATTCGAGCAGACTTGATAGACCTCTAGGCCTTTATCTGCTGGCAAATTTCGTAGGTTCGTATTAAAGGTGACTTTTTAGGAGAAGCTCTAGTTGCTCTCCTAGCACTAGATAAGTGGAACTTGATTGGTGGAGGCATATCCATAGGCATGGGAGAGCCTATTCTCTGGGGTACTAATGTGCCCTGTTGTTCAAATAAATCCTGTCCTTCCTCTGAGGGCAATGGGTGTGGGTGGGCCAGGGCCTGGAGAGAGCTACTACTAGGGTTAGGGGCCTCCCTACTCTATCACTCCTGTACAGGATCTAGATCCGCCTGTCTGTTTCCTGGATTTTGTTGGTCCCCATGCTCTAGACTCTGAGTAGTGCTAGGGGAGGGGGTCTGGCTCCATCCTGCGCATTGTGTACTAACTTTTCCTGGTTTAAGCCATCTGTCCTATTTTGTCCTGCCCAAGAACACTGTTTGTAAGCATGACCCACCTCTTCACAGAGATTGCACTTAAATACGTTTCTACAAGACATACTGACATGACTAAAATCCCCACAAAGTGCACATTTAAGCCTATCACAGGTCCTACTAAGTTGAGTGTGGGCTCCACATTTATAGCAAGCTATTGGCTGACCCACATAAATGCAGCTCTCCCTATCCCTGCCAGGAAAGAAGCTATTAGTAATGTGCTGCACTTCTGTATCAGTTTGAAAAAGTTTGATTTTAAATCTCCCCCCCCCCCACAGTCCAGATGCCTTCAGAATTAATGATTGCCTCTGGTTGCACCAACACAGTACAACGCTTCTGCAACCAGAGTATGTCATTAATATTCACCCCTTCATTTTGAAACATGATGGTAATGGTTTTAATCAGGGATTTTGTGAGGGGTATTGCCAAGAAGTAATCAACAATGCAGAAGATCAAATCAGGTTGTACTTTATCCAAAATCTATATATCCAGAGTAATGTTTAAAACTGATGCCAAACATATGTTCTCCCGACACGTGAAATCAGAGAATATATATCTGAAGCCAGAAAGTGAATTGAACCTTTCAGTAGCCTTCTAGCCACAAAACTTGTGTCTGTATGTTCAGGTAGACCCCCATGATATCTCAGACGCACAGCATTCTTTCTTGGTGCCTGAGATAATTTATTTCTGAACAATTCTGAAAATGTGGGTTCTACTCTAGCTGAAGACCATGCATGTTAATTTTTTTTTGGGAGGGGAGTGACTCCTCATCCGTCATATCCCTTGAACTTGGTGCAGTACACATCGCACATTCAGTATTCACATTTGAATTCTGTTCTAAAACCTGAACAACATGAGCTGCTCAAGAAGCCTTCCCCAGCTAAGAGATTGGAGCAGTGTCATTTTGTGCAGTAGCTGGCACCTTAATCTCCAGAAATTTGCCCAGTTGATCCATTAAAATATTAGAATGCAGAGAATGTATCTGTGGTGAGTTGCCTGAGGAGCTCACTAACTCCCCCGGAGCTTGCATAGGTCTCTGAAATTCGTGTCCTGGATCATCTTGGAAGGCATGCATTTCCTGGGGAATCTGAGCCTCGGTGTGCAGCAATTAAGTCTGCCAAGTCACTGAAGCAAAGTCTGAGCTCCATTCTCCCGAATCCATGTGTTGAAGTTTGGGAGATTCTGCAGCATATTCATTTAATGACTGTGAAAGATCCAGCAACTGGCTGAGGTCAGCTGCCAGTCTGCATTCCATAGAGCTGCTTCGAAGTCCATATGGCAAATTTATTTGGTGAATCCGCCCCTGCAGTATGTTTTGCAGTACCCAGAAGCCTCCTTTCATTGTCTTGTAATCTGCCAGCCCCACTAGTACTGCAATGTGAGCCAGCCTCTGGCAGGCGATTCATGAGTCGTGGAGCAGTTCCTGTAGTCATGAGGAAAGTACACCTCATAGATCCATCTGATAAATGCTGGAGTTGTATATTATCAATTGCTGTGCTCTGTAGAGAAAGCTGTGTTGCTTGCTGCCAATGATCTCCTGTATCCTGAGAGATATTAGTATGTACTTTATCCATCACCATCTCCATTGATGTTGCCTTTGGGTCATTTGCTGAAACAATTTTCATTATGAAGTCATCCATCCCCTCTGGTACTTCTGTTAAATTCTCTGTATTACACTCTAGTTTTCCATCCTCTGTGTTTACGACTGGGGTCAAGAACCTGTCCCCAGCCACCCAAACACCCCCCTCCTTCTCTTCTAGACCAGAGTCTGCCATCTTGGACAGCAGGCCAACAGCACCTCCTGCCAAGCGTAGGGGGATGTTTTATTCATACATATAAACAAATCATACAAAGCACATTAAATCATGACAATCATAATGAAAAGAAAGGAACCCAAAATAAAAGAAAACAAAGACAAACTAAAAATTTCACACATCTAAAACTTGTCCAAAATCATAGTTCCACCCTACTTATATTTTTGGAAAAATGAAAATCCTCACCACCATAAAGTAACTTTTGCTCTAGGTTGATATAAACAATTGCTCCTATAGACATCCAGAAGTGCATGTTCTATAATTAAACACAAGTTAACATATGACATATATTTTTGTTGTAAAACAAACAGGGCCAGATATTCAAAGCTTTGGCCCTGGCTTGAGTTAACACTGCCTGGCAGGCAAACGTAGCCCGGAGCACAAAGCAAGCTATATTCAAAAGGAAAAGCCCGGGGCAAACAGCTTCTGAATATAGCATGAGAATGAGGCTGTGCAAACAGGGCTGGGAGTTCGGGGCAAACGTAGCCCTAGAATAAGTCAGTACTGAATACAGCAACCAGGAAGTGCAAACAGCAATACAGTGCACAGCGATGTGAAGGCAGGTAGAGATGAACTATGTGGCTAATGTGTGTGCTAGTAGATGCGTGGACCCAGTACAGCAGCAGGCAGCAGCAGATGTGAAAGAACAGTGATCAAAACTGTATAAACATCCCCGAACCGTTAATGCCGCGCTAACACGTTAGCTCGGCTTTAGCACGGAGCTAAGCTGTTAGCCCGGTGCTAATGCATTTGTCCAGCACTAAGATTTGTCATATTCAAAAGTGACATGCAAATGAGCCTACTTAGGTAGTCTCTGGGCAAACAGCCGGATTAGCATTCCATTATTCCCTGATTTGAATGCAGTTTACCCAACATTACTGCAGTGTCCCACAGCTCCACCTGTAGGTCAGTCCGGAAGCACAGGGGCTGGCCAAGTCTGGTCACAGCTCCACCCGTAGGTCAGTCTGACAGTGCATGATGGATGCAGCAGGCTACATGTATGTAGTACAGCATTGCATTGTGTTCCCCAGGGGAGAACACAGCATAGGCACAGGTGTTGGTGGTGCTGTATGCAACTGTCACACTGTAGGCCATGCTACAGTGCACAGCAGACACTAGAGTAGCAAGGGGGCCAGTAGTGTGAGGGACACAGCAATGCTTTCGGTATGTAGGGCAGTGATGACCACTGCACTGTACCCAGTGACAGGCCCAGTATGCAGGTGATTACTGACGGACAGTACTGTTTCACCATTGTGTGCTCCACAGATGCTGCACCTGTGGAATGGGATGCTCACAGTGACATTTGCATGGCCCGCTCTGTGTGCTGTGGCTTCTGTACAGTTGTGCAGTATGTGACTGGGGGGGCATGTATGCTCTGACAGGCACTCAGGTGGTGGTTTTTCCCACTACTGGTCAATGTGCACTGCATGTTGTGTTCCAGCCATGTGGTCACACCTGGGCTGTGGTGAGGTCTGGCCACCTATACACCCTCCCCTCAATGACTGCCATGCCCACAGTACTGCATGTGTGTGCTGGCATCTGTTGGTCACCACAGACGTATGGTTTGCAGGTGTGTGCTGTATGGCCCCACTGCCTAGTTGTCCCCTGTGGGTTGGTTCCCCCCTTACTGTCTGCGCTTGGCTGGGACAGGTGGCAGCTGTTGGCATCATGGTGGTGCCAGCAGTGAGCAGCATGTGTCCTCCATGTCAGCCATTTTCTAAGTGTCATGCTTTTATGTTAGGGTAGTGCGAGCTGCGTTAATCCCACTCAAGCAGTACACTATGCACCAATGACATGCAAAGCTGTTTGCCCAGGGTTAAGACCAGCTTTTCCTGGGTGGTAATTTTTTCCGTGCTAAGGGTCACGCTATGCCGAGCTAAACATCTTAACGTGGCACTAGTTGCTGAATATCTCATAGGGTCTCAGTATGGTTTGCTCAGCACTAATGCACTTTGCCCATGCTATGTGGCCTTTTGAATATGGCAGTCCCATGCTAATCCCGCACTAAACCCGCGCAAACTGTTTGCAGACTGCGCAAATCTTTGATTATCTGGCCCTCTATATCCTAGCTTACCACAAATAATATTTTAAACAAGCAAAAATCACATGTAAAGTCCCAATATCATATCTGTTAGCAAGTTGTATTACATCCCCTAAAATAAAGTTGTTCATATGTTACAGTTAATAATCATACAATCTTCCATCTTTGTTCAGCATACACCCAAAATGTGATGCGTAAGAGCAATGAAATAAAAAATGTTCCATTGTTTCAACAATATTCACACACTCTGGATAAGGACACATGCGTTTCTCAACAGCTTTGTGCAACTGATTCCCCTTTACATTCAGCCTACCATACACATTCAACATAGGACATCCCACATTTTAATGGGAATCCTAGGGTGAAGCAGTTGTTTACACACTCCCATGACCTTAGAAGGCTTACAGTGTTTAAATGCTGGTTCCCTCACACCTTCAATTTCCATAACTTTAGCATAAAGAAGTTTCCTATGGACTCCAACCAGATCCTGTCTATCCATCTTCCATTTCCTCAGTTTCACTATAGTGAGCTTAAGAAAATATGGTAACCCCATAAATCATCCCACTTTTGGTGGTTCATTACCCCAGACATCAAAAAAATCCTTATACACTAAATTAAACCACCTGTGAGCCAGCATGGTCATTGAACTTATGATAAGTGTAAATGTCCCTGACCAAAATAAGGTATGGAAAAATACCACATGGTTTAACATTCCTAAATCCTCTCTGGCTTTGGGCAAATAGGTATATACCTTTTCTATCGGGTTCAACCAACACCCCCATACCATCTGGAAAAATAAACTCAATACTCGTCTTCCCATATTCCAAGGTAACAGAAAGACCATCCAAACATACAGCAACATCGGGATTAAAAGTTGGTTCACCAAAAGTACCCTTTTTAATTTAGATAGGTTCTAACTCTTCCACCTCTGTACCTTTGCGTTAACGTTATCTAAACTTTTGCCCCAGTTTAAAGATGCATCGTCCACATCCCCAAATTTTAACCCTAAAATCTTACAGTGCCCATTCACTATATCAGTACCAGCTACCCTAGAAAGATGTTCCCTCTTAGGTCTCAACACTAACCCTTTACATTTCTCTTTATTCAACCTCACTCATGAAGCTGCCGTATAGTGCTCCATAGTATGCATCAAGCCTAGTGCACTAATTTCATCCTGTACTAAAACACAGATGTCATCAGTATAAGGTACAATTTTTATCTCCTGCCTTGTAGTTCCTCCTATATTCCCCCTTATTGTTGTATTTAGAATGATCCACCTTACAAAGGGGGTCTAGTGCAAAAACATAAAGTAAGGGACTTAAGGGGCATCACTGCCTAATGCCGTTCCCAACTGGTCCCTTCCATCCCTCTAATCAGAGGTGCTACTTCTGCATTCTAGTAAAGCAAGGAAATCCATTGTGTAAATTTTCTGTAGTGCATGATAATGTTCTAATACTTTAAACAGATATCTGTGGTTCACCCAGTCAAAGACTTTACTTTAGTCCAGGGTTAACAAATACCCAGGAGTCCCTGTCTCTTGACAATATACCATGACATCCCGGATGATCCCTAAATTCTCTTGGATTTTTCTACCAGGTAGAGAACATGTCTGGACTGGGTGGATCAAAGTTTGTGCCACTAGCCATAATCTTTTCTGTAATATAACCATTAAGATTTTAAAATCTCAGTTTAATAAAGATTGGTCGCCAGTTCGTAAGCAGCCTTCTATCACCAGTTTTATGCAAATAATTAATTAAACCTACAGGAAAGGAGGAAAGAATACCTGCTTGTGTAAGTAAATTAAAATTAAACACTCACATAAGACACTAGCTCACAGCCTCAACATATGTTTTATAAAATTTGTTGGGTAAATCATCTTTTCCTGGAGACACCCCTGTTTTTAAATCCTGAATAACCCCGAACACTTCCTTTCTGTGAATTGGACAGATCAGCTCATGTACTTCCCTTTTGGATAATGGTGGAACCAGAATGTCAGCCAGAAATTCCTCTATATACCCAAATGGTATCTCCCATTCTATATTTAAGTCCTTGAAATGTGCCTCAACTTCCTGCATAATCCCCATGCCATTCAAAATCAGAAGTCATGAAAGAGATAATAAATTTGAAATTTGTGAGTTATGTCTTCGGTCTTTACACACTTCACATGGGTCAGCATACGGTGCTTTCTATGTTCTAAAAGTCATAACAGCATCCAATGCATTGGCCCTATTATATTGATACAGTTACAGTTCTTTTTTAAGACATGTGATCTGATCTGTAAAGTCCTGTTGCTCTACATAAGTGGCCATGTAAAATTTATAGAGCTGATCCCTTAATTTTAGGTATTTATACAAGTTAAACTTGACTTTCTGTTTCTCATAATATATTAGCCATCCCTTAATTTCTAGTTTAAGGTCCTCCCACCATTGACCTATATCATCATAAACCAATAAAACTGATACTTTTGTTATCAGAATATCCAAAATCCTCATGTCTGCCTCCCTTTCTTTAAGGGCTGTTATGTTCATTTTCTATCTACCAAATGAGTGCATGTAATGGGGAGCAAAAGATAAAACCGACTTCACCATAAGATGGTCTGAAAACTCCGTGGGTAATGCAGCCATGGCATATATGGTTAACTGTTGAGAGACAAAAAGATTATCTGTTTTACTTGTAATAGTGCCTCGAACATAAATAAACTTCAGTGCTGGTTGACATACTAACGAACAAGCCTGAAGTTTAGCTAATGCCACAAACTTTTTAAAAGCATGGGAATTAGAGTAATTTTTTTTCCTTTCAATTGCTGGTCTGAAACATCAAGGGTAACATTAAAGTCCCCCCACCAATGTATACATTTTTTGTCTTCACTAAATAAGGCTGTAGTTGATGAAAAAGATCTACCCTCTCCGCCTTTGATTGAGGGCCATAAGTGGCAATAAATCTACTTGTTTTAGTTAATGATAGGCCATCCAAAATAAGCACCCTTCCTGAAATTAAGTCAATTAACTTCTGAAAAAAGAATACCCTCCCCAAAAAATTCCCTTCTGCCTTGTCCATCCCAAACAACCAATAAGATGGCCCCCAAACCCACTTACGTCATACAGTATCCATCAACTGACAGGAGTCCATCCCAGTTTCTTGTAAAAAAATAATGTCAAGTTGCAAAGTGTGCTGTAAAGAAAATAATGCTGTCCTCTTCCTAGTAAGTTTAATGCTGCAAGCATTTAATGTGGCTATGGTAAAAGTGCCCATCTTACTGGCTTAGGAAGGACAGCAATTTTCATAATTTTTTCTTTTTCTTCTTGGTGCTCTTTTAAGAGTGTGCTGGCAAAAATTCTTCCATGTCCTGTTTTTCTGACACAGAAGAAGCCTCGGACACCATATCTTCCCCAACCATATCTCCATCTCCAACATGAGGCAATATCCCATATTGGTTTTCCAAGGCCATCTCACTGTGTTGGGTGGTTAGCTTATTGATTTTTACACTCCTGTGTCTGGCAGCTCGTACTGACCACTTGGGGGGAGCATGTTCCCATCATTGCTAAGGCTTTCCATCAGTACTTCGGAAGAAACATCCTGTACCTCTCTGTCATCTGTGTTCTCTTCTCTTGTGTGGTCTTCGGGTGGAACCCCAGTTTCAGGTTCCTCTGTGGCTTCTGTTTCACTCACAGCAGGCTGACTGGTATCTGCGGCCAGCTGTGCTTCATCTTGGGAGGGAGTTGCCTGCTGTGGTTTCTTAATAAGATCATCCAGGTCCAGGCAATGGCATTTATTAAGTGCTGCCCAAGGGCTCTCTCTATGAATGTGGCCAGATTCCTCACATAAATTACAGCGAACATGATTTGAGCATTAAGAACTGACATCATCAAACTCACCACAGATATCACATCTTAAATGGTCACAGACAATGGATAAATGCATTTTTGCCCCACATTTATAACAAGCTTTGGGCTACACAGAGTAAAAACACACCCCCTTTGTCTCTGCCCAAGAAAAAACTGTTCAGAATATGCATGATGCCATCTGGACTTTGGTGTAACTTAACCTTAAATTTCCATCCACCTGTCCATAGATACTCCAAATCTATGATTGCTTCCAATGCACTAAGTAGAACACACCATTGTTGTAGCCAGTGAACAATAACTGCAAGGTGGACGCTTTCACTGTGAAACATAAACTGATACCATTTTAATGAGTGATTTCATCAAGGGGATTGCTATGAATGGGGTCCACAAGGGGAAAACTTTATTTGGTTATATAAGAACCAGAACCTCATTTATGCATGTGGGTGCTGGAAACTCACATCCAACATGGTATGCCACCCTTATGGTGACACCAACACAGCGAAATACATACATGTTAGCAAAATCAACACTTTGCTGACAGGTCGCTGTGTTGGTGTGCCTGAGTCAGGGACATGCTGTCCACCGGTTCTGCACCCGCAACCCGAATCAAGTCCAACAGGAGTTGAGAATCCAAAAGCCAGGGGGGTTGGGACAGAGTCCCCCACAGGGATGGTTCGGGTGGGTGAAGCCCCCGATAAAAAAAAAATGGACCGGGAGACACCGAGGAATCATGTAGACTGCAACTTGAGGTCGACATGATTCCTGTCAGTGAAATGCTGGTTGACATAAAGAATGTTGAATCGGCATGGTAGAGCCATCAAACCAGTCTTCCCCTGAGATGTGGATTAGCGCATAGATTTCTGAGGCCATAAACCTCATATTGTCTTACAGTAGAAGCTTCCCCATATAGGCCCTGTCTGGTCTCACCTCAAAACCACCCTTATACCACAGATGGACTAAATTCTGTCTGGGTAAGGGCTCAGTTCTAGTAAAAAAATTCAGAGAACTTTGTCTGGAGTCATGGGGCTTGATCCTGGGAGGAGGGGCTCCAATTCTGACATTACCCTTAGGCTCATTAGCAGCTGCAGAAGCATATGATTTTTTTCTTAGCAGTAGGTTCACTACTAGTCCCATCAGTTGCTGCTTTAAAATTAATACCCTCCATCTCCTCTACAGCAGAAGCCACATTGTTCACCTGCCCAGTATCAGCCTCCTGACTGCCCATAACCTTATCTGTACTGAAAACTCCCAGTGAAACAGGCATCTTCTGAATAACTGGTTCTTGATGCTCAACTGATGGTATCTTAGTGCTCCCTTCATTGGAACACAGTACAGACCTCCCAATTCACAACTGATTTAGGTATCATGTTTACCTGATGTGCAGAGTCTTTGCCCGTAGTCTCATCCATAGAAAGATCTATGCTCCCCCATGCTGTCTGCTCTGTGTAACTGCTCGAATGCTGTTGCAGATCCCAATCAGGACCTGGGATCCATACTCCCATGGTAGACTAAATCAAACCAGCACCTTTTAGTGCCGAGTCTGCCAACCATTCCTCCTCTAGAAGTATGGAGCTGTGTTGCAGAGTCAGAACTTCGAATGCGGCTTTGATCTGTGCTGCCACAGTGAGTGGCTCCTTTCATATTATTTCTTCTGTCCTGGACATCTCCTGCTGCACAGTGGCAGCCGCTGAAGCAGAGTAGGTATCTGCTGCATATATTGACTAGAAAGTGAGTTTGTTTCCAAAATAAAAGTTTTCTTGGAGTCGGGGGGGCGAAACACTATTGAGGCATTTTCTCAGTTCCACTTTCTTTTTCATATAATGCTCCTCATCCTCAGCCAACATAGTTAATAAATAGGTTCTCCATGTTTCAAGTTCAAAATCGAGTTTTGCTGCCTCCTGTGCAATCACCTCAGCAGACATTGGAGATACATTCATCTTATCCTCCTCATCCAATAATTTCTCAGTGAAAACAGCATCATCTTTCTCTAGGTCCACAGTCTCTTCAAAGGAATCTGATGATTGGAATTCCATACCTTCGTCCTCCTTCAGGGTAGTGGCTGGATCAGAGGACAGGGCCCCAACCTGCTGCTCCTTCATCAACACAACCTCCTTTGACTCCTCCATCTCAGAAGTGGCCAACAGCGCTCTCTTCCAAGAGTAGGGAAATTTCCCTGGTGTCCTGGCCAAATTTTCCCCATTCACTAAAAATAACACAAAATATCAGCTTAATCTGGTTCAATGTCAGTTGCCATCTATCTGTACCCCCCTCCCCCGGGACAATACTGAAAATACACAGAATTATCTAGTCCTCCTTTCCTGGTTAACAAAAACTAACTAAATAAATAATGGAGATGACTAATTAGCTTGAGAGACACACAAATGAGCATAGAGTGTTGGTGCCACTGGGTGTTGGATGATATACATTATGGAAACAACAAATGTGCCATTTGAGTTGTATGGATATATTTGCATTCAAAAGAGCAGTGCATAGAAAATGTTTTTCCAAAAACTCTAGTTTGAACTACAATTAATCAAAATATTAGCAAATCTTTCAAATTGACTTTTCTAGCTATGTTCTATGCTGCACACCATGGATTTTAATTTTTTTATTTAATTTTTTTTTGCTCCTAACCCTTGCCAAGTCTATAATGCTTTGTCTAAGCCCTATGTGGCAGCCATCTTTTCTCTTGAGAAAAAATAAATTAAATCATTTATAACATACTCATATTTTGGTGTAACTAGAAAATGTTACCACCAAATAAAAGTAGATGGCTGGAATCTTTTACAGCTAAACAAAGGTAGGATCATTTTTTTTTCCAAATTTCGTTGCACTGCTGCTTTAAGCAGATGAACACAGACTCGGCCTGGATGACGTGACATGTTAGGCTGCCAAACGTCTTGTATTTTTCCTTGTGGTCAGTTACTTAATAAAAGTGAGAAAGCAGAATACCATTGGGAAGTGGCCACCAATTTCTTCCTATTTTTGGATAGTGATAAGCATACTGACAAACATATAATACTAATCCTGGTAAAAACACAAGACCTGGTACAATCACTGATGTAACTAAGTTGTCCCAAGACTAGTTATCAGTAGTCATGACTGTGCTTCTGTTGAACCATGCACAATGGAGAAGGAGTTGCACCTCTTCTCTGGGAATATCTAAACACACTGCAGACTTGTAGGGAAAGGGGAGTAGTTCCATATAAATAACCTACAGAACAATTCACAAAGCATGGCAACCACTGCTAGCCTAGTTGGAGACTTTAGCTACATTCGCTGCCTGTAACATGTTCCAGCAAGCAGTGGGAGTGCCATTATAGTGTAACAGGGCCATGAGGAGCTGGTAAATGACATCAAAGGACTATCACAGCTCCATTATGGCATACAGAAAGAGAGCCTGGGAGGGAAGTCCACTGGATGTCAAGGACTATTAAGAGACTGGGGTGCAAGTGAGGGCCACTGACCTACCAGGGAAGTTCAAAGGAGGGTAGGAAAACTGGAGGTATCTGCCAAGAAGCAAGCCTTTATCTACAGGGCTTCCAGGTGGGGGTTATCAGACCACAAAAACAAAAAAAACAATGGAGACCAATGAAAATTCAGTGGCACAGGCACTGTTGCTGGCCTTCAGGTTCAGGTACAGGGTGGGAAGAGGAGAGCAGTGCTATTTCCCCATGACCAAGCATCATGACATAGTGCCCATACATCAAGAAGGATGTGCGATTACTGGAGGGAGTGCAGTGTAGGACTACAAAAATGATCATGGGACTAGGGGAGTTGCCTTGTGAGGAAAGGCTGAGAGATCCCAACATGTACTCACTGGAGGACAGAAAAGAAAAGGGGGCATGATAGAGATCTTCAAGTACTTGAAAGGCATAAACAAAGTCAGAGAGGAAGGATTGTTCTTCTTAAAGGGGGACAGGGTCACTAGTGGGCATAGTCTGAAGTTGGAAGGGGGAAGGTTCAGAAGGAAAATGAGGAGGTACTACTTCACAGAGAGAGTGGTGGCAGGATGGAACACACTGCTGGAGGAGTTAATCTAACTGAGGACAGTGGATAGCTTTAAGCAAGGTTGGAACAGAGTCGGGGCAGTGTTAATATAGACAAGAACACAATGGAGGAAGGACTGAAGAGGGGAAGGAGGGAGGGGATTGGGTGGGGGGCAGCTGCAGTGGTATTAAACTGAGAACTGCATGACCGGGCAGACTTGATAGACCTGTGAGCCTTTTTCTGCCAGCAATTTTGTATGTTCAGATAGTGCCATGTGACTATTGCTATGCCATACTGCAACACTGTGGGGTATCACAAACCAGCATGTTAGCTGGTGTCGGCTCCATTTACACCCATTAGGACCTGGTGTGCCATTTGCATAGCAACTTAAGGGGACACTTCCCTCCTTTGACTGAGAAGGGGCTTCTGTAAAGTCTCAAAGTATAGATGCACAACAGGGTTGACTGCTTGATCCATTTTATGTTGTAGCTTTTTGCAACTGGGAATCAGGCCTACTGTCTTTATCTAATATAGTACTTTGAGAAAATACTGTAGCTATTCAGTCAGAAGCCTTATATTATATTTACATTTACAATCCGGTGTGGGGGTGACAACACAAAGAATTGCATAAAAAAGATTTAACTGCTCTATTTGAAAAAGTTCTTGAAGATTCAGACTGTAAAGTTCTTGAAGATTCAAAGTGTTTTACATGCAAACGTGCGTTAAAATTAGAATAAAGTAATTGTTTTAGATGTGTTTGTCAGTTAGGTTATTTCAAGGGCATAGTCTCCAATATTAAATCACATACTGTAGCAAGTTAGTGCTGTGGTAATGGAAATTTTAAGTACATATTTGTCTGTGGCAATTAAAGGTTTCTTCCATTTGGGGATATGCAAACAGTGATCAAAATGAACATTGGCAAACTGGTTAAACCTCTCACACAGCATACCTTGGGCTTCTTTCTTCTGGAGTGGAAGATAGCCAAAGCCAGTCCTCTATTTAAAATAAACTCCACCACATCTGATCTTGGAAACTACAGGCAAGCATTAGTCTTGCTTATCCTCTCAAACATCAGTGAAATAGCAGTGCACAAATAAATACAGAACTATCCTACTTCACATCACACAAAAATAGACTATGCAGTTTTTAATTTGTACCAGATATTCTACCGCATATACAGCATAACTGGAATTCAAAGTCTATTTACACAGCAAACTGCTGAGTTGTGTACTTGTAATCTCATTAGTCTACATAACAACTTACTGTTTAACTTAGTTTATCAAATTAAGCAATGCAATAGTCTTTGCAACTTGTTAAAACTGGTACACAAACTATGGGTCCTTTATTTGAAATTGGGACTCAGGTGCAACTTTAGCTGTTTTGGGCCCTCACGTAGTGCTTTGTCCTGAAGATGATCATGTTAGAAACCCAGAGTTGAAACATTGGGGCAGAACCTTCACTGCAACTCAGGCACTTCTCAGGCACATGCAAATTAGTAGAGGAATATGAGCAGCTTTTGACTTGGCAACTTACTGCCTCCACATCAGGTCACCTGAGGTAATCACAAAGCTGTTCCATTAAGTCACCAGGCAAAGCTCAGTTAATGGACAAGACTGTGTGGCAAGGGGCCCATTAAAATGTTACTAAACCCAACACAAAGTCACATCTTGTCCACTGTATCAACAGCTCTAGTGAATGCAGTGTGACAACTTCACTAGTCATGTGTGGAGATCATAATTAGTCGCACAGTACCCCTGATAAATATGTACCATTTCTTCCTCTCTACAGTGCCAGCAGTAAGGATCAAGCTGTCCATATGAGATTTCTCAATGTTCTACATGTAGGGCTGGATTAAGACTGAAAAGACACTGTGCATTTTCAAGCTGAAGGCCCCCTTCCCCCAAAAAATATAAAAAATGTGGGATTCCTTCCTTTTACAGAAAGTGGGTTGCAAAAATGAAACATAGGAGCAAGCTGGTTTAAGAAAATAAGACATCATATGAAGACAAACAGGCATGTTCTGGCACATTTAGATAACAAGCAGTGAGAGTATACTTAAGTCCACAACACAAGTCTTAGTGTGTGACAGCTCACCTGGCAGGTGCCTATGCTGTGGCTGGGTCAGGGTATGACTCTCATGGTAAGTTTAAAGGGAAGAGTGAATCCTGATGAGCAAATGGCCACCATGCCCTGCTGCTGACAGCCCTGGTGGTGGTATTCAAATAATGTGATTTTACCTAGGTGGGGTAGGGTGCTTTGAATGATTCCCAAATACTAGTGTGACGTACTACTGCCTTCTACTCAGGTGGGTTCCTGGTCCTATTACAGACACCAGCACCAGCAACACTGAGCCTGAGTCCCCTCCCCAATCTATAGTAGGTGTCCAGCTGAATTTTGGTGGTATACATCTTTGATTGCTGCCTCGGCATCCTACTATAGTACAGAAGAGTCTGTTATACCTTCCTTATATTTATTATCATTACATGCATCTCTAATATTTTTCTCACGTGAGTGACATGACATTCTTTACATTCGTAATTGTAAACCCTTCTCACGCAAACATTTTTATGTTTGCCTGCACATGCGTGCACAGCAAACATTTTGTTACAATGAGTGGCATTTCAGAGGTGTGCCTCTGCTGGGTCTGATGTAACTCAGGCTGCAATGGGCTTGGCAGTGATAGCCCAACGATAAGTGAGGCTGATTGTGACTCATTTCTCTTTTCGATGAGCATCAGCTTCATATAGTTGAAAACAGCTAACTGTTCCATTCACATAGAACTGGATCCCCTAATCTGCAAAAATCTACCCAGCTATAGCAGCAGCAGCATTAGGGTTGGGCACACTATGGAATCTATCCCCCCTCACCATTGCTCTCTCTCATAAAGGTCTCTAAATGTTTTAAAAGTCTGTGGGTCCATGTACATCAGAAACATTGTGATGTACATCTTTGCAAATTAAAATTAAAGGAGCTGTGCTGTCAGAAAAGGTGGTTATTTTCCAGTGTGATACAAATGCCTGTAATACAAGTAAATTAATTTAGCCTATGTATCTATTTTAAACAGTTCCTTCCAAAAAAATTGTGAGGCGCTATACTAAGCTTGCAACAAAAATTAAAGGAGCTGCACTGTCAGAAATTGTGGTCATTTTGAAGACCAATGCAAATGCATTGAAATACAAAACAAGCATTTGTCAATGCCGAATGTTGTCTTGCTGGCATTGGCATTAGTAGTGCAGAAGTTAGAGAGATGTATAATAGGAATGGCAGTGAAGTATTGAACTGATGCCAACCCCAACCCCACCCTGCAGAGACTGACAGGCACTGGGATGCGCCTTTGGATCGTCGGCCATAGCGCTCATGCCATTTCACCTCACCCTACCCTGCAGACACCGACAAGTGTTGTGGTGTGCCTTGGGGTCTTCGGGCCTTACTGTGCAGGACCAGTGGGTGACACCAGGGGTTGGGGTCCACAAGATATGACAGCCCATGCCAGTCCACCAGAGGCTGCCATTCCCGCTTCAAAAGACGCCAGAAATGTGCCATAATATCAGACCAGTGCCAGTGACACCCCCCAGCCCATACCTCTTCACCCAGGACTGGGGGCCAGTGGAGAATGGGCTGTACTTGCCCCGGCATGAACTGGACAACCAGTCAGAGAGGGGCACATAAGTGGTATGACAGCCCCAAAATAGATGCCCTCTGTGCCAGCTGCACTTGCTTCCCTGGCAATGTGCAGGATCATGCAGTTGTCTTTCCCCTTGCCTGCCCCCAGCCCACCGCAGAGATGGGTCCTGTGACCATGATTTGGGCATGGAGTAAGCATACAACAATGCCTCTGGATGCTGTGGGGTGCCCCAAAGGTGCACATCCTGTGCATGGGGGGCCTCTGCAGCTGTCCACCTCCTTTGCAAGAGTGGAGCAGCTGCAAGCATTGTGTGGAGCATGCACTTATTTCAAAGCATATTACATACAGAATAATGTACTGTATGGGGTGGCGTGTGTAATGAGAATTGTACACACACCTGAGGTGTGAGATGCTACATAAGCCCCGAGGGCAAAGCCCGAGGGGTTTAGTAAAGCATCCCACACTGATTATTGTGAATGCGTTGTTACGAGCGTGCGTTGCGCAGTTGCCATGCACCATGTAAAACAGTCATTTTATGGAGCATTGTCACCAAATTTTCAACACAGGCATTGTAGGACCTCTGTTTATGAACAGTATCATTGCCATTTTTGTAATGTGTCCCGAACATTGATTTCACACTGCAAACGCGTGATTCTGCCCTGGAAGTGCGAAAACACATTTTGGCCAGGATATGAAAAATGACAGCTATACAGTTCACAAGAAAGTGTGATAAAATGCCAATGTTAAGAATCTGGCATGCAAGTAGTGCAAATGCGCCAACGTACGAGCATGCTTTGCGCAGTTGCTATGTACGCTAGTAAAACAGTCACTTTATGGAGTATTGTCACCAAATTGTCAACACAGGCATCTTAGGATCTCTGCTCATGAACAGTGTCACTGTCATTTTCTTAATGTGTCCCAAACACTGATTTCACACCACAACTGCACTATTCCGCGCCGGAAGTGCGAAAACACATTTTAGCCTGGATGTGAAAAATGACAGCTATGCAGTTCACAAGAAGGTGTGGTAAAATACCAATGTTGAGAATCTGGCATGAAAATATTGCAAACTCGCTAACTTATGAGCGTGCGTTGAACAGTTGCTACGCACACTCATAAAACAGTCATGTTTTGGATTTTTCCCACCAAATTTGCAACATAGGGTTTTTGAGAGCCCCCCTCATGAACAGTGGCACTGTCATCTCCTTACACAGTCCTGAAAGGTGATTCCATGCGGTGATGCAAAATCATCTTTTGGGACCGAATAACGCCATGACAGTGCAAGAATTCATGAGAAGGGGTCCCAAAAACCCCATGTTGAAAATTTGGAGCCAAAATTCACAAAAATGCCTGAGATATGTACTAAAGTAGAAAAAACCTTATCTATCCCATTATACAGCTTACCGGCATTTCCTCAGTTCGCGGTCGGCTTTGAAGAGTGCAGACGTGCTCCTGGTCCACCGATGATAGTCATGCTGAGCTACGGAGGTAAGTATGGGTATGAAGTGTGGGAGGCAGGGTGCGCGGTGGGTGGAGTGCGGATGTGGGCAGGGGGGCACGAAGACTACGAGGAACCGTTTTCCTTTACAGGTAGTAAAGCGAAAAGAAAACATTGCGGGACAGTTTTTTTCCAGGGATTTGGCACACTGGGTAGGCTCCCAGCGAGCCACCTAACTATTTTGGGGGTGTCTGTGGCCGACGGGGATTGGCACCCTCGTCAGCAAACAACAAGGGGCCGAATTTATGCTGAGGAGTTGGGCTGCGTCGGCCCTAAGAAGGGGCCTTGAGCCGAGGGTTGGGCACCCCCTCAGCATTAAACAACTGGGGGTTATTTCTGCCGACAGGGAGGGCCCCTTCAGCACACAAGGAAAGGGGAGGGGTAACAGCCGAGGGATGATTGGGCACCTAAGCATTACACAATTGGGGAGGGTGCTTTATGCCGGCGGTGAGTGGACTCCCCCGTTGGCACATTGACAGGGGGCAGGGGCAGCCGACAGGGGGATGGGCACCCCCGAAGTCGGCAGTTCTACGGCAGTGTCCCGCCATGCACATAATGGCAGCGAGCACAGCAAGAAAAGGATCGCTGCGTCTGACGAGCTTTGCTCGGATTGCAGCGGACCTTTCCTTAGATGTGCTTGCCACATTAGTATGCATGGTGTGGCGCCGGCATGCAGGCTGATTGAGGAATGAGGGACGCACCTACTGATGCATGCCTTGCATTTGCCCAACAGTGACTGTGCCTCCAAATCTGCACTACCACAAGATGTTGACTTGCGTGCAGGTGCGGCAAGCCAACTTAAAAATAAAGTCTGACCATATATCCACTTCAAACAGTTCCTTCCTTATTTTAACTTAATAAGACAGAAGCTCCAACTTCACATATCTTGCCACTCCTTGGATTAATCCATATGGTTCCACATCAGACTTATTATAAAGTTAATTATGGGACCCACAACACTACTTATAAATAGATTGGATACCTTTCACTTTCATTATGTATGTGGTTATAGAGCACCTGATGTGAGCCTACTCACATTAACCCAATGCTTACTACATCACAAGTGACATGATCCGATTGGTTGCTAAGCTCCTTCTTTCTGAGTGCTGCTCAACACCTCCACCCTTCAGTACTGCCATCCCCTCCATCCTGCCTCAGAATTTAATCCGTGATCTTCCTATCAGCACTGTCTCCATCTCCCACCCAAATGTGCTCTCAGTGGTAATGTATGCCCAGCAGCTCTCCCGATGAAAACTCTGATCTGCTCTTGCAATTTTCTATCTCCTCCAATAGTCAGATTGACAATCAGTTCTGCCTAAACCTCCCTGTACCCAAAATGTGTAGTGTGCTTTTCAAGGTTTGAAAAGTCCATGGGTGCATGTAGACCAAAAATATCATGAGGAGCCACATTTAGAGACTAGTATTAAAGGAGCTCCCCTGTCAGAAAATGTACGTTTTGAAGAATGATGTAAACGACAGCGAATACTAAAGATGTGTGAAATTAGAAAATTTCATTCTGCAAAATATTTCATGAAATTCACACATTTAGCAAAATATTTTGTTGGTGCAAAATGCGAAATTCTGTTGTCGAAATACCGTTCATGGGTGAAATTCTGCATTCCTCTGGCGAAACTCTGCATTTCGCAGGCAGAATTTCGCAACTGCAAAATATTATGCGAAATGAGCAAATTCCATTAATTGTTTCATGGGGAAAAGTCCTCATTTCACTGGAATTTCACCAGCAAAATTTAATTTCACTGCATCTGTAGTGAATACAAGTAAATAAATTCTGCCCTTATATCCCCTTTGAATAGTTCTTTCCTTATTTTAACCTAATAAGACTGAAACTCCAACTTTACATACCTTGCCACTTCTTGGATTAATTCATTTTGTTGTTTACATTTCAAAGCCTAATACAAGTGCCATGCTTGCTTCCACATCCGACATATTATAAAGTTATTTAAGGGCCCCACAATGCTACTTACAAATAGACTGGATACCCTTTCACTTTCAATATGAATGTGATTATAGGGCACCTGATGTGAGCCTACTCATGTTAACCCAAGGTTTACAGGATTACAAGTGACACAATCTGATTGGTTGCTTAGCTCCTTGGTTGCTTAGTTCTTTCTTCCCGAGTGCTGCTCAGCTCCCACAGTGAGGTCTGCCGTTCCCTCCATCCAGCCTCTGAATTCAATTCTGTGATCTTCTATCAGCTCTATCTCCACCTCCCACTATAATGAACTCATGGAGGCAGTGTGTTTCCAGCAGGTCTCCTGCCCAAAAGCTTCAATCTACCCTTGCCATTGTCTATCTTCTTAGTAGTCAGATCACCGATCGGTTTTGTCTAAACCTCCCTCTCCTCCAAATGTGTCATGGGCAGTTGAACCGCCCAATAATCTGAATTGCTGACCCCTCCATATGAAAACACATACATACTTAACATACACGTATGCATGTTTACATTTCAGGTCAACTAAATAACCATATCTAGACTAGGGGGATCAGAAACTAAGGGTCTTTTCCTCAAAGGCACCCCAAATACACATGTATTGCACATATCTGGAACGCATTGGTCCACAGTTGAAGGATCGGAGCTCCTATGAGCATCTACAACCCCTGCCCCCTGTAGTCCACTGGTGCAGAACTGTGAGTAGTGGCATGGGGCAGTAAGGGTGGGGGAAACAGGTCCAGACTATGTCTATGAGCATTCAATTGCCAGTCTGCCAGTGGATCTCTATCTGTAGGATGCAGACACTGACGGGTTTCATTTAGCCATGGTTTTATAATTATTTTTGTAATCTGCTGACATGGACTCCCCTTCTCTTGCAATTTAAAGTTGTAAGAAGGATTATATCATGCCTTTATATGCTTTTTTGCTATCTACCTAGCTTGGATAAAAAAATAAATTTTTATCTTTCAAGCCTATCCCTCCCCCACCCATTTGCCACTTCTCCTGCCCCTCTCTGTCTGTCTCTTCCCAGCATGGCCACTGCAGGACACTGTGACAATCAGTGATGCTGAAAAGAACTGTGCAACCATTGCATTCCCCAGCCCCACTTGCAGAGTTTGTGTGGCTGGGAGAGCAAGGATCAGTGCAGCGCTGGCTGCAGAAACAGCTTCCTGGTTCTCTTTGTCTCCCCCTTTCCCTGGTCACTGTTTTTGAGGGTGTCACTCCCCCACTAGGCACCGCTCCTACTCCTGAATGTGTCCCCCCACACCACCCAGTTGCCATTTCTCCCACACTGCATTTTGTTTGTCTCTACTCACTGGAAAAATCTGGTGTTTTGTTGTGGAGATCGGTAGTCAGACTCGTGAATTGTGATTGTTTCTGCTAGTCCCATCCTCTACTTGGCTCAACTGGCCCTACTGCCCACGTTTTAAACATTTTATTTTTCAAGATAAACTGAAAATCTCAAATATTTGTCCTTTCCATTGGACCTGGCACTGCTGTCTGAATGTTGACCTCTATACATTCAGTAGCTGCCAATAATAGTTCAGCATGTACGTCTGGCATGGTGTCAGTGAGTGTCCTTCTGCACCCCCACTCCACCCAGCCGAACGGTATTCAGTCAATAAGGAGGCACAGTGCAGCTGCAGTAGGAGCAGGTAGTCAGTTTTGGCAGCAGTGGCCACACATGGGGATGATTAGTGATACGGTCACTGAGTTAGAAATTTAGAAAGAAGAAAATGCAGGGTTGCAGGAGGAAGATTATGTATGACAGCTGACTCTGTTTAATCAGACTTCAGTTTTGTGTGGTCCATTCTGTTCTGAGCTGCAGCAAGAGTCCAAATAGCTTTATTTTTAAATCGACCACTGATGCCAGCCTGGTGGTGCTGAGGTTTGAGGCACTGGATGTCACACTTCCCACCCCACTGGCGACCCAGGTTCGGATGTGGCCTTGTGTCACCAGGGGTAGACTAGGAAGAGAGAGGACTAAGCATTCAGAGGACTGCTTTCCTTCCCAGGGAGGGAGAGTTTCAGTTCCTGCCACTCACTTGGCCCCTTGTGTTGGTGTGGGGGATGGCAAGTTGGGGCTGTCAGCTTTGGGTGAAGGTGTGGCAGCTTTTTGGCTTTAGGCTTTTTGCTCCTGCCTCCTGATCTCAGTCTCAGCACTCCACACTGCTCAGCCTCTGCCACACCTCAGCAGCCAGCAGCCATGCATGACACACTGCCCAGATCAGCAGCTCTGACTCAAGTCTCCAGTCCTGTCTGGTCTCTATCTCTCTTCTGCAGCTCAGTCCCCAGCCAAGCCACAGCTGCTGCTCACTTCACACACTTCTCCCATGTCCTCACACAGTCAATCTGATTTGACGGTTTGATTCCATTTCCACTGGCACTTTTGTGACTCTTCGAGACTCCTTCAATGGAACCCTCTAACCTCTTCTACACACCTTTGTCACTAATGATGGCAACTTGTGCTGCTCCTGTGCAGTCACAGTTGAATCTTCACAATCTCCTTGCAACAGATGGTGATGGATGGAAGCTATGAAAATAAGAATATCTTTTTGTTTCAACAGCATGTGGGCATGTGTGAGGGGAGCAATCCTGCTACCAAGCCAAAAAGCTGGCCAGCCCATGCACAGTGGAAAACAAGCATTTGTCAATTCCGAATGCTGACTGTGTTGGTGTGTTGAGTTCTCTCACTGCCCCTCTGTCACTCGCTCAGTCTGTTTCTCCCGGTGCTGCAGGCTGCTCTTTTGTACTGGGCTCCTGCCAGCATTGGCACCTTGTTCTGCCCACTAAGAAATCCACAGCTGTCCCAACAGAGCTGCGTTGAGGTGGCTTACTCCCCCTCTCTCACTCGATCATTCCGTTTTTCCTGGCGCTGCAGGCTGCCCTTTTGTCCTGGGCTCCTGCCTCTGTTGGTGGCTTTTTCTGGCCACAAAGAAATCTGCAGCAGTCCTGACTCAGGTCTGTTGAGCCTGCTGACTCGCCGTCTGTCACTCACTCATTCCGTTTCTGCTGGGGTTGCGGCTGGCCTTTTGTACTGGGCTCCTGCCTGCGTTGTCACCTTTTTCTGCCAACAAACAAATCTGCAGCAGTCATGATAGACCTCCATTGAGCTTGCTCACTCCCTTTCTGTCACTCCCTCATTGTGTTTCTCCCGGCACTGCAGGCTGCCCTTTTGTACTGGGCTTCTGCCTGCATTGGCACCTTTTTCTGCTCACAAAGGAATCCACAGTTGTCCTGACAGAGCTCCGTTGAGGTTGCTCACTCCCTCTGTTTCACTCACTCATTCTGTTGCTCCTGGTGCTGCAGCCTGCCCTTTTGTACTGGGCTCCTGCCTCTGTTGGCGCCTTTTTCTGCCCACAAAGAAAATATGCAGCATTCCTGACAATGGTCCGTTGAGCTCGCTCACGCCCCTTCTCTCACTTGCTTATTCCATTTCTGCCTGCGTTGCTGGCTTCCCTTTTGCATTAGGCTCCTGCCTGCATTGCCACCATATACAGCAGTTACAATACAGCTCCGTTGAGCTTGCTCACTTCCCCTCTCCCACTCGCTCATTCTGGTTTTCCCACCACTGCAGGCTGCCATTTTGCACTGGTCCCCTGCATGCATTGCTGCCTTTTTCTGCCCACAAACAAATCTGCAGCAGTCCCAACAGAGCTCCATTGAACTCACTCACTCTCCCTCCCTCACTCGCTCATTCTGTGTCTCCTGCCACTGCAGGCTGCCCTTTTGTACTGGGATCCTGCCTGCATTGGTGGCTTGTTCTGGCTAGAAAGAAATCTGAAGCAGTCCCGACACAGTTCCATTGAGCTCACTCATTCCCCCTCTCTCACTCTGGCCTTTTGCACTGGGCTCCTGCCTGCTTTGCCACATTTTTTGCCCACAAAGAAATCCACAGCAGTCACAACAGAGCTCCATTGAGCTCATTTACTACCGCTCTGTCACTCACAGCAGGCAGCGCTTGTGTATGGGGCTCCTGGCTGCATTGGCACCTTTCTCTGTCCACAAAGAAATTCGCAGCTGTACCAAAAAAGCTCCGTTGAGATCACTCAGTCTCACTCTGTCATGCGCTCATTCTGTTTGTCCTGGCGCTGCAAGCAGCTCTTTTGTACGGGGCTCCTGCCTGCATTGGTGCCTTTTTCTGCCAATAAAGAAATCTGCAGCAGTCCTGATAGAGCTCCATTGAGCTCACTCAATCCCCCTGTCTCACTCACTTGTACTGTTTCTCACACTGCTGCAGGCTGGCCTTTTCTACTGGGCCCCTGCCTGCATTGATGCCTTTTCCTGCCCACAAAGAAATCCACAGCAGTTCTGACAGCGCTCCGATGAGTTAGCTCACTCCCCCTCCCTCACTTGCTCTCTCGTTCTGTTTCTCCCAGTGTTGCAGGCTGCCCTTCTATACTGACCTCTTGCGTGGGGCCTTTTACTGCCCACAAACAAATCCGGAGCAGTCCTGACAGAGCTCAGTTGAGCTCGGTCACTCCCCCCTCTCACTCGTTCCATCTTAATTTGTTCCAAACACTGATGTCCCACAGTGACCGTGCTATTCTCCGTCAGGAGAGCAAAAACATATTTTAGCCAGGATGTGAAAAAATGACAGCTGTACTGTTCATAAGGAGTTGTGAAAGAATGCCACTGTTAAAAATATGGCGTAAAAATATTACAAATTTGCAAAGTTACAAGGGTGCGTGGAAACAGTTGAATGCACGCTTGTAACACAGTCATGTTATGGAGTTTTGCCACTAAATTTTCAACATAGGGATTTTAGGACCTCTGCTCATGAACAGTGCCACTGTCATTTTCTTAATCTGTCCCAAACACTGATTTCCCACAGAGACCGCATTATTCTGTGCCGCAACTGTGAAACCACATTTCAGTCAGGATGTGAAAAATGACAGCTGTACTGATGATAAGGAGGTATGAAAAAATGCCATTGTTGAAAATGTGTCATGACAATATTACGAATCTGCAAAGTTACAAAGTTACAAAGGTGTGTGGAAAGTGTACAACGCACACTTGTAACACACTCATTTGATGGGCTATCATCACCAAATTTTCAACATAGGCATTTTAGGACCTCTGCTCATGAACACTATCACTGTCATTTTATTAATCTGTTCCGGACAGTGATTTCCCACAGTGACCACTCTATTCTGTGCCGGAACTGCAAAAACACATTTCGGCCAGGATGGGAAAAATGACAGCTGCACTGTTCCTAAGTAGGTGTGGGAAAATGGCAATGCTGAAAATCTGGAGTGAAAATATTATAAATTCGCGAAATTACCAGTGTGCATGGATAAATATTGGAATAAAAGCACATAAAATCAAGATGCCGCTTATGTCCCCAGTACTGACCTTCAGTCAATACACCCTTTCTTCAATGGCTACCACAAACACCATGTTTACAATTATAAGAGTGTTCTCATATTGTTGGCATATCACAACCACTTACCTATGATTCATGGTACTCATACCCTAAGATGGTGTATGAAATCATTCTAGCACTTGTAAACAAGAATAAGTACTACATCAAGTGCTACAGAACTGGGGATCATATCAGTGTTACTGGGGTACATCAAGAATTGTTTCATTGGCAGAGATAAAACTTGAGTACTCAGAGTTAGAATACTAGTGCTTAAAAGATTCAAGAGTGAATAAAGATAGGCAATTGAACCCCATAGTTTCTGGGGGCAGCTGAAAGGAGGGAGGTACCAAGGGTAGTGGAGAAGGCTGAAAGCTGGAGTGTGAGGACAAATAAGGAGAAAGGGGGCAGGAATGTGAGGGGACAGAAAAAGAGGGGGAGAGCAGTGAAGGAGACGGGGCTGGGCTGAACATTAGTCACAGATATGCACCTGAGTGGTAAATTCACTGGGTAGGGCTTTTGTAGAAGAAGGGAAAGAGGTAAACTGAAGGGATGGGGATAGAGGACCTCAAGTAAAGGAGACGAAAGGAGAAACTGGCCATTCCCTCAGAAGTTTTTGGTGTAGGAGAGAACGATCAGGGTCAGAGTTAAAGGGAGTATAAAAGGAATGGGGACCAGGTAAGGAAGGAGTTGACATACTGCTTGCACCTCATTTAGTAGGAACAAACAATTTAAATAGGCTACTCTCAGTTTAGGAATGTGCCCTATTGTAGCTGTACTACATTTGAAATTGGGCTATTGCAGTAAACTGTTTTACTTTTTTATGCTACACTTCTCATTATACCTTCACACTTCAAATGCCTTTTCTGGATGCTAATGCCACTTCTTTATTGTTGCTGTAAATAACCTTAAACTGTTAAGAAAACTTTAACACAAAATATGTTAATAGTCATTCTGTGTTAGGGGGAAGGGAGGTGCACAGAGCCAGCAGCCTGGCAGAGCAAACAGTTTTCATTTGAGCTCTGGGTCTACATACTGAAGTTACTGTAAAATATACTTTTAAATCTCTTTTTTTTTTTATGTTCCAGGCATCAATCCAGCTCTTGGCCCCTTCTGCATCCCAGCTCTATCACCTTATCTTCTCCTGGGACTTACCTCATTCCTCACTTTACCGCCCTTGGCTTGCTCCCCATGGCAGGGCCCTTAGTCAGGGCCATGTCCCTTGGGAATATTGTCAGCCAGCTGTATAGAGACAGTACCCAGCACTGTGAGTGTATACTAGGACATCATGTCATACATGTGCAAGTACAAGCCTGATGATGTTGGAGGTGGTCTCCCCTCCTTAAAGTCCACACTGCTACTTCACCACTGTGGTGACCTAGGAGGCAGGATAACAGAAAGGATCTGAAAGCCTCCCACACTCCCTGTAGGAAACAAAATCTGGTCAGATCCAACACGGCTGCATAATGAAGTTAGTGAAGTTGTGTGGAATTGTTAAGGAGGTATGGAGAAACAACATAGAAACATAGTCTTTGAAGGCAGATAAGGACCGCTTAGCCCACCTAGTCTGCCCATTTCCCTACCTATAGGATAAGCTGCAGATCCTATGTAACCAACAGCCTATTTCTTCCTACCCCCACAAAAATTGCCTTATGTCTATCCCATGCGTTCTTGAATTCTTCCACAGTTTTAGACCCCATAACCTCTTCAGGAAGGCTGTTCCATGTGTTTGCCATCCTCTCTGTGAAAAAATACTTCCTCACATTGCTCCTGACCCGTACCCCTCTATCTTCAAATTGTGTCCCCTTGTTCCTGCACAGCTCTTTCTGAAAGATGCTACCCTCTTGGACTTTGTTGATTCCACGGAGGTACTTAAAAGTTCTATCATGTCCCCCCCTCCCTCCTTTCCTCAAGGGTATACATATTCAGCTCCTTTAGTCTCTCTTTGTATGGCTTCTCTTGCAGTCCCTGCACCATTTTAGTTGCCCTCCTCTGGACTTCCTCCATCCTGTCTATGTCCTTGTGGAGATGGGGTCTCCAGAACTGGATGCAACACTCCAGATGGGGTCTCACCAACTGTCTGTGCAGAGGGATAACAACTTCCTGTTTTCTACTGGTGATGCCTCTCCCTATACTGTACATCCAAGTATCCCTCCGGCCTCCCTACTGCCTTCTCACATTGCTTGCTTATCTTAAGGTCATCTGATATGATTACTCCAGGTCCCTTTCCATTTTTGTTGTTGTTACTACTCCCCCAATTGTGTAATCCTCCGCTGGGTTTTTTGTTTCCCGGGTGCATTATTTTGCACTTCTTTGCATTGAATCCAAGCTGTCATACCTCTGACCATTCCTCCAACCTTGCCAAGTCCCTTCTCATCCTTACCACGCCTCCTTGTGTTTCAACCCTATTACAGATCTTTGTGTCATCTGTAAAGAGGCACACTTTTCCTTCCAGTCCCTCAGCAATGTCACTTATAAAGACATTAAAAAGGACTGGACCCAGTTCTGAACCCTGCAGTACCCCACTAGTAGCCCCTCTTTCTTCAGAGTAGACTCCATTTACAATTACCTTCTGCATCCTGTTGTCCAGCCAATGTTTTACCCAGGCTACCACCCTGGGACCCACTCCCAGGCTGGTTAATTTGACTATTAATCTTTTGTGTGGGACTGTGTTAAATGCCTTGCTAAACTCTAGGCAGGCCATGTCAACAGCCCCTCCCTGGTCTACTACTTTGGTCACCCAGTCAAAGAAATCAATTAGATTTGTCTGATATGATCTTCCTGCTGTGAACCCATGCTGCCTTTGGTCCTGTGCCCCACTGGCCTCTAGGTACTCAACAGTTCTTTCCTTCAGAAGTGATTCCATCACTTTCCCTACAACAGAGATCAAACTGACAGGTCTGTAGTTTTCTGCCTCTGTCTTGTTCCCACTTTTGTGAAGGGGTATCACATCTGCCTTCCTCCACTCCTCAGGTACCACACCATCCTCCCATAATTTGCTAAAAAGGGTAGCCAGTGGTGTCACTAGTTCTAGTCCTCTCCTTAATTCTTTTAGAATTCTGGGGTGAATTCCATCAGGCCCCACTGCTTTGTCCACCTTCAGTTTTAGGAGTTCTTTCAGAACCCTTTCTTCTATGAAAGGACTGGGATCGACCCTCCTATCCAGAGTGCTTCTGTTAATTGGATGAGGCACCTCCCCTTCCTCCTCTTTTGTGAATACTGAGCAGATGTATTCATTCAGTATTCCTACTTTTTCACTGTCCCTCTCTGCCCACCCACCATCCATTCTATTCAGCCTCACTATCCCTCCCTTTGTCTTTCTACGCTCCCTGATGTACCTATAAAAGGTTTTATCCCCCTTCTTAACCGAGTTGGCTACCTTTTCTTCAATGATTTGTAACACAATGATTTGTAAGTAGTAAGATCTGTTTTAGTTTCTGTTCTAAGGAAGGCATACACGTTATTAGGAAAATAGATGGAGGTGTACATTTTAATGTAAGGAATAGGATGCACTGTAGGTTTACAAAAGAACCCCATAGCAAATGTCACTAATGTATGTGTTACCCGGATGATATTGGCTGGATAGTGACATTTTAAAGAAAACATAATTGCACATACCCCAATAATGTAAAGCATTATGGGAAACATATGCAAATCCCAATGATGGTACAGAAGGTGGCAGTACATGAAAAAGTAATGGCTGGCATATGTTCAGCATTGGGAATATTTACACAGTTTTTTTTTTCTATTTTAGAGAAACAGGGTTTTTGTCCATGAGGTGATGTAAGTTACATTTAAGCAATGTGTTGATGTCAGGAAGTCAGGTGTAATAATGATGGACTGTTGGCAGAGAAAATATGATAGTAACTTTCAGAGGGGGTCGCTTTTGATAAGGGCAAGTAGTTATGCTTGTGATAATGGGAATATTAAGAAAGTATGAGGTCTATGCAGAAGTGGAGTACAAATATGCACAGTTTCATAAGTATGTGCTCAGAGTGCAGGCAAATGTGATATGCAGGTTTGTTTTAGAAATAGGTAAAAATAGCTATACATGCAATTGATAGAAAGTTAGATAATTACATAGACATGCAGGCCCTGTCCACACTACACTCGAAAAGGCTGTAATGGATTCAAACCGTTACAGTCTATAAATGTTAGTGTGACCACACTGTCAGTGAACAGTGCGGATAATGGTTTGAAAACATTACAGTCTGTCCACATTAAGTGCAATAGTGTGTGTGTGGTCTCAACCCTGTAGTGGCAGTGCACATCCCATGGAGCACTCGGTGATGACAGCTGCATTTTGAGATGCCCTCTTACATGTCCTATGGAGTACGGTGTATATGGCACAGTCAAAATATGTAAATAAACATATTTCACTGTTATGAGACACACTTATGTTGTGGAGGTGACAGAGAGAGAGAGGTTTGAGGGAGGGGGAGATCTGTACATTGGAATCGGGGACTAAGTCAGTGAGAGGGAGGGAAGAGGAGGGAGAGAGAGTGAGGGGGCAGACATGTCATCAGTTCTGCCAGTATTAGGGCACCTGGGCATAACAGACATTCATGTACCACTGCTGTATGGCTGAAGGCAGACCCTCTACTACTGCCTTCAGTGTTCTCCACTGCTCCACTGTACACAGTGCCACACATCTATTGCCTACTGCAGCAGTGCTCCATGATGCACTCAGGAGCTCCACTAATGCATGTGTTCACTACTGGCACTGCTCTGCAGGTAGTATTGCTGCCACATCACACATGGACAGGCAGGGTACTTCCAACACTCAGCACAGTGAGAAGAATAATCAAGGACAGTACATGGATAACATCAGGAGGTGGTCTTCGGGGATGCAAGTGCAGACAGAGAGGTAGGTTATGTGGGGACATGGGGGTACATCGGGGGGGTGCACATGCAGCTGTCAGATTACTGTGGTATGGAGGCATCCCAGTACTGTAGCCTACACCCGTGCTCCACACTGCCGTCTGCATATGCCCTGGTAGCCTCTGATCTCCCTGCATGCAGTGAAACAGTGCTGCAATGCTTGCAGGTCTAGTGGGACACTGGAGGCTACATGGTGGAGCATTTAGACACAATTGCAATTAAAAACTGATAAAGGTGAAAAGCTGTAAATAAAAGTGAACTAACCATGCTGGTATGCACACCACAAAGTGGTTCTTGGAAGGATACAGATTAGGATTGGCTCAATTAAAGGAGTAGTCCACCCAGAATTTTCAAAAGCATATGTTATGCAGAGTGTTTTGATTTATATGTAAAGTCCTAGTGTGTCCTTTCCTCTGTCTGCTATTAAGAGTTTTTCCTAAATTAGGCTGCTAGCTTGAGGGTAGTTTTATGACCCCTGGGGATCTCCATCACAAACAGGTTTATTGCCGTCTGCCTCCTACAATGCACCCTGTGTCATGTGAGAATGATGCAGCAAGGCCCATAGGTTTAGCATATGCAGTGCTTTTTAAAATCAGTTCACAACAGCAGAACTTTGTAACTGTTATTGTCCAGTGAGCACAAATGGCAACAGTTACAATTTAGCAGATGCCTGAGAGCTACCTAACTGGGGTTTCTGCAAGAAAACAGCTACTAAATAGCTCTAATTCACTATTTGTTTTTTTAGGGTGTGTCATGTCTAGATAGCAGTAATATGTGTTTTCATTTTAAAATGTAATTTCATCAAGCTATGCACAACAATAAAAAGCACAGAAATTGCCCCAGATCATCACTGCTATAATTAGTAAAGACTATATCTCTAAAGTATTTGCTAAACTGTAAATGTAGGTACCATCATTATTTTTTTTAGCAGAAGAGACACACTAAAGCTTGTTTACAGGTGTGACCTGGGAGCACAAGGAAGTTAAGTGATTTGCTCAGTAATGCACAGTATGCATGTGGAGGCTATGTGATTCAAACTCAGGACACCAGGTTTGCAGCTCAGAGCCTTAGACCTCCGCACTATACTATTTCCTCTATTCTAATAGGTAGAACTGGCAGTTAGTGCTGATTTTGCTCTATGACATGATTTTAATTTTTTTGGGGGGTTACAAATGTGAAGTATCCTTTTAATAAAGTTCAGAAGTATGTATGTGTGAGTTATTTAGGTTGGCGAATATTTGTTTTATTATTTGAAAAAGTGGGATACACTAAATGTGTAGTGCAATGAACCATTGTAAAATGGGATCAAATGTGTAGCTGAAATAGTCACTGTCATCCATCCTGTTGTTTTCATGCTATACCACACGCAGGAGAAAAAGTGACTTTAAAGTATTTTGCAGTCTCTAGGCTGTGGCTTCATACCATGAACTTCATTTGTAAAAAAAAATGAAAATCATGTCACAGAGCAAAATCAGCACTAAATGTTAGTTCTGCCTAATAGAATGCTGATACTTGCATTTATAGTTTAGCAAATACTTGAATTCTAACTGAGTGGGTTTTCTGTAAGAAAACAGCTAGAGTCTTAACTAATTATAGTGATAATGATCTGGGCAATGTCTGTGCTTTTATGGTTGTGTGTAGTTTGATGAAATTAAAAGTTTTAAAATTAAACCATTCCTGCAAACTAGACCTGACACACATAGAAATTAACAATAGTGAATTAGAGCTTAATTTAGTAGGGATTTTCCTACAGAAATCCCAGTTAGCTAGCTCTCAGGTATCTGCTAATAGGCTACTTTAGGAAAAACTCCTAATATCAGACAGAGGGAGGGACACATTAGGATTCAACACACAAATCAAAACATTCTGCAAAACATATGTTTTTGCAAATTCTGAATGGACTGTGGACTACTCCTTTAAAACTGCAAGCTCAGTAAAAAATATACACTGCAGCCTCTTGCTATACTGACATGCTTCAGTAGATGCAAAATATAGAGTAAGGTGGTGGGGGCAAGGTTGGAGGACAGGTCTGAATAACATCATATACCTACCAGGAGGGACATTCCATCTCTTAGAATGTATTTGTGAAAATGTGTGACCAGGAGAGGAATGTATGCTGAGCCAATGCTGTTTAAACAGGTGCTGTATAGGGATGTAGTTTCAGGCTTTTCCTTCTGAAGCTTAAGCTCTGATGCCCGAGGCAGCTCTGATAGTCAATTGTTCCATCATGATAGATCCACCTCATGTCCCTCCCACATGAACCAAAAAAAAAGGTGATGTGGATCTTTAGGAGCTTCTTGGTGGAGGTGGGGGTGGATCTTACTCCCCCAAAAAAACTAATGCTGCCTCCCACTGCTCAGGTTCCAGTTCTTGTACCTCCCACTTAAGAAAGAAAATAGTGTACTGCGACCATTGACTAACATGAAAGTGTATTTACTTCAGGGTGGAAAACATTTCTTGGAAGAGGGTAAGGCGGAGGAAACTATTTACATCTTCAATCAGTTCCACGGACAAAAAACATGACATCACTCCTTTTGTACATGCAAAATGTCTGCAGGCTCCACCTACTGCAGCCATAAAAAGCATTCACTGGGATGCTTCACCTTCCTCCACTGGCCACTTGATAACCCCGGGCTTGTTCTTGAGCTCAGGTAGCTAGCGTTATGAGTGGTAGCTCTACTTCTGCATTGACGGTCTGGCTTTAAATATATTTTTGAGTGATAGTTTCCTTGTGTATCAATGTGCAAATCTGTATAAAATACAATGTGGAAATTCATTTTAGTTTAACAATACTAACTGAATCTAAATTAATTTGCATCACTGTTTCACACAGACAATTGAATTAAAAAAATAACTGGAAGGGAGACCCGAGTGAAGAAAGAAGCAAAGTAATGGAACCAGTGGAGGGAATGTATAGATATAACCAGGGCTTCAGATAAGATTTGTTTAGGATGAATACTGTGCTACTCATTTTAAAAGAGAGGTGAATAAAATCAAATTCAGATGTGTACAAATGTCTGGACAGAGTGCAGCGAGGAGTATATTTTTAAAACAATGTAGTTTTTTTTTTTCTAGGTCAGAACTTATTAGAGGGCATCAATGCTCCAGATAATGTTGGCAAGTAGCTGTAATTTATTCAGCAGGTTTCAAACATAGTGAGTAAAACAAAACTGGGATGCATACGAGTGCTATAAATCAAGAAAAAAAACTGCTTATTTTGAATCACCAGTTATGTTATGAAGCACTATTCTTTGGAGTTTGGAAAATTTACAAATGTCGGGTGAGTATTGTTACTAATTAAAAAAAATTTCTGAAGAGTATTTTCTAAAATTAGGTGAGTAAAATAGGTCAGTACCCCCCTTATCTGGAGCCCTGGATAGCAGATTTGGCTATGTAGCAAAGTACTGCCTGCTACATCATTAGGCCTAAAAACAGTAGCTGTTCTGCCCAATCCAAGCTTTAAAATAAAAACAGTTACATTTTCCTGTGTGCGCTCATCATCCTCAGTGCGAATCAGTTTAAGCCTCTGCTCTCCAACCACATGTTTTGCTGTCACACACTATCAATATGGCCATAGTCACCCTCCCCTTTCTAACTGTGCCATGCTCCTTTCAGTTTAGGCATCAATCCTGGCATAATCTCAAGTATGTTTTGTGTGCCTTACTACTCCCCCCCCCAAAAAAAAAAAATAATGCTACATTTTCTAGCAAGCCACAAGTATAAACATACGTTTGTATATTTTAGCTTTATGAAACTCTGTTGGGATATGTTAACCTTTTAACTGCTTCTATTTTCCTGGGACCCCCGAAAACAAGATGTTGCATCTCATGGAAGTATACTGACTGGGGTGATTTCAAACATGTAAATAAGCTTAGTTGATAAAATTGGACCCCACACAAGTGGATCAGAAAGAATACATCAATATTTAGCAATGACATCAGACTAATGGCCCACAGTCTGAACTACAGTGGACCTTGGTATTAAATGTGGTACTACTGGACTGAGGGGGTATACAAGCTGAACTCCCCCTACAACGGCTCTTTCCATCGTCTCCTATTCTCCCTTCATTTCTATGATTTGTTCTTTCATTTTTAAGCTTTAGCTTTCTTTTTTCTTAAGGTTTCCTCATTCAAATAATCCAGTGTTCTGTTCTTTTTCTCCATCGTAACTATGAACTATTTTTTCCTTTTGTTTTACAGGTTAGCCTTGTTGGTTATTGCACATCTCCAGCACCTCCATGAGATAAGTACTGATTTCCATTTCTTGAACTATTTTTTTTTCTTCATAGAACTACTGATCCTTAATTATGTCTGTTTATTTTTGTTTTACAAGCACCCCTCTTCCAAGCCTCTGCTTGCCCAGATGCAAGTATATAATACCTTTCTTTGACTGTACTAAAAGGGCAACATTTTTATTGGGAGGGGTGAAACTCTTGTGGTGACTAGAGCTCAGTTCAGGTGCAGGGGAAAGCACAGCCAATGTGCCTGGGCAAAGTGGCACAGCTCCCACCTCAGGCAGAGTAGCCCTTGTTTCTACTGTATGTGGTAAAGGCATAACTAGCACCTCAGGGTAGTGGTGGTGGGGGGGGCACTCCTGTCAAGAGGCAAGTGTGTGGGGGTACAACTTTGCATTGGGGGAAGGGATGTACTCTGAGACACAGGAAAGGGATGTGCAAGCGGCAAGTGCTATGAGGGCATCTCTGGTCTCCCATGTACATTTACTGATCACCCTTTCTGCAATGCAACATCAGTTCTTTCAGATTTTTCATTTCCCCTTTAATTGTTCCCCTTCAAGTTGCAAAACAATATCACCAAAACACAAAACTCCACTGCAATGGGGACATATTATTTGCACCCTAAGTTTAGGAAGTAGATTGTTGCAATTCAGTTTAAGTAGTAACTGCTACAAATGTTTGCATGTTTGTATAAAACTCGGTGAAATTAAACCATATACTGTGATCTGAAAAAAGAAAAAGTTTATGTAAATGTACTTCTGGATGTATGGGATTCCTGCGTTTTATGTGTTTTTGGGACACAAACTGGGATATGGGAAGGAAACTAGCCATAGATGCTATTCTATGGGAAAAAGATGACCTGCTCCTAATGGCCACTAATACCACCTGTAAAATGGCCACTGAGATTCTCGTTCTATGTACAAGACTTTAAAGAGCCATGTGATTGGCCCAGCACATTTTGATACCCTAACATTCTTTATATGCATTGGCTGCCTGTTCAAAATCAGCCGGAGCTGTTTTAATGTGCTGGCACTCACATTTGGAGTCCTTTTTGGTCTCGTTCACTCAGCGCAGGTAACTGAAAGATAAAGCGCCAGTGTCTTGTTTTGTCAGCGGTAATGCGGTCAGTCAGGTCATTGTTTGTACTGAGAACAACAGCGCAAATGTAGAAGAGATGAGGAGCCCAGGAGCAGCACACAGCAGCCTGAGTCAGCAGCACAAGAACGACTGAAGAATCCCAGGGAGTGCTGACAGCCTTTCAGGATTCTGGAGCTAGCTGGTGAGCCAACTGTACAGTTTCATTTCAGCATTTTAATGCTGATGCTCTGTAATGTAATCATTGATGTGAGGCCTTTTCGGGAGGTAACTGGGCCAGGCAGCTGAGGCCACATAACATTTAATTTCCTAAAACTAAGCTACTCGTGAATCATTTAGAGACATAAAATACTCCATGATGGGGGGGGGGACTAAGTTGGCTAGGCAGGCTGGAATAGAATGATGAAATGCACAGTAGATACCTTCATGGTTTTCACTCATGGTTAAAGTGTGTATTGTTTCTTTTCTTCTTATTTTACCTGGCATCTAGTTATACTGTAGTGTGTCATCCACCTCCCTTCTCCCAAAGTCAGGTGTCCTATTTCATTCTGTCCCAGTCCTGTAGCTCAGTCCTTGGAGAACTGGCACCTGTCCTATACTCCTGTGGCATCACCCCCCCCCCCCGAGTCATGCAGCTCTCCCACTGAAGGAAAGTTTTTTTTTCCTGTATTGCTTCTTGCATTTCTCATTTGATAAAGTAATGTGCCTTGCATTTAATGGAATTCATTAATAATTTATTTATTTATTTATTTGAAAATTTGTAATCGGGAAAAGCACATTAAGCCACAGTTCATTTTGAGGTGCAATCTGGGACAGACAGAAACAGGAGGAATTCTGCTCAGTTCAAGGTATAGCCATAGGCATCAACTATAGAGGGGGGGGCTGAGGGTCTAAAGCCCCCCTCTGGGAAGATTAGGTAGGGGCTGTGCCCCCCTTTGGAATTTACACAGTTGCTATGGGGGGAGGGATTGATGCAGAACACTCCAGAATGCTGTTCCACCTCATCAGCCAGCAACCAGCACTTTCACTTTAACTCCCCTACCAGTCCAGCCAATCTGTGTGCACCATTTAGAGGAAGATAACTAGCATGGACCAATCACGGCATTTGGACTCTGAGACTCTACATGTGTGAAGCTACTTCTGCTATATTGGTGCCAGTTGCTATTTTGTGAGGTAGCAAAGTCAGTACCACATTACAGGGCCACAGTGACTCTGCAGACTGCAGCAAGTTCAGTAACTGCCATGTTACCAAGGATTCAAGCATGAGTGGGTCACGAGCATCAGGTAGGCTACGGACGATGATTGCCATGGTACACAGAGAGTGCTTGACAAGTGTCACTGGACACCAGGTATTGCTCTTCATAGTGTGGGGAGGGTTAGACAGGTGCCACTAGACACCAGAAAGTGCTTAATGGGACAAGAGGATTGGTGCCATATAGTTAGAGTGTTTAGCATAGAGATGGAGATTGGAGCCACTGAACACCAGGGATTGCTGGTTACAATATAGGGAAACGCTTACAAAATTGGTCCATAATATATTGGTTTCAGTCAATAAGCAGGTTTAAATATTAATTTGGGGGCAATAGTCATAGTTAAAGACATAGTTATTATTTTTCTTATTAGATAAATGTACTTATATTGAGAGCATTTAACCTATTTATGAAGTAATTGAACACATTTTAATTGGCAATATTCTTATGTGTAGCCTTGATTGCCTACATTGAAAATCTTACTTCAAGACATTTGCAAGATTTATCACACTTAGATTAAGCAAAGCAATGTACGATTCATGGGAAAGCAGTCTGATTTTAAGATTTTCTGGACTTCAGTATGTCTAAGAACTCTTGTTTCAAGACATTTGCAAGATTTGTGACATTTAAATTAAGCAGAGAAATATCTTAATGTTTGACTAAACAGTCTTAATTTAAGATTTTTGGACTTATTTCGGTATGTCTAAGAGCAATAGTTCAACAGTCATAGTTTAAGGTTTATAATCTTTTATTAAGAAATTTGAAGATTTTATATAAGATCTAGAATCAAGTCATGTGATCTTGTTTTTTAAGTCTTTCTAAGATAATTATTTTACCCCTTTGGCAGATAAAGTTGCTTATTTTAAAGATAAAATATACAAATTAAATTTTTTTTTCTAATTTTAAGACAGACATTTTTTGCAGTGTGAGAGGGAATTTCTGCAGGAAGTCATGGACTCTGTCATTGGGAAAGTGTTAGAGTTACCCAGGTGGTTGGTCCTGAGAGACTTCAATGCTTGGTTCAATGATGAACTATCAGAGTTTGGGCAAGACTTCCTCCCAGTGATGAATTCTGTGGGCCTCACACAAGTTGTTGCTACTGCAACTCACAGACACGGGCATGCCTTGGACCTAATATTCTCACTGGAGTTTGAAGTAAGCAATCTCAAGACTGATCAAGTCACTCTGTCAGATCATTGCAAAGTAAGGTTCTCACTCAGGGCCCTCATCATTAGTCCATCACCAGTGGAGTTGGTCCATTATTTCCCTTTAAAGGGGCTGCCTTCAGGAGGACTTCTGGTAGTAATGGACCACTTGGAAGTGAAGATTGCTTGCGGAGCAGGTGGGGGGAGTGGTGGCAACTTATAATAGAGTTGTTACCTGAGCACTTGACTCTGTCACACTGGCCCATATACAACCTGCATCTTCTCGTTTGAGATCCCCTTACTTTGACAGGTAACTCAAGGAGATGAAGACCAGGAGTTGGAGGTTGGAGCATTGTTGGAGAAAGTCTGGATCTAAGGAGGACAGACTGGTTTTGAGAATGCACTACAGTGAGTATCAAAGAGCAGTCTCCTATAGGAAGACAGTATTCCTCTCAAGGGAGATTGCTTCAGGGAAGAACAGACCAGCTCAACTCTTTCAGATGTGGAGAGGTTACTCCATCCTACCTGTCTGCAGCTGAAAAGAGATGTTTCAGCCATCAAGTACAAAGAGTTCACTCTGGTCTTCTCTGACAGAGTGTCCTCTATCAGATCCCAGATATCCCAAATGGGGCAATTAGAGCCCCAAAGTAGTGAGATAGTGGTTGCTAGAAGCACTCCAATTGTATAGAACAACTTTAGGCCATTGGAGGTGGCAGTGGTCTGTGAGGTAATCTCAAAGCTGCAGCTCACTTATTGTGAACTGGACCCAGGCCTGACCCATCTCGTAGTGGGATGTGTAGGGTCCATTGGTACAGTATTCACTGAGGTTGTCTGGTGCTCATATCAGAAGGGTTATTCCCAAGTGCCTTGAAAGAGGCACTGCTGATTGTCCCTTCTGAAGAAACCATCTCTTAACCTGGACTGCTTAGCAAATTATAAATCAGTCTCTAAGATTCCCTTTTTGAGTAGGGTTATTGAGAAAATAGTGGTTCTGCAGCTGGAAGCACATCTCACAATCTTTGAATCTATGAGCCTCTCCAGTCAGGATTTGGGTCCAGACATAGTACTGAAACTGCAATAGTCAGGGTGCATAATGACTATGTCAGGGCTAGAGATAGAGGGGAATGGTCAGTTCTCCTTCTCCTAATCCTAGATCTCTCTTCAGCTTTTGACACTGAGGACCATGGCATGATGTTGGATCACCTGAGGGAGCTCTGTGGACTCACTTGCACTGTCATCCACTGGTGTGAGTCTTTTCTCACAGGTAAGATGCAGAGGGTAGTGATGTGGAATTTCTCACTGCCTAAGCCCCTACCATGTGGAGTTCCTCAAGGTATGAGCCTCTCACCCATGCTGTTTGCAGAATATATGCTTTCCCTAGGAGAGATCATTAGATGTTATGGCATGGGGTTTCACTGCTATGCAGATGAGATCCAGCTGTAAATGTCATTTTCACCCAGGACACATGGTGCAGTTGAGGTGCTGAATGCATGTTTAGCTGAGATCCAGGGCTAGATGTCCTCTAACTGGCTAGGGCTCAACCTGGACAAGACGGAGGTGCTGGTGATTGAGCCTGATCATCAGTAGGGTGCCGAGGCAACTGGGGGGATGAATGGTGTAATGCTGGGCTCCTCCCTACTTACTGCCTCTGCTAAGGTAAAAAATCTTGGGATCATTCTGGATGATAGACTGGCATTTAAGTCTCAGGTGTCAACAGTTGTCTGGAGTGGCTTTTTCCACCTCAGGAATATTGCCCATAGTAAAGCCTTAAAGAAGTTCTACTGGCTTAAGTGAAGCCCCAACTGCTTCATTGATCAGGGCTTCACTGTACAGATCCCTCCCACAGTCACCCTATACAATTACTGTTTTAGTTAGCTCACCCCTCATAAAATTCCAGGAAGCCCTGGAAGCAGCCAGTATTTTCAATCAAGGTACCACAGTCCCATCATGGTCTCACTGGTGATCATGTGAGATGATGACGTGCCACAACCCCTGCCTTATCATTTTCTCTATGTATAGAAAAATAATCAATTCTCTATATGAAATGCCATCAGTATTTTTACACAATTCACCTAAATACCATGTGTTTGCCAGCCATACAATTGGTATTTAGGAGATTATGTGTAAAAATACTGATGGGCATTTGATCTAGAGCATTGATTAGTTTTCCATACTTGACTATTACAATGGCCTTTACCTCAGGGTCAGTGAAGGAGTTCTGCATTGCCTGCAGATGGCACAGAATACAGCAGCCAGGATGCTAACTGGTCTTCTGAGGTCCAGTTATGTGACCATGGTCATGTAGGATCTGCATTGACTGCTGGTAAGATAGAGAATCATCTTCAAGGTTGGTGCTTAACAAATAAAAGTGTACTTACTTACTTACTTACACCTATTGATCTGTTGGCATAGCCTTTTCATTCAATGAGCTTACAAAACCAAAGCGTGGAGTAATGCATGAGTAACTTTGTTGCTAGGAAGCTAGTTGTACGATTGCATTGGTTGACTGTTATATGTGGATTCTTTGATCATTCACATTGACTGCACACTTTGGGAATACCATCAGAAAGGTACCAAAGCAAATAAACCCTCTTGAGGAGGGTTCCACCCCAGAGGTGCTATGGGAATGTAATTCCTTAAGGCTAAAGGTAACTTAGAAAGGAGCCAAAAGAACTGCAAAGCCAGAGCTGTAAACACAGACTAATTAGAGTAGTAACATAGACAGATGGTAGCTGGTGATGACTGATAGCAGCCTATGGCATGACTTCCAAAGGAAAGAGGGAATAGTAGTATTGTAGAAAGACCGATCTGAGCCACAGTCCAACTTAAACTCACAGTGGAAATCCTACTATTAACTTACTTGCCATAAAAATGATATAAATTTAATTATGGCCTTTGACAAACAGAGAAAAAAAAAACACATGTGGAGTAAATCTCTGGGGAACCATGACCTTGTCTGCCATCCCTCATGATATGGGTAATTATTATCTTGACAGCTCAGCTTGCTAACTTTGAATTCATTACAGATGAAGTTTAGAAGGAATAGCTCTCACTCTATCCCCTCTAATGGAATAATGGTGAGGGGGTGCTATGAGTTGCTTGGTGCAGCTAAAGGAAGTTCCTCCATATTGGAGGTTCAATCCTCAAAGCAATGAATGAGGAGAGTAGTGACTACTGACAACTAGAACTCAGCCTCAAGACCATAAGGAGGTCTAACCTTGATTGCAAACTAAAGGGGGAGAATTCAGAATGAAACTAGGTAAGCCTTAGGCATCCACAATGAGAATATCTTTCATTTGTGCTGCCAATGTGTTCTGCATAGCAAAAGGAACCCATGTGGGCTTTGAATTCCACCCTCCATCAACTAAAGTCTTAAATAGTACACCTTGGTATGCTGCTGGCCATTGATATGCACCACTAAAACTTCCCCCAGACTGTTGGACCTAACCACGCAGTGGGAATGCCAATCGGCGCCACATGAGACAAGCAGCCTACAGAAATGGATTGCTGTCTGAGACAAGTGACTCGCCCTCAAGATGCAGACTTTCAGGAGAGTGAGTGAACATGTCTGTGTACAGGCGAGCCCTAAGGCAGATTCTGGGAATATGATGATGTCCAGTATGAATGTATTCATAGAGTCTGATGGCATGTAGGCAGCAATGGACTGACTAAATGATGACAACTGATGGAGCGATTGATAGCTTAGAATGGACTGAATGAGAACTGCTAAAAAGTGACTGATATAAAATATGAATGGCATTACAAGGTACTGAAAATAAGAACACATACTAAAGGTCAAAATCATAGGTAAAACCCAGCCACAAGCAGGAAAACTCAGAAGCTGCATTAAACTAGGGCTGAGGTGATGATGCAGAAGCAGAGTGAATGAGTACACTGAAAAATGACTGAGTATGAGTGAGTATGAGTGAGAGCAGCTGTCTGGCTAGACGCCAGGTGAAATTAATGACAAAGAATGCAGTGGAAGTGAGAGAAAATTTTGCAAGTGGCTTGGTAAGGACATTAGGTAGAACAGACTAAGGAAACACAAGCTAAATACAATAGAATGACAATTGTAGAACACTGAAACAAATAAGTATATAGAAAACCAAATTGAATAAGTAAACACAGGAGTTAAACAAGAGTATAAGTGCACCATGAGTGGCTAAGCCAGAGAATAGAAGGAAGCACAATGCTACATCCAGTGCAGTAGAAAGACACAATACTAATCTACAAAGCTACTAAAGGCAAAACCAAAACAGAAGCTGAATTCACAAACCAAGTAAAATGTCCAAAAAGCAATGAAGAAAAGCAGCTGTAAACACAGGGAGATGGGAGGCAGAACCTCAGCAAAGCCTTTGGTTTTATCAAAAAAACAGAACTTCCTAATGAGGATTAAGAAAGCTGGTTTAAATAGCCCAGCTTGGAGGAGGGTCATGGCTGGTTACTCCCACTCATCAAACCACAGGCATAGCCTTTCAATTAATTTTTGGATTTAGGATTACAAAGCACTGTGGGCAGATGTACAAAAAACACAGTCAGTGACTTGACCAAGAAAACACAGCAAAAAGTGCCAGCCATGCCTCAGGCTTCACTGAAACATGAGCAGAAGCTCTTTTTACTGTGCTCACCAACACAGAAACCACAATTGGCTAAGTACTGCAAGTTCTCTGTGATTTTCACAAAACATTTGATAGTTTTAACAAGCAGCTCGCAGAGGTGCAGCAAAAAGTGGAAGCTTCAGTGGCAAAGACAAAAGATACTAAAGGCATAGCAGGCAGAGCAATGGCCTCCTTGGCTGGAGTTCTCAAGAATAACATTTTACAAATGAAGCGTCAGCATCTAGAATCTTGGGTCGGGATGTATCATTATATGCAAGGGCTCATTGAGTATATGAAGTATGACAATCACATTGCCTTATAAGCACCTTTCTGTCAAGCCTAAAAAATCTTAGTCCTTACTGGCAGTATATGAAGTTTACTAGATTGCCCCATGACACAAATCCACACAGATCAACTCTCCTTATATGTTGCTAAATATTACTACCACAATAATAAGCGGAGAAGCAGGGAATGCTGTTCTCAGAAAGGGAGACCCCCATCTTTTTGTTCCATAACCTCAGTTTTGCCACTAGAGAGAGGTTAAAAGCATTCAACAGTGTGACAGCAGGTCTTCAGGAATTGGGCATCACTCACAAACTGCAGATGCCAGCAAAACTGCATTTTCAGTATGCAGGGGAACTTTTTAGCTTTGGAGATCCAAAAGAGAAAGAGGATTTACTCCAGAAACTCAGAAAGGAATTTGGGCCATGAGAAGCAAAGACAATGACACTTGATTTTGAGTGAAAAGTAGTTTTTCTACTCCTGACTGAGTGAAACAACTTACTTTTTTAATTAATGAACAATTTAAACGTTTGACATATTTTTTAGTTGTTTTTCTTCTGCTTAGAATCTTGGCTTAAGCTAACGTACTGTGTAATACAAAATGTAAGACTCCCACACTGCAGCACACATTTCTCAATGCACTTTGCAGCCAGGTTCCTTGACTATGTATAGAGAATAATGCATAGGAAGTGGTGCATTTTGAGTTTTTATTATACTGTACACTGTAGGTTTGTAATGTCCATAAACCTTGAAAGCAAAGCTCCAGAGGTTTATGTAAATTTTACATATCAGCAGTGTGTAAAAAAATGAATTTTAAAATCACTTAAAATATTTTGTTTTGTATAATTACTGGTGTAAGTGGTTTTGTATGAGACGAACCAGACACGTTAGGTCATAGAAGCAGTGGGAGTATGTGTTAGTTTTTCTGTTACATTCTGAGACACTGATCCATCCTGTTCCCATGTAACAGCATACAGTTCTGGACTGATCTGAGATTGGGAAAAAAAAGTAGAGCCTTGCAGCTTTTTCCCTCCCAGGAACAATTTAATTTTTTTTCACAGCACATGGGAATGCAGCTCCATAGATGAAGTTTGAGTGGGAGTGAATGGCTGATTCCTGCTACAAGAGTGCAAAACTAGTATTTGATTTTGTGTTGATAGGAGTAAGTGTACCTTTGTTGTCCCCCCAGGAACAATCATACACCCTGCGCTCCTGCATCCAGTTTCTCCTGGTGGTGCCAAGATGTTCCACCAAAATGGGAAAAGGCCTTTGCTACCTTTGCACCCAGAATCTGGAATGCCCTCCCATCCCACATCAGAGCTGTGAAGTCCCACTTCTGTTTCAAGCAAGATTTTCACAAGTTCCTAAGCAACTCCAACATCTGCATTTGCAGCTGACTCCCAATATCTCTCTATCGCTATCCCCCAACATGTTTTCTAACCCCCTTATATCAATGTCACACCATGACCTTCTGCTGATATTTTGTACCTACTTCCTCCTGACCTGTATTGCTCAAAAACAATGTTCTGTATACTGCATTGTTTACTACTGTCTGATTATTTGTTGCACCATTGTTCTCCACACTGCATTGTTTACTGTCTGACTGTCCTGCTAATGTACCATTGTTCTGTAACCTCCCAGGTCATGCCTGAAAATAGGTAGTGTTTTGTCCAGTGCACTTACCTGGTCAACAAAAACTAAATGACTAAATAAAGAATGAACTGCCAGGCTCACAAGAGAAGTCAACCAGTGGGCTTGAAAAGCCTATGTGACACTACATGTGAGACAAATGACATACTACATGAGTGATAATACATATGTCTGTACTGAATTAGCACTTGGCTAGGATATTTAAAGGGCATTAGTGATCGTTAAACAGGTTAGCAACTCGCTAACACCTTTTTGCTCTACCAAATCAGGGGAGGATCACAAAACGTCATATTGGATGGCATGTACCATATATCATGTCACTAACCCATTAGCGACCTGCCCTATGACATGCCAGTGCACCTATGCAAAGCATTTTTAAAGTGCCTTGCATATAGACGCACCCATATGCTGGCATGTTTGGAGAGGTGATAACTAGCTGTTAGTGCAGCGCTACTTACTATCTCTCCAAACAAGGCCTTACAGACTGAGCTCCCAAACTGCCACCCCCCGATCCCCCAAACATGTAAGTAATGAATTTGCCCTTGTTTCCAGTGGTTCCCCCACCTCCAAACACCTAGACATGACATACATGAATTAACCCTGGTGTCATGTTATGTCATGGTCAGGTGTTCAGGAGTGGGGGGGACCACAGGACACCAGATATGATTACTGTATTACTAGATGGCAGCCTTGAATATCATTGAGCGGTAAGATTGCAATAATGTGTGTGCTGTGAGTCTGTGAAAAGGTCCTAATGGGATGCAAATGACCCCATAGCGACTTGCTAGTGATACGGGGTCATTTAAATCTTAAAGTACTGTATGAATATGGCATATTGCTCCTGAGTAGCAATCACCATTAGTAGGCTTTAACAGCCAGACTGCTCCCATAATCCCCAAAGCACCCTATTGTCCAAGTATCTCCTGTGGCTGGAAGGGGGCCAGGGTTTGCAATTACAATTCAGATAGTGCCTAGCTGATATATTGTAACATGCCTTTAGTACTTCCAAAGTGTCCAAGCATGTTCCAATATACCTTTGGATTGCTCCAGGCACTAATTTGCCCCTGAAGCAAACAATTAGCAGACCCAAACCAAGACCTTTGGGTATCTTGGCCTTCATGTATTACAGAGCTTGAATGTGGCCAAAATCCATGTATTTTATACTGTAACCAGCAGTATAACACAATCTCAGAACACACCACTTCACATACATACGAAACATACGAAACATACGAAATTTGCCAGCAGATAAAGGCCTAGAGGTCTATCAGGTCTGCTCGAATGTGCAGCTAGCACACCTTATTCTGCAGCTGCCCCTTCCTTCCACACTTCCCCTTCATTAACCCTCCCCCTTGTCCTGTCCCATCCTCGTTTGAAGCCATCTACTGTTCTACTGCATACCACTTCTGCAGGTAACGCATTCCACCCAGCCACCACCCTCTCTGTAAAAAAGTGTCTCCTCATCTCCCTCCTGAACCTTCCTCGCTCCAGTCTCATATCATGGCCCCTGGTGGCCCTCCCCTTCCTTACTTTGAACAGCCCCTCTGTACCCGTCTTGTTTATTCCTTTCTTGTATTTAAAGGTTTCAATCATGTCACCCCTGTCTCTCCTCTCCTCCAGTGAGTACATGTTCAACTCCCTCAACCTCGTCTCGTATGATAAGTCCCCCAGCCCCTTGATCATCTTTGTCACCCTGCGCTGCACCCCCTCCAGTAACTTAATGTCCCTCTTCAGATATGGACACCAGTACTGCACGCAGTATTCCAGGTGTGGTCTAACTAATGACCTATACAGTGGCAGAATCACCTCCCCCCTCCTCGAGGATATACCCCTTGCATTACAACCCAGCATTTTGTTGGCCTTTGCAGCTGCCTTCCTACATTGTGCTGAGTTGTTCATTGACCCTGTAATGAGCACACCCAGATCCTTCTCCTCCTCTGTCTGGGCTAGCTGCACTCCCCCTAGCTGGTAACTCCTCCTTAGGTTCTTCATCCCAAAATGCAGCACCTTGCACTTTTTGGCATTAAATCCCAGTTGCCAGGTGTCTGACCAGGTTTCAAGCTTTGCCAGATCATCCTGCAACCCCTACCATCCCCCTAGGTCATCCACCACCGCGCCAACCTTGGTATCATCAGCAAATAGACTGATCTTGCTCCTGATGTCCCATGATATGTCTGCAATGAATATCTCAAACAACACTGGTCCCAACTCTGAGCCCTGTGGGACACCTGCTCGTCACTGCCCTTGGGTGTGAGAGCGCCCCACCCACTACCACCCTCTGTTGCCTTCCCTGCAGCCAGTTTCCTACCCATCTCACCATATTACCAGAGGCCTGAGACACACATCTGTATATTATTTAATCTGACGAAATATAAAACCAAAATGCAGGCCACATTATACACTATTCTTTATTTTTGTGGGTGAGTTTTTTCTGATTTATGTATTATAGTTACTAATAATAGTGCTTTAGTCTTCAAGATGATTTACAGATACACTAATGCTTTCTTCTAAATATATCTTAGCCACTTACTGCAAGTAAAAACTTTCATTAAATAGAGTATGTTTTTAGTGACTGTTTGCCATATGACCTGTTTCAGTTGGCAGTTTGTGCAATTGGCATAGTTCTCTTTTTAATTCTAGTCCTGTTGATAAATCTTTATTACCAGATGGATACAGAACATATTGTGAAAAATGAATTACTGGACTAACAATGACTCAACTGATGGCAAGATTATTGGCGATTACTCACTGTATAGTAGAATAATCAACTTCTCTGCCTGCATTTTGGTTTTATGTTTCGTCAGATTAAATAATATACAGATGTGTGTCTCAGGCCTCTGGTAATATGGTAACAACTGGGATTGTTCTAATGAAGTCTGATAAAATTGATTTAATGGGTATTTTTGATGGTTATTCCTGGTTATTCTGATACTGTATATGGGTTGTATGTATGGTATTATGGGTGCTTTGTTGTTTTGCGCTGTTTTGCAGCATCTGAATTGTAAATTGTTAATTGTTCTTCAACTCCCGGGGCCCTATTCTCAAAACCCTAAGTCTGATGTGAGGTGCCTGTGCCAAACATAAATGGCACAAGTGGCATCTGTGTTAAAAACTGCCTCCTGAGCTATTCTCAAAAGCAGCCTGCATCAAACACAAGCTGCATGCACTAAAGGGGGCTTGTGCCAGCCTTGTGCCACTAAACTGGCTGCAGCATGGGGCAAGGGGGCATGCAGCTGACACAAGCTGCCACATCCCCCATAATGTGATTCTCGAAACTGTCCCGGGGAGAATTTTTAAGTACCCATAGACCAGCCAGGACTGGTCTAAGTATACTTAGAATATGTCCCGCTGGGACAGTTGTGCACTTTGAGGCAATGTGCCATAGGTCTAACCTCCCCAGTCCCCTGTTAAACACAGCCACCCTCTCTGGAAGTTTAGTGGCCTCCGTCCATGAACCCCATGCTGCCTGTATTAATTCATTTGTAATCCATCCCCCTCATGGTGGTACAGTGCCCCCCATTCCTGATGCTACCGTACTTTTTAAATAATAAAATTACTCCCTCCCGGATTCATGATGCTGTATTATTTAAGTAACAAAATTCCCACCATCCCAATCCCAGATGCCACCATATCATATATTAAATAGAATGCCCCCCTTCCCAGTCCCTAATGTTGCCATTGCCTTAATATAGCAAATAATCCTCTTACTACACTCAATGACAATTCAGTCAGCACCATCCGCAGAAGTGAGAGGAGGCTGTGAAGGTGCTGGTTTGTTATGGGATGGGGTGGTAGTTGGTGAGCACTACCTACTGGGGTGGGGGGCTGGGGCCGATGAGATCACCAGGGTAAGGGAGTCATTTGCTATATTATGGTGATGACAACATCAGGGACTGGTGGGGGCATGGGAATGGTTGCCGCAAGTGTGGGGATTTGGGTACCAGGATCTCTCCTGTACCAGAATCTGCTGCAGAGATCCTGGCACATTGGGCTTCAGCTCAAGCTGTTGTTTGATGCAGCTTGAGCAGATCCTAGCCCTTTTTGAGAATTGAGCCCCAAGTGTCTTGTGCTGGGTTTTTGTTGGTTTCTTTTTAGGGATACCAAATTCTTGTTTTAGCTGTGAAAATGACTAAAACTGACCTGCAACAAAACATTGGGCAAGATGGGTTCTGTAGTTGGCCCAGTGGCACTGAGGGTTGAGGTGCTGGATGCTACACTGGCAACCCAGGTTTGGAGATGAATTTGCCCTTGTTTCCAGTGGTTCGGGAAGCCAGGAGTCAGCAGAGGAGGGAGAGGATGGAACATCTGAAGGGCTGCTCTCCTCTCCCTGGGGTAGGATTCAGGGATGTCTGGTGTCCTGGCAGCCTCTGATGGAAATCAGGGGTACTGCAGATTCACCGGTCGACACAAGAGGCGGAGTGCAGCAGATGCCAGCAGGGTAGCCATGTGCAGGCGTCATTGCAAGCCACACTCCTTGAGAGGAAAACAAATGGAAGCCCCCTCCCTTGTGGATAGGTGAAGGCACCTCTGACCCAGACCACACTCCCAATACCAGGCACTCTCCTCTCCAAGCCCTCCTGCTCACTCGGCCCAGCAGTCTACACTATGGATAGAGCACCCTGGGCAAATAGGGTGGCCCCTAACTAGGGGGTTAAGATCCGGGGGACTTGTGAGTCCCAGCGGGGGAGAAGGAGAAGGAGAAGGGTCTCAGGTGGGAGGTAGAACCTGAAGGTCAAGACGATGACGGAAATAGTTCCCTGAGGGGAGGCAAAGAAATAAGAGTTAAAAAAAAGGATGGGTTCAGCTTGCAGAAAACCATTTTTTAGTCTGATGTTCAGATAGAAGGTGAAATTAAAAATTCATGTACATCAGTAAATATAATGATAGATTTGTGTTCCATCTTGTTAGGGAGTAGATATGATTTCAAGTATGGCAAAAGGAGGGGCTAGAAATATATTTGTTTCTGGGATAGTCGGCAAAGAAAATATGTTCCAATTATTTATACTGGTATGGCCTTTGTATTCTGTAGCAAGGTTTCCTATCAACAATTATGCATCACCTACCATAGTATTACATTTTTTTAATTCTGTTTTGCTAAGGCTTATATAACTATGTTAACTGAAAGGGATCTGGCTACTTATTTATTATTGAATAAACCTATTATTAACTGCCCCTTAAATAGGCCTTGTTTTTATTTTAAAAATATCAATGTGGAAGAGGTTTTTAAATTGCTTGGAACTTTGAAGGAGTATATAGTGAAAGGGTTTGACAACTTAGATAACTTTCTGTTAAAACTTGGTTCCAACATCTTAGCACCTCCCCTTACTCATTTTATTAATACTTATTTGATTACTTGAACTTTTCCTTCTGCCTGAAAGCACTCAATTCTAGTTCGTTTTCACAAAGGTAGTTCAAAGTCTGTAGTGAATAATCAAGCACACAATTTCCTTGCAGCCCATCATTTCTAAATTCATTGAAAATTAGTTCTAATTCAGACAAATGATTATTTGGAAAATTATATGATATCTATCAGCTTGGAGTTTGCCTTTAATTTTCTACCAGACTGCTCTTGTAGAATTTTATGATTCTGTTCCAGGAGCTCTGGATTGTGGTTGCTCTGTGGGTTTTATTTCCTTGAGATCATTCCATGGTCCTTGAGTTACCTATGTTTTACTTCTGTCTAGACTGTCCTTTTATGTTTTTCTTCATATGTGGTAAATAGGGTTTCTTCCTCCTTACACAGGATGTCTCAGTCTGTTCTTTGAAATGGGGTTTTGCCTTCTTCCCTTCGTATCATCACTGGGGTGCCTCAAGATTCTATTCTAGGTCTGGCTCTCTTTAGCCTGCTTGTTATTCATTTAGCGTCTGTGTTAATATTTGTTTTATTTGTCTTAGTGCTGATGAGGGTTCTTTTTCTAGCCCACAAGTTTGTCTCCACTCTTGTTACAAACTTATAACAGGACACTGATAAAATAATGAATTGATTCTTGGAAAATTGTTGATCCCAAATGTGAAAAACCCAAACCATGTGGTTTGGCTCACAATATTCTTTAACTAGTTTGTATTTCCCCTTTTCTATTACCTTGAATAGCCAACCATTGGGAAAAGGTGTATGTGTTTAAATATTTAGGTTTTAGCTTTGATTCTTCTTCGACTTTTAAAATTCATATTGATAAAACTGATTTCAAGATGATTAGGTCATGTGTATCCTGCCCAACATTTGCTGAAGGAGATTTAAAGCAAATAGTTGTTCAAGTCATCTTCACAATTTTGGACTATGACAATAAAATTTATTGTTATGCCCCTAAGTCCTGCTTTGCTCCCTTAAATGTTGTTTATTATCAGCTCTTAGGTATATCCTGAAGACAAAGTGGGATTTCCATCATTACATATTACCTTCAAAATTAAACTGTCTTTCTTCTTCTCTAGGTAGAGATTTTAATTGGCTTATTGGCTTTCCCTTGTTTACAAAGCTGTAAATCTACAGTCTGCCCCTTCCCATTTATCTGACCATTTGTCAAGTCTTGTTCACTAGTATGGCTTATGAGATGTCTAGCTTGTTAGCAATTGCCAAAATATGCTTTGCATTATGGAAGGGCAAACTTCTCATTTTCGTGGAATGGTCTTGCTTCATAGGTCAGACATTGTACTAGCTTATCCATTTTTATGTTTGCTTGCACTCATGTGCAAGAAACATAGTGCCTTCATCGGAGATTTCGGAGGTGTGTCACCTCCTCCTCCAATTCAGGCAGTGTCCTGGCAGGCGCGGCCCCTGTAAGCCAATGCATTTTGGAGCTGTCTATGACACGCTCCAAAATGCAGTGGCATACAGTTGAAAGGGGGAGCTACGCTTGAGTGAGCAGCGATAAGAAGGTGCTCACATGCAGCTCCCCCCCAGCCGCAGACGTGAGCGCCCCCTGCATGCAACGTATAGCCGACGGGGTGCCCAATCCCTGTCGGCTGCGCTGCATCGTCTCCCCCGCCCCTTCCCAGTATTTGGTGCCACGCTGGGAGCCCACCCCAGTGTGGCAATGAATGATGTTGCCAATGGGGGTGCCCAATCCCCCATCAGCTAAACGCCCCCCCAAAGTCCTTGTGCCATGCTGGGAGCCCACCCCAGCGTGGCAAACGTCATGAATAGTTTTTTGCCGACGGGGTGCCTAATCCCGGCCGGCTGAACGCCCCAAAGTCATTGTGCCATGCTGGGAGCCCACCCCATGGCAAGCGTCCCATCGACGCGTCTTTTTTTTTTCCCTGTAAATGAAAACTGTCCGCACGCGTCCTCCGAGGCCCCTCCCACATCCTGCACCCACCCACTGCGCACCCAGCCTCCCCACCCCCTCACCCCATACTTATCTCGGACTCTGGCACGATGATCTTCGTGGACGGGAACACTCTGCACACTTCAAAGCCGACCGTGAACTGAGGAAATGCCGGTAAGCTGTATAATGGGCTAGATAGGAGGGTTCAACTTATTGCATATCTCAGGCATATTTGAATTTTGCCAAATTTTCAACATGGGTTTTGGGACCCTTCTCATGAATGATGTCACTGTCATGGCGTTATTCAGGCTCGGAAGGGTGATTCGGCAGTGACTGCACAGTGACTGTGAAATCACCTTTGGGACTGAATACTGCCATGACAGTGATATCATTCATGAGAAGGCAAAACCCCATGTTGAAAATTGGTGCCAAAATTCCAAAATGACTGTTTGACGAGCGTGCGTTGAGCAGTTCCTACACAGGCTCGTAAGTTCGCGAAATTTCAATATTTTCACTCCAGATTTTCAACATTGCCATTTCACAACACTGTCTTATGAGTAGTACAGCTGTCATTTTTCACATCCCACCTAAAATGTGTTTCCGCCCCTGTAGCGTAGAATGGCGCAGTCGGTGTGCGAAATCAATATACGGGACAAATTAAGAAAATCACAGTGACACTGTTCATGAGCAGAGGTCTTGAAATGGCTATGTTGAAAATTTGGTGAAAATAATCCTAAAAATGACTATTTTACGAGCGTGCGTTGCGCAGTTCCTACGCACGCTCATAAGTTTGCGAATTTTCAATATTTCCACTCCAGATTTTCAACATTGCCATTTTTCCACACCTTCTTATGAGTAGTATAGCTGTCATTTTTCACATCTCACCCAAAACGTGTTTCTGCCCATGTAGCTCACAATGGCACAGTCGTGCAAACTCAGTGTATGGGACACATTAAGGAAATCACAGTGTCACTGTTCATGAGCAGAGATCTTAAAATGGCAATGTTGAAAATTTGGTGACAGAATTCCTAAAAATGACTGTTTTACGAGTGTGCGTTGCACAGTTCCCACGCATGCTCATAGGTTTGCGAATTTTCAATATTTCCACTCCAGATTTCCAACATTGCCATTTTTCCACACCTCCTTATGAGCAGTACAGCTGTCATTTTTCACATCCTGCCCAAAATGTGTTTCTGCCCATGTAGCGCACAATGGCGCAGTCGGTGTGCAAGCTCAATGTATGGGACACATTAACAAAACCACAGTGACACTGTTCATGAGCAGAGGTCTTAAAATGGCTATGTTGAAAAATTGGTGGAAAAATGCCTAGAAATGACTTTTACAAGCGTGCGTTGCACAGTTCCTATGCATGCTCGTAAGTTTGCAAATTTAATATTTTCACTCTAGATTTTCAACATGTCCATTTTGTTAAACTTCCTTACGAACAGTACAGCTGCAGTTTTTCATATGTCACCCAAAATGTGTTATCGCACATGTAGCGCACAATGGTGCTGTTGGTGTGCGAAAGCAATGTTTAGGACACATTAAGAAAATCACACTTACACTGTTCATGAGCAGAGGTCTTAAATAAGGCTATGTTGAAAATTTGGTGACAAAAGTCCATAAAATGACTGTGTTACGAGTGAGCATTGTGCAGTTTCCACGCATCCTCGTTAGTTCATGACTTTGTAATATTTTCAGTCCAGATTTTCACTAGTGGCATTTTTCTTTTTTTTTTTGCACAACGTGTCTTTATTGGATTTTAATTAACAATCATCATACATTACAACTAAGAAAAAAAATAAATAAATAAAGACCTGGCATAACCAGGGTATACAGCCCACAAACTGGCCGTATGAACTATATACAATCCCATATATACATATACAGCAGGGATCCATCATATAGTAGTACATATGTCTAATAAAGACTCCTGTAAAATATATAAATGTACAATCCACCTTCCCAGGTAATAGAGTATGAGCTAGAAATATAAGTCAAATAAACAGATAAGTGCAATTCACAATCAACCTATAGTACAAAAAAATATAAAAAAAAAATAAACAGAGCCAAAGCAGGAGTCAGCTCCACCACCCGCCTAAACATACCTATCCACAGTGCTATTATACTGTAGTGGAGTTCATGAATTACCTCTAACATAAACCAAAGGTGGATTCCTGCTGCATCCCCTAAAGAGAAAGAGAGAGAGAGAGAGTCCCCATCCCACCTAATATCTGGAAGGCTTACACTCCGATCCCCTATAACCCTTGCCAGGATCTCAAGTTGTTTATATACTGACCACCATACTCAATCGAGTCATCGAAAAAAGAGAGAGAGAGAAGAGGAAAGGCAAAATACTAATCAAAAACTCCCATTTAGAGAAAAAAAAAAAAAAAAAAAAAAAAAAAGGGTTAGCTAAGCCCATGCTAATCAAAGCAAGACAGACGGACCTACAGTTGTTTCTGAGATAAGTAAATTGCTTCTAAAGATGCCCATCTCTTAGTATATAGCCCTTTATTCCCCTCACCCCAAAGCTGTCTCTTTAATTTACCCAATGCTGTTACCAAATCCCGGCACTCCACCGGACTATAGGAGTATTCTTGGTCGCTCTTCCAATGTTGAGCCAAAAGGACTTGACTAATGACGACATCAGAGCCAAATGAAATTTGGGTAAAACCCCAGGAACTTTTGAAAATCGCCAGAACACACACCTCTGGGTTATATAATCAGAATAATTCATCAGTGGATCCATATGTTGCTAATCTCCACCCACAAGGGAAATTTTACAGCACTCCCACATTACATGGAGCAAGTCACCTATTCCATTCCCACATCTAAAACAGCGGTCCGTCTGCCTAAGCTTTCTATCACATAGTTTTGCTGGGGTAAAGTACTGATCGGATACGATAAAATACTGTATGGTCCTAAATTTAGGAATTGTTATATATCTATGAGCTTTCCAAATTGAGTCCCAAACCAACTTCTTGGGGGCCATAACCTTATCCCAGTACACCACCTGTATGGGCGAGGGTGGACTAGCAAACTCCACCAACTTCCTGTAAATCTGAGAAAGAATATTTGCCTTTGGATCCACTGCCTTTAAAAATTCCCAAGTGAATGACCCATCCGAAAACCCCCAGTCTTCCTCGCCACTGCCTTCAACAACTGGGTTAGTTGCAATTTCTTAAAGAAGGGCATCCTCCACTGGGGCCAGAATAATGACCTTTAACTTTGGATAAAATCCCTCACCCCAAACCCCTTAGTTGGTGGGCCCACCTCTCACTTATCACCTGCCCCCAATTACAAATGTAGGGTTACCCACCATGGGTTGATCCCAAACTTTCAACTGTGATTTTCTTGCGACGGGGAAGAAAGGCCCACCAAGCCCTCAAAGACTTCCCAATCGGATTCCCACCCCTTTAAAGTAATCCTTTGTAGGATTAGAGTATATTATGCCTCAGATGAAAGACCTCGCTCCTTCAACATCTGCCTTTCAATTTGTAACCATATTGGGATGTACACCTCCCCTCAGTCTCCCTAACCCAACGAAGCATCAAACCCAATTGCCCTGCCACATAATATAATAGAAGATCAGGAGTTTAATCCCACCCATTGCCTAGAACAAAAAAAGCGTTTCATACTTCTTTCTAGGCGGTTTGGATTTCCATAGGAAATCAGAAAGAAGTTTCTTAATGACCCTAAACCAAGTGAAATGGATATCATATGGGGCAATATATAGTGGATATAGGAGCCTAGGCAAGATATTCATTTTGATAAGGCCAAGTCTAGCCGTAAAGTTCAAGGGGAGCTTGTTCCATCTCAATATGTCTCCTCTTAGTGCCGATATCACCCCCTCCATGTTTACCTCAGCTCCCCGTTCACTATTTGCTGTAACTCGAATACCCAAGTACTTAATCTCATCCGCCCTCCATTGAAGACCAAGTTGAGTAAAATCTGCCTTAAATACATGCGGGTCAAGGAGAACCTGGGTTTTAGATAGATTCAGCTTATAATTTGACACCACCGAGAAACTCCCAATTAAAACCCTTACTCTCTTGAAACTCATAGCTGGGTCCTCTAAATGTAGTAAAATATCATCAGCAAAACTGAGAATTTAAGTTCCCTCCCCTACCCTTACCCCTTTTATCAACTTATCCTCCTTAAGCGCTCTAACAAAGGCTCCAAATAAATGTTAAATAATATTGGTGATAAGGGCATCCCTGTCTAGTCCCGTTTTCAACAACATTTCTCGTGAACTATACCCATTGCACAAGATCCTAGCCATTGGGGCAGCATAAAGGTGTTTAACCCCAAGCAGGCCCCTGGAAAACCCATCCTCCGCATTGTAGCAAACAAGAAACTGTGGGAGACCCTATCAAACGCCTTTTCGGCATCTAATGATATTAGAGCTAAAGGTAATTGAGAATCTGATGCATAGTGGATTATATGATGGAGCTTTTCTGAGAGCATCTGGGCCCCTCCCAGGCATAAACCCTACTTGCTCTTCGCTCATTAATAGCGGGCAACCCTCAATATTCTATTAGCCAAGATTTTCGTTAGGATCTTGATATCCTGGTTCATTAAAGCTATAGGCCTATAGCTATCCACTCTATCCTGGGTTTGTCGGCTTGGAATCAAAGATATGTATACCTGATATAACGCGGATGGATAACCCTCTTGCATAATAATATTAAAGAAATCCAGAAGAAGTGGGAGTATCGTCTTAATATGGACTTGGTAGAACTTGCTGTAAAGACCATCCGCCCGGAGTCCTACCAATCGACAAAGACTGCACCACCCCAATATCTCCATCTCTGTAATAGAGCCCCTAACTTACTAGCCTGAATCGTCCAAAACCGGAAGAATTCCTCAAAAAAACATTTATTTCCTCCTCTCCAACTACATTTCCCAACCCATATATGTCGGTAAAATAAGACATAAATACATCTGGTATCTCTCGGGGTCTACCACCAGTTTCTCCCCATGCCAAATAGAGGTAATAATTCTATTAGCTTCCCATTCCCTAATCCTAGCCGCTAGCAGATGACCTGGGACATCCCCCTGAAGAAGATATTTAGCCTGCATCCTATCCATCCAAAATTCCACCTTACGGTACCCAATATCCGCCCATTCCCCCCGTAGGGATTTAAGTTCCCTATCAATTTCCCCTGAAGACCCCTCCAAAGGAGATAAGGAGGCAATCGCCCCCAGAATAAATTCCTCCTTTGCCTTTCTCAATCTATTCCTCCTAGTTGCCAAGGTCAGAACTGCCCCTGCATACAAAACCTTACATGTCGGCCAAGCCAGCTTTTGGTTTTGTAGGGATGGTAACTGAGATTGAATAATTCCTCTCAGATGCTCGTCTAACTCCTCCTGTACCTTAGGCTCTACAAACAACAAATCATTCAATCTCCATCTGACTGACCTGGGAGGGACAAGACTTGGTTCCCACACAAGCGAAATAGGGGAGTGGTCTGAGAGAACCCTAGCCTCAGTAGTCATACCCTTCACTTCCCTAAGGGCCACACTATTAATTAGAAAAGTCAATCGTGATTGAGATTTGTGAGCCCAGAAAGAAGGTCATAGAGTTACCCTTCTTAGAGTGGGTCCTGCATGGGTCCACCAAAGCAGTCACTTCCATCATCCTATTCAGGGCAACCTGTGCTTTAGTTAGGGGCCTACCAGATGGAGGTATCCTGTCATCCACATTGCTAGCTCACACATTCCAATCCTCAGCCAAAATAAGTAGGTCTGTGGATATGGCTGTGATATCTCTTTCTATGGAAGCAAAAAACTCTGGAGAAGAGGGGGTGGGACCATAGATAGAGGCCAAAGAGATAGCTTTACCCACTAAGAGCCCAGACAAATATATCCTCTGCCATCCTCTCTTAACAGCCCTGTTCTACCCTAAAAGGGCAACTTTTCTTATTAAAATTGCCACCCCGAAGCTTTTTCTTTACCCTCACCAACACCTGGCCCACCCATAACTTTTAAGACAGTTTAATTCCTCCGTTAACAAATGTGTCTCCTGCAAAGCGGCTATGTGAGCCCCAAGTGATTAATATGTCTCAAAATGACCATTCTCTTACGTCTACCCTAAGCCTTTGACATTCCAAGAAAGTATTTTAATGCAAGTCATTATATATCAGATCAATCATAACATGAGATCCATTTCATCCACACCATACCGGTCCGCCTTCCTTCACTGTACAAGCTAAAGACTCTCTCTCCTGTCTCTCTCCCAACTCCCCAATCCCATCCTCCCCCCCTCTGCCCCCGATCCTTCGATCGTCCTCCTGACAATTCGTTGGTCATGGATGAGCCTCGCTGTAGATTCCTCCCACCTGTCTTCCCTGGCCCTACCCCATCAGTAGTCTACCCATCACTTGATCTTAATAGATCACCCTCCCCTCCAGCAGTGCCCTTCAGTTCCACGTATTCCCTAACAGATCAAAGGAAAATAACAAGCTTCAGAACACAGCCAAATAGGCTATTGGTAACCAGTCAATTCCAGGAAATCTGGCCCTGCATGGAACTGACTCAATTAAATATGAAGTGGATCAGTCAGTACCATCGATCCCTTTAAATGGGTAATCATCATCAACCCTTACAGCTTTGTCCCCCAAAAACCAATACCAATACCCCCCAACCCCCCAACTTATACCCCTAAAACTACCCACACCGACCACACAAACATGATACATTCTCCCAAGACACTCCTCAGTGGGAGGAAAAAAAAAAAAGGGGGAAGACAACCATAGCTGAGTTACATTAAACGACTTAAGTAAGCTTTCTATAGTCTTTGTTCAACTGTGATGAAATCAACACAGCCCCAAATCATCTGGGCAGTCCACCTCAGGTCTGAGGTTTGAACAAGTTTGGGAGCTCAATATGTAAACCTTCCAATGCATCCCCTGCAGTCAAGTAACGCTTTTCTCCGGATTGTAATCTCACCGAGAGCGTTGCTGGATATTGCACCTGAAATTTAATTCCGGCTAGATACAATTTTTTCTTAATTTCCACATATTCCTTCTGCTTCTCTCTAATTAGGGGGGTTTGATCTTGAAACATCCAGAGGGTCGCACCGTTCCATTGCAGGGACTTAAGTTGTCTGGCCTTCCACAGTACATGCATCTTCTCCTTGAAGTTGAGAAACCTCATTATGATCACCCTGGGCCTCGCTCCTGGCGGGGGCACTTCCCTTAATGCCCTATGGGCCCTCTCCAAGTTGTACGTCTCCCCATATGGTGTCTGGCCCAGTAATTTTAATAACATGTCCTGGATGAATGAGACACAGTCCGCCCCCTCAGCTCTTTCTGGTAACCCAGCCAATACCAAATTATTCCTCCGGCTCCTTGACTCCTGATCATCAATACGATCTTCCAGTTTTTTAATTTGCTTTTTGGCCAAAATCAGCTCCTGCTCCATATTCAGCACTTTCTTCTCTTGGGACGCGATCCTGGCCTCAGCATCCCCAATCCATTGCGAGAGAGATTGCAGGGCTGGTTTTACAGCAGCAAATCCTGCACCAGTCCTGCAATAGCTGCTTAATTTCCTGCAGGTCCTCGTTGGATTGACCCCTCTCCCTCCTGTTCATGTCTTCCTCTAATTCAGTAGGAGTGGGGGACTGTGGTTTGGGTCTCTTGGTGGCGGGGGATCATGGCCGAGGCTCACTAATTTGGGCTCCATTTCAGCTTCCAGCGCTGCCTGCTCTCTTGAATCACCGCCGCCCAAGCCGACCCTCGTTGGCGTCTCAGGCCTTACAGAAACGAGCTACTGCCAAACTAGCGACCGCCACAGTTAACACTTCTGCAGCGGGAGGCAACCAAAATTAACAGACCCCTGGGCAACAAGAAGGCTTAGATTGTAACTCGGGCCTAGGAGCGGCACGGAGGATGTCCGACTCGCCTCAGCACATCACGTGACCTCTACTAGTGGCATTTTTCAACACTTCCTTATGAACAGTACAGCTGCCATTTTTCACAACATGGCCGAAGTGTGTTTTCACACTTTCAGTGCAGAGATGCGTGGTCGCTGTCGGAAATCATTGTTCAGCACAGATAAAGAAAATCACAGTGACACTGTTCATGATCGGAGGCACCAAAATGCCTGAGTTGACAATCTGCTATAAAATATCCTCAACCTACTTATATAACGGGTGTGCACTGCACAGTTTCTATGTACGCTCGTGACTTCACCATTTTTTAAAATATTTTTACTACACATTTGCAACATAGCCATTTTTACACCTCCCCATGACAGAATATAGCCGTCATTTTTTACAGCCTGTTCGGAATATTTTTGCACCTGTGGTGCTAAATCCCGTAGTCACTGTGCATAAGCAGCTTTCGGCTACCAACCTGATATTCCCCTGTTCATGAGGTGGGGGCCACAAAACAAACATGTTGAAAATTTGAGTTAAAATACCAACGAATGCCTGAGGTATTAGGCTTTTCAACCAAATCACCCAACCCTATAGAGAATGACAGGAATCAGGGTGTGACTTGGGATTCTTGCCTGTGATGCTCATACCATTCCACACCCTGCAGTCACTAAGAGGTCGAGGTATGCCTTGGACTCTTCGCCCCAACTTCACCCCATTCTTCTATATTGCACCCATCTCACCGTATTTCCTAATGAAATGGGTGCCATAAGGGCCAAAGCCCCAAGGAACATGTGACACTTGTCAGTCTCTGCAGAGTGGGGTGTGGTGAAATGGCATGGCCGTTATGCCTGATGACCCAAATGCACACCCCTATGCCTGTCACTCTCTGCAGGGTGGTGGTGGGGTTGGCTTCAGTTCAATACTTCACTGCCATTCCTATTACGCAGCTCTGTAACTTCTACACTACCACTGCCAATGCCAGTAAGCAAACATTCGGCATTGACAAATGCTTGTTAAGAATGCCATTGAAACAAATATGCTAAATGCTCAGTCTCAAATTGATGAGGACCTCCACTTGTCAAAAAACAATGTTTTATAATTCTCATCCTTTTTCAATTCACTATCATCATCTTTATCCTGTGTCAGTAATTCTCTGCCTTATTTTAGACATGTTTTGAAAAATTACCTTCTTTCCAATTGTCAATATAAATGCCTTTCTAGTTCAATTTACTTGATTTGCAGATTTATTTGATTCATTATGTATACTTATATTGTTTGTTTTAATTGTCTCATTCATGTATTGTACATTTCTTAACCCTTTATCATCAGGTGCCGAGTATACTCGGGGCAGTCCTGCTTTAGCACAACCACGGGTGCTGAGTATACTTGGTTTTCATAAGAACTGTGTTTTTTCTTCTATTCAGTGCCTGTTTCTGCCATGATAGCTTTAGTGTGACACATGGCCACATGTGATTTGTCAAAAGAATGGCATGTGGCCATGTGTCATCTGACCTAGCCATTGCAGTGATGTTTGCAAAAGGTGTAGGTCATAAGCTGTCCCTTCATTTTATGGTAGGATTTCTCTGGGTAAACATCTCAGAAAGGGAGCAGTGAACATTAATGGTATCACTCTCGTCAATTTCATGATACAAATGCCTGGACATATAACAGTGAAATAAGTCATTAAAAAATTATCTTTACTTACTACTATTACCAGAATACAAATATAAATCATAAAACATCCTGTTTTATGGTTTCTGATAGGTGGGTGTCTGACAGCCATCAGAAACATGCGGTGGCAGCACTCAGTTCCTTGCTAGCTGCAAACAACTAATTTGCTCTAAATACTGGCAAACAGTAAATAAATTCACATAGGAGATATAATTAGGAACCAGTATGGTGTTTTTCTTTTTTGTATCAGACAGGAGACACATGATTTAGTAGTTCTTTTTTCCTGACTGTATTCCATTTTGTTCCCACAAGAAAAATAATGGAAACCAATCAACAGCAGATCTGCTTATTACAGTCTCTCATTATTTGTCAAATTGACAGACTATTTGACATTTCTGTGTGAAAGAAAATAAAATAGAAAAAACGATTTCTGTTTCATTCTGAGTCCTCAGTCAGTATGAGTCTATTTGTCCCTGTTTTCCTCCCATTTCTTTCTGACAAAAATAAAGATTTATGTTTCATTCTGAACCCTCAGTCAGTAGCCACATTAGATAGAAGTCTATTTGCCCCTGACTGTTTTCCTCCTATTTCTTTCTGACAAAAAAAAATAAATAAAAAACAACAAAAGAATGTGCCATTCCAGATCCAGAGGAGAGAGGGAGAGACTACTGGGGGACCAAGATAAAGTTTACAGTTACAAAAAACCTCAAATAAATGTGTTTTTCTTTTCTTGGCCTCAGATAGTGTGGCTGTGTACATAAGCAAGGGCAGGCTTGCAAAATCTTTGACTTGTGCCATTCCAGGCAGGGCACACATCAAAAAAACATTCAACAGTAGTGCACAGGGTACAGACAGGTCAAATGAAGGCACCCCTAGGATAACAGAATGAGGCAGGCCAAATGCAAATAATGAAGTTTTCACAACTGTAAAGGGATGATGGAAGGCAAATACAGGCACCCTAAGTGTAACAGGACAAGGCAGAGAAAATAAAAATAATACTGTGTTATGAGTGTATTTTGTTAAGGCAGGGCAAACTAAGATGACAAAGTGCACAGTGCAGTAAGGGGTAGAGGCAGGGTAACAACAGGTTGTAACAGCTCTGTAAGTGGTATGGTCAGAAGCAGGCTAAACAATGAAAGCGGATGAGGCACTGCATGTAGTATGGATCCAGAAATTGCATTTGAGAACAGTCCAGCCACATTTCCTAAGGTACAGCAAATCATAGTGCAAGCTTCTGAATCAGACATTGACATGCAATCTATGATGGAAGAAATCACAGACAGTGAAAAGTAACAAAGCTCAGGAACTGAGCCGGCACAGTGGTGCTGAGGGCTGAGGTGCTGGATGCCACACCTTACACCACACTGGCAACCGGTATTCAGGAATGAGCATGGGTCACCTGGGGTTGACAGGAGAGGAGAAGGACTGAGCATCCTTTGGACTGCTCTCCTTCTCCAAGGAGGGATGTCCATAACAGTCGGCACAGGATTGCCTCTTGACAGAGGCTGGGGGACAACACGCTCCTCTGTACACAGGCGATGAGCTGGGGCAGACGTCTGGAGGGAGTGTGTGTGGACACATGCACGCTCCCCTCTATTGGCATCACTGCATGTCCTCAGCTCTGGGGGAAGTAACCTAGGAAAAAGGGATGGTCCTGTTTTGAGTGGCTTGATGGCTGTCCACGTGTTTCACCATGGTTGCATGGCACCCCTCTGGATCTGTGTTCTGTGGGGAGTTGGGAGCTCCCTGCAGCCTGCTGTGGGGGGGGTTAATCTGCAGGAGTGAGGTGCCAGGCTGGTTGCGGCAGAAGCAGATGGTGTCTGGAATCCCCAAGAGGATGCAATGACAGGGGAGCAGACTTGGTGGCCAAGGAGGTAAAAAGAAATAACGAAAAAAAAAAAGCTCAGGAACTGAAAGGGTACAGGAATCCTCAAGTGATGGAGAATCAATCTCAGAAGAGAGGAGTGGACAAGAAATCAGATTCAACAAGTCTAGGGGCATAGCTAGTATGCAAAGCTGAGGACGAGGCTGTGGAAGTGGCAGAGTCAGTGGACAGGTCCATAGAAGTCTAGCTACAGAAAGGACTGGGTCAAACCAGAAGAGAGTGTCAGAAACTATATGGCATGAAAGTGAACAGCAGGTAGAACCATTCAAGTTCACAGGAACCGCTGGAATTAATGTCCCTTTGACTGATCTCCCAACACCACTTCAATGTTCCAAAATATTCTTTGTAGAGACAGAGCTTGATGGTAGTGATGGCATTATAAACCTAATCTGTACAGAAACTAACAGATATGCCGAACAATTTCTGAGTACTGAAACTCAGTCCGAATTCTGACGTACGTCTTCCTGGAAACCAGTTTGTCCTTCTGAAATATATGTCTTCCTTAGTATTTTCTTGTTGACTGGGTTGTTGAAAAAACCTCAACTGTCAAATTACTGGTCCACTAACCCATTCCTCTCCACACCTATTGTGCACTCCCTTGTGAACAGCGACAGGTTCTTGAACATTCTAAAATTCCTCCATTTTCTGGATAATGACATAGTTATGGAATCACCTGACAAACTAAGGAAAATAACAACTGTATTAGATTTCCTACAGAGCAAGTTTATGACAGCATATACCCCTGACATATAGATTAGCATAGATGAATCATATTTACTATTCAAAGGCAGGCTTGGGTTCAAACAATATATGCCCTTGAAACATTCACGATTTGGCATAAAAACATATGAGCTATATGAAACTTATTCAGATAATGGTGGGATAGGAGGGTATGTGTGGAATTTTGCAGTGTACACTGATAAAAATGCTATACCAAATATTACAGTTAAGCAGACCATCACACACCCTGCTGAAGAAAATTTGGAATTGAATGCTCATCCACAAGCATGCAATAATCTCAAAGTAACAGCAGAGGTTGAGAATAATGCATCGGCAACAATGACAGGGTAAACAACTCTTGACATTGTAATACAGTTATTGGGTACACTTGCAGATCAGGGGTAGTGGTGGGTGAAGTGGGCTCAATCAGCTCCGTGATGTGATTTGTGGTGCAAAGGCGGATTCGCGGAGTGCTCCACAATGCGAAGCAGAGTACTTCACATGATGATGAGTAACGCCAAGTCCATTGAAAATAATGACTTTGCATTAATCAGCCTCCCCAGACCACTACTCCACCAAATTCAAGGTGAAATGCATTGAGGACAGTGCACTTCGCCTTGTTTTTGAGCTCCAAGGGTGAATTTTACAGTGATTCATGGGATTTCAGGTCACATGGGCTCTATATTGATTTGTGCAACCTCAGTTCGGAGTAGTATGAGTAGGAAGGAGTAGGAGACAATGTGCTCTGAGAGCTGTCTGTGATTAAAATGTCTGAAAGCTGTTAAAAAAGTGTTTTTGCATTTTTGGGGGGCTCAAACTTTAGTTCATTGATTGTAGGAAACCCTCCTGTGCTCATATCATCGAGCATTTTTGTTTTTGTGTGGATTTTGAATGTTAATGTACAACATTGAGTGTGTGTAGTGAAAGACAGTGAAAGTGTGCTTTGGGGGAGGGGTGTATCTGTGGTGTAGGTAGATTTAAGTTGGAGAAATAGTGATTGCTTTGTTTTTTGGTTATATTTTTGTTATATAAATGACTGTGTTAATGAACACAGTAATACTGTCAGTTTTTGTTGAAATGTTCTTGCTGTTTGTGTGTTGTGTGGATCTGGTGCTGCAGTTCCTAATTTCAGGTTGTTTACATTACAATACGTGGCATATTACTGATCTTTTGAATTTGCTATGCATTACTCATTCAGCATTGTAGACAAACTGTTCTGTGTGTGTGTGTGTGTGTGTGTGTGTGTGTGTGTGTGTGTGCGGTGTTGCATGACATCAAATAATACACCTTTTATTGTGCCACAGACTAGTGTAATTGCAGGCGCAGCAGTGTGAACCTGCTATCCACTGCAGCTGCCTGATTTTGTACTGCGATTGTGGTATCTGTTCTTTGTTTTGCTGCTTGTACTGCCACAAAAATCTGCAGTCAGTGCTCCCCCCACCTCCACTGGCAAAAGGAATTTTTACCAGATTGGATTGTTTTTGTGACCTCATCAGCACCACTGGTTACTGAAGTTGTTTTCATTGCATGACGGAGTAGTCTATTATCTGTTGCTGAAGCTACAGTTGTCTTTTTGGCTTCTCATCCAGCATCCCCCCAATCAGAGAGTGAACGTATAAAAATCTAAATTTGGTTATTACATTGTGGTTGATCACCCAAAATGCCCGCAAACAGACGTGCAAGCAAAGCTGTTTTTTGCCATGGCAATTTGGGCAATAAGATAGTCTGTGGGCGTGGTAGTACGCAGATGCAGAAGTACATTGCTGCTGATGTGAGGAAAGGTATTTCTCCTGCAATGTTTTTTACAGCCCAATCAGTAGCTTCACTCATAGTTGGAGGAGATGATGTTTTCCCAGCTGGTGGTGTTAGTGTTACTGGTGTTAGTGGTGGTGGTGGTAGTATTAGTATTGGTACATCAAGTTTGAATTCTGACCAGTGTACCATATCCAAAAATACTGAGTGTGAAGCAGTGCAAGTTAGTGGCAGCATAGATGATGTCATACTTCCCAGTAACATCCCAGAAACTGAACCTGAGGATTCTGATAATCATGTCAACGATAGCATACAATGTGATATTCCATCCACTGTGGCACTGGCAGTTAATGTCATGCATTTTCCATACAGTGATTCACAGTGTGGTGAAAAAATATCAGGTGATGGTGGTATCGATGCTGATGATGAATGCGATGATGACAATGATGTTGCTGTTGTTGCAACATGCAGTCCACATGCTAGCATCCAAGCAGAAGATGTGGATGTGTGTGACGCTGATGAATATGATGATGATGTAATTGACCCTAGTTGGGAACTGGAGAAAAAGAAATTCAAAGTGGCTGCATCTGAGTCTGTTTGCAGGAATCCCCGTAAAAACTTGTGATTTACCAGTTTTATTTGATGATGATGACCCACTTCAGTGCTTAAAATAATGGACTTAAATAAGCCACGTCATAGACATGTTAAAAGCAGAGCATCACAATCCCTTGTTTGGGATTTTTTTGTTCAAGATGCAAATGATGAATCAGTTGCAATCTGCCAGGTTTGCCATGTACGTGTGAGTCAAGGTAAAAAGGGGAGCCATCTGGGCACAGGAGGACAGCAAACGCATCTTAAGAATAGGCACTTGGCACTGTGGACCCAGTACAAGCTGGCAGCTAATATCACAGTGGGGCATTCACCCTCATCACCGGCAACCATTGCGAGCATGTTATCCCCTTCCATGACTGTTAAGTCCAGCACTAAATTAAATGTGTGAAGTACTGAGGTAATAAGAGCAGAGGATTACTACAGGCATGATGAGGTGGAGGACCATAATGACTTTGAAATGTTATCCAGTGCTGGCGAGAGTAGCAGTTTTTGTGGTGGTGGTGGTGAATGCAACATGTCTAGTGCAAGTGGTACATCAACCCCAGTTGGCAAATCTGGCAAAATAACTGCATTTCTGGGTTTGTCATCATCACCTGTGCAACTGTCTTCATCAAACTTCCATACTCCACCCCCTGCCAATGCCATTCATCACAGAGCACAACCATTTGTGATCACACCCCATGTAAAACGTTTAAGTCAGCCCATGTTACAGAGTGTTTTTGCACATAAGCTGAAGTACCCCCCGAATCATACAGTGTCACATGAACTTAATGCTGCTGTAACGGAAATGCTGGCAACTGATCTTTTGACCTTCTCCTTTGTGGGAGAAATCTGGATTCTGGCAGTTTGCTGCACATGCCTGTCCAAAATGAAAAGTCCCATCCAGGACATACATTTCTAGCCGTGCTGTCCCGGAGTTGTTCCGCACTGTGTCCGACTCAGTAAGACATGCCCTTCAACATTCCTCCTCTCTATTCATCCATTTAAGTATGGATATGTGGACAAGTGGCAAAACAGCAGGGAGTTCATATTTGTGTATAACTGCATACTGGGCACAGGTGCCAGGGGTTGTTTGTGATGTTGGTGGTGTGAATAATCAGTGTAGTAAGGTAGATTGTTGCGGTAGCAATCTTCCAGGAATTCGACAGCATACAACGATTGCTATGCACAATGTGACCTGTTCACACACTGGTGAGAACATGTTGGACATGGTACTGACTGAAATTGACAAATGGCTAAACCCTCTATCCCTGAGAGCTGGGTTCATAGCAAGTGACAATGGGTCAAATGTGGTGAAATGCATCACAAATGGTGTTTTTTTTCATGTTCCATGCATGGCCCACTGTTTAAATCTTGTGGTGCAGGAGTTTCTGCAGCACCCTGATGTGAAGGAAATGCTGACCATTGCATGACATATCTGCTCTCACTTTTCAAAATCTGGAAAGGCCCGTGACCAGATGTGGCAGTTGCAGATACAAAACAGCCTGCCTCAGCATCGCTTGAACCTGGAAGTTGTCACCCGATGGTACTCCACTTTATACATGGCAGTGAGGTTGTATGAACAATACAAAGCCATCTCAGAATATCTTGTGATGCACACTAGTTGTGACAGTTCCAGGGCCTCAATGTCGATGACGACTGAACAGTGGCACCTTATGGAGTCTGTAATAACAATTTTGTGTCCTTTTGAACATCCCACACAGGCAGTGAGTGGTGAGTCTGCCTCCATTAGCCAATCAATTCCACTGCTGTGAGTGCTGAGGCAGACATTGGTGAATGTACAGCATGGCCTTGATGTTGCCGGAGATGGTGGTAGCAGTATTTTGCTGCAACACATGCTGACAGTATTCGACCAGAATTATCACGTCGTGAGCATTCAGCATAGTGATAACTTTGCCATAGCAACAATGCTGGACCCACAATAAAAATGTGGAATTGCATCAGTACTGGAGGGAGGGCCTGAACAGGTAAACAATATCAGTGGTCAATTGGTGCGCTTGGTTCATGGGGCACAGAAGTCATGTGCCAAGGTCAGCAAACCTCAGCAGCATAATCTGGCTGAAGGTGTACCTGTAGGACTATCAAGCATATCCTGCAAGGGGATGGGGACAGCAGTTCCAGGTGGTCTGTCATCCAAAGTGGCTGGCATCAACCCACTTTGGGAGGCTTTGTCCCAAGTGGGAATTTGTGAAATAAATGATTCGGGAGAACAGGATGATGCATCAACAACTGGATTTATTGCAGCTCAGAGAATGGTTGAGTCATATCTGTCTGAAAACAGACATCTGACAATAACTGAAGATCCTGTTTTGTACTGGAGTGCAAAGGTCAGTGAATGGCCAGAACTGACTGCAGTGGCACTGAAGTACCTCACATGCCCACCCTCCAGTGTAAGTGTTGAGAGGGTATTCAGCTCAGCAGGTGCAATAGTCAGGGATCGTCAGACAAACCTGTCTCCTGCAAATGTTAGTTTGCTAACATTCATTAAAATGATTGAGAGGCACATACCAGCACAGACTGCAACCTCTGTATTCATACCCCGGCCTAGCCATGGCGGTTTTGGTGATGTGGAAATGGACCATCCTGTTGGCACTGGCAGTGGCTGCCTGAAACAGCCCACCAATGACGTAGATGATGACACAATGGAGAAAGAATTTCCCAGTGGTCAGACTTCAGACACAGGTGACTGTGAGGGAAGCTTTCTTTATGAGGATGATGATGTGGTTAATGTTGGCAGGTTTTAACTGAAGTTGTTAAAAGGCAGTGTGCCACCCCATACCACCAACACCACCACCGGGACTGATGTTAGCCACTGCCACCACTACCACCATGAGTCTGTCTGACCCCCCGACCACCACCATCAAGACTGATGTTCACCACTACCAGCACTGCCACCATGAGTCTGTCTGACCCCCGGACCACCGCCACCGGGACTGATGTTCACCACTGCCACCACTGCCACCAAGACAAGATGTGGGTTTGAAATATAACTTGACTTGAGATTGAGAACCAGGGAGGGACAAATAACAATTAAGTTGTAAGAAGTCATTCATTTGTTTTTTTAGGAAACTTCCAGATGCTTTGTTGTTCTGCCAAAGTGGCCTTATCCAAAAAAGTTCTTCAACATCATCAGGCACCCCCCTTCCCCGGGACTGGGTACACATGCAACACGCAGAAGTCATTTCATTAGATGACCATGACCATCATTAAGAACTGAACTCCAGAAGGATGCAGGTGAAATCTGTGAAGAAGTAACAAAATAAGAAAACATTACAGACAAACCTGCAAATATGATTCCCCCCCACTCCACCCAAAAAAATGCTTACCTTCATGTGCTTGAGAGTTATCCGTTTCCAATTTCAACACAAACAATTCTCATTGAGCACTGGAATGTGCACACCAACAGTTTCTGTGACCTGAGTGTGATACAGAACAATACCATGAGTACATGTTCATGTCAACCCCCTCCTCACCTACAAAATACACATATATATATATATATATATATATCTACTCACCAAGGCTACTATTAGTGTACAGCCAAAGGGCACCCTTCCATCCACTTGCGAGGATCACATTGCATTTGCTCGAATTGCCTCACAGAACACATTGGACCAGCAACAGGATGCTCACGGTCATCATTTTATTCTGGGGGACTTTGTATGTGCTGAAACAGTCTCATTTCATTGTGTTACCACTTGTCAATTTTCTGCACACAAGGAGGATGAATTTTGGGCCTGCAGAAAAAATCTGGGGACTCTGCCACCACTACGCGCATGGCTGAGTGCGCCATTAATTCTGGGGATGCATTTTGTGTGTTGTGTGATTATTGTGAGCTTATGATGTCATACTAACATTGTCAATTAAAGCAGTATTGCAAGAATGTCGTGACAATTTTGAACTGTACTTTTTTAGGCTACTTTATATTGCCACAACCACTAGTTACTCTGAGTTGTGACTTGAATGATACGCTTCTTTTCACAATTTCTGTCTGCTTTACTTAGTTGACTACTATTTTTCATGTATGAAAAAAAATGAGCACGCCTTTCAATATTGTTCTGACCAGGTTTGTATTTATTTGCAGCTGCTTTTCAGTAAATACTGTTCTGTGGTGTCATAAAACACTGCTTGCTGCATAACTGTTACTTTACAACAGAAGTGATATATAATAACTAACTGATGTAATGGAGAAAAGCAGAAGAAAACAATGACAAAGACCTGGTCATCACCAATTTAAAAGGAAGGCTCCTTTCATTATTTCACACATGGAAAAAAGGTAGTACAGCAGACTCAACTACTGGAAATTCTCATATCATTCTAGTCAGGATGTAAGTAAAGGAAGTTGTAACATAGCATTAAAAATATATAGGTCAGAGTTCTCAACAGATTGTTGCACTGCTGCTTTACAGAGATTCACCATGTTACATAGTTATGGTGATGCACATAACCTAATATGTAGGGGTCTTACTTCCAGTGGAATATTTCTTGCTCCACAGAGTGCAATATATTTCTGAGAAAACCGCCCGTAATTTCATTACAGTGTGTCATGTGATGGAGGAATTCCCGTTCAGAAAGGCCGGCAACATTCTGCCCCCCTTTCTCAGCAATGTTAGGACGTGATGCCAGGGGGAGCGCAGGTGCATGATCCACTATAGTGAATGTCCAGCAGCTATCCTAATGTTTCATTATGTTAAACGGTTTACTTTGTGGTGAAATGTGGGAATGTTTCCACTAACAAGGCTCTTCTTACTGGAAACGTGCCCACACGTTTCACCACAGACTGACCATTATAACATAAAGAAACATTCAGAAAGCTGCATGACAATTGGACATTCACTGTAATGGAGTAAGCGCCCGCGCTCTCCCTGGCATCATGTCCTAACGTTGCTGAGAAGGCAGGCAGAATGTGGGTGGCTTTTCAGAATGGGAATTCTTCCATCACGTGACACACTGTAATGAAATTACGGGCGGTTTTCACAAAAATGTATTGCACTATGTGGAGCAAGAAAGATTTCCCTGGAAGGGAAAATGTGTATTATTAAACAACAAAGAAAAAATGAAAAAACAGTACAACACAGTAGTGGGGCGGCAGAAAACAATCCCTTACTGTGGCCGTGGATTGCCGTGATGGTCCAGCATCAGGTGCAGCATTGTCAGTATTTCCTGCTGCTATTCTTGTTTTGTGTCGACCTGCTGCTGCAAAGCACCAACCCTCTGATTACTCTCCTCCAGGGCCACCCACACCAGGGCAAGGTTGACTTCTGTTGCAAGGACTGGGCAGGGTCCACTGCAGGAGGAAATCCAGGTAGTGGTGGTGGTGCAGAGGGTGGTGCTGGTGGCTGTGGTGGTGGTGGTGGTGGTACAGCTGCTGCACTGGCCCTCCTCCTGCTGTGGTGAGGCACAACTTTGATCCCAGCAGCACCCTTGGCCACTGCCTCAGAAGGGCCAGCAGATGGACACCTGGCTCCTTCCATGGCAGCCTGCCACTCCACCTTGTGGTGGTTGAACATGCGGGTGTGCTGGCCACTGGTCCCCAAATTTGTCCCCCGGGGGCCACGTCGCACCAGCACACCACACAGATGACAAAACATGACTGTGCTGTCTCCCCCCACAGAGTTAAAAAACTCCCACACTGGGGAGCTGCGGGGGGGACCAGACACAGTCCTCACACCACCTATTGTTTCCAAGGGCACCTCCTGTGGCTGTGGAGGTGGTGGAGGGGGTGCTGCTGAAGCTCCTACAACTGCTGCTACCGGTGGTGGTGGTAGTGGTGGCACTGCTGCTGCTGCTGTTGCCTTCACTGGGGGGGAAGCAACACCCAGGAGTCGGGAGTGATCCAGCATCACATGACTGCCCCCACGTGTCTGAACTCCCCTCCTCTGACCGCGCCCACAGGCCAGCAACTCACCTTCTCCTGGGTCCATGTCCATCCTTCCCACACAAGTCCCCAGCACACTCACACACAGTCACACACACACACACACACACTAAACAAAACAAAACTTATAAAAACAAATAACTACCAAAAAAAAATCACAAACACAATACAAAAACTAAATAAAGATAGCTTTTAAAAAAGCTGTTGTTTTAGAAAGGCAATAAAGCACTTTGTCACAGACTCCTACACTGCTCTCTCACAAAGCCTTCTCCCTCCATGAATGCAAAGGAGAAAGTGAAAAGGCTTTTCTGACTCACTTCCTTCCTGCCTGGCTAAAGCATGTGACTTACAGTACTGTAAGCCATGTGATGTGTGGGAGGCTGCCTAGCTACTTGTCACTTCGCCTTACTTCATGTTAAGGCATAATGGCAATGTGAAGTAATAATGATAATGAGAAGTGAGCACTTTACAGTGCTTACTTCACGTCGTGCTCTGCCAACGAGAAGTGCCCACTTCGCGTTCACTTTGCCAGCGGATTAAAAATTCACTGCATCTCTAGTCAGGGGCATATTCTGCTTACGGAGCAGTTCTACTTTAGCCTTAAACTTGTTCACCACTTGCAGGAGCTGAAAACAGAGTTCTGTGGAATAGTCAACAAAGCACGGTGAGGACTGCCACAACAGTTTCGAGATACCCAGCTGGATATAGGAGATAGTATTCCTCTTGTTGCGGAGGACTGTCCAAAAATGAGAGCCATCATGTGGTGTGCAAGGCCCAAGAAAACACAGACCATACACATGTTTACTACTTTGTATAAGGGGGACATGGTGTCATATGGCAACAAGCATGATGGAACCCCTAAGATCAAACTAGATGCTGTACTGCAGTACAATAGTAAGATGGTAGGAGTGGATGTTAGTGACCAGATGCTGAAGAACTATGCATGTGTCAGAAAAACAAGAAAGTGGTACAAGAAATGTTTTTCTACTTAGTGGATATCTCAGTGTTCAACTCATTTGTGATCTACAAGCACAAGGGTAGTAAAGGTAGTCAATGCCAATATGTTACAAAGCTCATAGAAAAGCTTGCAGGAGCCTACCTGTGCAATGCTATTGCAAAGGTAAGGTATGTATCGAGTGCAGACACAGAGGTGCACCTTAGTGGCAGGCACTTTTCTGCTAAAATCGTTCCCACACCAAAAAAGAAGAACCCTGCCAGACTTTGCTGGGTTTGCTCGGCTAAGGTCTCATGTTCCCTGACAGCCAGAGGATCTAAACATAAGCGAGGAACACATGGTGGCGCACCTGAGTGGTCGCTGCTACTGTCCTGACTGCAATGTTCCACTTTGTGTAGGAAGATGTTTCAAATTATTCCACATAGTGAAGGATTATGGAATCCTGGACAAAGAATTATCTTTGACTTCAGAGTAATGCAAAAAAGTACAGTTCAGAACAGTAAAAAAAGTAATTTGACTGACATTATTATCATATTCAGTGCCTTTACCACCCTTATAGTAGTCCCCACCTACAACACACACTTGCCTTACAGTTTTCATTGTTTTGCCTGCCTCTGCCCTTACCACTTCCAGTGCTGTTTCAGCCTATGACAACATTTCTAAATTTGCCTGATTTTCCCCATAAATATACACAATACAATGATGTAGTGAGGTGCAAAAAAAATTAAATATCATGAAAATATATCCCTAATTTCTTTAACTAATATCCAGACTAATAAAATAAATGTCCATCTAACCTTCAGTTAGCTTTTATTCTCAGCCTTCAACTCATGACATATGGATAGAACAGAAAAAAAAAAACATATTTGAAAATTGTTGTATATTAGGTAAATGTACAAGATTAAGTTGTTCTCTTGCCATTAACAGTGTGAAAACAAAATTAATACTGGATGTAGCTATTGACTCTAACATCATACACAGAAAATGTCAATATGATATCTCCTATACAAAATATAAACATATAAGTTTGTACTAATAGGGTCCAAATTCAAGCGAAATCACCAACAGCAGGGGGTGAAAATTAATGAAAGTGACCAGCAGTTAAAGGGTTAAATGTTCTTATCACCCATGAAAATTGGTCCTTGGCCCATGGCTCACCATATTTTAAATAAACAAAACAAACAACAATTGTTTTGCTACTTGTGTTTGTGCTGTTTCATGTTGTCTGTTTTTACTATGGCTTTGGGATGTTTGTAAACATGTCTTTGTGTCTCATGGAACTTATCCTATAAATTCTCAGCTTTTAATAAATAACACTACCATTGTGACATTTAACCCTGGAATTAAGTACAAGGTCCTTATTAGAACTGGATGAAGCTCCCAACGTTCAATCACACAAACTGCAAACATCAGAAAAGACAAAGTTTGCTGTGGTCTGAATGAGTTTGCAGTTTGTATTTTCAAATACGAACAAGGGGGAAGGGTAATACAAAAAAAAAAAAAACTTTAGCAACCTCCCAGCTCTATGCAGGTGTCCAGAGCTACAGTAGAACCTTGACCACCCCCTTTCCATCCCAAGTCTTTTCCCCACTCTACCCCCTCCTACACAAAACATTAAAATTGCCAACTCATGGTACTGAACCAGGAGCCAATACCGTATTTAAAATGATCTCCCTCCAAAGCTCAACCCACAATTTCCCCCATATTCCATTGTGAAATAATAGCCTCTTCTCTGATCCCTTGTTTGGGGGCAATCATAGGTTAACAGCCAAGTTCAGTCATTCCCCTCTTGATGTCCTCCCATACACTTTAAATAGTAGCAAAAAACTTGGCTGGCTCCTGGCACTGTGACAGAAGCCAAAAATGTGTTTAAGTCACCCCATGCCCAGACAACCCCTACAAAGTCCCCAAAATGCCTGTGATATAATGTTAGGTATCCCTCCTCCACATTTGTGATTTTAGGGGCAGGATGCAATAATCAAATTCGGGGTATTTCCCGTCTGCAGCTTGAGAGGTTGATTTAGAAGGCAATGTAGGCTCCTAGCATAGCTAGACTCTGTGTGTGTGTTTGTGTGTGTGTACATATACTATATGTGTCTGTGTGTGAGTGAGTGTTTGTGTGTGTGTGTATTTGTGTGTGAGGACTGGTCTTGAAGTACTGTTCAAAGGTTACCAGTTTTACTGGATAGCAAACAAAAAAAATTCAACTTTTAACTCAAAGACTGTGAGAGTCTGTGAGAAGGAAACACCCGAAGTTCAATATGTTCTTTTTTTTTTCTAGTTCTGAACCTGCAACTATGTTTCCTATGTACAGTATAGTGAAGACAGTATTTTTTTCTGTGAGAGCACTACAAATTGCTTACGTATGTAAGTGTGCATATACCATAAGTACTGTATGTACGTACGTATGTATGCATGCATATACAGTATGTACAGTATATTTGCACATTTGTGTGCTTGTAGGTACAATAATACTTTTGTGTATTTTTGAATGAAATGAATGTATAGTACAAACTGTCTAATCAGTCTATATTGCTATACTTGGTGTATTTCATTATGGTGTGCTTCTTTAAACTCAGCTAAGGGAGATATCCACTGTATATCTTGTTGAAATATCTTTCTGTGGGGATGGAGCTTGCAGCTGGCAAAATCAGATTTGCCTCAGGAAACTAAAGATGCTTCTGAATAAACATGACATTTGCCAAAATACTGAAAACCTTTAGACGTAGTGTTGACAGTTTGCTTCCAAATAGCAACATCTACCAGCTTATCGATTTTGGAGTGATTTTAACTATGGGGAGTTCCAAACAGAGGAAAAAAAATGATCACTGGAAGGCCAATGCCAGCAGTGGTGCAAGCAACCACAGACAGGGTAAGCATGGATCTGCGAACTAAAATGATGGAGTCTTGGATCTTGGACCCAAAACCAAGGCTGTCTTTTAGGCAGTACAGGACTTTTGTAAGAAGGCCAAGGCCTTTCACTCTTGGAGAAAATATACAGCACTAATGACGAAAACTACGACAGTGATACTGGCAATGAAGGAGACATCTTCAATTGTACATAGGACTCTGACTGCAACTACAGGGGTGGTGAAGGAGAATAGGCTCCTTTGTCTTTGATTTTGAGCAACCTGAGAACACCTTCAGGGCTATGAACCTTAGGCTAATTGAACTATGTGAGGAGGAAGAGGACACTAATCTGATTAGATATTTATAGGACTTTTGCCAGAACTTGGTCCACCTGGATAATTTATTTTTGATTCTGCATGTGTTTAGAATCACTCTCACAAAATGACCAGACAATCCAGATTTGTGTTGCTAATTAAGGAGTATCATGGGAGAAGTACAGCAATGGGACTGCGTTCTCCACATCACAAAAGATCTTGCAAAATAACACTGGAATATAGAGTGATGGTTTACCTCTTTCGGCATTTACAGTAAGTATCAAACAATTCAAAGATGCAAGAGTCTGGCTCTCTTTGAATTGGGTGTTTTCCACTAGTTGCAGTTACAGTACATTTATATAAGCAGAAGTATATAAAAACAAGTACGACATCTGAACAAAGCCACAATTAGTGGAAGGGGAAGTGAGAAATAATGCAGTACAATAATATAAACAGATAGTACAATTATACATTGCAAGACCAGTTGTAGAGCAGAATAGTGATTGGTAAACAGTTACAGAAATATGGATTGGTGTAAGGGCAAATAAATAAAGGCAGTACAAATACAGTAGTATAATTATCGTAACTAAGAAACTGAATGTTGATTTGAACAGTGAACAGTGGATAGGACTGGTACAAGTGAGCAAGGAGAGAAGGAGTGATTAGCTGGGACAAGTAGCTATGAGTTATGTTGCCCCCATAGGGAGGGAGGGAGGGAGAGAGAGGGGAATTAGGCTACAGTAGAAAGGGGATAAATGGAAAGGATTGGGGTGAGTCATGAGGAGAGAGATTAATTGCAAGTGCAGATGTGGGGAGAGAGTTTGAGAAGGAGAGAGGAAAGGGCAGCAGGAGAGGGGTCATGATTAAGAGGCAGGGGGATAGAGTTCCACAATTTGGACAGGCGATAGGAGAATGCAGATTGGCCTTTAGAGGTAGATCTTCTAGGAATAGTTAAAGAGTGGTGCTCATAGCTACAGAAAGAGTGAGTGGGAGGCAGAGGTGAAAATGAGAAGAACAGATATGAAGGAAGGGAACCAAACTAGTATTTGGCAGTGAAGGCGATACAGTGGGAGCTTCTCCTAGCCTCAAGGGAGAGAAATGATAGGTAGTTGTAGAGGTTAGAGTGATGAGAGAGAGGAGGAGTATCAAGTGCAAAAGAACAGAAAAAAGTACAGAAGAAGTAGAGGGTGTCCAGTCTGGCAAGGTAGGCTTTCAGAATGGCACTGAAGACTACATCACCGTAAGCAAAAACTGGAAGGAACATTTTTTGTACCACAGTGTGGCAGCACTCATATGGATACAGTTGCAGTTACGGTAGAGGGCACCAAGCTTAGTGTTAAGTTTTTTGGTAATGGCATCCATGTGAACAGAAAAGTTGAGGTGCCTGTCAAGCCAGACACTAAGATATGTGGCAGAGGAACAATCCTCCAGTTTAGTCTCACAAGGCTATGGAAGGAAGGCGAGGAAGGCAAGGAGGGAAAGTGGCACAGTCTCTGACTAGTGCGAAATGTCACTGAGATTGTCTTTTTTGCATTAAGAAATAGTTAATGTGAAACTAGCCAGTGCTGGACATTATCAAATTCCAGCTGAAGGGTGGCAGTGACACTAGATGGGGATGGGCCAGACGTATACAGAACAGCGTCATCTGCATACATATGGAAGCTAGAAGATCAGCAAGCAGAGGGGAGGTCATTAAGAAAGATGGGGAACAGTAGGGGACCCAGAACAGATCCCTGTGGGATGCCAGTGTTGATGGGGAAGGGATATAGAGTCAGCTATACTAACTGACTGGGTTCTGCCAATCAGGTAAAAGTTGAACCAGTTAACAGCTGAAGGAGAGAGCCTAGCTGAAGAGAGTTTGGATAGAAGGATTGGGTGAGAGACTATATCAAATGCCTTGGCAAGGTCGACAAAAATAGCAGAGGGGGTGTGGCCACAGTCCATATTGATAAGTATAGAATCAGTGAGCCTGAGGAGAGAGGTTGTGTTGGAGTGGTTCTTTCTGAAACCAGACTGAAAAGGTGTGATATAGGAGGAGGAATCGAGGTAGGTGGATAGCTGAAATAAGACTAGATGTTCTTGGAGCTTGTACATGATAAGGAGGAGGGAGATAGGTCGGAATTGCCAGGAGAGGAGGAGTCACCCCCTTTGGGAAGGGGAATTACTGTGGCAGGTTTCCAGGCTGAAGGGACAGAGGACAGGGAGAAGGAGAGGTTATGAAGTGAGGAAAGAGGAACAGCAATAGCAGGGGCAGATAGGAAGAGGATTTTAGGGTCTAGAACATCAGGGGAGGGCCCAGAGGAAGGGTTCAAGGTGAGAAGGGCCCTGAGGGTGGTGGAGGGGAGTATGCAGGAGAAGGAGGCCTGAGAGGGGGAGTAGTTGGAAGTGCTGGGTAATGGGGGTGGTGGGAGGGGAGACAGTTAAGGAGGTTGGCAGCACAAGAGGTAAAGTAAGAGTTGAATTTGGAAGCAACCTCAAGGGGATCTAATGGAACAGCATTGTTGTCGTGGAGTACGGGGACTGGGAATTGGGAACAGAGAGAAAAGGGGTTTGAACTACTTTCCAAAATTTAGATGGGTGGTTCAGGTTATTGTTAAAGGTGGTTTGGAAATATTCAGGTCTGGCACATCTTACGTCTCTGATGCAAGAGTTTTGAAGGGTGTGATAATGCTGAAAATCAGTTAGGGAGCCTGAGGCTTTATGAGTTTTCTAGGCTTGGTTGCATGTCTGGATGCAGGCCAAAAGTTCAGGGGTGAGCCAGGGGAGATAATGACCCCACACTCTGATCTCTCTGAGTGGGGCAAACTTGTTCCAGATGGATGTGAATTTCGTATTGAAGAATACTAAAGCCAAGTCAATGGAGGAAGTAGAAGTGATGGAGGACAAGTCAGTAGTTGATAGGTCAGTAAGTAGAGGGTTGAAGTCCATGGATTTGTAGCAGCGAGTCACAATGTATCTTGTGGGAGCTTTAGGGTGATGGATCTTGCTTACAGGGTAGCTTAGATGCTGATCACTTATGGCATCAAGGTATAAACCAGCAGTGATGACCCAGTGGGGGTGAGTAGTGAGGACTCAATCAATGAGTGTGTGATTGAGGTATTTATTGTTGCAGTGGGTGGGCTCAGAGATGAGTTGGGAAAGGCTGACAGAGGAAATGTTCCGTCTTTCGGCATATTGGAAGATAACCAGTTAAGACTAAAGTTGCCAAGAACATAGAGTTCGCCTGTGGAGGTGTAGGACAGGACGGTTACCATGAGGGTAGATATGGAGGAAGGGGATATGCTTGGGTGACAGTAAACTCCCACTACATAGATAGGGGAGGAGGAAGGAAGAACAATTTTAATGATTAATAGTTCATAAGAATTGGCAGAAGAGGATGTATGAATAGGGGGAAATTGCAGGGAGGAGGCTATGTACATGGCCACACTACCCCCATGACTAGCTCTGTCTTGGCAGGTTAGAGAGCAACAAGTTAATGAGATACAGAAGTCAGTGACGTTAGAATGTAACCAGATTTTGGAGATAATGAAAATATCAAGAACCAGAGTTACGGTGAGGGAAAGCAGCAATGGAATTTTGTGTTGCAAATGGCTGGTGTTTAACTGGTCAATTCTGAATCCACACAGGATCAATGGAAGACCGTGGTAAGCAGAGGGTAAAATATCATAGGGGAAATGTAAAGGTATTAAATATGGGGGTAGCTATGACCCTGGAGGAAGAAAAGCAAAAAGGCAGGTGAGATGTGCCAACTGTGTGTGTGTGTGGGGGGGGCTGCAAGGTACTAGTAACATCACAACAGGTAGAGACTGTAACAGACTGGGTTGTCTAGTGATTAGAGTGGCAACTTCTGGAGGATGGACACCTCAGACCTAGCTTAGAGTCTCAATGGGAGAGAGGAGTGAGGAGAGGAAAATGGAAGGGGGATTTACCAAGAGGCAGTAGATTCCCAGGAGATAGGGGATGAGGAGAGACAAGCTAGGGGCAGTTTTAGATAGGGCTATACACTTCCATTTAGAGTAGATGGGGGAGAACACAGCATCCACTAGTGGATCGGTGGTATAATTTTCTAATGAGGGGTTTAGGGAGATTGTGGTAACATGACCTAGGGTACTAATAAATGAAAGGCCTGCCCAGGGTGGAAGGGGCAGTCACCGTGGAAGCGGAGGTGGGTCAGCTCTGAGAAGCTGTAGAAGACTTACTACCTGTAAAAGAGGCTCAAGCTGCTTGGTAGCTAGGAGGGAGGTGGAAGTCTGAGGAAGTTTCACACTGCAGGAGCCTAACAAGGAATGCAAAAGGATTAAGGGTTCAGGCAATCAATAGCAGAGTCAAAGTGGGAATGGCACACGGGGTGGGTGGGGAGGGGCAATGGCATCCTGGCATCCTGTAGCCCAGTACAGAAAGAACAAAGTCACCTGAGCCCTAATACAGCATTAGACTACAAAACAGTGCCCGAGTGCATGTCAAACTGAAAATCCCAACTTTAGCAACAGTTAATGGAGCAATCACAGTAATTCCAATTAAGTACCAAGCACTAATAACAGTAAATAGAGCACACAGTAACTCCAATTAAAGTACCGTTCCCACTGCAGTGGAATGCCGTCCTGATAGTTCAGACACTGAACCAATCAGTCTCTGTCCTTTGATGATAAGTCAGTATCCAAAATGAAAATATTTTCAGCTCTGAGAAGCTGCAGAAGACATAGTACCTATGCAAGAGGCTCATGCTGTTCCAGTAGCTAGGAGAGAAGCGGGGACGTCTGGGGAAGTTTCACACTGCAGGAGCCTGAAAACAAATGTGAAAGGATTAAGGAGTCAGGCAAACAATAGCGGGGTCAAGGCAAGAATGAGACATGGGGTGGGAGAGGGGGAATGGAGTCCTGGCGTCCTGTAGTACAGTTCAGAGAGAACAAAGCCATCTGAGACCTAATACAGCATTAGACTACAAAACAGTGCCAAGTGCATGACAAACTGAAAACCCCAGCTCTAGCGACAGTAAATGGAGCAATCACAGTAATCCCAATTAAAGTACCGAGTTCTAACAACAGTAAATGGAGCAAACAGTAACCCAATTAAAGTATTGCTACCACTGCAGTGCAATGCCGTGCTGACAGTTGGGACACTGAACCAATCAGTCTCTGTCCTCAAACAGTAATTCAGTGCCCAAAATGCAAATATTTTCAGCTCTGAGAAGCTGCAGAGGACTTAGTACCTGTGCAAGAGACTCAAGCTGCTCCGGTAGCTGGGAGGGAGGTGGGACATCTGGGGAAGTTTCACACGGCAGCATTCTGTACAAGAGGCTCATGCCTCTCTGGTAGCTGGGAGGGGGGCATCTGGGGAGTTTCACACTGCAGGAGCTTGTGAAAGAGGCTCATGCTACCCAGTAGCTGGGAGGAGGGTGGGAGGGGGGCATCTGAGGAAATTTCACACTGCAGGAGCCTGTGCAAGTGACTCGCACTGCTCCAATAGCTGGGAGGGAGGATGTCTGGGGAAGTTTCACACTGCAGGAACCTGTGTAAGAGGCTCATGCTGCTCTGGTATCTGGGAGGGAGGGGGACATCATGATGACATGTTGAAGTAACACTGGTGTGGCTGTGACAGTTTCTGTGTGTAACTGCTTTGTAGCAGATAATGCAGTACAAGGTGACATAACCAGATGGTGATGTAGCAGATGGTGGAGTGCCATGTGAAGTAACTGGATCGTGATGGTTACCAATCAGCATGGAGCACAGAAGAGGTGGACCAGACCTTACTCACACTTGACACCAGTTAGTGAGTCTCATTCAAGGTACTGGAGAGTTATTTCTGTAAAGTATGTTATACTGTTGAAGTCCTTTTTTAAAAATCCTTTGAACTGTGTCCTTACAGAACTGCAGAAGTAGGACTCGGTGTGCAGGACTTTGAACTTAGTCCAGCACTTACTGAAGCTCTGAACACTTGTTTAAGGAACAATTTTACACTCAATTTATGTTCATTGAAACTTATCCTGTTTTATACAGTGTGGTTGATTATGGGATAGATGTGACTTTGCCTACAGGATGCTTATCACTCCACGTGACTAACCGTGCCTTTCCTTCCCAAATTACAGTTTATCAAAATAGGATATAAGGTGTATTTTACACTGCAAAACATTGAAAACTGTGTTTAATAACTTACTCACTAGGAACTGAGGGAGATATAGGGGCCACAACTACCAGATATTGTACAGCCGGGGGGCTCCACCTTGCCTGCTTCATTTACATTTGGAATAATCAGCAGAACTGATTCTTAGTAAGAGTGCAAGGGCCACCCTGGGAAGCATTAACCTGAGGCTGGATAGCAGGTGAATGGTATGCTATGTGCACAGTGCAAGGATGATAAGATGAGGAGCTATGCACGCTCAACTTGCAGAGTGGTAGAAGAAGCTGGTGGACCAGGAGGGAGGTTCAATTTTGATAAGCACAAGAAGAGCAGCAAGTTGCCCCGGCCCATTGGCTGATGGCTGCCATGTATACTCCCCAGGACAAAAGGATCCCAGATTTTGTGGGCAGCCACAAAAGCCAAGCAAGCTCCTGGCTGATGAATAGGTGTGACAAACCAAGTGTGCCCTGAGGGTCTTTGGGGTACCTTACAAAGATCAGGTAGAGTTGGTGCAGGGCCACTTGAATGGCAGGCTAATAAGACCATGAGATTTTTAGAGTCTGAGGTGTCTGCAACAGTAGGTTGTATTTTTCAAGACGTTTACAGGGACAGGGTACTCATTGTCACACATCTGAGACAGTTTTATGCCTGCCATCAAGGAAAAGAAGAAACTGCTGATGTTTACCAGCAACTTACAGGAACAACTGGAAAAGGTACAGAGAAGGGATCCTGGATGGTTTATGACCAAGAGGAGATGCCAAAGAAGCCATTAGCACTGGATGTTATCCATTCCTACGAATGGAGGTAAGGACGAGGCATTTCACTTGGACCAACCCACTCTGAACTTTGTGGCACTGATGCGGGCTGCTATTGTTTGGTCAGAAGATAAGCATAGTGAAGGACATTGCTGAGCTACTGTTATCAGTACTGTGGGTGCCAGATCAATCTGGTCATTAAGAAGGCTTGGTGGTTAGAGTTCAGGTGGTGCAAGTAGTCCAATGGCAAGATATGGGGAAAGTCCTGAAGAAAATAGACTATTGAGGTGAAAAGATTCTTGCAACAGGATAGTGACTAATGCCAGAAGTCCTGGGGCACAGCAACATAGTGTTGTCACCATGTCTTCCTGAGCTGAGGTGGCACAGTGCATCATACTGTACCGTACATCATAAGTGCATGAAGCCCAGTGGCCACCTGGAAACTGCCTGGAAACATGCAGAAGATGCTGCTAATGAGGTGAGAGCTGTCTGAAAGAGGCTGTACAAGCATTGCATCAGTGTGCCTGGACCCTGCAGGAAGGATAGTGTCCTCATGAAAAGCCAAATATCTTGGAGACAGAAACAGGCCCAAAGATAGGTGGAAACCCAGTTTATATGTGGTAGGACAGCAGCCCAACCCAGGTATGCCCATCATAACTGTGGAACCACAGAGGTGAAGCAAGGCTAGGGTAGTACATAGTAAGCAGCCAAGTCTAGCCCATTTTCCCAGACAAGGAGGGTGTGGTGGGGCATTAATACTGTGGGTTATAGTTATAAGTGCTGCCAGTGGCACAAGATGTAGATCCAGTGGGATTTCAGAGACTAGGATTGGGAAGGCTTATTTGGTATCTTCTCTGGTGTTGAAGGTAGATGTACTAGCCTTCAAGATAGAACAGGAGACTAGAGTGCAGTGTTCCAAATATTCAATTCACCGTGTGCTATACACTTTTAAAAAGTTCTACGTCATCCTATTGTTGGTTACTAAGGTGATAGACTGTAGATTCATGTATTGAAACTGCTTACGTATGTTCTGATGCTCTATTGTTTATCTCTTGCCCAGCCTGCTTATATTTCTGGGAAAACGAAGAAAAAAGAGAATTCTTTCTGGAAGTAGTCTATTCCAGTCATGGCCAACAGTCATAGGAAATGGAAAAAATGACTCACTCACTGCAATATTCTCATAACATACTGTATCATTTTTATTCAGGTGTGACTATATACAATATATCACAGTATAGTGAAATCATGTCTGTGCTCATCAACATTTTGGGGTGTGACTAGACCCCTTTTTTGTGGCAGACAGGTCACCATTATTAAAAATACTGTATATAATATTTTTACATATTAACACAGATACAAATGTTATTTTAATTAGTTAAGATAGTTATCACGACTACTGAACTGTTTGATTCCTCCAAGGTTGTTTACAGTGATTTCTATTTGCATAAATCTACTAGAGGGTGACAATTTGCAAGATTTTGTTTGGCTGCTATAAGAAAAAGCAGAAAACAATCCATTATGCAGTATGGCCTGGATATTCAGACTGCATCTGGCAATGGTGCAAGCGTGTGTGTAGCGCAGCTGGGATGCGCCGGAGCCAGGACCAGGACAAGGTGATATTCAAATGTGGTGTACCAAGGTGCAGCACCATTGAATATGGCACAGATTTTGCATGGCACAGTGCCAATGTGCCAGTGCAAGACACAGGGAGCACGGGGATGTGCCAGAGCGAATGCAGTTGCACTGGGTGCAGCACCCATGATATTCAGAAGAGGGCATGCAAATGGGGCCATAATATATGCTAGGTACAAATGGGGCCATTAGCATGTCATTAAGGCCCCATTTGCATGCACTGCACAGGGCAGCCTGGTGAAATGCACCTGGTGCCCTGCACAGAATGACATGTGGACTGAGGGGGGCTGGGGCATCCCCACCCCATAACCGTGATTGTGGCATAAAGAATATAATACAAGCTCTAGTAGTCTAGTGGAACCACTCCCCACCCTGTTAGCTCAATTATGGGTATTATCAGCTTGATCCAGCCCTGGTAGTCCTGTGGTTCCCCCTCCCTACCCATAGACCCAATCATGGGCCCATGTACAATAAATATCCCTGGTGGTCTAGTAGTATCCCCCTCCCTCCTGGTTGCCCAATCACAGGCAGAGGTAATGACAAACCATGCCCTGGCAGTCTAGAGGGGCCCCCCTCCCAATCACAACCCTCCAATCGCTGTCCACGGTACATATGGAATATCTCTGGTGGTCCAGTGGAGCCCCTCTCCCCACCCAAATCCCTGAAGCCAGTGACAAGTCAATGACCAAAGCCTTGGTGGTCCTGTGGTAACCTCCATCCTCCACCCACAGAGGACCCCTGCCACCCAACTACCCCCCCAACATCGGTGGGTGGCTGCACTCTGGCTGCATACTGCCTAGCCACCCGCCGAATGACAGCTTACAGTATGATCTGTAAGTCATTTGGTCCACAGTGTGGATGAATGGGCTTACACACCATACTGTACTACACAGGCATGAATCCATGAATGAATCCATTCACAGATTTGTGCCTGTGTAGTACAGTATGGTGTGCATGCCCATTTGTCCACACTGTGGACCAATTGGTTTACAGATCATACTATAAGCTTTCATTCAGTGGGTGGGTGGTGGTATGCTGGCACAGTAATGACCACCGGATGATGGGGGGCTAGATGGGTGGCAGGGATCCTCTGTGATGGGGGATGGGGTTATCACTGGACCACCAAGGCTTTGGTCACTGACTCTGTCCGGCTCGAGGGTTTGGGTGGGGAGGGCTCCACTGATCACCAGGATATCTCACTATGTACTGAAAATGGTGATCGGAGGGTCGGGAGGGGGGTCCACTAGACTGCCAGGCATGGTTTTGTCATTACCTCTGCCTGTGATTGGGTTACCGGGAGGGAGGGGGATACCACTAGACCACCAGGGATAGTACTTGTACATTTGCTGCAATTGGATTTATGGGAGGGTAGGGGGCACCACTAGACTACCAGGGCTGGATCTCAGCATCAGTACCATGATTGGGCTAATGGGGAGGGAGGTGGTACCACTAGACTACAGGGTCCATATGTGTGCTTGTGGACAGTGTTCTGTGTGGGCAGGTGGCCACCCATGGTGTGCAGCTTCTGTGTTGCACCCTGCAATACAGTAGCCCACCTGTGGGTGGCCAGGATTTGTTCCTCCTTTTCACGGGCTCAACTTTGAGCCCCCCCTATGTGGCACAATGCAGGATTGTGCCAGCATGCGTGCCACACATCCTGGGCTGAATATCGGGATGTGCTGCATATGCATGGGCATGCTCCTTGCATGTGTGTGTGGCATACATTACCATTGTGTCCCGGAGCCATGGGATTTGCATTGCTCCTGGCAGCCTTTTGAATATCCCACCGGGGTGCATTACAGGGTTGCACCTGGTGCAACTCTGTTGCACCAGGTGCAACCCCTTTGAATATCTGGGCCTATGCATGTAACTTTTTTTAAGATTCACCTTTAGTCATATGCCACCACAGGACATGAAACAAACTGAATAATATAACACTAGGTACATTACTCAGTTCAGGGCAGTACAGCCTTTGAAGAGTTGCCTATTTTTTCTCTAAGTGCTCCTAACTGTAGTGAAGATGCAGGAACCATATCCTTGAAATGAAATGCCATGTTAGCACTGAGTATGCAAAAGGTTATAAGAAGCATATAAACATAGAATGTGATGGCAGATAAGGGCCACTGGGCCCACCCAGTATGCTTAATTTTTTTTCACCTTCATTTTTTGCTGTAGATTTTACTTGATTTACAGTGGCATCCCCAAGGATGAAACCTAAATCTGCAGCATTTTGCAGCACTCTACAGAATGCTGCAGCCAGACCTACTGAATAAAGCAATGTATTTTCAATGGCAATCAGTCTCTTTTGTCATTCAGGAATATGTGACACTGCCAGGAGGAAGTGAATGCTACAGATTCCTGCATGACAAAAAAAATTGAAATTACATTGCTTTGTTCAGTAGGTCTGCTGCAGAATACTGCAGAGTGCTTTAAAAGTGGTTTTCATCCTAGGGATGCCACTGTACAGCCCAATCTCTCCCCACTTCCTTATATCTGTTTCCCTTGTGCTTGTCCCAGACATTTTTGAACCTCATCACTGTTTTCACCCCCACTACCTCTGCTGGAAGGCTGTTCCAGGTGTGGCAAGCTAGCCACTGCCAGTCATTATTTGCAAATATATTTCTGTCATATTTTTTTATGTGATTTTGTTTATGTTAAATGCCACAAGAAACTGCTCAGTGTTACTGAAAGGTCACAGGAACAAAGAAAATATCTTGCAAAATATGTGATATTCCTATATGGCCCAGGAAAACAGCTACTAGCCAGGAAGCTGAAAATTACTTTTTCAAAGAGGATGGAAGTCTCTGGTTAGCTAATTGTAATAAAGTTTCAGGATGAGAGAAGCTATCTCCTCAGTCATAGACATTTTGACCAAAAGGAGAAATGGTGTCAGCAAGGTTACTACGGTCTGATTAAATTTTTTTTAGTAGTGCCAGGAAGTGGTGATATGAGGATCCAAATAAGAAAAAAAATAATAATTATAAAAGGGTTCTCAGAAATGCTACAATCTGATTGGCTGTTAGGATTCCAACAGCCTTACATTAATCCCTGTTACACTGTCATGTACAGCCTGATCACCATGGCACATGGATTCTTCCTGTCACCATTCCACCATCTAGCACTGCTGAATGACTGGAATGATGCATTCTGATTTTGATCCAGCATTCTTAAAGTGTTTGTGGAAAAACTATTTTATTAAAAATCTCCCTCTAAATGAGAAAAACATTCAAAAAGTGTACTTTAACAATTTTCTTTTTGAATAACTTTTTATAATAGCAATAAGGTACTCCCAGGAGTTAGATTAACAGTCAGTCAATCATCCACTGGGGTAATATGGTACTTAGCTGCACCTCATGCCACATTACACTGCTAGGGGATGTTTAACAGGCTGTTAATCTTACCCCTGATCATGCCTTGTTGCTTAATTCTTTAAACTCTGGAATGATCAAGAGTGGCATCTACTGGCTTAAAAGTTAGGACCAGACCAGGACTTTTTACAGACAGCCAGAGGGACTGTAAATACATCCTGTAAACAGAAGCTCATTGCAATGCACTTTGGACACTCTCCTGACAAGACACAGAACAACCTGCCAGCGGCTGAAAAGGAAGAAAGGATTTTTTAGACTTCGTATTCTTCCAGACTACAATTTACTATGAACTTGAACTTTAAATAACAGTTATAGTTCATTTTTCATGTATATTTTCCACTTTTATTTGTGTTTTTCTGTGACCCAAATGTTTTAAATCTTTTAGTTGTAACTGTATGATCATTAATTATGTTAGTAAAAACATTTGTTTTTAAGAAACCTACCTGAATGAGATTTTTCATATTGTCTGTGGTTGTGGGACATTTAACCCTTGCTGTGCCGCAGACTCATATATCAGTCCAGATTTCCTATATATTCTAATTCTATTGGCAACCTAAGGGTTAATAATAATCTGTGACTAAACTGTTATTGCTAAAGGGTTGCCACCATAAGGTACCAATCAAACAAGGGTCTGTACAGAGAAATCTGGGCAAAGATAGGGTGAATACAAAAGTCTCAAGGAAGAGTCTTTAGAGTTCTGAACTATATTATTGCATGCCCATGGGAGAAAACAAAATCATGGTTACAAGGATACCCCGAAGAGATTGTAATGCCTGGATCTTCCCCCTTTGTGTAACAGCCAAGAAAGGGTGCTCATTGGCTACAAGACTCAAGACTGTTATTGTACACTTATCCAGAGGAAACAGGGAGCCCTGGGGCCTCATGACGGGTGTTTAGTCGTGACCTCGGCAAGCATTCTAGAAGGACATAGGAATGGTATCCCTGCCCCCCCTCCCTGTCATGGATTGCACTTACAGGTGGTCACTGTGAGCTCAGTGGACCTGACCCACAGGAGTGGGTTTGTGATACCAGGTATCCACTACTCTTTCTGTGAAGAAATACCTCCTCATTTCCCTCCAGAATTTACTACCCTACAGCTTCATAGCATGTTCCTTTGTCCTACAGCACTATTTTCACTGAAAAATACCTTACCAGGTCAATATGTAGTATGCTTTACAGCACACATCATAACCACATAACAGCAACAGTGAGGTAGGGAAGAGCGAGAGGGCGCAAAACCGCAAAAATATATATGCGGGGTAGTGCAACCGCTTAATCTTCCTGGTACAGGGTAAGAATCCTGCTGAGATGAGGGACTGCTGAGCAGCTGCTGTTGCTCTCTGGGATAAGCCACAGACAACAAGAGAGGCAGTGCTTCTGTGGACTGGGCTTTGATTCCTGTTCCTCGACACATGGAATTTTTATATTTTTCAAAGTTTATGAGAATTTAAGTGTGACCCCCCCCTCCAGAGTTAGTTATTTTAGTTGTGGGGGGTTGTGGGTTGCAGCCTCCCATAATGGGGGGATGGAGCCCCCCACAAAACAAAGACTTATGTCACTTGCAATATATTGCACTGTATTGGCAGTGCAGTATTTTGCTGCAGCATAATGTCTTGCCACATTATGACCCTGTGCCAAAAAAATACCGTCCTCCTATACCTTACTAACCCCTGTGAGGTGCTTACAGGTTTCTACCATATCTCCTCTCTCCCTTCCCTCCTCCATGATGTACATATTTAGCTTCTTAGGTCTTTCCTCATAGGTCTTTTGATGCAGACCCTGCACCATTTTTGTAGCTCTCCTCTGGACCATCTCCACTCTGCCTATGTCTTTCCTGAGATGTGGTCTCCAGAACTGGACACAATACTCAAGGTGGGGCCTTACCAGTGATTTATATAGTGGTAGCATCACCTCCCTCTTCCTGCTGGCTATATCCCTTCCTATTTACTCCAGCATCCCACTAGCTGTTCTGACTACCTTGTCACACTGGCTAGCCACCTTTAGATCATCTGACATGTTTAACCCTAGGTCTCTCTCCTGCTTGGTCTTTGTCAGTATAACTGCCCATTTTCTACTCCACTCCTAAGTTGTTGGCCTGGGTGCACTATTTTGCACTTTTTTGCCTTTAAACCTAGCTGCCATATCCTTGACCAGTCTTCTAGTCTTTTTAGATCTCTGCCCATTCTTTCCATCCCCCTGGAGTGTCCACTCTGTTGCAGATCTTGGTGTCATCCACAAAGAGGCAGGTCTTCCCTTCCAATTTGTCAACTGTGTCATGTATAAAGACATTGAAAAGGAGTGGTCCCAGTACTGATCCCTGAGGTACCCTGCTGGTCACCCTTCCTTCCTTGGAACACTTTGTTTACCACTACCCTCTATGTCTTATCCACTAATCAGTTTCTTACCCAGGTTACCACTTTATTAGCCAACACAAGTTACCCAACTTGCTTATCAGTCTCCTATGTGGAATGGTGTTAAAAGCCTTGCTGAAATTCAATCAGACCATGCCACTGCTCTTGCTTGATCCAGCTCCTTGGTCAGCCAGTCAAAGAAATCTGTCAGATTTATTTCCCATGTTCTCCACCCCCCCCCATGCCGGAGGCCTGCAGATCACATGTGTTCGAATAATGGCTCAAAGGTGACCTTCAGCACCTATGCTCCTCCTTTGAAATCCCTGTATTTCTGTTGTTTTTATGATTTCCTTCACATAAAGCACCACTCCCCCTCATTTCCTTCCAACCCTGTTGATTCTAAACATTGTGTAGCTTGGTATGACCATGTCCCAGCCATGGTTGTCAGGTGCACCATGAGTCAATAATGGCCACAGTATTCAGGACAGCCTCCGCTATGATGGCCTCTTGATTTGGTCTTATTTCCCAGACTCTTCACATTGGCACACATGGCCTTCCAGATTTTGTTAACTCTTTGTTTGTCGCTTCCCCCTTTTTTACTTTTGTTCCCCCTCCTCCCTCTTTTCCCTTGACTGCTACATTTTCCCACTTTCTTATTTGCTTCCCCCTACTTCCTTGATTACAGTAACTTGCTCAACACTCTATCTCAAACTGTGGGGAGGAAATTTCTGTTCCCCCCTTTTCTTCTGTCACTCCCTTTGGCTAGTTTAAATGTTCATTGAAGTAACATTTTAACAATCCACTGAGAACTGTGGTTCCCCTCCTCAATGGATACAGGCCATCATCTCTGCATAGGCTCTGATCCTCCCAGTTGGGCCTCCAGTCCTCAATGCAGCTATAGTTCCCTCTTCTTCCCCCTATTGTAGATAGGCAGTACCTCTGTAAAAGCAACAGAGAGTGCTACCTGCCTAAGACTTCTTGCCAACTCCCTAAACTCATAGAAACACAGATGTCAGTAGAAAAAGATCTCATGGTCCTTGCAGTTTGCCCTATAATTCCATACCTACAGCTATACTGAAACCCTTCTCAGTCTTCAAACTCCCCAGCCTTACTTTCAGTATCCCCTTGTACATATCCAATGCATTCTTGAATCCTGTAAATGTTTTAGCCTCCACTACCTCTGCTAGGAGGCTGTTCCATGCATCCACCACCATCTCCATGAAAAAGTACTTTCTTACATTTCCTCTGAGCCTTCCACCTTCCATCTTCATAGTGTTATCCCTTGTCCTTGAGCCTTTTTTTCTTTGAAAAAGTATGCCTTCCTCTACCCTGTTTTTACCTGTAAGGTATGTGTATGTTTCTATCATATCCCCCCTTTCCCTTCTTTCCTCTAGGGAGTATAAATTCAGTTCCTTTAGCCTTCCTTCGTATGACATTTGACACATATCCAGCACCATTTTGGTTGATCTCTTCTTTACTGTCTCCATCCTGTCTATGCCATATTGGAGATGGGGCCTCCAGAACTGGACACAATACTCTGGGTGTGCTCTCAACAGTGACCTATACAGCAGTATCACTACGTTCTTTCTTTTGCTGGTGATTTCCCTGCCTATGCTGCCTGGTATTCTATTAGCCTTCCCCACTGCCTTGTCACACTGTTAAGCCAGCTTCAGGTCATCCAAGATGATAACCCACAGGTCCCTTTCCTGCTTTGTGACTGCTAATTCTACTCCTTCCAGATGATATGTTGCCCCCGGGTTTCTGTGCCCCAAGTGCATGCCCTGCAATGTTTCTGCCCCATCCCTAGCTAGGTCATTTGTCCCCAGGTGGACAATAACATCCAGCTCCACTTTGTTTACTACTTCCCTGGTGATCTATAGGATATGCTTCCCATCCCTCTGGGCTATATCACCAGGTAGGTACCTGGCCTCCCTCTCCACCCTCTTTCCTATTCCAAGCCCTGTCTCCCTGACAATTGAGTCCCCAACAAGACATTGCTTCCTCCTTCTCTGGGGTCCTCTTACAACCTTTCTTGGGGTGTCTACTCAGGATGGCTCCACATCCTCTCCGGTCACTATCATGGATGCCTCCTCTTGGCAGTCCTGCTCAACCAGAGTGGCATATGAATTCTGTAGTCATACTGGTTGCAGTTGATGAATGTGAATATGACCATACCCCAACCTTTAGGATCTCATCATCCCCTTCTTTCTTGAGCACACTTTAGTTGAGCTACTTCTCCTATCTGGCATCCTTTGAGGTAATGGGGTTGGACTTGGTGGCACCTGGGTGGGAGAAAAGGTCACCTGACTCCTAGTCAAAGCAGCCCAGAGTCTAATGACCTCCTCGTGACTCATAACCAATATAGCCTTGAGTCTAAAAACATTCTCCACAAACCCAGAGGGGCATATGCAGATGGGACAGCACTGCAGTCTCCAGAAGGTCTTCCTGAAGAATGCCACCCCACAACCACTGCACTGCACCACTCCCAACATTCCCTATTCCTGCTCTCCCTGTGCTTCCTGTCCTCCTTTCCCAGAACCCAGTAAATCTAAGCTGTCAATAGTATGAATAACTAAACTACACAACCTTGTAATTACACAGAGACCATTATGCTGTAACAGCAATTACTACACTGATATGCAGTCACTACACATATACAGGTATGCTATACAACAATCACCACTTTTAAAACTTTTTATACAGGTAAGGTAGTACCCTCCTACCTAGATATCAGCCAAGCAGCTTGCTCCCTAAACCTAGAAGTGTACGGTTCAGCAACAACACAACCCTCTACCAATAGACCCCCAAACAATACATGTGTACCTGGATTCTGACAGAAGGGTTCCTGGCTGATGGCTGTCTCCTTGGCTGACTCCTGGCAGACTCCAGTCAATGTCCTTTGTGCTCATCCTTAGCATGTGGGCCACAATCAGGCATGACACTTGGCAGGAAGGACCTATATATTGGGTCACTAGCTTTGCTTACTCCGCACTCCAGCTGCTCTCTGATCTGCCCAATTGGCAGACCCTCTCAGCTCCAGTGGCTGATCAAGACCTCGATAGAGGGTAGAGAGCATCCGTGATTGCCAATGAAACAATGATCCCTCTCTCTGTGAATCCTCCAGTGTCTTCTTTGTAGAAAGCCACAATCAGCTTTTTAAACCTTTGTGGGCTTTGCTTACTCCACCCTGGGGCTGTTCTCCAGTCCACTCAATTGGTGGAGACTTTCAGCCTCAATGGCTGATCAAGACCTCCATGAAAAGGAGGGAGCATCTGCAATTGGAAAACAAACAATGCTCCCTCTCCCTATAACTCCTCTGGTGGCTTTGTTTTAAAAAGCTGCAATCAGCTTTCTAAACCTTTGGGGGCTCTCCTTACTCTGTTCCTTGGCTGCTCTCTGTTCTGTCTGATTGGTGGAGACTATCAGCACCAATGGCTGACTGAGATCTCCATATAGGGGACAGAGCATCGACGATAGCCAAAGAAACAACGCTCCTTCTCCCTTTGACTCCTACGCCAGTTATTTCATAATACTACACCTTACTGAAGTATAAAAAAGAAGAGAAGCAATTCATGCAAAAATATCGATTTCCTTTTCATAATCCAGTCTAATGTGACAAAATATGCAAAAAAAAAGTAAAAACAAATGTAGTTGTGACCTTGACAGGATAACAGTTCCATAGACTGGGTGCATCCCCCAGCTAAAGAGGCCAGTTGTTTCATCTGAAAAGGTTTTGCAGGGGACACTTGCCCTGTTAGAGGTAAATTTGGTTGTGCTGGTGACCTATCTTTTCCCTTTTGGTCAAGACACAATTCAACTTCCTTTACCCTGTAACAGGACCATTCACGATCAGTTGGAAGTAGGGACTAGTAGGAGGTAAAGTGAGCTTGCATGGCTCATCTTAATCTAAACAGTGAATGATATGGTTAGAAGCTGCCTGGCCTATACAGAATACCCTCAATGTCCGTACCATCCACTAGTGGATCCACTAAATGAACTGACCAGAAGACAGTAAACAATAAACAGCAGAGCAACCAGACAATGGTAAGTGGCGGAGAAATCAGTCAATGGTTACTGTCAATTACCAAATATAAGGCCAGTGGTAGAGAGAGGCCAAAAAAGCAGAGAGTGGAGTGGCAGGTGAGTAACTGGACGGTGGTCAACAAGACAATTCTGGACACCAGGTCCTGGGGGTCATTTTTGTGACATACACTAGACTGTTGAAGCCCTTTTGTTAATGTCCCTTACACTGTGCCCTTATAATACTGTTGGGATAGGGGTCAGTGTGTTTCAACTTAGTCTGACCACTGTTGAGGTTTTGAACACTTGTTTTAAGGGACTATCTGAGCTATTCAATTTATGTTTATTTACACTGCTCCTGTTTGCAACTTCTGTTGATTACAGGGTAGAAGGGACTTTTTCTGTGGGAAAGAGAGAACTTGGAAAGTGGGCAGGAGGGAAGGGGGACAAGAGAGCTGCGAAGGAAAGGAGGGAAGCTTGGATCCTGCGATGGATAGGATTAAATAGGTAGGTGGAGGGTTGCATCCCTCAATGCTAGATGCCTCAGAAATAAACTAGATGACCTGCAGGCCATTCTTAACAGTAGCACCACGTGGCATTGGAACCATCCTTTGCTAACCCAAAATGGCCACAGAAGATAGAATGAGTTACTATAATTGAAGAAAAGGTTCATTTGGTAGCATTTTCTGAGACCTGGACCACCCCAAACCATGACTGAGATCGCTTCATTTGGAGTACACCCACTGAGCAAAGAAATGTAGAGAGTGGCTAGAACCCTATATTGGGGAAGACATACCAGTCACAAGGCAGGACATGGGGGAGGGACCTAGATGCATTGTGAGTCCAGTTGCATATGGAGGCAGGAAGAAAGCTAAAGTTGCGGGTGGTCTACTGGCTGCCGCAGCAGGATAAAGGAAAGGATAAAGATATGGATGACATGACCAGGCAGGCAGCAGGGATAGGAGAGGTGGTGACAGTGGGGGTCTTCAACATGCCCAAGATTAAGTGAGATGTCCCAATTGCCACTTACAATAGAAGCAAATTGTTCCTGGATGTGGTACAGGATAGTTTGCCGATCCATGGAGCTAATGAACCCACTATGGCAGGAACCATCCTAGACCTGCTGTTTAGAAGGAGGTGAAGAGGCACATCTTCACAGAACAGGTAGTGCCAGGATGGAATGAACTGCAAGCAGGTTGTGAACCAGAAGGCAGTCCATGGATTCAAGAGGGGGTTGGACAAAGCAAAGGGGGACACAGTTAAAGGGGGGACCCACTGAATTCAGTTTACAAAGGGCCTGCATTGAGCAGACTAGCTAGACTGTATGACCCTTTTCTGCTGGCAAATATATATGTTCATATGCTGATGGTATTTCTTCATGTAACTAACTTTCTTTTCTTCCCTAATTGCAGTTTATTACTAAATGTGCATTTCCATACTACCAGCTGTCAGAAATTGTGTTTAATAACTTGCTCGGTAGTAGGATGAGGGGGATATAGGGGCCACAACTACCAAATACAGTTAGAGCATCCCTTTGCTCACTTTCACAAAGAAGGAATGCTAATAGAGCATGATAGTCGTGTACTGTACATGTAAACAGTCTGATAAACAATGGCTGCTGAAGTAAATTACTAGATTCTGCTTTTTTTTTTTTTTGCTATTTCTGTAGTATTGTTTTGTCCATTTTTGCACTTTCAAGCTGGAAATGGCAATGGCTATGAGTTTTAACTTGACACTTTAGGTCTTTGCTGAGGGAAACAAGATGGCTTTTCCATTGTGGTACTGAAAGTGATGTGCATCTGATATGCATACAGGTGGAAAGTGCAACGCAAGATTGGACTACATCTCTACTGCATATTGTATGTGTTATTAAACTTGATCCTTATATCCTTATAACTGCATCCCCAGTTTATAAAGTTCAGTGGATTCATACTTTTCGCAATTTGGTAGTTCCTAATGTAGTTTATTATTGCTATGCTTCAGCTGCAAACATTATATAACATGCTAGCCTATTTAATTTTCCTGTGCCTTGTAAGCATTTTATTTGCATAATGTGGGATAATAGTGGCCCTTTAAGCCAGTGGAAGATGGCCATTATATATATTATTGACACCTTTCTTTCTGGCTGGGTCCACCATCTTGCTGCTTCTGCAGCTTATATATATTTGGGACTCTTTGTTAGACTTGTTCAAGGACAGTCTCCACTAGCTATTAGCAACAGAGAGCAATGTAACCTCCTGTGAGAGTCATGGAAAACTCTCTCTATATTTTATTCTATGTATAAACTGTACTTGTTTACACTTGAGAATGTAATACAATGTTAAAAAGTAAATGTATTTTAATAAATAAATAAACTTGAAAATGCAAGCTCTTTATGTAAGACTTGGAAACAAAATACTCACTTGGCTTGGCAGTTACTATATGTGTGTAAATGGCAGCATTAGAATCAATGGCCTTGCCTCAGTCTCTAAGACAGTTGTAAAGAGAGTATTTAAGGCTCCAACTTAGCTCAAGTACTGTTTTTGGTAAATGAATACTATTCCACTACAAAAAAATGTATATGAGTCATCCACATGCTGCTGACATGATTAATCCAGCAGTCTGAATTCAATAAAACACAATGGGCCACAGAGTCATCAGCTGCTGACAGTGGCTTGGAAACAGGCCAGTCATTATCATATGGTAGTCTGCCACTGACAGCACTAGGAAAAGGCCTGGTTGGGATCACTGTCATGTCTGCTGTGAGAGGAGCATAAGAGAGGCTAAAATGTGATCACAGAACTATCATCTACTGGAAGCAGCTTGGAAGACATCCAGTCAGAGTACTGGAAAAAGCTGGAGTAATTTGTGAACTGAAAGTAGGATATTATTTTCTTTATTTTGTTTCCATTGATGGTTTCTGCTAGGATAGTAGCACAGGCTAAAACTGGGATCAACCAAATAGAAAGCTGTTTTTTCACTGGCCATTTTATAAGCTATGATTAAAATACAGTCACACCCTACCTCCCAACTGGTGCAGCTGCACATTACCATTACTCTCACCAGTAACCTGGGTTTGGTCAAGAACATGAATAGTTCAGAATGTCAACATTGAGAGAAGATGCAGGCATTTCATAGTATACTTGCATCCTCTGAGGATGGTGGTTGCCTGTCTCCACTGCTTAAGCACCACCTTGGTGATCACAGGTGACATTGATAGTAGTGAGCATTCTTGCTTGTTCATGATCTGCAGCCCTAGCCACTGACATCCTTGGGAAGGGTAGTACAAGTATGATGGAAATATCCCATTCTGGCAGGATGACTTTGCTGGTACTCTCAGGCCCTGCACAAAAAAAAAAAAACATGCCACTGCATATATGTACAATGGAGGGGTGTCACTCCATAAACCATGCCATGGGGAGATTTTATGGAGATCAGAGCCATTGGTAGGGTGGTGACAGGGAAAGGAGATCACCAGAGGACAGATGGGTAAAATGGCCAAAGACAAGGGGCAGAAATAGTTATTAGAAAAATATAGTCCACTCACAACTTAACTGAATTAAAACTGACAAAAACTGACATAGTAGGGTTGATCATTCTTTGAATATAATTTATATAGCTCAATTGATCATTTCTAAAAAAAAAAAAGAAAGAAAGCAGATTTGAATTATACAGAACAAAATGCTATGGATTTAGATCACATTTCTAGTAATACCTGATTACTGTGATCTAATATTCTGCATATTATCTTGGACTACGGATTGGTTGGATTTTTAAATGTGAAATAAAAAATCTTATTTCTATTGGATCGGCCAACATTTACTGTCTGTTGGAGTGCTTCTGTACTGAAGGTTTCATCTTTTCTGCATCTGTGCAGATCAGACTTGGCAGCTCCCTTCACCATTTGTGTACTGTATGTTACCTATTTCCTGGTGTATTTGGGGGTAATTGCTTTACAAGAAGTAGGGTTTATTTATTCACTGAATTCTAGGTAGGTCACTTTAAGGTCACCTTAATAAACTTACCTAATGTAATACAATGAATGAAAAGTAATACATAGAACTAATGATGCACTTATTACTTGTTATTCATAGGAGAGTATTATAACCATGGAATGCAGAAACTGAAGTTTGTATATGATGATATCTAGGATGGTATGAGTAATTAATGTAACAAAAATCCCTCACTAGGGACATCAAGTTCACTGCCACCTTTGGGTTTTTACCTACAAGACCCAAGGAAACCTGTTTCTTACCTCCTCGATTGCACAAGGTCAGGAAGGTCAAACTCAATAACTGTGGGTAGAGTGCCCCTTCAGAGACAGGCTGCAAACAGAGTCCAGTAGAAATAGTAGAATTAACCTTTTAAATAAAACAAGCAGTCACTTGAATCTATAAAATAGATGCTTTACTAAAAGACTACAAGTATTATCAACTGGGTTTATTTATTTATTTTATTTATTTTGTTTATTTAGTTTTTGTTGACCAGGTAAGTGCACTAGACAAAGCCTGCCTATTTTCAGGCATGACCCGGGGGAGGGGGATACAGATTAATGCCAACTGACCTTGAACCAGATTCAGCTGTTGGTGGTATTCTCAATGAACGTACAGTCTGACAAAAGGATTACAGTTTACTAGAAATTAAAATAAATGAATTTACACTAGACAGGTTGCAGATAGAACAATCTGAGCTATTCTCACTTTAAAAACCCATTCATTTACCTTCTGCTGTCTGAAGAAAACACTATTTCCTAAACTGTCTTTCTTATCAGACCTCTAGCTGCAGGGATCTGGGTTTTCATATGTTCAAAGTCCAAAAGGAAGTGTTTTCTTACAGCATCTCAGATTATTTCTTACTCCTGTGGGGAGGGGTCTCAACCCCTTTGAATGGCAGTCCTCCACTGCTGCCCCCAAATGTGTGTGTGTGTGTTGTGAGTGTGGCTGGATGACATCATTCAGGTCAGCTGGCTCACTCTGCATCCCGCCCCACTCTATCCACTTTTATTATTCTGTTTTGAAGAATGTCCAAGGTGTGTAACCCCATACTTATTGGCTTTTAAGCTGACTGAGAAGTTTGAACTGGCACACTCCCATCTGCCTTACAGAATCTGTGGCTGAATGTTCCCAAGGGAACAGTTCCCTGATCAACTTTAGTCAATGTTTTCCAAAAGATCTGTTGGGTCACATGACATCCGAAGCATGTTTAGTGCCCATTTTGCAAATAGCACAACTTACAACACATGCATGACTATACTTACAAAGGAGATTAATGAAAAATAAATGAATACATTACTCTAGTCACATATCTGTCACATCTCTTCTCCCTTGGGAAATGAAGGCTTGTCTCTTTTGGGAACCCTCAAGAGACACTACCATTTATGTAGGACCTAGGTAACACCTAAAGGAATATGTTATGCACTCACCCCTGTATTGACAGTCCATCTGCACTGGCATTCTGTGTCCCACTTCAGTGCTGAATGATCACATTATATGACGGTAGTACTGAACTCCAGTGCAATAACTTTGTGTTTTGCCAACTAATCCTATGGAGACTTGTCAAGCGGCTTAGATCTTTGACTACAGTGAACTCCCTCCCATACAGATATGGCTGCAACTTCTGAAGGAACAACACTATCCCCAGTCATTCCCTCCCAACTGTGGCATATGACTCTCCCTTGGCAGAAACTTCTGGCTCAGATACACTAGGGGGTGCTCCTCCCCCTGCAGTGTAACCTGGCTCAGGATGGCATCCAGCCCATGGTCTGAGGCATCCACATGTACTATGAACTTTAGTCATAACTGGGGTTAGCAAGCACAGGTAACCCACATAATGCCTCCTTTAATCATTGGAAGGCAGATTCACAGTCCTCTATCCAGAGAACTTTTTCAGGTGTTCACTTTTTTGTCAGGTCTGTCAGGGGCTTGGCCACATCACTGTAGTGAGGGACAAACCTCCTGTAGTACCCAGTTGTTCCCAAGAAATGCCCTTACCTGTTTCTTTATGGCAGGTGGTGGGCCAGGCCTTGATGTCATCAATCTTTGCTGGCTCTGGGTGCATGCATCCATTGCCCACTCAGTGCCCAAGGTAGGACACTTCTGCCATGCCTATTTGGCATTTTGTCACCTTTAATGTCAGGCCTGTGGCCTTCAGGAAGTAGAACACCTCCCTCATGTGCCTGACATGATCCTCCCATGTCTGGCTGTAAATGGCAATGTCATCCATGTGAGCCAGTGCATATTCATCTGCCCCAGCCAAGATGTAATTTATATGCCTCTGGAATGTTGCTGGTGCATTCTCCATACCATATGGCATTACTCTGAATTCAAATAAGCCATATGGGGTAATGAAAGCAAACCTCCCCCTGGCTGTGGGGGTTAATGGCACCTGATGTGGTGAGCTAGTCAACTGCTAGTCATTATTTGCAGATATATTTCTGTCATATTTTTTATGTGAGAATCTGTATGTTAAATGCCACAAGAAAATGGCCAGTGTTACTGAAAGATCACAGGAAGAGAGAAAAGGTCTTGCAAAATATGTGACATTCCTATGTGAGCCAGAAAAACAGCTACTAGCCAGGAAGCTGAAAACTACATTTTCAAAGGGGATGGAAGTCCCTGGTTATCTAATTGGTGTAATAAAATCTCAGGTTGAGAGATGATATCTCCCCTGTCGTAAACCTTTAAGCTCAAAAGAAGAAATGGTTTTAGGCAAGAGGTGTCAGCAAGGTTGCCACAGTCTGATTACATTTTTTTAGTAGTGCCAGGAAGTGGTGATATGAGAACCCAAATAAGGAAATAAATAACAATTCCTTAAAATCTGGAAAGAGCAAGAGAGACACCTGCTTGCCTAGAGAGAAGACCACCAGCTATAAACCAGAACGTTTTTTTTTTTCTAACTGCCAGAGGGACTATATATACGTGCCTTGTAAACAGAAGCTCATTGCAGCTCACTTTGGACACTCTCCTGACAAGACACAGAACAGAACTGCCAGCAGTCGGTGGCTGAAAAGGAGGAAATGTTTTTTCAGACTCCACTTATTCCTCTGGACTACAATTTACTACGACTTAAGGTAGAACTTTAGATAACAGTTATAGTGCATTTTGAATGCATATTTTCTACTTTTATTTATGTTATTATGTGACCAGAATTTTTTCAATCTGTTAGTTGTAACTGCATGATTATTAATTATTTTCGTAAAAACATTCATTTTTAAGAAACCTGCTTGAGCAAGATTTTTCATATTGTGTGTGGTTGTGGGATGTTTAACAATAATCTGTGAGTAAACTGTTATTGCTAAGGAGTGTCACCATAAGCTATCAATCAAACAAGGGTTTATACAGGGAAATCTGATACAGATAGGGAGAACACGAAAGTCTCAAGGAAGAGTTTGTGGGGGATTTGAATCAGGTTATTGCAAGTCCATGGGAGAAGACAAAATCAGGGTTACAATGCTACCTCAAAGAGATTTCCCCTTTGTGTAACAACCAAGAAAGGGTTCTCATTTTGGCTACAAGACTTGAGACTGGTATTGTACCCTTATCAAGAGTAAAGAGGGACCCCTAGAGCAACATGGCAGGTGTTCAGTTGTGACCTCAGCAAGCATTCTAGAAGGACATGGGGAGGGTATCCATGTTTTCCCTCCTTTCTGTCATGCATTGCACTTAGGGGTGGGCACTGTGAGCTCAGTGGACCCGACCCTCAGGAGTGGGTTTATGACACCTGCCAGTAGCCCTTCATCAGATCTTTTGAGATCAGGAACCAGGCTTCCCCAACCTTTCCAAGGTCTCATCCATTTTAGCCATGTCATAGGCACCAGACTCCATACAGCTGTTGAGCCTCTGGTAGTCTACACAGAATCATGTGGCACCATCCTTCTTGGGGATTAGTACCACAGGCAAAGCCCAGGAGCTACTGGACTCCTGGATCACTCCAAGTGCCAGCATCTCCCTGAGTTCCTCCACCATGGTCTTCTTAACCCCCTTGGGTACCCTGTAGGGGGACTGCTTCAGTGGAACTTATGGCTCCAATGTCCACATGGTGTTCAGCCATTGTGGTGTACCCTGGATTTCCTGTGACCATGTCCCCAAATTCTTGCAGCACCCCCCTCATCTCCTCAGCCTAGACCAGTGGCAGCTGCCCTGAGAGGGTGAGGTTATTCACTGTTATTCACTGAGGATCCCTCCTGGGCTTCCCCGAGGAGGTTCACCAGGGGATCAGCCTTGTTCCCCTTCTCTGGAGTGCTGCACTCAGTGAGGATCATTTCCTCCCTATCATAGTATGGTTTCATCATGTTCACATGATATACCCTCTGCCTGCACCTTCTGTTGGGCAGCCGTACTACATAGACAAATGAGAAAGTTGGCCATCAGGCTGGAATCAATGCTCAATAGTATGCAAAAAGAGAGTTCATTAGACACAAAGACACAAACAACTAACCCTGGTACTTCGACCACATGGCTCTTCTTCATACTGTGTCAGTTGCCAACAAAGACAAGAAATTTGTACAGCTCTTAATTAGCTTATTGTGCAATACATTCATTCATTAATCAGAAAAAGGTATAATACAAAAATCACACTTCCAATATCTTTAAAAAGCATTTTGGTTAAACCCCACCACCAAATCTTAAACTTTACTTTTTTTTGTAAATATCAAATATGTGTTCATTTAACTCTTGCTGTGCCCCAGACTGATATATCTGTCCAAAATCACTATACATTCTAATTTCATTGACAGCCTAAGGCTTAACAGATACCTATTTCAGATACATTAAGAATTTTTTTTCATACTTAATTGTAATCCATCCTCAGTAACAAATTTCCCCAAGAACAATCACTCCTTAATTGGGTCAGAAACCTGATGTATTATAATGCCTCATCTAATTTTGGCTTCACTGGGGAATGGGGAGCCACTTGGAGGGATGCAGACCTACACTGGTGTGATGGTCTGCATCTGTCCAGGGGGGAACCAGGATCCTAGGTGAGAGGTTTAAATGCTTCATTGGCAAGCATTTAAACTAGCCAAGGGGGGAGGCACTGAAAAGGAGCAGGGAAATCCCAGCCTCCCCCCACAAAACTCGGTAATTAGTGAGGTAAACACCAAGATAGAGAAGTCATTAGGGAGAAGGATAGAGGTAAATGTTAAAAAAAGGCAAAGGCAGTAAGGATAGGAATGGGGCTAAAAGGGGTAAGGCCATCACAAAGTGAAGGGTGATGAGTACCAATGCCCATAGTCTGTGTAACAAGCTCCCTGAACTAGTGGCCTTGATGGAAGAAGGTTGCCTGGATATTGTGGCAGTCACAGAAACATGGTACACAAAGAACCATGACTGGGATGTCAACATACCAGTATACACAATCTACAGGAGGGACAAGGAGGGTAAAAGAGGAGGAGGAGTAGTTCTCTATGTAAAGGAAGGGATCAAATCAACAGAACTAAAGAGTAAACAGGGAGCAGATGAGGCACTCTGGGTCACCCTGGAGACAGGAAATGGCACCACAATTGCATGGGGGTTGTATACAGACCCCCATCTCAAGGGGAGGGAATGGACAAGGAAATGATAGAAGGCTTCCTTAGAATGGCACAAAAAGGGGAGATACTGTTGATGGAGGACCTGAATATGCCAGATGTTAACTGAAGCACCTTTGCTGCAGGCACATCCAAGAGCATGGTCATTCTTGATGCCCTAGAGGGGGCATGCCTCAGACAGCTAGTATTGGAACCCACTCGGGAGGGAGAAATCTTAGACCTGGTACTCTCAAATGGGGATGGAAAAAGAATCTCAGATCCAGAAGTGGGTAGCCATCTGGGAACAAGCGACCACCAAACAATGTGGTTCACGATAAACACGGCCATACAATAAAGCCATACAAAAGCAAGAGTATTGGACTTTAGGAGGGCTGAATTTGGGAAAATGAGAGAGTGCCTCAGAAAAGCACTAGCAAACAGGCAAGAAAGAGTGGTGGAGGAACAATGGGGAGTTATCAAAACAGCCATCACAGAGGCAACAAACCTTTGTGTAAAGCAAATCACCAAAACACAACAAATGAAAAAAACTGCTATGGTTCTCAAAAGAGGTGGCAGGGAAGGTTAAGGAGAAAAGGATAGCATTCAGGAAATATAAGGAAACACAGAAGGAGCAGGACACAGAACTTTATCAGTTAAAGCAGAAAGAGGCTGGGAAGGCAGTCAGAATAGCAAAGGCCCAAACTGAGGAAAGAATAGCCAACTCTGTTAAGAAGGGGGATAAGACCTTTTATAGGTACATTAGGGAGCGAAGAAAGACCAAAGGAGGGATACTGAGGCTTAATAAAGGGGAGGGAATGTGGGTGGAGGGTGACAGTGAAAAAGCAGGGATACTGAATGAATATTTCTGCTCAGTATTCACAAAAGAAGAGGAGGGGGCGGTACCTAAACCAAACAAGAGAAACACTCTGAAGACAGGGATCCATACCAGTCCATTTACAGAATAAAGAGTTCTGAAAGAACTAATAAAATTGAAAGTGGACAAAGCAATGAGGCCTGATGGGATTCACCCAAGAATTCTAAAGGAACTAAGGGTAGAACTAGTGACACTGCTGACTACTCTCTTTAACAAACCATGGGAGGATGAGGTGGTACCTGAGGACTGGAGGATGGCAGATGTGATTCCTCTTCACAAAAGTGGGAGCAGGACAGAGGCAGGAAACTACAGACCAGTTAGTTTGACCTCAGTGGTAGGGAAAATGATGGAATCACTTCTGAAGGAAAGAATTGTTGAGTACCAAGAGGCCAGTGGGGCACAGGACCCAAAGCAGCATGGATTCACGATGGGACGGTCATGTCAGATGAATCTAATAGATTTCTTTGACTGGGTGACCAAAGTAGTAGACCAGGGAGGGGCTGTGGACATGGCCTACCTAGATTTTAGCAAGGCATTTGATACAGTTCCACACAAAAGATTAATACACAAGTTAGCCAGCCTTGGAGTGGTTCCTAAGGTAGTAGCCTGGATAAAAAATTGGCTAAACAATAGGACAAAGGGTAGTAGTAAATGGAGTCCACATTGGAAGAAAGGAGGGTTACTAGTGGGTACTGCAGGGTTCAGTACTAGGACCGGTCCTTTTAATGTCTTTATATGACATTGCAGAGGAACTGAAGGAAAGTATGTCTCTTTGCAGACCACACAAAATCTGCAACAGGGCTGATACACAAGATGGAGTGGAAAGGATGAGAAGGACTTGGCAAGGTTGGAGGAATGGTCAGATGTATGGCAGCTCAGATTCAATGCAAAGAAGTGCAAGGTAATGCACCTGGGAAACAAAAACCCAGGGGAAGAGTACGCAATGGGGGTGAGATATTGACAACAGTAAAAATGGAAAAGAACCTGGGGGTAATTATATCAGACGACCTAAAGGTGGACATGCAATGTGAGAAGGCAGTAAGGAAGGCTGGGGGGGATACTGGGATGCATAGGGAGAGGCATCAATAGTAGAAAACAGGAAGTTGTTATCCCTCTATACAGACAGTTGGTGAGACCCCATCTGGAGTACTGTGTGCAGTTCTGGACACTCCATCTCGGCAAAGACATAGACAGAGTGGAGGCTGTCCAGGGGAGGGCAACCAAAATGGTGCAGGGTCTGCACCAGAAGACATACGAAGAAAGACTAAAGAATCTTAATATGTATACCCTTGAGGAAAGAAGGGAGAGAGGGGACATGATAGAAACTTTCAAGTACCTCAAGGGAATCAACAAAGTCCAAGAGGTGGGTAGCATCTTTCAGAAAAAGAGATGTGCAAGAACAAGGGGCACAATTTGAAGATGGGGGTGACTCAGAGGTAATGTGTGAGGAAGTATTTTTCACAAAGAGGGTTGTGGATGCATGGAACAGCCTCCTGAGGAGGTTGTGGAGTCAAGAACAGTAGGGGGAATTCAAAAATGCATGGGACAGACATAAGGCAGTCCTAGTGGGGGGTAGGAGGAAGTAAGCTATTGGTTAACTAGGATCTGCAGCTTATCTGTTAGGTAGGAAAATGGGCAGACTAGGTGGGCCAAGCGGTCCTTATCACTGTCACATTCTATGATTCTAGGGAGGGGTTATTAATCTGCAGCTACAGTACAAAAGGAACAACAATTTAGCCCAAGAGTGCTGGCTTCATTGTTTCTTTAAATCTATTTTTTTATTTATGGTATGGTTTAAAATCAGTTTCTTCATTTAATCCATTAGGTACCAGCATATTTAAAACCACTATCCACTTAGTTGCTTTTTGTAATAGGAGCTCCTTATGGTTCCCTCCTCTTGATAATGGTGGAACATGTTCAACTGCTGCAGACTTAAAAAGATTTACATTTGATGCATGGTATAATCTAAATTGCAAACTCAGAGCTTTTTTGTCATGTTTATTTAAAATTGCTCTTTCACGTTCTTGCCTTCTTTTCTTTGGTTGATGTGCCATTTTACCTATATAATATTTTTTGCATGGACACCATGCAGCATAAATTACAAAAGAGGTACTGCATGTAATCAAATGATTAACACTGATCTAAAAGCCATCTTTGTTGAAGGTTTTACCTTCCACAGCATGTGTACATGAGATATAGTTTTTGCATGTGAAGAATCCAGTTGGGGGGTACAGTAACTAATTCTGGGATACAGTGTATTCTAACATTTTTACTAGCTTTGAAATGGCTAGGTGTGAGGATATCCCCTATATTTCTTACTTTCCTAAATATAACTCGAGGAGAATTCTGAATATGTGATTTTAAAATACCGTCAGCTTGCAGAATCGACCACAGCCTGTTTGCTAATGTTCCAACCTGATCTGCTATTTGTGGACATGGAAGAACGCAGGGGTTGGGTAACTTATAAAGAGGCAGAATTTATTAAAATAAAATATCCTGTAATGCCAACCCTATATGCTTTCCTGAAGTTACACAAAAATCTTAGAGATCCACCATTAAGACCTATTATTATGAGTATAAATTCAATTTCCTACAATTTGTGTGACGTGGTGGATTACTATCTACTTTACAACTGCTAGTATTTGAATTACGTACTTATTTAAGGGACTGCGTGGATGTTTTGTCTAAATTGGAGAATTTCATTTGGCAGGAGGGTTTTTCATGGCTTTCTACAGATGTTTGTAATTTGTACATAAGCATCCCTCATGATCAGAGCATTGACGCTGTGGGGTATTATTTGGGAAACAGCCCAAAATTATTAAACCAGGAGGAATTTATTTTACTGGCATTGGAGTTCATTCTACATAGAATTTTTTTTCATGTTTAATAAAGATATGTACATCCAAAAGTGCAGAAGAGCAATGTGGGCAACAGTAGCCCCTACATATGCAAATATCTATATGGGATACTGGGAAGAAAAGTATGTCTTACATAGTAAGTATAGGGTGCATATCATCTATTTGGGGCACTTTATTGACAATATCTTGTGTATCTGGGGAGAAGTGAATGATTGAGATAAGATTTTTTGGAATACATTAATGGCAATACAATGAATTTTGAATTTACATATGAATGCAGTACTTCAAATGTCAACTTTCTTGATCTCATGCTACACTCCCTCCCAGATCACAGGATCCAGTTATGTAGTTATAAAAAGCCAACCACAGGAAATACATTATTGCACTATAGGAGCAGCCACCCCCCAAAAAATCTTAAGAATTCAATCCCATATGGACAGTATTTAAGAATAAGAAGAAACTGCACAGAGGATGAGATCTTCGAATCCCAGGCCAGTGAGTTAACCCAATGCTTTTTAAGTCAAGTGAATGATGGTGAAGTCTTACAATATGCACTGTACAAAGTGAGAGCAAAAGGGAGAGATACCCTACTTTGCCCTAGAATTAAGCAAAAAAACATAAAGCAACCTAATGAGGGACAACAGTCAGACCAAGCAAGATTGATTCCATTTTCAATTAAACTTACTCCAATAGCAGGTCAAGTTAGAGTGTTGGTACACAGGGTGTGGCCAATTCTATAAGCTGACAGTATTTTAAAATCACATATTCAAAATTTACCCTCGAGTTACATTTAGTAAAGCAAAAAATCTAGGGAATATCCTCACATCTAGCCATTTTGAAGCTAGTAAAAAAAATGGCAGAATACACTGTATCCCAGAATTGATTGTGCCCCCCCCCCCACAACTGGATTCTTCTCATGCAAAAATTGTATCTCATGTAAACATGCCATAGAAGGTAAAACCTTTAACAAAGATGGCTTTACGGTCAATGTTAACCATTTGATTATGTGCAATACCTCTTTTGTAATTTTTGCAGCATGGTGTCCATGAAAACAATATTATAAAGGTAAAACTGCCCATCCACTAAAGAAAAGAATGCAAGATCATGCAAGACCAACTTTAAATAAAGATGACAAAAAAGCTTTGGGTTTGCATTTTAGATTATACCATGCATCAAATGAAAATCGTTTTATGTTTGCAGCAATTGAACATGTTCCACCATTATCAAGCAAGGAGCACAGAATTACATCAGAGATTTGTGGATAGGAGATATAACAGGGAACATCTGGATGTGATACAGAAACAAGTAGATGAGGTCCCTAGAGAAAAGCTATTAAAGTACAAAGTGCAAGAGAGTACCCCCCCCCAAGTAAGATCCTCTTTGTTACTAGGTATGGTACAGATAGTGGACTAGTGAGGGTTACAATATCTAATTTCTGGAACATATTGTCAACTGAACATGTATTCACTGATATAGTTAATGCACAGCCTAAGACTGTGTATAAATGAAGGAGAAACTTGAGGGGCTCTCTAGTCCACAGTTACTCAGCAGTACCAAGGTTGAATACCTAGAGGTGGTTGCCAGAACCCCCCAAAGGATGTTTCCAATGTGGGAGATGTGTTCAGTGCAAGGTTCTGAACAAAAAAAAACAAACATTTTTAACATATAACAATAGCAGCCCCTTCAAAATATGGCATTTTATCAATTGCAACATTATGAATGTGATTTACCTGGCCACTTGTCTTTGCAGCTCATTTTATGTGGGTGAGACAGGCCGATAACTGAAAACTAGGATCTGTGTTCATCTTAGCTTAGTGAGACTAAAAGATGGTAAAAGTGTGTTAAGTCTACATCTCTCACAAATGGTGGATGGACAACCACATGGATTTAGTTTCTGTGATATAGATCATGCCTGTGATGAACCCAGAGGTGGCAATGTGAGTGCCAAGCTTCAGAGAAAGAATCCTTTGGGATTTACATGCTTGGCACTCTAAAAAGCCCTGGTCTGAATGACAGCATTGACCTCTTGGTCCATTTACATAAGGGAGACAGGTGAGGATTTCTAATAGGAGCAGTACCTCTAGGTTTTTACTGTATGGACCACTAGATGAAACAAGCATTCTTGCACTTTTGTGTACAACATGAAATTTAGATTACAACAAATTTGAGGAACAATTTGTGCATGAAGAAGCATTTACGTTACCTGATACATTTTAAAGTCAATCCTTAACATTTGTATGGGGTTTATTTATTTGCTCATTTGTGATATTCATAGGTGTTTCCAAGAAATTGATTATTTTAGTGATATTGCATTTTTGGCAAGGAATTTGTTGATGGTATTAGTCACATTGTTCCCACAGTGGTCTCCCACCCACACCTTTTTGGGGGTATATACGGAAAATTGGTACATATGTGTGTCTATCTATCTATCTATCTATCTATCTATCTATCTATCTATCTATCTATCTGTCTATCTATATAACATAATGATTTTATGTTTGTCTGCTATGGTACAGGTTATACCAAAATACAAGTAAATATAACCTCCCTTTATTCCATTGTTCCATTTCCTCTCCCTTTTCTCATTTTTGTTTTTGTTACTTTCCTTTTTTTTAACTTCCCCTCCCCCTCCTTCCTTGCTCCTGAGGAAGTCAGCAAAGAGAATATGTTTCAATAATTTATACTGGTATGGTCTTTGCATTCTGTAGCAAGATTTCCTATAAGCAATCATGCTTCATCTACCATAGTATTTAACATTTTTCAAATTCTGTTTTGCTAAGGCTTATATAACTATGTTAACTGAAAGAGGCCTGGCTACTTCTCTATTATGGAATAAACCTATTATTAACTGTCCCTTAAAAAGGTTTTGTTTTTATTTTAAAAATATCAGTTTGGAGGTCAATATGTTATTTGTCAAATTCTAGTGCTTGGTAAATCATATACCATATGCAATCTATATGGACCTAATGAAAATCTAAATTTTCTTTTAATCACATATTTCTAAAATTGTTCAACATGCCTGCCTCCTACACTGTCAGGGGTTACTTTCATGTGTTCCTTAATACTAGTTTGGATCAATCTGGAACTCTCCCTGATCAAATTACTTCTGCTGCCACTGAGGTTAAACAATATATGAAAGATCTTAACTTCATAGATGTTTGGCGACAACAAAATCCAGAATTTCAGCAATATCCTTACTTCTCTTCAGTTCATCAAACTTACTCCAGAATAAACTCTTGTGCACAACAAGTTAATGACACTAAATATTATATCATTATCTCGGATCATGTACCCATTCAAATTTCACTAGTGTAATTGAAATAAACCTGCAATTTCATAATTTAAGATAGACCCTATACTTTTAAAGGATCAGAAGATATAAGTTCTATTAAAAATGGGTATCAACTCCTATTTCTTACATAATACAACTAAGGATACTAATACTGGCTCCATTTGGGAATCATTTAAAACTTTCCTTAGGGGAACTATAACTTCTTATTCAATAAAGCAAAACAAAAAGAAACAAAAAAAAATCTATGTGTTAGAAAAACTCATTAATCAGGATGAATAAACCCACATGCAGACGAATGACCCATCAATATTACAGAAGTTGCCCATTTTGAAAGAACAATATAACAGCCTTACTATGGAAGAAGCCAAGAGGTAACTTCTTTATATAAAAAGCCATTATTATCTTGTGGGAGATAAGTCAGACAAATTGATGGCTTGGCCATTAAAATCCCGCCAACAAAACAACCTCATTATCAGTATTCAAGATCAGTTCAGCCAAATGGTTACTTCTCCACAGGAAATTAATCATACGTGCCTTCAATATTATCAAAAGTTTTATACTTCAGAAGAACTCAGTTCACTGGATGTTATTCAGCAGTTTATTAAGAGTCTTAATTTTCCCTGTATAACCCCAATGAACCTCCAAAAAAATGAAACAAGAGATTTCCATAGTCAAAATTATTACAGCCATCTATATCCTCCCATCGGGCAAGGCCCCAGGCCCAGATGGCCTAACCATTGATTTCTTTAAGATGTTTTTATACCCATTCATACCCCAATTAAAGAATATGTTTGATTACATGTTTAAAATCAATACCTTTACACCTTCATTTAAAGAGGCCCTTCCAGTTTCTCAGCCGTGATTTGAAGGTATTCGTGCAGAGTTTCATCTTCTTTCCCCTACTGTAGACAGGTAGTACCTTCATAAAAGCTACAGTGTGTGCTACTGTACCTGTCCAAAATTTCTTACCAACTCCCTAAACTTATAGGAACATAGAAACATAGAAGTTGTTACCAGAAAAAAGACCTCATGGTCCATGCAGTCTGCTCTGTAATTCCCTACCTACAGCTACACCGAAACCCAACTCAATCTTTGAACTCCCCCACCACCTTACTTTATGGATCCTCTTGTGCCTATCCCATTCATTCTTGAACCTATAACCATTTTAGCCTTCACTACCTCCTCTGGGAGGCTATTCCATGCATCCACCACCCTCTCCGTGAAAAAGTACTTTCTAGAAATTTTCAAAAAGGATACTGGACAAAAAAAAACACAAAATGATTGCATCTGACAGACAGCCAGGATGGTACTAGGGTAAAAACATTTTAGATTTGAAAATAACTATTACTGTGAGATAAAGGGAATGGCTACAGGGTCAATTATGGCTGGCCAGCTATGCTAGTATTCTTCATGGATATCTTTGAACAAAAATACATCTATAATGAAAACACAAATTGGGATTACAGAAAATCACACTTTAGTTATGTTTTATTGATGATTTTGTATGTATATGGCAAGGGACAGAGGAGAAACTCTTGAAATGTTATAGTTATTTGAAAAGCTGTATTGAATATTTGAAATTTGTTATCACTTTTGATAAAGTCTCAGTTAACTTTCTGGATTTAAAAATCTTCAAAGAGGGGCCCACATGCACATGAAAATGTTTGGGAAGCAAATGGAGAGGAATGTCCCTCTACATGCCAAAAGTTTCAATAAGAAAGATTCTATAGACGACAAACCATCTGGATAAATGGTAAGGATTGGACACAGCTGCTCAACAGAAAGTGATTATAATCAATCTGCTGGTGCACTTGATATATGTTTTCAAGAAAGGAAATATAACAAGAAAGTTCTTGAAGAAGTCAGCAAAAGACGGTGACGCATGCCTAAGAGAGGACTTATTAAACAAAAACAGGGATCAAAACCCCAATCAAGAAGGACTACTTTAGCTTTAGACTTCTGTGATGAACACAGTCAAAATAAAATTATTGTTAATAAGCATTAGCATGTATTACAGGTTAAGGAAGTAAGGAAATATTCTTTCAAAAAGAGACCCCTCATAATAGCTTCAAAGGTAAGAGACATTAGGCATAGGCTTTGACACTCTTTCCAAAAACTCCAAGACAGAGAATTTTAAATATTTCAAGGTGGACAGCAGATAATGAGAAACTACCCATGTGGCACTTGCCAGAATTGCTGCAACACAGATACATAGATACATAGATGTTGATGGCAGATAAGGGTCTATAGCCTACCTAGTCTACCCAAGTGTGCATGTACTTTGCTTCTTCAAGCTTCTCTAGAACTAGGCTGGCCCCCTTCCCTGACCACCAGGATTCCCAGACGCCTATCCCATGCATTCTTAAATCCTGTAATTGTTTCAGCTCTCCCCCCACCTCTGGCAGGGAATTCAGTCCACCACCCTCTCCATGAATAAATTCTTCCTCATGTTCCCTCTGAACCTCCTTCCCTCCCTCCAGTTTCATCCCATGCCCCCTACTCCTGGAACATCTTTTTCTATGAAACATTGTGTTTTCCTGCACCTTGTTACTCCCTGTGAGGTACAGTGAAGCCCACCAGGAAGAAGCCCAGCTCTACAGAATTCTGCAGTATAGTTAATGCAGCAAACAACTGAATTTCAATGGGAGTTAATCCCTTTTGTCATGCAGGAAACCTGTGACACTGCACTTCATCCTGGCAGGATTCACTGTACTTAAATGTCTCAATCATATCCCCCCATCTCTCCTCTCCTCCAGGGGGTACATATTTAAGTCTTTCAGCCTGTCCTCATAGGTTTTGTGATGTAATCCTTGCACAATCTTAGTTGTCCTTCTCTGAACTACCTCAATCCTCTCTATGTTCTTACATAGGTAAGGCCTCCAGAACTGGATACTGTACTCAAGGTGAGGCTTCACTAGTGTCTTGTATAGTGGAATTATGACTTCACTTTTCCTGCTGGTGATACCCCTGCCTATGCAGCCCAGCATCCTGCTTGTTTTTCCTGCCACTTTGTCACACTGTCTCCCTACCTTGAGGTCATCAGAGATGATAAACCTTAGGTCCCTTTCCTGCTTGGAGCTTTCTATAGCCTCCCCCCACAGCTGATATGTTGTACCTGTGGTTTTGTGCCCCATGTGCATTATTTTGCATTTCTTTGTGTTAAATCTCTACTGCCACTCCTTTGACCAGTCCTCAAGCATCTGCAGCTTTCTCCTCATTCTATCCACACCCTCCAGTGTGTCAACCCTGTTGTAGAGCTTTGTGTCAGCAGTGAACAGGCAAATTTGCCCATCTAGGTCTTCTGTAATGTCACTGATAAAGGTTTTGAAGAGGGCTGGACCAAGTGCTGATCCCTGTGGTACCCTACTGATCACCCATCCCTCTGCGGAGTGACAGCCATTTAACACCACCCTCTGTTTCCTGCAATCCAGCCAGTTCCCCACCCACTGCAGCACTGTCCTACCCACTCCCTTGCTTCCAAGCTTGTTTAACAACCTTCTATGTGGCACAGTGTCAAAGGCCTTGCTGAAGTCCAAGTAGGCCATGTCTATTGCCCCACCCCAATCCACCTCCCTTGTCACCCAGTCAGAAACATTCAATGAGGTTAGTCTGGTATGACCTCTCCCCAGTAAACCCATATTGCCTTGTGTCCTGTAGACCATTGGCAACAAGGTGCTCCACTATTCTTTCTTTCACTAGTGTTTTCATGATCTTTCCCACTGCTGAGGTCAGGCTGACTGGTCTTTAGTTTCCCGCTTCCTCTCTGTTCCCGCTTTTGTATGGGGGGACTACATCAGCTGTCCTCCAGTCTTTGGGTACCTCTTCTGTTTCAGTGACCAGCTAAACAGGGTTGCCAGAGGTTCAGCCACTACATCTCTTAGCTCTCTCAGCACCCTCAGGTGTTCCCCATCTGGCCCCACAGCTTTATCAACCCTTATACCCTCCAGTTCCTTTAGGGCCCTTTCCCGTAGAAAAGGACTTGTATCCATTTCTGTGTCCATCCTTACCTTTCTACTCCCTTCTGGCCCATTACCTATCCTGTTCCCTGTAAAGACTGAGCAGAAATATCTGTTCAGTATGTCTGCTCTGCTGTTGTTATCTTTCACTCTATTCTCGTCCTCCCCTTTCAATCTCACTATCCCTCTCTTTACTTTCCTTTTTTTCACTTATATACCTGTAAAAGGGTTTGTCCCCTTCAACCACTGATTTTACAATGTGCTCCCCTGTTTGTGCTTTGTTTTCCCCTTACTGACCTGCCTGCCACCCTTTGTTTCTCCTGGTATCTCTTCCTGTCCCCTTCTGCCTGTGACTTTTTGTATTGTTTGAATGCAATGTTTTTGGCTTCCCTTTCTCCACTACCTCCTTGGAATACCATGATGGTCTCCACTTCCTTTTCCCTTTGCTAACCTATTTTACACATAATTGTGCTGCCCTTGTTATCCCTGTTTTGAATACTGCCCACTGTTCCTCCACCCCTAATTTCCTTCCTATTCCTATTAGTGTCTTTTCCAAGCATTCCCATTTTCCCAAAATCTGCCCTCCTGAAGTCCAGGATTCACAATTTTGTCTGGCTGAGTTCAGGCCCTTCAGTTATGCCAAACCACACTGAAAAGTGGTCATGTTCCCCTGGTGCTCCCCCACTGTGATCCCCATCACACTGTCCTTGTTTGTGAGCACTTGGTCCAGTAGTGCCTCCTGTCATGCTGGTTCCATGACCAGTTGTTTAAGGAAGGCTCCCTGAATGGAGTCCAGGATAAACCTGTTCCTGGCTGACACCACTGCTGGGATGCTCAAGTCCATATCTGGAATATTAAAGTCACCAACCAACATTACCTCCACCTTGTGTGCCATTCTTTGGATAGTCAGCATCATCTCCCTATAAGTCTCCTTCCCCTGTGCTGGTGATCTGTAAATTACCCCCATCCAGATGGCTGACCCTGTTTTTCTATCAAGCTTAACCCACAGTATCTCCACCCCACCTTGTTCCCCTTGAATCTCAGTGGCCTTTATGTTATCTTTCACATAAAGCACCACTCCTTCCCACTTCCTGCCTGTTCTTTCCCTTCTGAATAGATTGTAGCCTTGTATAGCCATCTCCCAGTCATGGTTACCATTACTCCAGGTCTCTGTGATGGCCACAATGACCAGGTCCAACTGTGCCATGACTGACTTCAGGTCCATTAAGAGAATTAACTCACTTTACAATCCTTTTAATTGGGGAAGATATACAAATCAAAGACTTTATTACAGCTGTCTATCTCCTCAGCTGTTCCTGTGATTGGGTTTACATAGGGAAAGCTATGTGGCCTCCCAGGACAGTGATATTAGAGAGGAGGACAAATCATCAGTGGTATCAATATACTTTAAGCTATGCCACTACAATGTGTTTTCCTTAAGGCTTGTGGGACTTGAGAGAGTGGTGGCCCCTGTTAGAGAATAAGACATCAATAGAAGGTTACTTATGAGAGGGATATATTATATTGACTGATCTTGGACTCTGCATTCCAAATACAGCATGAACAAGGAAATCCCTTGTGTAGATTTCTTATAAATATGATTCTGAGCATCCATAGAAACATAGATATTGTCAGCAGATAACGGCCTCCTGGCCAATCTAGTCTGCCCTATTTCCCTACCTACAGTGACATTGCAGATCCTACATGGTCTCCAGTCTTCATCTCCATTACTTCTAGGATCCCTTTGTGTCTATCCCATTCATTCTTCAATTCTATAACCATTACAGCCCCCACCACCTCTGCTGGGAGGCTATTCCATGCATTCCCCACCCTATCCGTGAAGAAGTATTTCCTTACATTATCTCTGAGCCTCTCCCCCCTTCCATCTTCATAGTGTGATCCATTGTCCTCAGCATCTTTTTCTTTGGAAAATGTTACTTTTCTGTACCTTGTTTTTACCTTTTAGGTATTTGAATGTTTCTATCATATGCCCCTTTCCTGCCTTTCCTCTAGGGAGTACATATTTAATTCCTTAAGCATTTCCTCATAGGGCTTTGGATGCAGGCCCTTCACCATTTTGGTTGCCCCCCCTTTATACTGCCTTCACCCTATCTATGTCCTTTTGGAGATGGGGCCTCCAGAACTGGACACAGTACTTGAGGTGTGGTCTCACCAGTGATCTATACAGGGGTATTAGTATTACATTCCTCTTTCTGGTGGAGATTCCCTTGCCATTGCATCCCAGCATCCCACTAGCCTTCCTCACTGCCTCGTCACATTGTTTAGCTACCTTCAGGTAATCAGAACTGATATCCCCAGATCCCTTTCCTGCTTTGTGACTGTTAATACCTCTCCTACCAGCTGGTATGTTGCCCCTGGGTTTCGGTGCCTCATGTGCATGATTTTGTACTTTTTTGCAATGAAACCCAGCTGTCAAACCCATTTCCAGCTTTTTGAGATTGTTCTTCATTCTTTCAACAACCTCTCCCCCGGTGTGTCCACTCTGTTACAGAGTTTTTGTCATCCATAAACAGACAATCTTTCCATTTCAGTTCTTCTGTAATGGCTCTAATAAAGATATTGAAGAGGACCAGGCCTAGTACTGATCCTTGTAGCACCCTACTTGTCACTTTGTCTACTCCAGAGTGGATGCCTTTTACCACCACCCTCTGACTCCTATTGCCCAGTCAACTATTTACCCATTTCACTACCTTAGTACCTACTCCTAGGTTCCCCAGCTTACTTCTCAGCCTTCTATGTGACACAGTGTCAAAGGCCTTGCTGAAATTCAGGTAGACCATTTCCAGTGCTCCACCCTGATCTACTTCCTTGGTTACCCAGTCTAAGAGCACAATCAGGTTTGTCTGGCAAGACCTCCCTCCATGAAACCATGTTGCCTCAGATCCTGTAGACCATTGGTAACAAGTTATTCCCCAATCCTTTCCTTCAATAGTGATTCCATTACCTTGCTCACCACTGATTCAAGTCTGAGAGGACTGTCATTTCCTGCCTCCTTCCTATTTCCACTTTTGTGGAGTGGGACTACATCTGCCCTCCTCCAGCCCCCCAGCACCTCCCTTGTTTCTGATAACAAGTTGAACAGGGCTGTCGGAGGTGCAGCCAGCCCCTCATTAAGTTACCTCTCTATCCTGGGATGCACCCCATTTGGTCCCATTGCCTTGTCTACATTTAACGTTGTTAGTTCCTTAAGGACTCTTTCCTCTGTAAATGGACCAGTGTCCACCTCCCATCCCTTGATGCCCTTGTCCTTTATTGTTGGCCTGTTACCTATGTACTCCTCTGTAAATACTGAGCAGAAGTATTTGTTCAATATGTCTGCTTTTTGGTGGTCCTCTCCCACACAACCCCCCCTTCCCCTTTCAGCCTTACTGTCCCTCCCTTTGTCTTTCTCATTTCACTTCTGTATCTAAAAATGTTTTATCCCCTTTTTTCACATATTTGGCAATCTTTTCCTCTGTTTGTACTTTGCGCTCCCAACTGTCTTCCCTGTCTCCCTTTATTTCTCCTGGTAACTCTCCCTATCCCCCTCCTTCTGTGTTTTTTATACCTTTTAAATGCCATTTTATTTTGCTCTTACTTTTTCTGCTACCAATCTAGAGAACTATAGTGGTCTCATTTTTCTTTTGCTCTTGTTAACCTACCTGATACAGAGATTTGTAGCTTTTTCAATGCCCTCTTTTATTTTTGCCCCTGATCCTTGACTTCCCCCAGTTTCCCTATCCCTGCTGACATTGTCCATCTTAAAGCATTAGTTAGTTCAAAAAGTAACACAAATCACCCACAGTTGTCAATTTACACCCTCCATCCCCTGTCTATGTATCTGACCTTTTTGTTATTTGTAGGTTATCCCTTGTACAGTGTCATTTAAGAAATGCTTACTCAGATGTCTAATATTTTATTAGTAAATCCAGTCATTTGACCAGCTACTGGATAATCCATCATATCTTGTTGGCACCACTTTTTGGTAGCTGTCTAGTACACTGCCTGGCGTCAGACTGGCTGGGACCAAGGATATGCCTTGTTAGGCATGCAATAGGTCCCAGTTTAGCTAGCTGAGCTTTGAAGGTGATTCAAATATGATACTTTGGTTACTGTATACTACACACTATACTATCAAAGAGATAGCATGGGCATGTGCTAAATTGGTTCTATGTAGGCAGAAACGTACTCAAAATTCAACATTTCTCTGGTTGTTCGCAGCATCAGTGTTAGTTGCCATTTCTGAGTCTAAAGCATTAGATTCCATTAACATCCATAGGAATGAGTATATGATAGACTAAATTAGCTTTCAATAAAATCTCCCTAGACTTCAGGTACCACTATTAAGACCAGCTGAAAAACACATAAATACAATAAAAATCTGCAAAAACAGTATATGCTTTATTTTTTTATTGTTCCTTTGTGATCTGGTAAGCCCCACTATGGGACTAATGAGCATGTGCAAGAAGCTCCCAAACACCAGTATTAAAACACTTAAGTTAATGTCTGTAGCTCTGTTTTTGATTACAGTAACGATAAACTTTTAAGTAAGCAGGGAATGTTTTTTTTCTCAATGATGCAAAAACATATCACTGTGTTATAGAAATTAGCACTTTAGCTTGAATAGCGTATGTAAGAAGACAGCAAAATTTCACTGAATTTTCAGCAACTGTGTATGTGCAACTGTGTGGTACATATCGGGCGTGGACTTTGAAATAACATTTATTTTTTATGGGATGCAGTCCTAGCACCCAGCATCCCAAAGAAAAGGAGAATGCCAGGAAGCAGGTAACAAACATAAATTAATTTAAATGTGTACAAAAGATTCAGTGGGAACATTGGTTTCATGGAGGCTAGGTGCATGCTAAAGGAGTAGATATAACTGCCAGTTTGCAACACAGAACTTGAAGGATACATGCTGTATGCTTCTAACATTTCGGTCTAATTCTTTAAGCTACTTTAAGCAACCCTGTCTGATACTGAGACAAAACTGAGCTAAGGGGAGAGAACAAACTAACTGCAAAATAGAAAATAAATAGGAAGTAAAGAACAAAATATAAAAATAAAGGAGCTAATAAATTTCTGTTTGTCCAACAGGTAGCGATGGTCGGTGAGAAGCCAGAGGATTCACAAAGTAAGTGTGCTTAATTTTAATAAGAATACAAGTTCTTCGATTTTGTATTCTCTGAAAAAGTATAAAGCTGTGATGCAGTACATTAACTTCCACATATCAACACAAAAAATGACCACAGTTTCTTTTACCTGTATCATGCAAACTACTGAGCAGCAACAGATATTGTGGATATTGTATAAACTAAGACAGAGACCTCTATTTACAGAAAAAAAACTCATTTGCGTTTACAGATACTGATTTTTTTTAATATTGATTTATAAAAAAGGGGGTGAGCACTAGGATTTATTTATTCATTGTTTCTCAGGTAGGTGACTTTATTAAACTTACCTAATGTAATTTAATGAATGGAAAGTAATACATAGAATAATGCACTTATATATGAAAGTATTAAAAGCATTGAGTGCGGACACTGAAGTTTGTGTATGATGACATCTAGGTTGGTATGAGTAATTATATAATGTTATCACTTTACTGCAGTTGGTGTGAAAAGAAATTGTTTGTTGGTTATATCTTATTGGTGGTGATATAGAATGAAAGGAAAAACATTTTTAATACACATATTAAGAGGGATGGATGTATTTTTTTCTGTAAAGCAGCTCTGTAAATGTGATATCTAGTATGTACAGACACAAACCTTGGTCCTGATGAAGTGGTGGGGGACTGGCACCACAAAACCTTGACCTTTGGTTGATTTTGTGTGAATAAACAATAAAACATTCAACCTGTGAGTGGGTCATATCTCCACTGGCCTGGATTTACCAAAGCTTTCCTGGCAATTGTGTGCTAAATAAGTACTTTTTTCTTGCCTGAGTTACTAGTGTGTATACACAGTTTGTGAACTTTAAGAGTGAGATAGTAGAAATATCTTCACGAGCTATGCTTGACCTCCTGACCTCACCACTGGTGAAGCCACAAGTGAGCTCAGAAGAGGTCAAGTATACTAAATGAATGTATTTCTACTATCTCACTTTCACCCTTGTCATGTTTGATTTGTATAACCAGTGTTTAGGTGGTTTTGTGATCGAAAGGATAAACAGTAACAGAAGGAAAAATTACAGAATGTAAACTGTGCCTCTCTAAGCATCTCACAATCATCTAAAGTCAGTTTGATTTGCACAATAGGGGCCCGATTCCAAATCACATGGTGCAACTTGCAGGAGTAGGTGAGTCACACCATGTAGCACTATGCCAGGGACCCTGTGCCCTATTCCAAGACAGACAGGGTCCCCAGCACCTACGATCTGTGACTTGTGGCAGCCAAAGGAGTGCACCACAGGAATGGTGCAATGACTCTGGATGCCACAAGTTCTGGCCAGCAATGAACTGCCCCTCCAGAGCTCCCCCACCCCGCACAACCACTGCAAGCCTCAGGGGGCCATGGGGTGGCTTGGCTGGTTGGCACAGCGGCAAACAGGGGCACAGCACACATTGGACATGGGTGGCACCCTGGACTCGGGTAGTGGGGCACATCACTGTATTGGGGAGTGTGCATGGGACACAGGAATATGTGTACCATGGTGCTGTGGGTGGGCATCCATCATTTTGCCAGGATGGATGCCCCTTAGACCACCTCCATGCTGTTCTAACTCTGCTGCACCATGTCCTGACTTGGAATTGTGTTAGTGGGTTACAGCAGCTGCCCTTCTGGAATAGGGTTCAGGTGCTGCTGTAACCCACCCTTGCCCCATGCTGAGGTGGGTTGTGGACATAGTGGGTGGCATAGCCTACCTATGGCGTAACCTGCTTGCGATGTGGCATAAGCCACAATTTGGAATTCCAACTTGTGGAACGCATGGCACAAGGTGTGATTTACACTATAGGATCTGGTGTAAAGTGCCTTGCACCATGCGTAAGTCATTTTGGAATCGGGCCCCAGGTGTTTAAGTGGTTTGGTGGAAGAAATGAAAACAGGTTGACCATTACAAATATTTGGGAATATGGCTTGATACCCATTTAAGTTGGGCTCTACATATAGATTCATTAATTGGAAGTATGAATAAAAAATTAGGAGCCCTTTATAGATATAAAAGGTTTATGTCTAGGGAGGTTCTTCAAAAAGTGGTTGTAACTTTACTACTCCCAGCAGTTGATTATGGAGATATATTCTATGATGGGGCCTCTGGGGTATTGTTAAACAAGGTGGATCAGCTATTTTGTAGGTTGTCTCTATTTATATTACAGGTTCCGTTTAGAACACATAGGTGTTATTTATATAAAGAATTAAATTGGAATAGACCGCTTGTGAGAAGAAATATACATTTATTGTATTTTATGATTAGGGTTTGGAACCATAAGGTTCCAGAGTATATTGTTGAGCTGTTTAAGCTTAGGAAATCTGGAAGGGTTTTGAGGTCTACACATTGTGTCCAATTTTGTACCCCTAGTTGTAATTTGAACATCGGCAGATCTTCTGTCCCATTTAGGGGAGTTTCCATTTGGAATGATTTACCACAATATTTAAGATGTTTAGGGGTTAGTATTAATGTTGATAAACTTGTCCAATGGTGTACCAATTGGACAAAGACTGCTTATATTTGTAATCAGTGTAATGTATTTTAGAATTTTGATTTAATGATATGTTATGTTTGGGTATATTTATTTATTATTATTATGAAGTGTTTGTATGTTTATGTTTTATGTCTAATTTTATGTGAAACTCTGCACTTTATGAACCTGGAACTTCATTGAAAATGAGCGTTGCTCAATGGAATGTCTCCAGTATTCTCTGAATAAAAATGATTTACTACTTACATAAGAACAAAAGGAAAAAAAAATGTAAAATTTAGACTGTGTCTTTCAAAGCATTTCATATTTGCTGGCTTTAGTGCTACTGTGATGTTATCAGCATTGTTAAAGCTGCTGTTTTTTTTGTAATTTAGTTATTTAACCAGGTATAGCACTCTAAGCTTTTTTACAGGAGTGACCTAGAAGGACAAGGAGTTTAAGTGACTTGCTCAGGGTCACACAGCATGCAAGTGGAAGCTGTGGGATTCAAACCCAGGTTTGGTCTGCTAGATGTCACCAGATTTGCAGCTCAGAGCCTTAGACCACTGCACTATACTGCCTCCAAATTGGGTTGATTGGTTCAGTATTATACTGACTCATTGTGATCTTTCAACTTACAAGACAGCATTACTAACTTCACAGTAGGCAATGAAATATTGGTTATATCTTTAGCAGTTTTAAAAAAATGAAGAAAGAAAATCCTGCTTTTTGATTGGTTATTACTTGTGCATGAAATCTGTTCCATGCACAGGTGATAACAAGTTCAGAAAAGCAGGACCACATTGAAATGAGAAATCATGGAGCCATTAGGACTTTGATGTTTTTAATGCCATTATTTTCTTCCCTCGCTAATGTGGCACAAACTTACAAACTGCTCCACTAAATTCATGTAAGTGCACCATGACAGAGGTCCCCCATTCATCCCTTCTCCTGATGTTTCCCCACAGAAAATCATATTTTGCTCATGATTTCTCTCTGCCTGCCACAGTCAGGTTTGCTCCCACTGTGGCCATCGTGCTGTGGTCCAGTTAAGAAAAAAAAAGCTGATGCCTCATTGTTTAAGATGACTTTCACCCAGTCATCTTTTCCAACAGGCTGTTTGTTGGTGGTTGGGGGGGGGTGAAGAAGTACAGAAGAGACTTTAGCCACTGCTGCTTGTGTGTGTGTGTGTGTGTGTGTGTGTGTGTGTGTCTGTATGCATATAAACTGTCTTCTCTTACATCCCAACTTCACTTTTGTGCCTCCTGCATTCACATCTGCTCCTGCTGCTGCCATCATGCTATGGTCCTGCAGTTTAAACAAAAATCTGTTTTTTTAAGTAGTGTTTTCCATTCATAGCTGCCACGTCAATAAGAAATAAACATACAAAGCTGTCCCATTCTGTGTCAAGACGATCCTGCTTCTGCTTCTGCAGGGTGCCTGCTTCTGTCATTAAAGTGATATTGTCACTGGCCCATCAAGGCAATGGTTGGATTTCCGCTTGTGACACTGGTGACCTGGGTTCGGGAATGGGCTCGGGTCACTAGAGGACTGGCCAGGGAGAAGAAAGGAGCATCCACAGACAGCTCACCTTCTCTGGGGGGAGGTTGGGAATGTGAAACAGGCATCTGCTGGCCCCTGGTGGAGGCCGGGAGCACAGCAGGACATCAAGGTTCTGATCGCTGGGGGAGTGACGGACGTCAGCATTCGCCTTGACGATGGTGGCACATCACTCTCTGCAGAGAAACCCAGGAAATAGCTCCCTGGCTAAGCTGGATGACAGTCTCTGCACCCCCCCCCGCTATTAACCCTCATGACCGACCAACCTCGGTGACACCTGGAGCCGATTGACTAGTGCACTGGATGGCCCCCACTGGTGCCTTCCCTCTCGGAGGAGGGGGACCCACCTGGCAAAGGGATATGCCAGGCTACCTCTGGGGGATCGCAATGTGAGGTAAGGATTGATGTCGAGGGAGACAGGCAGATGGAAGGACCAAGGAAGCTCAAAGGAGAGGATGGCTGAGGGGGGAGCAGAGGAGAAAAAAGTGATATTTTCTTATTTTTAACCTTTTTTTTTTTCTAACTCAGACTCACTTGTACTTGACATGGTGCTGGGAGGAAACAAGTACTTGTGGTCTCTAGGAAAACTGCCCAGTCTCTCGGTGGAATGGGTGGGGGGAAGGATCTGTCCTCTTCTCACTTACTGCACTTACATGAAGAAAAGAAAGACTAACATTGCAAGACTCCACTGTCCACCCTCAACAGCTCCTCATTCTCCCAGCCAGAATTAAGAAAAAATTATGAAAAATGTCAGCTCTCTATACATCACCAAGTGGTCTGTAGGGGAATCCTGGCTGATAACAACCGAAAAAAGGATATTGAAGAAAAATACTATCTCAAAAAAATAAAGTCATTTCCTGCATTTTGCCTAAAACAGAGACAGGCTGAGAGGAATATTCCCATACTTAAAAATAGAGCTGGAAAACCCTCTGTAAACCTCAAAGAAATAAATATCATGGCAAACATTTACCGCTCTCTATACACCTCCCAGACTAAATGGGCTCTGAACACTGTTGGCAGGTTTATTGCCAATCTCCCACTCCCCACACTGACAGAACAGCAAAATCTAAGTCTTGACTCCCCCATTATGGAGCCCAAAGTCAACCAAGCAATCCTATCTATGGGCCCCCACAAAGTTCCTGGGGGAGATGGTCATCTGGCAGATTTTTACAAATGAATACATCAGACAATAGTCTCCCCACTCCAACGTATGCTGTAAGATGCTCATGCATGAGGGGAGCTCCCAGACACCCTGTAGGAGGCAATTATAATTGTCATGCCAAAAGATGGGAAGGAACTTACTCTCCCAGCTAGCTATAGACCAATATCATTAATAAACACAGACGCCAAAATACTGACCAAAATTCTTGCCTCGCGCCTAGAAAAAATTCTCCCTGATATCATACACCATTCACAGGTAGGATTCGTTAAAGGCAGAGCCAGTTCAGACCATCTAAGTACCATTGTATCTCTGATGCAAAGTACCTCTACACTTCCCACTTCAGCCGCAGCAGTTACTATAGATTTTGAGAAAGCTTTTGACTCGGTGGACTGGGAATACTTTTATGCAGTCCTGAACAGATACAATTTTGGCCCATATTTCAGCTCCTTGATCCACACTATGTACCATAACCCAATGGCAAAAATTCTTACCTATGGAAAGGTGGAGGCAAAGGAGGAATTGTTTAACCAGGAAAGGCTTACTAAGCCGGAGCTTGTTTCCAGGTGCGACCTGGGAGCACAAGGAAGTTAAGCGACTTGCTCAGGGTCACACAGTACGCAAGTGGGGGCTGACAGGATTTAAACCCAGATCTCCAGATTTGCAGTTCAGTGCCCTTAACCACTACACTATACTGCCTCCTATGGCAATATATATGACCCATTTCCCCTCCATAGAGGAACCAGGCAAGGATGCCCCCTCTCTCCCATGATTTTTGTATTAGCTATGGAACCTCTGGTGGCTGCCTTCAGGGCAAACCTACAAATCAAGGGCCTGGATATGGGAGGTCAGCAGTACCACACAAAATTATATGTGAATGATTGCCTTATATTAACTAGATATGTGGTGCTGAGTCTCCCTCATATCCTAAACACCCTAGACACTTTTAGATCCCTCTCTGACCTTAAAATCAAAAGATCGAAATCTGAAATTCTCCCTCTGAACCCAGCAACATCCCCTGATCTCATAGGCATTATCAGTCTTGCATGGGCCTGCTCTTCAATAAAGTACCTAGGAGTACATACTGTATCTCTTCCACCATACAGTCTATCATAGACATCAACTTTTCCCCTCTGGTAACCAAACTACAAAAAGATGTAGCCAGATGGAACCAACTAAACCTATCTATGGCAGGGAAAATCTCAGCAATCAAACCAATGTTTGCCCCTAGGGCGTATTATCTAATCTCCCACCTTCAATTCATCATTCCTGAAAAATGGGTGCAGAAAATATATGCCTTGATGAGTACATTTCTATGGAGAGATTCACCTCCCTGCTATATCTGAGCCAAACTTCATGCCCCATGGACTGGGAGGGATGAAACCTCACAAATTTTATGTACTTCCCCTATGCATTTATCACAGCCAAAACAATGGCCTGGTTCAGAAGATTTCCATCCCCCCCAGACTGGCTAGAGATAGAGCAGTCCATTCTCCAAGGGAACCCTTTATCTATTTTCTAGGATGCTCCCTCCCTAAACACTACCACTCCTGGATCACTATTAAGGCCTCCTACACTACTTGGCACAAGGTGGGACCATACCTCTCAACCTTTAATCACCCAAATGTGTGACAAGATGTGTGACAACCGGACAAAATGTGGGACCGATTATCAAACATGACATTGCAAGCTCAGAATACTGCAGAAATAAGTGCACTAATGTTTATGTTTGCTAATAATCTAGCATGTCATATTATTATACATTTCTGCTTTAAAGTCTCAGTGGTCAATGTGGAATGTCACCTTCTCCATGTGGGACAGAGGGTTTCTGAGGGATAAAATGAGTGACGTTCCTCGTAATGTGTGACAGTAGAGAGGTATGGGTGGGACTTAAGGCAAGAATCTGTCTCAACCCAAGGAAACTCACATACATATGGAATAGCCCCACCTTTGTATCAGCCAGGAGCCCATTAATTGGTCAGGGTGGGCTAGCCATTTGATCTAGCACGTCGGTGACCTGGTAACCCCTGCAGGGGATGATTTTGACTCCTTCCAAAATCTAAAGGGGAAATACCACCTTTCTCAGCATGACTAAGGAGCCTTTACTACCAATGGGTTAAAGAGATATGTGATTGATCAGTCTGTAGTAAAAAAGTATAAACCCCCCGATAAGGTGCCACTTCAGTCTTGGTTGAAGACACCATGAGGACTGGCAGGTGAGATATAAAAACTCATGAGAGACGCCACCCCAGATCCTTCTCTTTCAGCCAAAGCCAAATGGCAAAACACCCTGAAAGTGCAGATTACAACCCAGAAGTGTAAAAACTGTTGGATGTTGGCCCACCAAGTGTTTGCCGATCAGAGAAGTTTATTGATGCAGAACAAAGTGATGCACCTATGGAACTACACACGTTCCATTCTTAAATCTATGGGTCTACTCCCCTAAGACAACTGTTGGAGATGCAGTGCCACTGAAACAGACTTGTTACACATCCTATGGAGCCGTGCACCACTTCAGCCCCTGTGGTAAGCTGTGGTCCAGCATTGCTCTACTATTCTCAAAGAACCCCCACTAGCTGTTCCTGAAATCTGGCTGCTTGGCCTCTTCCCAGCTAACATGAAACTCAGAAAACCCCAACAACTATGGGTGCTGCAAGCCTCAGTAGAAGTGAAAAGACTGCTACTGAAAATTGGAGATCCCAATCAGTCCCGTCACTGAAAGAGTGGCCACAAGCCATGGAGGCCCTCCCATCATACACCCACCTCTTTTATCTCAATAAGAATATCCTGCATAAATACTCTGATATTTGGGCCCCCTACTTAATATACATAGCTACTATTAGTGCGCTTCCACTTGGGAAATACTATATGGATATACTCAGACCCCCCCCCAAGGTGTTCCATGATGCCCCCTGTTGATTCCAACTATAACCAGATTTGATCCCTAGGTACCCTGACAATGGCAGATCTACAACTGCACAATATGGTGTGTGTGTTACCCTCAAAGGCAACTGAAACATTTATGGAAATTTATCATTTTTTACAACATATGTACCGTTAGTTTCACTTACCATGTCAATCAGTCTTACAATAGTCAATGTTTTGTATAACCTGACTAAACTAAATATTTGAACCTACTGCACTTGTTGTATAATGTTAATATGATCTCTGAATACCTATGTATCATATTGTAACTATACTGCTAAACTACTCAATAAAAAGATAAACTGCAAAAAAACCAAAAATGACATAATTTGTAATAGGCAAAATAACTATTTTATCATGAATTGGCATAAGCAAATCTTTTTTCTGCACATAAACATGATTTTTCCAACTGTGAATGGTAAAAAAAAGAAGCCACATTTTATAAGCGCGATAAGACACCAGAGTGTGCTTTGAACAGATATTACCGTACTTTCAGGGGCTGACGACTACACCCCTGGGTGTGCAGTAATATCTGTTCAATGCACACCCGTCTTGTTTTATTGCTTACTTAACCCATGCCTGTTGTCTGTCTGTCTGTCTGTCTGTCTATCTATCTATATACACATTTTTTTTTCCAAAAACTGCATTATTACACCAGTTATGATTCAAGTTAAACTGCGTTAATGCACCACTTAGGGTTTAAGGTAACACAATACAAGTAGGAAAATGTGGCGTTAGGGTTTCTAACCCTAACTCCCCACCCCTCCAGCAGCAAAAGAAAAAATGTTAGGGTTTGGGGTCTCTGAAGTCTTGGCAAATCACTGGTGGGTCTTTCTTGGGGTTGCCAGCCCTAATGCTCACCCCTTCCCCAGTGTGTAGCCTCCCGTCTGAGTACAAGGTACTGAACCAAGCCGGTGCTTCATAGTGCTACACTCTTTGGAGATAAAGAAGTATGTCTAGCCATATGTTGCCACTACAATGTATTTTAGCTTTCTTTGAGCAGGCCCCAAGGAAATCACGCCTGACCTTGTTTGCTTGGGGAATGAGATGGGCATTAGGATTGACAGCCACAAAGAAGGCCTCACAACTGATTCACCAAGAACCAAAACTCTAATGTTTTTTTCTTTTACATTTCCCTACTTTTGTGGCATTACCTTGAACCCTAACTGAGCATTAATGTAATTTTTTGCAGTGAATTTCCTTTCCTTTTTAGATAGTGGAATCATACAGGTACCTGCATTCATGCAGGTCCCTTTGGGATTTGCATGAGCACAAGCATATGTGTAGGGCCATCTGGATCTTGTGACAAAGGAAGATACTGTCTATGAATGGAAGTGCAGGGCTCTTGCAGGCCCTGCATTTTGCTGCAATGACAGATGGCAAAAATGCATGGGGCTCTCAGGACCCTCTGGTCCCTGCGCTCTCATGCAGCCACAGATGCAGACACACAGGGCAGAGTCCATCTGTCAGCCAATGCACAGGGCTCTCTGCCACCCTGTGCCAAGGGAATAGTTGTCATTACTATATGGTAGCCAGGCCTGTGCAGGCAGTCCTGCAGCTTTCATTCCTGGGCTGGGGGGGTGTTGAATAACAGCACCATCCCGACACCCTCACCTATCCAGGTGGGTCATTGAACTTACTCCTGAACTCTTCTCATCAGCAGGGGATCTCAAGGAATACCTACTGGGGTCAAGATTAACACTACACACAAAATGTATTAATAGCTGTATTTTTTTTTCACTCCAAGTTTTCATTTTATGGCTCCCTTTACAAACATGATATGTGACATTTAGAGTATATTGGCCAAAATGTCATTTTGCACCAGAAGTGTGAAAACACACCTCATCCAGGCTTTAAAACACAATGCGTGTCATGTTTATGAAGTGGTGTGAAAAAAATGGCTATGTGAAAGTTTTTAGTCAAAATACTGAAAATTACTGAAGTAAAAAGTGAATATTGAAATACTGCAATGTTCACTCATGAGTCATGACTGTCAGGGCTGGCCCGCTGGCTCAGGGGAAGGTGCTGACCTCCGACGCCAGGGACCCAGGTTCAGGAACAGATCTGGGATGGTGGAGGGCTGGCCGGGGAGAGAAGGATTGAGCTTCCAACAACTGCTCTCCTTCTCCAGGGGTGAGAGTGGTAGAGTGTTTGGTGCTATACGGACACCTAGCGGAGGCTGGGTGTACCACTTGTGCCAACATCAATATGTTCAGGGGGCAGGGCAGATGCTGGCCATCACTGCATATCTCACCCCCATACATTGGAGGAAAAATCACCACTGCCTGCTGCCTTGATGAAGCCCATCCCTCCACTTTGATTAGCCCCCAAGCCAGCTCCCTGACCTATCCTATTGATTGCTGCACTTAGGGCTGGTGCTGCAACCCCACCCTATGGGGTAAGCCAGGGGGTATCAAGGAGTCACAGCCAATGTGGGAATGGGAGCAGAGGGGTCTGTGACCGGGCTGAGGTACCAGTGATAGGCGGCACAATAAAGCATAATAAATATGAGTCATGACTGTCATTTTACGTCATTCTGCACCACAGGTGTAAAAACACATTTTGGCTTGGATTTGAAAAATGACAGCTGTAATATTCACGAGGTGGTGTGATAAAATGATTGACTTGAAAATGTGGGGTTAAATGTTGAAAATTAACAAAGTTATGAGTGAGCATAGCAAACTTTCAGCATACATGCAGAAATTTGTTGTTTTTTAATATTTTTTTATAGTTAAAAGTTTATTAATTTTACTTTTAAACAATGACAAAATAATGTACCACACAAATGACAGTAATATGCTAGCTGGGATTTCTCTCATGGATTAACAGACTATTTGTACTGCATGTCACAACATTGTCATAAACTGTTATATAATCATTATAAGAAAGTCATTCAATGACAGCCAAATAGCAGCTGAAAGAGCCAACATCAGTGACTGAGGAGCTTAAACTACAAGCACCATAAATCTTGAATTAGCTATTCAGTTGAAAATAACATACTATATGTATATTTGTATACATATATATAGATACACAGGAATAGTACCCGCATCTGCACATATATTGTAAGACCATAATATCTATGGGAGAGGGGAACTCAGACCCCCCCATCAAGGTGATGATTATCACCCCAGGTCTGCCACTTGGGTGTATGATTCCTTCTGGTTGATGGCCTATGTAATTCGTGACTGTCCACTGATGGGGGTGAGGGATGAAGGAAATAAGTGTAGATTGTCTGAGTTTTACTATTGGGTCAATGCCTGTTTAAGTTGCTGAGAGGTTTTTTAATACTTTGACCCCAGATTTTCAATATAGCTTTCAAATCCCACCCAAAAAGTGATTTGGGCCATATATGCATTATTCCACCACCCTTGGTTATGATGTGGGGTCCCAGAAGGCCATGTTGAAATATTTGGTGTAAAATATTCAAAAAATTTAAAAATTTGGTGTAATATAAAAAAATTACAAAGTTACAAACAAATGTTCAAACCCCAATAAAATACATTAAACCTGAATTACCTTATTTTCTTATATAGCAGTTACAAGTTCCAGAAGAAAGGCATGACTTTGATTGGAGAGTGTATCTGTGTCATAGGACTTCTTGAGGTGAGTGGTGGTTTGTGGGGTGAGGTGGTGAGTGCTGAGTGGGAGCTTGGGGTTGGGTTACTGTGTGTGTGTGGAGTCTCAGATCAGTGAGAGACCATTTTCTTTTTATACAGATTTTAAAAAGGCAACAAGGGGTGGTTTTATTTCTTTCAGGGGACATTCTGACACTGGGACATAGGCACCCCAGTGTCAGGCTACTGTTCCGCAGCACTGAGGGTGGGCACCCTGGTACTGCCATGTATATAATGGTAAGGGGGGGCAGGAGACCTGGAGGGAAGGGGGTAAAGAGAAGAAGTACTGGGGGTGGGCCCCCTCACCTGCTTATAAAATAATAATGATATATATTAATGATTATTTTTTTTCTTTAAATGACTTTAACATTTAAAGGGGCAATGTCAGTTTTTAGTAAAATTTTAGAGCACCAGTTAAAAAATGGTGCGAGCACATATAATTATCCTCCATATTATAGTTACAGTGCATTCTTAACTCAAAAAGCACATATGCATGTTTTTATGTCCATTTTTAGTATTTACCTTGCCATGTGAAATTCTGGAAGTCTGCACCACTCCCACGCATGTACTTCTAAACTAGTGTATGAAGAGGTTTTGATTTTTTGAATAATTTAAGTTAAACAGATATCTCAATAGAGGACAGTATCCTGAGTCTTACAGAGTGATGCTCTTGTGAAACAGCACTCTAACATGTTTAAATTATTTGCATGCCTGGCGTCATGGCTTTATATTTCAAATATTAATTTTAATATGTTAAAGTCCTCTTTTCAGTAGTGAAATCATTTTATAAGACTCAGGATACTGTTGTCTATTGAAATATCTGTTAAACTTGAATGCCTTTAAATAATGAAAACTTGTTCATGCACGAGTTTAGAAGTGCAGGTGCAGGACCAATGTGGACTACCCAAGATTTCACACAGCAATGTAAAGGCTAAACTCAGACAAAAAAGACATATATTGGCTTTTTGAGCTAAGCAGGGACTGTGACTATAACATGGAGGATAATTATAGGTGCTGGCACAGTTTTTAACTGGAGCTCTAAAAGTCAATTGAAAGTTGACAATATTCTTTTAAACATAGGAGGGGGTGTGACCTAGAGGGAAGGGTGGGAAAAGAAGTGGTACCGATGGTGGGCACATTGGTCCACTAGTACGTGGCTAGAGTAGTTAGATAGATATAGTGCTTGTTACAGAAATGTTTAATGGTAATGTGGTATCTCACTCAGTAATGAGCGCCACCACTTGGTAATGACAGCTACCATTCGGTACCAAGGTGGTGGAGCAGTAATGCAGTGTTAAATGCCAGCAGTACAGAATGTGTCTTAATGCACTTTCTCACTTAGCCTTACAATGACAATCACTGTCCTGGAGTATAATATTACCTTTTTTTACTTCAGTGAATCACTCTCTGGCAGATGGTAGTGTTTTTGAGACATGTATTTCTCTCCAGCAGTTCTGTACTTTATACAGTACTTTGCCATGCGAAACTGGCTGGTTCAGTTGTGAATAAAAGTAATATTTATTCATTTATACTTTTACTCTAGTGATTAACTCTTCGGCACAAGGCATTGTTTTTGAGACCCTTATTTCTCTCTGACATTCTGCACTTTATACTTTGCCAGCTGAGTTGTGAATGCAAATACTGTATATGCTACTTTGACTGGGTATTTAAAAATACCTTATTATACATGCAAGAGTCAGTGTGTGTGTGTGTGTGTGTGTATGCATTAATGTGCACGTGTGTGTGTGTCTATGTGTGTAAGGGGGGGTGACATCAGGTTCCACACTGTAGGAGCTGCAAGTTCTTAGTGCGAGTAACAGCATATCCCTTTGTGAAGTCAGCGGCTGGCACTTATGTCTCAAAGAACTGCAGACAGGGGCACAGTGTTACAGATGTGAGGGCACTCACAGCAGGTAACACAGGATGGGATCACTAGTGACCTGTTCCTAAAGAATTGACATAAACTTTCATGAGCAATGTACTTTATTGTTGGTTTTTCCAAAAATGAATGCTTTAACACCTTGAAATAGAAAAAAAAAGATATGTTTCAGATCACAAAGCACTTTATTACCATGAGAAAAGTAAGATACTATGAAGCTGACAATCTCCCCTTTAGATACAGGACTTTTGGTGTACATGTGCCCAAACCAAGATTGGAACCCTACTGCATCATAAATATCTTTTATTTTACATTTTTGCAGTATGGCTATCATTTGTACAATTTTCACGTGTAACTCACAATTGTGTATATGTAGCAGTCAATTGCTACATGTCTGTGTTTAACCAAACCTGATTGTACAGCTGCTATTCAGAATGTTACCTGCACACAGTACACATATTTTTTCTCCTGCCATTCTAATTTGTTTGAGTACTGCTGCATTTGATGAAAAATATGTTTTTTACCAAAAATCATAAAAATTAAATGTACCACAACAAAGTAACACTTGGCTGGGCAAGATGAACTGTAAAAAAAATATTCAGTCCAGATGCAACTCATTTGTTTTAGAATTTTCCCAGAAGAAAAGTAAAAAGCAAAGACTATGTGTCCTTTGTGGCTGATTTAACCTGGCTCACACATAGTTTAAAAATCATAGCAGCTACACAGCTCTGAGGTCTACCAGCAACTGTCAGGGGTCTGAATTCACACTGGGAAAGAAAAAAAAAAAAAACTGAAAAACTGTATACGCAGACATACTGTTAACTGGGTGATGAACCAAATTAACTTTCCTAATATATAAAATCACTTGCTATAGGACTTTATTGCACTTACAAAGCCCTATTTACTCAAGTGATGTTTTGTGTTTTTGTTGTGTCTAACTTAAAGCAAGTGGTTTTATATAGTTGGAAAGTTAACTGAGTTTATCACCCAGTTAGTAGTATGTCTGTGTATACAGCTGATTGGCTGTTTTTTTTTTTCACTGTGAATCCAGTTCAAGCTTAGATTTCAAATGTACATGCCTGTGGCTGTCACCACTGTGTTCAGCTTGATATCTGGAAGGCAGGTAAATGTGATTGTTTTAAATTCTCAGATACAATATTTGTGGTGTTCACTGATGCTCTTGAAGGCTGTAATGAGTAGAGATGTTGTGAAATAGAATTTTGCCAGTGAAATTGCAGTGAAATTAGCAATTTTGCCATGCAAAATATTTCATGAAATTCTGCTGAAAATGGTGAAATTTCACCTGCGAGTGGCCTGACCTGTCAGTGGATAGGATCCTCAGAGGACATGGACTTTTTTGGATTTACTACCCCTTTAATTGTGCATTTACCTTGCTATGTTTATTTTTGATGGGTTTAGCCACATAACACCCCTATCTGAAATGCAGTGTTGGGCCCTAGTTGTCCTGAAAATATACATTTAAATGAAACACACACATGCAGTGAGGCAGCTCTTTTAACAGAACAAGTTTTTTGAGAGATTGACTGTGGAAATTTAATGAATGATGACTGCCAACCAAGCCACCTACCTGCCAGATTGTTCATAATCAGATGGCTTCTATGCCCCCTTGGCTCTCTGAATTTAGTGGCACTGGCAGTTGACAGATTAGAAAACTTCTAGCAGTCCACTGGTTTTCTGACCACATGAGAATAGTGTAGCTCCCTTCTGTCTCCAGTTTGCTGCTGACTTGCTGAGCCAGGCTGCGGCAGGCTTCTAACTCAGTTCTCAGAGTCCGTTCACTCCTCCTGGTCCCAGCTCCTCTCTGCTCTCTTCCAGTTCTCCTGACCTGACTCCTCCACTCCAGTCTCTCTCTGTCAGGGTCAGCCACTGGTGCCCATGCCCACTGTACCACCTAGGCTGTGTGCTTACTCTATGGCTTTTTCCTTTGGCTCCAGCTCTTCCAATCACAGTCCCTCTCCTGGTCTAGTCTATCTACTCATGCTGTTGCTCCACTACACTGAACACTGATTAAAGAGAGCAACAAGCAACAGCAGCAGGCAATGCCAGCATAGTGTTCTTAAAAAAGGCTTAGTACTTGCCTCCCACCACCAGACTCTGGCTCAGGTGGTTTCACCTTTATGCCCCTAACTCCCTGTCCCTTCTCTACTTAACCCTGCTCCTCTTTTTATTCCTCAGCTCCCTCCCACACAGTGCTGCAGTACCTTGATGGTGTAGAGGGTTGCCAGCATTCAAGGAATTATCTCCCCTTCCTCCAACCTGCTTCCTTCCCAGAACAGATTTCATGGAAGACCATCAGCTCCCTCTCTCCTAGCTTCAGGACACAAAAATGGTGAAATTTCTCCTGCGAGCAGCAATTTACTTCAATCTGTGGGTAAAATTTTGCCATCTTCGGGGACAGTTTTACATTTTGCACCCATAAAATATTTCATGAAATGTGCAAATTATGCTAAATATTTTGTAGGGTGAAATTTCTTAATTTTGCACAACACTAGTAATGAGCCATTGAGCCTACTTTGTTTTAATTTTGCTCATTTGAAGATCAAATGAGATCTTAGTAGTGGGGGTTCCTGCATTTAACTGCTCTGTCATTAGCTCTTCATAACTTTCAGTGAAGCATGTCTTTAGTTTGTCATTCGGCAGCATAACATCCCAGGCCCAGAGGTGGTCAGAGCAAGTAGCAGGAATAAACAAGTAGAGTTTCATACATACTGTATCTACATTATAAATAAATCCTGCTGATAATGTATGCTTAGTATATAAAGTAAGTGAAAACAGAACTGCTAATTTCAAACACGCTGTACTCAAACACAAATAAATAGCAAAATTCATACAGGTTATACACTAAATTGACTGAAACTTCATGTCTGGCTTAAGTTTGTAAAGCACTGCTTCTACATTAAACAGCTACAGTATGTAGAATCAGACACAAGCATGTCAATAGTGTTGGTTTCATCAGACACAAGTTTCCGTAGTCAGCACTAGAAATCATGCTGAGTTTTCACTGTAAACCACTGGAACATAATATGGGGGAGATTGGTCTATATAGGCTCTCTGTTGTGTTGTGCTATTTGACTAATTTCATGGTCCATTATTCATGTGCCACATTACCCCTGTTTCTGCAATGCCCAGACTACCTTACAGTGTGTTCACTGCCAATGTTCATGAACCATGAGTGCAGTCTATCACATGAAAAGTCACCCATAACCATGCAATCTGCGGGACTGCTTATGTTTTTTTGGTATGGAGTCTTATGACATCAGTTCCACAAAAAAAAAAATACATACAGAAGTAAAAAAAAATGAAAAAAGTAATAATAGAAGCTGCTGCCTTTTCCTAAAAAGCAGTGCTACAACCCATACTGTACAAGTCAGCATTCATCTGGATATTAGCTCTTTTGGCAATTGCCATTCTGCTCAACATGAAAGAAAATCTACATAAATACTGTACATCCATAAATGCTACCGTTCTTATGTCCTTTTATACATTTTGCACTTGCATCTCCATTTGCTTGTCTGAGAAGTCCAAAAACTCACATAATGTGGCCCGAGCATTTAAAAATTGTGTCTGCTTTTCTGAGCTGATAGCCTTTCTAAAAGAAATAAGCACCATAGGTTTGCTTGTGGTGCATAACTACACTTCGGCTTTCAGAAACTGAGCATTTATAGTTAGAGAGTACATCTTTAGATACAAAAAATGAAAACATGCCCACTCACTTTGTGGATGGAGCCCCCAAAACCAACCCCACCCCTACCCCCACAAAACACACACACACACACACACACACACACACCACTATCCCAAGTGATAGGTTTCTAGCAATGTATAAATTTCAACCAAGTCTTGAAAATGGCTTTGCCTGATTTTGGCTTAGAAGCAGCTGTTGTTTGTGTTTTATTAGCATGAAGTGTTCCCAGTACAGAGGGTATAAGTATGAAACCCAAAAAGATGATATGTGCCCATTTGCAGAGTCCATGCCCGCTACGTCTCTTACATTTGTTCATTTCTGTGTTTTTTAGACATTATTTCTTTCAGTTACTGAGCACCTTTCAATTGTACTGAGCAGATCTTTTTATGCCCCAAAGTGAAAACATAACCAGCACCTTTATGGAGTGTGGCCTCCCGCAGACCCCCCCCCCACCCCATCAAACTCACAAACAAAAACTGGTAGGTACTAAACAAGGCTATCTCCAAGTGGTGTTTTTTAAATGTATTTTTATGTGGTTGTAAGCACTTCCTAATCACCCCCACTTTTCAATTAGAAAAATCCTCATTTAATTCTGCTTTATAATTTTTCCCTTGGCAGGTGTGAAGGATGCACTGTGCTTTATAAGGTGGCAAACTGCTCTTGTGAGAGCAAAGTAAGGTCATACTAATTTAATTTAGCCGCATTTTTTCTATCCTGGATGCATATTCATCTATGGGGTCCAACAACAAATTATAGTTGTAGCATCCTTTTTTTGTTTAGATGCCTTGACTTCTGAAACTGGTTAATTTCAAACTAAAACCTACCCAAATGGCCCTTGGAGTAATACAGTAAACAAAGATTTTACAGTCAAAGTCTGGGATTGTTTCCCCTGTGGAAAGCTTATTTATAAGTAGTAGCTGTCTATTGATAAGAATATGTATGGAAACTAAACAGAGATAATGGTTTCACAGGTCAAAAAACTTAGTTAACTGCAAATGGTCATTCAAATGTCTTCTGTCTGAGTTGAGATTTCTGTATGCCTAAAGGGAAAGAGGAAATTGTTCAACCAGGAAAAAGCACACTAAGCCATAGGATCAACCTAGGAGCACAGATATGATAAGTGACTCACTTGCTCAGGGTCACACAGTATGCAAGTATGGGCTGTGGGATTCAAAACCAGGTCTCAAAGTTTGCAGCTTAGCTCAGAGCCTGAAACCACTGCACCGTACTGCCGCCTTACAAAGCAGCATTTGACCAAAAACTGGTAACTTCAGTTTATTTGATTGAGATTTTAGTTTGGGGGGAGAATTGGAATGGTGCTAAAGTGTACACTTGAGACAAGAATTCAGGACTTTATTGAGTTGATTACTTAAGTGCCCTCAAATTCCAGTCTTTATACAGGCCATAAACCATACTTTTCAACTGTCTCACACACACACACACACACACACACACACACACACATACACGTAGACACACCCATATGTTTATGTGCCATGTGTTCACCCTGTAAAGCCCAGTTGAGTCTGAATATATTATTTACCACAGGTTCCTACTTTTACCTTCTTTTACAGCTGGGTGGGACTGATGCACCAAAAGACTAAATGGCATGCTCAAGGCCACACCAGGAGTAAATAGCTGATAGTGGCACTTGAATCTGGGTCTCCTGTTTCCTAAGTTTGTGTTTTAGCCAACATGACTGCCTTCACCAGGATGTCCTTAATTTTGCACAAAAAAAAGCCTGCCTATCCCTCCAGAAATAATCGTTTTGTCATTAAAGACAGAATTTTAAGTAGAGAATAATAACAAAATTCTGCTTCTTCAGAACATTTGAACTGCTAACAGATACTGAAATTGGACAAGCTGTTACTTGTGGCATTTAATTTACTTCATTGCTCAACCGTGACTCTTTGTAAGTGACTGTTCCACACCAACTGTACAATGCAGTGCATTTTGTTCAGCAAAAACTGTTGTCCAGAGTGGTTCTCATACCACTATTGTTCAATATTGGCAGGCCTTTTAGTAAACCCAGCTCTTCTCTTGGGGGTAACTGGCAGAACACTTCTACATTATTCTATAATATTCTATAAGAGGAAAGAGAAGCAGGAACTCTCATACACATGCAAATTATAAAAGGAGGTAGAACTTAATTGTCTTTACTCTTCCCTCTACCACCCTCCCCTTAATGTCAGATATCTCACCAAAATTTATCAGCAAGTGAAACTGGAAAATAACTGAATCTGTTACTGTTACAAAAGGTAGGGATAGACTTTTGCCCAGCTTTGCTGCAGAGCCGATGTAAAATGCAGAGTGGAAAAGATTAGGTTAAATAGCTGCTCATGGTCTTAATAGCCATACTTCGCAGCTCCCAGATTGACTGGTCTTACAAAGAAAGGGCACAACTGACAACAAAACTTGTTTGTACCATAGACAGAGGGAAAGGGATGCCTACAGCTTTGTCCTTGCTTGTGACTTACTAATTTAAGAAAGCTCTTCTTGTTTCACCCAAATGTCCATGTTGTACAAAGAATACAGTCATGCTTAACACACACACACACACACACACACACACACACACACACACACACTTTTGAGCTGTTCTAACAGTGTGTTTTGCTTGCTGGGAAGCAAACAGCGCTTAATGCTGTTTTTTTTTTTTTACTCAAACACTTAGAGGGACGATTGCTTGCCTTCCTGGCCCTGATGCTATTTTATCCCAGTTAAATTAAAAAAAAACCTGTATAATATATAATTAGTCAGTTTAAATAATGAATGAGTAATAAACCATTTAGGTAAAACTGAAAATAACTAGATGTGCACCTCAGCCATGGGAATTCATTTTCTTCCCAGGTCCTTATATTACAGATGCTGTGATGCAAAGGAAACCGATAGCAATATTTGACTTAAGAGTGTAAAGACATATCCAGCCATCCAGAAAAGCTAAGTCAGGCTGATGTAAAGGAAATATAGAAACTCAGTATAGATACAATCAAGATTTCAGTGATGCCTATGGTGGTTCTAATGTTCAGTATGATCAAGATGATGTTGCAGGTCCATTAAATTAAATCAAAACACAAAGTAATTACACTGTCATTATGTTAACCAACATATGACATAAAAAAGGTAATATGGTAATGAAACTGGCAAATGGCATCAATAGTAGCACTGCTATGCACTTTGTTTATTACAGCTGTTCTGCATCATCACTGATGAATTGGAACCGAATAGATTTTTTTAAAGATTATTACCCTGTTTTATACTTTTACTCTAAGCTTTGAATAAAGAATCGCCATTATACAACATGCTGGTCACAGTGTGAAAATTAACATGCTGCAGAACACATACAGTAATTGAAAAATATATAAACAAATTTTAGCAAAACTGTTGCAAGGCTGATGTGACAGGGTTGAATAAGGCCCTGCTCCATTTATTATGCAGAAAGAGTTCAAATGCAAGGGTCTGTTCTATACTCTCCTTTTCTGTCTCTTCTCTGTCTGGTTGCGCAACCATATTTCCTTGTGAGACCTAGGAACTGATCACTCCAACAGTTTTGCAATTCTCTCCCTCTCGCCATTTCTCTGTCTTCCCTTGCTATTTCTGTTTTTTCATCCCCTTGCATATCTGCAGGTATAAAAATATACGTGAATTTTTATGTGGAAATGTCACTGATGCTGGGATCCCTTCGTTTAAAACTGTATATAGTTATATTGTTGAAATGATTGCAAAAAGCTATTTGTAACTCAAGGTGTTAACCTGAGAAGCTAGTTTGCAAATTGTCTGAGATACTGTAAATAAGAGGCCAGTTCTGGGTCATTATGTTCTTTGTGTTGCACCTGCAAGAACATTGAAAACTTACAAGAAGATTATGTGAGAAGTATTCTGTTTTCTTAATGGGTTTCCCAGGCACAGACCTATAAAAAGAGCATCAATGCTTGTGCAAGAGAGAGACAGAGACTGAGATCTGAAATTGAGAAGAAAAAACTTAGAAGAAGGACTCTGTTTCTATGTTTGTACTGCCATTGTAAACAGTTATACTGAACAATTTTAATTTTTTATTTTGCTATTATTAATAATAAAACACTATCTGCAAATTTTGAAACTGCTTATGGTTTTCCTATGTTTCCTGACCTGCACCTCAACAACAGCTGATGGTGTGCACATCTACTTTTAAGACAGCTTTGACACACTCAGGAATCACGTTTCAAGGTATTATTAAGCAGGACTCACCAGTTCAGAAGGGCACTGGAAAAGAAAATTAACACAAAAGTCAGAAAGTATACTTTTAAAAATAGAGATGACATATAAAATTGAAAAAAAAAGCCAAGGTAAAAGAACACATGCTAAATTATAGGAGAAAATGTTACCAGTTCAGGTAAAAATAATCGATGAACATCTATCATGATGCAATAATAAAGCTGCTACTTATGAAATCATTTATCAATGGAAAATGTGTAATTAAAATCCTAGCTCAGTCGATTTAATAACACAAGGGATACATTTCTGGATCTTCTGAAAATGGGTAGTGCAACTTTTTTTCAACTATGTTAATTACTATTTAATATCAGAACAAAGCATAGAGGAGAGGGAACAGTAGACACACTAAAAATTGTAAAACTTAGTATAAATTTGATAGCAAAGTAAAATATATTAGACAAATTATTTGTGGGGCCTGTCATACCTGTTAAGAGAATGTAGTAAATAATCACAACCTGAATAATTGTTGCAGTATTGGTTTATGAAATCTCTGAAGATTGCTAGATAAAGTTTAGGTTTATTCCATATGAATGCAGGATATGGATGCTAAAGGCGAACTACCCTTTTACCACATAACATTTTGAACTCATTGCATCATCAGACCCCACCAATCATATCATTGTGAGTAATATGCATAACAGAAATGCAATACAGCCAAACCTCCTACCACGAAACCATGTGGATTTTGGGATAACCAACCATTTGCATGAAGGACGACTAGGTAACACATGTCAGAGGTACAGGATGATAAGACTGAAAGAAAATCAAACACTGGTACAAGCCACCAAATATATGCATTCAAATGCATACTGTCATCATATCTTGTACTGGCACAGAACTGATAGCAAAACATGATGGTCCTTTGCTCAATGGCAGTGTCTGATGGTGGATGAATGGTCATCAGACTACGACAATGAATATGACTTGGACACTGCAGTGAAATGTACACACTTAATGTGACTGTCTTTTTAATTTTGTTGCAGATCAGGAGAGCAGATCAGAAGACACAAAAAATGAGGGTTAACTGTTGTCTAGTGAGGTACAGTATCAAGATTAAATGTTTATCTACGAGAGCAGATTCCAATGTTTGTTACAGATCCCTTCTGAGCCACACTAAAGGGAATTGAGCTGAACTAGTCCAAGAAGCTGTCAAATGAGGTGGTAGCCAGAGGGAGAGGAGTGGGGATAGAGTAGTAATACAGACATCCTAAATTAGAATACATGGATTGATAGAGTGTGAGTTGAAGCATTTGATAGGTAGGTGTTACGAGGACAACTTTCAAGTGGATCATATGGGGGAGGGAAGTGGGGGTTGGGGTTGAATAGTGCATCGAGAAAAACAACTCCATTCAACTCTGAGGTTTTTACTTGCTAAGAGTCTTGTACAACCATTGCATGCATAGCTGGACAGTGTGGAAGTATAGGTTGTGGAAACCAATATTCTGTGCATTCATGTTTTGCATTACACCTCTTCTGAATGTTTAGTTTCTACAGTGCTCCTTTTATTTATATATTTCTTTTTTTTTTACTTTCTTTTTATTAAATGCAACAGAATCAGCTACCAAACCAGCATGCCATTGTCATACGTACCACACCAATGGCAGTTTACAGACACCCTGTGGAATAAATTTAGTTGCCTGATGGAATTCAATTTTGTTTCTCTTTTATTTATTTTTGTTTTTACATGGTCTTGCATGACATAATGCTTGACATTAGGGCATCATTTCATTTTTTGTATTTTTTTTTTATATTTGCAAATAGTGACAAAAGCTATATTGCCTGTAATTTAGCAATGTTATTTAGATTGTGTGCATATTATTGCAATCCTATTTTTTCCAACAATTTGTATATGCATGGAGGTTTTTCTTTATTATACAGAAATTATTGTTACTTCAATAATCACATTCCTGATGCTGAATGGTTGTTTGCGATCAAACAATTTCCAATTTAATTATGTTAATAAATGTGACTTGTCATCTGGATGGTGTGCTACTTGTTTATATTTGTGCTATCACAGTGCTATCCTGCTATACTAAGAAATGGGGGGTGATAACATTTGTTCACTTATGGGCTTGGTAATGTCACAAAGACATATGTTTGTGATTGTAGATTTGCAGTCACCATCTGGAAATGCTCTAAATTCAGATATCAATAAAAATTATAAGTAATGACAGAGCATTAATTGGTAGGTAAAGGACAGGTGTGTACTTTCAGCATTGCATTAATATATTTATGAAATCAATTTGTAGACCTAACCAAGACATGTGTAATGGCCACCTTGAATCTATATAGTCTGCTGACAAATGACAATACCTGCTATACTCATGTGGACCCATAGGTGCGCTTACGTTCTCCCACTCCTACAAAATCATGCCACCTGTATCGCCTTGTGCCTGTCCTATGCATATGTGAATCATATCACTGCTGCAACATCTAATACCTCTCATGGGTGTCTGTTCTAGCTGGCATTCACCCTCACTGTTACAATGTATTTCCGTGTATTCTCTATTGCCTTCTCCATCTTCTGGCTACAAACCATGGACCCAGAACTAGATGCATCTCTTAATATGAAAGATGTTGCTAACCTGTACACTATTGAAATCCCCCACTGTATTTGAATGCCTCTATCATGCATTCACTTTTCTAGCTTAGATATCTATTGTATGTATTTAATACATTTAGTATTTCCTTCTAGTACTTTTGTGGCATAAGAGCATCAATTTTGTAGTGCAGCTCTGATGCCCCTATCTGAACTTAGTGGTGGGCGAAGTGAGGCAAATGAGCTTTGCGGAGTAATTCATGAAATTCTGTCCATTTTGCGGAGTGAAATGAAATATTTTGCCCATCAGAATGGTGAAATTTCACCTTCTGCAGTGAAATTTTGCCTTCCACAGTGAAATTCTGCCTTCTGCAGTAAAATTCTGCTTTCTGTGGTGAAATTTCACCTGCGGAAGGTGAAATTCTACCTGCAGAAGGTGAAATTTTGCCTGGACAAAATTCCCCCTAATGCAGAAAATCTTGCCAATTACTCCATGCAGCGAATTTGGCCACTTTGCAGCCACTTCGCAGGCGGACATTAAATTCACTGCATCTCTACCTGAACAATGTAGCTCTTGAAATCTGGCCTCCAGAATTGGACACATTGCTCCACATGATTTATCACCACCATTCTATGTCAGGGTGAAATTGCTTACCATTTTCCGATTGTGACTCCTCCCTCTGTGCAACCCAGCTTTTAACTCCTTTCCTACACACCTTTCTCACTTCATTTTTTTTATATTTCCGGGTATCTGGAAAGATGATTCCACTGTCATGTTCATGCAATATTGCTGTCAAATGACCCCTAACTGAACTTCAAATAGAATATTTTGCATCTGCGTTACTGTACCCAAATTGAATAATTTAGAACTGTCTCTCATGTCATCCCAGTGGCTGTATTCTTCTCCCTTCATAAGATATGTCATGCAAGCTCACTACAATGTGAACTTGTCCTTCCTTTGATCATTAGATCAATTTGACACAAGGTTTTCCACAGTCATCTCATTTAGAAGTGCTTCCATAATTTTGATTGCAACAGATGTCATTCCTATGCATTAAGCAACCTGACTCCTCTCTACCTCCAACCTTATGAAGCTGGATCCCATTCAATCACATACAGACACCCAGAACTCTCTCCTTGACTGAACCATGGTTGAAAAGTACCATCAGCATTTCATTGAGCACCTTCATGAGAGCACCCTTGTTATTTTGTGGTGCATTCCATCCTTCCCCATTGCCTCTTCATCCTGTATCTTATCGTGTACTGCGATGACTCTCTCTCTCTCTCTCTCTCTTATGAGAAAGAAGTACCATCTACTGCAGTAACTTTTATGACCTTTTATCAGAAATGTGACCTGTCACCTACTCCCAGCATAGTACTTATAAATCAAAAGTATTTGTACAATATGTCTGCTTTCATTTGGCCCTTTTACACAATTTCATCTCTGCTTCCTTGAGATTCTTATTTTGTATAAACTATTATTATTTTTAATTTTTATTTTTGTTTACATATCTAAAGAATGTTTTGTGCCTCTTATGTTCTCAAGCCAGAAAAGTTATCTTCAGTATATGCCTTGGCACTTGTACTGTAAAAACTTTGACTCCTTCCCTTTCTTTGTCCTGGTAAATCATCTCAATCACCTCATTCTATGTTGCTCTGCATGTGTGAAAGGATGACATAGAGAAAACTACTACTAGAAATGTTGTTGTGCACATTTGTTTATCATTGCACCTTCATCCCACGATCATGCAGACCCCCCTCACTTGCACTCTCACGGTGGCACATTGCTCACTTAAATAGTGCTAAACATGGCCAAATGCCACACCAGTGAGAAGAGGAGCCTGTCCAAACACATGGCATGAATCCCACCACCCCAAAACAACACTCAGGAAGGAATTGACACTACACTGATAGCAAAATGTAGTACATGGAGAAGTCTGTGACTTTTCAAAACAAGCAATCATGTATACTACAGTAGGTTACTGCAAAACCAATTACATTAATCTATATTACGGCAACACTCAATCAAAAAAAAAAACAGGCACTGAAGAAACAAAAACAAGTGACACTGACATGAAATTTTTAGATGGCATCTCAGTCAGTAGAACTGAAACCTGATTGAAATAAATTATCCTACAATATGTGACATTAGTAGAATGGCTGTCTCAATTATTTCACTGACACTGCACCCCCCACCCTCCCCACCACTCTTCACAAGGTGTCACTTTCTAACTACACTACTCCTATTACCTGTGGCAATGAAAGCAATTTATGAGGGGATTAGCAGTCAAATGAAATGCAATTTCAGGCAAATGACAACTAAGAGGCACTGAATGGGAGAGACAAGTGTCTGGAGGACACTAGCTGACAGGAATTAAGAAATACAAAGCTAATAAAAACAAGCCTCACATTGCTTTCACAGATTACATATTTATTTAATTTTATAATTGTCATCAGAATTTACAAAATGCAGCATGGTGTCAGGCACAAAGTAGTAAAAAATGTGAGGCATTCAAATGCTCTACAACCTGATGAGCTGCAAAACCATTACACAAACAAATACACCCGGGGAAACACACACACACATACACACACACCCGCACACATTGAGCCAGTCATCTGAACCATGAACCACATAAATATTTATACTAAACTTTATTTTACATGCCCAGGAAAGCAGATGAACCCAACAAATGTTCTCCTATGAGTGTCAGTACTGGACTGCATATTGTACTGTCATAACAACTCATACAGGAAACTGCATCTTGCTTCCCATGGCTGGATGAGTTCAAATTTATACTTCTTTGAGAAACATAAAGCTACACATTTGAAAGAAAAAAAAACATAAACAATGGCTACACATAACTATTAGGGGGCAAGTCTCTAAGAAGCAGAATATTTAAAGAAGAGGAAGCAGCAGTCTGCATCAGTCATTAAAAACAGAGAAAGGCTGCTCAGAAACAATAAATGTTAAAACTGTCAATTGCTCAGTCACAGAGCCATGTGCAAAGCCGGCGGCTGAAGGAAATTTATGACTCGAATCACTAATTTAAAAAAAAATTGTAAAAACTGTGAATAAAGGCCATGGAACAAGTTAGGAACTTCGTAGCAAGAAAATGGAATGTCCAATTTTGGTTGCACAAGGTCAATAAAATTATGCAACAACAAGCACTACTACCTGATCAATTCAATATCTCAGATTTCAGATTGCATGGTGTATTTCTACAAATACAAAATTGAAAGTCAGAGGAAATGCAACCAGGGACAGTGTCACATGGCACGTTTTAACAGAAGATGAGGGGGATTCAATTAATTAAGGACATACCACATTACCTCATGCCACACGCTGAATACCGCATGCCACACTACCAACTACTGCATTAAGGAGACATAGTTCAGTGTATCATGCATACCAAGTTATACCTTGGCAATGTTACACTTTTCTGTAACAAGCAATGTAGATAGATAGATAGATAGATAGATAGATAGATAGATAGGCAGATAGATAGATAGATAGATAGATAGATAGATAGATAATAGATAGATAGATAGAGACAGAGATAGATAGATAGAGACAGAGATAGACAGAGCAGGGGATCACTGTCTCACTTCTTCAGCTAAAGCTAGCAACACGACTCTAGCTGTGGCTTCAGAATTCAAGAAAGTCTCACTGTTCTCATGCTGAGAACTTGGGTGAATGGCTCCTCTTACTAAGCTGAGCACCCAGAATTGTGGGTGCCCAGAAATGATATTTCCAGTGCAATTTTCAAACAACAAACACCACAATCTAGCTGAACTAGTCCCATTTACTGTATCTAAGTTCAGGCACTGTTTTTTTTTGAAAATACATCTTTTTCATGCATTTTAAATGTCTGTGAGTTAAGAAAAAAAAACAAAATGTTGGCTGCCATGATAGTTTTTTCTCATCTCATAACAAATAAATCATGAAAATAAGCACTCACGATCAGTGTTCTTTACCGGTCCAGCTTAACGGTTAAAAAATTCTTATAATTCTGGAACAGTATAATATTTTTTTCCCAAGACCTTTGAAAGACACTACCTTGGCACGGGCTGCTTCTACCCTGAAAGTGTTGTGAAAAAATTCTCCACCATCTAGGTCATGTGTGACAACAAGAAAAAAAAAAACACATTAAATATAGGAAACCAAACACCTTTTGTTTGGCATTCTGCATCCTAAAAACTGAACAAGATGCCATCACAAAACATTTTCACATCTCAAGACTCTGCCAGCCTGCCTGTGCATGCCAAATTCTGGGCTATTTTGTTGAATGCCACCAAAGTTAGTAATGTACAAAAATTGTGCTTTACATTAAACATCCTACTCAACCATAACTGTAGGGGATCTATTATGCCCCTATAATATAATGTAATGTAGTGGTTCTTGTGGTTCTTGACTGACTCCACTTCAAACTGGTCCTTCTTTTATCACTGTTTCTTATCACCAGTAGAGCTTTGCTGGTTAAAGTTAAAAAAAATATATATAAGAGGGCAAAAGTGAGGAAATTTGGTGTTAGATTTGAAAGCCCCCTTGGCCCCCCCAGCCCACCACCCAACCGGCATAGGGATGTGTGTTTGGTTCATTGACTCCAACACTCAACCCATCACATGTGTGAAGAAGCAATCCATTTCCATCTTGTGTTTGCGTTGCTGTTCCCGTTATTATGTCACAAAACATCACATGGTGGGAGTGCGTGGCCCCGCACTCTTGCCGCTGCATTACATTCACAGTGACAAAAGCAGGGAAAATTGGTGTTAGGGTTGAAAGCCCCCTTGAACCCCCCAGTCCACCCCCAAACTGGATATTAGGGTGTGCATTGGGGTCGTTGGTCCTAACTCTCACCCCATTCTCCTATACCTCTGCTTCTTCACACATGTAATGGGGTGAGAGTTTGGGCTGATGACCCAAATGTGCACTCTGATGCTGGTTGGGGGGTGTACTGGGGGGTCCAAGGGGGGCTTTGAACCCTAACACCAAATTTCCACACTTTTGTTGCTGTGGAACAACCTAATGCATTAAATGGATTTTTTGTCTCTAATATATATATATATATATATATATATATATATATATATATATATATATATATGCCACTATAATTAGGGTGGAGTACCCCATTTAAGGTTAAACTCTGAAATTAGGCAACTTAATAACTTTACCACTGTTTGATGGATGTACCTGAAATTTGGCATGCATGGAGTGGTGCCATAGCTCTCTGGATCTGTCAAGTTTTGTAACAGTCAGATATACAGTTGTGGAATGACATATCACTGAAGAATGTGGCAATTATGCATTTTTGTGCATTCTTTGCTCACGCCTACAGATCTCACGGTCTGTGCGATGGGTCTGAAGCCTTCAGAGAACACGCTGCAAGGGTCCCTGATGTGCCTTTTGAAGAACTAGTGAAAAAATATTAAATGATTCAAAAGTTATTCAAAAAACAAGTTTCCAATTATAGTCAATGCGAAAAGTTAACAAAAAGTTCAACAGTGTGGCAAATGCAGTTTTTAGTGTTGCAAATGACCCCTGTAGTGTTGCAAATCCACCATCTTGTTTTCAGTTGGTGGTCACAGAAATGCTTGGCATTTAAATGTGTGACCCTCTATGGACACAATTCTTGCTGTGTTTACCTAGTCGAGTCCTGAGGATGCTAGCCATGTCTTTTTTTGGGAGATTAAACACCCCAGAAACATGTTTTTAAACAGTAGTGTCACAAAGTAGTGTCGCACATTCGACACTTTCGTAATTTTTTTGCGAAAATATCACAAATCACGACACTACTTTGCAACACTATGCCCAAAAAGAATAGGAAATCTTTGCCACCCTGCTGCAAAAGAATGGTTTTGTCTTTTGGGCTGAAATGTTGGGGAAAAAAAGTCAAGATCCCACAGATGTGCCCTTTAGTAGTTTGCTGGCAAAATATTAAAGGGCTGCAAAGTTACGGCACTCCGAAGTTGACGATTTGTCCCATAGGCTAACATTACATCATCTGCTGTGCCTTTCAGGGCCCATATCTCAAAAACACTTTGAGATATGGACTTTTTGTCAGAAAAATACTTAGCCCCCTCCTAGGGGGCAAAGTGCAAAACTAGTCAGAAAAGTCATAAATAATGTGAGATTTAAATTTTTTTCTACGTCGTACTGTTTCTGAGATATGAGCAATTTAGTATTCCAAGTGTTCATTTTCTGCTCCAAGGCCCACTACTATGCATACTTTCTTCGCATTCACTGTGCTTCTGAATGCAGCTTTTGGGGAAAAAAACAGTGCGTGTTTCCTTTACTGTCACAGTTAGCACTTCCACTTGCATTTCCATAACCATTTGTGTTACCGTTACCGTTTACATCACCGTATGTATTACCCTTTGCATTTGCATTACTGTTAACATTTGCATTTCCATTACTGTTTTTGTTTGCTTTTCCTTTTGTGTCACCGTGTGCATTACCATTTGTGTTTGTGCACGCACTTCCGTTTGCGTTTCTATTTACGTTTGTGTTTCCTTTGGCGTCATCATTGGTGTTATCATCAGTGTTTGCATTTCCAATTGTGTTACCAAGACCGTGCGAGTAATGATTAGCATTTGCATACGCACTTGCATTTGCGTTTCCGTTTGTGTTACTGTTCCCTTTGCTGTCATCGCTGGTATTACCATAACCTTTTGCATTTCCAATTGCGTTACCATTACTGTTTGCACCTTCATCACCATTTGTGTTTTTGTTGGCCTTAGCGTTTGCATTTTCGGTAGCATTTCCATTGTCAATTTCATTACTGTTTCCTTCTGCATTGCCATTGCCATTACTTTTTGCATTTCTGTTTGCGTTTCTGTTACCGTTTGCATTTTTGTTACCGTTTGCATTTCCATTAGCATTTCTGTTACCCTTTTTGTTAATGTTTGCATTTCTGTTGCTGTGAGGGTTTGTTTTACTGTTTGCATTACCATTTTTGTCTTCATTACCATTTGCGTTTCTCTTACCATTTGCGTTATCATGTACATTTGTGGTTCCATGTGCGTTACCATTTATACTTGTATTTCTGTTACAGTTAGCATTACTATTTTATTTTACCTCACTGGTTCCATCACTGTTTGTGTTACCATTACCATTTGTGTTTTGCATTTGCGTAGTGCAGTGCAACATATTATGTTTTACCTATTTTCTGCACTGTCTTCTGTGACACATAGCACAGCCAGTATGTGGTTGATTGGTTTGACAGTGGGCTGGAAGAAAGAACTCTCTTCAAGGAACATGGCAGTTTTAGTTTGGTGAAAACATTTTGTTCCATTCCAGAGTTATGGTCATTTCAAGTTGGATTGCTTCGCAGTCTGCCATTTTTGTGCATTTTCAGCCATTACCAATTTTCATTTCAGTCTGTCATACAGTTTTTGCACAGTGAAGTGACAAAAAAATCACTTGTTGGGCCCTGCGCTTCTATCACCACATTCCATTCACTATTTATAGTGCACATTTTCAAAAAGAAGGGAAATTCATGGCAAAAATCTCTGTTTAATGCATCAGTTATGTTTGTTCCACAACAACAAAAGCACATTCCCCCACCACACACACACACACACACACCCCACACACACACACACACACACACACATATACATGAAAGTAGGGGAAGGACCAAGGCAACACAACCAATCATACACAACCAGCAGCAGCTAACAGGAATAACATACAACTATGTAAACTATGAAACCACATACCCATGCTTCCATCGGGCTGTGGCATGGGGTTGTCACTGCTAACTCTCATCCTGGACATTCCACACACTGCTAAGCACACATCACTACAGACAACTGGGCATCTTGGGCCACATGCTGCCACCAATGCATAACACACACTACACATATGGTATTTTGAGGTTCACAAGATCCAAAACAGAATTTTGCACATCCCCTAAAATACTTTCACAAATCACTTTTGCAAATCCGAAAATGTCGTGCTATGACACTTTCATGTTTGCAAAAGCATTTTATGACAGTATGCTCCTAATGACTGAACATCTTTGCCCTCATCCTCCAAGCAAACGGTTGGGTCCTTTGGGCTGAAATTTGCAAGGTGGCAAGACCTGGTTCCACAGATGTGCTTTTATTGTGCTATTGTGCTAAACAACTTAAAGATTACAAAGTTACACTGTTCCAGAATTTAGCAATTTGCCATAGACTAACATTGCAGTGGCCATGATGCCTTTCGACACCCATATGTTGAAAACAAAGCGAGGTACACCATTTTCACTACTGCCACATTGGTTCACCTTTATGTGAACTAACCTCAAAGAACAACTTTTTTTTATAATTCAAAGTTTATTCACCACATTTTCCACGTTACAGGAGGCAGTAATGAACACTTGACATAGGATTCACAAAACAAATCTAATCATACTGCCCTAACCTTTCCCACCCCCGCCCGACAGCAGTTCATTCTAGCAGTGTTATCACCTGCTAACTACCCATACCAAGAGTAATTAAGGTGGTAACCTCGGCTACACACTACTTCATAGCCACCGTAATTAAAGTATGAAGGGGATCCCAGATATCCTTATACCTATGTAATCTGTTTTGAAGGCCAGCAATAGCCTTTTCTGTAAGTATATTTGCTATGATCTCATGGAGCCACTCCTGATATGTTGGGCCGGTCCTTTCCTTCCAACGCCTGAGAATGACTTTTTTAACTGAGAGCACCACCATAGATATGTGAAATCTCTGAATTTTAACCTTTATGGAGGAGAGATCCTCCAACAGGCAAATATCTGGTGTAAAATAGTCCTGTAGACCCAATAAAGGATCCATATTGGTTTTTATTTGCTCCCATAATGATGCTATCCGGGGGCAAGACCAGAAAAAATGGAAAAGTGATCCTGTATCCTGGGAACACTTATTACACCTATCAGTATCAAGAAGGCCCCATTTCACCAGTTTAGTTGGGGTATAGTATAAATTATGCAAGATATGGAACTGCATGAGACGTAATCTATCTTGGGATACATATTTATGACAGTACATCCAGAGGATGGGCCACTTAAAAGTATAATGGGGTAAAAATGAAACCCAGAAGTTGGTGGGGCCACCACCACGTTCAAACCTCCTTCAGAATAAGACTTGATAAATCTTAGAAATCACACCAGAAGAGACTAGTAAAGGGGAAAGTTCAGATACCAATGCAAAGGTCAGTGGATGGGGTGGAGTGGACCCAAAGACCGTGGTTAGCAAGTGTCTTATTTGAAACACTTTAAAAGTCTGAGACTCAGGTATTTTGAACTTGTGCATGAACTGTGAAAATGAGAGCCACTCACCAACTTCATCCAGAAATGAAGTTACTATCCCCTCTCCTAAGTGAGGGAACCATTAATGGGAAATTTTCTGTTTATTTATAGTGAAAGCCGGGGAATTCCAAATAGATTGAGCAAGATCATTACTTTGATTGTAACAAAGGAAAGAGCACAATTGCGAACGTACTCTTAGTGAGGTCATGATAGTGGGACATTTATTAATATCTTGCATCTGAGAAATTTTTAGATAGAGTATAGTCAGGGGGTCCATGTTCATAGATTGGAAAAAATCTAATTCAATCTTAAGCCAAACCAGGTTCATGTTATCTGGACCCGGTCTTACCCATCTCAGGTATTTAGCCAAATGACTAGCCCAGTAGTAGAAGGGCAAGTAAGGAATCTGCAACCCCCCCCATTCTTAGGTGCAGCTAACTTGTGGTATTCCAGCCTGGAAGTCTTATTCGACCAAATAAACTTGGTAAAGAGTTTATGTGTTTTCTGAAACCAACTTAGGGGGACGAATGAATTAAGATGTGACAAAGGATAAAATAAACAGGGAAACACATTCATCTTAATAATATTAATACGACCCATAAAGATAACAGGAGTTTATCCCATCTCTCTAAATCTTGAGTGATCCCCTGCAGAAGGCGGTCCAGGTTCTCCTTAAACCACAAGGAGTGATTACACATTAATTTCATGCCTAAATATTTGATAGCCCGGGGTGACCAGCATAGTCCCAGAGAAATAATGTCAGTCTTCAAGACTTTATGGTTAAGAGGGAGAAAAGATGTCTTATTGGGATTTAACTTATAATTCGAGAAACTACTAAATCTATCAACCTCCCTTAGCATATTTGGGATAGATATTAATGGATTAGCCAAATGTAGGAGAAGGTCATCAGTGTACACTGTTACTTTCACTACCTCATTCCTAATGGGAATACCTTGTATCCCTTCATTGTTGAGAATATGTTGAATAAGGGGTTCCAGGTAAAGACTGAAAAGTAATGGAGAGAGAGGGCATCCCTGCCTCATTCCTGACTGCAGTGTAAAAGACTTGGAGAAGGTTCCATTCCCTGAAATCCTCACTGTAGGAGACTGGTAAATTGCCCTAATCCAATCTATGAACATGGATGAGAATCCAAATGCCTTGAAGGCTTGAAAAAGGAAAGTCCAGTTAACCCGATCAAATGCCTTCTTGGCATCCAGGGAGACCAACCCAGCAGGATATATGGCATCCCTGGACTCCAAGAAGACACGGGAGTGAGTACACAGGTGATCTGAAGATGCACGTCCTCTCATAAATCCCACTTGAGACATACTTACAAGATTCGGAAGAACCAGGGTTAGTCTATCTGCCATTATCTTCAAGAGAATTTTGACATCTTGATTCAGCAAAGATATTGGCCTATACTGTAGCTCTAAACCATTTCTGGGTCTTTGTCCAGTTTAGGTAACAAAACTATCAATGCCTCAAACAGATGTGCATCTGCCACCTCTCCAGACAAAATATGCAAACAGAGCCGATGCAACAAAGGAAGTAGTTGCTCCGTACAAGCTTTATAAAATAAGGCCGAAAACCCATCTGGACTAGGGACTTTGCCCATAGGCAAGTCCTTTATAACAGTTGCTATGTGTGATAAAGGGGACGATATGAATTTCTTTTGAGAGTCAGATAGTGACGGAAGATGAGCGTCCTTGAGATACTCATCCAGATTTTGAATGGGTGGAGGACTATCCATGTCCCTATACAATTGTTCGTAAAAGGTAGCAAATTCCTGGACTATCTCTGAGTGAGTTACCTTCAGGGTCCCGTCAGACTGAGACTTTATTAGGGGGATAAATCTTGCTGATTCTTGTTGTTTTAAACGTAGAGCCAACAGGCGCCCCGCTTTTTCCCCTTGATCTGTAAAACTGGCCTTTGTATGGATTATTGCCAACTCAGCCTTTTCTCTTAACATTCCCAGATACTTATCTTTATATATTAGTAACTTCTGTGACTCCTCTTGAGAAATTATATCTGGGTGTATACTTTCTAACACTCGTATCTGAGACAATAAAAAGAGTAACTCCTTTTCCTGTGCCCTCTTCCTCCATGTAGCTAGGCTAATGAGAATACCCCTTATATAAGCTTTAAAGGCTCCCCATAAAATGTCCGGTCTTGCACTATCTATTGGGTTGGTGGAAAAGAAAAACTCTATCTGTTCCTTCACCTCTCTTCTATACTTTTCATCTTTTAGTAATTGTTCATTTAATTTCCATCTGGTCTCTCTTTTGGGGATATTAAGAAAAGTCAAATTACCCAAGACTAAAGAATGATCCGATGTTGGACCCGGTTGGATCGAGGTGGATAGAACCCCTGGCAAAAGCTCATGAGAAACTAATAGGTAATCAATGCGAGATTGCATGCCATGAACTGGTGAGCAATAAGTGTATTCCCTAATATTAGGATGTGTGACCCTCCAGACATTGCACAATCAGCACTGATCCATCATCTCCTTAAAGGCCCTGTGTCCAGGTGTCGATCCCCTCAACCCAGTGCTTGATCTATCCAGATTCGGATCCAAAACTAAATTAAAATCTCCCCCTAATATAATTGGAATAGGGAGTATAGGAAGAATCGTGGAAATCAATTTCATAAAAAAAGAGGGATCGTCTGTGTTAGGACCGTATATGCTACCTAAAACCAATGGCATGGCCCAAATAGTGCCCTGCACCAAGACATATCTGCCTTCTGAATCCTTAAATACCTGAGAAGGGACAAATGGGATATTTCTGTTAATCAGGATCATGACCCACAACTATTGGTTTCCTGAAGCATGAAAAATTTACCTATCTGTTGTCTTCGGTTGTAATACTGGAATCCACTAAATGAGATTCTTGTATGAATGATATCTGGGCACGTAACAAACTCAGGTGTTTAAGTACCTGATATTGTTTCAGTTTTTTCCTGATCTCCTTCACATTCCACGTAGCAATATTAATATTCTGAGCCATCTATTATATCAGATATAACCCAGATAAAATATCTAACATATCCTGCAATCATGTAACAGGTGATTCTACTCTTCTGAATCTACTGTGCTGGTCTCCCACACCCCATTGAACTCCTGTCCCTCCCCACCCCGATTACCCTCGAACAATTCACATCATCCGTAACTCCAAAACATAATCCAAAACCATCCACCCAAACTCCTCTTATCGTTAACAACGTTCATCAGTGCTCCATTTACTCCTCCCCAGCCTCCAGAAAAGCCATCCCCAAACCTTGTATTCTTTATAATACGTTCCCCTTTTGAAATGCTAGTTATAAATGAGGAGAAAGAATGCAACATCCCTACTATACAAGCCCTTGTATCTACACGCCTCTCCTAATGAGGGCCATTGGGAATAAGCCAATATCAATAAAACATTGCCCCCAGTAACATCACGGCTTACAAGGGCATATGGCTTGTTGAGTGTGATAAGGTGCCTCGTGGCGCAAAATCAGGAAGTTGGCCTTAGCTGAACATAATATGCACTGAGGAGGCCTTCATCTCAGCAGGCTCTCCAGCCCTATAGGGACAAGCCCTCAATCCTCTCCTTCCAGTTTCTGCACTTTTGCCCCAGTAAATCCCAGCTTATCTCCTACTTTAGGAGCCCTTGGTACTTAACACGCATGGAGCACAAGCTCCCTCCTGTGTTATAAGTTTGCAACAGCACCCTGATGCCTTACAAAGGGAAGGGACATCTCAGCCCTTGTAATTGGATTTCCCAAAAGGTTAAAACCTTCCATCAAACCCTTCCTTACTAAACTCCCACAGGAGAGGGGGAGACCAGATGTTGCTAAATAGGCATTGTTTTCTGCCAATTCGAAAACTAGCGAGAAATCGCTTGATTACTTGAGACCCCAGACCCAGACAAAATGAGCAGGACTATGCTTCCATGATTGGAACACTTAGAAAACCAAAGGGCCTGAAACCCCAGACCCAGACAAGACAAGACAAGTAAGAGCATACATCCACAACTAGATCACTGTAAAAAGAAAAGGAAAGTCCTTTCTTCCTCATATTCAGGCTGAAGTGAGAGTCCAAGAATGTGTAACTGTTGCTTTCCAGAAGATCCCTTTACATGAGTACCCAGTCTTCTCAAAACGGTTCTCATCTTGTCAAGAGAGCCCTAAGACCTTTCATGTGTCCCTGAAGAGATCTGGTAGTGCTAATTTTAAACCAGCAAACACTGCCTCCAGATCTTCATAGGTAGCCCAGGAACCAGCCACCAGCACCTGTAGCCTGGCTGGGTATCCCATAAGAAATTTAAGTCCAGCCGCAATAATTTTTGAAACAACAGGATGAAAAGCCACTGGCTTCAAATGGACTGAACCGGGATATTTTGTAATATTCTTAACTTGCTCCCAGCGAACTTCTAGAGTTCTCTCACTTTGTACAGGAAATGTTGTTGTTCCAAAAAATTTAAGAAACAACAAATTATAGGTCGGGGCATTGCTCCGGGAGGGGGCTTGGGTCTTAATGACCTGTGGGCTCTCTTGATGATATATTTAGCCCCAAATGGTGAAGGGCCTGCAATCTTCTCGACCAACTTCTGGATAAAAGCTATGGTATTCTGGCCCTCTTCTCCCTCCCTCTGGTAACCCGAGGATCACAACATTATTTCTCCGGCTATGACCTTCAAGGTCTTCAATCTTGACCTCAAATCTAGACAGTTTCTGATGCATTGATGCCATATCAGGCTTGAACCTCTCGACTTGTTTCTCTAAAGAGAAGATCCTAGTTGTGTTGTCTGAGGTAGCAAGGGTAATTTCTTCTATTTTTCTTGTGACTTCATTTTTGATGCCATCTCCTTGATCTCATCTCTGAAAGGTTTAAATTCCTCCAGAAATCTAGTCAATGTGAGTGGCTCCTGATCCACCCTGGATTCAGAATGTCTCCCTTTTCTGTTTCCACTCGAGGCCGGGATTTTTTGAGGCCTCCTCTGGTGTGACTGGCGGGGTGTGCTTCTGCTGTTGTTTTCATGTAAATGTCCATTCTCTCTCAAAATCGCCCTGCAAGACACACAAAGTTGTAGGGAACCAGAATAACTCAAAATTAGAGGTTTAGAGATCGAGAAAGTATACCAGAAAGTGAAAATATAGAGATGGGAGGCTGGAGCTATACAGGGGAGTGACTATCCGGTAGCTTGCATCACGTGGTCCCCATCAGAACAACTTTGTTAATAATGTATGATATCTGAAGTTGGATTTCTCCACTTTCTACAGTAACACAGGTATACACCTCCTGCTGGATCTGTGTTATTGGTTGTGTTGCCTTGGTCCTTCCCCTACTTGCATCTATGTGTGTGTGTGTGTGTGTGTGTGTGTGTGTGTGTGTGTGTGTGGTGGTGGGGGTGGGGGGAATGAGCAGTTAGGGTTTTCAACCCTAACACCATATTTCCTCACTTTTGTCACTGTGGAACAACCCTAACTGATACATTAAACTGGTTTTTTTGCCATGAATATATATATATATATATATATATATATATATTATATGTATGGTGGCACCACTATAGTTAGGGCTGTGTGGCCAGTTACATACTAAAGTCAAAAGTTTGGACGTTGAGAACTTTGGACCCATTCAATAGATTTGCCTGAAATTTGGAACACATTGGGGCACACTAGATCTCTTGATTTTCCAAATTGTGCTTGTGTCAGAATACTGGTCTTTGTGTATAAAAGCACTGAAAAATGCAAAATTATCCACTTTTGGAGCCACCTTTTGGCATTCTAAATGTGGTCTTGCATGGCCATTGTGTGGTGTGCCACTCTGCAAGATGTCTCATTTGAAAGAAGTTTGGTGGCCGAACATGCCGCTTTTTGTTTGGTGAAAAAATATTAAGGCATTCAAAAGTTATGGCACTTTTAAATTCTCATTATTAGTCAATGGGAAAATTTATATGTATATCTTGCTATCAAAGAATTGGGGTTCTGGCCATCTTAGCCCACTTGGCAGTCAAAGAATTTGCAGCCTTATGGTTCAAGAATCTTTGTTCCTGAAGAATTTCAAAAATGCTTTGAACCGCGACGTCCCCAATCTTGTTTTCAGTTTTCCAATCATATAAAAACAAATATCTTGGATCAGGGGTCACTTCTTAAGTAAAACTTTGATGGGATTTACTCAGGGGACCCCGACCTATCGAGTCATAGCTTTGGCTGCATCGAAATCGGTCCAAAAATAGAGTTTTTAGCTTTTAAATTCTTTGTTTGCTGCTTGCTAACGATCTTTGATCGCGAGATGACAAATTCTTTGTTCGTGAGAATCTTTGATCATGATCTTGCATCGCAAGTGAGGGACGAGATGGCCAGATGAATAAAATCAATTTACTCAGCCCAGGGGTGTGGTAGGAAGTCAAACGAGGGTGGGTTTTACTCAGGGGACTTTGTTCTGATGAATCATGCTGGTGGGTTTCCGCTATTATGTATATTTAGTAAATTTGAAGAGTTTTAATTCTTTGATTATGACTCTGCAAATTCTTTGATCGCGAGATTCTTTGATCACGATCATGCATTGTGAGCAAGGGATGAGATGGCCCAATTAAAAAAACAATTTTCTCAGCCCAGGCGTGTCGAAGGAAGTCAAATGAGGGTGAATTGTACTCAGGGGGCTTCGTGCTGTCGAGTCATGGTGGTGGTTTAACTCAATTCTCAGAAATTTTAGATTTTTATGGTTTTTCAATCTTTGTTCATAAGGCTACAAATTCTTTGATCATGAGCCAGCAAATTGTGTGATCATGAGATTCTTTGGTCATCATCTTTGATCGTGAGAGAGGGTCAAGATGGCCAGATTTCTCCAATGCAATAGATAGGGAAATGTCACCAATGTTTACCATTCAATATCTTGGGAACGGTTTGGTCTTTCAACTTGAAATTTGGAGGGTGTTCACAGCATGTCTTGTGGGTGAAAATTGCAGTGCTAAAGTATTGTTTAATGTTTACTGGATTGAGTATGTTGCAATCTAAAACACATATTGCAAGAAGCTCTGTACAAGCTGCTGTCAATAGGTAGTGCACATGTCAACAAGATACAATTTTGATAGTAATTGCCCCCATTTTGAGATAACCTTTATAGATGCCCCCCACATGGCAGTTCACAGCAAGTGGCACTTGTACATGTATGGATAGAGGCACAGAGGCCTACCACCTTCTCGTTCCAAAAGCTGCAGTGATTGGCCCCATAGAGGTATAGACAATCTTTGTACTGGAGATGCTGCATTACAAAATGATGCTCAGAGTGCATTGTCATAATTGCAACTTCTCTCCTAAGGCCTGAGTCAGTGACTGGGAATGGAATGAATGAGTTTAGAATACTTGATACTATTGTGGATGGCACCCATGTGCATCTGTACCACAACACACTGGATTTGTGGTTTGTTGTTTTGTGTGTTAGCTATTAAGGGTAGCTTGGCATGGGGCTCACTTGCAATGTGTGTTGTGACATACAACCATGTCTGGTGAACTGTGGGTGCATGTGGGAAGTATGCAGAATCTGGATCATAGATTGCAAGAACTTGTACACTAAGCTGTTCTCAATAGGCAGTCCACACATCCATAAGAGACTAGACAGATTGCAAGTGCCCTCTATTGCAAGCTAAGCTCAGTAGGTGCAAGTGGATTTCCACATGTAGAGATAGAGCCACAGAGGTCTACCGACCTACTCATTTAAAAATGTGCAATGACTGCCCTCATAGAGGTAGTGACAGTCTTAGTATTGGAGATGTTGCACTGCAAAATGGTGCTCAGAGTGCACTCTCATCATCGTACGTTCTCCCCTAAACCCCCCACCCCCTCAGTTAGTGAGTGGGAATAGACCAAATAAGTTGAGAACACCTGATACTATTGTGGCACAACAACCATGCACCATCTGCACTATGACACACACCACATACTGGATTTGTTGTCGGTTGTTGTGTGGGTCAGGTATTGAGGGTATCTTGGAATGGGACACACTTGAAATGTGTGTTCTGACATGCAAACAGGTCTGGTGAGGTGTGGGTGCATGTGGCAAGTATGTAGAATCTGGAATACAAATTGCAAGAACCTGCATGACTGGTTGTGGTGGATAGATAGTACATGTGTCCACAACTCACCGCAGAAATTGCAAGTGCCACCCATTGTGAGCTGGGCTCAATATGTGGGACAGATGGCAAGTCACAGCAAGAGACACCTCCACGTGTATGCATAGAGGCAGAGAGGGCAATTAACCTCCTTTCTGTGAAATCTTCACTGACTGGATCCTAAGTGTAGTCACAGACTCAGCACTAGAGATGCTGAATTGCAGATTGATCCTCAGTGTACACTGTTATCTTCACACTTTTTCCCACTAATCTGTGACATGGTGAGTGGGAGTGGAACAAATAACTTGACAACAATTGATTCTATTGTGACTCTGAACCCATGTGACATCTGTAACAGCATACACTTAGCTAGGTGTCTGCCCTGCCACCCCAGGAGATCTTCTCTCTAGTGTTCTACTTTCTGTATTGTGACTTTGCACTTATCTGAGATCTGTTCCATGAGACAGTTACTTAGGTGTCTGTGCCACCTCTCCCTCTGCCACCCTTGCTGACCATTTGTAAGAGGTGGTGTTGCTACTGTTCTACTTAGTCTGCATTCTGAGTGCAATGCAGCAACAGTGCAATAGAAAACATGGTGATCAATATTAGAAGCACATAACAGTAACTGCATGAAAATAAAACTCAGGGGACATAGAATTAGTTTAACAATTAATTTATTATTTAAATAGTATTTATATATATATATATATATATATATATATATATATATATATATATATATATATATATTATGTAGAGGAGCCATCTGCATGTTAAACCTAAACTTTTGCACCTTAATAAATTTGCAACTGTTCAATGGATTTACCTGAAATTTGGAATATACGATCAACAACCATAGATCTTGGGATCTGCCAACTTTTGTACTGTTCATGTATACGGCTACGGAGTTATTAAGCATGATCTGCGACACATTTACGCTTTTTGAAATTCTTTGGTCATCTGTAGAGGTCATACGGTTTGCATGACCAGTCCAAAATCTTCAGGAAACATGTGGCTGGGGTCCCCTATGTGCCTTTTGAAGGTTTCGTGAAAAAATAAATGGTTCAAAAATTATTCAAAAAACAAGTTCCCATTATAAGTCAATGGGAAAAGTTAATAAAAAGTTTGACAGTGTCGCAAATGCAGTTTTTACTTTCACAAATGTCCCTTTTACTGTTGCAAATCCGCCATTTTGTTTTCAGTTGGCCATCAGAAAAATGCTTAGCATTTAAATTTGGGACCCTCTAGCAACCTATTTTTTTTTGTATTCACCTAGTCGGACCCTGAGGATGCTAGGCATGTCTTTATTTTGGGGTAAAATACCCCAGAAATATGTTTTTTAAATTTCTGGAAAAAGTATTTTTGCAAAGTACTTTCACACTTGCAACAGTGTAGAATGATTTTGCGAAAGCTTTCGAAAAGTTCGACAGTACTTTTCCAGGCTGTGTGAGAATGACAGCAATTCTTTGCCAACCTGCTGCAAAAGAATGGTTTGGTCTTTTGGGCTGAAATTTGGAGGGAACACAGCCAACATCTCACAGATGTGCCTTTCAGTGTTTCAGTGAAAAAAATATTATTTATGGGGCAGCAAAGTCACGGCATTCCAAAGTTGGCACTTTTCCCCATAGGATAACATTATGGCATCCGAAGCATTACAGGAATCCTTTGCCGCCCTGCTGCAAAATAAGAGTTTGGTCTTTTGGGCTGAAATTTGGATGGAACAAAGTCAACATCACACAGATGTGCCTTTTGTTGGTTTGGTGAAAAAATATTACAGGGAGCCAAAGTTATGGCACTCCAAACTTCTCTTTTTTTCCCATAGGATAACATTATGGCATTTGCCATGCCTTTCAGGGCCAGTATCTCGGAAACGGTGCGAGATAGGGACTTTTCTTCAGAAAATTACTGAGCCCCTTAATGGGGGCTGAGTACAAAACTAGCCAGGAAAGTCATAAATCATATGACTTTTAATTTTTTTTTCTATGTCTTACAGTTCCTGAGATATAAGCAATTTACTACTCCAACTCCTCATTTTCTGCTCCGAGACCCATTATTATGCATACATTCTTTGTACTCACTGTCTTTCTCTATGCAGCTTTTGGAGAAAACTAGCCTGTGAGCTTACATTACTGTTACCCTTACCGCTTCTGTTTGCTGTTCTGTAACCATTTCACTTACTGTTCCCATCTATGGCACCATGAGCTTTACCCTTTGCATTTCCATTTGTGCTTGCATTTGTGTTATTTTAACCATTTCTGTCTACAGTACTGTTTATTGCTCTGTTTCGCTTTATGTCATAATGCGCATTACCATTTGCGTTTGCAGGCACCATGTTACTATGTGACAAGACATTACGTGGTGGGAGCTCGAGGCCCTTTCCCACTGCCACATTACATTCACTATTTCTCATTATACTTCTCAAAAAGAAAGGAAATTAGAGGCAAAAAACTCTGTTTAATGTATACATTAGGGTTGTTCCACAGCGACAAAAGTGAGGAAATTCGGTGTTAGGGTTGAAAGCCCCCCTTGACCCCCCTCACCCACCCCTAACCCGGCATCACAGTGCGCAATGGGTTATGGGTCCTAACTCTCACCCATTCTCCTATACCTCTGCTTCTTCACACATCTGATGGGGTGAGAGTTGGACGACAATGTACCTGATGCCGGTTGGGGGTGTGGGCAGGGTGTCAGGAGGAGCTCCTTCTTCTCAATCTCACTTTTGTCACATAACTAACTCATGTAACATTAAATGGAGTTTTGCCTCTATCTTATATATATATATATATATATATATATATATATATACTGAATTGATTAGTTGCTCTTGGGATGGGCAAAAGAACAATTTGTTAGTTATTTCTGTTATCATTTCTCAGGATGCATTTTATTTGTTGTCATTTGCCTGAGCTGAGATACAGTCTTTGCTTTCTGTTCATACTGTTTTGTTGGCACTCTATGTTAAGAAGTATGAATTTAAACTATTTGAATAGTAGTTTGTATGGGTGTTTATGGTACAGAATATTTTGTTGACAAATGCGATTTTTTCAACATTTATTGCTGAGTTTTATTAGTTATGTGTGCTAACAGTACTTCATTATTACCCTGACTTACCAGTTCTATGTTTATAAAAATGGATGGTAATAAAGTAGTGAATAATGGATGGGGAAAGGTTTGACATGAGAATTTAATACACCGAGTTGTGGTTGCTACATAAGAACCACCGAAGCCTGAGGGTTTATCAACATCCCACAACAAGGGTGTGTGCATCTCATATCATACCCCTCCCATCTTTTATTTTTATAATAACAGACCATCAATTTTTCTCCAGCAGGTTTGTGAGACTGTTTGGCCCTGCCAACATACAGAATGTTGGCCAATGAGGCTAACATACTTTGACTGGCATGGCTCATGAATGTCATAACAACCAGCCAGTTGTTATGGAAAATATCAACCTGTCAGTACATTAAAAATTGCTGACCAGTTATTAATAATTAAATACATGTTTTGAAGATTTAAGTGGTGATATTGTACAACTGGCTAGAATATTGATGATTTACTAACTGAGTTATCTTCAATGGTATTTAATATTTCACTACATGTTCACATGATAAAGTAAGAAATGTTAATGTGTTGGTCATGTTACCATTATTACATTTTCCTACAATATCACATCTGTAGAATTAACATGAGTGGTGTGATAGTTTCTGCATATGGTTGACATCTGAGGAATAATGTTTAGTCAAAAATTTACAATTATATAATGAAGATCAATGTTAGGCTATTGTTCTAGTTTGTGTCAGTTACATGCGTGATTATTTTTTATGTCTGATTTAAGTACCATTGTATCAAATTAGTGATATGTTAATATTTGTTGGCACTATTTATGTTAAAATAGCAGCTATTTATTGTAAGTTAGGTGTTGTAATGTTAAGCAGTTAGAAAGAAATGAAACTATCACAGACATGTGCCACATTTTTTTTGACTTTAGGGTATGGTGAGGGTCCTCATATCAATATTGTTGGTAAAAATGATAATAAATGAGTTTTAGAAGTATTATTTATTTGTTGAACTTGGAAAAAATTCCTCATCTGCCCTCCAAATATATGGACAATCCTGCTACAGCAAGAGCAGACCAATTGTTTGCATTGTACAGCAGAAGTATACAATTGTTGTAAGTATTTAATGATTACTTATGATTTGTATACTTTTGCAGAGATGTATAGAGATTAATTATACTGTGGCAATAGGCCAGAAAACCACATGTATAGATCTCTTTTATCAGGTATTACTTATGTAAATAGTAGCACTTAATGTAATGCAATACCATTAAGCTCACAGAAATATTTTGTTTGGAACAGTGGTCAGGAAACAAAACAAAGATGCAAATTTCTAAGTCTATTGAACTTGTGTACATTCATGTTGAAGCTTAGTATTATATACATATATACAAGTCTGAGCCACATTCATTTCAATTATTTGTCATGTCCAGTGTTGTAAAGGCATAGACTTGTGAGAGATAATGTCATATTCAGTGTTCAGAGTGCAATAACAGTAATAACAAATTCTATCACATTGTTTTCAACAATTTAAGCATACTAGTAGAGATGACACTGTGGTGGTGTAAGCAGTGATACTGTCAATGTGAGTGTGATAGCTACATTTGCCAAGACATAGCTTACTAACTGATGTTGAGTAATATCCAGAGCCCTGAATCTGCTTGGATTTGGCAGAAGTCAAATTAGTAAGTATCATAGTAATGGTCAGTAATGTAGACAACAGGAAAAGGAGTCTGAACTTTACCTGATGTGTGCTATTGAAACAAGTAGGATTCTTAACTGAATATGTTGAGAAAAGTTGTTGCATCTCTGATAAGTGTTTAAATAGGTAAATGAATTTGTCATTGCCATGTAAGATAGTACTGTGACACAAGTGAGTACACAGTAATATGTGCTGTGGCATGTTAAGTTAAGTAAGGCATCTGCAAAAAGATATGACTGACTGGCTATTTATTACAGTTCAATACCCTCAAGTCTACTTGAACAGTAATAATGCCATTTTTTTTTGTTGTGAGTATATCTAATTTGCAAATGCTGAATGTCACAATAGAATGTCTTTGAAATTTGTCTGTGATTAATGAGCAAAACAGTCTTGTTTTGCATCTGAATTATGAGGGTAGCAGATTGATACACAGGGATTTGTGTGCTATAGCTAGCTGCATTGCTGTACTGTTCTGTTACCTTTTTCTATGGCAGAAAAATGTGTTGGTACAGAATGGACTGAGCTGATTTTGTGCAACAAGTGCAACACATTGGTCACCATGGGTGTCATGAGATGCTAGTAGTGTTCGATGAAGTTTGCAACATAAATGAGTATGTGTATTGGTGATCGAGGAAAAAATCTGGCTGGTATATGCAGATGCAATGTTACTTTTGCAGAGGCACTGGTTTACTGATATGCTGTGATGACATATGATCACTGTTTCATACGTTGTACATTATTGGTGCAGCAGAGTATTATGACATATGCATCCTTCAGATTTCTTGGGAGCCTTTCCCTTAGGGTGCATACTGTTTCATTACACTCCACCCATCCCTTTCTGAAACTTCACCACGTGACATAGTGTCCAGAGTGAATGGATAGGCCATGATGGAAGATTATTGCATGGGTGTCAAACTGAGTACCTGAGAACATAGTTCTTCCAGCAATGAAGTGTGAAATTGGTGTTGTGACTTTCATGCCTTGAGAGTTAAAGTGATGTAGTACAATAATAATATATAAGCTTGAATATGTAACTCTCAGAAAGCATACACAAGACCAACCACATCTTTGACAGAGCCAACCAGTTTCTACATTAGCAAATAACTTGCGCAATTTAACAGTTGTCTGTTCAGGGACATGAACAGAGAGCCACAGCATATCCTGTGTTGTTTGTGATTCTTTGTGTCCACATGACAACCATGTGTACTTGGACACATAGTCAACCTTAAAGTGTTGATGCAGATCTATGCCATCATCTGCTAAACTGTTTATTATTCCCATCATGAACTCTGTGACATCTTGTTGTGCATTGTTAGCAAACTTAGATTGTCCGGCATATTGACTAAGAGTTAGTCATAGAGGAGTCAAGCTTTGTAAACTGGGCAGCTCGTCTTGAGTATCTCTTATGACTCTCTTTAATGCCTCTAAGGAAGGTGTTGATGGGCAACAGTTTAACACACTAGCAAACTCAGGGATGTGGAGGAAGTGCTTGCATAGTGCATTTACTGTCAGTTGACTCTGTACTGCTGTCAAATGTTGGCAGTGTGTTGACTCCAATATATTTTTGCAGCAGGGGGATGCAAGCAGTCTCTTAGAGATTGCTGCTTTGTGCAATACTCAGGTGATAACTGGAGTCTTACTATGCTGTCTTTTCAGTTTGTGTCCTTCATCAATTGTAATTGCAGTGACAGATGTGTATTTGGGAACTGGATGGTACAATGTTTGCAATCTGTTAGACTCAACAGTACATTTGTCAACACATATTTTCTTTCTACCAGTTTCACTATTTGTACTCAGACAATTGTCTTGCACAAACGAACAACATAACACATGCCATCATGAATATACCAGTGCCTATATCTATTATAGCTATCAAGGCTGAGCCTTGTGACTTGTGGACCGCAAAGCGCACACAATGAAAACTGTTTCCTTGTCACATATATATCTTTCACAAACTCAAGCAACTGTTACTCTGTCTATTGGTGAATGTTTTTACAGTTGTCAAATTTTATACAACTCCACAGCTGTACCCTGTACATTGTACAGGAACTCTTAGATATCCATGGCTCTGTAGGCCTTGATTGACATCAATTTCTGAGGCATGACACTGCATTTTCCTCTGTGGTAGCACAGCTTCCAGACCAGCTATTCATAAATCATTTGTGAGCTCTTTCAGATGATATACATTCTCTATAATTTGTGATAGGTAATGTCATTCTGGTATCTATGCATCATAGAGTGACAATATACTGCTCTCCTTCATGATGATGTCATTGAATTATGCTCATAAACCTTCAGGAAAGAAATACAACATGTACCACACCTGAACATGTGCAAACATCACAAAAGTCAGAATAGAAGCATTTTTCTTGTGATAATACAGTGTCTTAACATCTCAACCACCATAGGTGTAAGTGCACCAATACACGCATAGAAGCATACTGTAAGACATATCCCTTGTTGTCATGTTCTGAGAGATTCAACGAAAAATGGTTACTCACAATGCATCAATTGTTTTCTTTTCCCCTTCAATGGATGAACTACAAAAACGCCTTTACCACGGGGCTAGCTGAAGGTCTCCAAGAACCGAGAGCTGCTTCCCACCAAAAGCCAGTATCAGTGGTTCTACGATATTTCCTGTAGTGAGATGGATGAACAGTAGAACATTTGAGACCATGCTGATCTCATCAATTATGAGCAAATGCATTTGTCAAACAGTGACATCAGTTCATTGCCAACATATGTTCCTAATCATCCTCTTTCCATACTCGACTGGCAACATGAACAACTATATGGTGTGATACCATCAATGTATAAGCTGCCAATCACCAGGGCTGAAACAATAACAGATGATGACGTACTGGTAGTCATGCCTCCTTTATATAGCTGATCAAGAAACTTTTACAAGTATCACAGCACCACTTACAAACATTCTGATTGGTGGCTCTTTGCAAAAACCTACTCATATAGTGCTGGTTCATATTTCAACTGTACATAATAGAGTGATACAACTCTTTGGTGTGAGTTTAACTTGTCGACAATGTCGGTGACACACTCTGACAAGTACATGCTTTGCATTGTGCCTCAACCTCTAACATCAGCACAGCTGGGCCATTAGGAGAAGGGCACCAAGTGTGTCTTCTTCATCAACCATTTCCTGTGATATAACAGGTGTGTCATCAACTAGGACTTTTTCCACATTCTCTATCTGTTTTTCCATTTCAAGTCTCTCAATGTATGTCTCAGAGACATGACTCTGGAAGGTATGATATACGCACGAACTCTTGTTCATATAATCAGACAATCCTTTTAACTCGATTCTGATCTCCAATATTTGAATAAACAATAAACCAAATAATAATGTTCTTTGCTTTCTGTTGTATTCAAGGTCAGTTGCAGTAGTCAATTAGCCATGCTTTGTGTTTTCTTACAAGTGAGCCATCAAAACCAGTGACTATATATTCATTTTCTGGGTCAGAAGAACACCCCACTTGTTGTCATACCATTGAACAACTCAAAGAGACACAGATCATCACTTTTTGTGCCACTATGGATAGCAGTTGGCAATTAAGTTGCTCTTAAGAATATGTGGATGTTGGTCTTGTGACAGCCAACTCCTCAATCTTTTCATGTCTTGAATACAGCACCTGATGCTCAAGATTTAGATTTAAGAAAGTATGAACTCCGTTACCATATAGACGACACCTATAGCCAGTCACTTGCTTCATAGGCTCTGCACTCACAGTCGATAAGTCTTAACCCTAGTGACCAAAGTCCAGAAGACATTGACCTATCACAGTTTGAAGCTCTTCTTTCTTGGAGTTAGTTGCTCTGTTTAGTACATGATGTTACATACCTCACGAGAGCCACTGAGTTTCTGCAAAACTGGATCCCAATGTTTGCTTGCACATCAACGAAGAAGAAGGACTAGTCATTGATATGACATCTGATTCTGTGAGTTAGTTCTACACTCGTTTTGTCGACTTTGCTTTCGGTGGTGTTGCATGGCTGAAAAAACATCATTCAGTAAACAGCGAGCAAGCATGGGAAGACAAAATGGAAATAATACATAATGACCTTTGTTTTTAACTTTCATGGAAATATTTCCAGAAAGTGTCGTTGGAATTTGGACCAGTTCCACAGTGTTGTGCTATCATACTTGTCTGGTATCTGACATCTGACCATACTATGCAAGATGAAATTTAGAATATCAGATATTTCATTGTCTCAATTTGCGGGGCATCTTTAATCCTCAACAACATGAACAGTGCTCCACAGGCTTAATACTCAACCTTCCGGTATAAACAATACAGAGGGAGAGTTGTAATAAACATTAATTCCAAAAGACTCTGGAGCTAATTGGAAGTAATGTGAAACAGTTACTGGATCAAGTGAACCGAACCATTGAGAATCATTATTTGGATATTCTCAACATCAGAGTTTGCCCATCTCAGTATATCGGCAGATCATCCAATAATATTCTGTGCAACTAGTGTACAAACCATGTTGCTGGTCAAACTCTCATGCACATTACCTCAGGTGACATCTATACCAATATTCTTTGTACTATGCATGCTAGACAAAATAGAAGAAAGACGACTTGCAATGTTCATCTTTGTACCAACTTAGCAATAACTGTAAAACTCATATTATTGAATTCTGTCCCAAGCTCAATGTGTGAGTAATACAGATAAGACACTGAGTTCACTTTCCCAAAGAAGTGGAACAGGTATGCAATGCTGCTAAAACTTGCCATATGTAGTATTCACAAGGTCTAAACTCAGCTCCTGTACCCAAGTTCTTGTTCATCAATTGACACCTAGACAAGTGGAACAGATCAGAAAACAACGACTTCTAGAGTGGCCTCCCATATACTAACAGGATTGCCCACCCTTGTTTTTTGATATAAATCAATGTTATCATTACAGGTCTTTGCCATGCAATAGGTATGGTGAATTGCTCGCACATTCAACAGTTGCATATAAACTTCTCAAGTATTGCCTTGTCAGGTTGTCTGTGCCAATATCTGATGAGACACAAACGGGTAATGTCAATTTCAACATAGAAGAATTGGATCTCTTAGATATCTAAACATCCTTCACATGTCTACATTGACAATCTCTTGCCATGTGTTTCCGCTATTGGCACACCATTTACCAAGATAACAACTATTGTCTTGAGAAATAGTGTTGACATTGTCTTAAAGATAAGGCAGGTGAACAAGAGCTTTTGACGTACAAGTTCTTTGTTTGGTGGTCTAATGTCCTTGTATTCAACCTGATGATTATTTGAAATGGCTTCATGGTCTGAATAGGATCCTGAAACAAGTTCCTATAACATCTCATTAGGTGTTGGTTGTGCTTGTTTTTATTAGTACTGACCGAGGAAGTAAACTGTATTCTTGATTTTATGACAGTAGACAGGTGACACAGTGGTGAGTTCTTCAAGTCAGACTTTAATAGGAGACACATGGAGACATCTCACATTTCATTCAAGATGGATGATTTGAGTCTACTGACACATAGTGTTGTAGAACAATGTTCACCATGACACACTGTATCTATTTTCTCCTGTTTGCTTAATTCAAATTTAACAAATTCATAAAAAAATGCAGGAGTTGCTCTTCATTAACCAAAGGATGGAAGTACTTGCTTCTTCAGGAACAGTAGCAACAGACCTCATTCTTCGGGTTCTTTGCAACTTGAATTAACTCACTAAGTCTTTCACATCTCCATCATTGAGCAATACTTGCATATAGTCTCGAATAGAGATCTACGTGATACAACACACTAGAGCAATACCAGAGTTATACTGCTAGCATGAAAGTGATGAAATTACTATTGCAGTTGGACTCCAAACATGAGAGGAGTGACCCCATCAGCCTTCATCAGGCTGGACTCACACTTTTCAATGTTTTGAGCAGTGTGTGTCATTCACATCTCTTTGTAGTAAGAGTTGAGAGAAAACTTTTATAGATATAATAATTCCTCTCTGCGTTACATGTATCACATACATTTTGCTGATGACTTGGGATCACTTCAACCTCTTCAGCTGCATTATCATTATTTGGATGGATGGTTTCATGGGATAAGTAGACATTCTATAGTTTCCATGGTCATCTAGTGTTAAAATAATATTTCTATATGCGCATAGTACTTCTTCAAGAATACTTCAGTACTGTGAATGAAACAGTCTCATGAAACACAGAAATATTTCTCTGTTTAAGTGCTCAAAAATAAAATAGTTTCTCATCTCCTCAATCTTTGTACTCAATTTATCAATGCTGACTCATATCAGTCAGAGTTAGGAATATTGCTAGAGCCACACTGACAATCATCTTGCTCTTAAACGAAGTTTCATCAATGAGGTCTTAGAATGTAGTCTGTGCCTTTGTGTCTCACTATTTTGGAATCACATGTTCAATCTAGCTCTGTGGGCTGGTTTTTGAAAACATTACCTTACTGTGTTGAGCATTAAGGGATACTCACCTAGCATTCTTTCTGTTTCATGTATGCTGGTGATAGTGCTGGACAGTATGATTGTTATGTTTCTCTAGGAAGCTACTTGTAGTAGTTTTCTTAGAAGAGTTCTCCTTTAGTTGTTTATTAGTAACTCTGTGCGTGATGTGCAGGAAGAGTGTTTACACTTCTGTTGAAGCTTTACCTTTTGTTCTTGCATGGCATGACGGTGAACAAACAATACAGCTAACTTTCTCTATATGCTCGTTTTCCAGATAGTCATGATGAAATAGGTCAATATTTCTTCAATATCTTTGTTAGTCTAAAAAGTGGAAATACATATATTTACTATCAGAACACTAGCCATGGCAGTACATCAGAAATTATGTATGAAAGAATACATAGTATTGTGCTATAATAAGAAAACATCTGTTATGATTAGCATTACTTTGTAATGAATAATTTAAGTGTGCCTTGCTCTGAGTATTGAATATTCCAAGCACTTCTTCGTGGCAAAGTTGACAAACAAGTATATGTGTGCCACGGAAATTGTTTCATGTTTTATGTTGTAGTAAGTATTAATTTAAAGTTGTAAATATTACTTGTAGCATTGTTACATGCACTTATGCTGACATAGAATGATAACAGAATAGTAAGTGTTGTGTTGATGGATTGCGCAATCATACTGTATGGGTCTGTCTGAATGTGGTGATGATGTCAATAATCTTGTTGCGTTGAAACAATTTACTTTATGATGATTATAGTAATTACATAGTCTAATGATGATTGGCTCTTATGGTGAATGGATGGAAAGTTGTATAAGATAAAATTTGAATTTTTTTTTCACGATCAAAATTTGTCAACTCATAATGACCTCATGATCAAGAACGGTGTGGCCTCATGAACAAAGAACATGTGAATCATGTGGTGTTACTATGAAGCTTGTTTATGTTGCTTTTATTATATGGAGAACTTCTGACTGTCAACAGAATATATACCTTATTATTGCGACATAATATCTTAATAATTGAGTTTTAAGCTATTAGCATTTTTGCAGAAATCAGGTGATTTTCATTGCAACCTAAATTTATAAGTCACAGTTCAGATCGTCAAATTGAATGGCAAAGATTGTATGCTCACGGTCAAAGATAAAAAACAGTCAATATTATAATATTATTAAAATAAATTATACAGTATTTTTTACCTATAGGTACATTTCATGCTAGGAGGGTTTCTGTACTGTATTGACTGATATTGTTTTGCACTGTGAAATGTTTAACATTGAAGTCTACTTTCTCTCACCATCAAAGATTTTGTACAGTATATATGGTTGATTCTTGCAGTCAAACTGAGTCACAGTTCAAAATTTTGCATGCTCATGGTTAAGATCCTTAAAAACACTGTAATTATGTTAAATGAAAAAATTAAAACAAACTATTCCTTTAAGTTATTATTATAGAAATGCTGGAGGTTTATCAGCTGTGTTTTTAAATATTGAGTTTAGACTGTCAGATATGTTTCCATAAGTCTCTTGTTCTTGTGATGAAAAAATTAATATTCACAGTCTATCCTCGGTCAAACTGAGTCAGCAGTTTAAGATTTTGCATACTCGCGCGGTCAAGATCGTGAAAATGTGTATTATTTTCAAATGTCTTTAAATGATATAAAAACATTATTTTACTTATTTATTAGTTTGTAAAATGCTATAAGGGTGTCCTGTTGAAAAATTAAGTATTGTTTTCCTGTGAGACTATTAACGAAAAATCTCGCTTTAGTCTCATGATCAAGCTTTTGCATGCGAGATGATCCTGGGTCAATGCGGTCAAAGAATGCACTCATGATCAAAGAAAGCTAAGTTAGTCATGAGGTTTCCTGAGCCAATAGAATATGAATAACACTCTGGGGGCAGTTTAGATCGGTGATCGAGCAGACAGGGCATAATTATAAAGTAGTGCCTGGACAAAATATTATGAAGTTGGGTAAAGTCATTTTCAAGTTTTCAAAGTAATTTTATAGTGTTTCAACAACTTGAACTACTGTAAGCATTTTTAACCACTGATATTGGCAGGAACTGTTAAGATTATTGATGCAGTTTACAACAACGATATTTGATAGCATCATGGCCTGAAACAGTTAAACCGTTTATGTATTGATTTAAGTCTTTACATATCTGTATGACAAATTAATTGGTTTTTGTAAAGTCATAGAAATAGATGCACTAAGTCTGATCTGTACAAACAAAAAAAAAATTAGCATTTATTAAGCTGTATAATGTTTTATCCATTTTGCTATTTAGTCAGTCAATCTGCTGTGATTGTCTTCTTTAACTAAGTTATTATTCTTAGGATCTTTCTTGTAATATGTCTTCTGTACACATAGCACAGCCAGTATGTGGTTGATTGGTTTGACAGTGGGCTGGAAAAGAACTCTCTTCAAGGAACATGGCAGTTTTAGTTTGGTGAAAACATTTTGTTCCATTCCAGAGTTATGGTCATTTCAAGTTGGATTGCTTCGCAGTCTGCCATTTTTGTGCATTTTCAGCCATTACCAATTTTCATTTCAGTCTGTCATACAGTTTTTGCACAGTGAAGTGACAAAAAAATCACTTGTTGGGCCCTGCGCTTCTATCACCACATTCCATTCACTATTTATAGTGCACATTTTCAAAAAGAAGGGAAATTCATGGCAAAAATCTCTGTTTAATGCATCAGTTATGTTTGTTCCACAACAACAAAAGCACATTCCCCCCCACCACACACACACACACACACACCCACACACACACACACACACACACACACATATACATGAAAGTAGGGGAAGGACCAAGGCAACACAACCAATCATACACAACCAGCAGCAGCTAACAGGAATAACATACAACTATGTAAACTATGAAACCACATACCCATGCTTCCATCGGGCTGTGGCATGGGGTTGTCACTACGTAACTCCTCATCCTGGACATTCCACACACTGCTAAGCCCACATCACTACAGACAACTGGGCATCTTGGGCCACATGCTGCCACCAATGGTATAACACACACTACACATATGGTATTTTGAGGTTCACAAGATCCAAAACAGAATTTTGCACATCCTCTAAAATATTTTGAATCACTTTTGCAAATCCGAAATGTCGTGCTATGACACTTTCATGTTTGCAAAAGCATTTTATGACAGTATGCTCCTAATGACTGAACATCTTTGCCCTCATCCTCCAAGCAAACGGTTGGGTCCTTTGGGCTGAAATTTGCAAGGTGGCAAGACCTGGTTCCACAGATGTGCTTTTATTGTGCTATTGTGCTAAACAACTTAAAGATTACAAAGTTACACTGTTCCAGAATTTAGCAATTTGCCATAGACTAACATTGCAGTGGCCATGATGCCTTTCGCCACCCATATGTTGAAAACAAAGCGAGGTACACCATTTTCGCTACTGCCACATTGGTTCACCTTTATGTGAACTAACCTCAAAGAACAACTTTTTTTTTTTATAATTCAAAGTTTATTCACCACATTTTCCACATTACAGGAGGCAGTAATGAACACTTGACATAGGATTCACAAAACAAATCTAATCATACTGCCCCCAACCTTTCCCACCCCCCCACCGGCACAGCAGTTCATTCTAGCAGTGTTATCACCTGCTAACTACCCATACCAAGAGTAATTAAGGTGGTAACCTCGGCTACACACTACTTCATAGCCACCGTAATTAAAGTATGAAGGGGATCCCAGATATCCTTATACCTATGTAATCTGTTTTGAAGGCCAGCAATAGCCTTTTCTGTAAGTATATTTGCTATGATCTCATGGAGCCACTCCTGATATGTTGGGCCGGTCCTTTCCTTCCAACGCCTGAGAATGACTTTTTTAACTGAGAGCACCACCATAGATATGTGAAATCTCTGAATTTTAACCTTTATGGAGGAGAGATCCTCCAACAGGCAAATATCTGGTGTAAAATAGTCCTGTAGACCCAATAAAGGATCCATATTGGTTTTATTTGCTCCTATAATGATGCTATCCGGGGCAAGACCAGAAAAATGGAAAAGTGATCCTGTATCCTGGGAACACTTATTACACCTATCAGTATCAAGAAGGCCCCATTTCACCAGTTTAGTTGGGTATAGTATAAATTATGCAAGATATGGAACTGCATGAGACGTAATCTATCTTGGGATACATATTTATGACAGTACATCCAGAGGATGGGCCACTTAAAAGTATAATGGGGTAAAATGAAACTCGAAGTTGGTGGGGCCACCACCACGCTCAAACCTCCTTCAGAATAAGACTTGATAAATCTTAGAAATCACACCAGAAGAGACTAGTAAAGGGAAAGTTCAGATACCAATGCAAAGGTCAGTGGATGGGGTGGAGGCCCCAAAGACCGTGGTTAGCAAGTGTCTTATTTGAAACACTTTTAAAAGTCTGAGACTCAGTATTTTGAACTTGTGCATGAACTGTGAAAATGAGAGCCACTCACCAACTTCATCCAGAAATGAAGTTACTATCCCTCTCCTAAGTGAGGGAACCATTAATGGAAATTTTCTGTTTATTTATAGTGAAAGCCGGGAATTCCAAATAGATTGAGCAAGATCATTACTTTGATTAAATAAAGGAAAGAGCACAATTAAGAATGTATTCTTAGTGAGGTCATGATAGTGGGACATTTATTAATATCTTGCATCTGAGAAATTTTTAGATAGAGTATAGTCAGGGGGTCCATGTTCATAGATTGGAAAAAATCTAATTCAATCTTAAGCCAAACCAGGTTCATGTTATCTGGACCCGGTCTTACCCATCTCAGGTATTTAGCCAAATGACTAGCCCAGTAGTAGAAGGGCAAGTAAGGAATCTGCAACCCCCCCCATTCTTAGGTGCAGCTAACTTGTGGTATTCCAGCCTGGAAGTCTTATTCGACCAAATAAACTTGGTAAAGAGTTTATGTGTTTTCTGAAACCAACTTAGGGGGACGAATGAATTAAGATGTGACAAAGGATAAAATAAACAGGGAAACACATTCATCTTAATAATACTTATTCAACGATAAAGATAACAGGAGTTTATCCCATCTCTAAATCTTGAGTGATTCCTGCAGAAGGCGGTCCAGGTTCTCCTTAAACCACAAGGAGTGATTACACATTAATTTCATGCCTAAATATTTGATAGCCCGGGTGACCAGCATAGTCCCAGAGAAATAATGTCAGTCTTCAAGACTTTTATGGTTAAGAGGGAGAAAAGATGTCTTATTGGGATTTAACTTATAATTGAGAAACTACTAAATCTATCAACCTCCTTAGCATATTTGGGATAGATATTAATGGATTAGCCAAATGTAGGAGAAGGTCATCAGTGTACACTGTTACTTTCACACTCATTCCTAATGGGAATACCTTGTATCCCTTCATTGTTGAGAATATGTTGAATAAGGGTTCCAGGTAAAGACTGAAAAGTAATGGAGAGAGGGCATCCCTGCCTCATTCCTGACTGCAGTGTAAAGACTTGGAGAAGGTTCCATTCCCTGAAATCCTCACTGTAGGAGACTGTAAATTGCCCTAATCCAATCTATGAACATGGATGAGAATCCAAATGCCTTGAAGGCTTGAAAAAGAAAGTCCAGTTAACCGATCAAATGCCTTCTTGGCATCCAGGAGACCAACCCAGCAGGATATATGGCATCCCTGGACTCCAAGAAGACACGGGAGTGAGTGACAGGTGATCTGAAGATGCACGTCTCTCATAAATCCCACTTGAGACATACTTACAAGATTCGGAAGAACCAGGGTTAGTCTATCTGCCATTATCTTCAAGAGGAATTTGACATCTTGATTCAGCAAAGATATTGGCTTATACTGTAGCTCTAAACCATTTCTGGTCTTTGTCCAGTTTAGGTAACAAAACTATCAATGCCTCAAACAGATGTGCATCTGCCACCTCTCCAGACAAAATATGCAAACAGAGCCGATGCAACAAAGGAAGTAGTTGTCTGCATAAGCTTTATAAAATAAGGCCTAAACCCATCTGGACTGGGACTTTGCCCATAGGCAAGTCCTTTATAACAGTTGCTATGTGTGATAAAGGGACGATATGAATTTCTTTGAGAGTCAGATAGTGACGGAAGATGAGCGCCTTGAGATACTCATCCAGATTTTGAATGGGTGGAGGACTATCCATGTCCCTATACAATTGTTCGTAAAAGGTAGCAAATTCCTGGACTATTCTGAGTGAGTTACCTTCAGGGTCCCGGCAGACTGAGACTTTATTAGGGGATAAATCTTGTTGATTCTTGTTGTTTTAAACGTGAGCCAACAGGCCCGCTTTTTCCCTTGATCTGTAAACTGGCCTTTGTATGGATTATTGCCAACTCAGCCTTTTCTCTTAACATTCCCAGATACTTATCTTTATATATTAGTAACTTCTGTGACTCCTCTTGAGAAATTATATCTGGGTGTATACTCTAACACTCGTATCTGAGACAATAAAAAGAGTAACTCCTTTTCCTGTGCCTCTTCCTCCATGTAGCTAGGCTAATGAGAATACCCTATATAAGCTTTAAAGGCTCCCATAAAATGTCCGTCTTGCACTATCTATTGGGTTGGTGGAAAAGAAAAACTCTATCTGTTCCTTCACCTCTTCTATACTTTTCATCTTTTAGTAATTGTTCATTTAATTTCCATCTGGTCTCTCTTTTGGGGATATTAAGAAAAGTCAAATTACCCAAGACTAAAGAATGATCCGATGTTGGACCCGGTTGGATCGAGGTGGATAGAACCCCTGGCAAAAGCTCATGAGAAACTAATAGGTAATCAATGCGAGATTGCGTGCCATGAACTGGTGAGCAATAAGTGTATTCCCTAATATTAGGATGTGACCTCCAGACATTGCACAATCAGCACTGATCCATCATCTCCTTAAAGGCCCTGTGTCCAGGTGTGTCGATCTCAACCCAGTGCTTGATCTATCCAGATTCGGATCCAAAACTAAATTAAAATCTCCCCCTAATATAATTGGAATAGGGAGTATAGGAAGAATCGTGGAAATCAATTTCATAAAAAAAGAGGGATCGTCTGTGTTAGGACCGTATATGCTACCTAAAACCAATGGCATGGCCCAAATAGTGCCCTGCACCAAGACATATCTGCCTTCTGAATCCTTAAATACCTGAGAAGGGACAAATGGGATATTTCTGTTAATCAGGATCATGACCCCACAACTATTGGTTTCCCCTGAAGCATGAAAAAATTTACCTATCTGTTGTCTTCGGTTGTAATACTGGAATCCACTAAATGAGATTCTTGTATGAATGATATCTAAGTATCGAACAAACCTAGTGTTTAAGTACCTGATATTGTTTCAGTTTTTCCTGATCTCCTTCACATTCCACGTAGAATATTAATATTTCTGAGCCATCTATTATATCAGATATAACCCAGATAAAATATCTAACATATCCTGCAATCATGTAACAGGTGATTCTACTCTTCTGAATCTACTGTGCTGGTCTCCCACACCCCATTGAACTCCTGTCCCTCCCCACCCCCCGATTACCCTCGAACAATTCACATCATCCGTAACTCCAAAACATAATCCAAAAAACCATCCACCCAAACTCCTCTTATCGTTAACAACGTTCATCAGTGCTCCATTTACTACTCCTCCCCCAGCCTCCAGAAAAGCCATCCCCCAAACCTTGTATTCTTTATAATACGTTCCCCTTTTTTGAAATGCTAGTTATAAATGAGGGAGAAAGAATGCAACATCCCTACTATACAAGCCCTTGTATCTACCGCCTCTCCCCTAATGAGGGCCATTGGGAATAAGCCAATATCAATAAAACATTGCCCCCAGTAACATCACGGCTTACAAGGGCATATGGCTTGTTGAGTGTGATAAGGTGCCTCGTGGCGCAAAATCAGGAAGTTGGCCTTAGCTGAACATAATATGCACTGAGGAGGCCTTCATCTCAGCAGGCTCTCCAGCCCTATAGGGACAAGCCCTCAATCCTCTCCTTCCAGTTTCTGCACTTTGCCCCAGTAAATCCCAGCTTATCTCCTACTTTAGGAGCTCCTTGGTACTTAACACGCATGGAGCACAAGCTCCCTCCTGTGTTATAAGTTTGCAACAGCACCCTGATGCCTTACAAAGGAAGGGACATCTCAGCCCTTGTAATTGATTTCCCAAAAGGTTAAACCTTCCATCAAACCCTTCCTTACTAAACTCCCACAGAGAGGGGGAGACCAGATGTTGCTAAATAGGCATTGTTTTCTGCCAATCTGAAAACTAGCGAGAAATCGCTGATTACTTGAGACCCCAGACCCAGACAAAATGAGCAGGACTATGCTTCCATGATTGGAACACTTAGAAACCAAAGGGCCTGAAACCCCAGACCCAGACAAGACAAGACAAGTAAGAGCATACATCCACAACTAGATCACTGTAAAAAGAAAAGGAAAGTCCTTCTTCCTCATATTCAGGCTGAAGTGAGAGTCCAAGAATGTGTAACTGTTGCTTTCCAGAAGATCCCTTTACATGAGTACCCAGTCTTCTCAAAACGGTTCTCATCTTGTCAAGAGAGCCCTAAGACCTTTCATGTGTCCCTGAAGAGATCTGGTAGTGCTAATTTTAAACCAGCAAACACTGCCTCCAGATCTTCATAGGTAGCCCAGGAACCAGCCACCAGCACCTGTAGCCTGGCTGGGTATCCCATAAGAAATTTAAGTCCAGCCGCAATAATTTTTGAAACAACAGGATGAAAAGCCACTGGCTTCAAATGGACTGAACCCGGGATATTTTGTAATATTCTTAGCTTAACTTGCTCCCAGCGAACTTCTTAGAGTTCTCTCACTTTGTACAGGAAATGTTGTTGTTCCAAAAAATTTAAGAAACAACAAATTATAGGTCGGGGCATTGCTCCGGGAGGGGGCTTGGGTCTTAATGACCTGTGGGCTCTCTTGATGATATATTTAGCCCCAAATGGTGAAGGGCCTGCAATCTTTCGACCAACTTCTGGATAAAAGCTATGTATTCTGGCCCTCTTCCCTCCCTCTGGTAACCCGAGGATCACAACATTATTTCTCCGGCTATGACCTTCAAGGTCTTCAATCTTGACCTCAAATCTAGACAGTTTCTGATGCATTGATGCCATATCAGGCTTGAACCTCTCGACTTGTTTCTCTAAAGAGAAGATCCTAGTTGTGTTGTCTGAGGTAGCAAGGGTAATTTCTTCTATTTTTCTTGTGAGCGACTTCATTTTTGATGCCATCTCCTTGATCTCATCTCTGAAAGGTTTAAATTCCTCCAGAAATCTAGTCAATGTGAGTGGCTCCTGATCCACCCCTGGATTCAGAATGTCTCCCTTTTCTGTTCCACTCGAGGCCCGGGATTTTTTTGAGGCCTCCTCTGGTGTGACTGGCGGGGTGTGCTTCTGCTGTTGTTTTTTCATGTAAATGTCCATTCTCTCTCAAAATCGCCCTGCAAGGGCACAAAGTTGTAGGGAACCAGAATAACTCAAAATTAGAGGTTTAGAGATCGAGAAAGTATACCAGAAAGTGAAAATATAGAGATGGGAGGCTGGAGCTATACAGGGGAGTGACTATCCGGTAGCTTGCATCACGTGGTCCCCATCAGAACAACTTTGTTAATAATGTATGATATCTGAAGTTGGATTTCTCCACTTTCTACAGTAACACAGGTATACACCTCCTGCTGGATCTGTGTTATTGGTTGTGTTCTGGTCCTTCCCTACTTGCATCTATGTGTGTGTGTGTGTGTGTGTGTGTGTGTGTGTGTGTGGTGGTGGGGTGGGGAATGAGCAGTTAGGTTTTCAACCCTAACACCATATTTCCTCACTTTTGTCACTGTGGAACAACCCTAACTGATACATTAAACTGTTTTTTTCATGAATATATATATATATATATATATATATATATATATATATAGTGGTATGGTCGCACCACTATAGTTAGGGCTGTGTGGCCAGTTACATACTAAAGTCAAAAGTTTGGACGTTGAGAACTTTGGACCCATTCAATAGATTTGCCTGAAATTTGGAACACACATTGGGGCACACTAGATCTCTTGATTTTCCAAATTGTGCTTGTGTCAGAATACTGGTCTTTGTGTATAAAAGCACTGAAAAATGCAAAATTATCCACTTTTGGAGCCACCTTTTGGCATTCTAAATGTGGTCTTGCATGGCCATTGTGTGGTGTGCCACTCTGCAAGATGTCTCATTTGAAAGAAGTTTGGTAATAACATGCCGCTTTTTGTTTGGTGAAAATATTAAGGCATTCAAAAGTTATGGCACTTTTAAATTCTCATTATTAGTCAATGGGAAAATTTATATGTATATCTTGCTATCAAAGAATTGGGGTTCTGGCCATCTTAGCCCACTTGGCAGTCAAAGAATTTGCAGCCTTATGGTTCAAGAATCTTTGTTCCTGAAGAATTTCAAAATGCTTTGAACCGCTGACGTCCCAATCTTGTTTTCAGTTTTCCAATCATATAAAACAAATATCTTGGATCAGGGTCTTCTTAAGTAAAACTTTGATGGGATTTACTCAGGGGACCCGACCTATCGAAGTCATAGCTTTGGCTGCATCGAAATCGGTCCAAAATAGAGTTTTAGCTTTTAAATTCTTTGTTTGCTGCTTGCTAACGATCTTTGATCGCGAGATGACAAATTCTTTGTTCGTGAGAATCTTTGATCATGATCTTGCATCGCAAGTGAGGGACGAGATGGCCAGATGAATAAAATCAATTTACTCAGCCCAGGGGTGTGGTAGGAAGTCAAACGAGGTGGGTTTTACTCAGGGGACTTTGTTCTGATGAATCATGCTGGTGGGTTTCCGCTATTATGTATATTTAGTAAATTTGAAGAGTTTTAATTCTTTGATTATGACTCTGCAAATTCTTTGATCTGAGATTCTTTGATCACGATCATGCATTGTGAGCAAGGGATGAGATGGCCCAATTAAAAACAATTTTTCAGCCCAGGCGTGTCGAAGGAAGTCAAATGAGGGTGAATTGTACTCAGGGGCTTCGTGCTGTCGAGTCATGGTGGTGGTTTAACTCAATTCTCAGAAATTTTAGATTTTATGGTTTTCAATCTTTGTTCATAGTACAAATTCTTTGATCATGAGCCAGCAAATTGTGTGATCATGAGATTCTTTGGTCATCATCTTTGATCGTGAGAGAGGGTCAAGATGGCCAGATTTCTCCAATGCAATAGATAGGGAAATGTCACCAATGTTTACCATTCAATATCTTGGAGCGGTTTGGTCTTTCAACTTGAAATTTGGAGGGTGTTCACAGCATGTCTTGTGGGTGAAAATTGCAGTGCTAAAGTATTGTTTAATGTTTACTGGATTGAGTATGTTGCAATCTAAAACACATATTGCAAGAAGCTCTGTACAAGCTGCTGTCAATAGGTAGTGCACATGTCAACAAGATACAATTTTGATAGTAATTGCCCCCATTTTGAGATAACCTTTATAGATGCCCCCCACATGGCAGTTCACAGCAAGTGGCACTTGTACATGTATGGATAGAGGCACAGAGGCCTACCACCTTCTCGTTCCAAAAGCTGCAGTGATTGGCCCCATAGAGGTATAGACAATCTTTGTACTGGAGATGCTGCATTACAAAATGATGCTCAGAGTGCATTGTCATAATTGCAACTTCTCTCCTAAGGCCTGAGTCAGTGACTGGGAATGGAATGAATGAGTTTAGAATACTTGATACTATTGTGGATGGCACCCATGTGCATCTGTACCACAACACACTGGATTTGTGGTTTGTTGTTTTGTGTGTTAGCTATTAAGGGTAGCTTGGCATGGGGCTCACTTGCAATGTGTGTTGTGACATACAACCATGTCTGGTGAACTGTGGGTGCATGTGGGAAGTATGCAGAATCTGGATCATAGATTGCAAGAACTTGTACACTAAGCTGTTCTCAATAGGCAGTCCACACATCCATAAGAGACTAGACAGATTGCAAGTGCCCTCATTGCAAGCTAAGCTCAGTAGGTGCAAGTGGATTTCCACATGTAGAGATAGAGCCACAGAGGTTTCACCGACCTACTCATTTAAAAATGTGCAATGACTGCCCTTATAGAGGTAGTGACAGTCTTAGTATTGGAGATGTTGCACTGCAAAATGGTGCTCAGAGTGCACTCTCATCATCGTAACGTTCTCCTAAACCCCCACCCCTCAGTTAGTGAGTGGGAATAGACCAAATAAGTTGAGAACACCTGATACTATTGTGGCACAACAACCATGCACCATCTGCACTATGACACACACCACATACTGGATTTGTTGTCGGTTGTTGTGTGGGTCAGGTATTGAGGGTATCTTGGAATGGGACACACTTGAAATGTGTGTTCTGACATGCAAACAGGTCTGGTGAGGTGTGGGTGCATGTGGCAAGTATGTAGAATCTGGAATACAAATTGCAAGAACCTGCATGACTGGTTGTGGTGGATAGATAGTACATGTGTCCACAACTCACCGCAGAAATTGCAAGTGCCACCCATTGTGAGCTGGGCTCAATATGTGGGACAGATGGCAAGTCACAGCAAGAGACACCTCCACGTGTATGCATAGAGGCAGAGAGGGCAATTAACCTCCTTTCTGTGAAATCTTCACTGACTGGATCCTAAGTGTAGTCACAGACTCAGCACTAGAGATGCTGAATTGCAGATTGATCCTCAGTGTACACTGTTATCTTCACACTTTTTCCCACTAATCTGTGACATGGTGAGTGGGAGTGGAACAAATAACTTGACAACAATTGATTCTATTGTGACTCTGAACCCATGTGACATCTGTAACAGCATACACTTAGCTAGGTGTCTGCCCCTGCCACCCCCCCCAGGAGATCTTCTCTCTAGTGTTCTACTTTCTGTATTGTGACTTTGCACTTATCTGAGATCTGTTCCATGAGACAGTTACTTAGGTGTCTGTGCCACCTCTCCCCTCTGCCACCCCTTGCTGACCATTTGTAAGAGGTGGTGTTGCTACTGTTCTGCTTAGTCTGCATTCTGAGTGCAATGCAGCAACAGTGCAATAGAAAATATGGTGATCAATATTAGAAGCACATAACAGTAACTGCATGAAAATAAAACTCAGGGGACATAGAATTAGTTTAACAATTAATTTATTATTTAAATAGTATTTATATATATATATATATATATATATATATATATATATATATATATATATATATATATTATAGTACTGAGCCATTGCACTTTTAATAAATTTGCAACTGTTCAATGGATTTACCTGAAATTTGGAATATACGATCAACAACATAGATCTTGGGATCTGCCAACTTTTGTACTGTTCATGTATACGGCTACGGAGTTATTAAGCATGATCTGCGCACACATTTACGCTTTTTTGAAATTCTTTGGTCATCTGTAGAGGTCGCACGGTTTGCATGACCAGTCCAAAATCTTCAGGAAACATGTGGCTGGGGTCCCCTATGTGCCTTTTGAAGGTTTCGTGAAAAAATAAATGGTTCAAAAATTATTCAAAAAACAAGTTCCCATTATAAGTCAATGGGAAAAGTTAATAAAAAGTTTGACAGTGTCGCAAATGCAGTTTTTACTTTCACAAATGTCCCTTTTACTGTTGCAAATCCGCCATTTTGTTTTCAGTTGGCCATCAGAAAAATGCTTAGCATTTAAATTTGGGACCCTCTAGCAACCTATTTTTTTGTATTCACCTAGTCGGACCCTGAGGATGCTAGGCATGTCTTTATTTTAGGGAAATACCCCAGAAATATGTTTTAAATTTCTGGAAAAGTATTTTGTAAAGTACTTTCACACTTGCAACAAGTGTAGAATGATTTTATGAAGCTTTCAAAGTTCGACAGTACTTTTCCAGGCTGTGTGAGAATGACAGCAATCTTTTGCCAACCTGCTGCAAAAGAATGGTTTGGTCTTTTGGGCTGAAATTTGAGGAACAGCCAACATCTCACAGATGTGCCTTTCAGTGTTTCAGTGAAAAAATATTATTTATGGGGCAGCAAAGTCACGGCATTCCAAAGTTGGCACTTTTCCCCATAGGATAACATTATGGCATCCGAAGCATTACAGGAATCCTTTGCCGCCCTGCTGCAAAATAAGAGTTTGGTCTTTTGGGCTGAAATTTGGATGGAACAAAGTCAACATCACACAGATGTGCCTTTTGTTGGTTTGGTGAAAAAATATTACAGGGAGCCAAAGTTATGGCACTCCAAACTTCTCTTTTTTTCCCATAGGATAACATTATGGCATTTGCCATGCCTTTCAGGGCCAGTATCTCGGAAACGGTGCGAGATAGGGACTTTTCTTCAGAAAATTACTGAGCCCTTAATGGGGCTGAGTACAAATTAGCCAGGAAAGTCATAAATCATATGACTTTTAATTTTTTTTTCTATGTCTTACAGTTCCTGAGATATAAGCAATTTACTACTCCAACTCCTCATTTTCTGCTCCGAGACCCATTATTATGCATACATTCTTTGTACTCACTGTCTTTCTCTATGCAGCTTTTGGGGAAAACTAGCCTGTGCGCTTACATTACTGTTACCCTTACCGCTTCTGTTTGCTGTTCTGTAACCATTTCACTTACTGTTCCCATCTATGGCACCATGAGCTTTACCCTTTGCATTTCCATTTGTGCTTGCATTTGTGTTATTTTAACCATTTCTGTCTACAGTACTGTTTATTGCTCTGTTTCGCTTTATGTCACAATGCGCATTACCATTTGCGTTTGCAGGCACCATGTTACTATGTGACAAGACATTACGTGGTGGGAGCTCGAGGCCCTTTCCCACTGCCACATTACATTCACTATTTCTCATTATACTTCTCAAAAAGAAAGGAAATTAGAGGCAAAACTCTGTTTATCGTATACATTAGGTTGTTTCATCGAGAAAGTGTAGGAAGTTGGTAGGAGTTGAAAGCCCCTTGACTCTCATCATTATTTCAACCGCATCATTAGTGCAGCAATGGGTTGTTGTGTCCTAACTCTCACCCCATTCTCCTATACCTCTGCTTCTTCACACACATCTGATGGGGTGAGAGTTAGGCCGCAACCCCAATGTGTACCCTGATGCCGTTGGGGGTGTGGGCAGGGGTGTCCAAGGAGGGGCTTTCAACCCTAACACCAAATTTTCTCACTTTTGTCGCTAGAACAACCCTAACTAATGCATTAACATTAAATGGAGTTTTTTGCTCATATATATATATATATATATATATATATATATATATAGGCTGAATTGATTGTTGCTTTTGGATGGGCAAAAGAACAATTTGTTGGTTATTTCTTTATCATTCTCAGGATGCATTTTATTTGTTGTCATTTGCCTGAGCTGAGATACAGTCTTTGCTTTCTGTTCATACTGTTTTGTTGGCACTCTATGTTAAGAAGTATGAATTTAAACTATTTGAATAGTAGTTTGTATGGGTGTTTATGGTACAGAATATTTTGTTGACAAATGCGATTTTTTCAACATTTATTGCTGAGTTTTATTAGTTATGTGTGCTAACAGTACTTCATTATTACCCTGACTTACCAGTTCTATGTTTATAAAAATGGATGGTAATAAAGTAGTGAATAATGGATGGGGAAAGGTTTGACATGAGAATTTAATACACACCCGAGTTGTGGATTGCTACATAAACCCCGAGGGCGAAGCCTGAGGGGTTTATCAAAGCATCCCACAACAAGGGTGTGCATTAAATTCTCATATCAAACACCCTCCCCATCTTTTATTTTTTATAATAACAGACCATCAATTTTTCTCCAGCAGTTTGTGAGACTGTTTGGCCCTGCCAACATACAGAATGTTGGCCAATGAGGCAGCAGCATACTTTGACTGGCATGGCTCATGAATGTCATAACAACCAGCCAGTTGTTATGGAAAATATCAACCTGTCAGTACATTAAGAGAAATTGCTGACCAGTTATTAATAATTAAATACATGTTTTTGAAGATTTAAGTGGTGATATTGTACAACTGGCTAGAATATTGATATTTACTAACTGAGTTATCTTCAATGGTATTTAATATTTCACTACATGTTCACATGATAAAGTAAGAAATGTTATGTGTTGGTCATGTTACCATTATTACATTTTCCTACAATATCACATCTGTAGATTAACATAGTGGTGTGATAGTTTCTGCATATGGTTGACATCTGAGGAATAATGTTTAGTCAAAAATTTACAATTATATAATGAAGATCAATGTTAGGCTATTGTTCTAGTTTGTGTCAGTTACATGCGTGATTATTTTTTATGTCTGATTTAAGTACCATTGTATCAAATTAGTGATATGTTAATATTTGTTGGCACTATTTATGTTAAAATAGCAGCTATTTATTGTAAGTTAGGTGTTGTAATGTTAAGCAGTTAGAAAGAAATGAAACTATCACAGACATGTGCCACATTTTTTTTGACTTTAGGGTATGGTGAGGGTCCTCATATCAATATTGTTGGTAAAAATGATAATAAATGAGTTTTAGAAGTATTATTTATTTGTTGAACTTGGAAAAAATTCCTCATCTGCCTCCAAATATATGGACAATCCTGCTACAGCAAGAGCAGACCAATTGTTTTGTATTGTACAAGCAGAAGTATACAATTGTTGTAAGTATTTAATGATTACTTATGATTTGTATACTTTTGCAGAGATGTATAGAGATTAATTATACTGTGGCAATAGGCCAGAAAACCACATGTATAGATCTCTTTTATCAGGTATTACTTATGTAAATAGTAGCACTTAATGTAATGCAATACCATTAAGCTCACAGAAATATTTTGTTTGGAACAGTGGTCAGGAAACAAAACAAAGATGCAAATTTCTAAGTCTATTGAACTTGTGTACATTCATGTTGAAGCTTAGTATTATATACATATATACAAGTCTGAGTCACATTCATTTTCAATTATTTGTCATGTCCAGTGTTGTAAGGCATAGACTTGTGAGAGATAATGTCATATTCAGTGTTCAGAGTGCAATAACAGTAATAACAAATTCTATCACATTGTTTTCAACAATTTAAGCATACTAGTAGAGATGACACTGTGGTGTAGGCAGTGATACTGTCAATGTGAGTGTGATAGCTACATTTGCCAAGACATAGCTTACTAACTGATGTTGAGTAATATCCAGAGCCCTTGAATCTGCTTGGATTTGGCAGAAGTCAAATTAGTAAGTATCATAGTAATGGTCAGTAATGTAGACAACAGGAAAAGGAGTCTGAACTTTACCTGATGTGTGCTATTGAAACAAGTAGGATTCTTAACTGAATATGTTGAGAAAAGTTGTTGCATCTCTGATAAGTGTTTAAATAGGTAAATGAATTTGTCATTGCCATGTAAGATAGTACTGTGACACAAGTGAGTACACAGTAATATGTGCTGTGGCATGTTAAGTTAAGTAAGGCATCTGCAAAAAGATATGACTGACTGGCTATTTATTACAGTTCAATACCCTCAAGTCTACTTGAACAGTAATAATGCCATTTTTTTTTGTTGTGAGTATATCTAATTTGCAAATGCTGAATGTCACAATAGAATGTCTTTGAAATTTGTTCAGATTAATGAGCAAAACAGTCTTGTTTTGCATCTGAATTCATGAGGGTAGTAGATTGATACACAGGGATTTAAAAGCTATAGCTAGCTGCATTGTTGTATTGTTCTGTTACCTTTTTTCTATGGCAGAAAAAGAGGTACAGAATGGACTGAGCTGATTTGTGCAACAAGTGCAACACATTGGTCACCATGGGTGTCACGAGATGCTAGTAGTGTTCGGTGAAGTTTGCAACATAAATGTGTATGTGTATTGGTGATCGAGGAAAAAATCTGGCTGGTATATGCAGATGCAATGTTACTTTTGCAGAGGCACTGGTTTACTGATATGCTGTGATGACATATGATCACTGTTTCATACGTTGTACATTATTGGTGCAGCAGAGTATTATGACATATGCATCCTTCAGATTTCTTGGGAGCCTTTCCCTTAGGGTGCATACTGTTTCATTACACTCCACCCATCCCTTTCTGAAACTTCACCACGTGACATAGTGTCCAGAGTGAATGGATAGGCCATGATGGAAGATTATTGCATGGGTGTCAACTGAGTACCTGAGAACATAGTTCTTCCAGCAATGAAGTGTGAAATTGGTGTTGTGACTTTCATGCCTTGAGAGTTAAAGTGATGTAGTACAATAATAATATATAAGCTTGAATATGTAACTCTCAGAAAGCATACACAAGACCAACCACATCTTTGACAGAGCCAACCAGTTTCTACATTAGCAAATAACTTGCGCAATTTAACAGTTGTCTGTTCAGGGACATAGACAGAGAGCCACAGCATATCCTGTGTTGTTTGTGATTCTTTGTGTCCACATGACAACCATGTGTACTTGGACACATAGTCAACCTTAAAGTGTTGATGCAGATCTATGCCATCATCTGCTAAACTGTTTATTATTCCTATCATGAACTCTGTGACATCTTTGTTGTGCATTGTTAGCAACTTAGATTGTCCGCATATTGACTAAGAGTTAGTCATAGAGGAGTCAAGCTTTTGTAAACTGGGCAGCCTGCCTTGAGTATCTCTTATGACTCTCTTTAATGCCTCTTAAGAAAGGTGTTGATGGGCAACAGTTTAACACACTAGCAAACCTAGGGATGGAGGAGTGCTTGTTATAGTTGTATTTGCATAGCAGTTGACTCCTGTACTGCTGTCAAATGTTAGTGTGTTGACTCCAATATATTTTTTGCAGGGGGGATGCAAGCAGTCTCTTAAGAGATTGCTGCTTTGTGCAGTACTCAGGTGATAACTATGGAGTCTTACTATGCTGTCTTTTCAGTTTGTGTCCTTCATCAATTGTAATTGCAGTGACAGATGTGTATTTGGGAACTGGATGGTACAATGTTTGCAATCTGTTGTACTCAACAGTACATTTTGTGTCAGCACATATTTTGCTTTCTGCCAGTTTCACTATTTGTACTCCAGACAATTGTCTTGCACAAGACAGGGCAACATAACACATGCCATCCTTGAATATACCAGTGCCTATATCTATTATGGCACTATCAAGGCTGAGGCCTTGTGACTTGTGTATGGAGACCGCAACAGCAGCACAATGAAAACTGTTTCCTTGTCACATATATGTCTTTCACAAGTCAAACTTAACTGTTACTCTGTTCATTGGGTGAGTGTTTTCACAGTTGTCAAATTTTACAACTACAAACCCCACAGCTGTACCCTGTACATTGTACAGGAACTCTTGGATATATCCCATGGCTCCATTTATGAGACCTTGATTGACATCAATATTTCTGCAGAGCATGACACGTGCATTTCTACTCTGTGGTAGCACAGCTTCCAGACCAGCTGTTCATAACACATCATTTGTGAGCTCTTTCAGATGATCTGCCATTCTCTATACCATAATTTGTGATAGAGTAATGTCATTCTTGGTATCTATGCATCATAGAGTGACAATATGCTGCTGTTCTCCCTTCATGATGATGTCATTGAATTATGCACACTGCATAAGCCTTGGGAATAGAAATACAACATGTACCCCAGCTTTCTGAACATGTGCAAACATATCACAAAGATCTAGAATAGAGGCATTTTTTCTTGTGATAATGCAGTGTCTTAGCATCTCAACCTGTGTGGGTGTAAGTGCACCAATACATGCTTTGTCAAGTAATACTTTGTAAGACATGTCACCTTGTTGTCTCATGTTCTGAGAGAGTTCAACATATGAGAAAATTCCCATAGTTTAACTCCACCAATGCATCCAATTGTTTTCTTTTCCCCTTCAATGGATAGACTACAGAAAACATGCTTACCATTTACAGGGGCTAGCTGAAGGAGATCTCCAAGAACAAGGATGTTCTTCCCACCAAATGGCACATTATCATTGGTTCTGAGTATTTCCTGTAGATGTGGTATGAATGTGAGAGCATTTGAGACCATGCTGATCTCATCAATTATGAGCAAATGCATTTGTCAAACATTGACCCAGTTCATTGCCAACATCATATGACACTCCTGTAATCATCACTCTTTCCATGCTCGACTGGCAACATGAATAACCTATGGAGTGTGATACCATCAATGTTATAAGCTGCCAATCCTGTAGGAGCTGCAACAATAACAGATGTTGACGTACTGGTAAGGTCATGCACTCCTTTGCTTATAGCTTTGATCAAGAAACTTTTACCAGTATCAGCAGCACCACTTACAAACATTCTGATTGGTGTTTGCTCTTTGCAAAGACACTGCTCTTCATAGTGCTGGATTTCATGTTTAACTGTGTGCATAATAGAGTGATACACAACTCTTTGGTGTGAGTTTAACTTGTCGACAATGTCGGTGACTGACTCTGACAAGTACATGCTTTGTTGCATTGTGCCCTCAACCTCTAACATCAGCACAGTTGGGCCATTAGGAGGAAGAGGAGCACCAAGTGCCTCTTCTTCCACATCAACCATTCTGTGATGTAACAGGTGTGTCACAACTATGACTTTCACATTCTCTATCTGTTTTTTTTCCATTTCAAGTCTCTCAATGTATGTCTCGAGACATGACTCTGGAAGGTATGATATGTTTGTACCAACTCTTGTTCATATGAATCAGACAATCCTTTTAACTCCGATTCTGATCTCCAATGTTTGAATAGAAACAATTGAGCAAAGTAATAATGTTCTTTGCTTTCTGTTGTATTCAAGGTCAGTTTGCAGTGGTCAATTAGCCATGGTTTGTGTTTTCTTACAAGTGAGCCATCAAAGCCAGTGACTTTATATATTCATTTTTCTGGGTCAGAAGGAACACCCCACTTGTTGTCATACCATTGAACAACTTCAAAGAGACACAGATCATCCATAGCACTGTGCCACTGTGGATAGCAGTTGTCAATTAAGTTGCTCTTAAGAATACTTGTGGATGTTGGTCTTGTGACAGCCAACTCCTCAATCTTTTCATGGCTCTTAAGAATACAGCACCTGTTCTGCTCAAGATTTAGATTTAAGAAATGTATGAACTCTGATTTACCATATAGACATACACCTATGAGCCAGTCACTTGCTTCATAGGCTCTGCACTCACAGTGTGATACAGTCTTAAGCCCTAGTGACCAAAGTCTGGAAGACATTGACCTATCACAGTTTGACAGCTCTTCCCACATTTCTTGGAGGTTAGTTTGCTCATGTTTAGTAATGTATGATGTTACATACCTCACGAGAGCCACTGAGTTTTCTGCAAAAAACTGGATCTCAATGTTTGCTTGCCACATCAACAGAAGAGAAGGACTATAGTCATTGATATAGACATCTGATTCTGTGTGAGTTAGTTCATACACTCGTTTTGTCGACTTTGCTTTCAGGTGGTGTTGCATGGCTGAAAAAACATCATTCAGTGAAGCAGCTAGGCAAACTTGCCTTGGGAAGACAAAATGGAAATGAGTATACCAATGACCTTTGTTTTTAACTTTCATGGGAAAGTATTTGCCACAGAGGTGTCGTTGGAATTTCTGGACCAGTTCCCACAGTGTTGTGCTATCATACTTGTCTGGTATCTGACATGTGACATACTGTACTTCAAGATGAAATTTAGAATGTCAGATATTTCATTGTCTCCAATTTGTGGGGCATCTTTAATCCTCAGCAACATATGAATGTGTGGTGCTCCACGGGCTTAGTACTCAACCTTCCAGAAGTAGTGCTCAACAATACTGAGGGGAGGATTTGTCTTAGACAGTATGAATTTCAAAAGACTCTGGAACTGGTGGTGGAAGTAATGTGAAACAGTTACTGGATCAAGTGAACCGAGTTCATTGAGAATCATTGTTTGGATATTCTCAACATCAGAGTTTGCCCATCTCAGTATATCGAGCAGATCATCCCAATAATATTCTGTGCAACTGAGTGTTACAAACCATGTTGCTGGTCCAAACTCTCTCAGCATGCACATTACCTCAGAGTGACATCTGTACCAATATTCTTTGTACTATGCATGCTAGACAAAATAGAAGAAAGACTGACTTGCAATGTTTCATCTTTGGCCTGCAACTTGCGTAGTAACTGTGCAGCTGTCATATTATTGAATTCTGTCCCAAGTCTCAATGTGTGAGTAATACTAACAGATAAGACACTGAGTTCACTTTCCCAAAGAAGGTGGAACAGGTATGCAATGTTTCTTCAAAACTTGCCATCCTTATGTAGTATTCACAAGGTCCTATACTCAGCTCCTGGTACTTGAAGTTCTTGTTCATCTAATTGACCACCTGAACCAAGTGGGAACAGATCAGGGAAACAACGAGCTTCTAGAGTGGCCTCCCATATACTAACAGGATTGCCCTCCACTTGTTTCATTTGATATAAATCAATGTTATCCATTACTGGTCTTTGCCATGCAATGGGTGTATGGTGAATTGCTCATGCACATTCTGTACAGTTGCTATGTCAACCTTCAAGTATTGCCTTGTCAGAGTTGTTCAGCCAATATCTGATGAGAACCACTAAATGTGTCAATGTCAATTTCAATATAGAAAGAATTGTGTTTTTAGATATCTCAAAGCATCCTTCACATTGTCTCATTGACAATCTTCGCCATATTGTTTTCACCTTTATTGGCACACATTATTTATTAAGATGACAACACTATTGTCTTGAGAAATAGTGTTGACATTGTCTTGCAAAGATAAAGGGTAGACAAAGAGCTTTGAGAGAGCGATGTTCTTTGTTTGGTAGGTCTCGTGTCCTTGTATTCAGTTTTGATGATTGTTTGAAATGGTCATGGTCTGAATGAGAATCTCAAACAAGTTCAACACTGTTATCTCATTAGGTGTTGGTTGTACTTCCATTTTATTGAGTACTGACCGAGGAAGTAAACTGTCATTCTTGATTTTGTTATGACAGTAGGAACAGAGTGACACAGTGGTGAGTTCTTCAAAGTAAGACTTTAATAGGAGGTACACATGGAGACATCTCCACATTTCATTCCAAGATGGAATGATTTGCAGGTCTACTTTGACACATAAGTGCTTGTAGAACAATCGTTCACATGACACACATATTGTATCTATTTTCTCTGTTTTGCTTAATTCAAATTTAGCAAATTCATGACCAAAATGCTGTAGGAGTTGCTCTTCATTAACCAGAGATGTATGAGGAGTACTTGTTTCTTCAGGAACAGTAGCAGCAGACCTCATTCTTCGGGTTCTTTGCAACTTTTTGATTAACTCACTAAGTCTTTCAACATCTCCATCATTGAGCAATGCTTGGAATTGCATGTAGTCTCGAATGAGAGATCTACGTGATACAACCTTTGCACAAATTTGTGAATGCCAGAGTTATGCACTGCTAGCATATGAAAGTGATGAAATGTGCTATTGCAGTTCATGGACTCTAAGCATGAGAGGGAGTGACCCATCAGGCCTTTGTCAGGCTGGACCTCACACTTTTCAATGTTTTGAAGCAGTGTGTGTCATTCAGATCTCTTTGTAGTAAGAGTTGTTGAGAGAAAACTTTTATAGATATAATAGATCTCCTCTAACGCTATATGCATGTCACATGCCCATTTTTGTTGATGACTTGGGATCACTTTCAACCTCTTCTAGCTGCATTGTCATTGTTTGGATGGATGGTTTCATGGATAGAGGTAAGACATTCTTGTAGTTTTCTGGTCATCTAGTGTTAAAGTAATATTTCTACTGCGCATGGTATGTCTCTTCCTCAGAAGAATACTTGAGTACTGTGAATGAAACCAGTCTCCTTGAAACACAAGAGAAATATTTTCTCTGTTTGTGCTCAAAAGATAAATAGTAAGTTTCTTATCTCCCCAATCTTGTACTCAATTTATCAATGGCTGACATCATATCAGTCCAGAGTTGGAATGTATTGCTAGAGCCACACTGACAAATCATCTTGCTCTTAAGCAGAGTTTCATCAATGAGGTCTTAGAATGTAGTCTGTTACCTTTGTGTCTCACTATTTTGGAGATCACATGTTCAATCCTAGCTCTGTGGGCTAGTTTTTTGAAAAACATTACCTTACTGTGTTGAGCATTAAGAGAGGTACTACGCCTAGCATTCTTTTTCTGTTTCACATGTGTATGCTTTGGTGATAGTGCTGGACAGTGTGATTGTTATGTTTCTCTAGGAAGGCTACTTGTAGTAGTTTTCTTAGAAGAGGGGTTCTCTTTCTTTAGTTGTTTATTATTAACTCTGTGCGTGATGTGCAGAGAAGAGTGTTTTTTACACTTCTGTTGAGAAGCTTTACCTTTTGTTCTTGCATGGCATGACAGTGAACAAGCAGTACAGCTAGCACTTTCTCTATGTGCTCTCGTTTTCCAGCAGATAGTCATGATGAAATAGGTCAAGTATTTCTTCAATATCTTTGTTGTTGTAGTCCCCTAAAAAAAGTGGAAATACATATATTTACTAGTCAAGAACACTAGCCACATGGCAGTACATCAGAAATTGTGTGTATGAAATAGAATACATAGTATTGTGCTAATAAGAAAACATCTGTTATGATTAGCATTACTTTGTAATGAATAATTTAAGTATTGTGCCTTGCTCTGAGTATTGAATATTCCAAGCACTTCTTACGTGGACAAAAGTTGATAAACAAGTATATGTGTGACACGTTCATTGTTTCATGTGTTTATGTTGTGGTAAGTATTAATTTGTAAAGTTGTAAAATATTACTTGTGGTATTGTTACATGCACTGTGCTGACATAGAATGATGAACAGAATAGTAAGTGTTGTGTTGATGGATTGCTGCAATCATACTATTATGGGTCTGTCTGAATGTGGTGATGATGTCAATAATCTTGTTGCGTTGAAACAATTTTACTTTATTGATAGATTGTATGGCGTAATTACATGAGTCTAATGATGATTGGCTCTTATGGTGAATGGATGGAAAGTTGTATAAGATAAAATTTGAATTTTTTTTTTCACGATCAAAGAATTTGTCAACTCATAAATGATCCTCATGATCAAAGAACAAAGAATTTGAGGCCTCATGAACAAAGAACATGTGAATCATGTGGTGTTACTATAGAAGCTTGTTTATGTTGCTTTTATTATATGGAGAACTTCTGAACTGTCAATAGAGATATATGCACCTTGTGTGCTGACATAGTATCTTAATAATTGAGTTTTTAGAGCTATTAGCATTTTTTTGCAGAAATCAGGTGATTTTCATTGCAACCTAAGAATTTGTCAAGTCACAGTTCAAGATCACGATCAAATTGAATGGCGGGCAAAGATTGTATATGCTCGAGGTCAAAGATAAAAAAAAGCAGTCAATATGTATAAATGTTATTAAAAATAAATTATACAAGTATTTTTCTTACCTATGGGTACATTTCATGCTAGGAGGGTTTCTGTACTGTATTGACTTTGAAAATATTGTTTTTGCACTGTGAGAAATGTTTAACATTGAAGTCTCGCACTACTCTCACCATCAAAGATTTTGTCCAGTATGCTCATGGTTGATTCTTGCAGTCAAACTGAGTCACAGTTCAAGATTTTGCATGCTCATGGTTAAAGATCATAAAAACACTGTAATTATGTTAAAATAGATAAAAAATTAAAAACAAAACTATTCCTTTAAGTTATTGGTTATAGAAATGCTAGGAGGGTTTATCTAGCTGTGTTTTTTTTTTAAATATTGGGTTTAGACTGTCAGATATGTTTCACATCCAAGTCTCTTGTTATTCTTGTGATGAAAGAATTCGTATGTTCGCGGTCTATCCTATCGGTCAAACTGAGTCGCGGTTTAAGATTTTGCATGCTCGCGGTCAAAGATCGTAGAAAATGTGGTAATTATTTTCAAATGTCTTTAAATGATATAAAAACATTATTTTACTTATTTATTAGTTTGTAAAATGCTATAAGGGTGTGTCCTGTTGAAAAAATTAGAGAAGTATTGTTTTTTCACTGTGAGAGACTGTTAACGCCAAAATCTCGCTTTAGTCTCATGATCAAAGCTTTTGCATGCTTGAGATCGATCCTGGAGATCAATGCGGTCAAAGAAATTGCACACTCATGATCAAAGAAATGGCTAAGTTAGTCATGTGAGTTTCCTGAGCCAATAGAATTATAGAATAACACTCTGGGGGCCAGTTTAGATCGAGTGATCGAGCAGGCAACGGGGCATAATTATAAAGTAAGTGCCTGGACAAAATATTATAGAAGTTGGGTAAAAAGTCATTTTTCAAGTTTTCAAAAGTAATTTTATAGTGTTTCAGCAACTTAGGAACTACTGTATGTATTTTTTAACCACTGATATTGGCAGGAACTGTTAACTTTGATTATTGATGCAGTTTACAACAACTTTGATATTTTGATAGCATCATGGCCTGGGAAACAGTTAAGCAGTTTATGTATTGATTTAAGTCTTTACATATCTGTATGACAAATTAATTGGTTTTTGTAAAGTCATGGAAATAGATTTTTCAGAGTCTGATCTGTACAAACAAAAAAACAAAAAATTAGCATTTATTGAAAAGCTGTATAATGTTTTATCCATTTTGCTATTTAGTCAGTCAATCTGCTGTGATTGTCTTCTTTAACTAAGTTATTGTTCTTGGGATCTTTCTTGTGGCTCAAAATAGTGTTTATTATTTAGTGTTTGCTAGGGTATTTTTGGTATCTCAGACTAGCTGATCTGTGCAAGTTGACAGAGTGGTAAGGAGATTTACTGTTACTCAGTGCTAGTTTGATTTGTGACAATTGCTGCCTGATCTAATAACATTGACACTTTCTGGCTAACTATGTGTGTGTTTTAACTGTTGTGAAATCCTGACTTAGAATTGTGTGTTGCCTAGCTTTATCTGGCACTAGCTGCTTTGCACTTGTTATATAGAGACAAATACATATATTTAACTTAAGTAATTGAGTCACAGTACTTCTCACTGGAAATATTTTCTGATTAAATTAAACTGTTGTTCTAAAAGCTGTGCAATCTAATTAGTATAGTACTATTGGTTACTATTCTTCATTATCTCTGTCAAGTAGAAATAAATGGTTCCACTCACCACTTAAGCAGCTGGCTGAGTAAGAGAGGGAATTTAGTTTGACACACCATCATGACTAGTAACTTGGACCAATCAAAATATGTGTTGTTGGCAAGCTATGAGGTGTGCCAATCGGTTTTCAGTATTCTCCCCAAAACAAAAAAAAAGTTTAATAAACATCATGCCAATAGAAAGACAGTTATATGCATGGCTAGGACTGTTTGCCCTGAATTAGCCAATCTCTGAGCAGGTTATTGTTTGTGATTGTTTTGTCTGCATTTATCTGGATGATACAAAGAATGCTGGTCATGTGTGGTGGTTCACATCTTAGTACTTGGTAATCAGATACAATTGTGATATTTCTGATCTGAGTTATTAAGATTTGTTACTCAGCATGGCAGAAAATCTACAGTTACTGTATGGATAGTAGGATCAAGTTTGGCTAGGAGGGTTGCAGCATTCAGTAGATGTAGTCATTTTGGAAACTGTATTTACACTTACTTGGATGCTCTGTCTCTTGGTTTGGAAGGGTGGTATGAGGTGGGAGCAGCTTATGCCTACCATGTACCAGTTATTGGACACTCATCCACAACCAGACATACTCCTTATCCATCTTGGAGGTAATGATTTGGGTAACAAAAGGGCAATTGACTTAATAGAGGCTACACAGTCTGACTTGCAGCATCTTATCAGTATGTTGCCATTGTGTAAAATTCTGTATTCAGATATTACACAGTGCATGGTCTGGAAGGGTGAGGATTACTGTCCTGCATTTGAAAGATCACGTAGGAAGGTGAACATACAAATATTTGGATTCCTCCGTATATGGGAATGCACATTATTCATCACCCCCAAATTACGTATGACAAGTATTGGCTATTTTTAAAAAATGGTGCATATTCTCAACACTGGCAATGACATTTTTGTTGGGGACCTTGACATGGTATCCTTACAGTCTTGTGATTGTGTGCTCGTCGGATGATGCCTCTCAAGTACATCATATTTACTCTGATGAAAAATGGCTCTTTTAGAGCCACCACAAAATGGCATTAAAAATAGAACTGTTCACATCTTGTACATTGTTGTCTGAATGTTAGGTTGTGAGTGTCTGGGAAGTTCAGATTCTCTGTTTTAACAACAGAGAAGTGTGATGGTACTATTGATAGATGAGTACTATATATATTGCTTGATATTGTATGTGGTTTTTAGGTGGATTGTATGGTATTTTGTTGCCTGTCATTGTGGTAAAGGCTACAAGTTTCTCATTGTTTCTTGATACGTGGAGTGTGTCTTTTGTTACTGGTAGATTCCGTAGCTTGTTTTTCTTTTTTTAGTAATGGTTGAGCATGGGTTGTTATGGTGGGGTGCATTATACAAGTATGGCTGAAAATGTGTCATATGTTTCTGAGGATGAAGTGGAAAGGAAAGGATGGTTTAGTGATATGAGGAGACATATGCTGTTGATGTAGTGTGTTATGTGTTGCTAGGGTATATTGATTACTGATCTGAGTCATACTGTTTCTGTGTGTGAAATGTTTGTGTTGTATACAAGTTTTAACAATATTTTTATTGTTTTTCTTCACACAGGTAGATAACTGTGCTTGTCTTTGTTCTAGTATCAAGACTCTACTGTCCAGTAAGTATTTTTTTTATGTCATTGTTGAATTCAATGTATTTTGTTAGGCAACATTGTGAGTGGTGATTCGGGGGCTCTGGTAACAGCACAAATAGAAGTAAACTGAGAAGCAAGTGGAGGTATTTCTTGTTTTGCATGCAAGTGAAAATAAGGAATAATATGGAGAGTTAGTAACTTGTATTAACACATATGCTCAGTAATGTTTGTTAATGTTTTAGTATGCTATGTAGTATGATCACTTGCCGCCATTCCACGCCTGCATCTGATGGTGTTGTAAAATGTTATTAATCTTGTCAGTGTTAGCTTTTGCTTGTGTCAGGAGATCAGTAATGTGAGGAACAGACTAAACACTACCCAGTGTGTCTCAATGGTGCAGCTGTTTTATATGACCTATCAGACTATTATGTCAATATATTATTAATACATCTTTTATTTTTCAAATTGATACTGCAACAGTTATGGATATTTCCATGATTATGGTGTTTTGGCAATCTGAGGGAGGTAGTACATGCATGTGTTTTAACAACAGAGTTATTGTTACCTCAGAGTTTACAAGTGACCAGACATATTCGATTCTGAGTGGCAAGCAACATAAATAGTAATAAGGTGGAACAGTGTCAATGTAATATCTGATCATTTTTCATGCTATTTTTTTTTCTTGTTTCAGTCTACTATCATGCCAAAATCATGGACTGACACAGAGGTGGGTCCTGGTTCAGGCTGTGAGAGCATGCCAACTTAAGGATTGTCATGCATGTGACTAACCTGGAGCCTGACCCATACATGGAGCAAGGTAGGTGTTTGTTACAATGAGTCTTCACATTTTTCAACAGAGCTACACATGTGATAGATGACAATGGTATAGCTGTTTTATTTCTTGAATATTTGTTGGATGTCCCTTGGACAGTGTGCCATCAACAGATTGATCATTCTGCTGTATATGTGAGTAACATATATAGATTTTCGTGGTACAGTGGGTGTGTGAAGACTACTGTGGAGATTATGAAAGGAGACTTATAAAATGGGCAAAGGATTTCAAGCAATCTGATCAGTTGTTAGGTGTGTATTAGATGTGTCTATTGCACAGCTAAAACTACAACCCCCATCTAGAATACACAGACCCATTTTATAAGTGCAATAAGCCACTCCGGGGATGTGCATTGCACAGTTCCAATGCACAGCTAGGGGACTAGACAGATTTGGCCTGTGGCTTCATGCCTCAGTTTGTCCCCCTAGTTGTGCATTGGAACTGTCTAATGCACACCCATTGTGTGTTATTGCTTACACGTGGGCATGCCAGCAGTGCTCTGCTGTCTAAAGAGGTACTGAGACCTGGGTGTACGCTGCTAGGTAGTTGTATTGGGCAGGGCATCACAACATACAGAAGTGGTCACTAGACTCCTGAACAAGACAACATACTACGTCTCTGTGTCTTTAGTTGCAGACCATGTCAGCATGGTTGTTACTGTATTGGTGGATATACTGCTAGATATTTTTATAAATTTACTGTGATGCTTATCACTGTGTTCCAGAGTATGAATTGCAGCACATATTGAAGTGCCAGGCAATTGGTGTTCAGCTTTACTGTGCCTACAGTCAGTGTGGATAGATGACTTGTGGGTGGGGATGTGCTCACATGTTGGGAGTGGTTATATTGTGGTGGAGGAGTAGCCAGGTGGGGGAGGTGATACTGGTTAAGAACTACATTCTTTTTCCAGGATCTGTGTGGTTAGGATTGGGAGTACACTGTCTGTCCTGCTAGAATACTGTATTTGTAGTATATGTGGTTAGACTAGGTCAGTCTTTGTAGATAGGTAAAGAAACATGACAACCTATCATTTTCACTGCAGACAGATTACTTTACTATATTTTTTATGTTTTTTCTCAGGTTAGTCATGCCTTAGGGAGGCAGATCAGAAATCTCCTGATGTGTGCCACAGGAAGTGGAAGATCACCCACCAGACATTTTTCAAATCTAAGTCTGGGGCGGGTGATATGCGAAGGAGTGTCCGAGAGTGGTACGACATAGCCTGTGCTATGTGGGAGGATGCAGGGAAACCAGACTTTGGAAATTGCCATCACAGGTGTGAGTATATATTTGAAACTGTTGTGATGCAAATATTTGGTTTCTGACTGAGAGGATTGTTTTTTTCTACATTTCAAATGAGTATTGGCATTTGTTATTAAACTGTTAGTGATATGTACCATTATACTTCTGTGACAATTGATATATCACTACAGATATGTAAGAATGACAGGTTAGCAATTTTTACTTTACAAGTGTGTTTGTGGTGATATGGATTTTTTTTCAATGAAAAAAGAGTCAAGATTAGATGAATTCTTTGAAAGTTGTCAATGATACTTTTGTGGTGGTATCCTACTGCATATAATATTCAGAATATGAGATGTTCTGATGTTTAAATGTTACAAATAATTATTTTTAAAGGTAGGCAGATGATATTTGTGGACAGGATACTGATCATAACAAGAGTGGGATATTGTGTGAACAACAGTATGTGTTTTGTACTATGTTCATCATTAGATCGCTAGCTGATGGTGTTACATACTAACATACTAAAATGCCAGCAGAATAGGCCTTACGGTCTTTCGCGTCTGCTCATTTGGTCAGCCCCCACCCTGGGAGATGATCTTGCTGCCCCCCTAGCCTTCTCTGGCTTCTCCCTTCCCAGATCCAAATATTCTTGCTGCATTGGATTTTGCTTCCAGAACCCTAACCCTGTACCTGTCCCACTCACTCTTGAATCCCTCCACTGTCTCTGCCTCCACCAGTGCCCTGGGCAGTGCATTCCATGGTTCCACCACCCTCTCAGTGAAGTAGCACTTCCTCCTTTCTCCCCTGAATCTTCCCCCCTCCAGCTTCCACCCATGCCCTCTAGTGGCCCCCTCCTCCTTCCTTCGAAGCACCCTAACTGCTCCTGCCTATTTACCCCCTTCATGTACCTGAAGACCGCTATCATGTCCCCCCGGTCCTCTCTCTCTTCCAATGTACATATTTAGGTCTTCGAGCCTCTCCCCATAGGTCCTGTCCTCCAAGCCCAAAATCATTTTGGTTGCCCTCCTCTGGACCCTCTCCAGGAGTTTAATGTCCCTCTTTAAATGTGGCCTCCAAAACTGCACACAGTACTTGAGGTGCGGCCTCACCAAACAGTTATACAGAGGGAGTATCACTTGCTACTTCTGGAGGTGATCCCCCTAGCGATGCATCCCAGCATCCTGTTGGCCTTGGTTGCTGCCCTTCTACAAGTCTCAGAGTTGTTCATCTTGACATCCACCACCACCCCAGGTCCCTCTCAGCCATCGAGACTTGTAGCATTTCCCCCCCCAGGGTGTACACTTGGCCCGAGTTTCTGGCCCTCGGTGCAGTACCTTGCATTTCCTGCATTGAACCTCAGCTTCCACTTTCTAGACCATCTTCCAGAGCCTCCAGGTCCCCTGTAGGTCATCTCCCTCCTCCTCCATCCACCACCGCCCCCAGTTTTGAGTCATCTGCAAAGAGACTCATCTCACTCCCTGATACTTGTCCTTATGTCAGAGACGAGGGCGTTGAACAGGAGGGGCCCAAGGACTGATCTGTGGGACCCCACTAATGACCCTTCTTGGGGATGAGACAATCCCGCCAACTACGACCCTCTGGGTGTGGTCCTGGAGCCAATTGCCTATCCATGTGATCATCTGGTTCCTCACCCCCATTTCTCCCAGCTAATCCAACAGGCCATCGTGAGGAACAGAGGTAAATGCCTTGCTGAAGTCTACAGAGAGGACGTCCACTGGTCTACCCAGGTCTAAGGCTCTCATCACCCAGTCATAGAACTCCACAAGGTTTGTTTGACACAATTTCCCCAGGACAAATCCATGCTGCCTATCATCCAGGCACCCTGACTTTTCCAGGTCCCCACAGCCTCTCCTCGACAATGCCCTCCATCACCTTGCCCACCACCGATGTCAGGCTGACAGGCCTGTAGTTCCCTGCCACCTCCCTTGATCCCCTCTTGGATAGGCACTATATGCACCACCTTCCTGTCCTGGGGCACCCACCCTGTCCTCAGAGAGATGGTGAAAGCTCTGCCAGGGTTTTGCCAGACATCCACAGTTCCTTCAGCACTCTGGGATGTAATTTATCCAGCCCTGGAGCTTTCTCTGTCTTAAGGGACCTGAGGGCTTCCCTCACTCTCTCTGCTGTGATTTCCACTTCCACTACCTCTTCTCCCTGCTTAGCCTTCCCCCCTCCTGCCAGTGCTACCTCCCCCTCTCCCCAGACCTGCCGATCAGTAAGGGTCCCCCCTCCTCAGTATCACTGTCTCCTTCTATATATGATGCAGCAACCTCATTTTACTTGGTGAAAACTGAGGTGAAGTACTCATTTAGTACCTCAGCCTGCTCCCACGGGTCTTGTGCCCATCTCTTCCCTGTTTTAATCCTGCTAATCTGCCCCTTCACTCTTCATTTTTCCCCAATGTATTTAAAGAACCCCTTGTTCCCTCTCCTAATTTCCCTGGCCAGGCTCTGCTCCTTCCTTACCTTAGCCACCCTCACCACCCTGGTGGCTCTTCTAGCCATCAGTTTGTACTCCCCTTAATGTTGTTTGTATACAATTTTTTGTTTACTCAGCTAGACCAACTGTGGAACCTGTATCCTCCCATCCTGTGCAGTTGCAACCACTCCTGGAAGGTGTGGCTCGAGGGGCTCCAGTCGAGCAACTACTTGTGCTTGACTCTGCTGGTGAGTTATTATAATGTACTGCTGTCTGTATTATTATTTAATAGGTACTATGGGTGTCATATGGTATGAGAATGGTTACTGTACATTTGTGGTGTTATAATTTCTTCATGTATTAGTTTGTATAATGCTAGACAATGTGCAGACCTATTTGAAGCATCTGATTGGCTGAAACACTTCTGTAGCTGGGCATCTATCAGATAATAGACACAGACATGTGTCTGTGTGTGCATGTGAACAGTTACAGTGAATAGTGCATAGTTTTCAAAGCATATTCTGATGGTGACTTATGAAGTGTTTTATCACAAAAGATATTTATCATGTTTTTAAAAGAAACAGTTTTGTGTACCAGTTATTTTTCTTCAAAGTTAGATCTTTTCAAGCACAATAATATGTTCCAGGGTGGTGGCATGGACAGTAGAGGGTCATCCAGGGGTTATAAAACCATGTGCCTGTGACACCAGGTGCCATCACACTCCTGGGTGGTGCAGTATTGTACAATAGCACTTATGATGTCAGCTATGATTGCTTGCTTATTAGTTATATAGTTGTTATGTTTTAAATAGGTACTCAGGATAAAATTTTCACTGTGTTATGTATCCAACATATACTTACCCAGGAAGTGGTATAACAAGAAGTATTAATGTATGTGTTTAGTATTACTATGGGTATTCATGTGTAAACATGTTTTATCAGTGAGAGACTATTACAGTTTGTTAATACAAAGCAACATGATTGCACATAGATGTAGATTATTTAATTTAGTATTCCAATTAGTGAATCAGATGTGTGTTCTGTAATTTACTGAAACAGTAGATAGTATGCCACATGTGAAGACTGAGGAATTTGAACAACTGATTATCATGATATGTATATTCATGTATACAGATGTTGATATTGAGACATGAATGGCTTATTTTGTTTAACTGTTTTTCAGAGGATGAACCATCTCCAGAGGGTGCTGATGGAGGGGAAGACTCCACAGAGGGGATAGAAATTGTTGAGATCGAGCCCTCTGTGGAGGAGATGCCACAATCTCCGGCAGCAGGTCATGCTTTGTCAACTGCAGGTCCAGGTGGGCCTCCTGCTGAGGAACGTGAGTACTTCTTATATACTTTGTGCTTTTATTACTAAAGATTAGCATGAGGTGTAGACAATATTGATACTTTCAGACATAGTACCACTGCAGTTAGTTTACAGTCCCAGTTCAAAATGTTGTAGCCTGACACAGTAACTTGGTGTTACAGGTTTATCAAACTGTGGTAAGAAACAATCTTGGGTCTGATTTTTCAATTAGACATCAGAGCATGGAGTTATGAAACACTTAGATAGGAGCATCACATGACAAAATTGCATCTGCTGGGAGTATGCAGTGCTTAATCAGCATGTCTAGCTTCATGCATCAGTAATGGTCATCTTTTTTTTATCTATTGTGTATATGGAGAGGTGTGAATAAAAGTAATAGGTAGGTTGTATATGTATAGTTTAAACATTTTTCTTAGATGGAGAATCTATGTGTCATCATCAGTGTTTTGTAATAATAAATCCAACAAGGGATACAGAATGTGCTACAGTTGTGCATCATGTTAATTGAGTGCCTAATGGTAAACTGTGTGGATTTTATTAAATGCCATATGTGTTTGTATCTCTGATTATTCAAGAAGTTCAATACATAGACAATGGTGCGTGGGTAAGTATGGAGAGAAAGACAATAGTAAATGCTTTTTCATTCAGTGGTGTTTGCTCTACTGTATACATTCAATGTTTGTATCTTTAATATGTAGTTAGGTTGTGAGACACTGTCGGAGACTGATGAATGTGTGCATTTAGTATTGGGTACATACATCTCAAGGATTTATAAGAGAAGGTACAGCAATACAGTGGTGGTAATTATCAAAGTGGTATGTGTTACCTGTTGAGATATTAAGTAACAACGTCTCAGTTGCACCTAGTGGTGGGCGAAATGGGCTCAATCCGTGCCATGAAGTGATTCGCAGAGCAAAGGCAGATTCACAGAGTGCTCCGCAATGTGATGCAGAGTACTTTGCTTTATAATGAGAACGCAAAGTGCATTGAAAACAACTACTTCGCATTACTCCGCCTCCACTGGTCACTTCTCTTTCGATTTTTAAGGCGAAGTACATTTGTGGCAGTTCACTTCGCCTCACTTCACCTTGTGTTTGAGCTCCGAAGGAGGATTTTGCAGTGATTCAAGTTTTCAAGTTCAAGTTTATTGCAGGAAAGACTCTGCTGAGCAAGCTCATTCACAAGGAGGTCCTGAAGCACATACACATACAGTTCGCAATTACATAGACAAGAGATATAAAATGTAGCAACAAAGAAAAATATATAATACAAGAGGTATACACAATAAAAGTCCTTATGCTATAAATGCAGTACATTCCATCTTTAACTTGCCCTAAATTATGCAACATTTTTCAGCTTAATAAGTAGAGAGGAGTGTTGGTACCCTAGGAAGTTGACTTGGCGTTGGGGGCCTAGTAGCATCTACATATGTCTTTTAATTTAGAGATAGTTAGTGTTTTGTAGGAGTTAATTGATACAATGCTGGTTAGCTTCAGCATGGCTTGTAGTTGGTTCCAAATGTTTGGGAGGGCATATGAGACAGCTCTTTGGCCAGCTGTGGTACATGTCCTGGGAACATCTAGTAGGATAAGGTTGGATTTCCTTACGGAGTAGGTGCTATGCGAGATGTGTATGAGAGATGTTAAATAGACAGGCAGTTTGTGGAGTAGTAATTTGAGGGTCCAAAAACCAGCATGCAGGAGGCATCTGGTGGCAAGAGAGGTCCACCCAACTGCTGCATAAAGATCACAGTGGTGGGTCCTGTACGCAGAGTTAGTAATGAAGCGAAGAGCATGGTGATAGAGTAAGTCCAGTTTAGATAGGCTCAAGGTTGGGAAGGAGATAAAGATAATGTCTCCGTAGTCAAGCAAGGAAGGAATGTTGCTTGGACAAGTCTTTTCGTGAGTCGCAGAAAAGAGGGTCCTATTTCTAAAGAAGAAACTGCTGCGTTTTAAGCCTCTTTGATAGATCCTCAATGTGGTCACTGAAGGAAAGCTTGTTGTTCATCTACATACCTAGATATTTAAATTTAGTTACGACTTCCAAGGGTTCACCTAGGGAGGTAACTATGAAGTTTTTAGGTGGAGTAGGTAGAGCACCAGACAAGGCAAGTTCTCGAGGAAAATCATTGTCTTGGTTTTTTTGGCATTTAAGAGAAGCTGCCATTGATAAGGTTGTTAACTGACGTAAATGCTTGAATGCTTTCCTGACTTCAGTTAAGGAAGAGCCTGGTGCGATAAACTGTATCATCCGCAAAGAAATGTATGCTAGAGTTCTTATGTGGGAGTCAAGGTTGTTGATGTACAGGGAAAAAGGATTGGTCCTAGGATGGAGCCTTGAAGGACTCCCTCTGGCAATTGGAAGGGGGGCAGATAGTAGGCCATCAGCTTTGACTTTGTAATCTTACTATGGAATAACTGTTAAACCACCTGTAAGGTAAGTGGGAGTTCCTATGTAGGCAAGACAGTGATTAGGAGGTGATGGTCTACAGTGTTGAAAGCCTTACTTGAGGTCTAGAAAGACTGCACCAGTAACCTTCTTGTGTGTTATAGTATGGATCCAGTCATTAGAGACTTTAGCCAAGGCTGAGATGGTACTGTGCTTCGAACTGAAGCCAGATCAGGCTGGGTTTAGGAGTGAGTGAGCTTCAAGGTGATTTTTTAGCTAGTTGTATATATGTTTTTCCAGCACTTTGGAGAGAACAGTCAAGATAGAGATATGACGGTGGTTGTTTAAGTCACAAGGATCTCCTGATTTGAAGAGAGGAAGAACATGGGCAGATTTCCAGCAGGATGGAAAAGTGGCTGTGGTAATAGAGAGGTTGAAGATGTGAAGGATGGGGCTGTGAGCTTGGCATAGCCTAACACAAGAAAATGATTCAGGCGCCATCGTCCCCAGCATTTTTCCTGGTGTCAATGGCTAAGAATTGTGTCTTTGACTCTTGTAGCTAAAACAGGCACAACTGGAAGGGATGAGGTGGAGTAGCATGTAGAATCTGGGCTAGTGTTGCTATTCACTGGCTAGTGTATGGGAGGAGTCGAACCCAGCAGTGGCAAAGTGAAGGTTAAGTTCTTCAAGGATTTGTAGTTTATTTTCAGTCATCCCATCCTTGGCGAGAATTTGTGGGAAGAGAGGAAGCAGGATGGCTTCAATGGATCTCAATGTCTTCCAGATTTTCGAGTTCCTTTGGCCTGCTCCAGAGTGGAGATGGAAGTTTTTTTAGCATGTACACTTTTAACACAGGCATTTCTGGCAGTTCTAAATGCCTGCCAGTCTGCTAGGTTCTTTGTGTGCCTGTCCCTCGCCATAGCTTCTGTCTCTATTAGTAAGTGCAGATTTGAGCTCTTGGGTGAACCACGGATGCGATTTTCCGCACCCTCATTTTAATAAGAGAAGCATGCTTGTTAATTAGTTGGTGAGGTTGTCATTTAGGACAGAGATGGCAGCATCAGCAGATTTGGCAAGATATAGGTCTTGCTGCACCTGCTTTTAGCTGTTGATCGGTTAGAAGTTTACTGAGTTGAATTTATGAATGAGCGCTGATTCTGGAATTTAGGGTGCTGCTAGGTTTTTAGATTGGAATCTGTACATACAATCGATACTGTGGTTGTTTGTGTCATTATGGAAAACTGTAGAATGTGAGATTTTATGGGGATGCTAAGTTAAGAGACATCTAAGAGTGAGCTGTTGGCAGAGTTAGAAGCATTGATTCTTGTGGGTTCAGTTATCATGTTCAGGACCCAGCTCATCACAGATGGCTTTTAGAGAGTGACTAGCAAGTGGAGCCAATCCATATTGAAGTCCTCTAAGATTGTTGCTCTTACAGCTGTCGTTATGGATTTCAACACATTAAGAATTTCTGTGCCTCCTGATGGGGTCTATAGCCACCAATGATTGTGATGCACTCTAAGGATGGAAGGTGAAGTTTACAAGACAATTCCGTATTCCTTTGGGCTTAGTTTTGCAGGAAATGCTGCTAACATCCAATTTGATTTACGATATAACCCCTCCCTCAACTCTCATCAGCTCTAAAGAACTTGAAGCCTGTATAGTAATTTGTTGGATCAGTGTTGGTCTTTTAGCCATGGTTGGGTAATTATAATCAGATCTGGGTCAGTGGGCTGCCCAAACTTGAAGATGATCAAGTTTTTGAGCAGGCTTAGAATATTGACCATCATCAGTTTCATCCCAGGAGCAGCTGCAAACTCCGACGGAGAAGTGATTTGAGTTAGGGGACCTGGACTTAGTTTGACATTTCCTGAACAGAAAAGGAGAATTAGAAACATTTTCTTGAGGGCATTTATCAGGTAGAAGTGGTCTCCTTTCGTATGGGTTCTTGTGTGGTGTTCAGCCATTGAGATACGTCTAGCCAGGCCATAGGAGATGCTGACATGGCCATTCAAGGCTAGCAAGGGAAGAGCATGGAAAGACATTGGCAAAGGGAGGAGGCCAGAGAAGAAGGATGAGAATTAAAATGAAAACCGATAGATTGATAGTAGGGAAGCAATATGAAGATGCAGCAGGAACTATGATTGTGGGGTTCCAGGCTGGGATGACTTCTGGCTTAGCATGGATCAGTGCTTTATGAGTCATACTTTTTGCCAGGATTAGAAGTATAATGATACGTATACTTATTGCCTACTTACTGAGCAATATGATTTGTGTAGAAAGACCATTTAGTGGCAGGTCTGTATGTTAATGGAAACTAGCACACCTGGACTGCAACTGACCACCACGACTACCTATTATACTGAGTACTGGGTCACCATCATCATCATCATCCTCCACTAAAACTGGTAAATCACAAGTTTTTACAGGGGGGATTCCTGCAAACAGATTCAGAAATGTCTGACACAGCCACTTTTAATTTCTTTTTCTCCGGTTCCCAACTGGGATCAATTAAATCATCATATTCATCAGGTGTGGGAGTTCAGGTCACATGGGCTCTATATTGATCTGCACAGCCTCAGTTCGAAGTAGTATGAGTAGGAAGGAGTAGGAGACAATGTGTTCTGATAGCTGTCTGTAGGAATCTTTTAAAAGCTGTTCAAAAAGCATTTTTGCTATTTTTGGGGGGATCCAACTGTAGTTCATTGATTGTAGGAAACCCTCCTGTGCTCACTTCATTGAGCATTTTTGTTTGTGTGTGGATTTTGAATGTAAATTTACAACATTGAGTGTGTGTGGTGAAAGAAAGTGAAGTGTGCTGTGTGGGGGAGGGGCATATCTGTGTGAAGGTAGATTTAAGTTGGAGAACTAGTGATTTCTTTGTGTTTTGATAATATTTTTGTTATATAATTGACTGTGTTACTGACACATTGTAAAATTGTCAGTGATAGTACAAATTTTCTTGCTGCTTGTTTTGTGAATGTGGTGCTGCATTTCATAATGTCAGGTTGTTTCAATTATAAATTTACATTACGTGGTGCTGAGTACACTGAACTTTTTCATTTGCATCGCATTCCTCATTCAGCATTGTACACAAAGTGTTCTGTGTTGTGTGTGCGGTGTTGTGTGCATCAAACATAATAACACTCTTTTTAAAATTTGTGACATCGATCAGTGTGGGTGCACCAAGCACAGCACTGTGAATCTGCTATCCACTGCAGCTGCCTGACTTTGTACTGCGATCGTGTTCTCTGTTCTAGTGTTGTTTTGAGTGTCAGAAAATCAGCACTGTCTGTATTCAGTGCCCCCAATGTTGAAAAGGTATTTTTTACCAGACTGGATTGTTTTTTGATCCCATCAGTACCACTGGTTACTGAAGCTGTTTTAATTCCATGATACAGTGTCACAACACAGTAGTCCCTTATCTGTTGTTAAGCCACAGTTGTTTATTTTGCTTCACATCCAGCTAGCGTTTACAGCAAGTCAGCGACCTCCAGTCAGAAAGTGAACATATCAGAATTTGAATTTGGTAGTATGTTTGTGGTTGATTCCAAAATGCCTGCAAAGAGATGTACAAGTAAAGCTGTTTCTGGTCATGGCAATGCTGGTAAGAGGGTTCAGGTGGTAGAAGTATCGTGACAGAGAAGTGTATTGTTGATGTGGAAGAAAGGTATTTCTGTAAATGTTTTTTACTGCCCAATCAGTAACTTCAGTGATAGTTGGAGGAGATGATGTTTTCCAGCCGGTGGTGTTAGTGTTACTGGTGTTAGTGGTGGTGGAGGCAGTATTAGCATTGTTCGCGCCAAGTTCTAATTCCGACCAATTACCATATCCAAACATATTGAGGTGAAGCAAAGCGGTGGTGACAGCATAGATGATGTCATACTTTCCTGTAACATCCCATTAACTGAACCTGATTCTGATGATCATGTCAACGATAGCATACATCGGGATATTCCATCCACCATGGCACTAATGTCCACTCATTTTCCATGCAACAGTGATTCACAGTGTGGTGAAAAATATCAGGTGATGGTGATGATGTTGATGATGAATGTGATGATGCTGATGATGTTGCGTTGTTGCAACATGCAGTCCACATGTTAGCATCCAAGCAGAAGATGTGGATGTGTGTGACAGTGACGTTGATGAATATGATGATGATTTAATTGACCCCAGTTGGGAACCGGAGAAAAAGAAATTAAAAGTGGCTGTGTCTGAAATTTCTGAATCTGTTTGCAGGAATTCCCCCTGTAAAAACTTGTGATTTACCAGTTTTAGTAGAGGAGGATGATGATGATGATGACGACCCAGTACTCAGTATAATAGGTAGTCGTGATAGTCAGTTGCAGTCCAGGTGTGCAGTGCCAGAAACATCATGTGCCCCTCCACTTCAGTGCTTAAGATAACAGACTTAAATAAACCACATCATCATGGACATGTTAAAAGCAGAGCATCACAGTCCCTTGTTTGGGATTTTTTTGTTCAAGATGCAAATGATGATTCAGTTGCCATCTGCAAGATTTGCCATGTATGTGTGAGTCAAGGTAAAAAGGGGAGCCATCTTGGGACAGGGGGACAGCATATGCATCTTAAGAATAGGTCTTGGCTCTGTGGACTCAGCACAAGCTGGCAGCTAATACCAGACTTGGGCGCTCACCCTTATCACCGGCGGCAACCATAGCCAGCATGTTATCCCCTTCCATGACTGTTAAGCCCAATAGGAAATTAAACGTGTGTAGTAGTGTGGTAATAAGAGCAGAGGATTACTACAGGCATGATGAGGTGGAGGACCATAATGACTTTGAAATGTTGTCTAGTGCTGGTGAGCGTAGCAGTTTTTGTAGTGGTGGTGGTGGTGGTGGTGAATGCAGTATGTGTAGTGCAAGTGGTACATCAACCCCAGTTGGCAAATCCAGAAAAATAACATCATTTCTGGGTTTATCATCATCACCTGTGCAATTGTTTTCATCAAATTTATTTATTTATTTAGTTTTTGTTGATCGGGTAAGTGCACTAGACAAATCCTGCCTATTTTCAAGCACGACCCAGGGGAGGGGGATACAGATGAATGCCAACTGACCTTGAACCAGATTAAACTGTTGGTGGTATTTTTTAGTGAATGATGGAAATTTGACCAGGACACCAAAGAAATTCCCCTACTCTGCTGCTGTTGGATGGCCAGTAGGGGGACAGGCTGTCATGAGATACTTCACTTCCGGGTCGTTGGAGGAGACGTATGCTCAGCGGGAGAGTTTGTTTTCTTCTGCTGTGCTGTTGCAAGAGTATGCTCAGTTTGGGTTTACCTGAAGCGATCATCGATGATGAATTCCATGAAACGCCGTTGTTTTTAGATGCCACTGAACCTTTATGCGCGCTAAAGTTTGTGAATTCACGGTTTCTAAGGAGGAGGATGGATGTTTATTGGGCTCATGTGACGTAGCTTCTGCAGAGCTGCAGATTCCAGAGACTACCCGTCATTAATTCAAACACCGGACAGGCGCTTCAGCTGAGATGCACCGTGTTACTAGGTCTACAATGCACGGTCTGGGTGAGTCTATTACAACTTATGTGGCTGTTTGCTCTTCTGTCTCTAGAAAGTGAATCTCCTATTAAATCTACTAGTATGATGGCTGAAAGCTCTACTATGCAGAATGTGTCCCGAGGTTACATTATGAAAATAAAGGAAACAAAGGATGTTGTGCCACAGTTACACAAGCCCGATTAAGACTATAGCTCCTGCACTAAGGTGTGCAGAGCGCAACCGGGTTGGCAGTCATATCATTGTTTCTGTTGAGTGCCTACAGCCGTTATCGGAAAGACAGGAGCATTTTAAACCTGCTGATTTACCGCAAGCTCTTCATTCTACACTGGATGTTTCATCAGGTATAAATGTGTCTTCAAAAATGGTACCTCCTTATAAATCTGCTCAATCAGCTGGCGTTTCTACTGTTGGTTCTGACCAGAGCCTGAAGCTGATTTTGGAAGGGCAGGAGGAATCAAGTACTTTAGAAAAATTACATTCTCCTGAAACCTCTGTTGCGTTTTTCTCCTAGTAACACCTCTTAGTAAAACCACTGGGTTTGTTTTCACAACCTATTATTGGGAAACCAGTTGTTCCTCCCAGGACTATTTATCAAACTAAACAGACACAGCAGTTAGGTGTCACTGAATTTTCATTTAAGAATGTACTCAGGTGGTGTTGAGAGCATCAGTCCAAACAAAATCTGTTCATCTGGAAGCCAGCCAGGTTCATTCTTCGGATCAAGTTGAAGGGCCCTGGATGACAGGGAAGGCCTTAATTGGTGCTGGCTGAAGCAGGCCCTTCTGCTGTTTTGATGCCAGACCCTGAGTGGGATTCTGACTTTACACTAACTCGTAATTCTCCTACGTGGAAACCAGGTTCTCTGGTTACTTTACCTCAAACTGCTTTGCCACCTCCTGGGATGGCTCCTTACACCCATGATGCTACAAACGAATGTTGTTTAAAAGGTTTGCTTACTGACTTCTATTTAGAGGCCCCAACCATCTCAACCAGCTCTGTTGTCGGAACTTTTTCAGTCTCTAAAGGGAGGCAACTCCTCGTGACATGCTGTTTGGGATTCAATATAAGGGGTTTGGATTCAAGACCTGACAGACATTATGTTGGAAAGACTTTGATTAAGGATTCTTTACATTTTCTCCTAAAGATGTTTATGCTTTTATTATTATTTCCAGGAGAAGATAATTTTGATATCAGTTTCCGGTCATCTCATCTTTTAGATCTATTTTGGGAAAGGTATGGCCAAGTAAAGTTTTCTCCAACATGGACCCCCTTTTTAGTTATTCCCTTAACTAAACCTTTAATAAAATTTGTAACTGTGATGTTTTGAAATGAGGGGGTCCATGTGGAAGATATTACTTGGCTTTCACAAAATAAGTGTTAAGTTCCCAGGAACCCATTCTGGATACAGAGCACTTTTGGACAGGAGGGTGGAAATATAAAGTGAAACTCCGCTTGTCAGATTCAGGTATAGAGCATATACCTAATTCCTTTTGTTGGGAAGAGATCAGGAGTTTGTTTTATGGGGGTCAGCCTCGCCTACTATAGGTGTGGTTCTCGAACTCACTTATCTAGGTGTGTGATCGCCCTAGTGCTTATAATTGTGGGGAAATGGGCACTGCACTGTGCATGTGCTAATCGCACACGTTGCGATTTGTGTGAGGAGTATGGCCATGTCTTTTGGGATTGTTCCTGGGCAGCTAAGAACAAAGTATCTTGTATAAGCCCTGAGCTGCTGATTCAAAAAGCACAAGGTTTGGTTATTACCCCCCTCTCCCTTTACCATCCCCCCTCCTTCTGAGATATTGGTACACATTCCCCAAGATGTTCCCCCTCTCCCTGAATTGGCTTCCTCCACATTTGTAGGTCAGCATATCGATAGCTCTTCTCAGGTGGCTACCAAATTAGAGATAGGCATGGTTACAGTGGTACCGCAGGAGATGGTGCCTGTTAGCTATTCCGATTCCGTGGAGAAAATTCTGTGGCTCTTCCTCCCCTGCATAGGCAGAGATCTTCTAGGCATTCACAGGTTAAATCCCCTGTTTGGTCCCTATTGAATCTACTACTTCATGCTGCTTTGTTTTCTCCTTGGGGTGACAGATATGGAGGTTGGGATTCAGGTCTCAGTTCGTCCTCATTATCCACCTCCTCACTACCCATAGATAATTACAAGAAAAGAAAAAGTAAAGGAAAAAATAAATATTTGTTTTCATGAAGTTCACTTGAGGTTCTCTGAACACGCATAGCCTTTTGCGACTAATAAAAAGCTATCGCTCTTCCAATATTTGCATGATTCACAGATTAATGTGTGTTATCTACAGGAGACATGGATGTTCTCCATAGAACAAAGCTTTTATACTTGTAAAAGATTGGCCTGGGGACCTCCTCCTCCTATTGGTCCTTCAAGGCACAGATAGTGTGGATGGTGTGGGGACATTTTTTCTCTTATATTTTCTTCTGTTAAAGTTAGTTGATCTTATTCCTGGTAGAGTTTTGCTAATTGATGGTAAGTGGTATGGTACTCTGCTACAGGTTTATTACTACCTATAACCCCCAAACTAAGGCTGACAGGGTGCAGTGTATGAACAGTACAACCTTATTTGTGTACATCATCCTATCCTATGGGGAGGTGATTTTAATGGTGTTTTAGGTTTGGGTATTTCAAGAAAAAAAACTTATTGTGATTCTCATGCTTTAGCTTCTATAATCAAAACTGCAGGTCTAAATAACTGTTTAACTTTTCACCAAAAGGTCTTTTTTTCATTTCAAGGGAAAATTGCATTCTCTTATTGATTATATGTTTGTTTCTTCATCATTTTCAGTACAGGATTTTCATATGAAGCCTTTAGAATTTTCAGATCATTTATTGTTGGTTAGTTTGGATCCAGGGCATTTAGGGTCATGGTAGATAGGGAAGTGAAATTAAATATCTCCACTTAGATTCTCCTCAGACTAAATTTGGGGTAAAATGCTATTGCAAGCTAGACTATCAGTTGTTTTTATATTCAGATATTGGGGCCTGTGGATGGATATGAAATCATTTACAGAACTGGTTTAAACATCGAGGGGTGGTTACTACAGATCTAAATTTTATGAAGTATTTATCCTTAAGACAGCAATTGCAACGGTTAATTTCCATTTCTTATGTTTCGAAATTTAACTATTCAGCTCAGATACAGGTGCTTAAAACTGCCATGAAGGCCTTTCAGTATGATAGGGCTAAACATTACAAGCTATATTTACTAATGAAACTCAGAAGTCTCCTATTGGGGATGCGTTTGAGGCCTGTAAATCCTTACGGGATTCCTCTACTATTGATTTTCTTATAGCTCCAGATGGTTCTAAAGCAATCACTGTGCCTCACCTTAGGGCAGTTATTAAACAGCATTTTCAGACTTTAGAATCTGTGAGGGAGGACATAGACACTTTACTGTTAGAAGATATACAAAACATGACAGCTAAAGGGGAGGTTCTGATAATGGGAGACTTCAACATGCCAGATACAGATTGGTCAATACCAGCAGGAACATCGGCCAGAACTAGACACATAGTGGATTCCCTGCAGGGGGAGGGCCTCAAACAACTGGTACAGCAACCCACAAGAGACAGGGCTATCCTAGATCTAGTACTGACTAACAAAGAAGGGATCACAGGTCTCAGGTAGAAGGTCACCTGGGGCCAGTGACCATCACATGGTATGGTTCAATTTGGCTACTACATCTAAATCATCCCATTCCAAGGCAAAAATATGGGACTTCAGGAGGAGCTGACTTTGATAAGATGGCCAACAGAGTTAAGCTAGCCTCTGGCAAAAAGAAACACAGGTGAGGAGGTACAGGCAAAGTGGGCAAGCATTAAGGATACAATACTTGAAGCAACATCTCCATTGTGTTAGACAGAAAGGAAGTGTAAGAAGAAGGAAACCACTTGGTTCTCAAACACAGTAGCAGAAAGGTCTGAGCCAATGGCTGGCCTTTCAGAAAATATAAGGAACACATGGGATGAAGATAGGAGGCATACGAAACTGCCCTAAGGGAAGCAGGTAAGGCAGTAGTATGGTAAAGTCCCAAACTGAGGAAACACTCAGCACGGGGATATAAAAGAAGGTGACAAGACTTTCTATAGATACATTAGTGAAAGGAGAAAGTCCAGGGGGGGTGTTGCTAAGTTTTAATGGAGAAAGGGGAGCATGGAGAGGAGGATCTGTAAAGGCATCTATCCTAAATAGATACTTTTGCTCAGTATTTACTGAAGAGAAGGTAGGGCAGGCCCACAGCTCAGCATCATGGATACAGCGTGGGAGGAGGTGAGCACTACTCCTTCACAAAAGAAAGGGTCCTACAAGAGCTTGCTAGCTCAGGGTGGATAAGGCAATGGGACCTGATGGCTCCATCCCAGGGTACTTATGAGCTAAAGGAGGAACTAGCAGAGCCTTTAGCAGAATTGTTTAGTGAGTCTCTGAGCACAGGAGAGGTCCCAGAAGACTGGAGAAGGGTTTCTGTGATCCCACTCCACAAGAGTGGTAGCAGGGAGGCGGGGAACTACAGACCGTCAGTCTTACCTCAGTAGTGGGCAAGATTATGGAGGCACCCTTAAGGAAAGGATAGTGCAAACACCTGAACCATAGGGGCACAGGATCCAAGACAGCATGGGTTTACAAAGGAAGGTCCTGTCAAACTAATCTTAGATTTCTTTTGACTGGGTAACCAGATGGTGGACCAAGGGGAGCAGTTGATGTCGCTCACCTTGACTTCAGCAAAGCTTTGACACTGTTCCACATAAAGATTGATAAATAAGTTGTGGTAGGCTCGGTGTTTTGTGATGTTGGTCAACTGGTGGCAAACTGGTTGACTGGCAGAAAACAGAGAGGTGGTAAATGGTATACAGTCAGAAGAGATGCAAGTCACAAGTGGGTACCTCAGGATCAGTCCTGGGGCCAGTCCTATTCAACATCTTCATTAGTGACCTCTGCAGATGGACTAGAGGGTAAGGCTTGTCTGTTTGCAGATGACACCAAGATCTGCAACAGAGTAGATGATCCAGATGGGGTGGGCAGAATGAGAGAGATCTGGATAAACTAGCAGAATGGTCAGAAGAGTGGCAACTGGGATTTAATGCAAAGAAGTGCAAAATCATGCACATAGGGAAGAGAAACCTCAGCTACTTATAGGCTGGGAGGGAGTTGCTAGCAGTCACAAAGGAAGAAAGACTTGGGCATCATCATCACTGATGACCCAAAATCATCCAAGTAGACCCTGTGCTGGTAGGTGGGGCTATAGTGTTAGATGTATTAGTAGAGGTATCAAGGTCGTAAGAGGAGGTAATAATCCTCTGTACAAGACATTGGTTAGGCCCCATCTGGAGTACTGGCATTGTGCAGTATTGGAGGCCACACCTTCACAAGGACATTAACCAAATTGAGGCAGTCCAGAGAAGGGCAACCAAAATGGTGCGGGACTGCATTGTAAGACATATGAGGGTCAGATTAATGGAGCTCAATATGTATACCTCTGAGCAAAGGAGGAGAGAGGTGATATGATCGAGACATTTAAACACCTTATGGGCATAAATAAGGTGGAAAAGAGTCTAATATGTTTAAATATATAAAAATAGCAGGGAAGAGGACACAGTATGAGATTAGAGGGAGGCCGATTAAGGGGAATGTGAGGAAATTTTTCTGCTGAAGAAAGGGTGGTAGATGCATGGAAATGGGTTTACCACAAGAAGTGGTGGCTATGTATCACAGTGCAGGGCTTCAAACAGTATGGATAGGCATAAGGGAGCAATACAAATGACTATGAATAGATAGGTCACTGACAGAGCAAAGGCTGTGTGGCATTTATAAGGTAGAAAGAAATGGCAGACTGGATGGGCCTTGGGTCCTTATCTGCCGTCAACTTCTATGTTTCTATGTTTCTATGATATCTATTAATAAGCTGGATATTGATAATTTTTTTGATGATATTGATTTACCCCCTAAACCTGCTGAAATTTCTTCTTTACTAGGATCAGTTACACTTGATGAAATATTTGTATGCGCTCACTCACTTAAATCTAATGTTTCACCAGGGTTGGATGGTTTACCCCATCAACTCTATAAAACCTTTCTTGAGGAATTTAGTCAAGTGTCTTTTTTATTGTTTCAATATTTTTGACACTAAGACTGTGTTTCCTCTTTTACTGATGGGTTATTATTACATTTATCTAAGTCGAGGATAGAATGATATTAAAAATTGGAGACCCATCACTTTGTTAAATATGGATTATAAGGTGTTTCTTATCATTTTAATAATAGGTTTAAGCAGTATGCTAAATTAGTACTATCTCATATCAATTTTGTTGGACTCCTGATAGGAAGATTCAGTCAGCATTAATGCTTGTAAGATATATAGAGTATTTTTCATCAAATATGAAAGGTTGTATGCTCCTGTGGATTTGGAAAAGGCCTCGATAGGTTCATCTTCCGCTTTTTTCGTTTTGGAGAAATATGGAGTTCCTGAGTTGATAATAAAGTTTTGGTCTCTCTATGAGCATATTACTGTTTACCCTTTTTATATGGGACAGTTATGGAAGGGTTTAGTTTAAATACTGGTGTTAGGCAAGGGTGTCCTTAAGTCCCCTTTTGTGGCATTTTTTCCTGGATCCACTTTTGCGACTTATAGTACAATTGGAAGTGTTGGCTGGGGTTCTAGGTGGATTTTACCTCCTTCTTTGTTCAAGCTTATGCTGATGATTTGATTGTATACTTTTCTGATTATACTCAGTTTCATTTTTTTGGAAATTTTTCACGGTTTTCAGCAGTCTCAATGCGAAATTTAATCTGACAAAGACACGTGGGTTATTTTTGGAGTAGTGGGTTTATCTGATGTCTATCAAAATGGGATTAGGGTTTCTTGTACACCTTTGAAAATATTGGGGATCTTTTTTGGGCCTCAGAATTTGCCTCAGTTAAATAGGGATTTGGCTCTTGGAAAGGTGGAAATTAAGGTCAACAGATGGAAACAGTGGAAGTTTTCAAACTTTAAACGAATTCATGTTTTGAAACAATTTATTCTTCCTTGTTTGCAATATGTGGCTATGATTTATCCCCTTCCTTCATTGCTGGAAACAAAGTTATATAGTTTATTTTTTCAAATGTTATGGGGGAATAGGCTGAACCCTGTTAAACGGCAATATACTTATTTAGATAAAACCTCTGGAGGCTTGGGCATGTTAGATCCTGTAGTATTTGTGCATTCCCTTTTTTTCACGTCAACACTTAGATCCGGACTCAATCAGGAAGACACTATTAGTAAAGGTTGGGTGGTTGAGGTTTTGGGTAACTACTTTAGGAAATGGGTTTCTTTGGCCCCTAAATTAAATCCACATGTTGCCATTCCTGATTATTTTAAACAGGCAGTACAAAAACTGTTTAAATGGCAAATAACTAAGGACATGATTTTGAGTAATTCTACACAGTCATTATATCGGTTAATTGTTAGATCACTTTATCCACAGGAGCCTTGTTTTAAAAACTGTGCTGCTGCTCTTAATTGCAGGGTGATTGCCCAGCTTAATAATTCCAGATTGCCGCTTTACAATGGGACACACAGTGGCTGATAGTTTATGGGCTATTAAATGTCGGGAAATGCTAAGCATAAAGCAAGGAGGAGAGGAATTGTCCTTATCCTGATTGTATTAATTTGGAGGAATCTATGGAACATTTTTTTTCTTTATTGTTCTTATGTTAAGGGTTTATGGCCTCATTTAGCAAAAATATGGAGTTTTAGTTGGTTTAAGAATCCATCATATGATATGTTGGTCCTTGGGATTTATCCCCATATTTTATCCTCCTATTGGGATAGTACATTATTGTTATTTTTTTGTTGCATGAGGTATTATTTATGGCAGGCCAGGTGCCAATAGGTGATCTATCAATGTCACATATCATATGATTATTATGCCAGTTTGGTTACTAATGAACTTTCAAAGATTTATTTGCAGGAACAAAAGAGGTTTTCTTTGTGGATAGTTACCAATGGTGAAAGAGTTTTTTCATTTATCAAATTTAAATAAGTATTGTAGATGTTGATATTTGTATGAGATTGAACTGTATGAATTGTGTTATTTTGTGAATGATATTATGTTTATTTTATGTATAATTGAGATATTTTTCTTATGTGTTTTTTTGCAATAAAAACTCCCCAACTCTTTTCAATAAGTGCCATGGGATATTTAACATTCACCTGAACTACCACCAATCCAGGCAGATGGGACCTCGGTTTAATGTCTCATCTGAAAGACAGCACCTCAGAAGTGCTGCACCACAGTGTCAGTACTGGGATATTAACCCAAGTGCCAGATGTGGGAACTGAACCCACAGCCCTCTGATCTCCCGGCCTCAGAGGCGAGTGTGCTACCTACTGAGCCACTGACACTGCATGTCCACACTCCATGCCCTGCCAATGCCATTCATCACAGAGCACAACCATTTGTGACCAACAACACACACCCTGTAAAACATTTAAGTCAGCCCATGTTACAGAGTGGTTTTGTGCGTAAGCTGAAGTAACCCCACAATCATACAGTGTCACATGAACTTAATGCTGCTGTAGCGGAAATGCTGGCAATTGATCTTTTGCCCTTCTCCTTTGTGGAGAATTCTGGGTTCTGGTGGTTTGCTTCCCGTGCCTGTTCAAAATGGAAAGTCCCATCCAGGACATACTTTTCTACCCATGCTGTTCCTGAGTTGTTCCGCACTGTCTCAGACTCAGTAAGACATGTCCTTCAACATTCTTCCTCTCCATTCATCCATTTAAGCATGGATATGTGGACAAGTGGCAAAACAGCGGGGAGTTCATATCTGTGTATAACTGCACACTGGGTGCAGGTGCGGGGGATTGTTTGTGATGCTGGTAGTGTGAATAATCAGTGCAGGAAGGTGGATTGTCATGGTAGCAATCTTCCTGGAATTTGCCAGCATGCAACAATTGCTATGCGCAGTGTGACCTGTTCACACACTGATGAGAACATGTTGGACATGGTACTGACTGAAATTGACAGATGGCTAAACCCTCTGTCCCTGAGAGCTGGGTTCATAACAAGTGAGAATGGGTCAAATGTGGTGAAATGCATCATGAATGGTGTTTTTTTTCATGTTCCATGCATGGCCCACTGTTTAAATCTTGTGGTTCAGGAGTTTCTGCAGCACCCTGACATAAAGGAAATGCTGACCATTGCGCGATGTATCTGCTCTCACTTTTCAAGATCTGGAAAGGCCCGTGACCAACTGCAGCAGTTGCAGATACAAAACAGCCTGCCTTAGCACCGCTTGAAGCTGGAAGTTGTCACCGGATGGAACTCCAGGTTATACATGGCAGAGAGATTGTATAAACTATACAAAGCCATCACAGAATATCTTGTTATGCACACTAGCCATGGCAGTTCTGGGGCCTCCATGTCTTTGATGACTGAACAGTGGCACCTCATGGACTCTGTAATAACAATTTTATGGCCTTTTGAACATGCCACACAGACAGTGAGTGATGAGTTAGCCAATCAATTCCATTGCTGCGGGTGCTCAGGCAGACATTGGTGAATGTACAGCATAGCCTTGATGTTGCCGGAGGGTGGTAGCAGTATGTTGCTGCAACATATGCTGACAGTATTCAACCAGAATTGTCACATTGTGAGCATTCAGTGTAGTGACAACTTTGCCATGGCAACAATGCTGGACCCACGATACAAACGTGAAATTGCATCAGTACTGGAGGGAGGGCCTGAACAGGTAAAAAATATCAGTGGTCAATTGGTTCGCTTGGTTCATGTGGCACAGAAGTCACGTGCCAAGGTTTGCAAACCTCAGCAGCATAATCCAGCTGAAGGTGTAGCTGGATGACCAGCAAGCACATGCAATGGTAAGTGACTGTAGTTCCTGGTGGTCTGTCTTCCAAAGTGGTTGGTGTCAACCTGCTTTGGGAGGCATTGTCCCAAGTGGGTATTTGTGACATCAATGATTCCGGGGAACAGGCTGATGCATCAACAATCGGACTTAATGCAGCACAGAGAATGGTTGAGTCATATTTGTCTGAAAACAGACATCTGACAATAAGTGAAGATCCTCTTTTGTACTGGAATGGAAAGGTCAGTGAATGGCCAGAGCTGACTGTAGTGGCACCAAAGTACCTCACATGCCCACCCTCCAGTGTAAGTGTTGAGAGGGTATTCAGCTCAGCAGGTGCAATAGTCAGGGATTGTCAGACAAACCTGTCTCCTGCAAATGTTAGTTTATTAACATTCATTAAAATGAATGAGAGGCACATACCAGCACAGACTGCAACCTCAGTATTCGTACCCCAGCCTAGTCATGGTGGTCTTGCTGATGTAGAAATGGAGCATCCTGGTGGCACTGGCAGTGGCTACCTGAAACTGCCCACCACTGATGTAGATGATGACACAATGGAGAAAGAATTTCCCAGTGGTCAGACTTCAGACATCAATGACTCTGAGGGCAGTTTTCTTTATGAGGATGATGATGTGGTTAATGTTGGCAGGTTTTAACTGCAGTATTTAAAAGGCAGTGTGCCCCCCCACCCTGGACCACCACCACCGGGACTGATGTTATCCAAGTCGGCTGCCATCATGAGTCTGTCTGCCCCCCATGGACCACCACCACCACCGAGACTGATGTTACCACTTGTCAATTTTCTGGACACATGGAGGATGCATTCTGGGCCTGCAGAAAAAATCTGGGGACTCTGTGCCACTTTTGTGTGCATGACTGAGTGCGCCAAAATTCTGGGGGACTTTGTATGTGCTGAAACAGTCTCATTTCACTGTGTTACCACTTGTCAATTTTCTGGACACAAGACAGATGCCTTTTGTAGATGCAGGAAAATGAGGCACCAAAACAGCGCACACACACAAAACACGCACTTAACAGAAGGAAGGAGCCCCAGAATACAAAGTGTAATGCATACTGAAGACAGCAAAAAAAGGGCATAGTTACATACAAGGGTCAGGGATGGTGGAGGAATACATTTTATGGTGCAGCAAGGAAGGTGGGGGGAACATGGTGTGAGGAAACAAAACTAATGTGGGATCCTATGGTGATCCAGCAGTAGATCCAGCATGGACATAATTTGAAGCTGATGTCCCTCTATGTCATCCAGCCACTGCTCCACAGCACTCATCCTCTCGCTGTTCTCCTCAACAGCACTCAAGAGAACTGCCAAGTCAGACAGTGTTACACACACTTCTCTGGTGTCCACTCCTTTGACAAGCTGACCTGCTGGTAGTGGTGGGGGTGCTGGTGGAGCAACAGGTGCTGCTGTGGCCCTCCTCTTCTTAAGGATGCCTCATCCACTATGCACAGTGGCACCCTCTACCACAGAAAGGCCAGCAGGTGCAGACATGGTCCGTTCTGTGGCAGCCTGCCACTCCAACTGGTGGTGATTAAGCATATGGGTGTGCTGGCCCCCAGTCCCCAGATGACTCCCCCAAGGGCTACGGCACACCTCCACCACACATAGGTGACACTTCACTACACTGCTGTCCCCCCAACACAGTCTAAAAGCTGCCAAACTATGGAGGTGCAGGGAGGACCAGGCACAGGCAGAGGAGGGCCAGATGAACTGGCAGTAGGCTGCTCACACTGCTCAACAGTACTGATGGGATCCACACCTGGGCCTGGAGAACAGGCACATCCTGCTCCAAAGGACCTTGTGCTGGACTTGGTGGTGGTGGTGGTTGAACTGCTTCAGAGTCAGGAGGCGGTGCTGGTCCTGCTTCTGGGGATTGGACACTTATAAGTTTAGAGTGGTCCAACACAAATGGGTGCCCATGCCCCCAACGCATGTGCACGGTATGAAGACACGTACTACCATGCTTTCTCAGAGCTGCCCCTGCCCCAGATTACATCACCCTGCTCCATCTCATGACACAAGCACAACACACACACAGACAAACAACTAAGTAGGTAAGAAAAATTAAATTTACAGAAAGAACAAATTAAGTAAAAAACAGTACAGAACAGACTAAAAAATGTAGCTTTTAAAAAAGCTGTTGGGTTAAGTATCAAATTTTAACTCTCCTCTGCAATCAAAACACTCCTGTCTCTAGTACACACTCTCTCTCAATCTACACAGGAGAAAGTGAAACTGTCAGTGTGACTCACTTCCTTCCTGCCTTGCTAGAGAGCATGTGACTTACAGTACTGTAAGCTATGTGATGTGTGTGGGGGGCTGCCAAGTCTGAAACACCAAGTGGATCACTTAGAATCATAATAAGGAATGTGAAGACCATTGAACTCAATGATTTCACCTTACTTCACGTTCTCATTATGCCAACGCGACGTGGTAATGACAAGGTGAAGTGAGCACTTTGCATTGCCCTCTCCACATAGCAGAGTGGCAACGTGAAGTGCCCACTTCTCATGCACTTCGCCAGAGAATTTTAAATTTGCTGCATCTCTAGTTGCACCATAGTATCTCTGACTTACACTGAAATGCGGTTGTCACAGATCAGATGGTTATAGAGTATGGTACAGTAGTATTCACTCTTTGAATAGACAATATATCTGCACATGTAATGGGGGTTGCTGGTGTTCTAACTGGTCAAATTTCAAACATCGTATGTGGTTGAACTAGTTTCCAACTGCTATTACATGAATTTATATAAAAGCTGTTTACTGTTAGGTATTATTTTATATCTCATAGTGACAATTGTTGCACTGTGCACATGTCATTCAACATGATAGTATTCTGCTGTGTAATGTTACAACTGCAACAATATAGAGGTGATGATTTTTCTTAATTGTAAACATGTTATACACACTAGACATATGCTGATTTATACACTACTTTAAGGGATATTGAGAACAGAGAACTATTGTTGAGTTGAGAGAATGTGATGCAGATACAATATGTGTAGTATTATTTTATATATTTCATGCTGAGGGCACATGTGTATATAGGAAACAGTGATAACTCATCTTAAGTCTACTCATTTTTTTTAAATTGTTAATACATACATTGGAGTGCATTAGAAGTCTTATATATATTGTTAACAGACAGTTTCAGTGGTCTATTTTACAAAATACCAGTATGGTTCAATCTACTAACATAATTCCTCTAGTTTTTTTCTTTTGTCTACACAGGGCAACTTGCCGTTCTCAATAAGATCAGTAACACCCTCGGCCAGCTACTCGAGACTGTGCGGAGTGGCAACCAGGCTGCTGCCAAGCACGCCAGTGACTCTGCAGCAAAGATGAATTATTTAGTTGGTCAGGCGGGAGAGATTATTCAGCGGGGGGCTGAAATAATAGATTTGCTGCAGCGTCACGGGCATGTAGGGCATACAGCCTTAGTTGCTACTCATGGGCTTGAGCAGAGCAACAGGGTCCTCACCAAAGCAATTGAGTCATTGAGGGACTTAGAGGAGGCCTCTGTTGCTTCACTCAAGTCCCACGGTCTCATGGTGCGGCTGGCTGAGAACCAGCTGGAGGCCACAGAGGCAATTCAACAGCTTCTTCAGCAGGACCTGTAACACCTAGAGGATGACCAGCCCTCTGAACAACCTCAGCATGAGCTCCTCGAAGGCGCCCCTCCAACATCTCCATCAAAAGCTGCAACAGAAGACGAGCACCAAGCTGCACTTACTCCTGACCAGAGTTCCACTTCCTCAACACCGTCACCTCCCCAAGTCCCCACAGCTTGAGTGGCCAGCACCTCTGTGTCACTCCTGGACACTATTTTGTAAATAGTTTCTAAAGATGATAATATTTTTCAAGTTCTTTTTACCCACAGTTTATTTATTTATTCAGTGTGATGTTACACTTTTATTTAGTTTACATAGCTTTCATTTTATCACTTATTTATTTTTTTATTTATTTGTTGTATTAAGTTCTTTGTATGTTTATTTATGACTGAGTTTTACTGAATTTTTGTACAAAAAGAGTTTTACATATTTTTCTAAAAAAAAATTTCTATAAACAGTTTTCATTTTTCAAACATTTGCTTGTCTCATTATTATTATTATAATATATATGTATATTGTTCAGTTATTGGCTAAGGTGGGTGCATGTAATTACATCTGTAACAATTAAGTGACCACCAGTGTCACACCCAGGAGATTGTTTGTATGAAAGGGACAGATTGTTAATGGTGTTGGTTTGTTTTGTGCTACATTTTGTGCTTGCAATAGTGAGCCAGACACTACTATCTATTTCTAAAGTTCCTGTGTCTTACTGAACCATTTCTTTTGGTTTCTGTATTTTAATTGTACAGACAACAGATAAAATAGAACAGAAATTGTTTGAAGTATTTGGAAATAGTTATGATTGTCTCCACTGCAATCACATGAATGGATAGTGCTATACAGAGATGATCTCTCAGGATGGGTATTGGATAGTGTATTGAATAGTGTATACGTAAGGTAACTTTTACTTTGAGGTGTGGTAAGAGAAACAGCATTTGTTTTCCTCAAAAAGTAAGGAAATTAAATGCAAAAAATTGCATTAATGCAAGAGTTAGGGTTCTTTTGCAGTGAAAAAAGCGAGGAAATTCGTTGTTAGTGTTTCCAACCCTAACTCCGGCTTTCCCCCTCAACCAACATGACTCAACCCCCCCAAGCCCCTATTCCCACTAGCACATACACACACAGGCAGAAACATACACACACACACACACACACACACACACAGACACACACACTCACAACACACAACTATGGGGGCAGTACATAGAAATACAACCAATCACACAGACCTGATCTCTGCAAACACATACACAGAGTGTAACCTGTTCAGAGGAGGGTAAACAAAATGGTGCAGGGTGTGCAGCAGCAAAGACACAAGGAGAGACTAAATTAGTGTGACATTCATACAATAGAGAAGTACAGTAGATCAGACAAATACTATAAATTTCAATACTGTGAAGCAAACTAACAAAGCACAACATGACGACATCTTTTGAGAAAACAGATGTAAAACAAAAAGGGCAAAAATGTAAACATAGACGGGCAATGCTTTATACATAATGTCAAACACAATTTAATGACACACAGGCTTCTGAATGTATGTATCAGGCTTCCTGACAATGTTGTAGACTAATGAGAACTGCTACAATTGTAGAATTAATAAGACATAAGACTATTCTAGTCAATATCAGCACAAAGTAACATGTTGATTAACTACAATCTTTACCTTGCTGATGAGATATAAAATGGCCAGTGTTACTATGCAGTAATTGCTTACCTGATCTCAAATGAATCTCTTACATGAATGTTTCTATCTGCATGGAAAATCTGTTATTTTAGTAGTATTCTAACATGTGACAGCAATACAGCAAGACAGTATTTATTATTTTGTGCACTATTCATTGCCCTAAACAGTATTCAGGACCATTTGAGGCCTGAGCAGAATGTTTTTTCAATTACTCTGGCAACAAGCATTATTATGACAGGTAGAGACCATTCACTGAACTGTGACACAAGATTCTCCATTGCAAGAGAAATGCCTTTATATTCTACAGGTCACTCTTGTGATCTGTAAATTACATTTATACATCCAGTACAGCAGACCAGAGTGTAATTCTCAGAAGCAGAATAGCGGTAGTTTGACCATAACTAACTGACTTAACACACTATAACTTGTAGCTCAGTCCTAAAAACACGTAGTTGTTCATAGTTTCTATCAGCCTGTTACAAAATATCACAACATATATATGTATATTAACTGTTCATGTCAATTGATAAAGACATCTTTTCTCAAAGAAGTCCTATATTATTGCCCTAGTTTGCTCTTCTGTTTTGGTATTTTCTGAGAAATTGTATCCTCTTGTATGTTCTAAAGGTCATAAATGTAAAAGATGGTTTACTTTCTCTGCTTATATCTTTGCTGCTGCAACCCTGCACCATTTTGTTTACCCTCCTCTGAACAGGTTGCACTCTGTGTATGTGTCTGCAGAGATCAGGTCTGTGTGATTGGTTGTATTTCCTTGTACTGCCCGCACAGTTGTGTTGTTGTGTGTGTGTGTGTGTGTGTGCGGCAGTGGAATGGGGGCTTGGGGGTTGAGTCATGTTGGTTGGGAGCTGAGTTAGGTTGTAAACCCTAACAACGAATTTCTCGCTTTCACTGCAAAGAACCTTAACTCTTGCATTAATGCAGTTGTTTTCAATTATATATATATCTATATATATATAGATATATATATATATATATTATGGTAGCATGGTAGTGCTACCATAGTTAAGAGTTGAGTAGCACTTTTAAGGTTAAAGGGTCACATTTTGCACCTTAATAACTTTGCCACCATTCAACAGATTTGCCTGCAATTTGGTATGCCCAATTGGGCATGGTAGATCTTGGGATATGCCAAGTGTCATACCAGTCAGATTTACGGCTGCGGAGTTATTAAACAACAACCAATTGCACAATTACACTTTTTTGCGATTTCTTTGCTCTCACCTACAGGTTGCACGGTTTGCACGACCAGTCCGGAAACTTCACAGAATATGCAGCCAGGTCCCTGATGTGCCTTTTGATGATTTCATGAAAAAATATTGAACGGTTCAAAACTATTCAAAAAACAAGTTCCCATTATAAGTCAAAGGGAAAAGTTAACAAAAAGTTCAACACTTTTGTAAATGAAGTTTTCACTTTTGCAACTGGCCCTTTTACTTTTGCAAATCCACCATTTTGTTTTCAGTTGGTGATCAGAAAAATGCTTGGAATTTAAATTTGGGACCCTCTAGCAACACAATTCTTTTTGTGTTTACCTAGTCGGACCCTGAGGATGCTAGGTGTGTCTTTATTTTGAGGTTAAACACGCTAGAAATATGTTTTTCAAGTTTCTGGAAAAAGTACTTTCACAAAGTAGTGTCGCACTCACAAAAGTGTCTCAAATTTTTGCAAAATCTTTCGCAAATTGCGACACTACTTTTCCAGGCTATGGCAAAATGACAGCAATTATTTGCCATCCTGCTGCAAAAGAACGGTTTGGTCTTTTGGGCTGAAATTTGGAGTGAACACAGCCAACATATCACAGATGTGCTTTTCAGTAATTTGGTGAAAAAATATTGCAGGGTGGCAAAGTTACAGCACTCCAAAGTTGACACATTTTCCCTTAGGATAACATTACAGCATCCGTCGCATCACAGGAATCCTTTGCTGCCCTGCTGCAAAATAGTGGTTTGGTCTTTTAGGCTGAAATTTGGAAGGAAGAAAGCCAACATCCCACTGATGTACCTTTTCATGGTTTGGTGAATAAATATTACAGGGAGGCACAGTGACAGCACTCCGAAGTTAATGCTTTTTCCCATTGGATTACCTTACGGCGACCGTTGTGCCTTTCAGGGCCTGTATCTCGGAAACGGTGCGAGATACAGACTTTTCATCACAAAAATGCTCAGCCCTCTAGCAGGGGCTAAGTACAAAACTAGCCAGGAAAGTCATAATTCATATGAAATTTACATTTTTTTCTATGTCGTTCGGTTCCTGAGATATAAGCAATTTAATATTACAAGTCCTCATTTTCTGCTCCGAGGCCCATTGTTATGTATACATTCTTTGTTTTCACTATGTTTTCCAATGCATTTTTTTGGGAAAAGAAGGGTGTGCCCTTTCGTTACTGGCCAGTTAGCATTTCCAGTTGCGTTTCTGTTACCGTTTGTGGCACCATTACCGTCTACGCCACCGTATGTGTTATGGTTTGTTTTTTCACTTGCATTTGTGTTTCTGTGTCATTTGGCATTATTGTTGCTATTACCATTACCAGTTTTATTTGCAATTGCGGTACCATCCACTTGCATTACGGTCTGTGTTTTCATACGCGCTTGCATTTCTGTTTAATTTCTTTTTTCTTTGGTGTTATTTTTGCTGTTACTATTACCATTTGCATTTACAATTGCGGTACCATAACCGTGAGCATAATGGTTTGCATTTCTGTACTTGTTTGCATTTGTATTTCTCTTTTCTTTGGCGTTATTGTTGCTGTTACCATTACCATTTGCATTAACAATTGTGGTTCCGTGACCATGCACATTATGGTTTGCATTTCCGTACGTGCCTCCATTCCCATTTCTGTTTCCTTTGGCATTATTCTTCATGTTAACTTAACCATTTGCATTTATTATTGAGGTATTGTGGCTGCGCGCATTACGGTTTGTGTTTACGTATGCACTCGCATTTCCATTTCTGTTCCCTTTTGCGTTCTTTTTGCTGTGACACTTAACATTTCCATTTAAACTACCACTGCCATCACTGTTTGCATTATCAGTTATGTTTTTGTATGCACTTCAATGTCCGTTTGCATCACTGTTCGCTTTGGCATCACTTTGCTCTTGCATTTCTATTAACGTTTCCTTTACCATTTACGTTTCCGATACCATGTGTGCCACTGTTGGCACTTCTGTTTATGTTGCTGTTCCTGTTACTATGTCACAAGACATCACGTGGGTGAGGTGTGGACGCTTTGTCATCATTCTCAAAAGAGAAATTAGAGCAAAACAATCTGTTTAATCATCAGTTAGGGTTGTTCTACAGTGACAAAAGTGAGGAAATTCAGTGTTAGGTTGAAAATTTGGATTCCTCCAGCCCACCCTCCAACCGCATGCTCATTAGTTGTCATCCAAATCTCACCCCATTCTCCTATATACTTCTGCTTCTTTATGCATATGATGGGGTGAGAGTTAGGGATGAAGACCCCAATGAGCACCCGATGACAGTTGGGGGTGACTTGGGGGTCCAAGGTGAGTTTTCAACCTTAACACTGAATTTCCTCACTTTTGTCACTGTGGAACAACCCTAACTGATGCATTAAACAGAGTTTTTTGCCTGTAATATATATATATATATACACACACACACACACACACACACACACACACACACACGCACACACATACATACATACATACACACACACACAATGGGGTGAGTAGTAAATTAGTTTTGTTATTTTCATACTGGTGTGATAAATCCTGCTGCCTGACATTTATAAATACTGTGCTTACCTCATCAGCATTTATTTCAACTGTGCTGATGTCACCCAGCAACATTCAGATTCTGCCTAAGTGTTGGAACTGCTATCATGAAGTTCATAACAAGAATGCAGCTCGCCTGTCACACCTGCACCTGTAAGTTCCTCTTTCACTTTCATATTGTGCACTCTATGAAAGCCCCAAAGCAAGCAAACAGCAGCCTGAGTTTCATACTGGAACAGAAGCCAAAACAAATTGAAGCCTTTTACATTAATAAATGCCACAACTATCAAGGCTTACAGCCTGCTTCATCCCAAATGACAAGACAGTGTTTCAGCTTGTTTTAGTATAATTTTCCTTTTTGTCCTGTGTCTTCTTTATTTATTCTACAAGATAAAGTGAAAGAAAAAAAAGTTCTGGAAACCCCTATTGTATAAATCGCACACATGATGTACAGTCATGTGCTATGGAAAATATTTTCACTCTTGCCGAGTGAACTGTGGATACTCTCACTCATGGCTTTGCCACTCCTGAGAATTCAGAGGTCACTCTGCAGGAGTGAAAATATTTTCCATATCACACTCCTGCCCATCTTGTATCATATATATATATATATATATATATATATATATATATATATATATACACACACACACACAGTATATATATATATATATATATATATATATATATATATAGTAGAGGCAAACAACTCCATTTAATGCATCAGTTAGGGTTGTTCCACAGCGATGAAAGTGAGGAAATTTGATGTTAAGGTTGAAACCCCCCTTGCACCCCTCCAGCCCACCTCCAACCGGCATTGGGGTGCGCATTGGGGTTGTCGGTCCTAACTCTTACCCCATTCTCCTATTCCTCAGCTTCTTTCCACATGTGATGAGGTGAGAGTTAGGGCTGACAACCCCAATGTGCACCCTGATTCCGGTTGGAGGGGTGAGCTGGAGGCGTGCAAGGAGGGTTTCAACCCTAACATTGAATTTTCCCACTTTTGTCGCTGTGGAACAACCCTAACTGATGCATTAAATGGAGTTTTTGCCTCTAATTTCCTTCCTTTGAGAATGATAATGAGAAATAGTGAATGTAATGCAGAAGGGAGCAAGGGTCTCACAGATGTCTTATCACATAGTAACATGGTACCCGCAAACGCAAATGGTAATGCGCATGGTGATGCAAAGCAAAACAGAAAGAGAAACAGTACTGTAGACACCAATGGTAAAAATAATGCAAATGCAAGGGCAAATGAAAATGCAAAGGGTAAAGCACATGGTGATGTAGATGAAAACAGTAAGTGAAACGGGTACAGAACTGCAAGCGGAAGTGGTAAGGGTAACAGTAATGTAAGCGTACAGGCTGGTTTTCCCCAAACGCTGCGTAGAGAAAGACAGTGAGTACAAAGAATGAATGCAGAATAATGGGTCTCAGAGCAGAAAATGAGGAGTTGGAATACTAAATTTCTTATATTTCAGAAACCATACGACATAGAAAAAAATTTTAAAAGTCATATGATTTATGACTTTTCTGACTAGTTTTGCACTTAGCCCCTATTAGGAGGCTAAGCGTTTTTCTGATGAAAATTCCGTATTAATCTTTTTGGTAACTGGGTAAGGCCCACTAGGTACAAGTGCCTGTTTTCAGGGGTGACCTGGGAGCACTGGGTGGTTAAGTGACTTGCTCAGAGTCACACAGTATGCAGGTGGAGGTTGTGAGAATCAAACTCAGGTCTGATCTGCTGGATCTATCAAGCTTGTTCACACCTCATTCCTCTAACCTCTAGGCTATACTGCCAGCCCACATCTCACACACATCTCACACGGTTTCCGAGACATGGGCCCTGAAAGGCGCAGTGAACGCCGTAATGTTATCCTATGGGAAAAAAAGAGAAGTGCGGAATGCCATAACTTTTCTGCCCTGTAATATTTTTTCACCAAACTATGAAAAGGCACATCTGTAGGATGTTTGCTTTCTTCCCTCCAAATGTCATTGCAAAAGACCAAACAGTTATTTTGCAGCAGGGTGGCAAAGAATTCCTGTCATGCAGCAGACGCAGCAATGTTAGTCTATGGGAAAAAGTGTCAACTTCAGAGTACCGTAACTTTGCATCCGTACAATATTTTGTCACCAAACCACAAAAAAGGCACATCTGTGAGATATTGGCTGCCTTCCATCTAAATTTCAGCCCAAAATACCAAACCGTTCATTTGCAGCAGGGTGGCAAAGAACTGCTGTCATTTTGGCCATAGTCTGAAAAAGTAATGTCGTGATTTGTAACAGCTTTCGCAAGCATTTGCAAAAGTGTCATGAGTGCAACACTATTTTATGACACTACTTTTCCAAGAAATTTGAAAAAAATATTTCTAGGGTGTTTCACCCCAAAGTAAAGACATGGCTAGCATCCTCAGGGTCCGACTAGGTGAACACAAAAAGAATTGTGTTGCTAGAGGGTCCCAAATTTAAATGCCAAGCTTTTTTCTGATCATGAACTGAAAACAAAATGGCAGATTTGCGACACTACTAGGGCCATTTGTGACACTAGAAAATACATTTGCAACACTGTCGAACTTTTTGTTAACTTTTCCCATTGACTTATAATGGGAAATTGTTTTTTGAATAACTTTTGAACCATTTAATATTTTTTCACTAGATCTTCAAAAGGCACATCAGGGACCCTGCCCACATGTTCCCTGAAGTTTTCAGACTGGTCGCACAAACCGTCCGAGCTGTAGGGATGAGCAAAGAATTCAAAAAAGCGTAAATGCGTGCGCAGATCATGCTTAATAACTCCACAGCCATATATCCAAACAGTACAAAAGTCAACAGATCCCAAGATGTTTGGTTCTTGATCATGTATTCCAAATTTCAGGCAAATTCATCCAACAGTTGCAGAGTTATTAGGTGCAAAATTTTAGGTTTAACATGCAAATGGCTCCTCAACCCTAACTATGGTAGCACTACGGTGCTACCATAATATATATATATATATATATATATATATATATATATATATATTCATGGCAAAAACTTTGTTTAATGCTACAGTTAGGGTTGTTCCACAGTGACAAAAGCTAGGAAATTCGGTGTTAGGGTTGAAAACCTGAATGTGTCGGTGGCAAGGGGGTTACTGCTAGAGCACCAGGGCATGTTTAGCATAGGAAGTCCATGATCAAGTTGGGGGTAGGGGTTGCTGTATCACCAGGGCATACTTTACTGGAAGCCCACAATCAGGTATGGAGGGGGCAAGTGGACCACCAGGGCTAGGTTTAATACCAAGTAGCCCACAATTGGGGAATGGTTGGGGTGCACTGGACCACCAGGGCTAGGGTTTTATACCAGAGGGGCCCTGATTGAGCAGGGGGTGGGGGGCCAATGGACTAACAGGGCTAGTTTTAACACTGAGCAGCATGTGATTGGGCATGGGGGCCACTGGATCAGCATGGGTAGATTTTATACCGGGAAAGCTGTGATCGGACATGGGGTGATGCACTGTACCACCAGGTCTAGGCTTTGTACTGGGGAGCTCATGAACAGGTGTGGTGTGTTGATGCTGAGCATCATGGAACGTTGCTCCGTGATGACTGCTGCCTGGGAGGGCGCAAGGTGTAAGTTACCGGGGATTGCCACATCTGCATGCAGATGAGGCCATAATGAAATTCAAATGACCCATTTAATAACTTTAAGTACATTTAAGTACTAACTATTTAAATAGTGTAAATAACTTACTTGACAGTAATTATCTTAATTATACTTTGTATGGGTGTTCAGTAACTGTACAATACTTGATCAAGAATCATAATAGGTTACAGATACATGTCAATGTTGTATACTAAGTGATCCTAAATAAGTGACCATGCAAGTGACACAGTTAGTAAATGTCCTTTTTATCTATATTTCACAGCTCGCCAGAGGCACTTCCGTCCTGTTGCCAACATAGTACCAGCACAGACAGACACTGTGGAGGCTGCAGAGTCTGACTCTGACTCTGTCATCCTTGTGGAGTCAGATGGTAAAAAGAAACTTGTAGCGATCATGTTGACTGTCTGCTATTAGTGTTTCTTGGGTATCACATTCGTAAAATTCTGTAAACAGTCAGAGAGAGACAATGAAAACTTTTCTCTTGGTTTATAATGAGTACCATTCAATGTGCTAAGCTAGCCCACAGCAAAAAACATACTATATTGAAAATCTATAACTCGGGGGGGGGGGACAACTTCTGCATATAGCATGGTAATGGAACAGGGAAATCTGTGCAGGAAGTGTAATGGGAACTTAAAGCTGTAATGAGTCAGCTCTGGATATGGAATGAGTAAGTTCAAGTGTCAACATCTTAAATAGTGATGTGAAGGTATGCATAGGTTGACTATGTAACCAATGTGTTTGCTAGGCATTGTGTCATCCTATTACTGCTGCAGACAGCACTGCATGTGAAACTATACTGCTCAAACAAGTGAAATACTTCTCAAACTGTTAGCATAACAGTAACTTGTTTGTGTAGGTTTACTGCTGATCTAAAGCATTACCCATTCCAGTGGACTCTATCATGTCAACCAATTGTGGTCTTCTGATTACATATTTAATCCTGGTGGCACAGTGGAGTGTTAACACAACCAAATTGTGTGATTATGAATTGATCATCATCCCTAGTGGGCCAATGTTCACATCTAGCCCGATAGTGGGTAATATCCTGAAACTGTTTGCTGGCGGGTTCCGGTAGTCCCCTACCCACCTGCCCACTCAGTATTGGCAATGCACTGACACCCCCCTCCACGTCATGGAACAGCTCCCAACCTGCAATGTACCTGGTTGCCCGTGGAGTGACAGCGTACAGTATGGCTGTATGCACATTGGTAGAGACTTCAGACAATAGACATGCAGAACACATTGTAGTACACAGTCCCAATATATTAATTTAAGTATTAATTCACATATTGGTACTGTGTAGGACACTACAGTGTGGACGTCCATTGGGGCACGTTGTGCAACAATGGGCATAGTGTCATGCCGTACAGTGTCACTCAGCAGTTGTGTGTCTAGCTTCTGTGTGTGCAACTGCTGCATGCCAGTGAGTGGGGGGCAGGGAGTAGGGGGACAGGACACAGTGGGTGGGTGGGAAGGGGCACCGTCAGACACCAAGGTACTCTTTCATTGTATTGCCTGTGATTGGGCTGGATGTAGCCACTAGGCAATCAGGGATGATGATCCATCTATAAAACCCACAAATTGGGTGGGGAAAGGTTCCACTGGACCAACATGGTTAATAATATCATGCAAAACCTGTGATCGGGAAAGGGGTGGGGTCCAGTGGAAATTGAGGATATATATATATATATATATATATATATATATATATATATATATCATGGTAAGCTTGCACTTGTGTGAGGGTAGTGTCCAGTGTACCACCAGGAATATTTGTATAGAATAATCCTGTACTTGGGCAAGGGAGTTGGGTCCACTGAACTACCATGGATATTTATAAATAGTAAACCTGTGAATGGGTGAGGGGTTCAGGTCCACTGTAGCACCACTGATACTTTAAATGTTGGCAGTCCATGATTGCGCAATGGGGCATGTTGTTGTGAAGGGTATGAGACTGTCAGTGTCCAGTGTTTACTGCATGCCAGGGTACCAGCAAAACGTTGGTGGGGATGAATGTCCCTGCATGAAAATGGGGCAATAAAACCATAGAAATGGTCCCATTTTCACCTTGCATTCATTATGTCCTCATTTGCTTACCCAGTGGTGAATATTGTGGTTGATGTGCATAGCACAAACACTATTGCACTGTTTCATTGCTCTGTTACTCTCTGTCCACTTGTGCTGGTGCAGTGCCACTGTGCCATGTGCAATGTAGGTGGTCAAAGTGGTTAATTCAACAATGCTGGCCCAGGGACCGGCGGCATTGGATATTGCTCTGTGAACACCATGTGACATACCAGTAACATTGTACCCAGTGTTGTTCCACAGTTTGACACAGGGTGAATATGCCAGCCATTATGTGAAATTCAATCTGAATAGTATTACTTTAAACGTGTTGTAGACAGCCACATACAGAATTGCACCATATACATGGATGCCAGCATCACAGAATATGTTGTGTATGTCAGATAGTTAAAGCATTCTTAGATATTGACATTTTTATTTCATAATAATTAAATAATGTTCTCATTTTTTTTATAGTGGCCAGGGAGGCTGTGTCCATACCTGTGGTGCAGGTGAAGCAGGAGGAAGGTGCAGGTGCTCAAAGTAAGTATGACACCAAAAGCATACAGAAAAAATATGATACAAAATAGATTGTGATAGCAAGTAATATCCCACTAAATGGAGTCTGAATGCACAATCATCATAACTTATTGTGTGCAGTTCATGAACAGTATCATTTAGTGCTACAGGCCAGTATCTAGCCTGTCATGCACACCTCAAATTGTCAACTATGTTTATAAAGTTACCAATGTTCACAATGTGTCTGATTCATTCTTAGTAAAACAAGAGTCAAACATTGAGATATACTGAGTCTCTACATTATTCACGAGTACTTACAAGATTAAGTGTTACGTAACATTCTAATATTTAATGTTGTGAAGAAATACAGAAAAATGTGATTTATTGTATTCATTGTTTGGATATTGTGTTGCTTAACAAAATCTGTACAGGTGATCTCTTATGAAAAGAGTTGCTGAAAATTCTCAGAAGTAAAATATTGAAATCCTGAAGATTAGGTCAAAGATACCATATTTAACATTGATAGAACATAGTTCTTAAATCTTTGTACTAAACAGGTACAGCATAAAAGGTATTCTGAGATGTTGTCATGTTGCAGAAATAATTGTAAAGACCATTAAGTAAGATATTATGATTGAGATAACAGTGTTAGAGTGTATAACAGCCACATACTGTTAAGACTACGTGCATGAAAACAGTAGGGGTGGGATATTCAGGGCTATGCAACTCACAACAAAGAATCTGTATCTCGCATCATTTTCGAGATACGAGCCCCGGAAGGCACGGCATATGGCACCATGTTTGTCTTTGGGAAAAAATGCCAAATTTGGAGTACCATAACTTGGCAGCCATGCAATATTTTTTCACCAACCCACCAAAAGGCACATCTGTGAGATACCTGCTGCCTTTTCTCCAAATCTCAGCTCAAAAGACCAAACTGTTCTTTTGCAGCAGGGTGGCAAAGAACTCTTGTCATTTTGGCCATAGTCTGGAAAAGTAGTGTCGCAATTTGCGACACTTTTCACAAATTTTGTGAAAGTGTCATGAGTGTGACACTACTTTGCAACACTACTTTTTCCAGAAATTTGAAAAACATACTTCTGGGGTGTTTAACCCCAAAATAAAGACATGGCTAGCATCCTCAGGATCCAACTAGGTGAACACAAAAATAATTGTGTGCCTAAAGGGTCCCAAATTAAAATGGCAAGCATTTCTGTGATCACTAACTGAAAGAAAATGGCTGACTCACAACACTAGTGGGGTCATTTGCGACACTAAAAACTGCATTTGCGAAAGTGTTGCACTTTTTAACTTTTCCCTTTGACTTATAATGGGAACTTGTTTTTTGAATAACTTTTAAACCATTTAATATATTTTCATGAAATCTTTGAAAGGCACATTGGGGACCCTGGCCGCACTTTCCATGAGGTTTTTGGACCGGTCATGCAAACCATGCGACCTGTAGGCACGAGCAAAGAATTCACCAAAAAGTGTAAACGCGCTTTTCGTTGTCGCTTAATAACTCTTCAACTGTAGATCCGACTGGCATGACACTTGAAAGATCCCAAGATCTGCAATGCCCAATGGTGTCTGCCAAATTTCAGGAAAATATGTTAAACGAAGGCAAAGTTATTGAGGTACAACCTTTGGCCCTTTAACTTTAAAAGGGCTCCTCAACACTAACTATGGTAGCACTACTGTGCTACCATAATATATACACTTATATATATATATATATATATATATATATAAAAAGAGAGAGAGAGAGAGAATAATGTATGGGGAGGTGGTTATAATGAGAATTTTACACACACTTGAGGTGTGGGATGCCACATAAACTCCGAGGGCATAGCCCGAGGGGTTTATTAAGACATCCCACACTGAGGGTGTGTGTAAAATTTGAGTTAATAACCACCACCCCATTCTTTATTTTTTATAATTACTGGCTTCCATTTTTTTTGCCGCACCGCCCCCCCCCCCACGATTGTAAAAGTTGTGATTAAGAGAACTGTAGTATGGTTATTTATTACGGTTTTTATTGCAGTAAAGAGACAGTGTAGTGGTTTTAACACTTTGTGTTTCAAACAATAAAATTGTTTTCTAAAGAAACACTTTCAGTAGGTGCCTTATTTAAAGCCTGGATATATTGATACTTACAGTCGTTTATGGAGTAACGTTGTGGCAGTTGCCGTTTTTTTCCCCAGTTCTGAAAGTTTTTGCTGAAATGTTAAACATGAAACAAATGTTTAAGTAAGACAATTTTTAACTTTTTTAGCAATACTTTTTAAAAGTTTTAATTATAAAGCCCTGTTTTCAGTTCAGTCTGGAGGGTTCCAGTTGGACTGGGGTTGCTAGGAAGTGCTCCGTTTTCTATGGTGTTGCCAGGTAGTTCGCCATTGATCTCGTGTTGCGTGAGGAGAGAAGGAGATTAGGATAGTGTTGGTTAGGGTTTATGTTAATATTTTCTGTGGTGTTTTTTGTTATGTTTAGTCATCTTTATGTGAATGATCAAGAAGAACGTTTTTTTTTTTGTCGCTTCTTCCTTGCTGGATAGTTAAAGATTTTTATGAAGTCTGCCTCACTATTTCAGTTTTGAGCTGAACCACTGAGAGGAGGAATGGTCCCAAGGACCTTGCACTCCCACAGTAAAATATACAGTATAAGCCACTTAACTGTGATGCCCTGTTGGCCACCCTTTCCTCCTGATTAAGCAGCCATCCTTATAATCAGAAGTGACTGTTTTACTAGGATATGTGCTCTCTTGTAGCGCATTCAGTGTTGTAGTGCATCTGCTACAGGGACTTTGTAAAAAAAACAGCAAGAAACATAGCACAATACCTCCAAGCATCATAAACTCTATTATAAACTCAGTTTAACTGCATTCTGTAGTACTGCACATTTACTGCGTTCCATTCTTTTCTGCTGTATGCTCACGTACTGTCGCTAATGTACATTGCCAGATCCTATGAGCCTAGAAAAATAATGTGCACTTGAAGAATCCTAGGACAAAGGCAGAAAACTACTCACATTGTTCACTTTAGTCAAATTGGTGAGGTACATGTAGCCATTGCTGATGACGAGAACAGAGCAGAGTGTGGAACCAGGAAGCTGGTGTGCTGTGATCAATTGACTCGTGATGCAGTACAACTAGTTTTTGGGAACGTCAGCTCGAGTGCTGGTAAAAAATGATTAAGTCAGAAACAGAAAAGTAAGAGAGGGGATAAGAGAGGAGCTCACAGAAAACGGAAAATCAAATTGAAGCAGGATGTGATTGATTGATGATTGCTGCTGATAGACCTAGTTAACATCTACTAACTAGTGAGTAACAGACTCAGAGCAGCTGCTAATGCTTTAACACTTGGACACAATTGTTCCATTGCTGGGAATCCAGTCCTTATTAAGCAGCAAGAGATTATATTGGATATCATGGCCACTTAATCGGTTCCCGGGGGGATGTCCCAATAAAACAGATGTTCCTATTATCCTCATCCTGATTAAGTAGCTTGTCCTATATATATAATTCTTGCTCAGATTTGCAGGAGAATTGTTTTTCCTTCTGCATTACTAATTGCTTGTAAATCTGTAGAAGAAAAAACAAATATGCTGCAGGTGATTACATTCATTGAACTAACAAAATTGTTTCAGAAACTAGCCTTGAAGACTTAAAATCCCTTCATCAGGTTAGTCAGTTTGCTTGCATATCTGCAGTTTGATTCTGTAATATTATTATTGCTGGAATTACTGCTTTTCAAATCTGATTCTGACATCTGGAGGTTTTGGTCAGATTTGCTGCTTATTTATCTTTTTGTTTGTTGGCAGTGGTCAGTGCTTGGTTGGTTTTGCTGCTGGAGAGGTACTACACTCATTGGTTGATTCTCTAATCTCTTCTATCTTTCACAGCTCTTGTCACAACTCTCATCACTTTGTGCTTGTGGTGGTGCAGTGTTTTGGTTTCTTCTGGTAGTGGAAGTGTGAGGGACTGTACTAGACATGGTTCCACATCAAGGCCATGCAAACAAAGACAGCACAGTCAATAACTGCACCATAAATAATGCAAGAAAAAAGAAGCAGTACGTAGACAGGATTACCACCTATGCCAAAGAAAAAATCTCGGAGGCAAAAACCAGGTGTGTCAAAACATGCACTGATACCAAATCACGTATTCTATAACTTGTTGATTAATTGCAGTCAGTAATTTTTATCTTTCACTTTTCTGTCTTGTGCAGTTATGACAGAGTGGTTTTGACCATGGTGTTTTGGATGGCATGGTTCCAATGGAATAACCCAGACACTTGTACTTGTAGGTTATACTAGGGTAGGTGTTGTCACATCTCTCTCCAATTCTCAACACTCATGTCAAGTCTAATGCTGGTGTATTATTTGTGCCTGCTGTTGTGCTGTGTATTTTTGTTAATCATCATTCCACAAGAAATGATGTATTCCATCATATCAAACAGATTCATCTGAATATGGAAGAGAGACTGTTACAGTAATTATCACATTTATTTATGTTAGGCAGTGGTATAAGTATGAGTACTAGTACTAAATGGATATGTAACTCCTGCTCCCCGGGATGTGTATTTTTTGTGCACGGTTTTCAGGTTCTTTTTGGGCCCATAATCAAATAGTTAACATGCCCCTGCCCCATTGGTGGGGACTCTGTGGGTTGAAGGTCACCATAGGTGGTGGGGGTATAAATTGGAGAGTTTGGTATCAGAAAGGAGAGATCCTATGCAGAGTGAGTGGGGTGTGGGTAGGGTGTTGAGAGGTAAGGGTGATTGCCTGCCTCAAGAAGATCTGTGGGTTTCTGTGGGAGGCCAAGGCTGAAAAGTGCATCGAGTGATGTGGTGGCAGCTGCTAGTTTGGGTCAGGGGGGCTGCCTCACCATGGTGCCCCTTTTTCATTCTCCTCCGGTACTGCTAGTGTTATGCTGGAGAGAGAGAAAAGAGCAGAAGTGACAGGACAGTGCAGCAAGATGGTAAACTGCAGGTGTTTTCCGAGGAGAGAGAGCTGTGGGGGAAGACAGAGCCCAGGAATCATGGAACAAGGGCCATTTTTTAGAGCATTATGCCAACCCAGTTGTGACAACTCCATTGGTGCTTTTAGGATTCAAACCACGGTACAGGGATGGAAGAGGAATGTCCACCCAGTAAAAATGAAGGCCTACCAAGGTGTGGCAATGTGTTTGGGGACATTCGCTTCAGAGTCTATGAAGGGAGTCACTTGCACAAGTCCAGACAAGTGTCCTGCAGCAGAAGAGGGCTTGGAGATTAGAAGTATCCCTGATCTAAGACGGCTGTTTCCCTGAGTCTGCCCCGAACCAGCAATGCAGAAATGAGAGAGAGAGTGGGATAACTAGTTGCTGCTGCTGCCTATGAGAATGCCATCTCAGCCTCAAGTTAATCTGCCCAGAACTGGTTAGTGGTCTCCATGGCCCAGATTACATGTGTCCAGAACTCTTGGTGAGGGTCTGCTCAGCCATTTTATAACCATTGCTTTCTATCACTGGAAATGTGACCTCTACAGTCTAGATTAATGGATTTTGTAAATGGTGGCATGGAGTTTGGAATTAATTAAATGGGATCCCATCTGTTTGAAGTTCTTCAGCTGGGGACCTAAGTTATATCAACGGAGACTGTTTAGCGGTTAACCATAACACTTATTGCAGCCCAGCACCATAGACTGACACTCCCTACAGCCAGTGGATCCATGCAACACCAGCCATCCCAGTAAGGTAAAAACTGTGTTTCTGCTGTTGTGGGCACACCTCCCCCTTTATTTATACCTGCAATACCCTGAGACATGGAAATTGGGGGCTTACAGATATTTAATTTTCTCTGAATCCAAACTTTGTTAGTCTGTGCAAATTCAAATCCTTTTATTCATCTGTGCTAATTTGTGTTGGTGCCCTGCCCTATGTGTCTTCTATTGGTTTTAGCCCCCCCGATATTCATATATACATTCAAGTCATCTGCCTTGAAGCTTATTTAGGTTTGTTCCTGTGAGGTTTCAGTGTCAATATATCTCAGCACTATTGTAAAATTGTAAATTTGAATTTGTCAAATTAGTTATGTATTGTATAATATTGTACTGGAAAGTTGGAAATTGTAAGACATAGACCGAAGTCTGAAATGTGTTTAAAGTTTCCTTTTTTTCTTGTACTTTCTAGTTTAAAATACTATGCAAGTTTGTTATTAAAGTGGAAACTCCATCAATTTGTGAAAATACTTCAGAATTGAGGTACTATCAGCCATAAGATTTGGATTCTGCACTTTTAAAGAGAATGAATATAGAAAAATTGTGGACTCATTAGATAATATGAAATTGCTTCACAGTATGTGTGGAATAAGATCCTATTTGTTTAAAAAATTGCTTGGTGCTAATAATGTAAGCAACAATAGAAGATCTAGATAAAAAATTAAATGTTGTAATTTTCATTTCATTTTGCATTTAATGTTGGAATATATTTATTGGTAAATGAGTCTTTTATAATACATCTGGAGTAAGTTGTATATAATATTTAGTTTAAAATAAAAAGTTGATACATTGTCTTGCAAAGCACTTTAAAGTCTGTTAGTATACACAGGTAACTGGGTTAATTAATGTTGGCACTTTAATAGTGGCTCGTATAAAGGGGGCAGTTTTCTTGTAAACCATACCTCTGAAGAAGTCCCGCCTAGTCAGAGTGAAACGTAAGGCTTTTATGCCTTAGGGCGGGCATAGCTAACTTTGTGGTCTGCCTGCTCATCTCTCCCATGGGTTTTTGGTGATTTTGTAAGTCTTGCTATGTCTAGATGCCCTTTTTTATTATCTGTATATTTACAAAGTTTTTGCCAAAGTGAATAAAATATGATGTTAAATTGTCTATAAAATGCTTTTGGCTTGTACTTTGTTAATTAAGCAACTTTTGTATCCAAACTTATTTCTGGTTGTTGGTGGGTGCTCTGTATATGTTGATGTGATTCAGTTAATTATATGCAACTCAGCATTTTTTATTGAAAAAAGTTATAAAAATACAACATCATGCAGTGACAGTCTTGTACAAGACATTTGGAAACATAAGTAATGTAAAGGTTCCATAATTAGATTTATTTAAAAGTTCATGAAGTCCATATCATGTAAGTCCTTATGTTTGTGTTTGTCGATGATTATGACCTCAGTCTATCATCCCCCTTGTAGGAGGGGTTTGCCGTGCAGCTTCATGTAATGTATGAAATTCCATTAAGAAAACATAATAATTAAGTAATAATGCACGACAGGGTGTGTGTTGTGCTGGGATAACAACATGCCTGGGGTGGTTAGGCACGAGGCCACAGGCCGAGTGTGACTAATCACCCCAGAAGTAATGTTATCCCAGCACAACACACACCCTGTCTTGCATTATTGCTATTATACAATGGCTCATTTCTAGTAGTAAAAGAAACATTTTAAAAAAGTACTTTTAAAAATGTATTTTTATTAGATTTTTATATGGGTAGGCATACTGAATGAAAAAAGAGTGCCTGTTGTAATGTTTTTCTTCTGTAGGTGGTGCTACTGTGAGGACTGCAGTCTTTCGCTGCTACCGCCACTCCCCTCAATGGTACTTCTTCTATGATTGTACAAGAAGTGTTTTATTCTCCCAGCCCCACTGCCTGCCCTGAGACTGGGTGAAGTTATTTTCTATTTATCTATTTTTTCAGCTTAGAAAGTGGATCAGAAACAGTTTCTGGACCGCAATGCTAGGCGATTCTACTTCTGGTATTTTGGTTGTCACTTCAGAAGTGATAAAAGGTACTAGTGAAAATATACCATGGTTGAGGTGTGGCATTTTGTTTATGACTTTGGTTTTATTGCTTTTATTTATTTTTTGTTTGATTAAGATGATGTAAACAGTGTAGCTATTTCTTTGAGGAGCCGAGTGGTGTGTCCACTGAGCAATGAGCATGGCTGTTTGAGAGCACTCACGCTACAGCACAGGGGGATCAAATTGTGGTTTCAGATAACAGCTTTTTTTTGTTCATTTAAAATATTTTTTTCTGTTTGGGGGAATCCTGTGAGAGAAGGAGGATGTTGCCATTGTTTGTGGTTCTAGCTAGCGGCTGCTACTGAGTCGCGAGTGGGAAAGCTGTGAAGTGGGCTGTCCAACAGGGATCACTGAAGCAGACTGTGTGCAGTGATTTCCTTAAGTGCTGATGCGGTCATCTCTGTGCTGGGTCTAGACTTGTGATGTTGTACTGGGATAACATCACGAGTCCAGTCCCAGACTGACCATTCAGAGGGAAGCATTCTTTCATGCCACTGTATAATGTAAACCATTTAACATGTAATAAGAACAGTAACAACTTTTAAACTGTGTCAGTGTCTGTCTTAAGTAATCATACAAATACTACAAACTTGGTGTCTCTTGTTGCAAAGTTGCAATGCAAGATGGATCCAGTGTCTTAGGACCCTGTCAGGGTGTGAAGGCCTTTCTCGTTTGTCCTATTTTTCAAGATATTTTTCTCTATTTAATCAACACTCAGCTGTGAGTCTCTCCATGTCAGAGACTTGCATAGCCCTTGCTTTCCATTTCATGATATTTGGTATTATAGCAGAAAACCAGTTGAAAGTAAGGGCCTTGACTATTGTAATGGAAAGAACATGGAATATATTTTTTTTCTGATTCTTTAAATCTGGGGGTCCAAGCCTAGTAAAAGGGTTTCTTGGTACAAGGGGATCAGGATACCAAAATAGCCTCCAACTCTGCAAGTACAGCCATACAATACCCCTGAATCTGGGGACAGCTTAACCCTTGCAGGGCCATGGACTGATATATCTGTCCAGAACTCCAGTACATTTTAAATGTTGGCAGTCTAAGGGTTAAAAAACATGGTAATGGCTTATAGAAAAAAAGGTTTTAAAAATATGACCTCATACAGTGACAGTCTTGTACAAGACACTTGAAAACATAAGTAATCCATCATATGTCGGATGTATATTGATGGAAATGATCTATGATTATGGGATAATAAAAAAATGTATCAAGATTTCCATCTGTATTCCCTCTCCCTGGCTGAAGTAATCACCTTCCATCCCCTCTCAAGGATCTGTTTTCATGTGGCATCTGGCATGTGACATTCCAAGGCTCCCTCCCATCAATCTTGAATCCTAGCCATGGTGTGGACAGAGGTCATGTGGAGTAGTTTGTATATTACAGAAATAGATCTCCTATGATCTTGGAAATTATCATCCCATGGAGGCAGTCTTGCAATTTAGACATGTCCCTGGTTACCTTTTACATATTATCCCATCAGGAGGTAGAGTCTTACTTGCAAAAACCTGAAATGGTCTCCATTGGGTAAGTTACATTTAGCCCTTAGCGCAATGATTGGTAAACATACATCCCTGAGAAGAAGTGAGAAGAAGTGAGAGAAAGCTGTGAGTTCTTACTGGTTCCAGCAGTGGAATCCAGGATCACTATTCCCCTGTGGGAAATTGGAATCCACAATTATTACCATAATGGGGCCTATCCCTTGTGGTGTGTGTGCATGAGATGACAAAGTTGTTGTAGTGTCTTAATGGATGTTTTTGTCCATGAGTTTTGCAATTGCCGAATAAGTGGCAGTGTCCAGGACATGAATGGTGATGTATACTGTGGGGAAGGGATGTCTGCTCTATTTTTTTAGATGATACCAACCTGAAGAAATATTTCGTTTTAGAAGGGAGTTTACTGAGCAGATTGAGCCACTAAATAGTATCATTCAAAGTTGGGAAGTCCCATGCCACCTTTTTACTGGGTAAGAGCTGCGTATTAAGCCTAACTCTAATTCTGTGGCCCCAACGCAAGAATTTTAATGTAAGCCCCCTAATGTTTTTCCCAGAGGGACCTAGAAATTGTCACAGGAAAGGTCTGGAAATAGAAAAGTAAGCAGGGCAACATGCTCATTTTCAGTGTGGTAACTCTCCCACCCAGAGACTGGAGGATCAAGGTCCAACTATTAAGATTGTCTGCAGTTGGGGGTGGATCACGTGATGCAGCAGGCCTGAGAAGACGCTTTCACGTTTTCTCCTGCCCACCACTAACTTTATACACCTTTAACATGTTTAACTAAATTGAGAGCCTGATTTACATGGTATTTTGGTGGGGGAAGCCGTTAAGAGTGAAATTGGGGAGTTCGGCGAAGAATGGAAGCCGAAATGAAGAAACATCCACCTAAGCATACGCCCCCAGTCACTCCAGAGAAGGCCCCTAAGAAGCCTCGAGCTGGAACGGCAGGATCAGTGCTAGCAACGGCTCCTTCTACCTCTGAGCAAGAGCCCTTAACCCTTGCAGGATTTTGGGCTGAATTTAGGCCATTTAAAGAAGAGCTAAGAGACCTAGCTTCGGAATTCAAGTCTCTCTCTCAGGCTATCGAAGATATAGTATTGAGAACTTCAGTTGTTGAGACTCGTCTTATTTCTTTAGAAAAGAAGGTGGATAAACAGTGTCCTGAGGTAGCTACGCTCTGGAAAAAATTACAAAGATGGAGCAAAAGCTTGAAGACCTCGAGGGTCGTTGACACAGGAATAATGCGGCCATCATTGGCCTACCGGAGATGGAAGAAGGACAAGATGCGATTCTGTTTGTGCAGACGTTTATTGAGAGAATTATTGGACCTTCTCCTTATGACCCCCATTACATTATAGAAAGGGCCCATAGACCTCTACATTCTAAGCCTCCGATGGGGGCACCTCCCAGACTGTTAATCTTTCACTTTCTTAATTTTCTGGAGAAACAGCATTTTTTTTTGAAGCTGAAGACCATCAAAAATTACAGTGGGAAGGAATCAAAATTAGAGTTACCCAGGATTTACCGCTCTCTGTGAGGCAACACAGAGCTGCTTTCCACCCAGTAGTGAAGAAGCTCCTGGCGGCTACCTTAAAATTCAGAATGCAATATCCCTCGACATTACAAGTTCAGATATCTGGACAATGGCACTCATATGAGGACTCTGATTCTGCCGTGGACGGATTGAGAAAAGCTATGCCTGACCTCTTTAAGGACTCTTAATATCTAGGGGGTTATTAGGGAGGACTGCTTTGTCAGTCTGAGATGTAACAGAATTTCTGGAAATGTTAGTGTTTAATTTTCTAGTTTATTGCTATTCTTTCTCAATTGTTTAACTATTTGGGGTTTAAAAAATGAAGACTTGCTACATCTTTATACTTTCTGATTAAGCAGGTACACATTAATTCAATTGGGCAGAGGGCAAAGCGAATAGCGGTGTTATCTCTGGCAAAATTCAAGGGAAGATAATGCCCACTTATGTATAGGATATTGCTCTGAGGGGGCCACTAAGGTTCTCGGGGTGTAAAGGGGGTAGTTTCTTGTGGGGCCACCCAGAATGGTAACCTGGGCTCCAGGGAAGAGCTTTTGGGTTGGGGTGGTGTTTACACCTTGTTTATGAGTGGTGCAGGGCTGGGCCTGTCTCTCCCCTCACTTACTTTTGGGCTGGGGTGCAGAAGTGTTCATGTTGGGCTGGTGACCCTTGGGTGGAGAGCTCTTATGGTGGGTTGAAGGCTGGCTTTGCAGGGAGTGCCGAATTTCATGCCAGGCTGTCGAGGTGGAGGCCCTTTCAGGTTTGTGTTGCCTACCGCTGCTACATGAAGGGATGAAGGGATTGTCTATAGGGTGGACAGTCTCCAAGTAGTTTTGTTTGGTAACCACTAGAGGGGAGTGTTTTCTCGCCTTTTAGTGCGTCCCTTACAATATTGAGGATGTGGAAAGGTAGAAGCAGTGGTAATCAGGATACAGGCTGGGCACTGCACCACGAGTATTGTTCTGGGACAGAGCTGGGATTCAACTAATTTTGAGTTTCTCAATTTTGTTATCTCAGGGGGAGCTCCCCGAGTTTGGGATTCTGGTCTGTGTTGCTAAATGATATTTCATCTCTTCTTTGTATCTTACTCTCAGTTGCAGTGTAGATTGATTATAGGGGGGTCCTTTCTCCTTGTTTGGGCCTACAGGTGGCGATTTTACTCCCTTCGTGTGTTCTTGCCCCGAGGCGAGGCAGGGGTTGGGAGATACACGGTTTCGGGCTATCAGGGGAGGTACCCATTTTGGTATGGAGTTTGAAGTTTAGATAGGGCTCTCAAGTTTTGTTAATATTAATATTCTGTTTTTTTACAGCGGGTCTCATATACAGTCTAGGTGTCTGTGGATTCCATATGAGAAGTGAGCTGGTATTATTTCTCAGTCTTGTTTTGGTCAGTTATTATGCTGACTTTCTGTACGGGATGGGGGAGGATGGGAGCGTGTTGTTTTGTAGGAGTGCTGCTTAACGATGCACAGGAGATTTGGGTGGGATGGGTGGGCAGGGGGAGTCGATGGGTACGTTATTGGGGTTTGTGTTATGGTGGGATAGTTTGGGGGATGGGGTCATTAGGGTGGGGGAGGTTTGGGGGGTGGTGAGGTGTTGTTGGGGGGGACACAGTCCATTACAAGTTGGGTGAGGGTTCTGCTCAATGGAGTCTGTGGCATTATTTACGGCAGTGTCATATTACACTGGTACAATGGCTAGACAGCTTTGTTTCTCAACTTGGAATGTTAATGGGGCCCGGAAAAAACTAAGCAATATAAGATATTGAAGCACTTAGATATTTTAGGTGTTAATGTTGCTTTTATCCAGGAATCTCATTTACTCGATTCGGAAGCCATTCAGATGAGATGGATGCAGATTGGACAGGTCTTCTCAGCTCAAGGAACTTCAAACAGCTGTGGGGTTCTAATTCTTATTAATAAAGGCATTCCTTTTCAGGTCACCCAGGAAATTAAAGACCCCCAGGGCAGATTTGTTCTGGTCAAGGGCACTTTGTTTTCTTTAGATTTTGTGTTAGGCAGTATTTATGGCCCTAACAAAGATGACCCTTTGTTTTTCACGAGAATATTTAGTAATATTCTTCCACTGTTGCCCTCTACCATTATTCTGAGGGGGATGGGAACTTAGTGGTAGACTAGTGGAACCCGTGACTGGTTCTCAAATGACTTCTCCTTCCCCTGCACAACGTGCACTGCAGGAACTATAGATAAACTGGGCCTGTGTGATATTTGAGGGTTCTACACCCTGCGGGCAGGGAATACACTTTTGTGTCCCCTGTTCACAGGTCTTTTTCTCGCATTGATTATTTACTAGTGTCTCAAGTTTTGTTACCGGGGGTGACAGGCTGTCATATCCTATCAGGTCCACCCTCCAATCACTTGTTAGTGCTTTGTAAGCTGGCCCTCAATTTTCTGCCTAAACGGCAAACCAGGTGGAAATTGAATGCTCAGCTGCTTAAGGATTCTAAATGCAGAGACCAAATCAAAGAACATATCACACAATTTTTCGATCTGAATGCTACTCAAGATACTAGGCCAGACATGCTTTGGTGCGCCTTTAAGGCATACCTCCAAGGCATCCTAATTGGGATGGCTGCGACTAGGAAAAGGAGGTGGGAGGACAGGCTGAGGGAGGTACTAGCCCGGATAAGAACATTAGAGATTAGCCTACACTCAACTCCATCGGATGATTTGGGTCAAGAGTTGGCAAAATTGAGGGACTCCTACGTAGCTATGCTTAATGAGAAAGCAGTTTGCTATTTTATGTACCAAAGCCTCTTATATAGAACATGAGGAAAAAGCAGGCAAGCTACTGGTCCAGAGAATTAAACAGCTGGAGTCCAATTGGTTTATCCCCCCGATTTGCTTCAAATCTGATGGAACTCTCAAATCTAATCCTCAGGAAATTGTCTCAGAGTTTGTAACTTATTACGAACATCTATATGGCAAAATGCCTGATCCACCCCTCAGCCTTTACTCTCTCCTCCAATCTGGTGGAGATCCATTTGCCTCGACTCTCGGAGTCTCAGGGTAGGAGGCTGATAACCCCTATTACAGAGTTTCAGATACTGGAGGTGATAAAGGGCCTACCTTCAGATAAATCACCTGGATTAGATGGTTTTTCAGCAAATTTCTATAAGTGTTTTAAGGAACAAATTACTCCTCATCTCTTGTCTCTTTTCCATCATATATTGTCAGGGGTTCAGGTCGACTCCTCCTTATTTGAAGCCCTCATCGTGCTCCTTCCAAAACCAGGGAAAGATTTAGAGCATGTTGAGAGTTACAGACCCATATCTTTGTTGAACCAAGACATTAAAATCCTAACAAAGATCTTGGAAACAGACTTAGCTTGGTTCTTCCCGATTTAATTGGCTCGCATCAAGTCGGATTTGCCAAAGGCAGATTCTCTGCAGACCACCTCCGCACTCTTTCACATGTGTTCTCAGAGTCCAGAGATGCTTCTTTACCAATGGCATTGGTCTCTCTGGATGCTGAGAAGGCTTTTGATAGAGTTAATTGGAGTTTGTTACTTCAAACATTAAACTCCTTTGGGTTTCCTCAACAATTTCAATTCTGAACAAGGGCTCTATATCAGCAACTGATGGCTAAGATATCAGGGAATGGAGTGTTCTCTAGGACCTTCATTTTGCATTCCGGAACTAGGCAGGGATGTCCCCTTTCTCACTTGCTTTTCAATCTCTACTTAGAGTCCTTAATCTGTAGATTAATCTCTTGTCTGAAGGTCCAGGGGGTCACCATTCTCGATACTGGGCTGAAAGTTGCTGCTTATGCGGATGACCTGCTTTTGTACCTTTCTCACCCAGAGACCTCTATTCCCGCCATGTTGGATATAATTGAACATTATAGTAAATTATCTAATTACAAACTAAATGTAGGGAAGTCGATTGTATTCCCCCTAAATCACAAAGTTTTTAAGAATGATATTACTTCCCTGGGTCTGGCCTGGTCCAAGGACTCATTGCGGTATTTGGGTATTGTGTTAACTAGGGATATGCAGAGTTCCTTTAACTATAACTTGGAGGCCATATTGTCCACGGTGGCTTTGGATTTGGTTAGATGGTCGGCTCTATCTATCTCTTTTGGGGGGGTCAGTCTGGTTAAGATGAATATTCTCCCATGTATTTTATACCCTCTCCAGCTGCTTGACATCTGTGTGCCAAGCAGCTGGTTCAAGAAGGCTCAAAGCTTGATTGGAGATTTTATCTGGTCCAAAAAGAAGACTAGGTTAGCTTTTTATAAGCTTGTGGTGCCTAAGTCCAAGGGAGGCCTACGTCTCCCATACATATGGTTATACTTCTGGGCCTGTTGTGCGGCCAAATACTTAAAGTGGATGGTCTCCTATCCCTTGGGTTATTTGCCTTCCTGGCTTAAAATAGAGAGGGAAAAGATCCGGTTGAGTAATACTGCCCCTTCCGACTTATTTTTCCTCAATGCAGTCTCGATACCTAAGGAGCTTAAAGGTACCACAATTGGAATTTCCCTGAGGATTCATTTACAGTTGTGTAGATTCCTAAAATATAAAAATTGATTGGCTGTGGTGCAGTCGATTTGGAACTCTCCTACTTTTAAACTAGATAACAGAATGTTATCCCCCAGATGGCTACCTAGTTTAGGTGAGGGGAAGGTTCATTCATTTATTAAGGAGGATGGCACTTGGCTATCAGCTGAGGATATTGTGGTGAAATTTAGGCTCAAGGGAAGTGATTATTTCAAGGTACAGGTACATCAACTTAGGCACCTTCTTACCAAAAAATTTGGGGAGGGCTTCACTATATTTTATGATTTTGCTTTTCTTACAGAATTAGCTCCTTTGGTTAATTCTCCGAAGTATTTCTAAATTATACAAGATTTTCTAAGGCTGGCGTTTCCCTACACCGTTTGGCCCTACAGAGTTCTGGTCAGCCTCTTTCCCAAACTGGGATAAGGACTGGACAACTATATGGAATAATTGCCATAATTTTGTAACACAAGATAGGCTACTATTGATGCAATTTTGTATTCTCCATAATCTCTACCACTATCCCCAGAAGCTGGCTAAATGGGGTTTAATCTCCTCTAGTCTATGTACTAGGTGTGCTCAGGCAGAGGGCTCTCTGCTTTGCATTTTCTGGGAATGCCCTAAGATATTACTCCTTTGGGAGGCTATAAGGAACAAGGCTGATCCACTCCTTGGGCTGAGAGACCTGTTCATCCCAGAGGTCTGTATTTTCAGGGATTACTCGCAGATTTCAGTTAATAAGCGTAAGTTCCATATTGCTTTGATTTCCATGTCTGTTAAAAAATTAGTACTTAAGTATTGGAGGAGTTCTGAGGTTATCTCTTATTCTGAATGGCTAAACGAGTTATTATTTAATCTCCAAGTGGAGAAGACTATCTCGAGTATTAATAATAACAATTCCAGATATGAACGGATCCGTGCCTCGCTTCATACATTATATACTATTTCATTCTTTTTTTTAAATATTTTTTCTCTAAATTGTTTGATGTCATGGGCTCTTAAACCTCAGGAACTGTGTCGGGGGTGGTTTTGGGGGTGTTTGGGGAGGGGCGGGATCAATTAAGCTGTTTTGTTCCAAAGAATACTCTAAGGATGTATGGACCCTGTTCTTTCTGTATTGTGAAACTTTCAATAAAACTTTAAATTAAAAAAACAGATTGTCTACAGTTTATTGTAGGATATATAGGTGACTGAGTTGGCATAGTTTAGACAGTTGTGGGGTGATCCAGACTCCAAGATATCAAATGGTATTCTGGGTGGACCATTTAAAGGGAAAGGAGTCATTGAAATGGGGAGGGTGATGCCCCAAAATAAGCAGTGCCTCTGACTTATTGTAATTGGAGCATGGCTCAGTTGGTAGCACATCCATTTCTGGACCAGAAGGTTATGGGTTCTCATCCCACACCAGGATTGGACATGCACCTAAAATGCTGGCATCGGAGTGCAGTATTGGGGGGGTGCTGTACTACTGGGGTGTGCAGTCCTTCAGATGAGACATTAAACCAAGGTCCCTTCTACCCATCCTGGTGTTGTCCTGGTGGGTGTCCAGGTGGAAAAAGAACCCAGGGCACTCTTTGCAAAGACTAGGGGACATTCCTGATGCCTTGGCCAACATTCTCCTTCCCATAAAACCAGTTCATGCAATTGTCCAGGCTATGTGTGGGTGCTGATATGCAATATGGTTGCCACTACACATTCAGTCACGTCACTACCAGTCTAGCATTGCTTGTATAGTGCTTTGGAATACACTGTGTATGAAAAAGTGCTATATAAATGCTAATTCTTCTTCTTCTTCTGTTTATAGCCAGAGAATATTTCAAATGACTCCAGCTCCTGACACAAGGCCAGGGTTGAGGTAACCAGGTCCCTGAGAAAAAAGATGGAATCATCTGCATCGAGACCTAGCTTCTGCTGGGATCACCCTACCTCAATGCCCCAGATCTGTGGATTATTTTGTACTACTTCTGCCAAGGATTTGATACACAGGGTGAAGAGGAGGGGGTAGAGAAGGTACCCTGCCACATACCTCAGTGAAATGGGAAACTTGTCAAGATCACTCCATTGGTCGTCATTACTGCTTCTGTGGGGTGTCATACAGAGTGTCTATGCATTGCTGAAATGTAGGCCCAAACCTCATGGCCACTAGTGTGTAGTGCAGGAAGGCCCAGTCCTCCTGTTCAAATACTTTCTCCACATCTATTGAGATGGCAATCTGGACATAGGGGAATCCCTGTTGGGAGGAGAGAATGTTAAGGAGGTGCCAGATATTGTCATGAAAATTCTGCCTCTAAGTGAATCCTGTTTGATTTGGGTGAACCAGAACCCCCAGCACCACCTGTATTCTACTCATCAAAATTGAGGTAAATAATGTTAAATAAACTGGTAGTGGGGGGGCGGAGTTAGCCAGCCAAGATGGAAGGTGTGTAACTAGTCTGATGCAGTCCCAGCTTTATCCATCCTATTACATCTGGAATCTCAGCACCTATTTCCTAAGGATATTTACATTCTACACATCGAGCTGAAGCCATGCATCTTTAAAGTGGACAAATCGGACAAGGGATTGCAAATATATTGGACTTTGAAGTTTCCACCTCATTGCCATTTCAGGCCTGTTTGACACTCACAGACCACTGGGCTGTAGCTGATAGCGTCCCTGCCGACTGAGGATGGCTCACTCCCTTGATCCACAGATCTCCCTTACCCAAACAGTGAAGCAACAACTGGGCAACATTACTTCCATGCTAAATAAAGTGCTAATTGATACGGCTACACTTATTTCTACTATGTCTACCACCAAAAAGGATGTAGAAAAACTAACTTCCAGAGTGGGGGACACTGAACTACAAGTTAAATGACAAGATAAAATTCTAGATGACCAATTCCTACAAGTTCGGGACCACCATAGCCAAATACAGTACTTACTGGCCAAGGTCAATGACCTTGAAAATCAAGGGAGAAGAGAAAATATTCGGATTGTGGGACTGCCAGAAGGGGCTGAGGGCCCTGATATGATTTCTTTTTTACAAACATCTCTCCCACTTATGCTCAAGTTGGACCATCTTTCTCCCCTGGAGCTGGAAAGGGCTCATAGGTCACTAGCCCCAAAACCCCAGCCTGGAGATCGACCCCGTCCAATACTGTGCAAATTCTTAAAGTATCCGGTTAAAGAACAATGCCTGAGGGCTGCACGGGATCTTAGAACACTACGATGGGATGGGGCTCCTTTTCAGATTTTCCAGGACTACTCATACAATCTGTCCCAAAGACAAACAGCCTATGGACCGGTAAAACAGATCCTCTATAAATTAAACCTACCTACTTCTCTAAGATATCCCTCGCAGCTCCGGGTACTGTACAGAGGAGAATACCTTACCTTTAACTCTCGTGCTGAGGTGGAACTTTTCCTAGAGGATATTGGAGGTGATTCTAGGCTGCACCAAGACTATGCTCCTCAACCTCATGGTGAAACTACACCACCTATGGACACCTCTATTCCACCAAACAGTTCTCCTGGTCGCGTTTGCACACCACCTCTGGCGCCAGCTGAAAGGTCTGACTGGCAAGTACATCATAAAGACAAACAATGGAAGAAAGCATCCAGTAGACCCGGCAGGTCCCTCCCACCGGCAGCAGAGAAACCACAGAGAAACCGCTCGAAGAGTTGGCAACACGCCCAGCAACTTTCAGGAAGTGACGGGTCCCCCGCCTTTTCTATGCCCATTAAGCTGTCTAATCAGCATGAGCTGCTTGGGGATTTGTTGCTGACAGCCCTAGCTTTGCCCAAGAGCAGCAGTAGCCACGAAGATGCCATACCCCCAGATCAAGCGGAAGTGGTGTCCAACTGGGCTTCTATCAATAAGGACTGGTTAGTTGAACCACAGAGCCCTCGAGAAGGTAAAAGTGCCATGAACCTGCCAACGACCTCTCAAGAAGGGTGAAGAACCCAGGGCTAAACATCATCAGGGACTACTGAAGTAAGTGGTGTGGTTGAAATTTCTGGGTCTTTTCTGCATAAACAGTTCTGGCCTAGGTCTTTTTAGTTATTGCTGTTAGTGTGCGAGGAGCCCTCTCTCCAACTGTGAGGCCCAGCGGCCACTGGGGTGTATGAATACTGGGCTTTTCTGCCTTAATCTCGGGGCTGAGTTTTTACCCGTCTCCTCAGCACGCTGCAGCCACACTGTATCACTTGCTTTCTGATGCTTAGCTTTACAGATCAGGACCCAAAGAATTTGTGCTGGTTTGTTTCTCTGGGCTGATCAGTTTCATCAGTTGTTTCAATGCATTTTAATTCCCCTCCATTGAGGGGCTGATGTACTTGATAATGCCAGACAAGAACTTTTAATAATTGCAGAATTTACTTGCTTGTCCCTGCTGTTAGGATTTTGCACCTAGTCACCGTGTCTTTACATGTGTGAATGAGGGGTTTTGGCCCAGCTGCTAGATTTATCAGCCCCTATTGCAATACTCTGTCCCTGTTGGTTTGCTAGTCCCCAAGGCCTTGTCTACAATTTGGGGTTGCTGCCTTGGACATACAAGGTGTCCAGGTACCTATGGAATAGCTCTATGGTTAACATTGAAAGAGGATCCAAGGTGGAAGAATTGCAGGCAGATTCCTAATTTAGGGGACAAGCTCTTTTATTATTAAGCTGAGGTTTAATATGGTTTAATAAGGTCTTGGTATGTTACCCTTTTTGTTACAAAGGCTAATGTAGATACACTGTGTATATGCACATTTATTGTAGTCTGGGTCCCACTCATAGTGCCCCTAGCATCTGATGTCAAGAGAGTTCATGCATGCTTCCAGACTCACCTAGGGGCGCTGGTTTCAGGGGGTTAACTCTAAGAGTCTGTTACAGGAACAATGTACAAATATAAGCAACCCCTAGTTCCCTTCCAGGTACAGGTATAAACCTATATGGTATAGGGCAGAAATTTTACCACAATCCACTTACTACCAATTGCACTCTGGCCTTACTTTTCCCAGTATAACCACGGGCATAGGCCAGTCTACGGTGAATATGGGTGCCTTTATTCCAGCATATGGATAGCTGGTAACTTTCATACAATCTTCTTGATGGTCACTGTTGCATGTAATATGCTGACCAGGATTTGGGGCTTGGAACCCAGACTTTATTCTCAACCCCCCCACCCCTGGGGAGAGTCTTGGGCAGTTGAGAGGTGCTGAATTATTTCCCTCCTCCCTGGTCGATAATAGACTACAACCCCCACAAGATATCCAGTGAGACCTCTCACCACTCTGTTGGAGTAGTCCAAATATTTATTCTGCTGACCAGCCTTTCAGTTGAGGTTTCCCTCTCCACCTTTCCTATCTTAACCCCTTGGGATGTGATTGCATTCTGGACACATCTGGCCCACCCCAGGGTGGTATATCAGCTCTTTTGTTCCTTCGATATCCTATTAGAGATAATAACAGCAGCAAAAATTATTTCAGGAGTTGCTAGGATTTGTGTTGGGCACTTTGTGGCCATGTTTAGAGTTGCTGCAGTACTTAATCTAGGGTGGGGACCCTTGGTTATATACTTGAGTATCTATGCTAAAACACCACTGTTACCTAGGATGGTTTCAGTGTTTGCCTATAGCTGTTGGCATGCCGAGTGGAATCATCTTGATAATGGCTAATGTCTCAAATATCACAACCTCTACTTGGAATGTCAGGGGTTTAAATTCTCCCATAAAGAAGAAATCGGTTCTGGCTCGGCTGAAAAAGCTGAAAACCCAAGTCACCTTTTTGCAGGAGACTAAATTAAGTTCCAAAGAAGCCTTGAAATTGGTGAGGGACTGGGTGGGTACCGAAGTTCACTGTACGGCCAAATCAGCTAAACGGGGTGTCTCCATTTTGTTGCATTAATCACTGCAATGGCAACCTAAAGAGCTTTATAGAGGGGGTGATGGTAGGTGGATCATCATGAAGGTTTCTTCCACCTCAAGTCCCCTTATCTTGGCAAATACATATGGCCCCAATGAGGACTCTCCAGAATTTTTCCATGCCATTTCTCAAAAACTTATGGATATTTCCTTCGACAATCCTGATTTGCTAATAGGAGGGGACTTTAATCTGGTTTTGGATAGCCTCCTGGACAGATCCAATGCCGGACCAGAGCCACACTGCAGAACCCTGCAGGCATTGAAGGACCTTATGTCTTTACACCTGCTGTCTGACGTGTGGCGGGTTCTGAATCCCTCAGTAAAGGACTTTACCTTTTTTTCTGCTCCACGCCAAATGGCAAGTAGGCTAGATTTCTGGCTAACCTCTCCTAACCTGTCTACGGCTACCTCTGGGGTTGAGATCTCTCAAGTCTATGTTTCCAATCATGCTCCTGTCTCCCTTACCCTCTTACCTGCTATTCATACCTCCAAATCATTATTGTGGAGGCTCGACCCCCCCCCCACTGTCTGACAGGGACTTTGCTCAGTGGCTTCGAACAGCCACAGAGGAATTATTTCAACACAATCCTCCTTCTTCTGCCTCTGCAGTAAGTATATGGGAGGCCTATAAGGCCACCATTAGGGGAGGAATCATTAGCTTTGCTTCACACAGATGGAAGATGAAGGACCTGGAACTAGGTCAGTTAGAGAACACTCTAAAGTATGGAGGCTGAATACAAAGCAAAGCCCTCATTGCTTCAGACACCATCAGTTATATCCGCCTTATCTGCCATATTAATAAAAATTAACATGCTGGTAAGTAGGAAGGCTGAGCTCCATATTTATAGAGTCCATCACCAATACCAGGCTGAGGGTAAAAAGGCTAGCAAGTTGCTGGCTTATCGACTAAAACAAAGACAAGCTGGAAGAACTATCATCAGTCTCAGGGACGGGTCAGGGAAGCTCTCCCTTAACCCCTCCTCAATTAACACTATTATGACCAAGTTCTATGAAACACTCTACTCCTCCCACAGGTGTTGGAATGGAAATTCTTATGCTCAATTTGTTGAGACCTTATCCCTCAAAAAACTTTCTGACTTGCAGAAAGACACATTGGACAAACCCATCACAGAGGACGAAATCTGCACAGCCATTACTAGGATGGCTCTTCATAAAGCCCCTGGGGGGGATGGTTTTTCAGTGTACTTTTACAAACTGATTCAGTCCTTAATTATAACCCCCCGGGCGAATATGCTGAATGAAGCATACTCATGCAGGCAACTTCCTCCTACTCTATCTGAGGCCCTAATTACCGTACTTTCGAAAGAAGGTAAAGATCTCTCTCTCTCCCTGATAGCTACAGGCCCATTTCGCTAATTAACACTGATGCCAAAATTTTGGCCAAAGTCCTTGCTACCAGATTGGAGGACTTTCTTCTACAGATCATTCATCCTTCACAGGTGGGGTTTGTTAAGGGCAGAATCAGTTCAGACCACATTCAGGCCCTAGTATCCTTAATGCATGTGGCTGCTTCACTCCCCATCCCGGCGGCAGCAGTTGCAATTGATTTTGAGAAGGCATTTGATTTGGTCAGCTGGGATTATTTACATGCAGTTCTGAACACTTTTAACATCGGCCCTTATTTTTCTACGTGGATAAAAATACTCTATGCCTGTCCTTCCACCAGGGTTCTTACTAACAATGCCATGTCTGATCCATTTCTTCTGCAAAGGGGCACCAGACAAGGCTGTCCACTGCACCCCCTTACTGTTTGTGTTAGCTATCGAACCTCTTGTGGCTGCCCTATGGAACCATCCACACATCCATGGTATTCAGGTCAACAATAAATCCTACATCACCAAGTTGTATGCTGATGATTGCCTGATCCTAACCCGAGACCTTCCACACAGCCTTCCATACATTCTGTCCACATAACAAACATTTGGAGAACTCGCTGGCTTACACATTAATGTGGCAAAGTCAGAAATTTTCCCTCTTAACATCCTCACTTCGTCAGTTGGTGTGAGAACTCAGGGATTAGCATTGGCTAAATCGGACATAAAGTACTTGGGTATCCGGCTTACTGCCAAACTTTCAACCCTAATGGAAATTAATTTAAAACCGCTACTGGCCAAACTTCGAACTGCTATGAACAGATGCACACATCTGCATCTTTTCATGGCAGGCAAGATCGCCATGATTAAAATGCTGCAGAGTATATCACTTACTATCTCATATTCCCTTCCTCTTACCCGATTTATGGAACCAGGAGCTGAACATGCTGATTAGTTCCTTTTTCTGGGGCTCTACCAGGCCCAGATACAGTAGGGCCAAACTCAGAGCTCAAAACCTAAGGTGGGTGGAGCGTGTCGGATTTCTATCAGTACTCCATTGCGTTTAATGTAGCAAAGACACTAAGAGGTGAAGGCTTCCAACACCCCTACCACCCTCCAGCCTGGATCCAAATAGAAAGAGACCTTATAAAGGGCCCCTCGGTGTCCGCTCTTGCACCATATCCCCTACCAAAACACCACAAAGGTTGGTTTTCCATTCAACAGGCTCATTTGACGTGGCAAAAATTGGGGGCTTGAAACCTCCCACTGCCTAGGTCTGGGAAGTTACACTCCACTTTGGAAGAATCCCTACCTCTGTATTAACAACTCCCCCATGAACTGGATGGGATGGGCTTCTAAAGGGATAATGAGTATTGTGGATCTAGAACACCTTGGAAACACTCTGATATGGACTTATTCCAAGGTTTACAAGTCAGGTACGACTTGTCCCATAGTGACTTTTGGAAATACCTTCAAATGAGAACCCTTTACCAATCTTGGGTTAGAAGAAGCTGTACCTGTGTTTCTTGTAAAACATGCAAAACTGCTCATTCTCCTCCACTTCCTCTTAAAGAATGGTTAACGCATACCAAAGGTAGGACTGGTTTTATACAGAGGTTCCTCAGAGACAGTGCTCCCAATCCCTCTCTGCCAGCCAAGGACAAGTGGGCTACTGCACTAGAGACTTCCATTATGGACTCACAATGGTGACAGTGCTGGTTGAGAACTCGCCAGGCCTGCTGCATCCCCCAGAGCCTCCTTCTACAAAACAAAATACTACACCTCTGGTATCACATTCCATCTCAACTAAAAAGGATGGGTCTTCTTTCCACTGACTACTGCTGGAGGTGTGATGCCCCAGAGGCAGATCTGCTCCCACATCTTGTGGTCATATACACCCCTGAAGGCATATTGGGAGGCAGTAATACAGCACTGCTCTGCCATCCTAAAGTCAACCCTCCCGGCAGATCCGGGTCTATGGGTATTGGACCTAACACCTGACACTCTTACCCTGCCCAAAGCTTCTATTTTATGGCTCATACAGGCCTTGGTAGAATGTAAATGACTTATTATACATCGCTGGAGAACTTTAGTGGTCCCTCTCTTCTCAGAATGGCTTGTAGCTTTGGAAAGGATTGTCACTTTGACTAGGATATCATGCTATAGGAACCAGTGCCTACATAAGTTTGCTGAGATATGGGCCTCCTACATGCTATATACTGACTCTAATAAGCGAACAATGTCTCCAAGATATTTGAAGGATAAATTGAAACCACCCTGACTCCCTAGTAGAAATGGTTGTAAGGTTATTAAACACTGTTCTTGCTCCTTTCTATATAGCTGTCATGTGTTCTCCATTTCCGGATGATTAATTTCTGGTTCCCCACCAGTTTCTCACCTTCTGTGAAGAAGTTCAACCACTCCGGTTACCACCTATTTGTACAGTGAGTATGTAACTTGTCTTTAGGTTGTCTCTTAATATTTCCTTAACACGGTCAACCAGGTTTATAGTTAACCTTTAAAAGATGTTTGAATAATCAGTGGTAATGCTTGTAGATGTGCCCGTCCTGTACTGTAGACCTAGAGATTTTTCTGCTGTGTGTATAAAGTGGTAATGTTGTAAACCACTTTGTCAGCCATTTGGCCTAATGGTTAAAGCTATGTAATAAGTCTGAAATCTTCCAATAAAAAGACTAGCTGCAAAAATTAAAAATAAACTGGTAGTAGAAAAATAGGATGGTGTTATTCACATACGCTGGGATCTCTGCCAGGCTTCAGCAAAACTGAAATCTGAGTTCTTTTCCACATCTTAGCTGCCCTCTCTACCACCATTATTCCCCTGAACTGTCAGAGCAGTTGCAGGGTCAAATCTTTGCTAAAGATTTTATAGCATTTGGCTGTGATGCTGTCCACTCCTGGAGATTTCCATTTTTCTGCTCTTTGACAACTCCCTCTGTTCCCCCCAGTGAGATGGTTCTCTTTAGCCTCTCCATATCCTGTTTGGATCATTTAGGCAGGTTAATTTTGACTGGGTAGGCCTATATTAATTCCTCATGATTAGGCCTCTTTCTTTAGTACAAAGAGTTTTGTAGCTGTCTGCTAATACTTCAGTTATTTTCCCAGGATGGGTAACCAGCTGTCTCTATTCCCACCTTTCCAGAATTCACAGCACATTTAACCTGTTGCTTCCTGATACATGATGCCAACAACTTACCTGCTCTGTTACGTACCTCGTAAAATTGCTGCCTGGCAAATCTGAGCTGCCATTCTATTTTTTGTTCCAGATCGATCTGCAGCTGCTTTTTACATTGTTGTATTTTTGGGAGCAGGTCCTCAGCCATAGCAAATTTAGGTGTGACCTCTACATCAAACTTCTCCCATTCTAGGACAATCCATTTAGCAAAGTCCTCTTTGTTTTTATGAGAGGCATATTGTATTATGTCCCCAGTCAGGGAACCTTTAAGGCCATCCCAACAGTCCCCCAAAGAAGAATCCCCCACTTTATTGTGGAGGAGGTAGTCTTTCAGTTTAGTTTATATAAGGGTTACAAACTCAGGGAAGTTGAGGATAGATTATTTAGCCTCCAACTGGAGTTCTTGCAAGAAGGACCAATGTTTAACACCAGTAGACATGGTCAGATAATGTAGTGCCTGCTATTGTAGCCCCATAAAGGGTATATAACTACTCCCAGTTATAGCCTTGTCCCATGTTTGGCCCACTGTATTAATTTGCAGGTCAAGGACTTCTTGAGCAATAATTGGTTGACTGAAGACATTGTGGGTATGGCAAAGAAGATCTTCACTTACTTTCTGCACTCAGTGCAAACATGGAAGTAGTAGAGGAAGATCCAGCAGGACAAATGGCTGCCTGAACATGCACTGCGACAGGGTTTGGTAACATGCTGGAACACTACATACTACATGCTCAAAAGGTTCCTGTAACAGAAGCAGAAACTGCATAAATATTTGCTGTGGAATAAGATTGGTGGTGCTGTGATAACACTTTCTGATAGAAACTGCATGCCAGTGAAGACTGTTGTGGAGATCTTGAAATCTTTCAAAGTGGTATCACAAGAGGTTAGTGTAACTACATCATGCCTCAGTATGATACTACCACAGGTTAGGTTCCTGTATGTCTTACTGGAACACTGCAGTTCCCAGTATCAGAAGGATTCAGAGAACAATGCTGATGCCATTTTCCTCACACACTCCCTTTTACATGTTCTTTGACAACCTGAATGTCATGTTTTGTCAGGAGCATTATGTCCTGTCCAACATGTTGGATCCAAAATTCAAAAATCAAATGTGTAACATCCTACAATTGGTACTTGTCCTGATCACCATGTTGGATCCAAAATTCAAAGATCAAATGTGTAACATCCTGCAGCTGGTGCTGACCCAGAATACTGGAAGAAAATACTTCATGACAAGTTGCTAGACAAGTGTGAATATTTTCCATATGATAGTGAAGAAATCTGGGGATGGAGATGTAGCAAGACCAGTGCCATCTGAGCAGGGTGGCCGTACTCAACATGAGGAGGATGAGGAGTCTGAGGAATACCGGAGGCACTGAAATGTAGAAGAGGAGTCTATTTTACCCCAGCAAGACATGTCATTGTTGAAGACATGTTATTTATGCATCTGATGATGTACAGCACCAATGCATTATCAGGACAAAGCATCGGTGCCTGTAGTTGAGCAGATGAATGAAATATATCAGACAGTGCAGTCTATCACAAAGGTGATGATCCACTTTTGTTCTGGAAACCAAAGCATACAGTTTGGCCAATATTGTATCATGTTGCAGTGTACTACCACTCATGTCCATGTTTCACTTTGTGTTCAGAACATGCGGTCAGCACAGCTGGTGAGATTGTGAGTGTCCTCCACATCCAGCAAACATCATCCAGTGTGAAGAAGTTGACATTTTTGAAAATTAACTTGCATGTTTTCCAACTACCATTCTTGTACTCCTCTCAGCCTGGTGTGCCATACAGGAACAATACAACTGTCTGAAGATATACCAGCGAAGGCACAGAATGATAAGGATGTGGTTGGAGGGTATAGTGCCATCATCATCTTTCTTGTCTTGATGTCTGATGTAATGTAAATTTCCTAAGCCAACTTGTCTACATGTCATGCATAAAAATTTAAGTTGAATAATTTCACCTGTCAGAGTTCCAGGGAACGGCACTCTGTCATTGACTTATGTTTATCTTCAAATCATCTTACCCTTCAGGAAACCTCAGTTACTAATAAGCACGGTAATTTAATGTACCTAATTCTGACAGATTCCAACTATTATTTCAGTGATAGTCACCTACTAATTAACCAGAATGAGGACTGTTTACTTTAACTATAAGGAAAAACAAATTAAATAGTGTTCACAAGGATATTCTACATCACAGACACTCACCACTATCTCTTCTTTTTGTACGAACAAAGCACAGTCCATATTTTGTTCTCAGTGAATTTTGTATGCACACGTATCAGACATAGTGAAATATAGATGAAAAAGTAAAAAAGAACAGGGGTCTGATATTCAAAAATGGGCAAAACGGACAGCAAAGTTTTGCACTGCACTTGTGCATTGCCCACAACTCTGAGGATGCTATATTCAGTCGAACAGCACATCAGCACATTCTGACTGAATATAGGGGCATGTCAGTGCAGTGCTAAGTCAAATAGCATTGCCCAGACATGGAGCCCTGTTGTGCAGGAAACAGCACCCCCAGACCCAATAGTGTTGATTTCTCCTGGTACACTATTCAAACTGCAGCATGCAGATAAGCCCACTGGGCTTGCAAAGCACAAAGGGGCCATATGCATACCCATTATGGGCTAATTTGCAGGGGAAGTGGTGGCAGGTATGTGCCTCTGTAACTGGCCTGCCCCCACTCTGATTGCCCATTCACATGAAATTAAAATGTAGCCCTTGTTGCCACTGGTTCCCCCCACCCTCTGATTGCCATCCTGTCAATTGTAACAAATGTCCCTGGTGCCCAGTGGGCTCCCTTCGTCCTCCAACTGCTGTCCCGCATATTATTGAAATGTTCCCTGATGCCTAGCAGTCCCCACCTTCCACCTACCATCCCATAGGTTGTGTGATAATGCCCTGGTGCCTAGTGGACCCTTTCCCCCTCTGATCACCATCCACATAGTCATACGAGGAGTCTTTGACACCCAGTGGTCCCTCTCTGGTCCCCGATCCCCAGCCCTAATAATGACAAAAGCCTGCCTGGTGTCCTATGGTCCCCTCAGTTCCCAGTCTCAAGCTCTGTGAAAAAAGCAAGCTCCCTGGTAGCCTGTGGTCCCCTCTGATCTCTGAGCCCCATCTATGTTCCAAATACATGAGTCCCACTTTTGGATAAAGTGAGTAGCCACACAATAAAAAGTTGTATTGAAAATAAAAAAGACAATATTCCCTGGTATATAGTGTACCCCGCACCCTCTGATTGCCATTTCCTTGTTAAGACATTACTCCTTAGCATCTAGCCACCCCACACACTGTTGCACTGATCACTCACCCTGCCAACCCCCTTTACCTGAAGCGCCACTCCCAAGGGAGCCCACAGAGTGACCAGTACAGCCCTTCTCTCACCTCCTCAGCTGACTGCCCTATAGAAATCCAGAGACCGCGAGTCCTATTTATTATGCAGGGTGCATGTCCTTTGTACTATACATGGAGTGCATGGTCTGTGTACTGTACAAGGAGCTTGTCCTTGTGCCTGAAAATAGACATTTGTTTGCCTAGTGCACTTGCCCACTCAACAAAAACTAAATATTAGCTGCTATCTCTAAATTGAGACAATAAACTATCTGACATTATTTTGTATTTTCTAATATAATATATTTGCTTCCTTCTCCCTTTTTGTGTTGCAGCCATACTGCACTCCCCAGACCTGGCCTGGTATGGCCATTAGGCCCATGGCCAGATGACATATCAGCATCCTGAAGTCTGTCTCCATCTCAGCAGGACAAACTGCCCTTTTTCATGGCAGTCCAGGTAATAAAATGTTTGTTGTCTAGAAGACACAAACACATGATTGCAGTGAAACACACTCAATACATCACTGCCATGAAATCCAGGGGTAGAGGGAGACAGACAACACAGACAGTGAGAGAAATGTGTGTTTAACTCAGAGTATTGAATTAGTCCAATTTCTTCTTTTCTCTCTCTCTCCCATTTTGTGTTTCAACCATTCTTCAGTCCAGATCTGGCATGACCATTGGCCACTGACCATTGGATTTCCTCTACAGATCCTGAAGTCCACCTCCATATTAATGGGGCAACCTGCCCTTTTTGTTGTATTCCAGGTAATTCAATGTTTGAACACACATAACACAACACTGTTGGGCATTCTTAGGGAAGGGAGTCAGACAGCATATACAGTAAGATAAATGTGTATTTCACTCAAGAGTACTGCACCCATCTTCTTGTTTTATTTCTCCCTCCCTCTTTGGGTTTCAGTATTTCTCCATTCCAGACCTGGCATGGCCATTGAAGACATGGACATATTTCATCTCAGGACCCCAAAATCCACCACCATCTTAGTATGGCAAACTGTCCTTTTTCATTGCATTCTAGATAATTCAGTATTGTTTGTTATCTGGAATGTACACATGATTGCAGTGAAACATGCATCAATCAATCAATTAATAAACTTTTATTTATAAAAAGGCGCTTTTCTCAAATCCAAAGCGCCTGTACAATATCATAAAACAGTAAACAGACAGAGTTTAAAACTATTATAAATCATTAAAAGCTATACTAAAAAGGTGGGTTTTCAAGGCTCCTTTAAAGCTAAGGACAGTCGGACTATTTTGCACCTGACAAGGTAGAGAATTCCACAGGGTCGGGGCCATAAAACTAAATGACCTAGCCCCTGAAGATTTCAAACGGACCCTGGGAATCTCCAGCAATCCCTTGTCAGTGGATCGGAGGGGGTGGGAGGGACAGTAGGGGCAAAGGAGCTCTTTCAGTTAAGTTGGTCCCTGATCATGTAGCTTTATAGGTCAGCAAACCGACCTTGAAGGTGATTCGCCAAAATACTGGCAGCCAGTGGAGTCCGCGGAGCACAGGCATTATATGACTGGATCTAGAAGAACCAGTCAACAACCTGGCCGCCGCATTCTGCACTAGCTGCAGACGGTGAAGCTCAACCCCCGATAGCCCTAGGTACAGGGAGTTGCAATAGTCAAGGCGGGAGGTAACAAAGGCGCGGATCAATGTTGGAAGATCTTCTGGAGGAACCAGGTGCTTCACCCTGGTGATATTTCTCAGATGGAAAAAGGAAGTTTTGATGACCGCTGACACCTGAGCTTTAAGCATCAAGTGGTCGTCAATTATTACACCAAGATTCCGCACCTGATCTGAGGTTGTCAGTGGAACGCCTGCAAGCCATAAGCCAGAGTGCGATCCAACTGGCAGACCCACCTCACAGCGACCTTTATCCACAACCAACACCTCAGTTTTGTCGGGTTTAACCTCAACCAACTCCCATTCATCCAATCTTGAATTTCTACAAGGCAGTTTTAAATACCGACAAGACAGCATCCTGGCGGGCACAAAGACATATACAGCTGGGTATCATCGGCATAGCAATGAAAACCCAGACTGTGTCATCTTATAATCGCTCCCAACGGCAGCATATACACATGAATAACATAGGAGCTAGAATAGAGCTCCGCGGTAATTCATTAATGGTGGGAGACTGATGTCGAGAAAGATCCCCGACACCACCCCTCTGAGTCCACCTTCGAGATAAGATCTTAAACCACCTGAGGACCATACCAGATAATCCACAGATGGACCGCAGATGCTCCAACAGCACCCCATGATCAACAGTGTCAAATGCTGCAGAGAGATCAAGAAGTACCAAGACAGAACTGGTCCTACGATCTCTCATTATTAGGAGGTCATTTAGTACACGAGCGAGTGCTGTCTCGGTACTATGCCTTTTCCTAAATCCAGATTGGACAGCATCATAAATATTGTTGTTGGTCAGATGATCCTCCAGTTGCAGTGCGACCACCTTCTCAATAACCTTACCCACAAAAGGTAGGTTAGAGACTGGCCTGTAATTTGCTAGACAGTCTGGGTCTAAGGAGGGCTTCTTTAACAGAGGCCTAACTATAGCCTCTTTAAGGGGATCTGGAAAGATCCCCCTCTCCAAAGACTTCCAGGCTATCAAAGCCAGGACTAGGCCAATTTTATCCACACAATCCACTAAGAGGCGTGTGGGGCCAGGGTCCAAATCACAGCTAGTTGGTTGTAGCACTCGAATGACCATCACAATATCCTCAATTTTGGGGAGGCTGAAGTCAGACCATGCAAACTGGGTGTTTGACATCTCCGGCCGACCATCACTTCCCCCATTGGAGAGGGAAAAGCGGACATCCGATCTGATTTTGGCAACCTTATCTGCAAAGAAAAGAGCAAACTCCTCACACCTTTCTGTGGAAAAGGCCCTCCCGGGCTGAAGACAGACTGGACTGCACAGTCTGTCCACAGTCTGAAAGAGTTGGGCTGGTCTATTCTGTGCAGCTGCTATCTCCCTGGACAGGAACTCTGCGTTCTTACGAGAGATTGCGGATTGATAGGCCGTATAATGGTCCATCAAACTAAGTCTGTCATCATCCAGACCGGATTTCCACCAACGCCTCTCCAGCCTTCGTCCTACCCTCCTCAACTCCCTCATGGTCTCATCAAACCATGGAGACCTGGGGTGAAGAGTGAGTGGACAAACACGAACAGGTGCAATAGAATCCAGGGCCCCCGTAACCGCCCTATTATAGGCCTGTACTAGGTCACCTGGATCCAAGCAATCTATTGGAAGGTCCGATAGGTCCAACACCACCATCAGGTCATCTGGGGACACATCCCTTAATGGGCGGTACCGGACCATCTCCGAAGGGGCTGACCTAATAGGGGTGGCCTCAAAATTGAACCTAATGGAGTGATGGTCAGACCATCCGAGTGGTTCCACCACTAAATCAGATATCCCCATCCACAGAAGGAACACCAGATCCAATGAGTGCCCACCAATATGGGTCGAGGAGGAAACTACCTGTGTGAAGCGCAGTGATAACATCAACTGGAGGAAGTCTTGACCAAAACATGAGAGTTCATCGTCAACCCAGGCATTGAAATCCCCAGAACCAACCATCTGGGGGACCCCAATGTCAGGTCGACAATGAAGTCTGCGACTTCCTGCAGGAAAACATTCCCGTCACCTGGTGGACGGTATACGAGAAGTATCCTGCACCCACACCCTCGCCTAAGACACACTCAAAAGATCTGGTGACTCCACTGGTACCTCCATCAGGCTCAATTCTGATTTAAAACAAATGGCAACACCCCGCCCCTCACGATCCTGCCTTGGGCGGTGTATCACACCCGAGTACCAGCCGGAACTGCTGCGGCTAATACTGGCCCAGCATTTTCATCTAGCCAGGTCTCAGTGATGCATGCCAGGTCAGCTGACCCAACAAGATCGGCTATAATAGCCGTCTTGTTTTTAATAGACCTAGCATTGCACAACACCGCTCATGCAGGATGGGCCTCCGATGATGACCGCGTTACCTGCTGGAAACCAGAACCCTTGGGTATGGGCACAAGACAGGGAGAACCCCTTTCCTGAGCCCATTTCACCCCAGGGCATCTCCTTGACTTCACAATCCCTATTCGCCCGCTCCTTTCCATCCCCCCCCCCAGGTTCAGCCCCAACCCTCCTCCTTCCCCTCACAATCCCCAGAGCCCTACACCTTCTATAGACTCCCGGTGACAGGGGGGGACAGGAGAAGGGACGGAGATCCCTGAGCCTGGAGGGGGAATAATAGCCGACTGTCCTATTTTCATTCCAACACATAATAACACAACTAATACAAAACCCCACCAAAATATATAAATAACAAAATTTAAAATAACACGTAAATAACAAGATATAACTATTATAACTAAGCAAAACAAACCAAACTAAAATTATACCCTACCAAAATACACTAAAAAACTAAACACTGTATTCCAATATCAGACATAAAACATTTCATAACAATGTGTTTAAGTTTGCACATAGATATATCAGAAACACTTGTCCATCTACCCCACCCACAGTGCTCTCACCACTGCAGAGAAGGATTTTTCCACCACTAGTATGGACCAAAAAACTTTAGACAGTCTTCTCTCACAAGACTAGACTAAATAACTCGAGTTTTGGTCCTCCCAATCGTGTCCCAAAATATCATGAACTAAAAATAGCGAAAGTTCAGGTATACATCACCAAAATAGCGACACTTGTTTCATCCACCAGGACTATCAGTATGCCTCGCCACCCTCAATCCAGGAGTTAGTAAAAGAAAAAGGAATCGATTCTCCAGCAGTCCAAAAAATAAATAAAATCCAGAGAGCAACAGAGGAAGGGTATTAGTAGACTGCCATCCTAATCATTGTAACACCCCGTATCCAGGAGCAGGGGAAACAGTAGGTCAGTTCTCGAGTAGATCCAGACACAGGCAAAAGTCAAAATTGAGTCCAAACAAGAAGAAGGAGATAGCCTTTCCAACAGCATAGTCAAAATAGCAGGAGTTCGAATCGAGACTGGGGAAAAACAAACAGCTCTTCAAATAATCCCCACAGCACAGTCAGGAGCCAAAACTGCCATTCAGGATTGACCGCAATCACGATCAAACACCGCAGCCCATCCACCAAACAAAGGCAGACACCTCCGGCCAGTCAACGACCAGTAGCTACAGACACCTCAAGAGTCAGCTCAACAGCTGAGCCCCAGGGTGACTTAGGAGGAGCCTCAGTCCCCCCAGCTTCCCAGGGAGAAACCGAGGCCACTCCTGCTCCGGTCGAGGACCGAAACCGCGGCAGTCACAGCAGAACACTATAGCCAAGGAAGTTCCTAATCCAGTCAGAGACAAAAAGGCAGTAAACACTCCAACACACTGCAAATCCTTGGTCCAGTCTCCTCCAGACTACTCCAAATGAATAATCCCACTTGAATCCGCTGATTCCCACGGAACAGATCCACAACTCCACAGCTCCAACACGACCTCCAAAACCGAGCTCCTTTAGCCTGGTGAGACTGCAAAAACCAGCAAAACAATACAGGCAAGGAACAAAGTCAGTCGGCGAACAGTTCTTAGTTCAAACATTTGTTTTCCTTAGTTCAAACAGAGCAGTAATAGCGGTCAGATATCCAAGTTGCAAAACGCACTTAATAATACTTAGCAGTACATTAACGATACACTAATTTAACCTAAAACAGAACTACAAACATAAAATTGTTTATGAGCTAAACATTAACGCACTAAACATTAACTAAAACTAAAACTTTAACTTTGGCTCCTGGTAGTCTAAAGTGGCTGACCCAGCGTGGTCACCATGCATGATACAGTACTCGACAATGTGGGGGATGGGATGGTGACAGACAACAGACACAGTGAGACTAATGTGTTTTACTCACAGTAGTATTAACCCATCTTCTTGTTTTCTCTCGTCCTCCGTCTTTATATTTCAGTCATTCTCCAGTCCATTTCTGGCATGGCCATTGGACAGATCATAATCACTTAAGTTTTCACTTTAGAATGCTGTCAGCAAGGCATTTCACATTTTCAGCAACACTGTTTTCTTTGGCACAACCACTGTGCAGACGCATGGCTGACTAGAGTCTTATAAACTAGACACTCTCCTCTTTCTTCTTCACGGCAGCACCACTACAGTGCAGAAGCACAGTTGAATAGTCACACAAGCTGCAGTCTCCTTCTCTTTATAGTCCCTTACAGCATTCACCTGAATGGAAGAGAGACACATAGTGTTTTGTAGTACATGGTCGCAGCCATGTGTTTATTTGTAAACTACAACAGATAGCATATAGTGTATGGTGGAACATCGTTCTCCACCGAAATCGATCGTTTTCGAAACCTTGTAGTCACACACTAGTGACGTTCGCAGTACAACAGAATGATGTTTCTACTGTACTGTGAACGCCACACTGTGTCCTCGCAGCATTTGACAGTTAGGCTCACTCCATAGACAGGACACATGGCTAAAGCAGCAATATCGGGGCAGTATTAATGGTTAGTGTGAAAACGTTCACAATGTAAATTCTTTTTCCTTCTAGTAACTGTTTTTTCCCAAAAACGCGTTCCACCATACACTATACAGAAAGTGCATGGGAACAGTTGACAACAGGGCTTCTTTCACCTCCTTGGCACTATGACAACGGATTACCTCTCGAGCTGCGCTCTCGAGGTAATCCGTCGTCATAGTGCCAACTCGGTGAAAGAACAGCCCTGTTGTCAACCGTTCCCCATGCCCTATCCTATATGATGTCTGCAGCTCTATAGCATCAGCAAACCTCTTACTATACAATCCACTCCTTCCTTTTGGGCATAGTGGATAACTCTTAAAAGGGGTGCCTGTTCCAGAGGGACTCTAGCTTCCAAGACATTAGAGGTGGCTCCTGAGCTGTGTGCCATGCAGCCTCCTCCATCAGACGGCACTACACATGCAGGACAAAACCAATGGCAGCCATCCCCTGACTAACTCTTAGGATTCTTCTTAGGCAGAGGCTCACCTCCTGCCAGCATCAAGAGAAACCCATCTGTGACAGAGGTAGGCTGCCCCCATTACCCCCTTTGTACTCTACCTGTGAAACTACCATGATGCCATACTTATATAACTGTGACACCCTACTCTTGACTTACAACTACCCCATTAGAGGAAGTGAAAAACCAGAAAAAAAACCTCATAGGAAGTTCAGAAAACATCCTTCCCAATCCCTAAGGCAAGCCCCATTAATGGGCTGACAGGTTTCCTGCCTATCCCAAGTCATTGTGTCCTGATCGCAAGATGGGGGGTGGGGTAGGCATCAAAGCTGACTGAAAGTGCTAAGAGGTTGGGCTCCCATGTGTTAGCCCTTAAGTAGCCTCCTAGCTCCTCCTCCTGGTCAACTCTCCCTCTCATTGGCTACCACTATTTGTTCCTCCCCTTATTCCCCAACTCCCTATCCTCCCCTCCCTGGCATCTTCTGCCAGTCATTGGGGGTAGGACCCTCAGACAAAGGCTTGCAGACTTCAAGGGGGGGTGGGCCCTTCACTTATTGTCTATTGTCTTGATAGTCCCATACCTCTTCACCTGAACAGAAGAGCCACATTCAGTATTTTAGGTTAAATGGCTGCAGTTATGTGTTTATTTATAAACTACAACATACAGCATGACATTTGCAGCTCGGTAGGGTCAGCAAGCCCCTTATTGTGCAGTCTACCCCTTCCTCTGGGAATTAACCACTAAATCTTAAAAGGGGCACTGCCTCTGGAGGCACTCTGGCCTCTGAGGCATAAGGGGTGGATCATAAGTCATGTGCCAAGCACCTCTCTCCCATCAGAGGGCACTACACATGCAGCTCAAAACCCAAGGCAGCTGTCCCCTGACTGGCCTGTAGGGATTTTCAGTGGTGGGGGCTTGAGTTCTGCCAGCCTCAAGAGGAACCCATCTGTAACAGAGACAGGTTCCCTGTTACCCCCTTTGTACTCTACCTGTGAGACTACCATGCCACCACAGGTTGATTATTGTCAATCCCCCAAAATCATGCACACTAATAACACTCCAAAACATCCTCTATATTTGCCAAAATCCTATCTAGACCCACTGCTGCTAATTGTACCCCATCCCACAGATACAGGTACAGCTATTTCTTTATGATGCCATCATGGTGCAGCACTTTACCCACAATTGACCCAGTAAGATTGTGCATGGACATGTTCACCACTCCCTGTGCTTTCTCAATTGGAGGGAGTGTGCAAGATGGAGAGATATTTATTTTTCCCTTCTGTTTGTTTGAGTTTCATAAATATGAGCACTGCACCCCTGTGAGTGAAATGTAATTATCTTGCAGCACCAGGTTGTGCATTAGAGAAAGAGTAAGGTGCCTCGGGATGTCCCAGTTTCCAGCTGCCTTGGTGAAGTGCAGCTGGGTAGCACAACTGGGACAAGTCCCATCAAAGGCTCTTATTTTTTTCTATCTTCTGTTTGATTGGCTTCCTCAGGTGCCCCCCAAACATTAGCATAAAGCCAGGTTTGCCTCTGCCCAATAAGTGACCCAATCAACATGGTACCGGGTCAACACTGATGAAACCAGTAAAGTGCGCTCTTCATTTGGCAAATCAAATCCAAGGATTTGACCATACCCAAGATATTTCCATCCAAATGAACTTACAGGACCCCAGAGAGCTTAGCCTCTTAGACTGTTTCAGGACCCCTCACACAACATCTCTCCACCTGCTTCCTCTATGGGCCATCCACTGCAAATGCCACTGGCATGAATCCAAGTAAAGGTTTTCTCCCCCCACTGTATGACAGGCCCTTTTGCTAGCCCAGTTGATAAACAAATGCCTGCAGATTCAGATCTGTTTCACCTGGGCCTTGACACCCACCAGTAAACAAAAAGAAAACAGTTACAACAAGTGTGGATGTATGTATCCTTTAAAGGCCTGTGACTTCCATCTCCCCAGGGCCTTTGGCTGGCTGTCCATCAAACCAGATGCCATTGCATTTGTTGTCACACCAATGTGAAAAAAATGCAATGGCATCTGGATGATGAACAAACCTGAAAGAAGATAATCACAACACTGTCTAATTGCTCATTCAAGCGAGTACCTTAATTCAGTACAGCGATTAATGTTGCTAAACCAAATTGCAGCTTACAGTAATTCAATTGCACAGTTTCAGTTTTATTGTACTGTTTTTAGCTTATCCAGCAGCCAGATAAATTTGCTTTCTAAATCTAGCTTTCTGCCAAATTGTACTGCATTAATTTAGGATCGCAGGGCTCATTGAGGAAATTACTAACACCACCTCCCTGTAATCTTGCTGTACTATCGTGACCGTGACCCCCCCCTTTGTTCCACAGTCCTTCCTATCCCTACCTGATCTTAATATTCACTCTCTCTCTCTTCAATTTCCACTTAGATGGCAGACAGCTCTCCGTGAACTCAAAGCTTTGCTAGGGTGAGTGAATGAGCAGCCCTACCCACAGCCTGAAGGCGCCATTTTTAAACTCAGGTATGGATTCCAGCGCTGTGCTCCAGCTATGAGCAGATGGCAGAGTGCAGACCCCACTGATGCTCTGCATCGGCTGACCCACCGCCCCCACCACCAGCCTTGGTCATCCTTGCTACTAATAGCCACTGACACCTGACAGATTTTAACCTTCAGGCAGATTTTCCACCTGCAGGTCATCAGTTCTGGCTGCAAGTGGCCGCTATACAAAATTACCAATCTCTGTCATTTAAATCCCCCTTCACTACTGCATCCCACTCCCTCTAGTGGTGTCCTCTCTCCCCTGCATCCCTCCCCCAATCCACACTTTCCAACCTCTCCCCTCCATCCATCCATCATTACTCCAGTCCCACCTCCTAAACCTGGAAGCTCTATACCATTGCCTACTCCTCCATGTGCCTCCCTCTAAGTGATGTTCCAGCACATCTAAACTTCCCCCGGTACTCACATACTCTACCCTTCTCTTACTCCTGGCGGGTGACATACATCCCAACCCTGGCCCTTCTGACTCCAGGAACACTTCAACCAGACTGCCTTCAAGTCCATCTCCTAACTCACTCCCCAAGGGCCTCTGCATTTTTCACCTCAACACCAGGAGCCTCCTCCCTAAAATGGATGCCTAAACTTTATGGGTCACCCAATACCATCCAGACTTACTCTGCATCATGGAATCTTGGTTATCCGCTAAGATCACAAACTCCTGTCTCCACATCCCAGACTACAATTTATTCTGCCAGGAACCGTGGCAAATGTGGTGGAGGCGTGGCACTGTACATTAGGCAATCCCTCTAGTGCTCCATCATGTTTAATGAATCTTGCCCCTCATCCCACAAATCAATTGTGGCACATCTATCCTTCCTCATCTCCTCCCCCCTCTATATTGGGGCCCTTTATGCCACCCCAAAGGCCTCACCTGAGTCTATTATCAAGGCAATAACTTCTATCCACTCCAAAAATAAAATGGGGAACTTGTGCTACTAAGGGATTTCAACCTTGACTGGCTTTCCCCCTCCGCAAAACACACCACCCTAAAAATCGAAGCCCTAAATCTCTCCCAATTAATCTGAGAACCTACTTGCCTAAATCATCAGTCCCAGAACCACACCCTACTGGACTGTGTCTTATCCTCCCATCTTCACTGTATCTCTACCTCAGGCATATACCCCGACGGCCTCAGTGACCACTGCATCACTTATTGCATCCGCAAAATCCACTCACCACTCTCCCAGCCCAAATTTATCTGGTCTCAACCCTTTCACTGCCTAAATTTCTCTGCCTTGCTACTTGACTTTGATAATGCAGACTTTTTGCCAGTCCAGTCCTCATCTGACGTTGACCTGACACTATCTCAGTCCTGCGGTATCTTCCTGAGCATCTGGGACACACACGCGCCCCTAAGAAAAACTAGGGTAAAATGTCACCGCCACCTTTGGATCACAGCCAACCTCATCACCTTGTGTTGCTCCAGGGACAAAGCTTGGAGACTCTACAAATCCTCCCACTCATCTCCCGATCTACAGACATACAAACACCTAAGGAATAATTGCACCAAAGCCATCCGGCAATCTAAATCCTCCTACTTTAAAGCTCAATTCACTCAAAACCAAAATCCCAATGCCTCTTTCTGGAAGCTGATCAACTCCCTTCTTGACCCCCACGTGAAACAGGCATGTCCATCCCTCAAATTAGACGGTACTGCTGTCTCAGATCCCACCACTGTGGCTGACCTCTTCAACAAGTTCTTGGTCTCCTGTGCCATCCCTGACTCCCTCCTCCCTCCCCATGCTTGCCCAGACCTTCCAACACAGCTGCTGGCTTCATCTTTTCTCCCACCACACCCCTAAAAGTATTCCATGCTCTCTCCTCCCTCAACTCTTCCAAATCTAGCTCAGACAGTATACACCCTAATATGCTCTACATCACCGCAGCAGCAATTGCGGCCCCCCCCCGTCTCACATACTGAACCTCTTTTTATCCACTGCCACTGTACCGGTAGCATGGAAAACTGCCAAAGTCATCCCCCTGCACAAAGGTGGCAATCCCTCCCAACCAGGAAACTACAGGCCCATATCACTCCTCCCCTCCCTTGCCAAAGTCCAGGAAACCCTTATACTGTCCAGACTGTCAGACCTCCTCACAGCAAACAACTTATTCTCTCCAGTCCAGTATGGTTTCCAAAAACACCACTCTACCATAGCCACCATTCTGAGTGTAACCAACTCTATACTCTCGGCCATGGATAATAGTCAATTCACAGCCGCCATATTCATAAACCTGGCGAAAACGTTCGACTCAGTATCACACCAGCTGCTACTCCACAAACTCTGCACTTTCGGCATCGGCACTCTAGCAATCACCTGCCTCCACTCATACATCCACAACAGGCAACAATCAGTTCAAATTGGTGACACTTTCTCCTCTCCTCTCCTCTCCCTATCGTATCCGGCGTTCCCCAATGATCTATTCTGGGCCCCATCCTTCTCTCTCTCTTCGTAAATGACCTTCCCCTCATCTGCCTCTCCTCCAATATCCATCTGTATGCAGATGACACGGTCGTTTTTACCTCGGGCCCCTCCCATGACAGTGCCCTCCCCATTCTTCAAAGTGACGTCAACAGGGTCCAGTCCTGGCTCCTCAAAAACTGACTCACTCTTAATGCTAAAAAGATGGTCTCCATGGTTTTTGGCTCCAGACAGAAGCTGGCAACCCTCCCAGCTGCCCCCCAGCACTCTCCACCTTGGATGGCTCACCACTGGAGCAAGTTTCAGCCTTCAAATACCTGGGTGTATGGCTGGACTGCCACCTCAACTTCTCCACTCATGTCGACACAATCTGCACTAAACTCCAACCAAAACTTTCAATCCTCTACCACCAAAAATCCTGCTTACTGATCCCCACTCGCCGTGAACTTGTACGCAAAACAGTCTTACCAGTTACAGACTATGCAGACGTAGTCTATAGTACAGCCCCAACATCCTCACTCTCCAGACTTGACACCCTGCTCAACTCCTTCTGCTGATTCACCACTGCCTCCCCCTCTCACTCATCACTGCCTACTCTGTGCCCCTCTTCCCATCCCCCCACTCTCCCACAGGCATACCATCCGCTGCGCCTCCCTCCTAGGGAAATTCTGGTTTGGTCTCCTCCCCCATATCTCACGTCCCTGCTCAACCAACCTCCCCCCCCAAGCTACTCTCTTCACCATAGAGAACCTCGTATCTTCCGTCTCCCCTTCTCTGGAACTCTTTGCCCTCTGACCTTCGCAAGGCCCCTTCTTGTTAAGCTCTTAACCAGCTCCTCAGGCTCCTACCCAACCCGCATTGTCCTACGTGCTCAAATGGTCCAAATGCACTACAGAGGCACCACTCAGCCCTTTCCAACTCACCAACGTCACCTCCCCTAGTAGGCCTCTCCTCTTCTCTCTCGCACTTCTAAATGACTAACTATCTTCTATTCAAAATGTGCACTATACTGACTAATTAATGTTTGTGTTGACTACCTGTACTTCTATGATTGTGATAACTGCCTGTACTTCCTGTTTCCCTTGATACTACCTGTACAAACTGTACCCGGGTCGCACCTGGAAACGAGCCTCGGCTCAGCGCGCCTTTCCTGGTCATCAAATTTTAAATAAAAAAAAAATAATAATTCAGTTGAGTTCAAATGAGACCTTAAATTATGTTTAAAGTGTAACAAAGAGGTATAAGAGTGAACATCAAGAGGCAATGCATTCCAGAATTGGGGGCTGCCACAAAGAAAGACCTGGCTCATGCATTAGTGCAGAAAGAAGTATTAGTTAAAGTAATACCATTACAAGAATGCAGATTACAAACAGGGGGCCTTAATTTAACCAGATCAAATAAGGGATATTTAGTGTTTAAATCAAATCAGTGTTTAATCAAGTGTTTAGAAGAACCAGGTCTTAGATCAAACAACGGACATTGACATGATGAAAGAATGGACCTCCTCCAAGTCACTGGACTATGTATTTTAGTGTTAAGTCACACCAGCAGTCTATCACCAGTCAGCTAGTTTTGTTCTGCTGGAGGTGCAGGAGAAAACCCTCAGGTGCCACTGCCACTTCTTTGTCCAGAACACCACTCTTATTTCTGGTGCCTTGTTAAGCTGTACCAACTCCAACACCCAAAATGTACCCGAGAAGGCCAACAGGAATGCCATCCTATAGAGGAATACCTCCATGGTGACCAAGTACACCTGCTCTAATTCTCCCTACACCCTTTCCACCAGGTTAAACTAAGGGGCCGCCAGTGGTTTACCATCCAGGGTATACCATGTTTCCAACCTTCTAACATTTTCTGAAGCACAGATGCTTGCATGCTGTCCATTAACTTTCAAAAACCATGCTGTGCCCACCAGCTGCTGGCTTACCATGTCAGGTGTGATCCTCTACTGCTTCTTCAAGAGTACGTACAGACACAAGTGGTCCACTTGAATGGGCCAAGCATTTTATGACTCCTGTGTTTCCTTTGCATGCAGAAAACCTTACTCTCCTCTCCTGTACGTTGTCCTTGTACTAGGAGCTAATATGTTCCTCATTAGTTCCCAAGCTTCTGGCTCATCAAATCCAAGAGGAAGACTGGGACCATCCTGGAGTTCTCCTCCCCTTCAGCCAACAACTTCTGGAATCTCTGTGACTGTCAAATAGAAAGAGCAACAGCGATGTTATTATCAACCCCAGCTACATGCAACACCTTATATTGTATGTTAAGCATTTAGAATTTAAAGACAAGTACTCTCATCAACTCTCCAATTGGCCATTTTGCTCTCAGCTGGCCATTAATGGTATGCATCACTCCAGTGTTGCATGACCCAAATGTTACCTTCTTGTCCTGAAAACTTAGAGCCCCATACCCATAGAGCTACCACAATTAGAAAAAAAACTCAAGAAGGTGACATCGAATGTTAGCCCTGCCTCCCACCAACTTTCTGGTCACTGTTCAGCACACCAAGCCCCTTGGAAGTACACCCTGAAGCCAGAGCCTCTGAATTAGGGGTGGGAGGACTGTTCCAACCAAGATCTGAACCTCCGGAGTGAACCCTGAAATCATGGACCTGGATAAATACAGACTTTGCAACAGAAGTCTCATTCTGGGTCTGTGGTTATACATAGAGTGCCACAGAGTGCACTGTTGCCATTGGGATGCCATTGTCATGCTCGCTTCACATACAGGTGGCTGACAGCATCCAATCAGGCATAGTGCAGGGGATTGTCACATGACACGCTCACTCATGGTATACAACTGTGGTGAGTACACAATATGACTCAGGCTTGTGCTGGGTGAAGATGGAGGAGGATCAGAGCTTGCATCAGTACAGAGAATATTTTGAACTGATTGGAGCCAGATAGGAGGATTTTTTTGTGGCAGATTTTGGATGGCTGGCTGTCAAAAGTGGCAACTAGTGGCATGAAGAAGAAAAATAGAGAGGAGAGACTTACTAGGGCAAGGGGGGAGAAAGAAAGTCATCATCATCAGGGGAGAAAGAATAATCTGAAGGAGGGAGAGAGACAGTAGGGGAGGGCTGGGGAAGGCAAAGAAAAACAACAAATAAAAAAAGTAAGACATATATTTGGCCTCAGTGTGGCTGTGTGTTGTACAGGGCAAGGGCAGGCTGGCAAAATAAATCTTTGACTTGTGCCATTCAGATCAAGAGGAGAGAGAGAGAGAGACTACTGGGGGCCCAAGAGAAATGTTACAGTAACAGAAATCCCAAATAAAAGTTTATTCTTTTCTTGGCCTGAGTGTGGCTGTGTGTTTAATTGTTTAATTGTTGTTTAAGCAGGTGAGACACACTAAGTTGAAAGCTTTTTTACAGGTACAACCTGGGAGCACAGGAAAGTTAAGTGACTTGCTCAGGGTCACACAGTATATGCAAGTGGGGGCTGTGGGATTCAAACCCAAGTCTCCAGATTTGCAGCTCAGAGCCTTAAACCACTGCATTATACTGCCTCTGAGAGTGTGTACAGGATAAGGGCAGGCTGGCAAAACAAATATTTTACTTGTGCAATCCAGATCTGGGGGGGAGAGAGAGAGAGAGAGAGAGAAGAAGGAGAGAGAGAGAGAGAGAGAGAGAGAGAGAGAGAGAGAGAGAGACACTCTACTGGGGTCCAAGTGAAATTTTACAGTCACAGAAATCCCTCAAAAGAGTTTATTCTTTTCTTGGCCTCTGTGTACTTCTACGTACAGGGCAAGGATAGGCTGGTAAAATAAATCTTTGACATGTGCCATCCAGATCCAGAAGAGAGAGAGAGAGAGAGAGAGAGACAGAGAGCGAGAGAGAGAGAATACAAGAAGGCCTAAAAGAAATTTTACAGTCACAGAAATCCCAAATAAAAGTTTATTTTCTTTATTTTTTTTTCCTAGCCTCAGTGTGGCTGTGTGTATGGGGCAAGGGCAGGCTGGCAAAATAAATCTTTGACTTGTGGCATCCAAACATGATCACTCATTAACATTCATTCACAATTTCATGTATTAAAAAAAATACGGCTGGCCCAGTGGCATTGAGGGCTGAGGTGCTGGACACCTTACCTCAAGACACGCCTGCAACCCGTGTTCAGGAATGAGCACGGGTCATCGGGGGTTGGCAGGGAGGAGAAAGATCGTGCATCCGTTGGACTGCTCTCCTTCTCCAGGGTGGGGGGACACTAGCTGTAGGCACTCCACTGGCCCCTAGTGGCTGCTGGAGGGCATCACACCGATGCTATAGCTGAAGGGGAGGAGACAGGCAGACCCTTGGTGAGAGTGCATGCAGTAGCGTGTGCGATCTCACCACAGGCATCATTGCATGCCCTGCCTCCTCACAAGGGGAGAAAAGCGGAAAAAAGCTCCAGCTAGATTACATGGTCCCCGTGGCACGTCACCTCCAAGAAGGCACCTCCCTGGCATGGATCCTTTTGGGGTGGGTTGAATCACTCCCCACCACCCTGCCACAAAGGGTCAGTCGTGGGGTGCACAAGGGAGGGGGTCTAACCTTTGGGGGTGCACTGGGGGACAACTGATGGCAGAAGCTGGGAGCTCGGAAGAAATAATACATAAAAAAAAAAGCTTTTCTGATAAACTACAGGAAAGTTGCTGCACCTGTGCTGCTGACTGTGGGAGGCCCACTGAAGATATTTAGAATTTGTGACTCATAGCAATCTGCTCACACTGCAACACAAGTAAAGTACACACAAGTGTCATCATCACTCATTCCATCGATTATTCCTCTTCCTTATCCTTCTTACTTTTATTGGATATCACTACATATAAGCATTAACCAACTCCAGTTTGAGACTGTGCACGTGACCATTCGCCAAATGTGTCTGCATTACCAATTTAAATTCTGAGGCACACTGTTGAGTACAGTTGCTCACTGAACAGTAACTTTAGGAGTCAGTCAGCTATGCTTGGAAGAAAGTGGTGGTGGAGTGCTGTGCTGTCGGTGTGCTGTGTACAGTCAAGACAGTAAATTCATCCCTGATCAGTGGGTGTGGGCGGGAGTCATCAGAGGATGTTAAGTAGAGGGATCTTTTTAAAGGTTAGAATGAACATGCATTTGTCAATGACGAATGTTTGCTTGCTGGTATTGACATTGGCATTGGTAGTGTAGGAGTTAGAGAACTGCATAATAGGAATGGCAGTGAAGTATTGAACTGAAGCCAACCCCACCACCACACCCCTGCAGAGACTGACAGGCATTGGGGTGTGTCTTTGCGTCATCGGGCATAACGGCCACGCCATTTTACCACACCTTACCCTGCAGATACTGACAAGTGTCATGGTGTGCATTGGGGTCTTTGGCCCTTATGTTCACCCCATTCCATCAGGAAATACGGTGAGATGGGTGCGATATAGGAGAGTGGGGTGAACTTTGTGGCCGAAGACTCCAAGGCACACCTCGATGCCTCTCACTGGCTGCAGGGTGTGGAATGGTATGAGCATTACAGGTGAGAATCCCAAGTCACACCCCTGATGCCTCTCAATCTCTACAGGCTGGGGCGTTATGGTCGAAAACCCTAATGCCTCAGGTGTTCATTGGCATTTTCACTCCAAATTTTCAACATTTATTTTTGTGACCCCCTCCTTATGAACAGTGGCAATATCAGTTTGTTAGCCGGAAGCTGATTTTGCACAGTGACTACAACATTTGGCACCACAGGTGCGAAAACACATTTTGAACAAGATGTGAAAAATGACTGCTGTGCTGTTCATGGGGAGGTGCAAAAAATGGCAATGTTGAAATTCTGCAGTGACAATGTTAAAAAACTGGTGAAGTCATGAGCGTGTGTAGAAAATGTGCAATGCACACCTGTAATGCAATTAGTTTTGGGATTTTTTTACAGCAGATTGTCAACACAGTCATTTTGTAACCTCCGCTCATGAACAGTGTCACTGTGATTTTCTTAATCTGTCCCGAACAGTTCTGCGATGGAAGTGCAAAAACACATTTCAGCCATGGTATGAAAAACGACAGCTGTACTGTTCATAAGGAAGTGTAGAAAAATGCCAGTGGTGAAAATCAGGACTGAAAATATTAGAAATCCACAAAGTTACGAGGGTGCATGGAAACTGCGCAATGGTGCTCGTAACATAGTAATTTTATGAACGTATTTCACCAAATTTTTAACATAGCCATTTTAACACCTCACAGTGTCACTGTGATTTTCTTAATCTGTCCCGAACATTGATTTCACACACCGACTGCACCATTGTATGCTACACGGGCAGAAACACATTTTGGCCGGGATTTGAAAAATGACAGCTGTGCTGCTCATAAGGAGGTGTGGTAAAATAGCAATCTTGAAAATCTGAAGTGAAAATATTGAAAATTTGCTGACTTACGAGCATGCGTAGAAACAGCGCAACGCATGATTGTAAAACAGTAATTTTGGGGAATTTTTTCACCAAATTTTTAACATTGCCATTTTAACACCTCTGCTCATGAACAGGGACACTGTGATTTTCCTAATCTGTTCTGAACATTGATTTTGCACACCGACTGCACCATTGTGTGCTACATGCACAGAAACACATTTTGGGTCAGATGTGAGAAATGACAATTGTACTGCTCATAAGGAGGTATGGTAAAATGGCAATGTTGAAAATCTGCAGTGAACATATTGAAAATTCATGAACTTACCAGCGTGCGTAGGAACAGCACAATGCAAGCTCGCAAAACAGTCATTTTTGGGAATTGTTTCACCAAATTTTCAACACAGGGTTTTTGGGAGCCTACCTCATGAACTGTGACACTGTCATTTTGTAAATCAGTCCTGAAAGGTGGTTCCACGCAGTGACCGCAAAATCACCTTCGCGCTGATTAATGCCATGACAGTGACAGAATTCATGAGGTGGGGTCCCAAAACCCCATGTTGAAAATTTGTGAAAAAATTCCCCAAAATGCCCGAGATATGCATTAAAGTTGAAAAAACCCTATTTATTCCATTATACAGCTTACCAGCATTTCTTCAGTTCATGGTCGGCTTAGAAGAGTGCAGACGTGTTCCCAGTCCACCGAAGATCATCTCGCTGGCCTTTGTTTTATTTTTTAGGAAGACAACGCGGTACTTATGCCACACTGGGATGGGCTCCCAGTGTCGTTGCTGGAAGATTTCTTTGGGAGGTCAGTGGGACCGACGGGGGATTGGGCACCCCTATCGGCCATACAGATGTGTGCCATGCTGGGGTGGGCTCCCAGCGTGGCAACTGGAAGTCTATTTCTTTTGGGGGGTTTAATTGAGCTGATGGGGGATTGGGCACCCCTGTCACCATTCTCACTTATGCCACGCTGGGGTGGGCACCCAGCATGGCACCTAGAACTCTGGGGGGGAGTGCGGAGCCGATGGGGGATTGGACACCCCCGTCAGCCATACTGTGTGCGGCGGGTGGGGGGGAGTGCTATTCAGAGACACTCAGAGGGTTGGGGAATATTATTACAATACTGATCAGGTGTGCCAGCAGATGACAACTGTGTCTACTTTTCATTCTCTTTGGGGTTCTGTTTTCCTGCTTTTGTCAATGCCGCTCCTACCCTGAACTCTGACTCAACATTCCAAGGATGGCAATTAGATCTTTTTTTGGAAACATTCCAAAGATGTCATTTTAGTCACTTGCCTCCTCTTGGAAAGATAGTCCTAGGAAAAGTTCACTTCAAACTGAATTTATGTTCCAGGAAGAGAAAGCAGAGATGTATGCAAGCAGGATTGCCAGCAATATGCTAATCAACAATATCTTATCACTGCCCACTGAAGCGGAGTTCTCCCTTTCAACTGTACATCACTGCATTTTCAACTGCTCTCATAGACAGCTGCAGCATTCATTGGTGAACTGTGGCCGCGTCTGCAAACACACTGACTGAATTTGAAGACAAGGTGCCACACCTACAAAAACTCGGATGATGGCACTATGTTTCTTGCACATGCGTGCAAGCAAACATAAAAACCTTAGCTGCCTGGCAGTGCCTGCAGTGCTCGGTGGTACTATGATATATTACGATGCACAGGGGTAATGCCAAACTTCACCCAACAACCAACACACCAAAATCTGGCCAATGAAAATCATGTACACAATGCTCACAGCCTGGGAAATAAGATCCCAGACCTGCAGGCAATAATGTCAGAGGCTAAACTGGACATAGTAGCAATTAGTGAGACGTGGTTTACCAGTAACCACACTTGGGAGACTTCAGTACCTGGATATGTATTGTTCAGAAGAGACCGAGGTAAAGGGGGGAGGTGGCCCATGTTAATGAAAAATATCAAAGCTACAGAAATTCAGAATAATAATATAAGGAGCCAGAAGAACTGTGGGTCACCCTGGAAACAGGTAATGGGACAGCCATAAGAACTGGGGTTGTCTACAGGCCCCCAGACCAGAGGGAGGACATAGACACATTACTGTTAGAAGATATACAAAACATGACAGCCAAAGGGAGGTTCTGATAATGGGAGACTTCAACATGCCAGATACAGATTGGTCAATACCAGCAGGAACATCTGCCAGAACTAGACTCATAGTGGATTCCTGCAGGAGAGGCCTCAAACAACTGGTACAGCAACCCACAAGAGACAGGGCTATCCTAGATCTAGTACTGACTAACAAAGAAGGGATCACAGATCTCCAGGTAGAAGGTCACCTGGGGCCAGTGACCATCACATGGTATGGTTCAATTTGGCTACTACATCTAAATCATCCCATTCCAAGGCAAAAATATGGGACTTCAGAGGAGCTGACTTTGATAAGATGGCCAACAGAGTTAAGCTAGCCCTGGCAAAAAAAGAAACACAGGTGAGGGAGGTACAGGCAAAGTGGGCAAGCATTAAGGATACAATACTTGAAGCAACATCCCATTGTGTTAGACAGAAAAGGAAGTGCAAAAGAAGAAGGAAACCACTTTTGGTTCTCAAAATATAGTAGCAGAAAAGGTCAGAGCCAAAGGCTGGCCTTCAGAAATATAAGGGAACACAGCAGGATGAAGATAGGGAGGCATACCAAACTGCCCTAAGGGAAGCAGGTAAGGCAGTAAGGCAGGCAAAGTCCCAAACTGAGGAAACACTAGCACGAACAGTAAAAGAAGGTGACAAGACTTTCTATAGATACATTAGTGAAAGGAGAAAGTCCAGAGGGGTATTGCTGCTTAATGGAGAAAAGGGAGCATGTGAGGAGGAGGACCCTGTAAAGGCATCTATCCCAAATAGATACTTTTGCCTCAGTATTACTGGAAGAGAAGGTAGGGCAGGGCCCACAGCTCAGCATCATGGACACAGGGGAGGAGGTGAGACTACTCCTTCACAAAAGAAAGGTCCTACAAGAGCTTGCTAAGCTCAGGGTGGATAAGGCAATGGGACCTGATGGCATACATCCCAGGGTACTTAAGGAGCTAAAGGAGGAACTAGCAGAGCCATTAGCAGAATTGTTTAGTGAGTCTCTGAGCACAGGAGAGGTCCCAGAAGACTGGAGAAAGGCTCATGTGATCCCACCCACAAGAGTGGTAGCAGGGAGGAGGCGGGAACTACAGACCGGGTCAGTCTTACCTCAGTAGTGGGCAAGATTATGGAGGCAACCTTAAGGAAAGGATATGCAACACCTGGAATCCATAGGGCACAGGATCCAAGACAGCATGGGTTTAAAGGAAGGTCCTGTCAAACTAATCTCATAGATTTCTTTGACTGGGTAACCAGAGTGGTGGACCAAGGGGAGCAGTTGATGTCGCCTACCTTGACTTCAGCAAAGCTTTGACACTGTTCCACATAGAAGATTGATAAATAAGCTAGGTAGGCTCGGGTGGGTCAGAAGTTGGTCAACTGGGTGGCAAACTGGTTGACTGGCAGAAAACAGAGAGTGGTGATAAATGGTATACAGTCAGAAGAGATGCAAGTCACAAGTGGGTACCTCAGGGATCAGTCCTGGGGCCAGTCCTATTCAACATCTTCATTAGTGACCCTCGCAGATGGACTAGAGGGTAAGGCTTGTCTGTTTGCAGATGACACCAAGATCTGCAACAGAGAGATGATCCAGATGGGGTGGGCAGAATGAGAAGAGATCTGGATAAACTAGCAGAATGGTCAGAAGAGTGGCAACTGGGATTTAATGCAAAGAAGTAAAATCATGCACATAGGGAAGAGAAAACCCTGAAGCCACTTATAGGCTGGGAGGAGTTGCCAGTCACAAAGGAAGAAAGAGACTTGGGCATCATCATCACTGATGACCTAAAATCATCCAAGCAGACCTCTAAAGCAGTAGGTAAGGTGGGGGTGTTAGGGTGTATTAGTAGGGTATACAAGTCGTAAGAGGGAGGTAATAATCCTCTGTACAAGACATTGGTTAGGCTCCCATCTGGAGTACTGCGTGCAGTATTGAGGCCACACCTTCACAAGGACATTAACCAAATTGAGGCAGTCCAGAGAAGGGCAACAAAATGGTGCAGGGACTGCATCAGAAGACATATAGGACAGATTAACGGAGCTCAATATGTATACCCTTGAGCAAAGGAGGGAGAGAGGTGATATGATCGAGACATTTAAACACCTTAAGGGCATAAACAAGGTGAAAGAGTCTAACATGTTTAAATATAAGAAAAATAGCAGGACAAGAGGACACAGCATGAGATTAGAGGAGGCCGATTAAGGGGGAAATGAGGAAATTTTTTTGACAGAAAGGGTGGTAGATGCATGAATGGCTTACCACAAGAGTGGTGGCCAGAATACAGTGCAGGGCTTCAAACAGGTATGGATAGGCATATGGGAGCACACAAAATGACTATGAATAGATGGGTCACTGACAGAGCAAAGGCCGATGGCACATTTATAAGGTAGAAGAAATGGGCAGACTGGATGGGCCTTGCGGTCCTTATCTGCCGTCAACTTCTATGTTTCTATGTTTCTATGTTTCTATGTTTCTATGTTTCTATGTTTCTATGTTTCTATGTTTCTATGTTTCTATGTTTCTATTGTAGGTGTTTGCATCTGTCTGCCTCTCTGTCTTTCTCTCTCTGTCTCTCTGTCTCTCTCTTCTCTCTCTGTCTCTCTCTCTCTCTCTCTCCCTCTCAGCACACTCATGTCATGGACCTGAGCAGGATTTGTCACCATTTAAGGCCATCCATGAATGGTCTAGTAATGAGTGATTACTTTTTTATTTGTCAGTTTTACCTTATTTTTTTTTCTTGCTCCTCCTGCTCCTCCTAGCCGGCAACTCCTTTGGGCCACCTGGGCCCCATGACCACCCTCCTCCACCAATTGCCATCCTGCTGCCCCCCCAAAACTGCCTATTGATCCCCCGGGTGACAAAATATAACCCTTCATTGGGTGAATCCCCCCTCAGGGGGAGAAGTGCTCAGAGGTACAACTTAGTTAGTCCTGGGATCGGTGATGGGGTGGTCAGCACGGGGCTATCCTGGGCTTTGCAGATTGCCGGAGACCAGTGACCATCATCTGGCTGGGACAGGGGGCATTATTTTCTGCTTTTCTTTGGCCTGCCCACTCAACCTTGATTGGGCCTGTGGAAATGGTGGCCTATGGTGGGGATGGGTGGGGGGTGTCAAGGCTGCACATCCCCTAGCCCATCTCCAATCTGTCTGCAGGTGCCAAGGCCATGCCCATCCCCTCCAAGAGGGAAGCATTCAATGGACACTCTGGATCCCCTTCCTGCCAGTCTCCGCTCCTGGTACCCAGGCTTGGAGCATGAACCCCGAGTTTCCAGCATGCTGAGCAAACCCCTTTGCTTGGTGCACTTTAATTTTTATACAATTAATGCATTAAATTATTTCCTTTGTGTCTCTGTGTCAAATGTGACCAACCTTGGCCACTTTTATGCATTTTTTCACATTTATTTCAAATATTTATAAATAGTCAGAACTAATCAGAATTAAACAGAGCAAATCAGAACTCCACTGTGTTCCTGTTCTTATTTAATAAGGGTCAGAACTTCACCTAGTTCTCTCAGTCATACTCTGGATGCATTAGTGTACAGCTCTAGCTCCTGGCTGGTTGTGGGCATTGGCCATATTGAAATGCTGTTAATGTAGTTCAAAAAGGGCATCTAAACTGCCATATTCTCCCTCATGGTCTCAATGACCCAAAGCCTATGATGTGGATTCAGGCAACCAGGCGCAACCTTCACCATTCTACACTGAAATGTCCTACCCATTGGAATGATTTTACTTGCAAAGTTTATGTGCCTCAATAAGTTTTTGCAACTTCCTCAGTGTTGTTTTACATGATCCCACAACCCTGGCCACCAATTGCTTCAAGGCACTCACCTTATCTGGGGGTACCTAAACTCTGCAGCCTTAGTGTTTATCTTGATCTCTAAAAATGACAGGACCATGCAGGGACCCTTGATCTTGGCCTTTGTCAGTGGTACATATCCTAAAACACCTTCAGCAAGTGTCTGCATTCCGCAGTTCTGACCCATCCCACAAATAAAAAAATCATCCAAGCAATGGTTGACTTTGGTAAGTTCTGCTCTTGTCTTCACAACCCAATGCAAGAAGTTGCTGAAGCACTCAAATATCGCACATACCACTTTGCAGCCCATGGGCATGTATCAGTCCACATAGTACTGTTCCTCAAATTCATCCCAAGTAGGTCTGTATCCTCCTCATGAATTGATAATAACCAGAAGGTCAACTCAATGTCCACCTTGGCAAGCAGGGCCCCTTTTCCCACCACCTCACCACCTCTGCTGTGCCATCAAATAAACATGACAACATCATGAAGCATGGGTCGATATAGTCATTGACTGAATCCTCTTCTGGATAAGATAGGTGATTGATCATCCTGAATTCACCAGATACTTTCTTGGGAACCAACCCAATAGGGGATACCCATAGCAATGGTGAAGGTGGTGCTAGAAGGGGGCACTTATCCTCCCCCTATAACCTCCTGCCCAATCTTTTCCCTGATGAGTTGCAGTCATTCCCTGGAAGACTTCAAGTTTTGGCTTAGTAATGCTGTTGAGGGCCCTTGTATGGAAACCAAAACCACAACATGAATCCATCCACAAGATACTGAGTTTCCTTCTGGTCAGGGTTTCTGGACTGCCAGAGCCTAAGTCTATACACTTATATTTGGGCTGAGAGGCCAGTTGTTCCACATCCAAAATTGCCACAGGGTTCCAATGTGAGGTTTCCACTGGAAGAAAGGGCGAAGCTAGCTGTAGGCCATGAATTCATGCTTAAACCCATACAACTCCATCTTGCATACTCTCCTGTTATAGTTGTAATAACACCCTAACCCCACCCCTCTGTGGGCTGATGAACCTTATACCCCACCTCCTTTGGTACTGTGACCTCCTAACTAGGAAGACTCTGTCTGGTTGCTGAACCCCCTCCCTTGTACTATTGCCCACAGCAATGTCATGTCCAACACCCTTCAATGGCTTGCTGGGTCAGTTATTTTCCATGGGTGAAACTCCTCATCATATTCCAACTACCCATAACCAGACTTATTGGCATGCATTGTTGTGAACATTTTGTAGTAGTTAAATAACCCATTGGCCTTTTCTGGTGCTGCCTGCTAGATGATGCCCTCAAATATGGTGAACGCTGCTGACCAAGCCTACCACATGTGGCATACCTGAATGCTTCTCCTTATTTTGACTCTGTTCTCTTTTCCCTTTTTGTCCTTCTCTTCCTCCCATTCCCAGGGCCAATTGAAGAGGAAGAACATGTCAGCATATTCTCCCTCTAAAATCTGAAGCAACACCTTCTCAGTGAGGTGGGATCCAATTGACTCACCCATACTGATGAAGTCCACTGCAGAGACAATGTTTGCCAGTGCAGGCCCTGGAACACGAGACAACAGATAAGGTGGCACCACTGCAGAAGGGGAGATCCTCACTTGGGTTGTCCTCCACCACCAGTGATCCATCACTGCTCTGGGCAGTTCATTCATCCACTGGATGTGGTTGAACCACCCCAAACACTACACCAGTCTCCCAGTATGCCAGGAGCTGGTCAAGCATTTTCTCCAAGGCAAATGGGTATGTCTGCTCCCTGACACCTCCAGCTCCCCTAGTCAGTTTTCAGGCACTGACCCTTGTAACACCAGGTGCACTATTGGACTCACCACTCTGGATGCTGTCTTTTGCCTCTGCAAGCCAATAGGGGACTAGAGGGGGAGTGCCTGTTCCAGGGGTTCTCTGTCCCTCAATAGAAGAGCTACTGACTTGCTTGTTTTTCTGATGATCTTCAGACAGGGACACTGGAGCTCCAAGAGGAGTCAGAAGGAAGCCAAGCAAGAGAGGCTAACACACCCCTTGCCCTCCGGAGCACCACTCCACATGCTCCCTTGAAATGCAGGAAGTGGCTCTGGATTTAAAGCTCCAAATGCTGCCAGAACTGCAGACAGAAGACACACAGGAGTAGAGATGATTGTAGGAAGAGTGCCTGTTCCAAGGTAGACCATCCCTCACTAGAAGAGCTACTGACTTGCTTGTTTTTTCAGTAATCTCAGGACAGGGACACCAGAGCTTTCAGAGGATTCATACAGGAGCCAGTCAAGAGAGGCTGACATGATTCTTGCCCTCCAGAACACCAATCCATGTGTTCTATTGAAATCCAGGAAGCCTTTCAGGGTTTAAAGCCATAAACACCACCAAAACTGCAGATAGAAGACCCTCAGGAGTGGAGCTAATCAGAGGGAGAGTGCCTGTTCCTGGAGTAATCTGTCTCTCACTAGCAAAACTACTAACTTGCTTGTTTTTACATTGATCTCTGGACAGGGACACCAGAGCACCTAGAGGATTCACAAGGAAGCCAATCAAGAGAGGCTGACTCACCCTTCACCCTCCAGAGTACCAATCCAAGTCTTCCCTTGAAATCCAATCATCTCCCAAATACTGTTTAAGGAAGGAACCACCAAGGGGCCCCAAAGCTAAGGACCAACATGACAAGGACAGCACAGCAGAGTCTTCCTTCAGCCCATTAAGGCATCCAGCATCCAGACACTCTGCACCACAGCAGGGGAGTCAGGAAAACCGTGGTAAGATTCCTGCTACACTCCTTTAGTAGATTACATACTGCAATGGAGGGAGCAGAGTTAGGTTCCAGCAAAAAGTTGGGAAGAGGTGAAACACCCCCATATAAGGTAGGGGTAAAAAAGAGTTAAGGAAAGTAAAACAAAAGCAGGTCAGGTAGGTTTGGGCTGGCAGTATAGCCTAGAGGTTAAAGTAACGAGCTGTGAAAGAGCTTGGTACATCCAGCAGAACAGACCAGGTTTGATTCTCACAACCTCCACTTGTATACTGTGTAGTTCTGAACAGGCTGCTTAATCATCCAGTGCTCCTAAGTTGCCCCTGAAAACAGGCGCTTGTGCTTAGTGGGCCTTACCCAGTTACCAAAGACTAAAATAAAAAAAAAAATAAAAAAATACTGGGAGTGGTGCAATGCAGTGGCTGTGGTGGCAGTTTTCAAGGAGACTTTCTGGAGACAGCAGTGATGCCCGATCTGCATGTACCTCACTGGGCTGAGGGGGAAAGTTGCTCAACTCCGCCGCTGAATCCAAGGATGCCAAAGAGGATGAAATATAGTTGGCTTGGGAAGGGTGAGGGTGGTGGGTCCAAAGCACTACACAATTCAAACTCTACTCTGAATGGATGGGGCTGTCCCATGGAGGCACCCACAGTAGTGATCAGGGAGGATGTGAGGGTCTTCTGTAGAGAAGACCCCAAGAAGGGTGGCAGAGAACCCCAGAGGAGGAGGAAGCAACTCCTGTTGGGGGACTCCATTGTGAGGGGGATAGATTTGGGGACAGGAAGAGAGGAGGAGAGGGAAGTTAGGTACCTACCCTGTGCCACAAACTAGAGGGATAAGAAGTGGATCCTGTGGTATGCTAGGGCAGCAGGATGGGAGGGAGAGTTGGATGTCATTGTCCACCTAGGAACCAATGGCTTGGGTAGGGTTGAGGCTAGGAAAGTACAATAGGAGTTCAGGAAGTTGGGGAGGGGTCATAGACAGGTAGCATGCTCTGTGGCCTTTTCTGAGGTGTTACATGTCTACAACAGGGAGAAAGCTTGGGTACTCCTTACCAGGAACATCAATCAATGGTTGAAGGAGTTTTGCAGAGAGGAGGGTTTCAGCTACATTTGGGGACTGGGGTCCCACCTGCAAGACCTGCAAGGATAAAGTCCTGTACAGGGGAGAGGGCCTTCATCCATCTGGGAGGGGAACCACAGTCCTCAGTGAACAGTTTAAATGTTACATTGGAGAGCATTTAAACTAGCCAAGGGGGATGTTGGAAGGAAATAGGGAGACATGAACTGTGCACCCCCCCAAACTGAAATAGTTTAAAGGGAGAATCCTAAGGGAGGGAAATCCCCAAGGGTTCCTAATAATAGGAAGGGCATATTGGTAGACTTAGAGGGGTGGTAATGAAGCCAGAGGGGATAAGGATAATAAGCAAAAGATAAAAAGGGGGACTGACAAGAAAGGTGGTAGCAGAATTTTGAAGGTCATGAGTGCAAATGCTTGAAGTCTGGGAACTAAAATCTCAGAAATAGTGACCATTATGGCAGAGGTTGACCTGGACATTGTCGCCATTACCAAGTCATTGTGCAATGAGAACCATGACTGGGATATAGCCATACCAGGCTATGCTGTGTTTAGGAAGGACAAGGAGGTTAAGAAAGGGGAAGAAGTGGCTTTTTTACGCAAGGGACAGCATAAAAGCAATTGAGATACAGGGAATACAGGGAGGGGCAGAGGCACTGTGGGTCACCCTAGAGACAGTGAATGGAGCTGCTATTCACACTGGTGTGATCTACAGACCTCCAGCACAGAGGGTGGAGATGGATAAGGTTCTGGAGGAAGCCATCCAAATGTTGGTGACTAAAGGGGAGGTACTGCTGGAGGGGAACTTCAATCTACCAGATGTGGATTGGAGCATCCCAGCTGCAACTTCAACCAGGAGCAGCAACATACTGGACTCCCTGCAGGGGGCATTTCTCAAGCAGCTAGTAAGAGAGCTTAGTCATGAGGGAGCAACATTGGACCTTGTGCTCACCAATGAGGACAATGTTGCAGATGTCATGGTGGGTGACCACCTGGGAACCACTGATCACCATATGGTGTGGTTCAACATAAGTACTGTGGCAGAATCAAACCACACAAAGGTGAGGATCTGGGACTTCAGGAGGGATGACTTAACAAAGATGGGAGAATGCCTCAGTGATGCCCTGGCCAGGGGGGGTTGGGGGACTTTGATGGAGAGAAGGAGGAACAGTGGGTGAAACTCAAAGGGCCATAATGAAGGCAACAAACCTCCGTGTCAGGCAAGTAAGTAAAAGCAGGAGGAAAAAGAGACCACTATGGTCATCAAAAGAGGTGGCTGGGATGGTAAGAGCAAACAAGTTAGCATTCAGGAGATATAAGGAGATACGGAGGAAGGAGGATAGAAAGATGCATCTGGAGAAACAGAGGGAGGCAGGGAAAGAAGTCAGGAGCACAAAGGTGCAAACAAAGCAGAAAATAGCCCAGGTAGTAAAGAAAGAGGACAATACTTTTTTCAAAGGAGAATGATCAGGGGAGGGATTGTAAGGCTAAGGAGAAAAGGGGAATATGTGGAGGAAGACCGAGGGGAGGTCATGTCAAACTAATCTGATAAATTTCTTTGTCTGGGTGACCAGAAAATTAGATAAGAGTGGAGCAGTGGAAGTGACCTTCCTAGATTTCTTTTTTTTTATTATAAAATGTTATTAATTTTTCCAAAAATACAATGTAAACAGTTTGCAACATTTCATCACAGTTAATTTTCCAAAATACATATGCAAAATTTATAACTTATAATTTATAAGAATAAGCCAGAAGGGTAAGGAAGGAAACATATTCAATTCAGTGCTTTAGAGTAACTGGTAATTGCTATTTTTCTTTTAAACTTAGATTGTGGGCTTTTAGTGACACTATACTTTCTTTGTTGTCTTTACTTATAATTGTTTTTGGGCTGTTGAAAATTTAAAACATAGTGGTGGTGTAATTCTGTGCTGTCTTTAATTGCTGCAAATTTTATCTTGGCTTGTCTGACTGCCCTGTAGTTGGGTGAAGGGTGTTAATTGTCTGGCCTCTGACCTCAGCTACGTGATAACTGGAGGTGGGGCTTAGTCAGAGTTAAAGTAGCAAGCAGAGTTTTATTTTCTCAGAAGAAGCCAGAAGGGTAAGGAAGGAAACATATTCAATTCAGTGCTTTAGAGTAACTGGTAATTGCTATTTTTCTTTGAAACTTAGATTGTGGGCTTTTAGTGACACTATACTTTCTTTGTTGTCTTTACTTATAATTGTTTTTGGGCTGTTGAAAATTTAAAACTTAGTGGTGGTGTAATTCTGTGCTGTCTTTAATTGCTACAAATTTTATCTTGGCTTGTCTGACTACCCTGTAGTTGGGTGAAGGATGTTAATTGTCTGGCCTCTGACCTCAGCTACATGATAACTGGAGGTGGGGCTTAGTCAGAGTTAAAGTAGCAAGCAGAGTTTTATTTTCTCAGAAGAAGCCAGAAGGGTAAGGAAGGAAACATATTTAATTCAGTGCTTTAGAGTAACTGGTAATTGCTATTTTTCTTTGAAACTTAGATTGTGGGCTTTTAGTGACACTATACTTTCTTTGTTGTCTTTACTTATAATTGTTTTTGGGCTGTTGAAAATTTAAAACATAGTGATGGTGTAATTCTGTGCTGTCTTTAATTGCTGCAAATTTTCGCCTCCCCTTCCCCCAACTCTTAATTATATGCCCTATTAAATCTGATTGACAGGAGCTAAACACAGGGAATAGTAAGGGGTATGAAGTAGGAGGGGCATAAGGGGGAAGAAGCCCACCCTCAGCACGACAAGTGTTTTGACTCATTTATTTATTTATTGGTTTCTTTTTCTTTAAAAAAAAAATTATCTGAGGATCAGTGGCAGGATTTTTAGTACAGTAAATTAATAAAAAAGGGAACTAGGAGAGCTTCAGTAGCAGACAAGTAGTGGAATTGCAGTATAATGTGGGGAGTGGTGCAATGCAGTGGCTGTGGGGCAGCCATATTCAGGCATACCTTCTGGACACTGAGGTGCTGCCCTATCTGCGTGCATCTCTCTGGACTGTGGGATGAGGTAGCCAGACTCAGAGCGGAAGTAAACTGGGTCAGGAGTACCATCACCCCTATCCAGGGACCACCCAGTCTAATGCAACTGCCTCAAAGGATGCCGAGAACGAAGAGCACTTGGATGACAGTGGGCTCAGAGAAGGTTAGAGCAGTCAGGCAGAGGCACATCCCAGATCCTATTCCACTCAAGAACTCATATGCCACACTGGCAAATGAGGACAACCAAATAGAGGTACCCAGAGAAGTGGAAGGAAAGGATGTGGAGGTTAGCCAAGGAGGTGACCTCAGTGGGGAAAGCAGTGGGCCCCAGAGGAAGAGGAAGTGAATCCTGGTGGGGGACTCCATCATAAGAGGGATCCAGCTAGGAACACAGGAGGGGGGAGGACAGGGAGGTGAGGTGCCTACCAGGTGCCACGGCATGGAGGGATGGAAGGAAGATCCTGGGGATCACTGGGAAGGCAAGACGGGAGGGTGAGCTGGATGTTATTATCCACCTAGGTACTAATGACCTGGCAAATGGGGAGCCAAAGGAAGTTCAAGAAGAGTTTAGGAAACTGGAGAGGGGTCTCAAGCAAGTAGCTACTTCTGTCACTTTCTCAGAAGTACTACCTGTGAGAGGCAAGGGAGAGCATAGAGTGCATGCACCAGGAACTTTAACTCATGGTTGAAGAACTGGTGCTGTGAGGAAGGGTTTGGATTCATTGGTGACTGGGGACCCAACTGAGGGATGGAGGTTTGTTCAAGCCTGACAGCCTGCATCCATCCTGGAGGGGAATCCAAGCACTCAATGATAAGTTTAAAAGCTACATTGACAAGCATTTAAACTAGCAAAGGGGGGTGGCAGGCCAGCAAGGAGGGTACCTACTTGCTCACCCCCCACAGCTAGCAGTGGAACCAGTGAAATAGAGGAGTGGCTATCTCTGCAAAGTAATGTGCAAAAGATGGAGATTAGTGCCCAAGAGATGGATAAGCAGAATAGGGGCAAAATTCAGCAGAAGGGTAGACAGCAAGGAGAACCAGGGATAAATGACAGCCAAGGAAGGGGCTGGAATAGAACAGTGAAACAGTCTAGGGAGGTCAAATCATGGAAAGCCATGTGTGCAAATGCCAGGAGCCTTAGCAACAAGATGGAAGATCTGGAGACTGTCATGGTGCAGTCAGACCTGGACATTGTGGCCATCACTGAAACCTGGTGTAATGATAACCACGACTGGGAGATGGCCACACCTGGCTACAACATATTCAGAAGAGACAGAGCAGGCAGGAAAGGAGGAGGAGTGGCACTGTATGTGAAAAATGACATAAGGGACACAGAGATCCAGGAGGAACAAAATGGGGAGAGATACTGTGGGTTAAGCTGGAAAGGAAAATGGGGACAGCCATCCGCACAGGTGTGGTCTATAGACCACCAGCCCAGGAGGAAGAAACAGATAGGGAGCTGATGCTAGCCATCCAAAGGATGGCAGACAAGGGTGAGGTGGTACTGGTTGGAGACTTCAATATTCCAGATGTGGACTGGAGCATCCCAGCAGCAGCATCAACTAGGAGCAGATTTATCCTGGACTCCCTTCAGGGTGCCTTCCTCAAGCAACTGGTCATGGAACCAACAGGCAGAAGGCAATACTGGACCTTGTGCTCACAAACAGGGACAGTGTGATGGGGGTAACAGTGGGGGAGCACCTGGGAAACAGTGACCACCAGTCATTGTGGTTTGAAATCACAGAAAGAGCAGAACCAAACCACACAAAAACACGTATCCTGGATTTTAGGGGGGCAGACTTTGGGAAAATGGGGAGATACTTGAAAGAGGCATTAAGGGGAATGGGACAAGAATCAGGGGTTGAGGAACAGTGGGCAGTATTTAAAATGGGGATTACAAGAACAACAGAATTATGCATTAAGCAGGTTAGCAAGAGGAAAAGGAAGAGGAGACAATTATGGTTTTCCAAAGAGGTAGCAAAGAAAGTGAAAGCCAAAAGATTGCATTCAGGCAATACAAAAGACACAGGCAGAAGGGGATAGGGAGACGTACCAGGAGAAGCAAAGGGAGGCAGGGAGGTCAGTAAGGGAAGCCAAAGTTCAGACAGAAGAACACATTGCAAAATCAGTGGGTAGAGGGGACAAAACCTTTTACAGGTACATAAGTGAAAAAAGAAAGACAAAGGGAGGGATAGTGAGACTGAAGGGGGAGGATGGGGGCCGTGTGGAGGATGACAACAGTAAAGCTGACATATTGAACAGGTATTTCTGCTCAGTCTTTACTGAGGAAGAGGAGGGTAATGGGTCTGAAGGGAGTACAAGGGGTGAGAATGGTGCAGAAATGGACACAAGTCCCTTTACATGAGAAAGGGTCCTGAAGGAACTGGAAGTAATAAGAGTTGATAAAGCAATGGGGCCAGATGAAGTGCACCCCAGGGTCCTTAAAGAACTAAGAGAGGTGGTGGCTGAACCTCTGGCTATCCTGTTTAGCCGATCACTGGAAACAGGGGAGGTACCCAAAGACTGGAGGACAGCAGATGTAGTCCCCTTATACAAAAGTGGGAACAAAGAGGAAGCAGGGAACTACAGACCAGTCAGCCTCACCTCAGTAGTGGGGAAGATCATGGAAGCACTACTGAAGGAGAGATTGGTGGAACATCTGGTTGTCAATGGACTACAGGACCCAAGGCAGCATGGTTTCACCAGGGGAGGTCATGTCAGACCAACCTCATTGAATTTTTTGACTGGGTGACTAGGGAGGTGGATCGGGAGGGCAGTGGACATGGCCTATCTGGACTTCAGCAAGGCCTTTGACACTGTGTCACATAGAAGACTATTACACAAACTGGGGAATATGGGTATGGGCAGGACAGTAGTGTGGTGGGTAGGTAACTGGCTGGGTGGCAGGACACAGAGGGTGGTGGTAAATGGCTGTCACTCCACAGAGGGAAGAGTGACCAGTGGGGTACCACAGGGATCAGTGCTGGGACCGGTCCTATTCAACATCTTCATCAGTGACATTGTGCAGGACCTAGAAGGCAGAATTTCACTGTTCGCTGATGACACAAAGCTCTGTAACAGAGTAGACATACCAGAGGGTGTAGACAGAATGAGAAGCGACCTGCAGAAACTTGAAGAATGGTCAGGGTTTGGCAGTTGAAATTCAATGCAAAGAAGTGCAAGATAATGCATATGGGGGCACAGAAACCCTGGCACAATATATCAGTTGGGGGTGAGGATATAGCATGCACCAAGCAGGAAAGGGATCTTGGGGTTGTCATCTCTGATGACCTCAAGGTAGGAAACAGTGTGACAAGGCAGCAGGTAAAGCAAATAGGATGCTGGGATGTATAGGCAGTGGCATCACCAGCCGGAAAAGGAGGTCATAATTCCTGCTATACAAGACACTAGTGAGGCCCCACCTGGAGTACAGTGTACAGTTCTGGAGACCATACCTACATAAGGACATAGACAGGGTAGAGAAGGTTCAGAGGAGGGCAACAAAGATGGTGCATGGATTGTATCACAAGTCCTATGAAGACAGGTTGAAGGAACTGAACATGTACTCCCTGAGGAGAGGAGGGAGAGAGGGGATATGATAGACAAGTATCTTACAGGGAGGAATAGGGTGCAGGAAACACTATTTTAAGCGAAAAGATGTTCCAGGACCAGAGGGCATGGATGAAGTTGGAGGGAGGACGATTCAGAGGAAACATGAGAAAGAATTTCTTCACAGAACGGTGGTGGACAAGTGGAACACCCTGCCAGAGGAAGTGGTGGGGGCTGAAACAATCACGGGATTTAAGAATGCATGGGATAGACATAAAGGAATTCTGGAGGTCAGGGTAAGGGGCAACAGACTTCTAGGAAAACAAACTGAACTTACAAGCTCAAATGGGCAGACTGGGTGGGCCATAGGCCCTTATCTGCTGACACTGTCTATGTATCTATGTATCTATGTAACTACTTACACTTAGTACTAATAATTAAATATGATCTCAATATTAGAAAAATAGAGACTGAATTAGTACATCACAATTGCGAGAAGTGAAAGGGGAAAAACTTTAGTTCACCAATACAACTCATTAGCATGTCATGTAAAATGTTTTTTAAACCTGTTAAATCTGGACAATTCAACTAACAAACAACAAATACTATAAAATATGTAAACAATGAAAACATGTGGCAGAGAGTATGAACTGCAGGCCTCAGCTGTGAATGAAGGCGACCATTTACAGGGGTGGAAAGGAACACTGGAGAAAAGGGACACATATCTCATAGTACATGCCTAGGCTTCCCCTGGATAAATGTGATAACCTTTCATACTCAGCTAATTTTAAAAGTGCTGCTAGCAAATCATAATTGGAGGATGGAGTGTCTGACCACCATTTTAGCAAAATCTGTTAAGCGCCTCCAGGGCTGCTGGGCCCAGCTATTTCTTTTTCATCCTTGAAATCCCTGGGGACAGACTCAGACCCCCTAGCAGTCAGTCAAAAGGTTCCCTTCGTAGATGTTCCTGGGTTACACTATCACAATAGTGTGTGACCTTACTCCAATGGTCTGAATGGACCAGACCAGACCACAACGTATGCATGAGTGTGCCTGTGCTCCCCAGGCAGTGCCAGCACAGGTCTGCAGAGAGAAGATTAATCTTTTTTAGTAGTACTGGGGTACAGTACCACCTATGTAGAATCTTTTTCTGTATAAGTTGACACTTCATGTCCCTAAAACCCATGTGCACTTGTTTGAGCAGGCCCTCCCATATTTCTTCAGAGACAGATATCTGAAGCTCCCCTTCCCAGGCCCTGTGGCAATTCCCAAGATTTGGGACTGTGTGGGAGAGAAGATATGAGTAGATTTTCCCTTGGATTCCTTGAGGATTTTTGAGCCATTTGGTCTGTTCCATTGGCAAAATATGTGATTCCCTCCTTTGGGGGAATTTGAATCTCTCCCTGATGGTTGACCTGAGCTGGAGATATCTCCAGAAGTCTGATCGGGGCTAGTAGAAATTTTTCAGACAATTCTTCAAAAGAGCACATCTGGTCAGTCTACGGATCTTGCAGCTTGGTCACTGTTAATATCCTTTTATTTTCCCAAGAGGACCAATGCACTGACTGTCCATCTATTGTGAGATTCAGATTTTGCCATAATGGTTCCCACTTTCCAAGGTGCTGGGATGACCAGTTATGATGACGTAGCAGAGTTTTCCAGGCCATTCTGGCAAAATGTTCCACTGGAGATAAGACTGTACTACTCAGAGGGTACAAGGCCCAGGGAGGCTTTCCCATGAGGCCTTTCTCTACGAGAAATCAGGCTGGTGTCTTGCCTCTCTTGTCCTCGAGCCAGCAAAGAGTATGCCGAATGCCCACTGCTTGGTGATAGGCCCAGAGCCATGGAAACGCCCATGCATCTCAAGTATTGGGTGCACTAAGTTTAGATAGGCTGAAAAGTGACCACTTCCCCTCCCATAAGAAGGAGGCAAACAGATTTTCTAACTGGTGAAAGGTGGCTAACGGTATAGGTATTGGAAGGCTATTAAGCAAAAATAAAATTTTTGGGAAAGCCATCATTTTGTAAACAGCAACTTTCTCCCAAAAAATAGGTTAAGTTTGCACCATCAATGGAGGTCTGCTTCCAAGCTGGAAATCAGGGGATCAAAGATAAATTAGATTAAAACCCTTTTTTTGTGGTTAGCCATATACCAGGATATTTGACTTTACTATTCTGCAATGTAATGCCCAAATCTGAGACAGTAGATTCCTGCACATGCTTCTTGTGGGGAAGGACTTTAGTCAGCCCAATTTACCATAAGTCCTGGCAATACTTTAAAGTTTGATAACACAGATAGGGCCGATGGCAGTGAGACCTCTGGATTTGACAACGCGAGAAGCAAATCATCTGCAAAGGTCAGGGATTTAACTTGAGTGTGACCACATTCAATACCACTGACGAGTGGATTGTTTCTCAGTTTGCAGAGGAGCAGTTCTGCTGCAAGGAGGAATAGTAAGGGTGGAAGGGGATAACCTTGATGGGTACCCCTCTGCAATTTAGTTGTGGCAGACACCTGGCCATTTGCTAGAACTTTTGCCATTGGTGAAGCATATAAATTCCGGATCCACGATATGAAGCCCACTCCTAAACTCCTAAACCTGATATAGATAGGCCCACTCTACCAAGTCAAATGCCTTTTCTGTATCAATACTCACTAGTACTGCTGGGATATGTAATCCTGATACTGCCCAAATGGCTTTCATGACCGCTTGTATGCTGTCCATCACCATCCTGTCCCTCATAAAGCCCATTTGGTGATGATCGATTAAGTTAAGGAGCAAACTACTGAGACTGGTAGCTAGTATTCCTGCAATAATCTAAACATCTACATTCAACAGGGAGATGGGCCTGTAGTTAAAGACCAACAGGGGATCTTTATCTGGTTTAGGCAGAAGAATAATCAGTGCTTCGTTTAGTGAAGGGGAAGAGATTTCTTACAGAATGACTCTTGAAAAACATGTAACAGCGTCTTGTCTAAGAGTGAACTGAAAGCCTGATAGAATTCCCTTGGTAAACCATCTGGACCTGTGTTTTTTTTTCTTGGGCAGTGACTTAATTGCAGCTGCAGTTCTTTCAATTTAAGCAGAGAATCTAGTGAAGCTGATTGCTGCTGTGCTAAAACCTTTAGTGGGGTATTACTCAGAAAATCACAGAGAGTTTTTGGGATTTCTGTTACTGTGACTTATAGAGTTCTGTATAGTACTACTGAAAGGCTGTTTCTATTTCTGGTGATTTCATCAGGACTGTATTATTGTGCTGATGAATAGAGGTATCATGCCTCACCTGTTGTCTGATTCTAGCATGATAAGTAAGAAGTCTACCCTCTCTTTCCCCAGAATCCCAATATCAATGAGTAGTTTTTAATACTGCTTTCTGTGCTTTATTATACGTTAATGAATTTATTTGATATTTAAGCTACATAATTTCCCACTGAAGCAGGGCAGAGTGACTAGGTAAATAATTATATGCCTGCTCCTTGTTCTCAAGAGTTTGCACAAAATTAGCAAGTTCTTGGTTCCTTTTTTCCTTAATGAATGCTGCATAACTAATGATTTGGCAACAGATATATGCCTTAAAGGCATCCCACAGGGTGGTCCTAGATATCTCTGGGGAGTCATTGTATTTGAAAAAATCATCAGTCTCTGTTTTTAGCCAGATTGTGAAGTCTTGAAAGACAATAAAAATGGGTCCATATGCCATCTAGGGACTGTATATCCAGGGGCCCCCAGAGACAGAGTTATGCCAGTGCAAGCATGATCAGAAATTGTTATAGGATCAATGAATGCATGCTGAACCATTCGCATCATAGATCCTAGAATGAGAAAAAAATCCAGACAGCTGCTCATATTATGGGCCGTGGAATGAAAGTAATGTCCCTAGCTGATGGATGGAGTTGGCGCTATGGATCAACCAAGTGGAATTCCAAGGCCAAGGCTTATAGCACCGCCCTAGATTTGGTAGGCAAGACTGATTTACCTCTCAGTCTGTCTATCCTCGGATACCAAACCTCGTTGAAATCACCCCTAGAATTAATCGGTCATTCAGCTACATCATTTTGACTATTTCTTGCACCAAATCTGGGAAAAAAGGGGGAATCCTGGTTAGGCCCATGTATGTATGCCAACAGCAATGACTCAGAGTTGACATTTACTCTCACCATCACCCATGTACCTTCTGGAGAAAAAGCAGTATTCAATAACTGTGCCAGTAGTTTCTTATGAAACAGTATGGCAACACCTCTTGCTTTTTGGGTGTATGAGTAGCTAACCACTTGCCCTAATCATTCTCGAGTTAGTTTTTGTGCTTCAACTTCTAAAAGGTGAGTTTCTTGCAGGAGGGCTATGTTGCAACGTTTTTTCCTTTACTGAGTGAGGATTTGTTTCCTTTTTATTGGGGAATTTATCCCCTGAACATTCCAGGAGATAATTTATATTGTGTCAACTGCCAATTTTATAGCTGTACACTTAGTGTTTCAAGCAGTAAGTAAAATAAAGGCCACCTTTATCATTTATGCTTCACCTGTTTAGATGTAGGGAGTAAGGTGAGTTAAAAGTAATCTGCGTAATAATACAGTCTACTGGTAGGGAGGGGTCCTTCTCTCCAACATTCAAGCCATGCCACTAGCTATCTGTTAGAGATTTAAAGATTAAAATACTCTAGAGAACAAATTGTACTACAGCTTCCAATTGTAAACCTACTTCTAAGCTGCCAAGCAATTTCATTTTAATTACTTTCTGTTTCCATTCATCACATGTAGAACCTATTACAGTACCTACGATAACTAAAAGTAAATGGTACATCAATAAACTTGAGAAATCCATATCAAACCAATTAACTAACCTCATAAATAATTTTACTAACAACCTAACAGGGGGGAAACCAGATGAAAATAACAGGAGGTACAGACCTACTCCTTGCAGTAATTTCTGGATTCTATAAAACTAGAGAAACTTCCTTAACACTACCATATGCTCCTTCCCCTTGGGCAAAGGAAGAGGAGTGTATTACTAGAAAGGGTAGTACTACACAGAAAAGGAGGAGAGGGTAGGTTGAATAAAATAAAAGTGACATTTATTTGGATGAGAGCAAGGGCTGAAGCTCCCTCCAACTGATTTGGACTATGTTTAAAAGTAATGGAATGGAGGAGATGGTATCCCTCTGAAAAAAGAGGTAAACACTGAAGGAAGGGTATAGACAAAAGTAGCAGAGGTATTATTGGGGTCAAGTGCTATTACTGATATTGTTAAGTCTATCTAACTATAGAAGCAGGGGATTTTCATTGCTGCATCCTAAACTATTCTCAACCGTCTTTTTTAAACTCCCCTTTAAATTCACAGATGTAAGGAACTGGTATAAGATAGAGACACTTCATACTCTTATGCCGTCACTTCTGTGGAGCCATTCTGTCCATTAGTCTAGCTGGCAGACAGGGGGACAAAACATTAAAAACCTGTTTCTACATTTAAGTATACCTGAAACGACATACAAGGCACTACTGTGTATAGTTTATTTTGTGGTAAATTTGAGTTATTAAAGCTAAGTAAATAAGATTTTCCCCTACCTTTAGGTACAATGGTACCTAAAGGTAGAGCAAACAGCTTTAAAGATCTTTTTATTCTGCCAGGCATTTGGTGACTAGGTTGGTCATATGCTCCTGCTTGTTTTGCATTTTGTTACCTGATCTTAATCTGTTTTTGATATTATATTTTGTTCTTTTAATTGTTTTTGTGAATTGTACAGTGCTTTGATTTTAGAGATTGCATTATATAAATAAAATTATTATTATTTTTATTTTTATTTCCTGGAGCCATTCAGGCCATTCTGAACTGAGGAGTAACTTGTTAAACAATACCCAGAGCCCCAGCACTAGTCCCTGTTTGGTTCCCCAAGGGAAGACCCTCCCATCCCAGACCCCAAGAGCCACTCCAGGAGGTCACAGTTCTCTCCAGGCTGAGACCCCCAAAAAAAAAAAAATAAAGCTCACAGCCTCTAAGGTCCTTCGTGGTGGCAAAAGGCAATATTAAGGATTGGTCTCAGGGTGCTTTTGCTGGTGTAGCAGAATACATCCAAAGTTGTTTGGGCGTGGTCTAATTCTGCAGTCTTTCATATTCATCACAGATTTCTCCTGGTTACCCTGATAACAGCTGGTAGCAAGTTTCCTATCAAAGTCTTGTGCTTGCATCCTTGATTCATACATTTATTCATCCTCAGTTCCATATTCTCCAGGACTCTTTCCAGTTTCTTCTACAGTTAATGTCATCATCTGGCTATGTACATGAGGGTGGGGTGTGGGCAGTTGTCAAAGTCTGAACCCGAAAATGCTAAGACCATTTGTATGTCTGCCAGTATTTACATTTGATTACTGCACAAAGAAATACAGTCCCAGTATGTAAGAGCCCCTCTGTCATGACAAAAGCCTGCCTGCTTTACTATCCTATGCAGCTATGTGATGAGTCTTCTTTTTGTCTCCTCTGGGTGAGTCTTCCCCAACCCCAGTTCCAGTGTACATGACCTGCAGAAGTGGGTTCTTGCTGAGGGAGAGAGAGCTGACATTAAGCCGTTTTTCTTCAATAGTATGAACCAGATTGTAATGTTTATGCACCTGATTGCAGTTGTCCTGATTAAAAGGAGCCTAGAAAAAAAATGCAACACTCCCTGGCAATAGCTCGAGCCACAGGACCATATAAGTCTCACCCCCAAGGTAATATCCAAGCTAGTAGCCTTTGCCGTAGTGTGGGCCTTGTGGTATAGGCTGTTTCATAAATGTTTTGCTTGGGCCTCAGTTAGTTGGGAGGAAAGGCACTTGTCCTGATCGTAATGTACAAATGCAGGTCATGAATGTTTATCAAGGTAAAGGATTGTAATAATTTGCTTCTTAGATGAGTTCCCAATTTGTATGGCTCTGCACTTGTCTTTTTAGTAAAGTATGTCTGGACAATTACCAAAGAAAAGAAAGGTGACATGACTGACTAATGCAATGTTACAAAACCTTTCCTAGTACATTCCTAGTTAGAAAAAATTAAATCCCAATACCCAGTAACCCTAAGAGCATGCCAGGCCAAGCACACATCACCTATACTGCGGAGGAGATACATTAATAAAATCAAAAGCAGAACCTTTTACATAGAGCTGGCTTGTTGAACCATCGGTCCAATGGGGGGCACCAGACCAGGGAGAAATAAAGTCAGTCTGTTGAGGTGCATCGGTTTCTGTCAATACCTGACAGACCTTGAGAGGAGAGTTTAGAAGGCTCATATACTGGACTACTGGTTCAGCGAAAGGGGAATGGGGATCTTAGCTAAGACATTTCTATAGTACAGATGAGCTGTTAACAGTCTAAATGCTATAACACTTACACATGAAGTTTAAGTAGTGTCTGACTAATTGGATCACAGTTAGCCTTACCACACTAATACCACTGTTAAAACTTACACATTGTTCAACAAAAAGTTCAAGTTGGATTTGTGTCACCATCGTAATAAGAGGGCTGTGGGCATTTATGCCACAGCTCTTGGGAGGCCTCCGCCCATGAAATCCTGTCAAATTCCAAGTGTGTCCTGCTGCTTTCTTGTGAATGAGGGTCTCAGTGATAAAGAATGGGGTGCTTGGTTATCTAGCAGCAGTTTAGGTATATTAGTTCTTTTGGTGGGGTGGGGTCAGAAGCTGAGAAGTCCACCACTGATGCTCTGGAGCCTCAGCTCTTATTTCGGTGCTTTCTGTTTAGAGAAGAAGCTTTTGTTGTAGGGAGCTGTTGCCATTTTTGTGATCTTCACCCTTTTTTCTGCCATGAGGGGCTGAGCTGGTGGATGGCATTGGAGAGAAAGGTGTTGTGTCCATTAGCTGAGCTGAGCTCAATTGTCTGTTTCTTGGGGCATTACCTTTTTGCGGTGGTGGTAGCTTTGTATTTCCTCCCCAGGAGCAGTGGGCAAAAGCTGCAGCCTCAGCTGGTCATTGAAACTATGGCAATTCCCATTTCTCTCAGTTTTGAATATCATTGGATAAGACATGCAGTATTTGACTCCCATAGTTTGTAGCAGATATTTAACTTTATTGAAAGCAGCTCATTTTTTTGAAAGATGTGCCAAGTAGTCCTGATACGAGGATATTCTGTGCCTGAGCCACATCAAGAATCCCTTTTCTCTGGCTAGATCTAACAGCCTCTCCTTAGCAGTAAACCTCAGAATATATGCAAGAATGGGTCGAGGTTTGCCTCCTGGTTGAATTTTTTTTTTACAAAGGATTGGTGTGCGCTCTGAATCTCAAGGGAGCCATTTGATATGTTTAAAAGCTCCATGAGAAGGGATTGTAGGACAGAAAGCATATATTTCCCCTCTGCCCCTTCTGGAACACCAATAATTCTGATATTATTCCTACATCCCCTGCACTCTTGGTCATCAAGTTTTTCCCACAGCAGCTGTATTTCAGATTTAAGTATTTGAATATCTGTATCTCATTGGTGTGCCTGAATGTCCTTTTGCAGGAGGAGCAAAGATTCAGTGTCAAACACTCATAAAGTGAGGTTATCCATTTTTTCTTCCAAACTTGTCACTGACTGTTTTACTCCTATCACCTCTGCCAAAATCATTTTTAGCATTTCATGAACTGTTGAATCATTGTCCATTTTGCAAGTTTTAACGTCCTCTGAGGCCGCCGCACCGGCCATTTTCCCCTTGAGATTTGCAAACATTTTTAGACAAGAAAATCTTCTTTGATATTGAGAAAAAGCACTTATTTCATTTCCGTAGAATGAAAGGTAACACATTTTGTTAAAAAATGTGACTGGTTCCAATTTCCTTCTGTTTAAAATATAATTTGACTGCCTGAGGTGAAGAGCTCAAAAGCTAAGTGGCCATCTTGGTCACTGCCAGACCGGAATTCCTAGATTTCAGTAAGGCCTTCGACACTGTTCCACAATGGAGACTCATTAATGAGCTGGGCAGCCTGGAAGTGGGTTCAAGGTGATAAACTGGGTAAGAAATTGGTTGGGGGATAGGTGATATAAGGTGGTGGTAAACATAAACAGAGTTCACGCCATGGAAAGGTGGGTGACCAGCAGGATGCCACAAAGATCAGTACTGGGACCAGTCCTTTTTAATGACTTTATTAGTGACAATGAAGAGGGGCTAGAAGGAAAGGTATGCCTTTTTGCAGATGACACAAAGACATGCAATGGGGTAGACACTCCTGGTGGGGGGGGGTGAATAGGGATCTAAGAAAGCTTGAGGAGTGGTCAGGGTGTGGCAACTAAGTTTCAACATGAAGAAGTGCACAATCATGTACTTGGGACACAGAAACCCAGGGTCAGAGAACAAGATGGGAGGAGTGGTACTGATGACCTTCCCCTACAGGAAAGAGACCTGGAGTCGGTCATATCTGATGACATAAAGGTGTTCAAACAGTGTAATAATGTAGTGGGGAGAGCCAGTGGAATACTAGGGTGCATAGGGTGGGTATCACCAGCAGAAAGAGGGAGATGGTGATACTGCTATATAAATCATAGGTGAAACCTAATCTAGAGTACTGTGTCCAGTTCTGGAGACCACATCTCCATAAGGACATAGATAGAGTAGAGGCAGTCCAGAGGAGGGCAACTAAAATGGTGCAGAATTTGCACTAGAAACCATATGAGGAGAGACTAAAGGACCTTAGTATGTACACCCTGGAGGAAAGGAGGGAGAGGAGAGATATGATAGAGACTTTCAAATACCTTAAAGATATAAATAAGGTACAACATGAAGCATTTTTTCAAATAAAAAGGGTGCTCAAAAACAAGGGATCATGCTATGAAGCTGGAGAGGGGTAAACTCAGGGGAAATGTGAGGAAGTACTTCTTCACAGAAAGAGTAGTGGATGCCTGGAACAGCCTGTCAGTGAAGGTGGTGGGGGCAAAAACTGTAACTGGCTTCAAGAATGCATGGGATAGGCATAAGGGAACCTTAGTTGTTAGGGAAGAGAGGGTTAAGCCAGATATCACGTAGGGTCTGCATTATTACAGTAGGTAGGGAAAATAGGCAGACTGGGTGGGCCAAGTTGTTCTTATCTGCTGTCACATTCTATGTTTCTATGTATGGCTATTTCCAGCCCCCGAGTCAGCTGAGTGATGGAGCTATCACCACTTCAGTTAGCTCTCATCTCTTTGACTGCCAGGTCCGAAGGAAGCCCACAGGTGGAACAAAGTCTCCCCTTTTGGCTACCCGGGGCCTTTTTGGTGCTGACTTCCCCCTAGTGTTCATACCATCAAAGGTACCCTCAAGCAATTCCCTCATCTGCTCCAGACTCCAGTATCAAAAATTTGGCCTACCTAGCTCTGTGTGGATTAGCACTGCTGGAGCTCTCCCTTTCGTTCCCTTTGGCACTGCCTTCCTTGGAGCTGGTTTCCTCATAGCCATTTCTTCACATCCATTAGTCATGGTGTCTGTGCCTCTTATGGTCCCCCCACCTTGCTCAGCACTGGTCTCATTGTGAGCATAGGCTTCACACTCAGTGATGGCTTTGCTGTAGGGGTCAGCAGAGTCTGAAGCCTGGATAGCCCTTCGCCTGTTGGGTTCACAAACTCCCCCCCTCAAGACCAGAAAACAGGCTTCCCACCAGGAATTGACCCTTGTCTGCACCAGTGCCTGTAGCATCTTCTCAAACTTTGCTGACTCCTGCTTCTATGACACCTTTCCTTTGCTCAGCATCTTTTGTACTCTTGGGCTAAAGAACAAAAGAAACACAACCTGGCCCTGCATGTACTACTGTGATGTCCTGAGCCATTCTGTCTACATCAGCACCATATTTAGCATCATGCCTAGCTTCATGATACCATTAGCCTCCATTCCCCCTTTTTTCTTAAAAAAAAAATTTGTTGCCCTGGATCATGGGGAGAGCCTTGCCATGACAGCCCAGTGTCTTACTAATGCTCCTCCTGCTTCTAAGTACCCCTGGGTCAGCCGCATCACACCACTGGTCCCTGCCTCACCTATTCCTCCCCTTGCCCTCACGTCTTTTTTTCTTCATCTCCTGCCCCCATGTACCCTCTGCACCTAGAGTACACCTTCCTTCCTTCCATTTGTGCACCCTGTCTGTGCAGCCCAACACATTCTCATTTCCAGGGCCAGGGTTGGCCATATAAAGCTCTGAGGGCCCTATCTCTCAAAAAAAAGTCTCTAAGCCACAGAACGTGTTGGTACTGAGGACGATCAGAAGCTGACTTTGCCTGCACAGCTCAGCTGGGCACTATGTGCCTCCATGCTCCACCACACTAATAGCTATCAAACCTTACACCAATGGGAGTGCAACCCCAAAAAAGAACTTCAGAAAAAATCAGCTTGACCGCTATAGCAGTGAAGGTCCTGGGGCTACCCACTATGAAGAAGCCAATGGATACAGCAAGCCTTAACATATCAGTAGCCCCAAATTATGGGACATTATCTGCTCCAGCTTGCCTTGCCACCTCCCCTTACACAGCTCCCCCCATGCCCAAGATTGCAGCCTGGTCCCTTACTAGCATGTACAGTGTACATGCATGTGCCATCATGTCCAAAGGTGCAGTCCCCATGCAGGACTGGATGTTGTCCCCACCAGTATGCCAAAACTGCAAGAAGAGGCAGCAAGTTTGCACATGTCCGCAGACCCCATTATGGGACATTAGCTTTCTTGTCGCAAGATGTGTGCACCTAACTGATGACAACAGCAAAACCTAGCAAAAGGCTGACAACCTTGTCTTTTAAAGGAGCTACCAAGATGAATAGTGCAGCAGGAGAGGCTCGCACATGATCACAGGCAATAGCTGCTGAACTGGGAGTGAGAAATGAGAAAGTGACTCAGGACAAAGCAATTGCTGCCCTATCTACCATCATCAACAGCTTGCTACAAGAAGTAAAGGAAGGTTTCACCAACATTACAGCCCAATTAATGCACCTGCAGTCCATGGTCGCTGAGCTGACTGAGATGTCAGCTTCTCACACAGTGTGGTTTTATGAATCTGAATAGTGAATCAGAGAACTGGAGGACATGGTCACAGATCTTGTCTGGGACAAGGCAGTTCTGATACAGAGGGTCGCTACATTATGCGAGAGGATGGACCAGGAGAACCATGAACAATGTTCCAATATCAATCTACTCAGTGTCCCAGATAGCATGAAGGGGAGAGGGGGAGGCTAAACTGTGCAATTCTGGCTGGTGGAGAAGCTTGGTCTCAACTCTGCAGCAGCTAAATTTGAAATTCAGTGGGCGTGCTGCAGGGATCATAAACTCCCTCCCTCCTTCTATTAGCAGTAGTATTTATATCTGGCGCCCTTCCCCAGAGGCTCAGGGCACCGTTTCAATAAACCACAATAATCCATAGCAATAACAGATAAAACATAAAATATAACACATACAGCTACCTTGTTCCATTAAAATTGACATAGAATAGGGTCAGCCAGCCGGCACAGCGGCAAGGCATCTGTCTGCTGCTCCGACATCCCAGGTTCAGGGATGGACCCAGGAGTCAGAGGACCAGCCGGGGGGAGAAGGATTGAGTGCCCTAAGGACTGCTCTCCTTCTCTGGGGGAAGGGGGAAGACTGTCCGGTGCAATGAGGACCCCTGGCAGAGGCTGGGGGGTCCCACGCAGCTGGCACCACATGCAGCGGGGGGTGGGGATGTTGGGGCAGACGATGGTGTTATTGCACAGCCCCACCCCCAGGGGGCCAAAACTTCCAAAAAATGTTGCCGGCCACTAATGACAGCCCCGCCTCCACCACCGCTCCCCACTCAGACCAAAGTCCGCTGGGGGGAGGGGCCAGACAGGGCTTCATGACCTACATTTCCATGAAGGAGTCACCCGCCCAGTGGTCCCATCCTGGGGGGGAGCCTGGAGATGGGGGGAGCAGTGGGCAGGGCAGGAGACTGGAGCCCTTTGCTGGGGGAAAAAAAATTGACATAGAATACCCTAAGCTTAAAATTCCACTGAGACAAGACTATAAAACTATAAAAATGCTGCATGCATAAATTATGTAATATCTCCACATGTTTGATGGAATAAGTAAAACTTGATCCCCTCTTTAGAAGCATCCATCAAGGGGGCCTCCCTCAGGCTCCTGAGTAAAGAATTCCACAGTGCCTGTCTCGCTACCTCAAAGGCCCAGTCACCTTCTCCTTGTGATGGCCCCAGAGGGAAGTCAATTGCAAGATTTCATAGGAAAGATGGTTTTATTGGCAACTTTGTCTGTGAAAAATAAAACATCACAAGACTCTGACATACAGACCAGACCCCTACATTTGAAGGCTGATGAAAAACTATGCTAGAGATCTAAAACAATGCAGGGAATGACCTACCCTTTTATGGCTGTGTCCCTCCTTTTCGAAACTACAGTAGATAGTGTAAATGAATACTTTATCAGTTGAATTAATAACCAGACTTAGTCTTGTGAGGCCTAACTACCCTTCCCTTCCTGTTATACCTCTCTGCATACTTTCTGACCTATTGTCTTTTTACTTAGAGTAGCTACAGCAGTGTAGGTACTCTATAATGGACAATGGATGCATATTTTGTCTATACCTACATGGGCCTAATCAAATCTGTTCCTAGAAATTAATGTCGATACCATCTGCTTTAAGTTAACACCCGGGCCTTCAGAAACATATTTTAAACAGGAATATAATAATGTTTGAGCCTCAGGGTCATATTCTACATGTCTTTTTATACTGAGCAATAGCTTTAGCTCATTATTATAAATTTCCTTAAAGATATTAGCTCAGGAAGAGGAGAGCCAATATGCTCTTGTAGTGTGTATTACATGTATTAGTAAATTGGAATCATGATTTAGACTGTATGGTTATGACGATACTAAAGACCAATAATGACTGGTTGATTCTACTGTCTGAATGTCCAGATAATGTAGCCATCTCTAATACAAAACCTATTTTAATAGAAAAAAAGTTAAAAACAAAAAGGCCCTACTAAACTTGATGTCAGACCACACCTTAGTTGATTCATGGAAAGACCTTTCACTAAAAGGGAGAAGAGGAACATACTATTCCCACTTGGCCTTGTTTCCATGTCCCTGCAGTGACAGAAAATTTGCCAGCCGTCATGACAGCGATGGCACAATGGAGACAATTGGCATTGTGCTGTCACTGTACAAAGCTGTTTTTTTGTGGGGGCTTCTCCCCTCACACCCCAGCACCCCCCACACTATAGATAACCAACTCCGAGTCAGAGTTGGTTTGGGGAGGGGATGAACTCCCCAGAGACAGCAGCATCAGGAAATCAGTGGATCATCACAGCAAACTGTTGATTTTGTTGCTGTGATGGTCTTCGCTGTTTTCCCATTGCTGTGTGAACGTGATACTGCCACAATCTACCCATAGTTGGATATCATTCTGATACCCCAGGCCCTTATCCCACTGGTGCACTCTATGCTATGTGATACAATCTTGTCTCAGTCACAGACCATGCTCCAGTTGCTCGACTTTCGAAACTGGAGTGCCCCTACAGGTAACAAATCCTGTAAGTTAGACCCCACATTGTTTTAAAAAAAAAGCAGACTTTGTAAACTATATAAAAGAACATAGTCAATATTTTCAAAATAATGGGATGGGGGGACACCTCTCCATCCACAAGATGAGACATTGTGAAGGCAGTGCTGAGAGGAGCTATCATATCATACTCTAGCTGCAAAAGAAAGGTAGAAGACCAACAAGCTGGTGATTTAGAAAAGCAGATTCAAACTGTTGAAAAGGAGTATATGGCTCAACCCACTTTGCGTGGGTACCAGTGACTGCAAAAATGTAAATGAGATTACACTCAACTATCCAGGACTATGATTGATAGGGCAATTCTTTACAACTCATGCAAATAACCACTTTGAAGGTGGCACAAGGGGGAAAGTGGTTGGCCTTGCAGCTACATAATAGAGAGAGTGCCAAACATGTGGCATAGGTGCAGTCTAGTAGTGGGGAATTAAAGTGCTTAGATGCAGAAACCAGTGAGTGCTTCAGGCTCTTTTATGAAGAACTGCACACCTTAGAGGCCCAACCCACAAAGAATGCCATATATAACATCCCATCGAAAGCCAGAATCACCTCTGTTGATGAGCACACTGAGAGCTCCCTGGAGCAGGAAGTTTCATGGGATGAAACAAAGAAGGCCATATTAAATCTCAAGGGGGGATGGGTGGAGCTCTGGGACTGGATGGTTTCCCAATAGACTTATTTTAAATATTCCTTGCACAGTTGCAGTAGCCCCCTTATGATATAGTTCTAGAGAATCTTAGGCTAGGTATTTTGGCCCACTCCACACAGTTGACCACCATCACCATTCTCCCCAAACCAGGTAAAGATCCCTAAGTTTGTGGCTCTTATCAGTCAATCTCCCTGCTCCCTGCTGACTTCAAAATTATGGCTTGTGTCCTTTCCATAAGGTTAAAAGTGACCCTTGCCAAGTCATCCATAACATCCAAGCTGACTTCATACAAGAATGGTAAGAGAAGCACAATGTATGTAAAACATTGAACATTGTGTGGTGGTGGGTGGGTAGAGCGGCAGAGGAGCATAAAGCTTTGCTAGCCCTTGATGCCAAAAAGACCTTTGACCACATGGAGTGGGGGTATGTGTTTGCAATGCTTAACAAATTCGGACTAGGAGAAAATATGCTGAGTTGGATAAGACCATTATATAATCAACCCACTGTGTAGGTTTTGGTTAATGGGCAGATATCAAAATGTTATCATCAGCAGGGGCACCAGACAGGGCTGCCCCCTCTCCCAACTACTATATGTCCTTTCTCTAGAACCTTTGGCTGCACAATTAGCTCTGATATGCACATAGTGGGCTTCAGGTTGGCAAATCACATTATAAAGTATCTCTGTTCACCAATGACTTGTTAATATACAGTATCTTGATAACCCTAAGGTTGGAATCCCTTGATTACACTGACTATTAAATGAATATAGTACTATCTCTGACAACTAAATCCACTGAGCTAAGAGTGAGGACCTATGAAGAAGCTCTATAGAACACCTTGCCAACAACCCCATGAACATGAATCTGATTATTTTGCTCAAATATCTAGGTATTAGTATATCAAACAAAATGTGCATGTTTCCCAAGTGCTTATATTTATTTATAAATCTCCTCATTAGGATCCCAGAGAAATTCTTCAGACTGTTACACAGTATCCTGCATATGTTCCTTTGTGGAGGGAAAAATGCCTACATTAAGAGGGTCATTTTGCAACTTCCCATTCGATGAGGGAGTCTGGCCTTGCCTATTATGAAAAACTATTACTGGGCAGCCCAGTTCACCTCTTTGGCAGAAGGGGTAAGGGATGACCCTCCTGGCTGGATGGAGTTGGAGGGGGAATTCCTACAGATGGCCTGATCCCGGGCTGCCAACTCCCTGGGTTAAAAGAAATTAAAGTTTCCTTTATGAAGAAACCCATTACATGGCAGTTGACCAGGCTATGACTAGGCACCAACAAATGTACAGGCCACTAAATGGGATTATCACCTAATTTTGCTTTATGTGTTGCATTCACAGGAATGCAGGGGTATAATGTTTTCCTGCACCAAGCACTACTGCGATGGGCAAAGTATTGACTGCCACTAGTGGATGCCCTCCATTCTGGGGTTGCACTAAAATCCTTCACAGATTTATGGCAGGTATTCTCAATACCGCCAGGAGATTTCTTTGCCTTTCTTTGAATCAGGCATTTTCTCTTAAAGGTATCTCTGCTTGTGTCACCCATTGAAGTGATTCTACTTCAGCCTCCGCCAAACACCAGGCCCCGATAGAATTTTACAAACCATTCCTGAGTGTTGCCCCCCTCCACAAATTAAGGCCCAAGCCAACTGGAGTGAAGACATGGTTATAGCTCCTGCAGAAAGGCAAACTGCCATTAAACATGTCCTTGTGTTTTAGCTTAACCAAGCTGTGTAGAATACATCTCAGTTTTCTTTATAGAACCTATTTAACACCAGCTACATTACATCATTACATGACTGCTAGTAATCCATGTTCCCTAAATGTCATAGTGAAATGGAAGACTTCCTCCATATGGCGCTAACACGTAGCAAGGTGGCTCCATTTTGAATGGAAGTGCACAGAATTATGGAGAAAGTGCTTCAGCAGAGACTACCTAATAACCCTCTAGAGTTCATGCTGATAGCTGGGGGGAGTAGCTACCAGACTAGGGATGCTTTCAGATTATGGAGCCTTGCCCTGATCAATGATTGGAAAACTGTGGTGCAGCACTGGATCAGCTCTTCACCCACTAGCTCACTGGTTGAATAATGTTACCTTTGTACATGACACTGGAGTGTTATAAGTTAAACATTGATAACCAAGAACACTTATTTCTACAAACCTGGCAACCGGTGTTGGATGCTATAAAAAAAGCATGCAACATTATAAAAGACAGCCACTCCGTTATATAAGGTATCATTTTCTCCCTTTTGCTAACAGCTTAGCCTTTCAAATGGCCAATCTTATAATCCTAAAACTATGTATTTAAAATGATTGGTTTGTTAGTGGTCTCTGTCTAATTTATGGGTCTTTTGCTGTAAAAGCAGCTATAAGAACATGTTCTTCCCCATTAAACATGACTTTTTGCCTATTTCTGCATTTGTATTTACTAGTTTCTGTATGTGTATTTTCTGGTCTTTCACCATATGCTGAAACAAATTAATTACTCTACATGTTGTTCTCTCCATGCTCTATCCTGTATGTTCTGATGTACGTTAATAAAATATACAGTATTTGAAAAGAAAAAAAAAAAGATGGCCACCAGGTCCCAGGCACACATGCAGACTATCCATGCATGTGCAGGGAATTTGGTACCATGATGTTGCTGGTACCATCCTGCCAACTGAAGGCCCCACCTTCTACCCCCAGCTTGGCATGACATTGGCAGCCTAGAGTGTCTGATGTCCCTGTTATAGGTCTTTTTCTAACCCTGCTTATCTAATGACACTTCCTGCAAGGCACTATGTGTTTAAAATAGCTACCCAGACCTAGATGTGCATGTGCACTCTCCATGCAAGTACAAGGGATCTGGTGCCATGATGCTGTTGGTGCCATCCCGCCAATTTAATGTGCACCGCTCCAATCACACTTGATCAAAAAAAAAACACCAATGGCCCACCTTCTCTCACCGCCACAGCTTACCTGGCTCACACACTTGCCGTTGTGCTACAATGACCACTGTGTTACTAGCAGTGTTCATGGATGCTCAGTGATCTTGATCCCTTTAAGCACCTGGCAGGACCTCATTGCCCGGCAACCCAAACCCTGCTAGATCAGTCTACCTCCTTAGGGTAACCCAGAGGCTGTGTCCCAATGAGCTACTACCCCGTCTGCTGCCCACAATACAGGTTGAGGGGCCTGGAATCAGGTTTTGATGACAAAAGGGGCTCATTACCACTAATGGAACTATTTGTACGGTGGCTCCACCCAGAGTATATTTTAAGTAGGTCTGAATAACAAACTAGTACAACCCTCTGGGATGCTGTACCTACCCACTACCCCATACAGTCACCCCACACACATGGATTTCCAGCAATCAAAAACCACAATGTGAGCACTTTGGAATTAGAGACTTATGCTAATAATATGCTCACACTGGGTACAAATAATATGCTTGCAGTGACCAGACTTACCGGCTGGGTTCAGACTTCTGCAACACACCCAGTATACCTGCAAGGAATGATTGTCAACAATGACAATACACCTTTCAGCTAGACAGAGTAAACTGGCACTCAGTAATAATATGCTCATGGACCGGGGTAACATTAACAATAAACCTCATTTATTAAGGGGTAAACAAATGGGTTAAGGGGAACACACATTAAAGGCTGGGTATTTAGTCTAGTTTGAGTTTGGAAAAGCATTTAAACAATTAATAGTCCACCTGGACAGTCCCAGAGATTTTCGCTGGGTACCCAGACTAGAAACATTGCAGGCCTGGCACATTGCAACTGGTTGGCCAGTGTTGGGGCCTTTAAACAAACAAATTAAATTATTTTTGTAACCATACAGAATGACTTAGCATAGAAGAACAAATAACTTGGCTCTTTGGGAAACTGGGCTGTGCAATCCCAGGCCCGGTGGCCTACAAAACACTTTAAATCACACTGGAAACATACGAACATATGAAGAAGCCAGCAGAAGATGGCCATTTGGTCTATCAAGTCTGCTCATATTGCAGGGTCCACAGCTTGAGCTAATGTCCCTGGCCCCCTCCACACTCCTCCCATCCTCCCTACCCATGATTCTTAACTTCCCCCAAGCCTATCCCAGCCTCTCTTAACGCTGCCCACTGTCTTCAACTAGATGACGTCTTCTGGCAGTGCATTCCAAGTGTCCACAACCCTCTCTGTGAAGAAGTGCTCCCTGACCTCCCTCCTAAACCTCTCACCCTCCAGCTTAAGACTGTGCCCCCTGCTGCTGTGGTTGCCACTCAACTTAAAGAGATCCCCTTATCAACCTTGTTCATCCCTTTCAAGTACTTGAACATCCCAATCATGTCCCCCCTCTCTCTCTCCTGTCTTCCAGGGACTACATGTTCAGTGCCCTCAACCTCTCCTCATATGCCTTACCCTGCTAACCTGCTATCATCTTTGTAATCCTCCTCTGGACCTTCTCCAGTAGGTTAATGCCCCTTTTGAGGTGTGGGCACCATTGCTGAACTCCATACTCTAGATGCCGCTGTCGTGGGGTGTAAGAAAAGACTTTTACAAGAGGCAGCATAAGTGGTACAACATACCTTGAATAGGTATGATTTTTATTCAAAAAGAAATAAATTTTAAATAATAAAAGTTAAAGACTCACTTTGTTCAAAGTAAAGAAAACAAATACAAAAAGCACAGGTTTGGCATGAACAATTAGAGCTACTCTACCAACATCAGACTGTGCCTAACCTCTCAGAGTTCTCTCTGGGAGAACCAAACAGGTCCTCTCCCAATGACTATCTGAATCACATCATCAATTCTGCCTTGATATAGGACTGTGATCCCACCCACAAATTGAAACTCCACCTATCAATTAATACAAATACTGAATTTATACATACAATTCCAAGTATTAATTTCCTTTTTACATACAATCTGACTGTCCTATATGAATAATCAATATAAACCATTATGTTTATTTTAAACATTGGATCTTGAGTGATTTATTCCTTAATTATGGGAATATGGGCTGTATTAGGCAAGGTAACGCCCACTTAAATAGAAGGAGGGGTTTTGCTCATGTATAAAAATGACCAAGATGTGCCGCTCAATCCCTCCCTAAAGGACACACCTGGAGAGTCAGAAGGTTTTTTCATGCGGATACAGGGTTACTTAGCCTGCTAACAGGACTTGGCTCACAAAGAACAGTAATGTATTTCAACTTCCTTTATTCATGTACTCACAACACAGAATGTACAAATGTGCATGGAAATACTACCGTGCTGTTTGAGATGCATAACATTCAAATTGGGACGAAAAACTCAGCATTTAATCTCTGCAGTTACTTAAAGCACTTTTACTGATTTTAAAAGGGGTTCCTTGACCTCTTCTATGAGTGGGAGGTAAACTAAGCCTTTTTATACTAAAAATATCTAGTGGAAAGCAACAAATCTGCCGTTTGCAGTCTAATGGAACCGAGGCATATAGGCTAGCCTCCTGTTCACTGGCAGAATGTTATTTATTTTTTAGTTGTTTAACCAGGTATAGCACACTAAGCTGAAAGCTTTTTTACAGGAGCGACCTGGGAGCACAAGGAGGTTAAGTGACTTGCTTAGGGTCACACAGTATGCAAGTGGAAGCTGTGGGGATTTAAACCCAGGTCTGGTCTGCTGGATGTCACCAGATTTGCAGCTCAGAGCCTTAGACCACTGCACTATACTGCCTCCTAATTAACTCTTCCCACTCCCAAATGGAATTATAAATAAAAACAAAACACCTTAACTGTTTTTCTAATTTCAGGGTACACTAGGAAGGTGGGTTTATCAATAATTTAGAGATATAAAACAATCCGCTTTTCAAAAATAAACAAAATGAAGCTCGGTGGAGCCGTTTGTCTTGTAAGTCAGCTGTGCTCACTAGGGAGCTAACCTTTCTTTTCTTTCCCAGACTATACAATCTTAAGGGAGCTCATACTTTTACCATAGGGACTAGGATAGACACAAGATAAAATATTAGTATGGGATTATGAGCTTGTTGGCTTGCTCTGTGTCATCCATTTCCCTAGACTTTTCAGAAGGCACTGAAAAAACACCACACATTCATATTATTTCTTTTAGCTTCCCACGTGGGTATGGCAAGGGTTTTACTAAATAGATTTATCCCGTTTTCCATGTCCATAATCATGGAATGCACTAGGCTTTAGAATTAGCTGTTTTACATTACTGAAGACCCTGAAGAGAAATTGAAAGGAATAGATTTGATAGCGAGTGGCCAACACGCTATTTAATTAGGAAATAAGTATAGAAGTACAGATATAGAAGTAAGAGAGAAGGAAGGGGGAGAATTTAAACAAAATAAATATGCTGTTGCACAACAGACTGAAAAAAAATATTTAATAGGAGAAAAAGAAACTTCAGGTCTTAGTTCTGCACAAACAGTTTTTTTTTGGGGGGGAGAGAGAAAAACACCATCACAGCGGCCTTATCAGTGACCTATACAAGGGCAGTAAAAGCTCCTCTCTCCTACTACTGATCCCTCTAGATATGCATCCCAGCATCTTGTTTGCCTTTGCTGCTGCTTTCTTGCACTGCGTGGAGTGCTTGAGGTCACTAGTGATCACCATTCCCAGGTCCTTCTCCTCCTCTGATGCAGATACTCGGACTCCACCCAGGTAGTACTCTGTCCTGGGATTCTTGGCTCCAATATGCATAACTTTGCATTTCTTGGCATTGAAGTCAAGGTGCCAGGTCCTGGACCACCTCCCCAGCTTTTCCAGATCTTCCTGTAGGTCCTGTATCCCTTCAGCTGTGTCCACTCTCCCACAGAGCTTGGTGTTATCCATAAATAGGCACATTTTAATCTTAATGCCATTCCCAATGTCATTGATGAAGACACTGAACAACACCAGCCTCAGTATCGAGCCCTGCAGGACTCCACTGGCTACCTCTCTGGTGCCAGATAACTCTCCCCCCACAACCACCCTCTGGGTTCTGTCCCACAGCTAGTTTTCCACCCATCTGGCCATCTTTTCCCCAATCCTGAGATCCAACAACTTCCTGATCAACCTTTTGTGGGGCACAGAGCCAAAGGCCTTGCTGAAATCAAGATAGACACATGTGATAGAAACACAAAAACATTTGTTGCAGGGCTAGCCCTGAAATTACTCACTACTCTGCAGCTCTCTAGTCTCTGTTTGGCTGTCAAGGTGGATGGCTCCCCTCAAGCAGTCTTGAACCTCTGGAGTCCCATATTCATGGTGCAGGTTTTTGGCTTCTGGACACAGGACCAGCAGAAAGGACCAGGGCAGCCGGCCCACCGATGCAGCGGTTAGAATTCCACTTGTGATAGCGGTGACCTGGCTTTGGGAATGGACCTGAGGAGCCAGATGGCCAGCCGGGGGAGAAGGATGGAGCACCCTCATGGCTGAACTCTTTCTCCAGGGGGAGAGTTGGGGAGAGTGCCCGGTGCATGTATGACTCCTGGTGTAGGCCAGGGGGGGATTCACAAGTGCTGGTGCCAAATTCCAAAGAAAGGGGCAGATTGGACGCTGGATGTCATTGCATGTCTCCGCCCCTGGGGAACCTAGAAAAATCAGCTGGCGGCCACCATGAATGAAGCCCATCCCTGGCCCTAGTTAGCTTCCAGGTCGGCTCCCCGATCCATGTCCCACGATTGCGGCATTAGCCTCGGTGCCACAACCCCACCCTGGGGGGAAAGCCAGAGGTGTTGGTGGAGCTGCAGCCGATATGGAAGTGGGATCTCAGGGGTCCTTGAGGTCCATGACTGGGCAGATGTGCTGGCAGCTGTGGGCAGGAAAAAGAGAAAATAAAAAAAATATATTTTTTTTTAAAAAGGACCAGGGCTGGCACAACTCATCCTCACATCTAGGCATAACCCCTGATGTGGCCACAAACTAACACTAGCTGGGGTGATGGTTGCTAACTCCTCACACTGGCTCAGATGCAGATTCAATTCAGGATACAGTCTTTGCAGTTTTGCTTCAGGAAGCTAGATACCGTGTCTGGCATCAAAGTCCCTAGCAATCTCACTCTGTGCACTGGGTATAGGCAGTACCTGTTCTGCAGATGCAGCTCTGAAAAAACACAGCCCTCCGACAGAGCAGACACAGTTCTCTGACTGGTGGAACCCCTTTATGCAGGCTTGGGTCCCATTCTCCACTTTGGCAGCTGGATGCAGAATTTACCTTTAGCTCTGGCTGTATCACACAGTCTCTGACACAGTTCAGACAAATAAAACACATTTTGGCTTGGAAGTACAACTTTTCTTTCCTCCCATTAGTTTCAGCAACTGCTGCAGTTATCGTAGTTCCAACAGACCACTTCTGGGCTATTTGGCTGTGGACACCCAGGTAGGCCTCCAAACATTCTCTCGGAGCAAAAGTCTGAGCTTACTCACCGTCTGGAAGCTCTCTCAGAACTGTCCAGTTCAACTGTCCCTCCTTAACTTAAGGAAGTACAATACTGTAATCTGATTGGGAGACAAGGCTGTCAGTCACAGTTCTGGTGTTCTGAATGGCCAAAAAGGGCACCAAGCACACAGTTCCCTATTTCTCCCAGCAGCCATAGCAGAAGGACACCTTTAGGAGCAGGAGTTGATGGGTAAGTGCAGAAATCTTTTGAACTGGGCAATATTTGGAAAACTTAGCAAGGATTTGTGTAATTCATTTAGCCAGTTTACTGCCCTAACAGCGAAGAAGCATTTACCCAGATTAGTTCTCTGGAAAGGCAGTTCAAGGGCATGCCACATTACAGTATGTTCCTGTTATTTTGTTGATTGGTAATGTAGTGGAAATAGTTTGGAATGGCTGGGTGGGGTGCCCAATGGTGGTTTTTCAGCATGCCAACAGGTTTGCCTTGAATGGGTAACCAGATGGTGACGATATACAGGTTGCAGTTGTGGGTGAGCTCGTCAGTTTCCAGTGCAAGTCATATCATGAACAAATACAAAATTAAACTAAAATCAAACATCTTATACTTCAGTTGATACTTTGGTGTTGAGAAGAGTAGAAGGCCATGGCCCATAAATGCTGTCCCCACTTTTCAAAGGTGGTAACCTAAGTTACCTTCTTGGATGACTTTATCGAAATTAATTTTAAAGTTGGCCAAGTTTGGGGCATTAACCAGGTCAGCAGGTAATTGGTTCCATACCCTTATAGCTTGCAGTATGAACGTGTGCTTTCTAAGCTCTGTTCTCTGCATGGTGTCTTGTAATTGATGTCTGTGTTCTGTCTTGCCATACTTAATCTCTTTGTACATTAGACCAAGTTCTCCCACTAACATAGGGTCATCCAGCATGTGGTACAAGAACAGCATGTCCCCCCCGTTCTTCTTCAACACAATGCTCAATCCTCCTCCCCCCAGCCAACCCCCAATGGCCCAGGCTCATTCCCAAGCCCAGGTCACTGGTGTAGCATGAGGTGTGGTGTCCAGCGGGGATTGTTTTCTTTATTACAGCATTACAATCACAAATATTTTCTGGGCATTGGTGGGGGGAGAAGGATGGGGGCCAGAGGGGGGTTGGGGGGATACTTATAACACAGGATCTGGTTGAGTGGAAAGAGGTGAGGGGACTGTGTTTGGCATGCTGGTGGAAGGATATATTTGTATTCATAAAGTCACCAGGGCAGAGGGGGAAGGAAGGAAGGTGCTAGTGGGGGAATAGGAAGGGTTAAAATATTTAGTATTATTATTTGAAGCTTTGGATTATAATACCTTTGAGCTAGTAGCTCTTTTACAAATGTCCCACATCAGGTACAGGAAATATACATGAACATAGCATATACAATGGTTACTAATACAGGAGAAAATTACAGATTAAATAATCATTACTGGTAGCAGCTAACAACCTTCTCTAGAGAACCAGCTACCAATACAGCAGGATCATATCTGGCATCAAGGCTTGGTCAGGTGTAGGTGGAATACTAAGCAGGGAAGTTAGAGTAGAGGAGTGGGTCATAGTAGGGAGTAGAGGGAAGGAGAGGGATAGTTGTGGTATTTGAGAAGGGAAGAAAGAGTAGAGCAGTGGGTCATGTAAAGAGATAGGAGAAGGGGTAGATTGGCATCAAGGTGTTGATATGAGCTGGCTTACTCAGAGCAGTCACATCTCCCGGCTTGTGATAGGTAGTACCTGAGTTCTGTTTTGAAATGGCCAGCCTCATTATCATTCATCAGCGTGGCAAGGAGGCTATTTAGCCATTTAGGAGTCCTAAAGGCCAAGGATAGTTGTGCAAGACTAGTCCTTCTACACGGAATACAGAGGGTGTTCTTGGTAACTCTTCTGGTATCATGTGGGGTAGGCACTGATTGTAGTAGTGTCTGGAGCCTTGGAAGGGTTAGGCCAAGATGTGTCTTCTTACCCAGGAGGCAGAGCTGGTACATTATTCTCTCATGAAGGGGGAGCCACACAGTTTGGGCATGGAGATTGCAGGCGTGGGTGAGCTTATCTGTGCCGAGGACCAATCTAAAGGATTTATTCAGGACCATCTTGACTCTGTTTAATGAGGTGTCAGAGTTAGTGCTGTAAACAGTTATCCTATAGTCAATGACTGATGAGATTGATCTGTTGACGACAATGCCCGTGGCTTTGGGTGTGATGATGTTTCTGTGCCTGTATAGTATACCTAGTTTTACATTTACAGTATTCACGATATGGTCGATGTGTGTGTTGAAGGTGAGAAAGACATCGAGTGTGACTCTGAGGTATCTGAAGGTGTTTACTTGTTCCAGGGTTGGTTACTAGCAGCTGGTTTGCTTTCCTTTTTAACCTGTTTTCTTGAGAACAGCATGCTTTTTTACAGCTGCCCAAGATCATCCTTACTAGTCCAGTAGTACAAGCAACACAGAAGTTCCAGATTTGCACTGTTTGAAATGTTTATTTTATTGCAAAGTGTGTTGAAGTCCTTCTGTAATAAAGTGCATTGCCCTATGGGACATTTTGAAAGAACTTGTCTCGCCTGCTGTGTCTTCATCCAACCTGCTCTCCCAATGTGGTGTGAGAAGTGGAATACTTCACCATGTCTGACCAAGGCATAAAGGCTCAGAAGGTGAGATGTCCCAAAAACAAGGAAGAGGCAGCAGACACAAGAAAAAGTTAGCAGAGAGCAAAAAAGGATAAAATGGAGGTCGCTGTGAAGCTAAGCTACCCACAAGAGACAATGATAGATAAACAGATACTGAAGGTAGCAGTAGCAGCAGTGCTAGAACTGACCAAAACCTGTGATCGAATGGAGGCACAATTTATGGTGATGAACGAGGACATCAGTGGGGTGTTGGTGAGGATTATGCATCTGGAGTAGACAGTTCATAGAATATTAGAGGAGGTTCAGAGAGGAGAGCCAGAGGTTGTGCCAGCTGAAGTGTTGAGAGTTCCTGAAAGTGCTACTAAGCAGGACTGCAGTGTTGCCCATGAGATAAAGGCCACTGAAGAGGAGACTTTTCAGAAAAGCATCAAGGTTGAATCAGAGACAAGAGCTGTCCTGGAAGAAACCATAGTGGTAGATTATTATGGTTACCAGGGTGGGACAGATGAAGATGAGAGCACGGCAGTTTTATGTGATTATGAGGAAAGGTTGATACATACTTCTGTAGGTACAGTTAACCATCTCATTGATGTTGAACAAGAGGGCCTTGCAAAGGCTGAGGAGACTCTTAAGACTGTTTTGGCTGTGGGGTCAAGTAACTGTTCAGCTATGATGTATGACTGAAAATTCCAGTATGTTAAACTTTCATGAAGACAGAGAGTGTGTGAGATCTCTGGTAAGGATGAACTGGGTTATGCTAAGCCATATTACCTAAAAAAGGGCAATGAGCTGCTTTGGAGGTGTTTTAACCCCTCCAACTAGCTGCATGGAGGAGCAGATGGTGGTACCTAAACCACTACAGTAGCAAGTGTTGGCAGCTGCTCATATTGGCCCTAATGGAGAGCACCTGAGGTGGTGTAAAACTGTGGCCTGCCTAATAACTCGCAGCTACTGGTCTGGAATTTTCAAGCAGGTGACAAAGTTCTGCAGGTCCTGTATGGTGTGTCAGCAGTCAAAAGAAAAGGGCCAGAAGTTTACTTCAGGTAACAGAAAAGAAGGAAATGGGTTAGCTAGTTATAATGTGGGCCATGCAAGGGTTAAGTACAGTCAGGATGTTAACATACAAACAGAAGTGTCATGACCTCTGGGCCCTTGTGAATTGGTGAGGCTTAGATGGGTTTATTGAGGTAGGGTAACCGATTAGTTATAACTCCATCAATTCAAATGTTTTGAGGTTTTACCATTGTTCCAGATTACAATATGCTGTAATCAAAATGAAAATAAGTTTAGTTTTCCTTGCTTCAGTCGAGGCCTAGGATGATTTCACTCTGTGTGTTGGTGACTAGCCTTTCTAGTTTATAGATAAAGGTGTGGGGCTGTTACCTGAGGTGAAAGCAGAGAGAGGTGGGAATGTTTCTCATGATATGGAGCTCTCGGTTTAAAAAAAAGTAAAAACTCTGTCCTTTTAGGTGGGAAGTGAAAGGTCACCCATTTGAGAGAAGTAATAAGGGTACTGAGGTTATACCTGGAGTGCTGAGCAGTGGGGGGTACCTGTTCTGCGACCTGTCTGGTGAGCCAGAGGATGGTAAGAATATGCTTAAAATGGTGAAGATGGCTGCCTTGTGCAGTAAACTCCTCCCTGGATTTGGTGGACAGCATGTTTAAAAAAAATATATAGATGGGGAATCTGGCCTAGAATAAAGGGAAGCTGAAGAATAAATGTTTTTTTATAGAAATAAATGTGTGCCTGTCTGTGGAGGAACCTGCTGTTGCTCTGCCTATATGAGACACAGCGAATAAAATACAGAGATGAAAGTTGAAGGGATTTGGGAAAATTAGGGAAACCTCAAGGAGCCTTTTGGCTGTGTGAGTAAAAGAGGGAGATGGGTCCCTTTTTCAGACATATGTAGTCTGGGTATTTGCCACTTGACCCCTTCATATGAGGCAAGGTCTTTGCAGAAGATTTGGGAACTGCAAGACCTCCATAGACTATTGGAAGTCTGTGGTAAGTAAGAGAATGTAAGGGCTTTATGTTTAGGGATGAGGAGACAGTTGGGTGCAGAACCTCCTTAAAAGTTAAGAAAAGGTCTCTAAATATGGAAATAGGAAAAGCAGCTAGTATACAGGTTGTGAAATGCAAAGATTGGCTACCTTTACTAGTTTGGTGCAAGCCTGGATTGGTCTGTGCACCACGAAGTGCATTTTCCTTTGTATAAAGGTGGGGCTGGTACTAAGAAATCACCATGAGGAAAGATGCATGTATAGATCCCAAAAGTAAGTTGGACATGAGATCCTGAGAAGACTGTTACAGGAGGTGATGCATTCCATCTACTCATTTGCACAGGGTTTTTTTAATGTAAGGCTCCTGAAAAGGGATGGATGGGAGCCCCTTTTCACAGTTAGCCTAGGAAGTAGTGAGCATGATACTGGGATAATAGATGCTAGTATCGGAAACCAGCTGCTGTTCAGAGCTGGTTCCCTCTTATGGTGGGAGGTATGTCGCAGGGTGAAGCCCCCCTATTGTATTTTTGATTAATGAAAATAGAGAATGAGTTTCTAAGGGGCTACAAGAAAGCCTTACAGCCACAATAAGGCTGCTTTAAGATGCCAAATAAAATAAAAGCCTGCTGAGACCTGAAACATTCAGTTCAGGAAAGGTCTTATATCATGTCAAATGAACGTTTTTTTCCTATCCTTTTGGCTGCAGCCTTTTTTCTATGCTAAAATTCTATCTTGTCTTTGCTGGACTGATCACCCAGCACTGAAACATAAATTTCTAATTCTACTCTTTCTGCCACCCCCCCCCCCACACACACACACACACACAACTGGCATTAAGTATACATGCGCTGCCCCTACTACAGTTAAGGTGAAAGAAATGTTGTGTACCTTGGTGCTGTTTTCCCCTGTTAAAAGTTTCCATTTGCAAAATATTATACTGTACCTGGGGAAGGAAGTACATAAAATGAATCTGTGTTTTTGGCCCTATAAAATATAAAACAAAATACTGAAGAACTACTATAAACCACCTTTAGTTTTATATGAAAGGTAATGAAGATATCAGGAATCCCAAAGTTCTTACTGTTGGATGAAATGTACCAAACACATGTTTTACATAGAGGATAATGTATGGTCCTCTATCGTTAACCGGTCAGTTAACAGTCGAGAGGTTGCCAGGGTGACCATGTAAACCTCGAGAGCGAAGCTCGAGAGGTTTACGTCGCCATGGCAACCTCGAGACGGTTAAAATTGACCGGTTGCCGATAGAGGGACCATACATTATTTTTTATAGTGTATGGTCCCACTATCAAAAAAAAAAGGGCTTACGCTTTTTAAAAGTCACCGCTGCCCTTCAGTCCTTCCCTCGCGTTTCCTTCAGTCTTGCTCGTGTCGAAAAAAAAGCGCCAAGACATACAAGAGACTACACTGCTGTTGTTAATTTCATCGATGTGACGTGAGATCGATAGGTTAACAACATATCTACGTCACATCGATAGGTTAACAACCTTAGGAAATGATGATTTCCTAAGGTTAACAGCGTTCTAACATACATTATAAACTGTTACAAACAATGCATTAGCAGTGCCTTTTGTTTTATATTGCTGGTCTTATCTGAATTTTCCTGATACTAGATGAAATGTTTCTTTAAGCCAAAATGGCACACATTGCTTTATGTTGAGGAAAATTTACGTGTTTGGGGAATGCCTTACTCCATGTGCTTTTAGTTTGCTGCCGTCCATTTTGTGGATTGCTATGGGCTCAGGCCGGCTGAAATCTGTGGGCTTTATAGAACTCTAGCATGAGGGAGTCTGGGAACAAGAAAGGTGGAACTTCTTGCTTGGAAGTTTATTTTATTATGTATTTTGTTTTTGTTAACCTTTCTTATTGCTTTATTTTCTGATTGTTTAAAAGCTGATTCGTGGGGCCTCCACCACTAACCACCCTTGAGCCACACAAACATGTGCACCATCGCTACTACTCAAATATGCAAACATTCCATTTCCCTTGTGATGGTACATACACCAGCAAGACATACAAGGAAAGTGTCCGGTGTGAAGCTGCTTATTAAAATGCATTTTACAGCACACCAATGCATTGGAGCAACAGCCTTCCTTAACGCCAGAGAAGAGGGTACAAGCTCTACTGTTTAATTAGCTCCAGTAAGACAATTTTCAGGTCTATTACTTCGTATTATTTCCTTTAATCTCTGGGGAAATCATCCAGCATTTTGATAATGACGGTCAAGGACTGTTTCTTTTTTTTGGGGGGGGGGGTTCGACTTACCCTAGTATCCTTAGTCGAAGCCATATGAAGTCTCAATATGGTCTAGAGAAGATTAAGACTCGAGTTGTCTGTTTATTTCTTTTATTCTCCTTTTTTTTCTCTTTTGAGCCATATGCATGACTTTTATAAAGGCATGAACTAGCCACGCCACGGCCTGACACAGTCCTGGAAACTGCTATATCAGAGCACCAGATTGCAAGGCCCTTATTAAGACAATTTTCAAATTTATTACTTCATATTATTTCCTTGGTCCTTTGGAGAAAATCATCCAGGGTTCTGATAATGATGGTGAAGGACTTTTCTTTTTTTTGTGGGGGGGGGGATTCGGTTTACCCTAGTATCCTTAGTCGAGGCCATATGAAGTCTCAATATGGTCTAGAGAAGATTAAGACTCTAGTTATCTGTTTATTTCTTTTATTTTCCTCTTTTTATTTCTCTTTTGAGTCATATGCATGACTTTACAAAGGCATGATCTAGCCACGCCACGGCCTGACACAGTCCTGGAAACTGCTATATCAGAGCACCAGATTGCAAGGACCTTAATAGTTTCTGTCTTCTTCTTTCCTTTTCTTCATTTTTTTTTTCAATATGACGAACATAGTCTGGTCTTTAAATATGAAGCCCTAATGTTAAATGGAAAAATGTAGACATTGCACTTTTCATTTTTGCTACAATAGAATCAGTCTCCTTTTCTGGGACCAGCGAGAATTGTTAAAGATCATTAAGCTAGATTTAAGCACAGGAAGTAAGATTTTGGACTGCACAGCAGTTGTTAAATGCTTTTGTTTAATGTTGTGCTGGTTAAAAAAGTTGTGGGGGAGCAGGGGGCACGGAGACGGATAGTGGAAAGTTGTCATGCATCAGCAATTGGGTCTGGGGCCTTACATAGAATTAAGTCCCTATTGGACATACTGGGATGAGACAACCAATCGCATAAGTAAGGTCCCTTGGGGAGGGTGTCAGTATTATGCAGATTAGAAAAGGGTGTGAGTTTTGAGAGAGGGAGGTTGGAAGTGTGGGTGGTGGGTGGGGGGCTTCGGTAGAAGGGGACGGATGCCACAGGATGGGGGTACATAGAAGAACCTACTTAGATGGCACACCAGTCAAATCTCAAATTTGCCACAATAGACATCATTATCCCTCAGAGATTATATCATGGCTGTCTTTAATTTTTGTACGTGGAATATTAAGGGCTCTCAATCTCCTGTTAAGAGATCAAAGTCTTGCTTCACCTGCATAAACTGCCATCTGATATTGCTTTTCTCAAGGAAACTCACCTCTCTTCCTCTCAGGCCCCCTGTTAAGACATTCCTGGGTGGGATAGGTCTATGGTGCTGGTTCAGACTCCCGCAAAAAGGGTGTGGCTATTGTCATAGCTAGAAGAATACCCTTCCATCTCCTCCAAGAAATAAGGGACCCCCAAGTACGTTATGTCATATTACATGTTCTGCTAGGACATCTAGAGACTGTCCTGGGATCTATATATGGACCCAATAAAGATGATCCCTCCTTCTTTACTACCTTGATGTCACACTTAGCCCCCTTGTCTTCTCTTCCCATTGTTCTTGGAAGAGACTGGAATATGGTCCTATGTAATGAACTAGATAGATCTGGCCGAGCCTGGCAAGTCATAACACCAGGGCAAGTGGCTATCCGGGACTTCATGCAGTCTCTGGGTCTCATAGACCCATGGAGGATGTTGAATCCAGATCACAGGGAGTAGTCCTTCCACTCACTCCCACACCACTCCTTTTCCAGGATTGACTATTTCTTGTTAGGGGTAAATTACCTTTCTGGAATTGGGCTCTGCTATTATTCATCAAGGTTATATCAGACCACTATTCTGCCCTTATCCAGCTTAATTTTCTTCCAACAATTATTAGAGACAAAGTTTGGCATTTTAACAATCAGCTATTTAAGTCTGATAATCTTTCACAGCAGTTGGCAACTCTTATTAACAACCATATGGAGCTGAACTCCCCCTCCATGCCCAAACTTGACATCCTTTGGGGTAGCTTGAAATGTGTACTCCGAAGTGAAATTATTCGTTTGGCTACCAAGCACAAGAAACAAATGTAAGCCTCCCTCTCAGATATTCTATCCTGCATATAAACAGCTGAGAAAAATATTTCCCTATCTTCCCCTCCAGTAGAGTGGGAACAATTAGAATCCCTTAGATCTCAGTATAACCTATTACTGGGGGGAAAGGCTGAGCACCTTATCTTACATTCCAAGATCCGTTACTTCGACCAAGGTGAAAGAGCGGGCAAGCTACTTGCCCTCCATCTTCTCTCCCAAGAGATGGATAGGATTGTCCCCTCAGTTTCCTCAGAATCGGGTCAGCTTCTCACCTCACCTAGAGAAATTGTAGAGGCATTTAAAAATTTCTATCAACAACTATACTCATCTCCATCCCTTCCATTTAGTACATCCCAGTTTGAATCTTTCCTGCAAAGTGTCACTCTCCCACAATTGACGGAACCTCAGGTAGTTAGCTTAAAAGACCCACTAACTCTTCTGGAAATTTCTCAGGCTATAGAGTCCCTATCTCTGGACAAATCCCCTGGGCTGGACGGTTTTACTACCAACTTTTATAAAGCTTTTAAGACCCAATTGGATCCCGTTCTCCTTAATACCTTTAACTATATTTTTTAAAAAGGCCTGTCTGATTTGTCCATGACCTCAGCTGCTATTGTAGTATTACCAAAACCAGGGAAAGACCCCATGATGGTATCAAACTACAGGCCTATATCACTTATTAATGTTGATCTAAAAATTTTGGCTAAGGTCCTAGCCTGTAGATTAAACCAGGCTTGGAAATCACTGATAAACCAAGAGCAGGTGGGGTTCATACAAGGTAGACTCTTAGCTGATCACCTCAGGAATTTGTCTTACCTTTTTTCGGTGTCCGGGGACTCCTCTACCCCAGTGGTCTTGGTATCCCTGGATGCCAGAGGCCTTTGATAGGGTCTTGTGGGATTACCTGTTTGCCCTGCTCCCTAAGTATCACATTGCCTCAGAATTTTCACAGTGGATAAAGATCCTATACTCCTTCCCATCAGCACAGGTACTACTGTAATGGAATCCTGTCAATATCATTCCCTCTTTTTCAGGGTATTAGACAGGGATGTCCCCTCTCACCATACCTTTTCAATTTATTCTTGGAACCTCTTATCCATAAACTCAACTCATCTCCCAATATTGCTGCTATTTCCATAGGTGATATGGAATACAAATTGTCAGAATATGGAAATTACATTTTGTTACATTTCTCCTCCCCATTTGTATCTCTTCCAACTGCCCTTCAGACCATCTCTCAGTTTGGGAATATCTCTAATTACAAACTAAACCTTAATAAAACCGAGATTATACCTCTGAACAGTGGGTTCTATGTGATAATGGTGAAAGCCTAAATGCGATCACCGCTAGTGTGCAGTCAGAGTGACGAAAACATTTTCGGCACTACTGACACCACGGTGCACAGGACAACGGTGCCAGGGACATAACTTTCAATGCTTTCTGCAGGGCTGCCCCCACACCCCTCCACAGCAGACTTCAACCCCACACCTTCCCTAATAAAGGATTCTCGACTCCAGGGGGTGCATGTCAGAGGTGAAAAGCATGTAAAATAGGCTCATGCACTTCATTGCACCAGCGCCCAGATTGAACTGCACTCACCCACCCCAACCACAGGCAACCCCCGTGCCACAACATAGCTCAACAACCCACCACAGCACCACCCCTACAGCTCCTCCACCCCTCCCCCACCCGCAGACATATAGTGACATCCTGTCACCCATTTCGCCCACCCCCGATCTGGTCTTCCTACCCTCCCATTACCATAAGGGATTTTGCCAAGAAGGAGTCGCCATTAAGGACAATGCCCTTCCCCATGCGCCCTCCTACCGAACAGTGCCATTCTTAAATCGGATCAAGGCCATTTTGGTCTCATAAGGAAGAAAGATAAAGTGAAGTACCAGGGAATTTACCTCAGTACCTTCCCCTGCAAAATGCAACAATATAATCTCAACTCCATAGTATCTCACCTCGAAATAGACCTAAACTGTTGGTCCATGCTACCTCTTTCTATGTGGGGCAGGCTGAGTATTATAAAAATAAATGTCCTTCCTGATTATTGTACCCCATGCAGATGCATAACTGGGACTTTCCTCAATCATGGTTTGCTCAAGTTCACAGGATTCTTACCTCCTTTTTCTGGCAGGGTAAACTGGCCAGACAAGCTTGGACCAAATTAGTGCATCAGAAACATAATGGGGGACTACAAGCACCTAACTTCTTCCTGTACCATTTGGCATTACATTTAACATGACTTTCTCACTGGCTGAAGTCTTCTGAGATAAGCCCCTCTAACACATACACCCCCCTTTGACTAGAGATAGAGCACTTCCTGTGCTGGGCTAATGGAGTGGATATATGTTCTCTCTCCTTCCTCACTAGGAAGAAGCTACCATGAAAATTGTAAGATACACCCTTGAGAGCCTCTCTCTCCAGACTCAAGTACAGTTTAATTCTTACTTGAAGATTTGCCCAGACCTAGACACTTCCCAGCCACTTTTTGGGAATACAAACCTCTTGATATCTGGGACGATACTCTCAAAAATAAAATTTTGGCTGGATATGGGAGTAGACATAGTCTGGGATTTGATAAGCCATCATAAGTTGATGTCCTTTCAGGAAGCAAGTGCACAGTATGGCTGGCCTGTCAACTCTATCTTTCAATATTTCCAAGTCTTTCATATGCTATTAAGTCACTTTGGTAGTGGATCCTGGCACAGTCATTTTAGTACTATTATCCTCCCATTACTTAATTCAGCACCAGACTCTCATCTAATCTCCTACTACTATCAATCTTTTCAATCACAGTTAGAGGGTGTGCTGCATTATTAGTGGTACCAGGCTCTCCCATCCTCTATCCCTTCCAGGAACTGGACAGCTATCTGGAAGCACCTTTACAAATTTATTAAATGGGACCGATATCATTTTATGTAATTTTGGATCATTCATAACATTTTCTATACTCCTGTTAAATTGCACAGAATGGGGGTTGGCTTTCCACAGATGTGTGCTCCAGATGTGGTAAAGAGCCTAGGACCCTTCTACATATCTTATGATCATGTGAAAAAGTCACCCCCTTCTGGAACTCGATACAATCCTGTGTAGACCCCTTACTAGGAAAATCTTATAAATTCTTTCCTGACATCTGTATTGTTGGTGACTACACAGACAAACTAATTGGTAATCAGAGATTGCACATTGCTTTGATCACAGCATGTGCAAAGAATGTTATCCTTTGGCATTGGTTAGATCAAAGTATTCTCAGTTACCTAGAATGGTACAACAAAATCATGTTTGCATTACAAGCAGAGCACCTTATTGCAAGTATGTCTAACAACCTGTCCAAATACAATACTATTTGGGAACCCCTTCACACGTTGCTAAAAGTTTAAGTGGCCATCAGTACTTCTTACTATGTGAATACAGTCCTGGTAATTCACATATAGGAGCGATCACCACTTTCACTTACTCTGTTTTCTGCACACCTCCTGGGGCAGGGGGGGGTGGAGGGATGGGGAAGGGCAAGGAGGAGGAGGAGGAGGGGAGTGTTATTGTTTATTGTGTAAGGTTTAAATGTTAACAAAAAATAAACTGTACACACTCCTTGTTTTTGTTCTGGTACCTCTGATACTTTGTTTGGAATGTAACTTGACTGCCTTATGTATACGATATCAAGAGGTATTTGAGATCAGTAAAGTATACTTAATTTGAAAAAAAAAGCTGATACATGTTAAAGTGTTGTTTTTCATATTTTGCTTACTTTTCTGTATGAAATAGCCATATTTATATATATTTTTTTTTGCTTTATCTATTTATCTCCCTTGTGACCCTCACCTTCCTCTCCTTCAGGCCAATTGTCACAAGGACTCACACTTCTCCCCTCTCCGCTGCCGATGTCGACCATACATCACAGCCACCTCAGGGTAACCCAACATAACCCTTCATCGGGTGGGTCCTCCTCTTCTTCCAAGGAGAAATGGCCTAATGGCCTAGGCATTGGCCCTGGCTGCTGCTCTGGCTATGTCAGCTGTCATGGAGCTCGGGGAGGCACTGGTCCACATGGCTGTCATCTGGTAGGAGGAGACACCATTTTCTAATTTCTCCTCCGATTCCCCTACTCGCATCACAACTGAGCTTCTCCTGGTCTCCACCAGGGGTCACTGCAGAGCACCGCCATTCCCCAACCCACTCCAGGAGAGGAGAGCAGCCCTCAGGATGCTCAATCCTATTCCTTCCCCTGCCGACCCTCTGGCACCTGAGTCCGTTCCTGAACCTGGGTCGCCAGCATGGTGCGAGGTAAGACACAAGCACCTCAGCCCTCTGCACCACCAGGCTGGCTAGAAATAGCTATATTTAAAATTGTTGTAAACATTAAACTAACATTTAAGCCATGATTGACAGGTCACATGATCTTCAACCCTATAAAAGGAGCTGGCTGAGCACAGTCTGGTAGATGAGATATGGAGATGATATAAGTTGAGACCTGAGCTGTGAAGGAAGCAGTCCTCTGCAGGAGTGAAAACTGACTGACTCAAGAGGGGAGTAGTTAGTGCTGGGAGCAGTCTCAGAAAGACTGACCAGTGGTGGTGCTAGCTGAGGCTGGGATGTTTGGGACCAGAGCTGAGTTGAGTAGCTGGAGGGGTAATTGGTCTACCTAAAGTATGGGCTGCAGAACTGCAGGTGCAGGAAGGACCACCCACAGGTACTGGTTTTGTCCCTGTGAGCTTACTGGCTGAGTGGGAACCGCCAGCCCTTTAAGCCAAGTTTTTACAGTTGCCCAAGATCATCCTGACTGGTCAAGTAGTACAAGGCACACAGAAGTTCCAGATTTGCACTGTTTGAACTGTTTATTTTATTGCGAAGTGTGTTGAAGTCCTTCTATAATAAAGTGCACTGCCCTATGGGACATTTTGAAAAAACTTGTCTCGCCTTCTGTGTCTTCATCCAACTCACCCTCCCACAGAGATCAGTGAAGGATGTGTTGAATATATCTATTTCTGCTGGACATTATGTTATTGTTCCATTGTGGCTCAGCATAGTGGGTTGCATTTTATTGTCTTTTTCAGTTTTTTCCTTGAGAGTAGCCCAGAACATTTTCCCATTTCCCCTTAGATTCCTAAGTTGTTCCCTAAAGTAGTTTACTTTAGCTACTCTTATCTCTCTGGTACATCCATTTTTGGCTGTCTTAATGTTCAGGAGATCAGTTGGCTTTCCCATTGCTTTGGCTCTATACCACAGGTGATCCCTGGTGCACATAGGTTCAAGAAGTTGCTGTATTATCTAGCCATTATTCTGCCATTTCGTTTTTCATTTCCAGATCGGGGCAAAGATATCACAGGCTCTGGTGAAGGTAACTATGGAATGGTCCAGTGCTTGGTCCAGATCTTGGAGAGTATCTAGGGGAGACCATTCCAGTTGTGAGAGGTAGAGATTAAGTTGAGGTAGCTGGCTTTTGTGGAGCAATCTGCTTCTGATGATAGCGGGGCAACGCTTCATGGTTCTGTTGGACCATTTACATAGTACAGAGGAATGGTCACTGATTGTGTCTGATAGTACCGTGACTTCAAAGATTCTTTCTGGGTATCTTGTGAGTACACAGTCAATTAATGTACTGGTCCCAGTATGGTAGTTTATTCTGGTGGCTTCCTTGACCATCTATGTTGGATAAAGGTTATTAGAACCTTTTGTTTGACAGTGTCTTGTGCCAATCAATTGATATTGAACTCTCATAGCACAATATGTTCCCATTGCTTATTTATCCTGCTGATGTGATCATAAAATGTTGTTAGCCCTTAGTCCTGTCTACCAGGAGGTAGGCAGACTGTAGTCACTACTAGTGGTGTGTTTTGTTCCCCTAGCAAGAGTTTTATGGAGAGTAGTCATATGACATTGGGAGTGTCTTCTGTGTTTAGCATGTATCACTGTATGTGGTCCTTCAAATACACTAGGCAGCCTTCACCTCTTTTAGATACCCTATTCTGGTGGAAGATGGAATACTCATCCATAGTAAGGGCAGAATCCAGTATTTTGGGGGTGAGCCATGTTCCAGTTAGGGCTAAGAGATCCAGCTTGTGTTGTGCAATTCAGGCCTGAGGCTGGGTTTGTTTTGACTTCTGATATTGATGGAGGTTATTTTAAAGTGTCCTGGGTAGTTTGCATGGGATCGTGCTGGCCATTAGGGCCCGGGTTTGGGTGTATGTTCCAAGACAGTAGCAGTAGCATTAGGGCTGTTCTTATTCCAGGGAAAGAGCAGTGAGTGAACATTTTTTCTCTAACCCACTCGATCACTGATTTGAGTTGAACTAGTGTTTGTTTGGTTTAGGCTGGATCCAGCTGCTGTGCTGGTGGCACCCACCATTTTCACTTGGGGTACCTTATTGGTGCTGGAGGCTGTAGTAGTGGGAGTCATTTCCTGACTGAGTGGGGAGTTATGAAGGGGGGCAAACGAGTGCATATTTCCTACCTGGGAGGTTATCTGACTTGAGAGAGTATTGGACTCTGGATAACCGTGCCTGGTCAGTTGACAGAATGTGTGCACATAGATCCGAGCCATGCAGCACTCCAAGGAGCAGAGCAGCCATTAGAACTGTTACAAATAGCTTCATTTTTTTCCCAAAGTGTTTGGGAGGTGGGAGGGGGGGAATTACACCACAGTGGGTAGGTGGTAAGATTTTTTTGGAATTTAAAACCTCAGTTTGCTTATTTGCCTTTGGCAAATTGCACATGTTTTTGTGGCATAACTACACAAACTGCACAATTCATCTGCAAATTGGCAATTTGCGTAGTTTCTCTGGGCAAATTTGGGTAATTCATTGGGTGAATAAGTACATGAATTGCAGTCATCATTGAAGTGAATTTGCTGAACTTTGAACACCTCTAATAGTTAAGTATTCAGATCTATGAACAGACGAGTCCATTTAACATTGTACTCTCTTATGTACTTGACTTAACATTTACAAGAATGTCATGAACATAAAAAAGTGCTGCTTTAACTTAAATGATAAAAACAAAGAAAGGAAAAAGTAAATACATTTAAGAAGTAATAACTAATCCGTCCATATTACAGAATACCTCATAACTTAATGATCGACTATAAATGCTATTGTCTTGCTTATATGTATCCTTGCAGAGGGATCATGGTGATACTGCAAGCAGCAGAAGCATTTACCGGCTTGTTGCATGTGGCCTAACTAGTCAAACTGTGAATAAAAAAGAGTAAATTGACTAGCTGAAAGGAAATACTAAACTTTAAATTTAGCCATCATCGTTTACTCCAGAACATGCCATCTGCTCTGTCTAACTGGAAATGAAGTTAATCCAAAATCTTCCCAGTAATTCAATGTATACGTGTTGCTGGCAGGCATGCTGTTTCATGGAATCAGCCTGCTTTTTTATATGCACAGTGGATGCAAAATGCATCTAAATGACAATCTGTCTTCATATAATGAACTAAAACTTTAATTGTGTAATCGTTTTTGTTAACATTATTTTTATGTGTGTGGCTGTTCTTTCTGAGGTGTATTATCACTGCTGTCACTCTCATTGTCATTAGTGTACCTTAGTCATGGGTAGTGTTATGTGAAATTGACAAATTTTGCTCCGCTCAATATTTTGCAGAATACACGCATTTCACTAAATTTTTCACAGGGCAAAATGCGAAATTTTATCCACGGAGCAAGTGAAATGTCATGCTTGAACAGACAAAATTCCCCATTCATGGGCAAAATTTCGATACCCATGGGTGAAATTCTTCAATTGCGATACCATTCCCTGGTGTCTAGTGTGGTTCCCCCCTCCACCCCCCTGGCCGCTCATGGCTAACATTTAAAAATATATATATATTCTGTCCCTGAGTCCCTGGTGTCTTGTGGTTGCCTCCCTGCCCCTGGCTGATCTCTGACTGAAATTAAATTAAGCCCCCCCCCAAGTTACCCTCATGTCACTCCCGAGTCCTCCAGATCTGACTCTCCTCTAGTCAAAAAAATGAATAAATAAAATATCCAACTCCCTGGTGTCTAGTGGTCCTCCCCCTTAGGCTCACTGGCCAAAATTTAGGGTCTCCCTGGTGTCTAATGGTTGCCCCCCCAGCCCTGTCTGATCTCCAGCTGAAAGCAGCCCCTCCCCTGAGTTACCCTCTTGTCCCTCCCGAGTCCTGCTGACTCTCCTTTAGTAAATAAAAATGAAATGTCCAATTCCCTGGTGTCTAGTGGACCCCCCACCCTGACAGCAGATAACACCCATCCTGCTCCCCCCAGTACCCCAGTTAGACCAGCGGCACAGCCCTCCACTCATCTCCATGACCAGCAGCCCAAATGAATGCTTCAATGAATAAGCGCATGCTTGTACAAGCACACACTCATTCATTGAAGCTTTCAGTTAGGCTGATGGCCATGAGAAGAGTGGAGGGCTGTGCCAGTTGGTGGCCCATTCGGGGTACTGGAGGGGGAGTGGGGTGGGAACTATCTGCTGACAGGGTAGGAGGTATGGGGTCCACTAGACACCAGGGACTTGGACATTTCATTTGTTTATTTATTTTTACTAAAGGAGAGTTGGGAGGACTCGCAAGGGACATGAGAGTAACTCGGGGGAGGGCTTTATTTAATTTTGGCCAGAGATCAGCCAGGGGCAGGGGGGCAACCACTAGACACCAGTGAGGCCTTACAGTTTGGCTAGTGAGTCTCAGGGGTGGACCACTAGACACCAGGGAGTGGGGCTGTCAGGAAGAGATGCCCATTTGAGGGAAAAACTTTGCCATTTCACTGCAATTTCGTGAAACATTTCATGCAGCGAAATTGCTGAGCTTGCAGTAATTTCGCCAGTGAAATTTTATTTCGCAGCATCTCTAGTCGTGGGCTGTATGTGAATGCCTGCCAGTTTAGCTTTTTCATTAATAAAATGCAACAGAAAGATGAAATGATGTTTTAATATTAGTCTGAATGTTATTCTTTGTTGTTTTAGGTGGATGCATAGTATGATGACCCACCCACCCATACCATATGGAGCCATCTGCATTATTCATCACAGCCTAATGTGTCTCTGGAATGACACTATTTGACATTATTATGTCTGTACAATAATCTATTTATGTAAAATCATTATTTCATTCTAATTCTTTTTTTTTTAATTGTGCCTCATATTCTTATGCATTGCGTCATAGTATAATGGTGCTTGCACTATAGCCCAGAGGTTACAGTAATGAGTTGTGTATGAGCTTGGTATATCCAACAGATCTGGTTTGATTCCTACAACCTGCACTTGCATACTGTGTGACTCTGAGCAAGTCATTAAACCTTCCCAGTGCTCCCGGGTCACCCCTGACAACAGGCACTTGTGCCTAATGGGCCTTGCTCAGTTATCAAAGAAAAACAAAACAACACAGTGATAACTGGAGCACACTTTCATTGTTTGTAGCATGTGACAGGAACTTGGTGTGTGTCACAATAGCCAAAAAGTCATCTTCCTTAGTGTGAAGCTGCAATAATATTAGTCTATATTGTTATTATTATTTTATTACATTCCAAAGTGTAGTATGGAATTTCACTACTGTGCATTTTTATTTTCATACTAATGTTCTTCCAATATGTTATCAGGAAGTGACATCTGTGCACAGCAGCCTGTTGTCAGATGCTGCTCAGTCTGTTTTAGCAGGAAACTGCTACTAAAATCTGTGTTGTGGCTCAATGACATCATAGAGATAAAGGTAATCCACTGAGTTGAGTAATCTATTACTGTTTTCTGCAACTGCAGTAATAATGTTAGTGTACTGCTGTGTTTTACTAGAACATTTTTATTTTTTTCAAATTATTTTGCATGGTAAATTGCAGCAATTGGATAGTGCTTAATTTCCATTATTTATCTGAATATTACCATAGCAGTACATCACTGTACTGTGTTTTCTACAGTTTCTTTTGAATTCTTTTCACTTGTTACGTACAGTAGAATTCCCTGTAGTGGCAAACATATTTAAACCCAGTCTTCATTTTTATGTTCGCCATGCATGTGTGCACATAGTGAACATTTTGTAATGATAGTTGGGTTTATAGAGGTGTGGCACTATCCTCAAATGCAGAGCAGTCTTAAAGGGGTACTACCACTCAATAGGCAGGATAAGCATGATATAGATTCGGACTGCTGAGCTCAGACATTCTCTAGTTGAAAAGGAAAAGCCAGCCCAATCATGGTCAGCTCTTTCCTTTGATGTATGCAAGCCAGCAGACACAGCTGATCTTTTATGAGGCCTGTGAATTTCAAATATCCAAGAACAGTCCTGAGTGGTTTACTGACTCCGTGCAGGAAGACAGAGAGAGAAACACACACACACACACACACACACTACTTTAAAGGACACCTAAACCCTATTTTTACACATGTATACAAGCAGTACTAACCGTGTTCAAATGTGAATAACTGTAAAATGAAAAATGATAGCATGGTACCGTGAGCAAGAAAGTTGTTCAGCACAAAATACCTACAAAATATGTGGTGTTTCATTTATAGCTACCTTTTATTTTTTTTTTAATAATTAGCAAAAAAAAAAACAGCAGAAAATTCAAATTGTTTTCACTTTTTCGACAAACAAAAACAAATAACTTTAAAACAAAAGACTGATAGCATGGTACTGTGAGAACAAAATTTGTTCAGCACAAACATATCTACAAAGTGAGTGGTGTTTCATTTATAGAAACCTTTTAGTCTTTTTTTATAATTAGCAAAAAAAACAGCAGAATTTGTTTTTCACTTTTTTTCAACAAACAAATGCAAATAACTTTAAAACAAAAAATGATAGCATTTTACTTCGAGCACAAATGTTGTTCAGCACAAAAATATCTACAAAGTGAGTGGTTTTATTTTTAGATACCATTTAGGTTTTTTATAATCAGCCAAAAATGACTGGAAATGTAATTTTTTTTTTTTACTTTTTTGGATACATGGCATAAATGTAATATGCTTTCACCCTACTAGAAATATTGTTGATATGTTTTGTTCTCATGCTGATTGACCTGATGACATCACTCAAGGCTTCGCCACTCATGATGTCATTGGGTCAGTTGGCCCACACTTCCCAGGTGGTGGTTGACACTCAGCTTCACCTCATTTTATTTTATTTATTTATTGATTGCAAGCTAAGATTCATACCTTTGAGCAACAGCTCTTTACATAGGTTCTGTGTCAAGGACAAGTACAGTGCAAATAGAGCATTACAAGTACAGTGCATACAGACAAATCATTGTTACAGGTAAATTAAACAAGCAGTTTCCAAAGAATAAAAATAAAGGGATAACAAATGGTACATAGCAGTCATCTGATAGGTAAAGGAACACCCTTGTCTGGTAGCACTGAGTGACAGTCAGAGGTGTACCAAAGGAGGCAGAGGGTGAAAAGAACCAGTCTGGCTGATCTTACAAAGGTAGTAGAAGGGGGTTGCAGGTGATGAGGGAGGAGGGGGGTGAGGGGGAGAAATAGGGGGTAGGAGGTAGAGGGCAGGAGGTCGTAAGTGCTAGAAGTGGCCTATAGGGTCAGATGATAGAAGATGGTGCAGGCTAAGTGCAGGATGACTGTAAGCCACAGAGGGCTTAGCAGTAGCAATCACAGGTAGCACTTGTAAGAAGTTGATATTGTAGTTTGCACTTGAAAGGACCTATTGTGGTGGTAGAACTTAGTTTGGGCTGGAGTGAATTCATCCAAAGTGAAGCTTGATGAGCAAAGGCACATTGTGCTAAGGCCATGCAGTACCTAGGGACATTGAAAATGTGATTGTTGGAGCGTCTGGTGTTTTGAGTGGGCTGATGAGGGCTGAGAAGCTTCCAAACCCCCATGGGCAGCATGTCAAGACAGATTTTCTTAGCTATCAAGCAGGTTTGGTAGCAGATTCTGTCCTTTAGTTGAAGGCAGTTTGCTTGGGTGTAAAGATCACAGGTGTGTGCTAGATGTATAGAACCTGTGAAAAGTCAATATGCCTTGTTCAAGACCATCAAAATGCATCGAAGGGGTGTGTCTGTGGCTGACCAATAGACAACCAGACCATAGTCAATGAGGGCAAATATTGAGCTGAGTACTGCCATGCTCAGGGCATCAGGTGTAAGGCAGTGTTTATGCTGATAGAGCATACCTATTTTCGCATTAATCACTTTGGCAGTATTGGCAATGTGTGTGGTGTATGACAGGTTGGAGTCAATAGTAATGCCCAGATATTTGAAATGTTGTACAAGATTGAGGGAGGAGCCCTTGTTGTTCTTAATGGATAACGGTAAAGCTTTATCTCTACTTTGTGAATTGGTGAGCAACACGTCCTTGGCTTTTTTATAGTTCATAATGAGATTTTGTTGCTCAAACCATTTCTCAGCTGAAGTAAAACCATATTGTAGGGCATCCTTCAGATGTTCAGGCTGAGGGTTGCTGGTAAAAATGACTACATAGATTGCATACAGGGGTATGTGACCATGGTAGGAGTCAGAGACTTTGTTAATGAATGCACTGAAAAGGAGCAGGCCAAGGAAAGACCCTTGTGGAACACCTGAGTGGACAGGTCTGGGTTCAGAGAGAATGTCACCAATCTTGACTTGCTGTGACCTGTTGCTTAGACAGCTGCTGGACCATCTTGTTGCCTCAGTGGAGAGCCTGATGACAGAGAGCTGATCAAGAAGAAGGGTGTGATGCACAGTGTCGAAGGCCTTGGATAAGTCTATAAATGTAGCCCCTACCAGGTTTCCTTGATCGAGAGCATGGCGAATAAAGCCAGTGAATTCCAGTAAGGTGCGACAGTACTGTGTGCTTTCCAACATCCATGTTGCTGGTTACTTAGGAGATTGTAGTGGTCCAGGTACTCAACCAGTTGGTTCGCCACTATTCTTTCAAGTGCCTTGGAGAGTGGAGGGAGGATGGAGATTGCTCAATAGTTACTGCGCAGAGTCTGGTCACCACTCTTGTGCACAGGAGTTACTGTTGCAGACTTCCACTTTTGGGGAAATTGTGAGTGGCAGAGGGATAAGTTGATTTTCTTGGTCAAGTGTTCAAGGATTTCATCCAGGGTTAGGTGTATGAATTTTAGGTCTAGGTAGTCCCCACTATATCATGACTTCCCTAGCACTTTTTCAAGGTATTTTCTGGCTTCTCCTTTTGTAATTGACTTGAAATAGAATGGTGGATGCCCAGTGGTGTGTTTGAGCACTCTTGGGTGATCTGCTGGGGTGGTGGGGTCAAAGAAGTCAGACAAGAGAATGCTACTCAGGACTGTAAATGCATTGTTAAAGGCATTTGCTATGAGTTGAGGAACCAGTGCTGGGGTGCCTTCCATGTAAAGCATTGTAGGGGCATTTTTTGGGGTCTTCCCTGTGATATCTTTGAGGTTGGACCAGAATGACTTACTGTCATTCCATGATCTAGCTAAAGCGTCCTTGTAGTAGGAGCTTTTGGTGTTCCGTATTGCTCTGGTACATTCATTTCTTGCTTTCCTATAGCTCTGTATTTTGGTTTGGTTCCCATGGGCCCGTGACTTGCACCAGAGTTGGTCCCTCAACTTGAATAACTGGATTAAGTTGGGTTGATCCACGGGTTGTGGACTCCTTTGATCTTCCTTGTTCTTAAGGGTGCATGTTTGTTGCAGACTGTATTGAATCTGATAATGAAATGCTCCAGTGCAGTATCTACATCACTTGTGGTATACAAGTTCAACCAATCTTGGTGCTTAAGGTCAGATTTTACCAGTTTGAGGTACCCTCTGAGAAGCACCTCATGCCTCTCAACCCACCTGGGGCATGCAATAATATACATAACCCAAAAAGTACACCATAATGCATCTACTACCTCCAGGGCTTCCATACCAGCGGTGAACATCCAGCATTGGCAAATGCTTGTTTTACATCTGTTTTTAAGAAATGCAAAGATACCGGGCCCGATTCTAGAACGGTGGTGCAAGTTGCCGCTGAACGCAACTTGCACCACCCGCACCTGTGACATTGACCCTGTGCTCTATTCTAGTAGGGGCAGGGTCATTGAAGCTAAGTCCTGTGACTTGTGACATGTTTCCAGGTACGCCAAACTGCGGGTATACCTGGTGAGCATGTCGCAAGCCACAACAGCAGGACAGTGAGGTCAACCCTCCCCACCCATGCCCCCACCCCTTAGTTGCCAGCCACAAATGTGGCAGATAGGTAGCCCTGGTAGTCTAGCGGCCCCCCAAACTGTTTCATAAAACTGTACAGTCCTGTATCCCTGGTAATCTAGTGCCTCCCCCATCTGTATATTAATAAATATGAAGCCCCATTGCCCTGGTAGTCTAGTGCCCCCCTGAGCTGTACATAAATAAGAAAATGAATCCCTGTAGCCCTGGTAGTCTAGTGCCCCCCCAACTGTACATAAATAAAGCCACGAATACCCGTTTCTCTGGTAGGCTAGTGGCCCCCACCCCGAACTGTACATAAATAATGAAAGAATCCCCATTTCCCTGGTAGGCTAGTGGCCCCCCACCCCCCCAGCCAGTGGTGCTTGCTACATATACTCCACTGTTTACAGTTATGGAGCAGAAGCCAGCAAAGAAGAGAACAAAAGTGGGTGGTGCCTTTTGTAACCAAGTAGTTTCTAAGGTACATTTTTGATCTACGTTTAATCAGCTCTGTGCAGCTGTTGTCATGGTTAGCCCATTGATGTATATGATCATAGAGGCTTTCATCAAATGATGTGCCACCCATTTTGGTTCTCGAGCTCACAGTCTGTGAGGCCATACTGGAGTACACGTTGTAAGGTGGGCTGTGTCACGTCACAGTTTGGGGTGTGGATGATCAAACCTCCAATGCTGTTCTTAAGTGCCCATTTGGATGCTGGAGCAGATAGGGTTCAAAGCATTGGTGCTGACCAGCCATGCCCTGACATCCTGCACATGGTGGTTAAGAAGGAACATGTTGCATTGCCTTTCCTATGCTCACATTTGAAGTTGGGAGCACATAACACAAATTGTGCCACAGCACACTTTTCTACTTTGGAGGTGACATCCTGTCCTGATGTGCAAGAATACATATTAAAAGGGAGCAGGGACCAGGCTTCAGTGCCTTTCCTGGATACCCATTTGGGTGTTGGGAGCACACAGATTGAAAAGCTGTGCCAAAGTTCACATTGCCACAATGGAGGTGACAGCCTGTCCCAATCAGCCAGAGTGCACATTGGAGATGCAAGGACCAGGCTGCAATATCTACTCTAGGAATACATTCAGGGTGTGTAGTGCACAGTCTGCAAAGCCATGCCACAGTGCACATTGCTGCTTTAGAGGTGACAGCCTGGCCTGATGAGCTGGAGTGCACTTGTGGCACAACCAGATTACAAAGTCATGCCATAGCACACATTGCTGCTTTGGAAGTGACAGCCTGTCATGATATGCTGGAGTGCACTGGTGGGGTGGAAGGCTGCAATGCCTTTTCTGGGTGCACATTTGAGGTGTAGAGCACACAGACTGCAAAGCCATGCCACAGCATACATTTATACTGTACTGTGGGTTTATACTGTGGGTTTAGGACAATAAAAGGCATGGGCCCATAAAAACTGTCCCCACTATTCAGTGGATGCAACTACTAGAGTTACATTCCTGTTGAAACTTATGGAGCCTCAGTTTGTAGGTAAGAAAATTAGGTGCATATACAATTTCCCCTGGCCGTTGGTTCCATGTTCTAATTGATCTAGGTATAAATATGTACTTCCTTAGATCAGTTTCTGGAGTGTATTCTAAGAGTTGTTGCCTATGACCCCTCAAGTTATGATGACAATACTTGTGCCTTAGTCTGAGCTCAATCATTAACTCCCTACCCTGCAGTAATTTGTATAAGCACAGCTGGGGATTAATTTGGAGTATCTGCACAGTACTACCTCCAAAAGCTTGGTATCTTTCTGAAACTAAGGGCTCCAAGACTGTGAGCAGTAGTCAAAGTGCAGTCTTACATAGGATGTATATAGTGCCTTAAGTACAGATTCTGATATGTTAAAAAAAATTACTTTCTGACACAGTTAGTTAGGTGATTTGCTCTATTAACCACATTTTTACAGTTGCTATTGTTCTTTAAAGATAAATGACAACCATTTCACAAACTATTAAAAAAAGCCTGAATTCAAGTCCTTGTATTATGAGTAGTGTTCCCTGAAAATGTCATACTATTTGGTTTTGTGGTTTTCTTTCAATCAGCATTTGTTAACTTGTTCTGCACTAACTGGAAATGGGCTGTTTCTGTCCTTCTGACCGAGCCTTGGAGGGTGATGACATCATATTGGAGTAAGTTACTGCTTCAGCAGTGCAAGTTCCTGCTTGACTGAAGAGCTGTAAACTTCCTAATTAGAGCACTCTGTAGAGTTAATTGAATTCTGTCCAGGGTTTTTACTAACTCAGTCTCTTGTATGTATTCAGATGAGTTAGCTAAAATATATCATTGTGTTCTAAAAAGCTTATCATTTGAGTTTCAGTGCTGAACTGAAGTGGTATGCATTTGAGAAATCAGCTCACAGCTGTTAATTATTTCTCATCAAAACAGTTTTTTTCTAGCTTTATAACATTTGGTTGTTTATTTAGTGGATATAAAATAAATCTAAAGTTTGTTAATTTATACAAGTAGTTTCTTATTGATGTAGCATCAATAAATAGGTCCATGTGAGAACAATTCTTTTCCTCTCAGATTGACAAACAGGTGTCTGCCACACTCTGCTATTTCAGGCACATGTACTATATGGACTCACAAATTTCAGTTCTTTGATGATTCCTGTGTGAAAATAAATAATGTATAACTAGAAACAGTACAGAGCATCCTGAAGCCCACTGTCTCCTGTGCCATAGTTGAGGCAGCTGCACTCTGCTGCCCCATCCCCTGCCCCACCCCACAAGCCCCCTGTATCTTGCCCACATTTGAGGCTGCTGCATCCTGCTGCCCATTGTCTTCTCCCACACAGTTAGGGTCGCTGCACGGTGTTGCCTCCATCATCTGACTGAACTGTCAGGGCTGCTGCAACATGCGCACCCCATCCCACAGTCAGGGATGCTGTACCCTGATGGCCCCGTGTCCTGATCCACAGTTGAGTCTTCTACACCATCCTGTCCACAGTCCCGTGCCACCACAGCCAGGGCTGCTGAACCCTGCTCCTGCCTACTCAGGCAGGACTGCTGTGGCTTGCTGTGCCTTAGAGCTCCTTGGTTCCCCAGTTAGGACTTCTGCACCATGCTTCCACTTGCCATAAGAGTTATGGCATTTGCTGTACCCTGTCCTCTGCCCCCAAAATTGTGTCAGTTCCACCCAGGTGTGGCTGCTGCACCCTGACCCACAGTTTTGGCTGCTGTACCCTAATGTCTCCCTTGTCTCCTTGCCAAACAGTCAGGACTTATGCATCTTACTGTCTTCTGTCCTTCACGACCATAACATGAGATAAAATATTTTTCTGTTTTTTTCTTTTAGGCAGTGCAGAAACCAATCTGACTTTGGTGGCAGGGGGCAGTATCATGCAGCAAAGCTAACTGTGGAATCATGGTGCAGTGGAGGCATGAGGCTGTAGGGTGCAGCATGGCACAGGAGTCCTGACTGTGTAGACAGGAACAGGGTGCAGCAGCTCTGGCTATGGTGGCAGGGGACAGACTACAGCATTATGCAGAAGCCTTGATTGTGTGGCAGAACATGGGGGGCATCAGGATACAGCAGCCCAGAGTGTGGGACAGGATGCACATTGTGCAGCAGCCCTGCCCATTTGGGAAAATGGAAGTAGGTAGCAGAGTGCAATAAAAGCCCCACCTCTGGTGGCATGGGAAGCATGGTGCAGCAACCCTAAATGTGGAGGCAGGAGACATTGGACTGTAGGGCATAGCAGAGTACTGCAGCCCCAATTGTGGTGACAGAAACAGTGGGCAACATGGTGCAGAAGCTCTGATTGGGGGATGGGGGACAAGGTGCAGCAGGGTGCAGCAACCACAACTGTTCAGGCAGGGGCAGTAGGGTGCAGCGACCCTGATTGTTCAGGCAGGAGATGGGACAACAGAGTGCTGCAGCCCTGACTCTATAGGAGAAGAGAGTTGGCAGCAGGGTGCTGAAGCCTTGAATGTGGGGTAGGTGATGGGGGCAGCAGAGTGCAACTGTGTTAACTGTATGCAGGAGATGAGGGCATCAGGATGCCATATAGTGTTTCAAGTTATACCTATATATGATGTATTTTCTCACAGAAACTGTCTAAGTAATTAAATTTGTGAGTTAATATAGTACATGTGCCTGATATAGTAGAATGTGGCAGGCACCTATTTTTCAGTATGAGAGGAAATCATTTGTTCTTACATGAACCGATTTATTGAGGCTACATCAAAGACAAACTACTTGCATTAATTAAACAAAGTTAGATTTATTTTATATCTATTAAATAAACAACCCAGTGTTACATAGCTAGAAGTAAACACAGAGTTTTGATGGGACAAAGCTCACAGCTGTGCTACAGACAAGGTGATTTCTCAAATGCATACCACTTCATTTCAGCACTGTCTGAAAAACAAAACGATTAGCTTTGTATAAGAACAGAATGATATATTTTTAGCTAATTCATCTGAACATAAACCAGAGACTGAGTTAGTAAAAGTCCTGGACAGCAACAATTAACTCTACAGACTGCTCTAATTAGGAAGTTAACAGCGTTTTAGCTCTTCAGTCAGGCAGAGGCTTTTACTGCTGAAGTAGTAGCTTACTCCAATATGATGTCATCACTCTCCAAAGCTCATTCAGAGGGACAGAAACAGACTGACTGTTTCCAGTTCATGCAGAACAAGTTAACAAATGCTGACTGAAAGAAAACCACAAAACCAAACAGCATGACATTTCCAGTAAACACTACTCATGACACAGGGACTTGAATTCAGGCTTTTTTTTAACAATGTGAAAAATGGTTGACATTGATCTTTAAGTTGTTACTGAGCACTATGTAAAAATCTTTTATATTATCTACTACCTGAAGTCTAGTTTTGTGTATGTGATAATCCTTCTTCAAATTGTTATTGCCAAAATGCATGATGACACACTTCTCTAAGTTGAATTGCATATGATTACTATCAGCTCATTCAACAATGTACTGCAGGTTGTTGGTCATACTGGACCTGCTAGAATCACAGTTTACCAGTCCATACAGTTTAGTGTCATCAGAAAACTTGTTCAGTCTATCACCACTTAGAAGTTGGAGGTCCTGAATGTAAATATTGAACAGAAGTTGACCCAACACTGAGCCCTGTGGGACCCCACTGGTCACGTCCCCATCCGCAGAAAATAGTCCATTAATTCTCACCATCTGTTTTACGTCAGTCAGCCAGTTGTTTGTCAACCTATTGATTGTCTTTTTTATCCCCATAGTAGTTAGTTTGGACTCCTCTCCCTGTTTCATTCTTTTTTGACTGTGGGAGGTGGTTTTGCCCCTTTGAAGGACAGGTTCCCCCTGCCCCCTTCCCCAGATGGGTCGATGTATGGAAGGATGACATCAGCCAGGACAGCTGGCTCCCTTCACACCCAAATATGTTTTTAATGCAATGTTATGAAACAATTTTTCAGTCAGTATTATCTAAGAAAAGTACTGGTGAATTGTAAGTCATATGCCACAGTGTATCTGAATGGTCATCATTATTGAGCTGTTCTTAATGAACATTTTCTTTCTACGGTTACTGATGATACTGCTGATTATTGAATTGCATGGAAAGAAAGAACATTTGTCTTTGAATGTTCACTTTTCAAACTTGGTCAAATTGTTAGTCACCAAATATCCCTGTGGTTTTCATTATCACAGGTACATTAGTCACACTATACCAGCAGTGTCAGTGCTGTGGCTACCACCATCAGGGGCGTTCACAGCCCTTATTAGGGGCCCATCCCGCAGGCAATATTCTGCTTTCTGCAAGTACTGGTTTCACAGGCTAATCCCCTCACAAAGTAATTTACTAACTAAACTATATCAGTTTACAGAGTATCTCGGTATCAACATACTATGACTATCAGAACAAATAAATGCAGTCATGCATAAATGTGGTTACTGGGAATTCAATAAAAAAATGATTTAAAACATCAAGGCAGATGGTGTGCCCATACACCTTGATGAGAATGGAAGATGCAATATCCCTGGGCACTCACCCAAGTTTGGGACCTATACCTTGATGGACCTGAAAAGGAGGTGAATCATTTCCATTAATCTATTTCAAGCATGAACAGTGACATTAGAAATTAACTATCCATCCTGATGCATTATGCATCAATGGATGTAAACTGCCTAACAATGCAAATTGTTCTCTGATTTTGCAGACATAGAGCTAGAGTTGAATATTGCCAATGTTTTTTTAACTTAACTATTCCTTGAAAGTAAACTTGTTTGCCCCTACAAACCAAAGAAATAAAAGGAGGCTATCATATGAAGTTGGAAGGTCTCAAGAGAGAACTTGCCAATATTAAAAACATTGAAATTGAGGCTGTTTCTCATAACAGACAGGCACCCTCTAATACAGAACTATATGATGTAAACAAATCCTGACGTTTACCACTACCATAATGTATGGTATTTTGTTTAAGGCAACACTTTTGTATGAATAAGACAGTCCTTGATCTGCATTGGTAAATTGTCATAATGGTGATTATTAATGGTGATACTGTTAGTGTTCAGTAATCTCTGATTTTCACTAACCATGCACTCCAGTCAGCATTACAACTGTCATTACTAACACGTCATGTGGTGAACAACATTTTTTGGTGTATAGTCCGAGGATCTTTGTACACTGGGGCCTGGATATTCAAAAATGTACCAAAGTCCGGCACAAGTCTGGCGCAGCACAAATCTGATGCGTCATGGTACAATGGATGCCATATTCAGAGGCTGCACAGGCCAAACAGCGCCAGTGCAACATGACTGAATATGGCAGAGTTGCACCATGGCGTAAACAGAAGTGTGCCATGGTGCAAACAGAGATGCACTGGTGCAACCATGGCAGCGCAAAGCAGCACAGCAACAGAGGGGGACAGGGTACAGAGACCAGACCCAGGGACATAGCCATGGAAGCACAGTGACAGCAGCCACAGGAGGCCCCCCACTGGCAGGGCACACACAGGCACCCAGGTACCAGACCCCAGAACACAATGGTGGCATGGACAATAGATGACAGGAGGAGCCAATGGCCAACAGAAGGCCACCAAGGGTGCACCCCCGCAGGCAGGCTGCCGGCCATGTCCCCCACCACATGACCATGGCAGGCCACACCCAGGACCATGCAATCAAGCACACCCGTGCCACACAGGCACACAGAGAGCCCACACACTGGACACTGAATGGGCCAGGATGCAGGCAGTGTGGCAGACCACACGGGCTGGATGCTCAGCTCCAAACAGAGGACCCCAACACAATGTGTGGACAGGACCAGAACAATGACCATGGCCATGTGCCACCACCATGCACACACCTTGGACTGCCACCCCATGGATGACCCAAAGCACAGCCACCAAACCACTGGATGGACACCACCACAGTGGGACACACCACAGTACACAGCAGGTAACCATGGAAGCACAACATGTACCCCCCCATGCACACACCACGGACAGACCACGGACAGACACTGGGCTACTGCAGCATGGCTCCACACGCCACCTGCAAAGCAGACATGGAAACATGCAGGTATCTGAGAAGCACTTTATAAAATGGTAAGTGTGAACAACAGATAATGGGGCAGGGAAAGGGTAGGTACAGCGAGGGAAGGGGACAGGGAACAGGGACTGTACAGCAGGAGGGGGGACTGTGGGGGAAGGTGCAACAGGATAAACATGTGCCTTGTATTGCAACATCAATGATGGCCCCATCCGGCTGCCCCAGCAAGCTGCCTCTCTAATCTGTCTGCTGCCACCATCCGCCGGATGGTGACCACCACCTCCAGAAAACTGGACATGACCAGGAGCATCTGTTGCATCATCCTTGACAGCATCCCTCGAGGCAGTCTCCGCGCCTGATGCCTGACACCTATAGCAAGGGACAGGACAGGTGATCAGTGCAGTGGCCAAGGAACCATGCCCACCCACAGTGTACAATGGTCAGCAGGACCACACACCCCGGAGGGCCCAGAATGAACACCCGCAGGGGGGTGGGCCAACACCAGCCAGCAACATGGCACACCTTGGCATTGCAGTGAGGTGGTTTCCACTGCACAACGGCCACATGACTACACAGTGGTAGTCACATGGCACACTGGACTGGCAGCACTGCAGCAACAATGGTGGCAGCCAGGCACATGCCCACCCCACCAACAGCCAGCACACGGATCCAGCAGACGTGCTACAGTTGCTTGCACAATGCAGAGTGTGACACACACAGCTGTCACAGCACATGGCACAGTCAGCCATGCCCACACCCACTCCCAACTGCCAACCCCCATGTACAGAGAGAATGACCATGGCAGTGCTTACCTGCTCCTGCGGTGCAGCTTGCTTAGGTCGGCCCCCATCAGAGTGCACCACCCGGTTGCGATGGGAATGGAAAGAAGGCAGGTGCACATCAGTACCCCACTACACCAACAGCCCCCCCACCATGCAGCCATCTGTGCACAGGCCGTGCCCCTGCCCACCATGTCCCGCACACCAGCACAACTGCATCACAATGCAAACAGCAGTTGGCCATGACAGTCAGTGATGTGAAAGCTGACAGTGCACCCCATTGCAGGTTGTGCCAGGCAGTGATGCCACCACCACTGTACAGTGCCAGGGCAGACATGCAAGAAGTGTACACCTACCTTGTTGTGGCACTGCCCCACACCTGACACATGCCTGGAGCCTCTGGAGCTGCTCAGGGTCCCTTCTTTGCAGGTCACCATACCGGTGCCTGCACTGATCTGCCATCTGGGGAACTCCTGTCCTCCTCTCCAGGTGGATGGCTACGGTGTGCTACACCCTGCCCCTGGCCTGCTGCAGGGGCACCTGGCTGAACAGCTGGTAACTGTAGAGCTGCACTCAGGCCTCAAGGTTGATCACCTCCAAATCATTCCAGTTACTGGAATGGTGTACTCCTACCCTGCACCATGGTTTTCATGCGGTGTGGCAGTGAAAATGGCAGGGACTGGTGCATGTGGCTGCCACAGGTCCAGGTGCAGTGCTCGACCATCATGCATTTATGGGCATGCGCACAGCCCAGTGGGGTCATGGGATCACGTAGGCATATCAGGGCTCAGAGGTCACTGACCAGTGCACACATTGTGCAAGTACATGAAATGGAGCAGGACAGCATACGCGATCATGCGTGATCATGTGCTTAGTCGCCTATGTACCACATGTGCAGTGGTGATGCATTGCACAGTCTGCACGTGGTGTGTGATTGGAACCATGACAGCATAGCGCACATGCTCACTGCAGGCATGTGCACTGCACATGCATGGGTATTGCTCCCAGCCTGCTCCAGTGCAACACCATTGCGCTCAGCGCATGTTTGTGATATTAAGATGCCACATGCAAATGAGCTCATCAGTCACTGAGCAGCACAGTGGGGTACATTATCATATCATTATCATTGTGCACACAATCATTTGCATGTGTTGCGCCTCATAAGCAGCACAGAACCGCACAGGCCATGGACCGGTATTGCAACCTTGACAGGTAAGTGGGGGATGCCGCAGCAGCAGCCTGGTAGCAGACAGCACTGCAAGGTTTAACAGACCAGGGAGATGCTGCTGCTGACCTCACTGTACTGTCCATGTTCACAGGAGGCAACATGTCGGGACAGGAGGAGGGCAAGGAGCGTGGGCCTGCAAGGAAGGGCAGGCCCAACTTCACTAAGGGAGAGTCGGATGCCCTATTCGAGGTCTACCTCGACAGGGATGCCCTGTTAAGTGGTGCCACAGGTACACCACAGGACAGGGCCAGTGGATGGGAGGAGGTTGTGACCTATGTCAACCAGCATGGCAGCCACCAGTGGCCAGCACAGGAGTGCTGCAAGAAGGTCAGGACTGACAGGTGGCACATTAAGGAGAAGGTGGCAGCCATCAGAGCATCCCACAGTGCCACCGGGGGAGGGCCAGTGGATGCACCCACACTGACACCAACAGAGGTGTTGGTGGCAGCCACCATCTGCTGCACCTCAGTGGAGGGTGTGCCTGGAGGGAGCTTCCAGACGGGTGGCAGACCATCACTGCAGAGTATGTATGTCAGCCATACACAGGTGGTGGCCCAGAGGGTGCGTACATGGGTGTGCTGTTGTGCATGCTGCTGTTCTGCATGTCATGTGCACTTGTGTGCATGCATGCACATGCCACACCACTGGACACATGCATCAGCAGTGTACGAGGGGGCACATGTTGGCAACGCATCACTGACACTCCATTCTTCTCTTGCAGCACCAGCATGCATCCATGCAGAGGATGGGGTGCTGCAGTGGCCGCAGCACCTTTGGACACTGGCACAGCCCCAGACGATGCACCATCAACATCCACCAGCATCGGGGGCCTGACAGGCTGCGGATGAGCACCATGGTGCCTGTGGGTGTCCTTGGCATAGGGTCAGATGAGGACCTGGATATGTTCCTGCAAGATGCCAGACTTGGTGTCTTGTGCACAGAGACACAGATCAGGGTGGGGTCTTGCTCCAATGATGACATTACAATGATCCTGGATAGCATGGGTGACGTTGTGGGTGAGTCACCCCTGCCAGCATCACAGGTAGTGTCAGAGACCAGTGCCATGCCAGCGGTGGTGCTGCCACCTGCCAGCACTTTGGGTCCAGCGGTGTGCAGTGCCACTGCTGTGCCCTGCATTGGTGATAGTGCAGCCATGCAGGAGCAGAGTGGCATATAGCTGCTGGATGGTCAACAGCAGCAGGCTGTGAGTGCCACTGGGCAGCCGGACATGGTGTCCACTGCCGGTGTGCCTGCCATACCCATTCCCCCACGCAGACCCCACTGTGCAGCATCCACAAGATGGGGGGCTGTACAACATGGCAGATCACCCACTGTTGATCATCAGCCCACACGGGAGCCCCAGGATGCAGACTATCTGGCAGAGCACACCTGGCTGCTGCAGGTGTCCATTCAGCAACAGGTGCTGCTTGCCACTGAGGTGTGTGTGCACTGTGGGCAGAGGTGCGCCAGTTAGCCGAGCAGCAGGATAGGGGCACTACACTGATCCTGGAGGGAATGCAACGCATGCCAGGAGGCCATGACAGCGGCCTTGGATCGCATTGCCAGTGCAATTGCAGATGGCGTTACATTGCTGGCTGCCACAGGGCATGGCCATGCACAGGAGACCCCCCCACAGTGTGCTGTCCACCCCACGGACCCAGCGTCTGGTGACCCCAACACAGTGGATGCTGGGCTCATATGTAGGCATCCCAGTCATGCTCAGGGCTGGGCTGTTTGGCCACCGACGCTCCCCCACGAGGACATGGTTGTGGTCCCGCACTTCCATCCTGCGGGGCTGTCAGACACCCATATGTGGCTGATGTGCAGCCTGTGGCTGCCAATCAGCCCCGATGCCAGCCATCTCCATGGCCATGGTGGCCATGGTACTGTGTGGCTGCCATGAGCTGTGTGCTGCCCCAACCGCTGTCTGCTGCTGACACCCTGTGCGCACATGGGCAGTGTGTGTGCACCATAGCTGTGGTGGTGTGCATGTATGTTGTGCCACATGCTGCCAGTGTGTGTGCATGCCCAGCTGCTGGACCATGTGGTATGGGTGTGATGAGGGCAGTCAAGCACCAGTTGCACCTGTGCACTGGTGTCATGAGTCTGATCCATGCCACGTCCCACCACCTGTGTTGGTGGGTGCGTGTGTTGTGTGTGTGTGTGTGTGTGTGTGTATGTGTTGTTGTGTGCGGTTGTGTGCCATTGCCTTCCCTACCTCTGCATTGCACCTCTGTGTGTGCATGCCCCTTGCCATGCCCGTCCCTGCATGCATGCTGTACATGTCTGTGTGACCCATGCATGTGTACCACACCACCTATCTGCATTCACCAAAGTGTTCCTGTGTGACAGTGTCAGGGTGGCGCTATGCCTGCTGCTGGAGTTGGGGATCTCTCTGCCCAGGGGGTGGCTGTCCACGACCCTTCAGCCCATTGTCTCCATCGTTCCCACTACTGTTGCCCTCATTTGCCTCGACAGCTATCCCACAGTTAATGGCCATGTTGTGCAGCATGCAGCAGGCCAGGAATAGGCCACAGACTTTTGAGGGGCTGTACTGCAGGGTACCGCCTGACCTGTCTAGGCAATGGAATCATGCCTTCAGCATGCCAAGATGCACTCAATGATGTTGCGCATGCTAGCGTGTGCTTCATTGTACTGTTCCTCTGCCAGGGACAATGGTTGCTGGTAGGGGGTGAGCAGCCAAGGCCTCAGTGGGTACATGCTGTCACCTGTGTGGAGAATGACATGGTTAGACCTCTGCTATTCTGTACTGTGCCCCTTGCCTATCCCTGGCACCCACGCCACCATGCACACCCTGCCCATCCCCATCCCCAGGTCTGCTATGCCCATCGCCCCTTGCCCGTCGCATACTCACCCATTAGGTGGCTTGTGGGGGTGTCCCCACACTCAAACCTGTGGCACAGCGTAGAGCTGTGCCAGATAAATGTGTCATGTGCACTCCCAGGGTATGTGGAGCAAACATTGATGATGCACGCCATGGCATCACACACCACCTGACAGTTGATGCTTGGGCTCCCCTTCCTGTTGATGTACACCATTCCCTCAGGGCCAGGTGGCATACAGATGCCTGCATGGGTGCAGTCAATGGCCAAAATCATGCCAGGCTTGAGTGCTACCCTGTGGAAGTCCTGCATGTTTGCTGTATGCTCCACCTGTGTGCTGGGGAAATGTATGAATTCCAAAGCACGCGGCAGCAGCGCATTGAGGAACTGTGTGAGGAGGCGGGACATGGCCGACTGGGTGATGAATGTGGTGTCCCCTGTTGGTCATTGGAAGGTGCCCATGGCTAGTAGGCACATGACGGAGGTCACCTTGGTCTCCACAGACATGGTGTGGCTCCATCTGGTGAGTGCCTGCATCTCCTCACTGCACAGCTTGCAGAGCTGCCTCAGAATGGCCCTGTTCAGGTGGTACCAACTCACTATCTCGCTGTCACTATAGTTCTCAAAGGTAATGCAGGCACGGTACCACCTGTGTCAGGCATACCACCAACAGGCCTTTCATCAGCCATGTAGCTGTTCCTCCTGCCTCCTCAGACCCCTCATTACCACCTCCATCAGGAATGGCACACTATCCATCACTCCTTACATAGAAACATAGAATTTGACGGCAGATAAGGACCACTTGGCCCACCTAGGCAGTCCAATGTCTCCTGGGCGGTTCACTGCTGTCTGTGTGCCATGCTGGTACGCTGTTTTTCTGTGTGTGTGTGTGTGTGTGTGTGTGTGTGTGTGTGTTCTTTCTCTCTTTCTCTCTCTCCTGCGCATCTCTGTACTTGCGCTGGTGAAACTGCTCTGAATATTTGGGCCTGTGTCTCATTTTATAATGTTATAGACAATTGCAGTGTTACATTTAAAATTGCAGTGATGACATGTGTTCAACCACAAGTTGTGCTATTGATCACAGGAAAGGAGCTGTCATCCATTCAGTGATGAACAGCAAAATGTTAAATGGGAACACTCTGCAGTAAAAGTCCCACTCACAACTGTGGTCCAGTTCCCAATTTGTAATGTGTGTATCAAAGAATATATTTTATTTTTATGTCTTACTTTATTTCAGTATAGTAGATTGTATGACACTGATTATGATGAAAAAGCACCCTTATCCAACATCAGATGATGGTTACAGCACTGTGAGATTTAATATCCTGCAATACATGGTACACCTTGAATGAGCTTCACTCCTATTCTTGACTGTCCTGATGTTCTCCATGTGGTAAGTACAGTTCTCTGCTATTGTACTTAGCCAAGAGAAGACAGCGGGAACAGCAACCAAAAAATAAGTGCTTCTATAAACTGAAACATGCACTGCAGGCTATTGAATCTTCCAGTTCTGAAGCATTCCTTTGATGTCAGATGTCAATACTCATTGTACTTGTATTGAAAGCAAATGTTAGCAAGCAAGTCAGATGAATCATTGCGATGCAATCTACTATACTAAAGTAAAAAAATATTAAAATAACTGTTTGGAACACCACCTGAACCACTGGGTTACAACAGGACTTACACATGGGTGAAGACATTATTTGAGCAACAATGTTGCATGATTTCCTATGCACACTGCAGAGTATAAAAAGGCAATGCAAGTTAACAGGCCAATGAAGATGTTTTTCAATAATTATCTATTTTGTTAAGGCATAACAAAGAAGCTTGAGACTGCAGCTAATGTCAGGTCCTATGAGATGATAAAGGCATGGATACCTAGTATCCGTAATATGCTATATTGGATTCTGCAATCCACTCCTGATGGCAACAGTGATGTCATGCTGGCCAAGATAGAGTCAGTTACAAATCATATTCAGGATACCAACATACATGACAACCCACACATTTCAGCATGTGCCCATGGCCCTCTGGATCAGGAAACCTGCAAAAGAAAATGGTGGACACTCAGTAAGTATTGTAAATAATGATCTCAGGAGGCAAAGTAATGAGCATGTTTTTTCTTCTTTTTGTCATTTCATATCTTTATTGAATTTCACATATACAGATAATGGACAGTATAACAATGGAATACACTACTTGGAAACAAAGCATAACAAAACCACAATCACAGCCAGATTTACACAGTGGACAGGGTAATGAAATTGAATATTGACACTACATACCCAAATGACAGGAACTAAGAAAACAAAATTCAAAAAAAAGAAAAAGTGACCCAGAACTATAAAACGTTTAAACATACTTCATCATATCTCAATAGTATAGTCCATAATGGAATTTTCAGATACCCTCTATCTGCTGGCATAGACTGGGTGAGATAATGCCTTAGTTCTCTACCCCTTGTAGTGCTCCAACCTGCCACAAATCAGATAGCACCTTACCATAAAAGGATGACCTTGGCCAAGGAAGGAATCCAAGAATTTCCCCCAACTTCCTAAAAACAGCTCTTCCCTTTCCCACAATATGTAGGTGAGCTTTTCAAGTGCCAGAGTTTGTAGCATCAGGTTAATCCACTGGGGGTTAGTGTTGGTGTAACATGTGACACCCAGATGTTTTAGATGCACTGTTGTGCCAGAGCCAGTAAAACCAGGCTCTGTCTGGAATAGAGCTCCCATCCCTCTTTTCCCATGTCCTCAAGACAAAATAGCTATGACACTGGAGTGTAAGCAACTGTCATAGAGAAGATACAAAATATTTCATGTGCCACCTCCTTCCTGAAGGGTTGCAACTTTGTGCAGCTCCAAACGTAATGGAGGTAAATGCTTCTTTCTCCATCTCACCTTCCACACATGGGTGTGCTAGCGGATATGAACTGATGCACAACACTAGGTGGGCAGTAGAGCCTGTGAATAAATCCAAACTGTGACTCCTTGTGTTTATTGCACACAACCAAACTCTCATATTACCTCAGTACTGATACCCAGTTTTCACCAGATATATTGCAGCCCAAATCTCTCCCACAATAGCCTCTGACTTTATTGGTCAGGTTAGAGAAGTAGACCCTATACTGTTGAACTGCCTTTACTAGCAATCCTCTGGGTGATATTGTAGCCCCCAAGGCCTCCTGATCCAAGGAGTGTAGCAGAGATGAATCCATTGGTTCCCTTCCCGGACTCTTTCCATACAACATCACCTGCAGGTACCTATACATGGGTGTTGGTGAGATCTGCAATTGCTCCTGCAGTGTTGCAAAGATTTTGATCTCCCTCTGGAACAGATTTGATCTCCCTCTGGAACAGAGATTCCCCATGCACCATAACCTATTCCCCCATTCCCCATTCTATCCCCCAGGTGAAGCAGAAAAGCTGGATTCCTTGCCACAGGAACCTGAAACATGTGATCCTCACCAGCCTTCCTCCTTTTCCTCACCTCTTCCCATGCCTCCAGTGTATGCCTTGCTATTGGGTTAGAGCCCCCTGTGCCCCATAAGCCATCTTTCCTCCGGGTGCTAGATATACAGATAGTCTACCTGGCACCCCGTCTTCCTCTAAATCAACCCAGCAGACTTCTTTTCCTCTATACACCCAGTCCAGCATGTATATATGTTGAATCAATGGAAAATACCCCCTTATATCTGGGAAATTCAGGCCTCCTTCCTCGACCCTGCCTATTAGGCACTTCAGACTGATCAGCAGCCTTTTAGTCTGTGAAATAAACTAAGTAAAGTCTTTTTACACCCTCTTGATGTCCTCCCTAGTGGGTCCTATAGGCAACATCTGCATAATGTATAGAATCTTTGGCAGTATATTCATTTTTAGCAGGTTGATTTTACCCATCTAGGATATGGGCAGTGCCCTCCACCTTTCTGAGTCTGCCGAAATAGTGTTAACCAGGGGCCTAGAGATTAAAACATATAGCCCTCCCAGGTCATTCCCCACCTGCTCCCCAGATAGGTAACGACTGTTTCCACCATTTGTAACCTCTGGCTCTGCAACCAGCTTTACACTGTTTCTCTCCCCACTCTCAGTACCTCTGACCTAGTCATATTCAGCTTGTACCACAAGAATCCCGCAAACTCCCCACAACTTCCAACGGGGCCAGGACTGAGGTCTCTGGCTGTGTAACAGAAAGTAGGAGGTTGTCAACATACAAGCTGAGCTTATGATGCCTTCACATTCCCACTTGCCCCATATATTAATCCCCACAGGCTCAATCCCTAGGGCAAATAGCAGCAGGGAGAGGGGGCAGCTCTGCCTCGTACTACATTGCAAAGATATTTTCTGACAGTTCACTGTTTACTAAAATACGTGCCTTGGGGCCTTAAACATCAGGCATACAACATTAGTGCATGTGTGCCATAAGTATTTTTTTTATTATGATACACTCTGTAGTCTGCAATCATGCATGAGACATTGAACTATGGAATATAATGCCATATGAAACTATTTGTTGCACAGCACAAGTGGTTGATTAATATCAAGTTAGGTAACAGTGGTGTCATGAGATACCTATTACTGGTGACATGTCACTATGAACAGTCTTGATATTATACAAAATAATATGCTGTAATCCTTTGGGTGGCAATCACACATATAAAGTTATATCACAGGAAAACACTTCAGAGTGTATGTCTAATTACAATTGTAATTTTGGCAACATGAATTAATCAGTTTATAATGGTTTACTGCTCTATGGTGTATTGTATGTGTCTGATTCATTTTAGTCATATGATTACATGTACTTTCGCCATAAACCCTCAAATACCTGGCAGATGATGGTAGATGTGCCATCCATCACTGGGACATTAAGTACCATACACTGTGTTTTAAATGAAACAGCTTTAATACATTTTTAGGCACCAACCAGTGTAGCTTGTAATTGTCTACTGTGGTCATGTGTACTGTTTTCTACATTTCAGTCAAGTTTAAGGATACATTTAGTGAGAGAGAATCAGTTGCATTATGTCACTGATGATGTCAGTGATAGGACAGACAGCTGTCAGGATTGATTTATTCATCACTGCACATGTTCTCTGACATCAGTGGTTGCTTATCCACCCTGTGAGTCACAGCGTAACCTTGCACATCACTATTTGATTGGCTGTGCTAATAGGTAGCAGTCCGATAGCACTTTGGCTGTCAACATGGAAAGGGATAGGGATCTCTTTTGGCTATTCATGTCCCAAGAAAGAAAGAGAAAACAAAAGATAAGAGCTAGACTTGAGTCCATCATCATGAAGTCCTTCTTTGGTAAGTGAGTTGGAGGGTGACTACATTCTTGCAGCACTTGCAGATGGGTGGCAGGGGTTTAGCTACAAGGGTGCAAGGGGTGCAGTCACACTCGTGCCCATGAGGTTTGAGGGGCCCAAATCATAATTTAAATATTTATTCAAAAATGGGGGGGGGCCCTATAACATAACCTTGTGCCCAGGCCCTCTGGGAATTTTCTACGCTACTGATGGGTGGGTAAGATGCTGCAACTGGTTTGAAATTTGTCACAAGGATAATTTTTTGAGCAGAGTCCTCAGTGCTGAAGGTCCTTCACTGCTGCCTAAATATGAACTGACTGCGATTAATTCTGTGTGATGAAGCATGCCCACATGAATCAAGCTGGGCATTTCAATATTATATCATTTAGACTATTACGTTAAGGTTCGCATCATGAGTTTCTCCTGGCATCCTACCAGTTTGATGTTACACTGCCTCACTTCATTTGGCATGTTAAGTCTGTGTCTCTGCAGGGGTGGCAAGAAACCTACACAGTGTTAGACTGAGATGAAATTCCCTGGGGCACGGCTAGATGGTTCCACCATCAGAATGCACCCATGATCCAGCGGCAGGCAATTAGGGTGCCAATTGACAATTTCGCTGATCACGTTTCTTGCGGGGGGCTGAGCCCCCTGCACAACCCCTTGTATGAAGCTGTGCCTCCCAAACACCCCTACTGATAGATTCCTACTCCAGCGATGGGCTGACCTTGGGGAGGTGGGTGTATCCTGCATTTGCCACTCTTATTGCCAGGCGCCGTAATGCCGGTGCTCTGAGCACCGTAAGGGCAGCTGGGCAAACTGTTGATTTGGGTATTGCTTGATGAAACTATGCATCTCTTCACCTACAGCAGTTGCTCAACTTTGAACTCGGTGAGTATACATTTAGTATGGGTCAGACATTTAAACTGGAACAGTCAGCACCAAAAGCCCCACACTCAAGTGTGGGGTCTGGTCCCAGTGTGCACTTTGTGTGCAAAAATATTTGGGCTGGCAGTATAGCCTAGAGGTTAGAGGAACTAGGTGTGAACGAGTTTGGTATATCCACCAGACCAGACCTGAGTTTGATTCTCACAACCTCCACTTGCATACTGTGTGACTCTGAGCAAGTCACTTAACCGCCCAGTGCTCCCAGGTCGCACCTGAAAGCAGGCACTTGTGCCTAGTGGGCCTTATCCGGTTATCAAAGACTAAAATAAAAAAAAAATTGGTTTACTTACTGTTTACTATACTACTGTAGATTGTATTAGACTAATTTTGCTAAGTTCTAGGCTGACATCTTCTGTAACTACAAATACCAGAATCCCCTGCTGCTGACATCAGAGTAATAGGCAGCAGTGGGAGATTCAATGGCCTGCAGTGCATGTTAGAGTTTACATAAGCCTATATCTTGTGTTTGCTGATACGCTGTACTCCCTGGGCAAAGTACAGTTACAGAGGACTGTACTTAGCCCCTGGAGAAAAGCAGAGCAAGGGAAAGGGAAAGGGGGGAAGGGGAAATTGTTTAACCAGGAAAGGCACACTAAGCCGAAGCCTGTTTCCAGGTGCGACCTGGGAGCACAAGGAAGTCAAGTGACTTGCTCAGGGTCACACAGTATGCAAGTGGGGGCTGTGGGATTCAAACCCCAGTCTGATTTGCTGGATGTCACCAGATTTGCAGCTCAGAGCCTTAAACCACTGCACTATACTGCAAGAAAATATCTGATCAAAAAAGATAAAAGCTCTAACATGCACTACGTGCTATTGCTGCTTACTGGTCTGATGTCAGGTGCAGGGGAATCTGGGATTTGTAGAAACAGATGATGTCAGCCTAGAAATAAGTAAAGTTAGTCTGATGCAATCTATTATACTACAGTAAACAGTAAGTAAACCAGTGTTTTGCACACAAAGCACACATTGGGACCAGCCCCCAGTCTTGAGTGTGGGCCCCTTTGGGCTCACTGTTCCCCTTTAAATAATTTTGGTGAAACAGTATGACATCCTGCTTACAGCTACTTTACTCACACTCATGACAGTCTAGCAGGAAATTAACTTATCTACCAGCCTTGGTCCATTGGGTTCTTTCTTCCTTCAGCTCAGTTAGACTAACCTGTCCCCCTTCTTCAGAATACCTGTCAAGTCCAAATTTTAAGGATGTTGGGGTAACACCGATAACTACTGTAGTGTATTACGTGCAATATATATGTGTGTGTGTGTGTGTGTGTGTGTTAGTGTGTGTGTGTGTGTTCGGGGGGGTGCTGTACTGTTGAGGTGTCATCTATGAGATGAGACTTTTTTTTAGTTAATCTGCTTCTCCCCTCTGATTGGTCCCTGTTCCCTGGAAACCTGAGCCCAGTCACCCCAATGTCCTCCTGAGCCTACCTGCCAGGTGTCTGCTCACAGGGCCCCCCCCCACCCAAGTGGGGTTCCCCAACCCCTGACATCAAGCAGGATCTAGTTCTACTGGCTGGCCAAGACAGTCAAGTGCTTCATCTGTAGGTGTCTAGTGACATCCTGCCAGTCAGCAATTTTCTCCTCCATTTTTCTTCCCTGTGAGGGCATGGCATGCAATGGCATCATGATGCACATCCTGCATGATGATCGCCATGCTGTCTTGTGATCCTGAACTGCCTTTGCCACAGCTTTTCCGGGCCAGGCATTTACTGGTCTGTGAACCTCCATCCTCCTAGTGGAGAGCAGTTTTCAGATGCTCAAATCTCCTCGCCCGGCTAACCCGTCAGTGCCCCGACTTCCCTCCTGAACCTGGGAAATCAGCACCACAGGTGGTAACTCTGCCACCACACTGGTGGACCATCATGAAATGAGACTTTAAAGGAGAATTGCACTTTAACATGGTAGGTTTTAAGGAAAGCTGGCTTGCATGTGGATCAGTTGGAATAAACTCAACAGCGTGAAAATGGAGCCCATGAGATCTAAGGCTGTGGCCAGTATGCAGGCAGCCATTTCAATAGCTGCTGCCCACTGTCCCAAAATTGCACCAAATGAGAGCAGTATGCCTGGAAGACTGTGATGGGGCTATTCCCCTCATTACTCACTGAACTGTGTATGGAGAGTTGTAGCCTGTATTATACCATATCCTCCAATATCTTGACCACATCTAAACCCAACTTCAACGTAAGTTGATATAAACATGCAAGTTGAGCTTAGACATGGCCAACAAAGTGGAAGGCATGATGTACAGTAATATAGGTTGCACATTTCTGTACATAGAGCACTGTGCTATGAGGGCCGTAATCATGTCACAGTCCTACAAGTTTACCACTGTCGCTGTGAGTGATTTTGGGGTGTTGGTTGCAGCACTTGAAATATATGCCTATGTGGTGACCACTGATTTAAATGTCAGGGGTGAACGGCTCCATTTTTACACTAGTAAGTTTATTCCAGTTGCTGTACATGAAACTAGCTTCCATACACCTTGCCCCTGCTGGCAACATATTTAACAGTAAGCCTATAGTTTTCCTTTAAACTGTGGTCCCTTCTACCTATCCCTGGTCACTGGTCAGGTGGAAGTTGAAGGTCCAGTGGCACTTATTGAGAAAGAGTAGGGGTATTTTTTTTTTTTAATTTAGTTTTTGATGACCGGATAGGTGCACTAGACATAGCAATGACTATTTTCAGGCATGACCATGGAGGGTACAAAACAGAAATAATCAGATAACAGGTTACAGTATATGAAATTATAATATATGGAATCACAATATACAATCATAGGAATACAAAAACAGGCCAGAGTTAAATAACAAGCTTAGTAAAATATGTAAACAGGGAAGAATAAAATAAAAATAAGAGTAAAGAGAAGTAAAAATTACAAGAAAGCAAATATCAACAAAAATACAACACAGATTATACATTCTGTATCACAATATCCTATACTCTTCAGGAAAACAATGACTACAACCTAATTATATAAGCATATACAGAAGAAATATGAAATAGATAATGACCAGTTATAGGCCAGCTTCACCAATGTAAAACTAAGTTCAAAAAGGTTTAACCCATGTCTAACCAATCAAATCCCTTCCAAAGCCTTCTATAAACAGAGGGTGTCAAACAGTCATGTTCACATGCCCTAATCAATAATAATTATTTTCTGATTCTGTCAATCACTGCCAAAAGTGGTACAGGTGCAGAGGGTACAGTCTTATTCTATTCTGCAAAACATATTTACAACAAGTTTGCCATATGGTCCATTTTATACATGAAAAAAATACTAAAAGAGTACTGGGAACCCACTTATCCCATTCACTAGTTTAGTGTCATAAATCAATGTACAGTATGTCATAGAATAAAACTCTAGAACTTTCCACGTTATTGCAATCAGTGTCCAAAAATTCTGAATATACGAGCATGCAAAAAACAGATGTTTCATTGCCTTAATGACCTAATTACTAAAAAGGCTGGAGGCATCCTTTTTTCTCGATACTTTTATGTTTTGTATTACCTTTTCCATTCAGGTTATCATGGGCACACAGCCATACAACATCTCACATTTTTGTTTGGAATTTGTTGGTCAAGTAACTGATTAGTTATTATGTTTGCTGAGGCCCCAAAAAGTGGATCAAATAATTTTTCTGCATAAAAAAGGTAATAACTACAGTATATGTGCATACAATATCTTCACTGTTTTAAGATGTATATTATCCACTGCTGCTTTCCACATGTTTAATTTCTCAAAGACCGTGTACATATATGTTGCAGTGGGTAGGTCTAAACCTTTCAGTCTCATAAGTAGAGCTGGATGAATAATGCGAATTCTGCATTAGTGGAACGTTTGCAAAATTTAACAACTTTCATGGAATTTTCTGAACTTTCACCTTTGGTGAATCAGAAGTCTTCAAAAAGTGTTTTACAAATGTTTGCATTGTTTCAATGAATTTCTTTGCTGAACTGTGGAATGAAACACATGAACTACAGGATTAATACATTAATCCTCAATTCATGTGAATATTCCTCAGTTCTGTGATCAGTTTTGCGCTGTTCCCATAGGAAAAAGAAGAAGAAAACTTACCTGGTCTCTAGGGGCACCCCCCACCAATCGCCCACCCCAGCCATGGATATTGTTTCCCTGGTGTCTCGTGGCATCCCCCACCCTCTGATCACTCCCACCAGCCATCCATATTATTTCCCTGGTGTGTGGTAGCACTACCCTCCAATCACTCATTCCAGCTGTCAATATTGTTTCCCTGGTATCTAGTGGCACCGCCTACCCTTAGAGTGCTCAGTCCAGCCCTCAATATTGTTTTTCTGGTGTCTAGAGGAACCCCCATCTTCAAATCACTTGCCCCAGCCCTCAGTATTGTTTTTCTGATGTCAGTGGCACCCCTACCCTTTGATCACTTTCTATGGCCATCAATATTGTTTCTCTGGTGTATAGTGGCACCCACCACCCTCTGATCACTTACACCAGGCATCAATATTGTTTTTCTGGTGTCTAGTGGCACCCCACACTGTCCAAACCAGGCTGAGTACACCAGCCTGCTACTCCCCTTCCATATACAGTCACTCACTGCCTGGGTCAGAAAAAAGGGATTGTGGAGCTCATACAGAGACCAGCACAGCCCTCCTTTTACCACCTTAGCCAACCACTGTATGTAATGACAGGGAGCGTGTGATAGGTCACATGTTCCCTGTCATTACATAGAGTGGCTGCCTGTGGTGGTGAGAGGAGGGCTGTTCCGGTCTCCGTATGAGCTCCACATTCCCTATTTTCTGACCCAGACAGTGACTGACTATGTATGGAAGTGGGGTTGGCAGGTTTGTGAACCCAACCCATTGTGGGCAGTGTGGAGGGGCTACTAGACACCAGGGAAACAATACTGACAGCCAGAGCAAGCGAATGGAGGATGGAGCTGCCCCTAGACAAAAGGGAAACAATGCTGATGGATGGAGTGAGTGATTGAAGGGTGGGGGGTGCGTCTAGACACCAGGGAAACAATATTGATAGCCATGGTGAGCGATTGGAGGGTGTGGGATGCCACTAGACACATGGGAAACAATACAAGGTGAGCAACTAGAGGGTAGAGGGTGCCACTAGACATCAGGGAAATAGACTAATATTAGGCCAGTGATACATAACACATTTCATACTTTCATTCTGAAGTTCAGTGACTCACTGAACTGCAGAATGAATGTATGAACTACAGAGTAATTGCATTAAGTTGCTGAAAGAAATTCCACAGAATTGACACCTGCAGTAATCAGCTCTGCTGAAGCTTTTTCAGCAGTTTAATGTGATTTCCACTATTCATACATTCATTCGATGTTTTAAGATGGAATTTCCCCCCAAAAGTTGCTAATTTTATTCCTTAACTTTCATGGAAGCGAAAGTCCAACTATTGTGCAAATTTCAACAGCTGAAGTTTTTTTTGTACAGCTCTACTCGTAAGGGATCTGAGTTCCCACTTCTGTAACAGGGGAGCACATGCTTTTCTAAACAGATGTAATCTCATAGTAAGGTTACCACTTAATAAAGGCTGAATATAGTAACTCAAAACTACATATGAAAAATATGACTGTGTAAAACATATTTAAACCTCCTTCCTCAATCTTCCTATACATATGATTTCTTTTAATCAGGTTTAAATGACTACCCTACTCCTTATGAAAGAATAAACTGTACAACTTTATATCCAAACCTCCAGGAGAGGGGCAGGATACAGCTAAGATATGAGAACTGGGTGACCAAAAAAGTCTTAATCATACAGTATATATTCTTTTATGTTTAGATAACTGCCTCAGGCACCATTTAGAGTGTAACATGTCAGCCTGTTTCATTTTCAGGTTTCAATGATATGTCACTTTGTGAGTATCCTTAAACCATGGAAGCACCAAGGGAGGTCGACAGTGAAATTGCCGACCTCCCCCACAGCAATGGCATGATACCGATGTCAGTATTGTGCCGCCTATGCAGTGAGTGTTTTCTGTGGGGGGCTGTGCCCCCAACTCCGCCCATGTGGGGGGCTCTGCCCCCACACCCTCCAGACTTTAGGATTCTCAACTCCAGGTTGGAGTTGGTTGGGGGGGCAGAACACTGGCGGAAAGTGAAGCACCAAAAAAAGGACCATTACTGCAACTGTCACCGTAGTGGTCTTTTTTTGTGTTTCACCATCATGGTGTCATCCTGAAGAGGTGCACCACCAAACCATATCCCCAATATTTGAATGGACTCTTTCGTAAGACTAATGTCTCCAATTGGTAAATTCTCTGTTAAGTCATCATGATAAAAAAATGTGCCTGCACTAAGGGAACATAGTTTAACCAGGAGTATCTCACTAAAGCCAAAGCTTGTTTCCAGATGTGACCTGGGAGCACAAGTAAGTTAAGTGACTTCCTCAGGATCACACAGAATGCACCTAGGTGGCTGTGGGATTCAAACCCAGGTCTCCAGATCTGCAGCTTAGAGTCTCAACCCACTGCACTATGCTACCTTCCTTAAACGTATTCTTCGCATTATGCTTCCGGAGGAGGTTGTGGAGTCAAAATCAGTGGTGGAATTCAAGCATGCATGGGATAGTCATAAGGCAATTCTGGGGGGTGGGGGTAGGAAGAAGTAGGCTGCTGGTTAACTAGGATCTGCAGCTTATCCAGTAGGTAGGGAAATGGGCAGACTGGGTGGGCCAAGCGGTCCTTATCTGCCGTCAAATTCTATGTTTCTATGTTTCTATGTTTCTATGTTGGGGTTCTAAAATGCAACTAAATTTCCCAAACAAGCCTGTCACTTTTTTCCCTATTCCACACCCTTCAATTAATAAACCAACATCAGCGGCAAATGCAGAAGGTCTCACTGTTAATTCCCCTAATGTTGTATGAACCCATTGTATACTTCCATCCTGATCTAGTCTCAGAACAGGATTTAATACAAAAAGCTATAGTACTGGCCTCATAAGGCAGCCTTGGTGGACCCTAGCTTTTATGGTACACTCCAACCCTTTTACCCCATTAATTGCAGCAAACACTGTTTCTGCCATATACAGATGCCAAGTAACAGATTTTTGTGGTATACCATATTTTATCCAAACTGCAAAAAGGAATTCATGACTGACCTATCAAAGGCCTTCTCCTGATCCAGGACCATCAGTAGGTCCTTTACATCACCAGGTCTGCCTTGTTCTATCAATTCCCACAGTAAGGCCCAGTTGCCTTGACTCTTTCTGCCCTAAATGGCACATGTTTAGAAAGGTAGAATAACCACTGAAGCTGTAGCTGCTGACTTCTTACCCAGTATTTTCAATAAAATTTTATGGTCAGTGTTTAACAAACTCCATCATCACCAGTTCTGTAATACTTCTTGTCCCATTTTTTGTGCAAAAACACCATGATGCCTTGCATAAATGTAGATCCAGACAGCTGAAGCCCCACAAAATGATTTTATATGTCTACCAAAATTGGATGTAACTTTTCTTTAAAGAATATATACAACTCATTTGTGAGTCATTACTATGCAGAGCTATGTTACTAGAAAACAACTCAATTGCCTCAAGTGCTTCTGAAGCACAAATGGGTTTGACCATAGCTTACACTTTTATATCTGGCACAAATGGAAAATGTGGTTTTGCCAAAAGAAGACCCCTGTCCTAAGACACTCGTAATAGTCATCAACCCTTTTGGCAATGATCACCGGGTTTTCTTACACAGCACCTGTACAATCTTTTAAGTGAGAGATAACCTTTTTTTGTTACCCTTTCCTGATAATCATCAAATGGGTTTACCTGGATTCTTCAGCCCTGTGTAACAAATGTCTGCTCCTGGAGCAGAGATGAGAGTCTGTTAGACTGTAATTTATTCATGTTAGTTTTTAGATGAGAAATCTGTTTGGAAAAATCTTGTTTCATGTCCACAGCCAGAAATAGCTTCTTCTGCAATTTAAATCTCAAATCAAGATATTTCAAATAATCTTTTTGCACAGCTTTTTTTGAGTGTAACACATAGGTCTTTTAAATTCAATGTAACATCTTCCTACCATTCCAGGCGATTCTAAAATAAGTCAACTGTAGATGTTCTATCCTGAAAACAATTCCTAATTGTTTTTACAATTCCTGCATCAGTCAGTAGTGAACTATTAAAACACCACTTGTGCAGTTTTGCCTGATGAATGGAAACTGCAGGAAGTGTAGGGGAGTTTTTATTGAGGAGAAGAACCTTACACAGGTACATAGAACACTCAAATCAAACTCTGGTCAATACAAACAAGGTGTATAAAACAGAAGGATTACACTAGAACTGTGTGGAATGCTCATAGAATGACCATTCCAATGCCATGGAATTCCGTGGAATTTTCATGAAAATTTTGCAGAATTTTGCAAAAGTTTAAAAGTCAGTTATTTTGCTATAACTTTACAAGTGCATGTCCAAATAACATGAAATGTAGAACATAAGTAGTACCCTATGGCATACAAATGTATGCTAAGTGTCAGAGTTCTAAGATACAAGACGGTGGAGTTATGGGTTGCCAAACAATTAATCAAAATTTAATTTTCAGTTATTTTGAGATAATTTTGAAATTTCTTCTCCACATTTCACCACAATATCAGGCTTTAGAGAAGCACATAGAATGCATATGTGCACTGTGCTTTAAGTCTCAAGCTTTAATGAGAGCTGAGTTATAGGTAGTCAAATATTTTGACAAAATTTGGATTTCTGTAATTTTAGTATAACTTTGATAGCATTGATTGAAATATTACAAAAATTGTTAGGTATACATGTTAGCACTACATTTGTATATGCATAAAGTTTCAGAGTTCTAGCTTTAAATGGGACTGTGTTATATCCTGCTTAACATGTTTCCAAAATTTAAATTTTGGTTAGTTACCTCTAATTGTAAAACTACATATCCAAATTTAACCAGAGTTGAAACATTTAAACTATTATACCACATGGTCATTTCTGCAAAAGTTCATATTTTCAGCTTTAAATAGTGTTAAATGAAAAGTAGTCAAACTTTCACAACATTTAAAAAATTTATTTTACAAGAATGTAAACTACAAATTTATAAACCCCTGAAATTTTAAAACTGGAAAATGCAATACCGTTAAATTTGTCAGGTTCATAGACCTTACAAGGGGACAGTGTTTGCCAATTTTATTAATTGCTTGCTGTGAGAAATTGCAAAATAATATCTCTACTTAAAGTAAAATCCCATGAGTCTATAACAATTGCAGCATTTCATGAATAATTCCATAAAACTAGGATTTTCTAATTTCACTCAGCTTTATCTGTGGGGTTCTAATTAAAGGATAGGGGTATAAGAGGCAGGTAGTGCAGGGTGTCACCAGGTTGAGGAGTTAAATGCATAGTTTCACCAAGGAATGGACAGCTGAACTGGGTAGCACAAAAGTGGTAGACCCCCAGGCTGGAGCAAGAAAGCACAGCATGTCAACAATTCTAACCTGAATGCAGGATATTTAAGGATCACTTTCAGTAAATTTATGATCCAGGGAGCCTGGTGTACATGCAAGTCTAGGACTTAGAGGTACACAAAAACTTGTAGTAGGGGAAGACAAAGTCTTGGGCAGCTGGAAGAAAGAATTCTGGCTATTCCAACAGGGTAGGTTGATAGGAAAGGGAGTAGATGACTCACGTTTTAAGGAGGTTTGTCACTGTAAAGAACAAAGAGGATATCAGTGGGATCAGTAGTTCTATTTAGTCAATCTGGCTATGCCAAAGAGAATGGGGGGATAGTCACCCAGTGAGGAACAGCAGGACTGCAAAAAGTGCAGCCCAGCTTATCAACTGAAGTAGTGATATGTGCATTGTTAATGTTAAATTCCACACACAAAAAATGCTTGATGCTTCGTCTACAGAATATGCTATCATAGATATGTGAGGAAATGTTACTAATAATTTTTTTTTTTTAAATTAAAACTGCTGCCGGCCCAGTGGAGCTGAGGGTTGAGGTGCTGGACACCACAACTCACAGCACGCCGGTGATCTGGGTTCAGAAATGGACTCGGGTTGCTGGGGGTTGGAGGGGAGGAGGAAGATCAAGCATCCCAATGGATGCGCTCCTCCTCCAGGGGTGGAATCCTACTTTGAGCACTCGACGCTCCGGGGCTGGTGGAAGCACGGGCACAGGCGGCTCTACGGAGCTGGGGAGGGGAGGACATCTGGGGCACTTGACAATGATGTGTGTCAGCACGCCATCTGTCTGGACGTCGGTCCTGCATGCCAACATTCTCAGGGGCAGAGGGACAACAAGGGGAGAAAAATGGAAAAACACCCTCTCAACCCTGGATGATGACTGGTGCCCCCCAGGATCTCCTACCCATGGGCAAGACTCTAATGTGCAGGCACTCTGAGGGCAGAGAACAAGTGAAGGTAGGAGTTGGCTGGACACACTGGGGCAGATACCATGGATGGACTCCACAAGGGGAATGACCAAGTCCGAAGGAGTAGGGTGAGACGGCAGTAAGGTGGGATAAAAAATAAAGTATAAAAAAAAAATTAAAACTGCTTAATCAATTTAGCCAGTTGTGTTAGACACCAGGATACACAGACAATGGATATGCATGTCAAATGTTAACGCTATGTATGCAAGAGCAGAGAAGTTACAAACATTCATGTTTTTGATAGTTTTCAGAAAGTTTTGCAAATATTTACATAGTAAAGTTTTGAACCCCTGTAATTTAAAAACCTCTTATCTAATTCACACCATATTTAGATCATTCTATAAGCATTATACAAAGGTTATCCATACTAATGTACATATGTCTAGCTCCAAAGTTGCCTGAGTTATATGTAGATGAAAGTTGTTCACGAAATTTCCTGAAAAAAATAAAATGACATATCTTGAGCTCATATAATTTTGAGAGGATGCATCATATTGTCGTGAAACCTGACACATTGTTAGAACACCTATCAACAAGAAATCATGCCAAATTTAAGATCCCTGACCTAATAGATGGTTAAGGCATATACAGATAAAAAATGTTCATGAAATTTTGCACAAACAATAAAATGACAACATTCTAGCCTCTATAACGTTGAAACTATCCTATCACATTACATGATATTTGGCAGGTGTATGGCCATAGAGTACATATGCCAAATTTCAGACTTCTAGCTTGAACGGTTATTGAGTTATAAACAAATTATTAACTTTTTAAAATTCTGCAAAATGTCTATGAAATTCCATTGAATTTCACAGAATTTTGTGAAATTTCACCGAAATTCCATGGATCAGAATTTTCCCATTCTGCACAGCTCTAGATTACACAAAATCAAAACAAAATTATTGGAAACTAAGGGACATCAGGGAGAGTCAAAGCACCAGCCTGCACAACATTTCCCGAATTGCTGAAACGGATGTCTAGAGAATTGCCTATTATCTGTTTGATACACAAGGAATAAGTGCCTTTTGCGACAATAAAACAAAGGTAGGTGAGACTAATACTGTTGATGGATGACCCATTTGCAATGAGCTTGGCAAATATAAAATTACAGAAGGCCTCAAATCAGATTCAGTATACTGGGGTGGTACTTACTCCAGATTCCAGTATAGACACCCAGTACCAGGACTTCATAAGTAATGAAAGTGAAGACAGGACAACTTAGCTGAATGGCCATGATCCCCCAAAAAGAGGAGGCATTTGAACAATCAAAAAACAAATGTGACTTAATTTCTAAAAGACCATTGCAAGCATCCTTGGGACAGTATTTTTTCTGAAACCTGCTTGTGTTTGTGAGTATTCCAAATGCCCAGCCAACCATGATAGGTAAGCCAAATGGTATCTCACACTGGAACTGGAAGTGTCAGGTCTGACAATTGTTTCAGCATAAGGGAATTAGTCAAGGGAGTGGCCAGCGGGAATATCAATATCTCTGTGAAAAAGTTCAACAGGATAGGATGATACATCCCTTTCTTGGACAGAATAGTGAAAAGGACAGGGCTCAAATGCCATTGACTCACCTTCTTCAAAGCCTGGATCATGTATTCAGGGTGATGTGGGAGGCTCCAAGTGGCATAAGCAGTCCATTTAGCCTGCTCCCAAATGGGGAAAAGAGGGTCCAGCCATTCCTGAACCCAACAATTCCAGTTCTTATCTACTGCCAACAAATACATTTGAAAAGTAATATGAAAAAAAGGAGAGTATAAAAAATAAATCACCGGAGAAACCATGTTCAAACCTCCCTAGATGGACTGGGGGGGTATTTATATTGCCTTTTCAGAGGATTCAGGTGACTGCCCCACAGGGCGTGAAAAATAAGCTATACAGCTGGGTCTCCAGGTCTTGTGGTGGGGGAAAGACATGACTCAAATAAAGAAATATGGGCAATAATAATGTTTTTATAAAATAAACTCATTCCTGTTTTGAAATGGTCATGGAGAACCAGGAAACTATCAGTGTTCCCCCTTCTGTTGCGTACTCATCCAATTACAAAGTGCTATGTTGCAATAACCAAAAGTGTCCCCCAAAATTTTAATTTCCGAGGTTATTAGCAGAATAGACCTCAAATGCATCTGATCAAGCCCCATCATCCAACTCAGACCTAGCATCTTGCTCTTTTAGACATTTATGCATGCTCCTGAGAGGCAAGAAAATCATTCCAACAGGAGCCAAGAAGCATCCCAGGAGGCAGTGGCTGCCAAAAAAAGAACAAGATCATTTTCATAGGCATTTACCTTTAAGGGCTCCATCTGTGCTGAGGTCTGAATTCCATGGAAGAGTGGGGATTGTGAGATGTTCTTTAACAAAATGTCTGTGCAGAAGACATAAGGAAGTGGGCTTAATGGACAACATTGCTGTACCCCCTATAAAATTGTGATTTGGTTCCCCTGGAATCCATTAATCAATGGAAAAAATGAGCACCTTGGTACAGAAACAGAATATATAAAATAAACCGGTGGGGCACCCTGTGAAAGGTAAGGGATTAGAACAAAAAATCATGAGAGAGCCTATCAAAGGCCTTCTCCTGGTCTAATGAGACAAGAAACCCATGGGCCATGTCCATGTTCCCTCTGATAACCAGTTCCCGGAGTTGAATCAAATTATCACTGATCTGTCATCCTGGAATGGAACAAGACTGACATAGTGATATCATCTTAGTAGCAATCTTACTCAGCTGCCATGCCAGGATCTTTACAAGGATCTTCAAATCAGTACTGAGAAGAGAAATTGGTCTCCATTTACCTAGATCAGCATGATCTCCCTTCTTATTCAATAATATCAAAATGGCCTGAAACATCTCTTGGGGGGCAGTTAAAGTAGTCAACATAACATTGAAAGGCACCTGAAGAATTACTGAGAGGAGGTCAGAGAAACAAACATAAAACTCTGCCCCGAGGCCACCCAGACCTGGGACTGTTTTCAGTCTCAGCGATTTCAATGCCATTTCCACCTCTGTGGAGCTAATGGGTGCTAAGATCATCCTTTGGTCCACAACAGTCACCAGGTTAGTCAAAGGAGGTCCTGCAAAAATCACTAAATGTACCAGTCATAGAAACAGGGGCGCCAAAAGAAGGCCCATAAATTACTTTTAACACCCACTAGTACCTGTGCCAAATCAGTTTGTTCCTGATCCAACACATCTTGGACTGAGATAATAATTTTAGATTGTACTCCCTCCTGACAATGTTCAAAAAACCTAGAGTCAATTTTGTGCCAGCCATGCCAAATTGTTGTTCCAAACACAGGGACCAAGCCATGTCATAGAGATACTTACTCATGTCAGCCTTCAAAGTGTCAGCCTGGGATTCATAGAAGATCTGTTCCATGGTTTGTAAAGAAATTAGGTGAAAAAGTTGTGATCTAAACTGTAAATGCTTGAAATATACAGTGTGTCTTTTAGTCATCCCTTTGGTTTGCAGAAGTTTTTTAAAGTCCATTTTCATGCCACCCACCAATCCACTAAGGAATCATAACAAACCACTACCAATCAACAAGCTTGAAATAGTTCTGTACACTGGGAAACAACTGTAGGGTCATCCAGCAAAGAACCGTTAAGCTTCCAATACCCTTTCTCCAATGACTGTTGTATCCCCAAGCTTAGAGTAACATGCATCTCGCGATGATCGGAAGTGGTAGAAGCCACCGTCCATGCAGTGAGAACTGTACCACCTGGGGGAAACAAAGAGATATTCAATCCTGGTGGAAAGAGAACCCCTATGGTAAGTATGTCCCCCTTGAAGGTGTAGACTTCTGTAGGCATCTAGTCATGGCAATATTCTGTCATATGTATGTCACATCACAAAAACATTTTTGAGTCCTACCAGTCTTATTATGCAAATTCCAGGGCAACTGAAATGCCCAGCCAGAATAATAAATTTAGCCATGAATAGGTAAGGGTGCAATAACTTAAAGAAATCTACTCTGGATACCTTGGTTTGAGGTGCATATACCACTCCAAGTCTTATGGGGCAATCTTGCAAAACGACATCCAAAAGTAATACCCTACCAGGTTCCACATCCATCACCCATCAGATATGAACAGAAAGGGAGTGGAACAAAATACCCACCCTGGATCATGGATCCACCCCCCATGGACCAGAGCAACAGGTTTCTATGTAATAATAGCGACCGCACAAAGGTGATCACTATTATCCCGACCTGCAATATCGCCAAAAGCAATGTTGGTGATATGCACAATAAGGCTAACTGGAATTGTGCACATGAGGGGGGGCTGCACCCCCTGCACCCCCCCGCATAGAGCTTCACCCCCCGTGCCCCCTAAATAAAGATTCTCAACTCCGGGGGGTGCATGTTGGGGAGGGGGCAAATCCCGGCTGCAAAAAATTCTAAGTCCCGCAACTGCAGGACCTGCTCCATCGAAGCCATGCACCCTACCCACCACACCAAATGGCTGGCTTGGTGGAAGCAGGTTCCCCATGGATCACATCCCTGTTCCGCATCCCTCCACATCCTGTCACCCACCCTCTCTTCCCATCGCCTATCCTACAGTCACCATGTAGGCAGTCACCATCCCCCCTACAGTCACCCACAAGGAAAGCACCATTATATGGGTCACTGTTATGATGGTCACCCATATTCGGTCATCTTCCTCATGTGCTACCAATCAGGGGTCCCCAAGGCAAAGATGTTTGTGCCTATAAACAGCAGCAGTGGTATTTAACCTGATATCTTGCAAGGAAAGGACCTGGGCATCAGAAGAATTCAACGCCATAAAGGTAGTCAGTCATTTCCTAAAATTCTTAATGCTATTGACATTTAAAGTGAGGACCTTTAGCACCAGTGCAGAAGTAGAAGACATGACTAACAAAAAAAAAAAAGAAGAGAAGAGAAGAGAAAGAAAACTTATAAAAAAGGTCATAACAGAAAGTCAATGTCATCAGGCCCTTTTCTTCCTCATCTTCTTCTGGCAAGTTGGACATCTGCAATGTCAACTTCAATATCAAAAAGTTACTTTTGAGAGGAAAGAATTGAGGAAGCTTCTGGGTCATCATCCTCCTCCTCCACTGCTTGCACCTGAAGGACTGAATAACTGTTGTGATTTAGCATGGAGTCCTTCCTCAAAACCTTGGAATGTAGAGTGGAGTGAGACCTTCTCCGTTTCCCGATGACAATAGTAAAGCCATCAGGAGGTACAGGAGGAAGCATCCCAGAGGACTGCTGCTCAGAGAAAACTTCTCTCAAATGAGAAGGAATAGACTCATGAAGGATGGTCTGATGGGCCACCACTGAACAAGCGGCAAGGGACACTGGAATAGCCGAATGAGTAGGAACACCGGTGTTAGGCACTGTGGTAACTGGAGAGGGGAAGGCAGTAACAGGCATGGCCTCTGTTAGCAGTTCAGGGGTCAGAAAAGCCAGAGTCGGGACTTGAGGCAACACTGAATCCATCACCAAGGAATCCACTGCACAGGATTTCTGCAATTGGGCTTCTTGCACTATATCCTCTTGATCATACCAGGTGCTTTAATAGTGGACTGCCCAAGGACATTTCCTGAAGGAGTGGCCAACTCATCACAACAGGCTACACCTGACTGTGTTGGGACAGTAGTGACTGGAGTGTCCAGTCCCTAAACACAATTCACACACCAGCATGTCACAGGCATTGCTGAGGTGGAACAATGAGCAACACCTGTGACAGATCTACAGCTGGCCAGCATAGTAAAAGCTACTGGAAAGATGTCAGATGCCCAAATCCATCTTTCATAGTTTCACCTTGACCTTCTACCTCCTAGTCCAAATGTTTTCAGTGTCCAAGATTGGAAGAGGGCAGTCAGTAACTTCTGCTGGCTGCTTCACCCAATGTAAAATGTCAGAGATATGAACTCCTTCATTCTTAAAAAGCAATATAATGTTTTTTACAGAGGGTTTTGTCAGGGAATGGCAATAAACAGTGTCCACAAAGGAGATGTCTTAAATGAATTCTATTTCACCTCAAAATTATCTAAAAGGTGTGGAGATCAGAAGCTAACATTGAATTGGGTATCACTTGAGGTATGGATGAGGGCAAAAGTCTCTGTAGCCCAAAATCCCAGGGAATCCTTCAACAGTTTGCATGCCACATAAACTCTATCCGGAGGATCTTCAAGACCACCTTTGCACTTCAAGTAGACTGCATTGTGCTGTTTGGCTGGCTTACCTAGATTAGAAAACAAGTCCATTATTAGAAAAGGAGCCTTATCTGCCATTGCCTTGTAGGGTGGAGCCACGCCCTCATCCACACGAGGAACCCCAGATGTCCTCCTGCTGACTGGCCCCCCTCCAGGCAGGGGGAACAGGCAAAGTCCCCGACAATGGACATGTATGTGCAACTGGATGTTTTTCTGCTAGGTACATCATATCAACCCAGGAGCTAGAGGGCAGAGCTAAAGGAATGGAGGGCAAAAATTCATCAGGATTCCCCTGTTACTGAGCAGAAGGAGTCAGAGCTCCTCCCTCACTGACCAGAAGAAGAAGAAGTAGGGGGCCAGCAGCCACTATTCATGATGCCACTATTCACGACTGAAGCTGATTGCAAGGTAGGGGCACAAGAAGGTCAGCTGTTGATGAAAATGTTGAATTGGAGTAAAATGCTACCAGACAAGGCAGCTCACCAGGTGCCAGCAGCTGCAATGATTCAACAAGTTGAGAGGAGTCAGTGGGGAAAGATATAGTTGGAACCTCCAGTGTAATTGCCAATGTAAGGGGTGGCCAAGAAGTTAATGCAAGATCAAATATGTCATACCTGGGTGTAGCAGCTGCAGGCTTCCAGTCTCCATTCAGCACATCAGTCACCGCACTTAACTGTGATGCAGATCTGGAAACATCATCGGGAAAGTATGTTGCTTCTCCGTCACAAGGTCTGAAAATCATGAAGAGTTCCCTGACAGAAAGTTCCCCGATGCAGGGTAAGAAAAAAGATTTGTAGTTAGTGCAGCTGGCTCAGTATGAGGACAAACTGGAGGCTTAGGCATCCCAGAAACCAAAACAAGCTGCTGGTTCAAGTAGTCAGCCCCCATCTGAGCCAACACTGTGCACCCACTATAAAGAGTCATCAGAGCCTGACACTGGGCATAAATAGCAAGGTGAGCTCATGCAAGCCAAATGTCAAATTGTACTTTCCGATGTGGCCACACCCATGGTCCAAGAGGACCCATCTGGTGAAGATATCCAACCAGCTTCCAGAAGGGCTTGTGCGAGAGACCACGGAGGTCCCACCCCAGGAGAGGTGGACCGCAAGTGGAGTGAACTGTCTGAGATTGAGGGACGGGCATAGAAATCCATGAATCTGATACCAATGCTGAAACTTGCAGGGCAGCCCCTGAAAAGATATGTAAGGCACAGTCTTCAATTGCAAGAAGCTACAACAGTCTCCGGTGGCGAGTCTGAATTTCTGCCAACACCTCCTCTGCATTCCGGTGATCATGACCAGCTGTAGGAGGGAGGCTCCACAAACTATGTACCTACAGAGAACTCTCAGGGAGACCAACCCCAACATTCAGCTGGGGAATCTCAAAACCATCCATATCCTAACCACCAACAACGGCAGCAGCAGAAAATACTTTATCTGTGGTCTTAGCAGCATCCTTTGCAGAATCCAAATCCAACAAAACAGATAAATCCATAACTGTAAGAAATACTGTGGTAGTAGTAACTGAACTATCATCCTCAGGTGCCATAAGCAGAGGAGAGCCCCCGCCACCATTGCATTCCACTCCATCTCCCCAATCAACGATCCTGCCGGCCACTCAAACATAGACTCCCCCTACCAGCAAGAGTAGGGGAACTTTTTATTAAGGATCCAAAAATGACAAACAGAGTCCAGTACAAAATCAAAAAAATATCTCACCGAAAACACATGTGGAACTCAAAAAAAGACATTGTATAACCCAAACAAATCACTGTAACCACAGTAGTGAGTCCCACCAATCGTGAAAAATCTGTGGAGAAACAGACTGTGAGTCTTTAGTCTGGATTCGGAAAATGGCAGAGATAATATTGTGTAAAAGTTCAACAGGAGTAATCAATTGTTGCTGGAGCACCAGTCTATACCTGGCTTGCCAAATCCAATACAAAAAACACGCAAATATGACCTTAAGACTACTAGCATTATAAACATGCCATTGCAAAGGAAAAATACACCAAAACAGACTCTCTGATAAAAAGAATGAAAGAAAGGGTGTTTCCAACAGTCCAAAACCACCAACCAAAATCCTAATAAAAGGGCAATGCAAATATAGATGCTCCAGAGACTCAACCACACTAGAACATGTAGATCGAGGGCAAAATCTTTCCAATTTATCATTTTGCTTCAAATTTCCCTTGACATTCAGCTTTTTATGCACACACAACCATACAACATCCCACATAAAATCAAGAATTCTCCTAACTGTCAAGAAATGACTAATGGAAGTCTGATCATGTGGAGATAACCTTGAAAAATCAGGTGGGACAGAAAAAACAGAACTCACCATTGATCCATAAAAGGATTTACAGGATATGTACAAACAGAATTGTATGGAACCTTTCATTGTTTCAGTTTGTCAAAGCAAACACAAAAAGACAGGGACAACTAATAACGCCTCCTATTCTTTGGTATAAAAGAGTCATTCCTCCATTCACGAGGGAATCTCAGCAATTTGGAGATGAACCCATCATGTCCAGATACAGGGAGAAGAAAGCAAAGGAAGACAAAGGCTGGCATAAATAAAAAACACTAAAAAAGAATACAACTGGATTAATCATCCGAAAACCGCCAGATGAAATATCCAAGTACATTACATGATGTTTCACTGGGTTAAGGCAACTGCCCCAGGAACATTGAAAAAACACAACTAAAAAGTGACAACTCCAACCCCCGGGAGAGGGATAAACATAACTGAGATGCAAAAACACTGGAAGTAAAAGAGTTTTAATCAAATAAACATGCTTCTTTTTATTCATCTTCCAGGATCTCCAACATAAACTATTGCCGAAACCCATCTCAAGAAGCTTCTCCCAATTAAACTGAGCCATATCACCAAGGTCATAATAAATCCCTAAAAGTTTACAAAGTTCACATGTGACAGAAGTCCAAGTCAAAGTGGAGCTATAAGAAGACTGTGATCCAATGTAGACATGGACACTTTTTTGAAAATTGATCATAGCCCATGCTGCCTCAGAAAAGAATTGGAGATGTTTCACTGCTAGTCCAGAAAGATCATCCACTAAGCAAATACATAAATCTTTGGCATAAGCAATGGTGATGACAGGGAAAAAGCAGAGACAGAGAAAGGCCTTGAACCCGAGGAAACACATTCAGTAAACATGTCACAGGATCCAAAGTTAAAACATACAAAAGGGGGCTAAGTGGACATCCTTGTCTCACACTATGACTATTCACACAGGCCCTTCTAAGCCAACCATTGACATAACAAGAAACTGAAGCAAAAGAATAACAAGTCTGTATCCAATAAATAAAGGCAGAGGGAAAAGGACAAACAGTCAAAAGCTGTGGCCTGATGCAGACATAGGAGGTAACCCTCCAAGGAACCATTTGACCCTTGAGCAACCAATTCCCACAGGTGCACTAATGTACCCACAGTTGACCTGCCAGGAACAAAGCAAAACTGTGTAGGATGAAGGATGTCAGCTAATACATTTTGTAAATGTTTGCTCAGCAAGTTAGTGAAAATCTTAAAATCAGTATGGAAGAGGGTGATAGGATGCCAGTTAGAAATGTGGGTTTGATCACTCTTCTTGAATAGAAAAATCACTAGACCAGAATAGATATCATCAGGCAATCTGGAAGTCTGAAGTAGGGAATAAAAAAATCCAATAATTCAGAGGAGAAATATGGCCGTAACCATTTATAGAAACTCCCGGGGAAGCTGTCCGAACCCAAAGCTGTATCTACCGTTAAACTACAAATAACCTGTTGTAATTTTTACACAGTAATATTAGCCACCAAGGTTACACGGTGTGAATCAGTAAGTAAAGGAGCCCGACAAACCTTCAATAACAAATCCAATTGGGATGGATTATCTGATGAGCGAGAAAAAGTATTGGTAATGTGGGTCTCTAAGACTTGCAACATGCCTGACTTATCAGTAACTAGGTGGCCCATCCCATCCTGTAAGGCACAAATACATTTGGTGTGAAACTCTGCATTATAGCTGTCAAATATATTAAATCAAAACTGTTTACCCTGCATACCAAGTTTCTGTTCAAATTCTAAGGAACATAATCTATTATACTGACAGTCATCCATTTCAGCCTTGATCTTAGAAATTTGACCTGATAAATTAGATATATTGTCAGATTGTAAGGAGGATAGTCCATACAACTGAGCCCTTAGGGAAAGGTAGACATAATATTTAAGGTGACCCAGATGTGTCGCAACAGTCTTAAGTAAGTATTTAAAATCCTGTTTTGTATCTACCCACCAGGAAACCAGGCAGTCATAGATGCAAAGAACCAATTTCCTATTCCTCAAAACCTACAAAAGTTCCAACAATACCTGGTGATCCTGTAGAAAACTAATGTTCAGTCTTCATAAACCCTGACCCAAGGTCACCTGAGAAAAATCAGATAAGTGCATGAGCAAACAGTGATCTGGTGTTTCTACTGGAACCACCACCAACTGTGAAATGGGTAAAACAACAGAAACAAATCAAAAATCTGTGCAAGTAGACAGGGAACCTTTATAAACAAGCATTTGTCAATGCTGAATGTTGATTGCGTTGGTCTGTTGATCTCACTGACTGCCCCTCTGTCACTCACTCAGTGTGTGTCTCCTGGTGCCGTAGGCTGCTCTTTTGTACTGGGCTCCTACCTGCATTGGCAGCTTTTTCTGCCCACTAAGAAATCTGCAGCTGTCCCAACAGAGCTCCGTTGAGGTGGCTCACTCCTCCCCCTCTCTCACTCGATCATTCTCTTTCTCCTGGTGCAGCAGGCTGCCCTTTTGTACTGGGCTCCTGCATCTGTTGGTGGCTTTTTCTGCCCACAAAGAAATCCATAGCAGTCCTGACACAGGTCTGTTGACCCTGCTCATTTTCCCTCTCTCACTTTCTCGTTCTGTTTCTGCCAGCGCTGCAGGCTTGCCTTTTGTACTGGGCTCCTGCCTGCATTGCCACCTTTTTCTGCCAACAAAGAAATCTGCAGCAGTCACGATAGAGCTCCATTGAGCTCGCTCACTCCCCCCTGTCTCACTTGCTCATTGTGTTTCTCCCAGCGCTGCAGGCTGGCCTTTTGTACTGGTCTCCTGTCTGCATTGGCACCTTTCTCTGCCCACAAAGAAATCTGCAGCTGTCCCGACAGAGCTCCATTGAGGTCGCTCAGTCCCACTGTCTCACTCACTCATTCTGTTTCTCATGGCACTGCATTCTACCCTTTTGTACTGGGCTCCTGCCTCTGTTGATGCCTTTTTCTGCCCACAAAGAAATCTACAGCAGTCCCAACAAAGTTCCGTTGAGCTCACTCACTCTCCTTCTCTCACTCACTCATTCCATTTCTACCGGTTCTGCAGGCTGCCTTTTTCTACTGGGCTTCTGCCTGCGTTGCTGCCTTCTTCTGCCCACAAAGAAATTTGCAGCAGTTACAATAGAGCTCCATTGAGCTTGCTCACTCCCCCTCTGTCACTCACTCATTCTGGTTTTCCTGCCACTGCAGGCTGCCTTTTGTACTGGGCCCCTATCTGCATTGCTGCCCTTTTTTGCCCACAAACAAATCTGCAAAGTCCGAACAGAGCTCTGTTGAGCTCACTCACTCACTCGCTCTCCCTCACTCGCTCATTCTGTGTCTCCCGCTGCTGCAGCCTGCCCTTTTGTACTGGGCTCCTGCCTGCGTTGGAGGCTTTTTCTGGCCACAAAGAAATCTGAAGCAGTCCCGACACAGCTCCATTGAGCTCGCTCACTCCCCATCTCTCACTCACTCATTCCATTTCTGCCAGCACTACAAGCTGGTATTTTGTACTGGGCTCTTGTCTGCATTGCCACCTTTTTCTGCCCACAAAGAAATCTGTAGTAGTCACAACAGAGCTCCATTGAGCTCGCTCACTACCACTCTGTCACTTGCTCATTCTGTTTCTCTTGGTGCTGCAGGCTGCGCTTTTGTACGGTGCTCCTAACTGCGTTGGCACCTTTATCTGTCCACAAAGAAATCCGCAGCTGTCCTGACAGAGCTCCGTTGAGGTCACTCAGTCTCCCTCTTTCACGCACTCATTCTGTTTGACCTTGCACTGCAAGCTGCCCTTTTGTACGAGGCTCCTGCCTGCATTGGCGCCTTTTTCTGCCCACAAAGAAATCCGCAGCAGTCCTGATAGAGCTCTGTTGAGATCACTCAGTCCCTCTGTCTCACTCACTCGTACTGTTTCTCCCACCGCTGCAGGCTGGCCTTTTGTACTGGGCCCCTGCCTGCATTGACACCTTTTTCTGCCCACAAAGAAATCTGCAGCAGTCCTGACAGTGCTCTGGTGGTTTGCACACTCCCCCTTCCTCACTCTCTTTCTCATTCTGTTTCTCCTAGTGTTGCAGGCTGCTCTTTTGTACTGGACTCTTGCGTTGGGGCCTTTTTCTGCCCACAAACAAATCTATAGCAGTCCCAACAGAGTTAATTTGAGCTTGGTCACTCCCCCCTCTCACTCGCTCGATCTTAATCTGCCCCAAATATTGATTTCCCACAGCAACTGTGCTATTTTTTCGGTAGGAGTGCAAAAACATATTTTAGCCAGGATGTGAAAAATGACAGCTATACTGTTCATAAGGAGCTGTGAAAAAATGCCACTGTTGAAAATGTGGCTTGAAAATATAATACATTTGCGAAGTTACAAGGGTGCATGGAAACAGTTCAACGCACACTTGTAACACAGTCATGTTGTGGAGTTTCGTCACCATATTTTCAACATAGGGATTTTAGGACATCTGCTCATGAATAGTGCCACTGTCATTTTCTTAATCTGTCCTGAACACTGATTTCCCACAGCGACCGTGTTATTCTGTGCCAGAATTGTGGAAACACATTTCAGTCAGGATGTGAAAAATGACAGCTGTACTGCTCTTAAGGAGGTGTGAAAAAGTGGCAGTGTTGAAAATCTGGTGTGACAATATTACAAATCTGTGAAGTTACAAGGGTGCATGGAAAGTGCACAACGCACACTTGTAACACAGTCATTTGATGGGCTATCATCACCAAATTTTCAACATAGGCATTTTAGGACCTCTACTCATGAACAGTATCACTGCCATTTTCTTAATCTGTCCTGAACAGTGATTTCCCACAGCAACCGATCTATTCTGCACTGGAAGTGCAAAAACACATTTTGGCCAGGATGGGAAAAATGACAGCTGTACTGTTCATAAGTAAGTGTGGGAAAATGGCAATGTTGAAAATCTGGAGTGAAAATAGTACAAATTCACAACGTTACGAGCGTGTGTGCAAAGTGCACAATGCACATTCATAACACAGTCATTTTATGGAGTATCATCACCAAATTTTCAATTTAGGCATTTTAGGACCTCTACTGATGAACAATGTCACTGTCATTTTCTTAATCTATCCCGAACACTAATTTCCCACAGCGACCAAGCTATTCTGCGCTGTAAGTGCGAAAACACATTTTGGCCAGGATGTGAACAATGACAGCTGTACTGTTCACAAGGAGGTGTGAAAAAATGCCAATGTTGAAAATCTGTCTTGAAAATATTGCAAATTTGCGAAGTTATGAGCGTGCATAGCCACTACGCAATGCACGCTCGTAAAACAGTCATTTTTTGGATTTTTTCCACCAAATTTGCAACATAGGCTTTTTGAGAGCCCACCTCATGAACACTGGTACTCTCATTTCTTTAATTGGCCCCAAAGGTGATTGTCTTTTGGTGACACTTAAAATCACCTTTGAACTGATTAATGCCATTATAGTTCCAGAATTCATGAGGAGGGGTCCTAAAACCCCATGTTGAAAATTTGGTGCCAAAATTCCAAAATGACTGAAATATGCATTAAAGTTTGAAAAACATTTATTCCATTATACAGCTTACCAGCATTTCCTCAGTTTGTGGTCTGCTTTGAAGACTGCAGACATGTTCCGTCCACCAAGATCATCACGCCAAGCTCCGGAGGTAAGTATGGGGTGGGGGTGGGGAGGCAGGGTGCACAGTGGGTGGGCACGGTTTGCAGGAGGGGCAGGAGATCTCTGAGGACAGTTTCTTTTACAGGTGAAAAAAAGACATCAGGGACGTGCTTTATTTTACAGGGCATGTGATGTTAGGTATTCAGCTTGCCACCAGAGTCTTCCTTTTGGGGGGGCAAGCTGTAGCAGATGGGAAATTGGGCACCCCCGTCAGCACACAACAAAAAGGGTGGGGGTGACATTATGCTGACAGGGATTGGGCACCCTGTCTGCAGAGAATATAAGTGGGGAGGTTTAACATAATGCCGATGGGGAGTGGGCTCTGACGTTGGCAACATAAACATGGGGGCACTGAAGCCGATGGGGATTGGGGCCCCTGTCAGCAAAAAACACATTGGGAGGGTTAATACTGTTTGTGAACATGGCGGCAAACTGCCACCACGTTCACAAACAATATCAGTGTGTGAAGATCTCGCCCTGCAATGACGAGGTGGCCCCTGATTGCAGCGGTTGATTTTTTGCAAGTTGGTGGCATGCTGGCTGAACTAGTGTCAGCAGCAGCATGCCACAGCATTAGGGGATGCTGGACAAGCCTTTAAAGGCTGTGGGGGCACTGGCCACAACAGTGCCATGCCTCCACAACCTGCTTTTGGAGAAAGCTGTTGCAATATGTTTCTTGCACTTGCATGCAATCAACATAAAAATATGCGATGGGGGTGGCAGATTCAACTGTATGTGCATCAACTAAATGAGCTTGTGAAAGCATGGAACATACAAAGGTGGAATCACAAAAAATATTAGAAGTTCACGTTCCCCTGTCTGTGTTGGACAAGCAACAATTAAAATCACCACCTAAAGGAACAGGGAATCTAGTACATAAATAGGGCTGGACCACCTAAAACAAAGTGATATGAGAGGCCGTAGTCTGGGGTGCATACAACATGATATAATGGATGGGATGCTGAAAAATGGACACATCAAGCAGTAAAGCCCTACCAGGAGAGAGATCCACCAAATGAAAAACATTAAAGGCCATAGATTTAAAACAAATAGCCACCCCACTGCAAGCATCCTCCCCAAGTGACCAAAATTAAGGACCCCACACCCAGGCAGATTGGGCCAAATTGATGTCTGCAGTAGAACACAACATGGTATCTTGTAAAAAGAAAACTTTAGCAACCACCTGAGCCAAAACTTCAAATGTAGAAATACATTTCCTATAAGATTTAACACTATTAACATTCAGGGATGCAAAACACATGTCAGGAAAAGAAGGCATTCAGAAAAAAAAAGAAGTCAGGTCTTAGATGGAGTCCCCATTTCCAAACAAGTCTGGCAGCTAGACCTCTGAGCAGAGGGACCAGAAGGATCATGTTCTTCAAGATTAGAGGGAAACTCCTGCTGGGAGGAGGCAACTGAAGAACAATCAGAATCCAACTCTTCCTCAGTATCGCCCCAGTTCTTTAAGGAAGAAAATTATTTTTGGAGTGGCAAAAGCTCCGTAACTGGTTGAGCAGGTTTCTTCCATTTACCCTTTCCCTTCAAAACAGGCTGGAAATTCACAAACATTGGGATGGGGGGGGCAAATTTCAGAAACCGACTCTTCAGAAGAAAAATCTGGTGAAATGGCTGGCAAGGGAATGGAGGCCTCCATGAGAGCCTCTGACTAAGTCTGGAGAGGTAGAGGATACAGACAATGAGGAGGCTGAGGGACAACAGATATGACTGGGTCAGTCTCCTGGGCCAGAGAAGCTTCAGAAGAAGGTACACTGCAAGAGTTAGTAGCTCTGAGTACAAAAAAAATCATGTTCAACTGAATGAGCAGAGTTGTGTACCGCCCAAGGACGTGAATGAAAATTCTGCCCATAGCTGTCACAAAGACTGCACTTCAGAGGAAATGTACAGTGGACTTCTGAATGGCCAAAGTCCCCACACAAGGTGCATTTGATTATTGCACAAGAGTTACTCAAGTGATGCAGGGAGCCACACTTCAGCTGACCGGGGTAGAATAAAATCTCCAGGTCCCTCCCAACAAAAAGGCTGGGAATGTGGTGTCTACCATCCTCCCCATGGCAGAGTTGGACTCTGAACTTCCAGCTCCTGGTCCAACAACCCTCACTGTCCAAAAATGGGGTCAAGTTTTCCCTGCAGATCACATCATTGGTCAAGCCAATAAGAGATATCATGTACATTAAGCCCTCATTCCTGAACAAAATTGTGACAGAACAAAAGGAGGGCTTTGTGAGGGGAATAGCCAAAATTGTAGTCCAAAGGGGTGTATCCTTCAAAGTATGGCCCAAAAATGCTTTAGAAGTGACATTGTCCAAAAACTAAAGTCAAAATGCATGTCCCCCGAAGCATGTATGAGAGCAAACATCTCAGATAGGGAAAAATGCAGAGTCTTTTAATAGGTGTTTCCCCACATAGGCACAATCAGAGGGAATATCCAGACCCCCCTTATAATGAAGATGTACCACATTCCATCTTTTAGCTGGTTCCACTGGATGGTGGAATAGGCTGATGAAAGTAACAGGTTTGGGCTGAGTAGAAACTCTGGGAGGGGGAAGGTCGGACACTGAAGAACTCTGGCAATCCACCAGGGTGGGGGAGGAAACAGGCTGCACTAAAGAAGCAGGATGACAGACCACATCAGCCTGGAGAACATCGAGAGAATCCCCCTCCAAAGGTGTAGGGCCGTGTAAGTCCTCAGATGAAGGTACAGTCACAACTGGTATTAACTCACCTGAAGAAGCAGACATAAGAGACACAGGCATAGGTGAATCAGCTTAAGGCAAATTAGAAACAGGCACTGAAGAGACTTGGGAAGTAGCTGAGCAAGAAACGTCTCCAATATCATCCCATACAGTACCTGGCAAAGCGATAGTCAGGTCCGGTTTCCAGGAGCCATCTTACTGCTGTAGAGCCATTTCCAGAGACCACAGAGCTTCCAGCATGGCAGCTAGGGCAACTCCCAAAACAGAATCTTGTGACAGAGACTGAGGGAGGGCAGAAGGAGACCAAGCAGGAGAGTACACAAGTGCCTTCTTATTAGGTAAACTTTGTGGTATAAAGGCGAACAACTTTCTCTTCTGCTCATCAATTAGCCACTGCTAGTGTTGTAAATGGGTGTGCTCTGCATCTGGCAACATATCCAGGAGGTGCTGTTTCTTTTTTTTTTTTTTTGCAATTAACTTTATTTTTCCAACTCAATACACATAAGGGCAGAACCTAACAAACATTGCCAAGAGAGTGGTAGACAGCATTTGTACATGTCAATACCTACATAAAAAAAAAAAACCCTGGAAACTAAAACCCCAGCCCCACCCACCCCTACCTTGGCAGCAAATACATCAAAATATTATACAAAATTACTCTCTTTACAGGTTTGTAATATGGCAAAATTTAGGTTGAACTGTAGGAAACAGACATTACTCTTGAGCTGGCAGAGGGGGTGACAACCGAAGAAACATTGCCAAAAGAGTGGAAAAGAAAAAAAGGGATAAAAGGGGGTACTAAAGCATGTAAAAAGAAAACCTTTCTGTGAAAAGCCAAAGTCAAAGTCAAAAATCGCCATCTATTTTGGGGGGGGGATGCAGTCAACGATAGGGGGACTTAGATCTGATTTTTACACCGAGAGAAGCCCAGAGTCAGGGGGGTTCGAGGCTCGTTCTCTTTTAATAGCCGTACTTGCTTTTCAGATTTGTGAGAAATCCACCCCAGCATCTATGAAATTTCTCAGTAGATTGAAAGAAGCAGGTTACACACCTTTACGCATTTAAGGCATTTAAAAACTCGTCCCACCATTCTTTGAACGAAGGTTCCCATCTGTTCTGCCAGTGCCGAAGTATTAGCAATTTGGTAACCATGGCTATCATGGCTATTTGCATCTTTTGAGACAGGGTAAGAATTTGAGCATACGTCCCTAGTAAGCATGTATTTTCGTTAAAAAAGGTTGAGATGTTAAAAAATGGAGCCACCCACTGTTTGACTGAGTTCCAAAATTTGACAATTTTGGGACAGACCCACAATTTGTGATATAAAGTAGCGAGTGATCCTCCACAATCTTCACATTTAGATGAAGAGGTCTTATAAATCCGAGATAGTTTGGCGGGGGTAAAATAAAGATTGTGCAGGATGTTAAATTGGATATTCCTGAGTCTATCCTGTTTAATATACGAATAGGTATCAATCCAAATCTTTTCCCAGGTTTTGGCCGGCCTTCTTTTAGTAAGATTAATCTCCCAATAGTGTGCTGTAGGAGTACACTTGTACATTACCTCCGACAAGATTGACTTATAAATCTTAGAAATTGCTTTCTGGCTCTCTGCTAACTTCCTCAATTTTTCTAATATAACTCCGCTCCTTCTGACCATGGCCCTTTCCCCCAAAAGGAGCATACACACTGGCGAACCTGGTACAGTCGTAGTAAATCTTTGTGACTCACCTCGAATTTAGTGGCTAACGAGGATATCGGTAGCAGTGAGCTGGCCGAAACAAGGCATGCCAATCGGATTTTGGAGGGGTATTTGCCTGGCAAGTTACTGATTGGGTGGTTACCTATTTGTAAGTTTGGGTTATTAAGTAGAGGTTGCCTAGGGTCCCTTAGGTTAGATTTGTGAAGTAAAGAGCAAAGCTGTTGTAGAGCTTTCATATCCCATCCTAGTGGGGAGTTTTTTATGTTTTTTGAAACTTTAGAGCAAGGAATATATAACAAGGCTTCCAGATCTACTTTGTAAATATTAATTAGGGATCGATCCAAGGTTAACCAGGAGGCAAAATCTAGAGCTGCTTCAGCTACAGACACCCAACATGAGAATCTCATGGCATAAATAGCCAGGTAATAGACATAAAAATCAGGCAGCTGGAGACCGCCAGTTTCTTAGGGCGGGTGAGCTTATCGTACGCCCGGCACGGGGCTTTACCTTTCCAAAGAAAATCTGAACAGATTCTGGATAAAGACCTGAAGAAAGACTTGGGCAGATAAATGTTAAGGTTAAAAAGGGGATAACAAATTTTGGGTAGGATAACCATTTTTAAAGTATTAGCTCTACCCCAGAAAGACAGAGGTAATTTATTCCATCTCTCCAGGTCCTCTTTAATAGTTTTAAGCAAAGGGATTAGGTTGAGGTTCGCAAGGTTAGTAAGGTCTTTTGAAACTCTAATGCCCAAATAAATAAGGCAATCATTCTCCCATTGTAGACCCAAGGAGGAGCACCAATCCCTCGACAGAGGAGGAGATAACGTGTACACTATAGTTTTGTTCCTATTAAGTTTATAGCCTGAGAAGAGGCTAAAACAAGAGATGATCTGCAATACCTGGGGTAAAGATTCCCTGCTATTCTCTATGTGCATAAGCAGGTCATCCGCAAAAACAGATAACTTGCATTCGAGGTTGCCAATATGGATACCCAGATAAATTGTCAGATTTCAGGGCCCCAACTAAAGGCTCAATATACAGATTAAAAGAAATGGGGAAAGAGGACAGCACTGGCGGGTGCCTCGAGATAAGGGGAAAACAGCCGAAATAAAATTGTTGCATTGAATTCTGGCCGACGGACATGAGTAGAGGACACGAATGTAACTAAAGAATCATTGGGGAAGACCAAATTTCTGTAATACTGTAAACATAAAGTGCCATTCCACTCTATCGAAAGCTTTTTCCACGTCTAGGGATACCAGAGCAGCCTCTGGCTCAGGAGCCCCAGACACGGAAATTAGGTAGAATAGCTTCCTAAAGTGGTCCCCAGAGGATCGCCCAGCCACGAACCCTGCCTGCTCTGTGCTGAGTAGTCCCTTCCATACTTTCCCCAGTCTATTAGCTAAGATTTTAGCGTAGATTTTGACATCTACATTGAGAAGTGAAATAGGCCTGTAATTCCCTATTTCGGACGGGTCTTTTCCTGGCTTACGCAAAAGAGTCATTCTTGCCTCAAATAATGTTTGCTCACTAACCTCGTGGGAACACCAGTATGAATGTACTTGAAGTAGCAGAGGGATTAGCGATCTTTTAAAAGTCTTATAAAATAAGCCAGTGAAACCGTCGGGACCTGGTGCTTTGTCTGGTTTTAAGGAGTCAATGATTTCTGATATTTCTTTCCTTGAGAAGGGGGCATTCAAGTCTAATCTAGCTTCCTCTATCATGGAAGGAAAAATGATCTTTTCAAGAAAAGCCCACATCTTATTGTCATGTTCAAGAGTTCTCAGTTCTGCAGTATACAGTATAATAATTTATAATAGTCTTGAAACAATGCCAGTATTCCCACAGGGTCAGTAATCAAAACATTCGTCTGAGGATGTTTTAGGACTGTGACCCATTTAGAGCCTGAGTGCTGCTTCAATTGCCAGGCTAAAAGCTTGCCTGCTTTGCTCCCTTGGCCAATGTATGAGGCTTTTAGCAGAGAGGCAGATCTCTCGACCGATTCCCAAAGGGCACTAGTATAAGTGGCCCTAAGGGCAGAAAGTTCTTGCTCTTGTGGCGGGGAAAGTGTGCCAACCTCTTTATTTTCCAAAGCCCTGATTTTATCCAAGCAATTGATTAAAAAATTACTTTTTTTCCTTTTCCGTACTGATGCTACACGAATAAGATCCCCCCTTCAAGTAGCTTTCAGTGCGACCCATGCCCGATCCATTGCATTGATCAAGCCCCAGTTAGTATTAATAGAATTCGATATGAATTCTTGGAATCACACCTCTATTTGATCGTCAGACAGTAACTTATTATTAAGTGACCATGAGTAAGATCTTATTAAAATATTTGGTAGCATACATTGTATCTTAATGGGTGAATGGTCGGAAATTACTCGGGCCAAAATCCCAGCATCCACTATGTAGGGTAACAACTGTTGACTGATTAAAAAGTAGTCAAGGCGAGAATAGCTTTTGTGGACTGGGGGAAAAAAATGTAAATTCTTTGCTTGAGGTATTAATTATCCCCCAGGGATCCACAAGGCCCAGCGATAATGTAAATTCTTGTAGAGCTTTCTGTGTGGGGGACATTTTTACTCCTCTATAATAAGTACAATCTAAATCATTAGTTTGTACCAGGTTCCAGTCGCCACCCATCAGGATGGGCAGTTTTAAGAAAGGGGCCAGAACCATAGCCAGATGTGTAAAAAAGGATGGGGACTCTAAGTTTGGTCCGTAGTTGGAGCCCAGGACAATGTCTAAGCTGCTAATTTTGCCTATAACAAAAATAAACCTGCCTTCAGGATCAGAAATAGATTCTGATGGCATAAATGGAACTCTTTTTGCCGCAAGTACCGCTACCCTCCATTTGTTAGATGTGAATCCTGATCCAAAAACCTGGCCTACCCATCTCTTTTTAAAAAAATGCAGCTGTTCACATAATGTGAGTTTCTTGGAGGAACACAATTGATGGGTCAGATTTGGCAAGATGGTTCAAAATGACATATTTCTTCTTGCTGTCTCTCCCTCCTTTTACATTCCAAGAAAGAATGTTTAAACAGTTAGCCATAAAAATACAGACAAATGTACCCTATATAATAGCGTGAATTGCTGCCCCCCCATCCTTAAACAAACCCCGATAACCCGTAACTTAACCCACCCCCAAACCTGTAACCAAGATACAAATTTTCTAACTCTATCTATCAAACTATGTAACCCGGCCTGCAGCCTATGCCTAGACGCCTGGTCCATGATGCGTGCTAGAAAGTGAACTCCTCCCTTCCCCCATGCCCAAACTTGAAGAAAAAATAAGCTGGGGGAAACTTGGCGAATACTCTCAGCTGAGCCCCAACACTTGTTTAGGTTCTCTGCTCCAGTATCTCCCCCAAGAAATTCGGTAGCCTCTTTGACTACAGCAAAACACCATATGTGTAGGGAGTGCCTGCATAAAGGGAACAAATTAAATCAACTCCATAAACTGAAATTTGTTTTGCTACCACACAGAATTGAAACAGTATGTACATGACAGTAGGGTTTAACCCCTTTTCCTCCTAGCGGCTTTCCCGGAGTATCCGAGAACAGGGACCCTGCACTTAATACATAATGGGACTGAGATTATCCCCACCTTCAATAAACTGAGTGTTGCATGCTGCTGTGTTCACTGGCCTTGAAAAGTTTGCATTCTAGCATCTACTTCAAAGTCCAACAGGGAGCGTAAATCAAAGCTAGCTTCTGGAAATAAAGCTGAAGAACTAGTAAGCTCTTTCAAATGTAACCTGTACTTGCTGCAAATCCTTTGGGGTTGCAAACAAAGAAAAAACACATCATGGCCGCATGGACCTTAATCCACCTGAGAGAGACCCCAACCAAAATCTAAGTTGCAGCATTTGACTATAGACAGCTTGTCTATAAAGCGTTAGGATAAGTTTTAACAGCTACAAGTAAGGCTACTCATGTTTACCCATTCGTAAAGAAAGAGCTCCCTCTAGTGGCTAAAAGTAAAATCTGAGTAGTCCTCGATAAATAAACAACTTACACAGACGAGATTAAACTTCCTAATATTAACTCTCTAAAGAAAACTATAGTCCAAGATTGTCCTTGTATCAAAATGTAAAGAACCTCAGATTAGTACATCTCCATCGAAGGAGAAAAGTCACACCAAAAATCGGATAACAGCTTGTTGATCCCAGGTCTTCTAGAGAAATCCCACTGAGATCTTCATGCTCCATATTGTGGATTACAACCTCATCCTTTTGGGAACAAGTTTGGATAGCATTTTCTCAGGCTCTTCATTGCTTCCTCTGGTGAATCAAAATGTTTGGATCCATCTTTCAGGGACACCTCTAAACGGGCTGGATACATCATTCGGTATTTAATGTTCGCCGCCCACAATTTGGAGGTGATAGGGCGATAGGCCACCCTAAGTTGGTGCATCTTCACCGTCAGGTCTGGGACAAGCCTCAATTTTTTGCCCTCCCATAGTATAGCCAATAACTTCCTGGATTCTTTAAAAATAAAATCACGGTCCAGGTAATTGAGTAACTTGAAGATTAGTGGTCTGGGAGGTTCCGGTGCTGGTGGCTTGGCTCGTAGGGACCGGTGGGCTCTTTCAATCACAAACTCTGGGCCATTTGGAGAGGGGCCCACCGTTTGTTTTAGAAACTTTTGCAAAAAAAGTATAATGTTCGGCCCCTCATCCCCCTCAGGGAGTCCAAGTAACACCAAATTATTTCTTCTGTTCCTCCCCTCTAAGTCTTCTAAGCGATCTTCAAGTTTAGTGACTGTTTTTTTAATTTCTGTCAATACAGGTTCAGATTTCTCTTGCTTCCTTTCTATAGAGGTTATCCTCACTTCAGTATCAGTAACCCGGCGGACAAGCTGAGTTAATGCTGGTTTAAAGTCGGCGACTTCTTCAATTAACTTTAGAAGTGCTTCTTTAATAGTAACTAGCTCGGAGTATACATGGGTGGGTGACAACTCCTCCACTGAAATCGTGGGCGAAGAACTCCGATGCAGGTGCTTGGCCTCCGACTTTTGGACTGGCCCTTCCTGTTCCAAAAGATTAGACATAATACTTAAGCCGGTCATAAGTAAAACTTCACTTTTAATGATGTAGACACTGTAGAGAAGCTGGATATTACAAATCGCGGGTTTAGAATGAGGTATTCACACTTTTAATGGATGGGAGGGACGGAGCTCGCAGCAAAGCTTCTACTCTCCTCGCCGCATCACGTGACTCCCCAACTAGTTCTTAGGAGGTGCTGTTTCTTTCGTTCAAGTTCCAATCATAAGTTCTGTTCAGCTGCCACAATAATGGCATCTGTGTGGGATCCAAAAAAAGACATAGAAATGTCCACTTGGTGAGAGTCTTTAGAACAAGACACTTCACCACTACCACCATCCTCCTCCACCTTTGGACCATACTCCTCCATCTTGCCAAGAAGGAAGCACACAGCACACCTCCAGCAAGAGTAGGGGGAATTTTTATTGAACACAAAAATAACAAACAACAAAGGTCCAGAAAACAATCATATTATGAGCATAGAAAGCAAACCATTAGAAAAACATGAAAAAGAAAACATAAACCAAGAGGGAGGCACCAAAACAAATGTATCAAATTAAACCATCTCCCTTTGCTGATGTAACTGCTCAGTAAATTAAAACAAATAGGGGTAAAGGTATTTTTGAAGCAAAACTACAATATACAAGATACAACATAGAGAAACATAAAGAGACTAATGTTCAGAGAATCAAAAATAAACCAGTCTTATAAATCGGACAAAATGGACATGAAAGCAAAAGAATAATCTGATTCACTGAACAAAAAGCAGTAACTGTAAAAATAACAAACAAGCAGGAGGGAATCAGATATGATCAAGGGGAAAAAAGAATGGAAACCTGCCCACAACTTTTGAAAAAGGGACTGGGACAAGACATTTTTGTTTTTCAAATATAGAGAAACTAGTGCATCATGGACAACTAAGATGAGGCTTTGTGGGGGAATGGTGCACTGTTGTAGAGTAGAAGCACAGCGGGCTTGCCATAAATAATATTTTCATAATGCAAAATATAATTGCAAGGTAGAGACTTGAAGCCTGTTCCATGCACAAGGGTATAACCCCCAAACCACAATTTGGTAGGTAACTTGGACAAACAGAAGACATGTTCAATGGGTACTTAACAGTGTCCAGAATTGGTGGTTCATGGGTCAATGTGAAAAAAAAATTAAATAAGGTTTCCACTTCTAAGCATTCAGGACAGAGGCACATTCTGTCAGCTAAGGGTTTGTGTTTTAAGAGTCACATACAGCCAGCTTGCCATGAAGACTAAGTCACATGACATCCCATGCATAACAAGGGACTCTACAATTCATGAGCTGAGAAATCACTGAAGCAACTGAAGCATTGGAGCAAAACTTAACATCCATCAATGGAGAGAATGTGGAATGAAAGATATAGCATCCTTCTGTTCCAAGCAGTAATGTTATTGAGGAATAGGTGCCAGCAATGAAGTTTCTAGAAGACCCATTTAATATATGAAAGGAAAACATGGTTGAAATCCTGACTGGGAAGACAGGAGCCACCATCCTGCCAACAAGCTAAGTAAGGAGTGAGCCAATTCTCCACAAGTGGGACCCACAGCAGGGGAGACTGTTGAAAAACAGGTGAAATATTGAGGGGTAAAAAATATACTGAAGTATAAAATAACTGCATTCACCATGTCAAGACCCCACTCTGAGTTAGGGGGTGAAATGTTATGTCTCATTTATCTGGATGAAGATGGGAACCCCATAAGCCCTGAAAAAAGAGGTTGTGTAATCTAGTCTCCAAAACTAAGGGGGGGGGGATACAACTAAGGAAGGTAAAACACAGAAGTAATAAAGCCTTAATCAAATAAACCCTCCTTTGTTTAGCCAAATGTCTATGTTTCCAGTGGTCTAAGCTACATTCTTCTTTGAGCAGACATTGTGTCCAATTAAAGATGATAACATCAGGGTGGTTAAAGTAAGCATGCAGAAGTTTAATGGGATTATGTCCAAGGGGGATGCCAGGTAGGTCAGACAGATCCAGTAAGTGGGCTTTCCAAGCGGTATTGCTATGCTTTTAGAATAGTTAATCCGGGATCCTGACAGTCGGGAAAAGGTACAAAGTACAATAGAAATCAAGGGACCTGAGGACTAGCCCCATAATACATTATAGAGATTGTCAGCATAAGCCAAAACTTTGATCTCTGGGCTATCAGCTGAAAGTTGAATGCCAGGGACATCACGTCTGGCTTGCAGTAAATGATGCAATGGATCTATGGTAAAAATATACAACAATGGTCTCAAGGGACAGCCCTGGTGAACACCTTTTTTGGGGGGGACAGGTGCACCCACATAGGAAGGGGAAAACTGTGGCAGCAGAGTACAAAAGTTGAATTCAATAGATAAAAACAGGAGGGAGCCCCCCCCATTAACCCCCCACCTCAATAGCAGTAACTCAAAGGGATTAAGTTTCAACTTTCCTAAACTATGGGCCTGCTGAGAATACTGCATCTTCCTCTTCTTCTTGTCCCCCTTTCTGTACTAAAGTTCATCATTAGTTGATATTGGTATTTTAGATAGTTGATATCAACCAATCTGTTCTATGGTCCATGCACTGTTACATTGTTATATCTTAATTTCCTGGAATGGGAATGGTATATTCTTTCATGATACTGCACATGTGATCTTCTTTTCTAATGTGAGAATTTGCTGTCTACCCTGTTGGGAGCTAGTCCTGATTGTAAGAAAGGGTATGCTATATGAATCTTGAAAACTTCAATAAACTTTTTCATGTTAAGAAAAAAAAAACAGTAGGGAGACCACACCATTGCAGTAGTTCAAAGAGATAGTACAAATTAACATTATCATATGCTTGTTCCTGGTCTAAGGAGATAACAAAACCAGTAAAGTCATTATGTGCGCTCCTTGTGAAGAGCTCTCACAGAATGATAAGGTTGCCACAGATGTTGTGGTTAGGGATAGAGCAACACTGGGTTTGAGAAATAACTTGAGCAGCAACTACTGCCAAACGTTTTGTGAGAATTTTAGCTAGTATCTTGTAGTCTGTGTTAAGCAGATAAAGAGCTCTGCAATTGTGTAAGAGGGTTCGATCATCCTTCTTATAAAAAAATAAGAAGGGCTTCAGCAAAGTGAGGGGACAATGTGCCCTGAATTAGGATTTGGTTAAATAAACTGCACACTGGTTAGGTCTACCAGTTACCTGTACTTCTACTGCATTGAATGTATTGATACAGGGGCATATGAATGTTATTAGTATTCATCACATTCACCATGATACATTTCACTACAGTGCAGTAAACATGGAATACATTAACCTTGTATTGTGGACCGAATGCAGATTGAGAAGTGGCACGCCAGTCAGTGTTGCTTTCTATGAGACATCATTTGAGCTCAACCCTTTAATTTCTTTTTCCATACTGTTTTAATAGGTGAAAAACAGTATGAAAAAATAGAAATGATACTAATGACAAAGCAGGTACAAAGGGATGTCAAGAAACTTTCTCCAATACAAAGGGATGTCAAGAAACTTTCTCCAATGTATCAGACCTCGGTGTTGGAGAGTTTCTATAGCCTCATAATCCAGTATGCACTCAAAAGTGAACCTTTGCATACAAGATCATGCTGTGCAAGTAAAATTATCAGTGTAATCACTGTCACCATTGACCATCATATGGAAATTTCAGTAATCATTACATTTAAACTCTTTTTCAGAATGTTCCTTGCAGCATTACATCATAATGAGAATGCTGAACAACAGCAACTTGTCAAAAAGACTGATGAAAAACCATTTGAAATACACCTAACAAAATATAAAAAGGGCAAAAAAGTTGTCAGACCAATTAACCCTTGCTGTGCCACCAGCATGTATACACATCCTAAAAACCTATACATTTGAAATCTTCCAGCAGCATAACTTAATAGCAATGCAACCTTTGCTATGTCAATATTCATCCATATAAGTAAATTTCACATAGGACATGATGATACATGGTAAAGGAAAATGCACCACTTTCCAAAAATTTACACTGTTCTGTTCCATCGGGCTATTGCATACTTGTTATGTTTCCCTAAACAGGTTGCTTTGCCAATCATATAATTATAAAATGCATCAGAAAATACAGACAATGGAGCCAATACTCATGTCAAGTCAACTGATGGGACTGATGAATTGATTGTATTTATGCTTTGTTGATACGCGAGCAAGATCACTTATACTTTCCAGTTATGAGCCATGCCAATAGGGCTGCATGTCAAGTGACACTCTGAAGAGCTATTTTGCCAGATCCATAGGCTCCAATAGTGATGCATTTCATTAAATATTTTACATGTTTGAATGCTGATTGTGAAAACACAAAGCCAACACTGAAGTACAAATGAAGTGGTCACTATAGTCAGGGCCCCTGGTGTTCTGAGGCAGAATTTTCTGATTTCTGGGGCAGGGCTCTTTGACTTCTGTGGCAGCATTTTCTGATTTCTTCGGCATGATTTATTCATTTCTCTGGCAGAATGCAGTCCTGTCATTGGCTAAATATGATGTGATGCCATCGATGACATCATATGCTGAGCATAGAGGAGGGGCTTCAGGATAAATGAGGTGGGAAAGAAAGCCTGACACTATGAAAAAACAGTGTATTTATATGAAAATTCACCAAAAACAATGAATTCTGAGGCACTATATATATTCTGTGGCATGATGCAAATTCTGCTGCAAATTCCACAACCGCAGAACCGCAGAATTCCAGGGGCCTTGACTATAGTGGCAGCTTTAACTTTTTTCCCCAATCATCCATATAACAGGTAACCTCTTTGTTTAAAAAAAATAATCATTGTCAGCAATGGAGCATGCATATGTACTATAAATACTCAAACATCACTAATTGTGATTGTGTTCTACCATGACGAATAACTTGAAAGAGATGGAGCTTTGCACTTCATAGAGCATACATACAATCCATTCCGTCCCTACAGTGATTGTTGTTTGTAAATTTGCAGTAATAAACCAGCTTACTTCAGATGAGGGAAGTGTACTTTGCAAATATGTGCCACAGGAATTGCAAAGTATATAAGATAATTAAAAACAGCATTCCATAACATGTACAGCATATTGTATTGTTAATGATAATGACAGAAACTGTATTTATGAACACAGTCAAGTAAAATTTCAAATATGCAAATACATAACCTATAGTATAGTACGAGTAATTTTCTGCGAACATATGCAAATACATAAACATATATCCTGTAGTATAATACAAGTAATGTTCTATGAACATAAGAAATCAGCTTTAGTTTCTTTGCTTACAAAAAAAAATGTTGGTGCTCTCACTATCTGTTGTCTGTCAGGATAGTTGTGCATACCTGTCTGATGGCATACACCTGAAAAAGAAAACTTTTAAACACAGTATCATACTTGCCACAGTGTTAGGCAGTACGGTTCAGATGTAATATCAAGTGACTGATAACAGTTCATTTGTCACTTCATTTGTCGGTTTTCAATGTTATTTACAATAGTTTAAAAGGGAACAATCAGCACTATGAGCCCAACTCACGACTGTGGTGGTGATCAACATTGGCAAATTGTCCAAAAAAACATTCTTTTTATTACTTATTGTTTGATGCAATAAAGTGTATTGTATTGGATGGTGTATGATGACAAGCCACAACACATTTTATGTAACAACAAACCCATGACTCCCATGTTGATGATATCAAGGTAGTGTAGAACTAATGAGGATTCAATAGTATGCAGTGCATGTTACAGCTTTTATAAGCTATGATCACATGTTTGGTTGTCACTCTGGTCTAATGGAACTAACAACAGTACTGTGTCAACATAGTTATCACATGGAGGACAGCACACGACCAGACAAGAAAAGACTGGACATTATTATAACTATAACTTTCACTGCATTGTATTGAATTGTACAGCAACGCAGCCATCCTCTCCTACCAGTGTTAGGGTGTTTGTGGGTATGTGCTTACACAAAATGTCATCTTTCCCACTGCCTAATCATTATGAGAGAAGACAGTATACTGTATTAAACAGTAAGTTACAAAAAATATGTCTCACAAGTTTCAACATGCAGCACAGTCATGCTTGTGACTATTGCTGTAGTTCTGAGTGCACCATTTGTTAATAAATGTGTTGTACAGAACAATGTTTTTGAACAGACTGATGGTTACCAATGTGCCATGTCAGTCTTTATTGTACTGAATTAATTGGTTCAGTTGGTTACTCTTTTCTGTGAACTTTTTTAGGTGGTCTAACAGTGACACAGCAGTTAAGCAGATACTGTCCTATGGACAGACTTTGAGGTCACCTTACTGATAAGCATCATGTGTTGCGTTTGTATTAGTTTTTTAATTATGCAGTCTCCCGTTGTGCTTCACTGATGACTCTATACAACTTGTGACTCCAAAATACTATGACAGCACTGTCATCTATATCAGCAACTGTGAGCACACAGGTAGGGGTCACGCAGTGGTTGTGTTCCACATCCTTCCCTGCTGTCACAGTCAGCACTACTAGTGCTGCAATGTTTGAACTGCATAGTTCCATGTTGCCTCAACCACAGGAGATGCATACAGGCCATGGACCCACTGACAGATACATCTGCCAGGTGCATAATGACATGCTCACATGACCTAAGATGCTATTCTTTCACTGACACATGCATACACAGGTGGCAGTAAAAGACAGTGTTGTGTCACAATGCACTCCTCATATAACAGTGTCCTCTGGGACCATGAAGCCTACAGACCAATGTGGTCCATGGACAATATTGATTCAAGGTCCCAAAATGGATTTGTTTTCTATTTTCCTAATTAACCATATCAGGCAATCATTAATTAAGTTTTTGCTTAATTGAAAGCTATGTGATGGTTCATACATCTGTACATATTGACTACTATAAAACATTTATTTTTCAATAACTTTTTTGGGGACATAATTGATGAATGTTACATTGAAAAATTAGGTATCATTATACCACAATTTGACTATGTGTTTTCAATAAACCTCAGCACTTCCAATTTCAGCATTTTGCAAGGATATAGATGTGTTGGAGAGGGTTCAGAGAAGGGCAACCAAGATGGTGCAGGGTATGCAGGAGATGACATACATGCAGAGGTGTAAGGAGCTGGATCTGTACATGCTGCAGACAAGAAGGGAAAGGGGAGACATGACTGAAACTTTTTTTTGCAATTTTCTAAACTTTATTGTTTTTCCAACAATACAGTGAAACATTGGCTCAATATAACATCAAAATACAGATCCAGAAAATAGGAATGGATTCAGGTCACCAACAACAGCAAATTAAGAAATGCTCCCCCACCTCCCCATAAACAAATATGTATATCAGTCATCCCCCAACCCCTTCCCCAAAAGCACACCAGGGAGTACTCCTCAGCAATATGACCCTGTATGGTAGTAAAGCCTTTATATATTATCTATTATCTGGGTGTCCAGGTGAGGATGAGTAGGAACAACAATCTGGGGAAGGAACGTGTTGGGGTTCAAGCCGAGGAGACCAAATTGGACCGAAGTGTATGGAACAAGTTCCAGCAGGGTTTAAAGGACTGAGACCTACCCTGCCGAGAAGCAATCTGCTTTTCCATCTCAAGCGCCAACAGTATCTCCTGGTGCCACTCCTTAAGTGATGGGATAGCATCACCCAGCCAATGCCGGCATATGATTAACTTTGCAGTTATGGCTGCCAGGGACATGTGAGCTCCACAGGGACCAAAAAGCTCCTCTGGGAAAAAGCCGACATGACAGACCTCTGGAGTAAAAAATGAATCCAACCCTAAAAGATGGTCTAAGGAAAGCCAAATAGCATTCTAGAAGGGCATAACCTTTGGGTAATCCCAGAGGATGTGCTTTAACTTACCCTCCACTGCACCACATCAGAGCAAGTGGGGGATTCTTGTTTGCCCATCCTGTGGAGTCTAACAGGTGTGTAATAGAGGTTGTGTAAGATACAAAATTGTAGCAGATGGTAACGGTCCTGTTTGATGAATTGGTAATGATTTAAACTTTTAAATATGTAAAGGGGCTCAATAAAGTGGGTCAAGATTGTTTATTTAAGAGGAAGGAGGGGGTCAGAACTAGAGGGCACTGACTCAGACTGCAAGAAAAAAGATATAGGGGAAATGTGAGAGGGCATTTCTTCATGGAGAGGGTGGTGGAGCCAGGGAACAGAGTACCAGACAGAGTGGCAGGGGCTAAATTGGTGGAAGAATTCAAGAGTGCATAGGACAGCATATGGTGCTGAGTATCGGCGGAGGGCGGGCACTGGCAGGGAGGGGGAGGTATAGGGGGGAAACAAAAGGGCAGACTAGATGGGCCAGTATGGTCCTTTTCTGCTGTCAAGCTTCTATGATTCTATGATATGCTGCTATGATTTCCAGTTTCATACTCATTGTTGCAATAATTTTTAGTAATATTTCACTAAACATAAAACATAAAACAAACATAAAATCACTTTACAAAATCCAGTGGTCAATAATAAAAGTACAGCTGACCTCACCCACACTTGCTGGGGTGGTATCCCAGTCTAGTTGTCATATGAAAACAGCAAAGTATAACTTAAAGTGACCCGTATAATCATAACATTACAGTACATAGAATAAAGAATGGTGAATTACAACTGGAATACATGTTCTGTTTATGTGTAGACATACCCCAAAATTGAAGAGGACACTTCACAGGTAACTCATAACCTCGCAGTATTATACCTATAAGGAGTACTTACCAAAGCCTTGGGTTATGTCGAAACCTTCACATTGATGGACATACCACTCTACCGAAGTAAATTTATACTAGCTGCCAAAAGTGTTCCATTTCAAGGCGTTCGGAGCACTTTGACTTAGAGAATAGCTATGTTCTACAAAGACCGGCCTGATCCTGTAAAGATACCAAAATATCCCAAGCTTAAACCTGTACTCCTGAAATAACTTTCCGAATACCCACATTACCAGACACAATCAAGAATAACAGTTATAGTTCCGTAGGTAATTCAACCCCCATGTAACATGGGGCACCATTACCGAACCATGCTCGAGGCCCACCACTTCTGACTACCTGTACACCCATCAGGGGCAACAACGAATAATCACCCTATTCCCGTTGGTGGAGGGACTTGCCCCAAGTATCTCAGATATGGGTCCCAACAGGCTGTAAATAAGGATAATTTGGATTTCTGAAGATGGGATATCTTATCCAGTTTGGCAAGAGTGGACAAAGACCCCATTATAGCTGTTACCGTACAGACCACCTTGGACCTCCACTGGCTTAGAATAGCTCTTTTGGATTGTAATGCTAACAAGGCCAACCATCTAACTTTTAACGGTGACAGTTTAGGTAATACCCCTCTTAACCCCAAGATACAAAAAAGGGGGCATATGGGAATGATCTGTTGGAGAACCCAAGAAGCAAGAACCAGAATCTCTTGCCAAAGAGGTTGAATCTTGGGGCAGGACCACAATATGTGCAACAAATCACCCCCCGGCTGTTGACACCTCCAGCAGTTGTCTCTGTCTATTACTTTGGCTCTGTGTAAAATAACAGGAGTTCTATACCATGAGTGTGCAATTTTGTTTTGAATTAGTCTGGATTTGTATCAGTAAACCAGGGTGGACATCTACAGGCTTTCTCCCAGGCCTCTGAGGATATAGGAGTCTGCAACATCTTTTCCCATCTATACCTTGCTGTCTCAGATTGAGATGGAAGAGCATCCCGCAAGGTAGCATATAACTGACCCGCGAGTCCCTTGGTGCAAGACATCCACTTAACCAATGGTGATGATTGAACACGACCCAGAGGACAATGCAAAAGCTACCTGGTGGCATCTCTGATCTGGAGATATCTCCAGAAATCCTCTGCAGGAATTCCCCATTGCTGTCTTAGAGACTGAAATGTCTGGATATTCTTATGATCGGGAGTCAACAGGTCTCCCAGCTTAGTAATACAATGCAGCCCAGTGTCTCCACACAATTTTGCCACCGCCTATGGTAATGTCTGGATTGTGCCAGATAGGCTATGGGAGGAGGGAAAAGGAGCCAAATTAAGTCTTCGATGGTAGCTAACCCAGTTTCTCCTAGCTAAATCAATTATAGAGGACGTACTTTCATTCCCAAACTTATTAGCCTTAGCTTTTTTGGAATTATCCTTCTGTACTAGAAGCGATAAGGGATGACACAACCCTGCCATATCTGTCTCTAGCTGCACCCACTGTGGTGAAAGAGAGGAAAGAGGCCGAGACCAATTAATCGTTTGGGCCAAAAGAAAGGCCCGGTAATATCCTTCTAACCACGGGAGGTTCCACCCACCCTAACGCCAGTGTGATCTTAATTTAGCCTGGCTAAACCTAGGCTTAGAACCCTCCCATAAAAAATCCCCAATGACCTTATCAATACTCTGAAACCACTGTGCAGGTAAGGAGACAGGTAAATGTCTCAGAAGATAAAATAGTTTAGGTGCAACAATCATATTCACTGCCGCCACTTTCCCCGCAAGAGTTAGTTTAAGTAACCTCCATCTATCGAAATCTGTCTTCAGAGTGGAGAGAAGAGGTTGTATATTGGCTTGCCATATTGCATCCAAAGATGGAGTGAGGAAAATACCCAAGTATATGATCCCTCCTGGAGCCCACACTAGCTCCTCTGCGTCCATATCCTGCTGAACACAGTACTCGTTCAGGAGGAGTATCTCTGACTTATGCCGATTCAGCCGTAAGCCAGAATACTTTGAGAAATCTTCTAACAGATCCAGAATCCGAGCATAGCGGTATGAGCATCCTCCAGCAAAGAAGGAGATCATCAGCATACATAAAAGTTAGATAGGATATATTCCCCACTGTCAGACCATTAATCTTTGGATGATTACGAATAGCCATAGCCAACGGTTCTATCGCCAGTACAAAAGTAAGGCGAGAGTGGGCAACCTTGCTGGCCCTCTGCCCAGTGGGAAAGATTGGGAAAGGGTCAATTAGTATTAACTCTGGCAAAGGGCTCCATATATAGCTTTTATTTTGCCAGAAAGGTGTCCCAATCCCAAAATGTGAGAGTCAGATATAGATAGTCCCATTCCACTGAATCAAATGCCTTTTGAAATCTACACGTGGCGAGCAGCCAGGTGTGAAGGACCTAGCCATAGGAATCAAATTAAGCAGGGTTCTTAAATGATCCGAGCTATGTCTCCCTGGTATAAATCCCACTTGTGATGGATGAATCAGATCAGTCAACAGAGGACTGAGTCTGTGGGCTAAGATTTTGGCGTAAAGTTTACTGTCCAAATTTATAAGTGAGATGGGGCGGTAATTCCCTGGATTTGCGGAGTCCTTACCTTTCTTGGGTATCACAACTATAGTTGCCTCCCGCATAGATGGTGGAAAAGCTCCTATAAGTTCTACCTCCTGAAACACCTGAATCAAAAGGGGAGAAATAATATGGCCCAAAGTCTGGTAGAATTCTGCAGGGTACCCATCACCCCCCAGGGATTTCCCCTTTTTTAAGTCCTGAATAGCTACCACAATTCTTCTTTTTGAAATGGGAGATCTAACCATTGTGTGCTGGATCTGCAGCTTAGCAAGCTTAAAGAATTTAAAACCCTGAGTGTCCAAGTTATGGTTAGCATGTGGAACAATATAACTTTTGTAGAATGCAGACATAACCTCATTAATATCCTGAAGAGGTACATAATAATCCTGAATTATTTCTTAGACCTGGGATAAATATACTGGCCTGCTGTTTCCTTAATTGGTATGCAAGTACTTTGGCCCCTTTGTCCCCCCCTTCCCAAAACGTGTGTTTAAGACATAAAATAGCGGCTTCCGCTTTCCTATTCATAATCTGATTTATTTCAAACCGCATGGCCAAAATCGATTTCCCAATGGGAGAATGAATATTGGGAGAGGGCAGCGACTTAAACTTACTCTCGGCCTCAGCCAATTTCTGTTCAAGGTCAAGCAGCTGTGATTCTCTTTGTCTGTGTCTAGCAGCTGAAAACCCCATAATGCTACCACGCAATGTGGCTTTAAAAGCCTCCCAGGTTGTGCAGGTGGAGGTGTCACTAATAGGGTTTTCTACAAGGAAAAGAGAAGCCTCATTAATAAGCCAAGGGGTGAACTCGGGGTTCTGTATCAGAAGCGGGTCCATTCTCCATTGCTTAGTTGGGGGGGGCCACTGGGTCCCATTGTAATAGGAGCGGGACTAAAGCATGATCAGAGACACAGCAAGGAAGAATTGAAACCTCTAACATTTTGTTGGTCAGCTTGGCAGAACCAAGCCAGAAATCAAGCCTACTGTATGAATCATTTGGGACAGAATGAAATGTATAGTCTCTCGTTCTGGGATGGAACAATCTCCAAAGATCTACTAACCCCTGATCAGACAACATTTGCTGAAGCGCCTTCACACTTCTAGGATGTGCCTCTTTCCCCCGGTCATTTCTGTCCAGCATAGGCATCAAGGTCAGATTAAAATCTCCCCCAATAAGTAGCGGACAGTCCAGTGGGTTAAATTCCAGTATTACTTCGCCAGTTTATAAAAAACAGTGGGGCATCCTCATTGAGGCATATACATTACATAGAGTAATTAGACCTGTGGGAGTATTAGATGGCCATAACCCATCTGCCATCAGAGTCTGTCTGTGTCTGGTTAACTTCAAGGAAGGGACTTATGCACCAAAATCTGAACCCTGTGTTTCCTGGTCAAAGCATTAGAATGCACTTGCTGGCCAACCCATTCCTTCACCATACGGGTATGATCCTCCCCAGCAAACTTAGTCTCCTGGAGGAAGGCCACTTGAGAACGTTTACGTTTCAGGTGTGCAAGAACTTTCTTACATTTTATCGGGGAATTTAACCCACGGACATTCCAAGTGTGCATCACAATGTCAGTCATATCGCTAAAGTCTACAATATACCCTAATCTATACTGTTAAGGAGCTGAATCCAGCTATATGCAGGGTATGAAAAGTTACTGTACTGTTCAAAACAAACACAAAACCCAACTGTATGGAGGGATTAACTAACCTAACTACAACTACTATATATTGCTATCCCATCTAAATAACAACCAACCAAACAACTACCAACTACTATTAGAAGAAACGGTAGGATTAAGCCAGCTAAAGACCTAGCCAATGGTATATCCTGTCATTCCTGGGGGGAGCCAAATGCTTCTCAAAAGGGGGAAAATCCCTATCTCCTATTAAGCATATACCAAACTTCTCTAAGACGGGGCAAAGCCACAGACAGAGTCCGCACTTACTAGAGCCTACTACGAATCTGCCTGCAGTCACCTCAAACGGGGGGGGGGTTAAAGTCCTGTGATCGGGTCATGAGACCTGATACTGCCCTTTGCTTATAAAAATCAAAATTCCTTAAACCATCTTAAGGTCCCCGAAGCTATTATTGAGCATACTACGGGACAACACCTCTTATTAAACTTCTGATACTCACTTAAACAATTGTACTTTTATTAAATCTTTACCAACTATCTTAGGGCCTACCTATATACCTGACCATGTACTGTATAGTCTGAGTAAAACTAAAAAAAGATCTGATCATCACCACGTGTTACGGAACCAATATGGCCCCTTAGGTAATATAAAGTTCTAATTATCACCTATGGGGTCAAGTTAAGTCACTTCTTCTCTTCCATTGGATCCTCATGGCCAGATACTCCGATGGGTAAAGTAGCTTTCTTAACAAGGATAAGCAACTTCCACCCATAGGAAACAGACAGGAAAGGAAAGTAGAGGTGTAGATCGCACCCCCGGGATCTACCCTATCCCACGAGAATATTCGAGCCTCCCCTACCCTCATGAATATACCTCCAACACAGTATATATATATACATTCACTTCCCAATTTACCAGAACCAGTACCCTCCGAAAGGGCCACAAAAGACAGCTGGTACAAACCCTCTGATAAACCCTATCCCCCAGGGCCTCTCCTAGGTGTAACTCAAGGAGGCCATACCAGTTCCCTCCCGCAATATTGCAACATTAGGCTACCAGCTCTTCAGATACTTATCTAACATTGAACAGTTTATTCAGGAAAGAAAAGACTCTTTGCTCATGATGTTTTTGGATGTTTCCCCTCTTCTAGTTCTTGTTCTGTAGTTTGACTTGGGGGGGAACCTGGGGCTGGGAAGTCCGCTGCTATATTTGCTGTGGCACCATCTGTATCATGGAGACTGTCCTTGTGAGAGTCCTCCTGAAAGCTCCCGCCCAAATAACCCAACTGTCCCCCCCCACTATCCATCCCTTCGCATCCTTCTTCAGTAGGGAGATCGTTCAGAATGGCAAATCAGTTTTTGGCAAAGTAAGGGCTGACAAATTCCATCTGAAGTTCCTCCTGTGCGTCTAAGGGGGGAGAAGACAAATTATCCATATTGCTCTTCCTTTCCTGTGGATGGCCCCTTTTAGTGTGAGGGGAGGATGGAGGCCTCTTCCGGACTTTCAGGTTCCTAGGTTCCAATCCCACCATTGGTGCAGACTGGGGTGAGGTAGCTGGGGGAACAACAACTGACCAGGAGATTCTCTGATCATTTACAACCAGGCTCGAAGACTGGGAAGTCAAATCTCTAGGGCATACATTGACAATATAGTCTAAAGCCACTTCTGAAGATGAAAATTGCTGAATTGTACCATTCATAGAGAATTGCAGTGTGGCCGGGTATCTTAGGGTGAACGGGATTTTTAAAGCGTGTAGCTTCCTTCGAGCTTCAGTGAAAGCTTTACGTCGAGCTGCCAATTCCTTCGAGTAATCCTGAAAAATCATAATCCTGTTCTCTTGCCAATGCAGCTGCCTGAGCTCTCTCACCCTAGCCTGTATTCCATCTTTTTCAGCAAAGTTCAGAATACGAACCAAGATGGGGCGGGGACGTTCCCCCTGGGCAGGCCTAGGCTGGGTCATACGATGAGCACGCTCCATTGTAATTTTAGTGCCTTTAGGGAGCTTCAAAATTTCTGGCAATACCCGTTGTAAAAATGGCAGGACCCTCCCTTCCTCGGAGCCCTCCGGAAATCCCAATATGCGAAGATTATTTCACCTTCTCCTATTCTCCAAATCCTCCACTTTGTCTTGTAGTTGATTGATCTTAGCTGCCTGGTCTCTCAGTAGGGCCGTATGGCTAAGAAGCGAGTTCTTCTGCGTAGTTACTTTCTGCTCCACTACATCTACACGAACATTAATTTGCTGAATAGCTACAGCGGAGTTATTACCAGCCAGTGTAAGATTGTCTAAACTTGCCATAATTGATGCGAACATGTCCCGTATCGAGAGCTCCTCTCGTTCATTTATTAACTGCGCCATCTTGTACGACCCAGAGAGCAAAATACCATACCCTCACTCATGGTCCGTTTGTCTAAATGTCCCTTAAATTCAAAGCTCCCGTTTCAATAGTGCAGAGTTTCGGCAGCCTGATCCGTAATGTTCCAGTTATAAATCCTCCCCCGAGGCTATATATTCCAGGTACAAAGCTCCGTGCAAAACGAGCTACTCGATTAGGTCGCCATCTTAGAAGAGCGCTAGCCACGCCCCCAGTTTCATACTCATTGGGTGGAAATCCTTGGTTGTCATTATATTGACAGTATTCAGTGATGGCCATTTGTAGTACACAGAGACTAAGGCACACACTGAAAAATCCAGGGTGTTTCACAGTGCATGAAATGACATAATCTTCACAATCCAATTCTTTCATCTTGTCTGAGGCACAAGTAACTTCTCTGCAGCAATGCCACTCCAATTCAGTGGGCACTGATATACAATTTCTACACTCTAACATTTGACACTGAAAACAGACAAATTACAAATGTCAAGTCAACATTTTTTTCCAGGATAAATTGATCAACATTAAAAGTCACGGCATGCCACTTTGTTAGCACCTACCACAAAGCAGGGCTCTGTACCACCATGCCAGTCATCTACCACTACCACAAAAGTGTGCGGTCAGGCACAGCATGCCACATTATCACCCCTTCCAAAACAAGGACTCTGTATCGGCATGTCAGCCATCCACAACCATGGCCAAAGTGTGCAGTCAGGTACAGCATGCCACATTGCCAGCCCCTCCACAAATGGGGCTCCATGCTTGCGTGCTAGCAGTCCATGACCACCACCTAAGTATGTGGTCAAGCACAGCATTATTCATTGTCAGCCCCTTCCTACAAATGGGGGTTTTGTAATGACATGCCAATCATCCACTACCACCACCAAAGTGTGCAGTCATTTAGATGATGCAACATTGTCAACTGACCTCACAAACAGTAGCTCTCTACCATTATGCCAGCTGTACTCAACCGCCAGCTAAGTGTGTAGTCAGGTACAGCATACCACATTGTCAGCACCCCTCAAAAAGAGGGACTCCATACCAGCAAGCCAGCAGTCTGTGACCACCATATAAGTGTGCAGTCGGGCATAGTATACCACACTGACAGCTCCCCTCACAAATGGGGGCTCTGTACTGGCATGCCAGTCATCCACTTCCACCACAAAAGTGTGCAGTCAGGCACAGCATGGAACATCATCAGCTTCCTCACAAAGTGGGCCTCCATACCGGTATGCCAGCTATCAATGACTACCAGCTAAGTTTGCAGTAAGGCACAGCATGTGGCATTGTCTACACCCACAAAGTGGGGGCTCATACAGGCTTGCAAGTTTTTTATTTATTTTATTAATTTCTAGGATTACAAAGTACCTTTGAGTAGGAGCTACTCATTTACAAAGGTTCCACATCAAAGGAAGAGGGAAACATACATACAAAGGTTGGTAATGGTAAACAGGCATAGTACAGACATGGTTGACATTGTTATGTGGCTGTAAAACAATTTAGAGATAAAGGATATTATTAGAGAGCAATGTAAGAACAGGCAGTTAGATGATGAAGCAGACTGAGGGAATAAAGAAGGAAGGGGACTATCAGCCTTATATTGAGTAGTAGGGTGCCAGAGAGAAGTAGGCAGGCTGAATGGCCTTTGTCATGAGGTGGGAGAGGGATGGAGGGAGGGGATCAGTACAGGGGAAAAGAAAAAGAAGTTTGAAGAATGGAGGAGCAAGGGGGGAGGGGGAGGAGGGTGGAGAGAGGGGAATGAAAAGGGTCACAAGGAAAGACAGAAGCCAGAGAGAGAGTAAAGCCAGGAGGGATGAAGGGCACAGGTCACGAACGACTAGGTGGAGAAATGGAACAGTCCTTTAGTAGAAGCAGTAACATTTGGAGGTAGTGGTGAGGTAAAGTCGGAGATTCAGTTTAAAGGGTCCAAGTGTTGGGGGAGGAAAGTGCTTCTTTGTTGAGGGTATTAAACCAAAGAGGAGCCCTATAGGTGAAGGACTACTGACCCAAGGAGGTAAAACATCTGGGATCCTGGAGGGTTTGGGATTGGGCACTACACATTTGCTGGGTAACACAGAAGGCAGAGAGGAGCTTACAAACACCAGGGGGCATGAGATCAAGGAGAGTCTTTTTGGTAAGTAGGCAGGTCTGATATTGAATTCTGTTGAGGAGTGGTAGCCAACAAGCCTGTTCATAGAGGTCACAGGTGTCCGTGTCTCGGGCAGCACCCGTTAAGAGCCTGCAGGCTTTGTAGAGTGAGACTGAGACTCTATGGAGGGCAGTTGGAGAAGCAGAGCCATAGATAGCCAGACCGTAGTCAATGATAGAGGTGACAGAGCTATAGATGGCCAGTCTGAAGGCATCCACAGTCATACAGTGCTTGTGCTTGTGTAGCAGACCAATTTGCATATTGGTGGCATTGGCAACAGTGTCAATATGCCGCATGTAGGAGAGGGTACTATCCAGTGTGATACCAAGGTATTTGAACTCCAGGACATGTTTAAGTTCCCTGTGTTGTTCATGATATTGAAGGACTGGGATTTGTGCCTGCTCCATGGATTACAGAAGGTCATTACTTTGGTCTTGCTATAGTTCATGATGAGTTTATGCATTCTGAACCAATCTTCAACACTCTTGAAGTCAAGCTGCAGCTGTGCTTCAAGGAGTTTAGTGTCATGGGGGCTAGAGAAAAGCACTGCATCATCCACACAGAGTAGCATTTTTTGTTGGCAGACACCAGGGAGTCTATTGAGGAAGAGTGAGAAGAGTAGAGGTCCCAGGATAGACCCCTTGGGGACTCCGGAGAGGACTGGCTTGACTTCGGACGTGACACCTGCTATCCTGACCCATTGGGTCTGATTCCTGAGGTAGCTGACAAACCATGGAAGGGCATCATTAGAGAGCCAATGTAAGACAGTTGCCTAAGGAGTAGAGGGAGATTAATGATGTCAAAGGCCTTCGTCAAGTCAATGAAAACTGCTTCCCCACAGTTTCCTTTGTCGAGCGTATCGTGAATAAAACTCACAGATTCCAGGAGAGCCGTGGTGGTGCTGTAACCTCATCTGAAGCTATGCTGTTCTGGTCATTGGACTTCATACTTATCCAGGAATTCGACTAGCTGGTCTGACACTATTCATTCTAATGCCTTAGATAATGGGGGGAGGAATGAGATAGGTCTGTAGTTGGAATGAAAAGACCTGTGTCCACTTTTATGCACTGGTGTGACAGTTGCCTGTTTCCAGTGAGAGGGGAATTGGCTCAGTCTTAAGGAGAGGTTAAAGATCTTCGTCAGGAGTTCAACGACCTCATCCACAACTAGTGCCAGTAGTTTGAGGTCAAGGGAATCCCCACTGTACCCAGATTGCAGATGGCCTTGCAGATATAGTTATGAGCCACATGTGGTGGAACCTATTTGAAGAAGAATTGTGGTGCTGGATGAGCATTAAGGGTGGTCACGTGGGGGGATATTGGGGGAAGGGTCATCGAAGAAATTAGGAGGAAGCACATTGTCCAGGTTCAAGAAAGCATTGTTGAATGTATTGGTAATGATGCCAATGTCGAGTGTTGGAATGTCTTGTATGTTGAGTATAGTAGGGGGTACCTTAGGATCCTTGCCGGTGAGTTCTTTCAGGTTGTTACAGAAGTTTTTCCCATCACCCCCAGAGTTGGTCAGAGCCTTCTTGTAATATTTGCTTTTGGTATTCTGAATCTGGCGAGTGCAGGCATTTCAGGCTGCTTTGTATTTTTGTATGTTTCCTTGCATTGGGGTAGCATGAGCACAGTGCCAGAGGTGGTCCCTGTGCTTAAGGTGTGTTACAAGATCAGAGGTAATCCAAGTGTTCGACTGTCCTTTGACCTTCATCTTTTTTAGTGGCGCATAGATGTTACAGACTGCATTGAAGCAGTTGATGAACAAGTCCAAGGCTTTGTTAGCATCATTGAGTGTGTCTAACACTGCCCAGTCAAGTCTATTTAGGTGGGATTTTAGTAGCTGAAGATGTCCTTGATTAAATACCTTTGTGTAGAGTAGTTTGGGAGGGGGTTTGAGGAACTTGTTAGTCCAAGATCAGATGACAGGTGAGTGATCACTTACTGTATGTGGGAGGACTAAGACATTAGGGATTCATTCAGGGAGGTTGGACAGAATCCAGTCTAGTAGTGTGAGAGTACTGGTCCTGTATTTGCATCTGGTGGAGGTGAGGACAAATTGTGAGAGGTGCTGAGCAGCAACTACATCCTTGAATACAGAGGCCTCAGGGGAGAGCCAGTTAATATTAAAATCACCTAGAATTATAGTTTCTGTGTTATGATGCAGGCTCCTTATATATTTAAAAATGTTGTTGAAGCCAGTGGCCTGGCCCTTCAGAGGTAGATAAACTGATACAACAGTGAGTTCCTTATTGTGAGTTCAAAGGAGGACTTTGCTATTGTGGACCTGAGCAGAGATGCCCTGGTTAGGAGATGGAATAACGTGACCAGAGTGGGTACTCCTGAGGTATATTGCACATCACCCTCCTCATTTGGAAATCCTGTCTTGTCTAAATATGGAGTAGCCAGGGATGAAAACTGAGGCATCCGGGATCTTAAGGTGTAGCCATGTTTCAACCACGGAGAGGATATCAGGGTTGTGTTGTTGAATCCATGTTTGGAGGGAATCTAGCTTGCTGAGGATGCTACAGGCATTAATAGATGCCAGGGTGAGAGACCCTTTCCTCCTTAATGAATTTTCTGCTGCGTGGCCAGAGGGTCCTGGATTGGGGTGAACATTTCCTGAGACCAGGAGCAGCATAAGCAGTAGTCATAGGAGAAAGGATTTCTGCATGCTGCAGACTTGCTTGTGTGTGAAATTCCTATGCCTTATAGTGCCACAGCGCTGGAGCTGTCTTTCTATCTATGATCACCTTATCTATGTCTTATCTATGATCACCATCAAAGTATGCGGTCAGACACAGCATGCCATATTGTCACACACCCCCACAAAAGGGACCTCCATATCGGCATGTCAGCTATCCACAATCACCTTCAAAGTGTGCAGTCAGGAACCTCATGACATTCTGTCACCCCCCTCATAAACAGGGGCTACATAACTACATGTCAGACATACATGATCACCACCAATATATGCAGTCAGGCACAGCACGCCACATTGTAACCCTTGCTCATAAACCAAGGTTCCGTACCAGCATGTCAGCCATCCACAACCATCACCTAAGTGTGCAGTCAGGCAGCGCATACAGCATTGTCACCCCCTCACAAAAGGAGGCTTCATACCAGCAAACCAGCATGCCATCACTACTACCGAAGTGTGTGGTCAGGCACAGCATGCCACATTGTCATCCACCCCAACAAAAGGGGGCTCTGCACCTTCATTCCAGTCATCCACTTCCACCACCAAAGAGTGCAGTTAGGCACAGCATGGAACATTGTCAGCCCCCCACAAAGTGGGGCTTCATAATGGCAAGCCAGTTGTCCATGTCCACCATCAAAGTGTGCAGTCAGGCACAGCATGCCACATTGTTAACCCCCCCACACACACACACATGAGTGCTCCATACCGGCATGTCAACCATCCACTACCAGCATGAAAGTGCGTGATTAGCCACAGCATGCCATAAATTCACCCATCTCCACAAACAGGAGCTCCATACTGGCATACCAGCCATTCACAACCACCACCAAAGTGTATGATCAGGCACAGAATGACACATTGTCACCACCCCAAAAAAGGGGTCTCTATACCAGCATTCTACCAATGTGTGCATTCAGGAGCAGCAAGCCACATTGTCACACCTTCACAAACTGGGGCTCCTTATCAGTATATCAGATGTACATGACTACCACCAAAATGTGCAGTCAGGCACAGCATGCCACTTTGCCACTCCTTCTCACAAAGAGGGGCTCCGTACTGGCATGTCTGCTATCCAGAACCAGCACCAAAGTGTGCTCTGAGGCTTAGCATGCTAGATACAAAACAGGGATGCATGCAATGGAAACTTGATTATTGACATATTACTATTCAAAAGCAGCATTTTAGACATACAGAAGAATGGATCTAAATCGTATTGCTCATTTTGTACCTAGTATTCTGTAATCTACATTAGTGACAGGGACTACACTTGAGAGGCAGTGTGATCTATTAGAAAGAGCACTGAGCTGAGATACAGATGTTCCCAGTATCAAATCTCATCAAGGCCACTGCTTCACATGATTAATGACATGTTCACACTAGAGATGAGTGGATCAATCCACCTAAAATCAGAATTCCCCAGGATCCAATGTAGTCCAGCAAACCCAGATCAATAAGAACCCACAGCATAATTGTATCGAGTCTGGGTCTGCTATGTGTGACCATTTAAATATGTTACAAGTGCAAAAAAATTGGGAATCAAAAAGCAAAAGGAGTATGGAAAGAAACCTGGGCTGCCACTAAGTTAAATGCAGTGACTTATATGCATTTATTCAGTCATTGCCTGCACTGACTCAATAAAATATATGCACCAAAGTCATACTGCATTTGACTTGGTAGCATAGAGTGTTTCCTTGCAGTGCAAGCCTTTTGTTTTTTCCTCTTCATTGGCTACAGTGGGCAGAAAGATTCCCCATAAGGATAGGAAGGAGCAGTCAACTACCCAAGTGAATGGTCCATTGACACCACAATGGCCAGTCAGCATCGGCCACGAGTTAGGAGGCAGGGAAAATCAAAAAGGCAGTAAGGCACCACCTGAGGGGACTGCAGTGCTTATCCAAGCTAACTTGGTCTGGCAGCCTGTAACAAAGCAAACAAAAAAAAAGAATTGTACTTGCATGCATGGTCTTTTCATCATGTGCTGCTGCCCATCCCTGTTCTAGGCAGTAGGCACTGTCTGGCAAGTAGCAAGTTGGCATGGCAACTGGAGGAAGAAGGACAGGATCGGGGCACCTCTGAATCATGGTGGGAGTTGAAACATGGGTGCACAGCAGCACACTGAGTGAGAGGAAGTCTTCTGGAGTGCAAAAGAGAGAGAGAGAGAGAGAAAATGGCAAAAATAATAATGCTTATAGACAGCATTATTTTGCCATTTTCTTTCTCTTTCTCTCTCTCACCCTCCAGAAGACTGTCTCACTCAGTGTGCTGCTCTGCTTCAATGTTCAACTACCCCCACAGTTCAGAGCTGCCCATCCCCCATCCTTTTTTCACCAGTTGCCATGTTAACTTGCCAATTGCCACAGTTGTCAGTGCCTAGAATACAGGGGATTCAAATTGGCAAAGCCATTAAGACAACATCATGTTTGATCCAAGGATTCATCTCATACATCAGCTGCTGCTGTATAGCTACTAGCTCAATCACTAAACATTCTGGTTTGGTTTCTTTTACTGTGACAGTGTCATGGCTCAAGTTGGGGGGCACAGTCAGAAGGAGAGATAAGTATGCTTGTGCGACACACACATCATACTCAGTCACCTGACCAGCTGCTACTGTACTAAGTTGATGGGGTGGTACTGAGGTATATAAAGTTGTGTGCAGAGGGAATCGGTCAGTGCATGACTGAGAAGATTTTAGTAGGGCTAGAGCTCACTACCCGTCTGATGTGATCTTTTTGTGTTGTCACAGTTCTCAGCTTTAATCTGTAAAGCCTGTAGCAGCAGCAACTTTCTTTTAAAACTAACAACAAGCAGCTAAAAAATATTTACAACAAAGGGAATAAAAGAAAAATAGAACATGGCAAGGGAGTGGGGGTGGGTGGGAGGGAAGGCCGCTGGACAGAGCTTCAGTGCTCACACAGTATTTGTGACCTGCCTGAAAAACTAGTGTTGTTGTATCCATGGCGGTTCAAACCTCAGTGCCAACTTGTTGGTCTAAAGGCTCCAGTGCTAATAAAGCAAAGTGCAAGAGTGCCTTAATTTTATTTTAAAAAAGAAGGTAAAATGAACAAAAGGGCCAAGGGGAATAAAAGAAAAAACAGATCAACCTGGTGGGGGGAAGGGAAGTCAAATGTTAATAGTATAGTGCTCAACCCTTAAGTACAAAAGTTCAAGAAATCCATCTTCTAAATCATTCTTTATTCCATTGCTCTCAGTATTTGAACATATAATATTTCAGAACAAGCCTGTTCCTTCATCAGACATAGCTGAGTTGCATATACCGTACCGCCCGTACCGCCTGCAAAGCCACCTTCCAGGTGCCTAGAGCCAGGACCTCCCTTGCCCAAAGGTCCTTTTATTACAGAGCACCATCCTGGTATTACTCCCTCCCCATGCACATCTCAAGCACCCCTAAAATTGGTCAGTTCAAAGCTGCCCTACACAACCACCTACTTAGCACTTGGAAGTGTACGTGCCTATGGTAGGGCCTGCCATGTGCCCCAAACTGGGCTACAGGCTAACAGCCCGCTCGATAGCCTACCACACTCCATTTTCCTCTGGCTATTGCCTGCATGACCTGCTAGGACCTACCAATAAATTATTGTTCTGTACTTTGGTAAACTACCTATGTTTTATGCTATGTATAATGTATGTATCGCACCTGTATTGTTTCACCCTGTCTTGCCACACTATTTGTTGTTCACCTCCCTGTGACGAGGTGCCTTTGTAAATGAATCTGTGACTCAAAGGTTGTAAATCCGATTTATGAACTAAATAAATAAATAAATAAAATATAATAAAATAATAGAAAACAGAGAGTGGTGGTAAATGGTACTCAGTCAGAAGGGATGCAAGTCACAAGTAGGGTATCTCAGGGATCAGTCCTGGGGCCAGTCCTCTTCAATATATTCATCAGTGACATTGCAGATGGACTGGAGGGTAAGGTTTGTCTATTTGCAGATGACACCAAGATCTGCAACAGAGTAGCTGATCCAGATGGGGTGGGCAGAATGAGAAGAGATCTGGATAAACTGGCAAAATGGTCAGAACAACGGCAACTGGAGTTTAACGCAAAGAAGTGCAAGATCATCACATAGGGAAGAGAAACCCTGAAGCCACCTATAGGTTGGGAGGGGAGTTGCTGGCAATCACAATGGAAGAAAGAAACTTAGGCATCATCATCACAGATGACCTGAAATCATCCAGGCAGACCACTAAAGCAGTAGATAAGGCTAGGGGGATGTTGGGGTGTATTAGTAGGGGTATCACAAGCCGTAAGAGGGAGGTAATAATCCCTCTTTACAAGACACTGATTAGGCCCCATCTGGAGTACTGCGTGCTGTACTGGAGGCCACACATTCACAAGGGCATTAACCAGACTGAGGCAGTCCAGAGAAGGGCAACCAAAATGGTGCAGGGACTGCATCAGAAAACATATGAGGACAGATTACTGGAACTTTATATATATATATATATACCCTAGAGAGAGATGATATGGTTGAAACATTCAAACACCTTAAGGGCATTAACAAGGTGAAAGAGTCTAACATGTTTCAATATAAGAAAAATAGCAGGACAAGAGGACACAGCATGCAATTAAAGGGAGACCAATTAAGGGGTAATGTGAGGAAGTTCTTTTTCACAGAAAGGAAAGGGTGGTACATGCATGGAATGGCCTACCTCAGGAAGTGGTGGATATGAATACAGTGCAGGGCTTCAAACAGGCATGGGATAGGCATAAGGGAGCAATACAGATAAGTATGGATAGATAGGCCATTGACAGAACAAATGCTGATGGCACATTCAAAAGGTAGAAAAAGAAATGGGCAGACTTGATGGGCCTTGTGGTCCTTATCTGCTGTCAACTTCTATGTTTCTATGGGAGGAAAGGGGAGCAAGCTACTAATTCTCCATCTCAGGGAAAAGCGTGGATCTCATTCGATCACATCCCTACAGGATCCCATTTTGTCAGCTGTGACTTCCAATCCCCATAAAATAGCAGATATTTTTCAGACTCATTTTTCTTCTTTATGCAATGAATCCATTTCATCCCACACCATTGACAAAGTAATTGCTAACCTTTTGGCTGGTCTTACTTTACCTCAGCTTTCAGAAGCCCAACAGGAACTGCTATCGGCTCCTATCAGGGAAGACAAGGTGACAGCAGCCATTTCTTCCCTTACTTTAGATAAAGCACCGGGTCCGCACTGTTTTCAAGCCAGTTTCTATAAAATGTTTGTAGATGACCTTGCCCCTCTTTTATCTCATTTGTTTAATTATTTGCAAACATGATATTTACAAAAATCCTCCCTTTTGGAAGCCAGATTTGTTTTGTTACCCAGCATGGGAAGGACACAACTCAGCCAGACAGTTATAAACCAATATCCCTTATTTATGCTGACTTTAACATTTTGGCTAAAGTCCTGGTTGCTCACCTGGGAAAGGTTTGGACTAGATTGGGTTTATGGCAGGTAGGTTTGTTAGTGTCCATTTTAGAAAGCTTTACCATCTAATTTCTGCATCCAGGGAGGCCAGTTCCAAGGCTGTTCTTGTCTCCCTTGATGTAGAACAAGCTTTCGATAGAGTTTCATGGTCCTACCCTTTTTCTATTTTACCCCTTTATGATATTCCTGACCCCTATATTGGCTGGTTACGTATTTTGTACCATTCACCCACAGCAAAACGTTTGGGAACAGTGTTCTTTCTGATCCCTTTTCCCTTACTCACAGAACATGTCAGGGTTGCCCTCTTCCCTATTTTTGCTTAATCTATATATTGAACTGTTTCTTTGTAAAACTACTTCATTCCCTAATATTTCAGGCATCATGTTGGGAGGGTGGGAATGGAAAATATCTATGTTTGTGGATGATATTGTGTTACATCTTACTGATCCTTGGTTTCTATTCCAGGGGTCCTGCATGCAATTCATACATTTGGCACTTTTTCAAGCTACAGGTTAAACTTACATAAAATGGTGGTTTAGCCACTTTTCCCTCATCTCCCTAAACAGGAGATTCTTGACTTAGGCCTTCTATGGGCTACTCATTTGCTCATGTATCTGGGTATCAACATTATCAAAGACTTTAGTTTATTGAAGTTTCTTAGTCTTGAACCTGTCGTACAACAGATCACCCAGGATCATCGGTGCTGGAAGTCTTTACCCTTAACATTGTGGGGAGAGTCAAAATTATTAAAATGAATATATTATCTAGATTACTCTATCCACTTGGTATGTTGAATATCTCTTTCTAAAATTTGGTTTCAAACATTGCATATTCTTCTGTCAAACTTTTTATGGCTGGATAAACCTCTAAGGAGAGTGTATGATAAGTTAATTAGACCCAGAAACGTGGGTGGTCTGTCCATTCTATAGTCTCGGAGACATTACTTTGTTTTCCATGCAGCTAATTATTTTCAGTGGGCCCTTCTGGAAGAGGAGCATGTTGTGGACAAATACACTCCCTCCTGGCTGAAAATAGAATGTGTGCTATGCACTTTCCATAAGCTTTGCTTCCCATCCTTACTTTATATACCCTCTTCAAAACTACTGGGGGACCTTCAGGGCACACCGATTAATTGGTCTATCCAAGCTCATTACCAGCTTTCTCAACACCTAAAATTGGCATATAAGACTATCTCCCAACCCCTATTTGGCAATCCCAACCTTCATATTGCTGATAAACCGTTATCCCTTTTGCACTCTCTGCCAAAAGTTTAGTGAACCTTTTTGCCTGACAATAATTTTATATACTTCAATGTCTTCTGCGATAATTTTGGTATCTCCTACAATTCCATTTTTAAATATAATCAATAAAAAAATTGTGTACTCCATTTCTTAGGTCACTCTGCCTGGGCCAAGGAAGCTGGGACTCTCCTTGAATCTCTGTCTACCCTGGCCCCACAGTCTCATCCCATTTCTAAACTCTATAGTGCTATAAACCATTTTTGGGACAAAATCTCTCCTATCACATTTTTTTGGGCCAATACCTTAGGTATAGAAAAATAGATTTCTATTGGTGTATAATTTGGTCTGACATCTATAAAGATATTAAACAAGATTGGTTACATCTTATACAGTTTAATATTCTCCATAATTTATACTACTCTCCCATGTGTTTATACAGAATGGGAAAAGCACCATCTTAAGCTTGTCCTAGGTGCAATAGTGACAAGGGTACTTTGTACCACCTCCTTTGACAATGTCCTAGGAAACATTCATTCTAGGACTCAATATAGAATGGTGTATACCATTTCTGGGTTTGACTAAATGTTTCACTCCTGAAATCTGTATTTCAGGGGACTATGGACCACTTTTATAGCATCTTAGGAAAGTGTATATGGCCTTGACTTCTGCAGTGGATAAGTTATTAATTCTTTGCCACTGGAAGGAAGAATCCTCACTCATCAGACTGGAACCAACATGGGAAATGTTGCTTGCTTTGAATGCTGAGAAATCAATTGCTTCTTTATTTCATACATTACCATGACACAAATCATGCTGGGAGAGTTTTCACTCTTTGCTACTTCTGAATCAATTGTAATAATTAGGCTGTTGGTCCCAGGTTTTCTTTTTTCCTTGTCCATATCATCTTCCTTGGTCCTATTACCTTGGCTGCCCACCATATCTATGTCATCTTTCATTTTGCTGTTCCTTCTGTATTCTTTAAATATATTAAGCATTTTCTATTCTACATCCATATAGTGAGGTATTGCTTAACCTGCATGTCCATCTGGGGGTTTTACTTCTCAGGGAGGGGTGGTTTATTGGGTGACTTTTTAGCCTTTCACGCTGTTGGTGGTTATTCCTTTTATACTGTTGACTTCTCTTTATTGTTCATAGTTTGTTGTTCTCTCTTTTTCTTCTTCTTCAATTGCTGTTGCTGTAACTTGTTGTTTGTTGGTTGGTTGGTGTACTGTTATTCTAGTTTTGGTAAAATTCAGTAAAGTTTACTGAATTGCAAAAAAAAGTTTCAGTGACTATTATAATAGTAGTACATGTAATTCTATAAGTCCTCCTTAAAGGTCAGTTATTGCAATGAACACAGTTACCTATTGGAAAATGGAGAAAGAGGAAGAACCAAAAACAGATGTCACAGAAGCAAGAAAATCTCCTTCCTCGAGTGAAAAAGATGCACATGAAAGAAGGACTTGCAGTTATGAGCACTGTATGTTACCTACCAATTCTTTCTGGGAGGACACAAGCTGGATGAATAGATGAAAAAAAAGTACAATTTCAATTGTACAACAACTTCTTAGAGTTGGTAAGTAAGTGGAAGAAGTATACAAAAGTAAGTTTCAATTTAATTTTCACATTCAGTCATTGTGGATTTTGAACTGTTACTGACTAACTATCTGTTGTTACACTTGTTAGAATACTTGCTTAAAACATGTTGGATATTCAGATTTGAATATCTGGAATCTGAAAATTAAAGCTGGCAGTTGGATCAAATCTTGGATCCACATTTGGATTTATGGACTATCCAGCCACATAGTGTTGGATCGGATAGTATACTATTTCAGCTTCACTAGTTTTTATGTCCTGCAGTTACTAATTTTGACTGTGTGGTTACCACTTTAGATTGTGTGTGTTCCAACATCTTGTTAGCTATAAATTCCTGACAAACTTTGTTTGTTATTGCTTTGGATTTTACAACAAAGGGATGGAGTTCTATACAGACAAATGCAACTACTGTATCTTTGGAACTAGCTATTCAGAATTTAGGGCCTAATCCATAGGGCCTTTATGGGTGGAGAGGGCTAACGACAGCTACAAATTCGGTTTGAGCCAAAACTGAAGTGGACTTCGTTGTAACTGCTGAAAATGAGAGATTTCTATTCTAGTAAAAGGAAGTCAATGCATTTATATGCACAGAATGTGTATTTGCACATCAGAGTAAGAAATAAGCATTGTGTTCAAACATCTAGAAACGCATTTATTTTTGTGCTAGTTCATGAACCCAGGTCTCAATCACTGTTGTTGGTTGAATTTTATGCTGGTACTGAGATCCTATCCCTGGTGCTGGCTGCCTTTTTTGATGTTGTGACAACAAGAGCCAGTCACCAGTTTTGGCTGCCTTTGATTAATGCTGTACTGACAATGGGAGCCCATTCCTGCTGACAGCTGCAATTTTAAATGCTTTGCTGACACTAGGAATCCATCCCCTTTGTATGCTATCTTTTTAAATGTGCTGACAGCACCAGAATCCCATCCTCAGTGTTTGTTGTCTTTTTTCCTCACTGTAAGCTCAGTGTTTTTTTTTTCTTTTTACAGTTAACTCCCTCCATTCCCCTCCTCCATCACTTAGTAGGCATTAGGTAACATTGGGAGCCAATCCCCAGTGCCAACTAACCTTCGTCCCAGATGGCACCAGCCCTTACCATCCACTCATCTCTTCAGTTGCCATAGTCTGATTCACAGAACTGTGATACTGAAATCAATTAAAATATCTCTCTTTCACTGTATACTGTGATGAAGAAATAGTTGTACTTTTGCCTATTTTAGTATCACAGTTCTGAGAATCAGATGGCAGCCAGCTGAAGAGGTTAGTTGAGCCAAGGATAGTTAGTGTTGGCTTTCATCTGGAAGTGTGCCACTGCATGCCAGTACTGCTTGACACAGGGATAGAGTGAGAAAGTAGGTGCCGCTAGACACCTGGGACTGATTGGATAGGGGCTAGGTGAGGAAGAGGGTGCCACTGGATGCTGAGGACTGCATGGCACAAAGTAAGAGAGTGGGTGCCACTATTGTAGATGATAGGGACTGACTTGATTGGGGTAAAGTGAGGGAGGGGGTGTCACTGGACATAAGGGATTGATTGGATTGGAGTAGGCTGGGGAAGGGGGTGCCACTGGATGCCAGGCACTAATTCAGTCAGAGTGGAGTGAAAGAGGGGTGACACTGGATGCCAGGGGCTGATTGGATTGGGTTTGGGTGAGGGCGGGGGTATCACTGGATGCAACCATAAGATCTTCCAAGTCAAGACATTGTTAAATCAATTGTGAATATTTACTATGTATGTCTGTTATTTTACCTTTTGAATTAGCCTAACTCCACTAAGTCTATTTCTTGTGCAATATAATGCTTTTAAGCATTGAGATATCCCAATTGTCATACCTTTCTGAAAATTATGATTGTTTTCCAAATGATTGCAAGGGATGGTCTTCTTTGCAAAATCTAATGAATATTGTTTAGATTTTATTCAAACAATATTCTGGAACTTGCCTTGTGGTGCATGAATCATGAAGTTAATGTGCGGGATAGCTATTATTAAAGATCAGTTGCCTTAATTATCACAAGATTATGCAGGAATCACCATTTCTCAGATATAAATTTTATTTGATTGCCTCTCTTATTTAATAGTTTCATAGAAATTCTTTAGGTTTATTTAAACCAGCTGACAGAATTTTGAATGAGTGCTGATGTCTTTAAAGTGAGAATAACATCATATTTCTAATGGTCCTGGCAGCTCAGTACACACACAGTACAAACACTTAGATGCTATGCATCTATGTATCAGCGCACCATACCACATGCTCCCTAACCAGGGATACATAGCATATAGACACTCATGACAGTTTTTACTTATAGTTTATTTGCTTATATGACTCAACAATGACAGTACCATTACTTTTACTGAAAAACTGACAATCATATCACTTGCAGTATCAAGTCGTGTTAGGCTTGTCACTTCCTCATTGATTCCAGGGTTCCTGTTGTACACTTGGTAGTTCACAGATTCTGGAATCCCAAAGAAGGGTAGTAGTCTGTGGGAATGAACACAGATATGTGTATCAAATGCATTCGCACTCAAGCTGATGTTTTACTGTGGTGTCCTGGCTCCATCGATGACACTGTGGTGAAATGTCTTCTAGTGTTTGTACACACATCTGATAAGCATCTGTACTGCACTATGAGCAAAAGCACCAAATGAAATGTCAGATCATGCTTACTTACATAGATGCTTTAACTGTGTTGTGAGGCATAAAGTGAAGCTTTGTGGCTTGAAAGACTAAGAAGTCCATATATTTTAGCATGAATGAGCAGATTGCATGATATTATTGAGCTAATAAAATAGTCCTGAAAGATAAAACAGAGAATACTGCATGGGGTGGTGTGTGTTATGAGTATTTAGTATACACCTGAGGTGTGTGATGCTACTTAAACTCCGAGAATGAAGCTCAAAGGGTATATTCAAGCATCACACACTTCGGGTGTGTATTAAATTTGAGTAATCACACCACCCAGTGTTTATTTTATATCATTTCTGTCCATCAATTTTTTCCTCACTGTTTCTGTATCTTTTTTGTTTATGTGCCCCCCCCCCCATCTGTATGTCTCAGTCTCACCCAATCTGGTTTACTGAGTTATTTTGGACCACAATGCCAAAACCTAGTAAAATTAAGGAAAGTCAATTTGTTCCTTCTAATCAGGTTGCAGTAGTCCAAACCTGAGGAGTCCCCAAAGTAGTGGTGTGCAAAGTTTTCTACCCTGCAAAGTCCCACTTCAAAGTCTTTTTTGGTGGATTTGTGAAATTTCGAAGTCAAAAACTTTGATTCCTGTTACAGTCAATGGTAGAGGTGTCCCAGATCCATGAATCAGGAACTTCGCCTTCAAAAAGTTCAGCATAAGAGGTGAAGTTTGCAATGAACCATGGAATATGAGTTCACATGTTGCTGAAATGCCATTGAGAAGCTAGTTTTGTTGTTGTGTGAGTCTAGTGTGTTTAAGAGAGACTTAGAGAGCAGAGCTTGTGCTGCAGCTTAGAGTCATATCTAAAAACATATAAAAGCATTTTGTTTGTCAAATTACTTCAGAACTGTTACTGTGAGTGCTGTTTGCACACACAGTGATTTTTTTGTGTTGATTTTCTCTGTCCTGTATTGTTTATTTGAAGTATTTAGTTTTCTGTTAGAAGTTGTGGTTTGGTGGCTTGTGTGGGCCAGGGGAGGGTAGGAGCAGTTTAGAACACACAGTGGTCTTTTGAACAAAATCAGTGGGTAAGCGCCCTGTCTTTTCTTAAGAAATAAAATCACTGTCCGCCTGACTGTGATTTAACCAGAGTGATTTTTGTGTGACTGCGTGCACAACTGTATTTAAGGGGGAGAAAATCACTCTTCTCCAGACAGCAATTTAACCTGAGTGATTGTTGTATCCCTGCGTACACACCTGTATATAGGGAAAAAATCACTGTTCTGCAGATGGCGATTTAACCCGAGTGATTGTTGTCTGGCAACTAAAGGGAGGAGAGGGAACATTGGTTAACCTGGAGTAGCACATTAAGTCAAAACTTGTTTCCAGATCTGACCTTGGAGCACAAGGAAGTTAAAGGGTACCTAAACAAGCAGTTTTTTAAAACTGCAAACTCCAAACTCTGGCTTTATATTGAGGTAAAGTAAAGGCTGCTGTTTATATTCATGCTAAAACTGCATTTATGTAAATAACATAAATGCAGTTTCCTAGCTTTTGAAAAATGTAAACATCAGCCTTTCACTTTCAAATAACAACCTTGGTTTCTCCCTAAGATGTCAGCCAAGTGTGTTAAGTGATGACTCATGATGACATCATAGGAGCCAGAGACAGAGATCCACATATATTTCTATAGTGCTAACTAGTTCTTCTTTCCCTCTTTATTTTGAATTGTTGTACCAGAATGATCAACACCAAGTATTAACTTGTGGATTATTTTGATCAGTACACATGTTATGCTATGATTTTGTTCATTTTGTTTACTTTAACTTGCGGAAAATGTTTTGCAATCCAGCTGACTTTTTCTTTGGCAAACTGCATTACAGTACAACACTTCAAATACCTGATGATCTAGTAGTTATATGATGCACAGAATTTTGTTTTTTGTTAACCAGGAGAGATGCACTAAGCTGAAAGCTTGTTTACAGGTGTGGCCTGGGAGCACAAGGAAGTTTAGTGACCTGCTCAGGGTCACACAGCAAAGTACCAGTCTTGTTCAGTTCCAAAGCTCATGCTCTTTTGTTAATCCACAAATAAGGCTTTATTTTTCCATGTGAGCCCCCTGCACCTAGCCTGCCTTCTGTTGCACACCCCACCATCTATACTCTGTCCTTAGTACTGCCTGGGGCTGCATATGAGCTTGCGGTCTCACGAAGAAAATGATCACACCTCAGATTGTGATCTTGTACTTCAGAGAGTTTTGCACACCTATACTGATACGCATCATCAGCTGGCACTGTTAAAAATGCCTCCCAAATCACTCTCCAGTCCACATTCCCAATGTTTGACTTCTGCTCCCACAGTAAACAGAGTGGGTCACCACCCTTCTGCACAGTGAAGGTAGTATGTACAGTTCCCTGTTTTGTTTTTTTCCCACCTCATTGACCAACAACTAGGTCTTCGTGGAGGGGCAAGCAATAAGCATCATGCCCTCCAGAAAAACTGCTGCTCATGCCCTCATAAGTCCTGCACTTACAATCAATAACAATGTTATTAGCAGGAGAGGAATACTAACACCTTGAGTGAATCCACCTGACTTCCAGTGTCAGTCTGCTCCTTTACCTGTGATCTGCAGAACCCTGCACAACAGTTCCCAGCAATTCTTCTCCAGTACTTTTCTGTGCTCTACTCCACAATGCGAGTTGGCTGGCTACCGCCCTTCCAAATCTTGAATGAGCTATACACAACTCCCTCAATACTGTTCTAACAAACATCAATATCCCCCCACTGGAGGGTAATCTCCCTACACTGAATTCAAGTAACAGTTTAGGTGCAGCCCTACCACTCTGAGTATTTGTCATTGCTGGCTACTCTCATCCACAGTCAGGAAATGATCATGATGCTGACTGCCCCACATTTCAGTTCTCACAGTGATCTGCTCAGCGTCCTCCTTCATGTCTTCAACCAACCTGAATATAGCTGTACCCTGCTGGAATGGCCTCTTCAGTCCCTCTCTGGCATTCATTCTTCTCATCTGCTCCCCACAACAAAAACTGGTGAGTTCACTACCCTTCTGCATCATGAATGTGTTTAGTACAGTCTCCCGTGTTATATTTACATATTAATAATAAACATGATCTTCTGGTAAGCCAGGCTGATAGCAGCATGGCACAAGTGGAAAAATAGGCTTTCCTACCCATATAAGATCTAAGCCACTTATGATTAGGCACTATTAAATGACATGCATAATGATGTGCACACCCATCATTTAATAGTGCCTAATCAAAGGTAGCCTAGAACTTTTAAGGATATGAAAGTTCATCATTCCCCTTGTTCCCTGCTGCTATCAGCCTGACTTACTGGAAAGATATGTTTATATTTGATATGTCAAAATAAAACAGGGACTGTACTACTTGCATTCATGATGCAGAAGGGTGATGAGCTCACCAATTTTTAGTGTGAGGAGTAATAGTGAAGAATGAATACCAGAGGGGGACTGAGAAAGCCACTTTTGCAAGGCACTGCTATAGTCAGGAAAGGAGGAAGGCAGAAGGAGTGAAATATGAGCAGATTACTGTGGGAAATGAGATGTGGGGCTGACAGCACCTTGATCATTACTTGACCCCATTGTCCTAGCCAACATTCCCCTTCCTATAAAACCAGTTCATGCAATTGTCCAAGGCTGTGTGAGGATATTAATGTATGAAATGGCTGCCACTACACGTTCAGTCACTTCACTACCAGTCTAGTATTGCTTGTAAAGCACTTTGGGATGCAATGTATATGAAAAACACTATATAAATGCTGATTCTTATTCTTATTATTATTTTCCATGGAAAAAGAAGATGAGACATGCATATATTTGAGTTTCAAGAAAGTATGAACTGTAACATTGGACTGCACAAGAATTTTGCTACAAAAAAGTAGTGGCTCTAGGGGGTGGTGAAGGGTGTGGCTGCAATCCCCCCCCATAGTAATGTACTTGCTTGCTGCTGCTGTATTTCACTTTGTTGAAGAAGTCTGATTTATTGATTGTACAAATGTTTACATTCAAACTATAGATTACATTTGTAGGTTCTGTCAAAAATGTACTAGAAAAGAATAATAGCAGAAAATATAAAGGTTTAATAAAAATGTTAAAAAGTGCATATTAAGCATGCACACCACCCCAGCACCCCCATTGTAACATCCTGGATCTACCATAACCACTAGACCACCAGGTTATTCAACATTTGTACTGCACTGTGGTTTGCCACAGAGAAAGTCGGTTGGATTAAAACACATTTTCAACATGTTAAAGTAAACACAATGAACAGACCCATAGCCTAACATGTATTATATAAATAATGCACATGGTTTTGACCATTTGAGTGAAACAATTCTATACAAAGAGAAATAAGAACTAGTTAGCACTCTAGAGAGCCATATATCTCTCTGACTTTGGCTCCAATGATGTCATCACATAACAGATTTGGCGGCCATTTTAGGAAGCAGGTAAAACAGTTTTTTTGAAATTGGAAGGCTGATTTTACAATTTTCCAATGCTCTGGAACCACATTTAGGTAAATTATGTAAATGTAGTTTTAGCATTATGAATACGGCAGCCTTTCCTTTAGTCACCTACTGAGTCCGATTTTTGAATAATTTGATGTCAAAATGTTGTTTAGGTATCCTTTAAGTAACTTGCTCAAGATCACACAGTATGCATCTAGGCAGCTGTGGGATTCAAACCCAGGTCTCCAGATCTGCAGCACAGAGCCTTAACCCATTGAGCTATACTGCCATGGAAAAGCCAACCATGGAGCGGCCACAAAGAACATTTCCCAATTTGTGGTTCCTAATCCTAATCATGGTGCAGGAACCAGGAATGTATCTGTGAGAGCACAGGGACCAGAAATGTGTCTGTGAAAGCACATGGACCAGAAATGTGTCTGTGAGAGCACTGTGACCAGAAATGTGTCTGTGAGAGTACAGAGACACCATTTGGATGACTCTGTGGAAGGCAGCAGCAATAGTAGCAACTTATATGGCCCTAGCTTTTCTCTGCAGAATCAGTGGTGGACATGTTGACAGATGTCTCAATGTCAAGTGACACAGTGAGAGGAAGCAGAGGCACCACCAGCAAACAAACAATTCTGGGCTTGGAGGAGGTTGGTTCTAAAGTGCAATTTGAAAGTGATGCTGTTGGTGATGGTAGTTCGGAGGTGGTGCCTGATAATGTATGTCCATGTCCAGTAGGCGAGGGTGAGGTGGCTGTACATGTCAAGCAACATGAGGACAACAGTCATGAAGAGGAAATGCATGTTACAGAGCCTGTGGCACTTGCTACTGAGGTGGAAAGACCTGCTGAGGCTGATGAGACTGCCAGCTTCTTTCCAGACTATGATGTGGATGATAATGATGTGTCAGACAACAAGGATCCCTCATGAGAGCCAGAAAAGAAAAGGGTAACACAGGGTGTTACAGAATGTGTCTTTCCTGTTGCCTTAACTGCTAAAACCACCAAGGGGAGGGACACTCCAACCACTGTTTCTCCCATTTCTACATTGATTCAGTCACCTCACAACATAATAAAGAGACAATCTCCTTTGTTATCACAATCACAGTCATCATGGAACCAAGTAAATACAAGGCTCCATAAAGCTCTAGTGTGGGACTTTTATGTATTGGACCTATCTGAGGAGACAGTGGCAATTTGCCAACTGTGTCGAACCTGAGTAAGTCAGGGTAAGAAGGGTAGTCACCTCAGCACAGGTGGGTAGCACACACACACCTTAAAAATAGGCACCCAATTTGGTGGCTTCAACATCAGAAGGCAGCCAGCACCAGTGGTTCTAGTGCATCCTAATCAGAGTGCAATATAAGCAAAATACACTCAGCACCACTACAGGGACATGGAAAACATGAAAAGTGCTTGGGAAGTCTAGATCCAGTGGTGACTCCCTGGATCTGAAACTCCTTGCCCTCACCATTGACGGAGTCCTGACCCCACTATCCAAAATCCTTAATTGGTCCCTCATGCTCTCATGGTTACCCCAGAAATGGAAATCCACTGTGATGACACCTATCCACAAAAGCAGTGATATGATTATTACTAGCAACTACAGACCCATCTCTATACTCCCCCAAAGCCCTGGAGAGAATAGTTGCTGACCAGCTTGCTGACTGCCTTGTAAAATACAACCTTCAATGCACTGAACAGCACGGCTTTTGAAAGAGGCACAGCACCACCACTGCACTTCTTAATTTCACCTCATATATCCACAATGTCCTGGGCCTGGGACATCTTGTCAGTGCCACCTTCATCACTTTGACAAAGGCATTCAATACTGTAAACCACTCCCTGCTGAACAAACAATTATCCTGCTTAGGACTCTCAACCAACGCTACATGGTGGTTCCAAAGCTACCTCAGTGATCAAAACCAACAGTTTAGAATTGGTGAATCCCTCTCAACTTCCCTACTGGTCTGATCTAGAGTTCCTCAGTGATCAATTTTGGGTCCCATGCTTTTCATTATTTTTTTAAACAATCTTCCCTTCTCCTGCCCTGATAGAATACTTCTATATGTGGACAGTGCAGTGATCTTTACTTCCCACCCTGATCCATCACTTCTTCAATTGCAGCTGCAAGAACATTTTACAGAAGTTGAGACATAGTTTAAATCCTATAAACTCATCCTTAACTACAGAAAAAAAAATAAAACTGTGATGTTCTATGGAACCCACAACAAACACATAAACAAAGGCCTGTCTATCATAACCAGTGATAGAATGCAGCTGGTGCAAGTCCACCTGTTCAAATACCTGGGGGTGACCCTTGACTGCACTCTAGCTTACTCTGAACATATTGATAATATTGCCAAAATAATGAATACCCGGATAGATCTGCTGTACAGACATAGAAACTGCCTCATGGCTGAAGTCCTAAGGACTGCAATTCAGAGCTCAGTTACCTCAATAATTGACTATGGGCTAGTGATAAACAGATCTGCCACTGTTATGGCACTTCATTGCATTACCATGGCATTAAATAAGGCTTGCCATTTCCCGACCTCTGCCCTCCGCCTCATGCACAGCTGCGATATCTATGAACAAGCTAACTGGCTCCAACTATCTGACAGACTTTGCTATCAAACGTGCATCCTAGCCAAAAAAGTCACATTGGATCTACTACCTTCAGGAATTATGGCTCTGCTGGCTCAACATGGATGTTCCCTACAAACCAGAAGCTCAGATACTCTTACTTTTTCCATTTCCCACAGACGCACTTCTCAAGGTCAGCGCTCCTTCAAATCCAGAGCATCATCCTGATACAACTTGTTTCCTCCAGAAGTTACCAATAATACTTCTTTGGGCACTTTTAAGTGCAATCTTCATCAACAGCTCAACACCAAGACCTTCTGTGACTGTTTCTCCTAAACCTAGCCCTATCTGCCGCTCTCCTGCCACCCAATAACATATCTCTCTCTCTCTCTCTCTCTCACTCGCTCTCTTCCTCCCACCCTCCACCCCTTTCTCATCACTTCCTTTCCTTTCCCTACCTCTCCCTCCATGCCAATGCTCCCTTTTTTATTCTGTCCCCCTCCTTCCTCATCCTTACCTCCTTTGCTCCTCTGACCAATTCCACCTGTGCATGCCCTTTCTCCTTTATTACCTAATCTCCCTAAAACTGTTAATTAATATGTGACCTGATGTGTATATACAAACCGATTATGGTAGCTGACAATGCCTCTGGCTGCCTAGAACTGTCTTATTTGTCTGATGTATTCTTGATTGTGTTTTGTCTTCTCATCATTTGATAAGGAACCTTTTTAAAAGAGCATTGGCTCAACAGTGTTATCTGAAATCTTAATAAATAAAAAAATGGAGGTACAGGTGAGGAGGAGGAGGACACTGTTGTGGTACTGGATGATAAGGATTCTGGAAGTGGGCAAAGTAGTGGTCCTAGCATCCAGAGTACCACCCCAACCCAAAATGTGATTGCTACCCCAGTTATGAAAAACCAAAAAACTGCTGAGGTGTATCATACATTGCCACAGGCCATGAGTACCATTGGCAGTCCCCAGGCAAGGAGCACCCCCTTACAGGCACAATGATGAGGCAAGCTTTTTGGCACATCACCAGGTGCATCACTGATGGCAGCAGTATAAAGAAAAGTTCAGCTGATGCTGCCTTCCATTTTGGATAGACAAATAAAATTCCCTCCTAATCATTGTACAGTGCAGGAGTGGAATACAGCATGTGCAGAAATGATTGCTCTTGATTTGTTGCCATACTTCTTTGTAGAGAATGTGGGATTTAGGCAGTTTGTGGCCCGTGCCTTGCTGAAATCACAGGTGCCATCATGTACATACTTTTCAAAGCGTGTCATCCCTGAACTGTACAGTACTGTATGTGACATGGTACATCATACCCTGCAGCATTCCTCTGCACAGTACAGTATGTCCATCTGAGCATGAACATGTTGACCAGTGGGAAAACATTAGGTAACTCTTACATGTGCATTGCAGCACACTGGGCACAGGTACCTGGGGTAGCAGCTGATTGGGGGAGAGGCAAGAATTGCACTAGGACAAACTGTGGTGTTAGGCAGCATACAAGACTGACCATGAAGAGTATCCCCGGGTCACACACTGAAGAAAAGATGCTGGAAGTCATACTAATCAAGATTGATCAGTGGATCCACCCCATGCACTAAAAGCTGGACTCATCACCAGTGATAATGGCTCAAATGTGTGGAAATGCATCACTGATGGGGGATTTGTCAGGGTGCCATGCCTGCCACATTGCCTTAACCTTGTGGTGCAGGCTTTCATTAACCATCTGGATACAAAAGAAGTCTTGACTCTTGCCTGATGCATCTGTGCCCACTTTGTATGATCAGAAAAAGCACGTGACCATCTCTGTGATCTGCAGGTAAAGAACAAGCTGCCTCAGCACCATTTAAAGTTTGACGTTGTCAACCAGTGGAGCTCCACCTTGTACATGGTGGAGCGTCTATACCAGCAGTACAAGGCTATATCTGAGTATCTTCTAATTCATGCAAATCATGACAATAGTGGGGTATCCATGTGTCTCACAACAGAGAGGTGGAGCATAATGGATGGGCTCATCTTGATTCTGAGGCCCTTCAAGCATGCAACACGGGCAGTGAGTGGGGACACTGCCTGCATCAGTGAGTCCATTTCTCTGCTGTGAGTGCTGAGGCAGACACTGCTGAATGTGCAGCAACAGCTGGAGGCTGGTGGTGACAGAGCAATTTGCCCATTAATGGAACACATGCTGTCTACATTAGACTCCAACACCCACATAAAGTATATTATGCAGTCTGAGGAGTTTGGAATTGTAACAGTGCTTGACCCATGTTATAAATGTGGTCTGGCAGCCATATTACAAAGTGGACATCATTTGTTGCAGAGACTGACAGAACTACTCACTCAGAGGGTAAGTGGTGCACAGTTGTTAGTATGGGCACAGGGGTCAAAGAAAGATAATGATACTGCACAGCAATCTGGTGTTACTGCCACCCACTTCTTTTCATCTCAGCCAGGGTGTCAAACTGCAGAAAAGCGATGCAAGGTAATGGAACCTATGCTGAATCCCATTTGGGTTGCCATCAGTCAGGTAGGAGTCACAGACATAGAGGAAACTAAAGAAGACGAGGAGGATGACCACGCTGCACATCTTTGACTGGCAAAATGCATGGTAGATGCATATTTCACAGATACAAAGAACCTCGCCATTTGAGAAGAGCCACTACTATACTGCGGCACTAAGGTAAATGACTGGCCAGCTCAAACAGCAGTTGCCCTGAAATATCTTAGCTGTCCAACATCCAGTGTTAGCACTGAGTGGGTGTTCAGTTCAGCGGGTGCCACTGTGCATGACAGGTGCACAAATCTATCTCCTAAAAATGTTGGCATGCTGACATTTATCAAAATGAATGTGGCCCACATACCCTCAAAAAGAGTAATGTCCATGGAAACAGCAATGACTGACAGTGATGATGATGAGGAGGAGGAGGAGGAAAGTGCTTTAGGCAGACCTGGATGTATCTCATCATTATCTCACAACACTGAAGTGGATGAAGCAGTGATGGAGAGGGAGTTCCCATATGGTGACATTTCCAGTATTGAAGGCTGTGAGGCATGCTTCATGGAGGATGTGGAAGAATACTGAACTCTACTATTTATTTTCTCCTTCTCCCTCCGTGTCTCCACCCATCCGCAACCATGTACTCCTGGATGTCAACTTAATAACAATAATAATGTATCACATTCAGTGCTGAGATATACATCAACAACAATTAATTGGTGCTGCTTCTTAACTGCATCAAATTGAACAGCTGTAAACAATGCACTATGCCACTTATGAAATACTGAACAGAACACCCACTCTAGCCAGCAAGGCACACCGCAGCCATGCAGAAGTGACCTCAACACCTCAACCTTCTCTTCCTCCTATTATTCTTGTGTGTAGATGCCTTGGATCCTCCTCCAACACAGGCTGAAACAGCATGACACAAAACTTCCTCCACCAGTAGTATCGGTATGTAGTAGGCAGCTGATTGTGATGAAGAAAGCCACCTCTTCTACCTCCTCTGTACTCCCTAGGCTGCTTCATCTATGTCCTGCTCCTCACAATCACATCAAGTAAGAAACAGTATTGGCTTAGCTACCATTTCCACCACTGTAGTGACTGATGATTCATTGCCACCAATGTGATAAACAGAATCGCCTTCTGTACCACCTCAGAACTCTTCTCTTGACAGATTCATCTTGGTCCTCCTCCTCCATCAGGCCAGTGACTGAAGTCTCAGTCTGCAAGGCATCATCACGCGTAACCACACTGCATCAAGGACTTTCTTCATCAGCTGTTGGTAAGACACCTGCACTGTTTTTCAGACACTGAAGCTTTTCTGTTAGCCTACTAGAGGCAGAAAATCAGTCCATGATTGATGAGACTCATTGAAGCATTAAAATATTTTCATATAATATCTTCTTCATGCAGGTTTTGCTGGTTCTACTACAGAACAGAGACACCAAAACACAATTGCACATCCAGCAGTAGTACTGTGATGGTAAGTATCATTGTGATTTAATGTTTTCATTTACCTTGCTTTAATTTCCTCTCCTTTCTTTTGCTTTCCTTTCTTTTCCTTTCCTTTCCTTTCCATTCTTTTACTTTACTTTACTTTTCTTTCCATGACATTCATTCACTAAAATCCTTTCTTGTTTTCCAGGTGCTCTCTGTGAACTGACATCATTTGCTTGGTGAATCAAGCACATCGTTGCAACAAATTCAGGCACAAGGAATACCTGTAAGGATAAGGAAGAACAGCAGAGTCAATGATTAAGAAATGAAATGATCAATTATGGTACAGAAACAAGTTGACTACCCCTCCAAAAGAATAAACAAAAATACTTACCTTCATGGTTGGACAATGTTGTGTATGAGTCAGACAACAGCATCTATGTTGTGGCTGTCCGGCAGTATGATGTCATCTATCTGCATTCGGCACAAATAACTGAAAACCAGTGAACGAGAACTATGAATATATTAGACTTTGAACAGTAGCAATAATCACCCCTCTCTTACAATGAAAACAAAACAAAGGTACTTACCTGTGCACTATGTCTATGTGCCATCATGAACCCCCAAGGAGCACCCCCACAAACAAAACAATACTTACCTTTATGGTTGGCTAATGCTGAGCATGATTCAGACTACAGTATCTATGTTGTAGCTGTCTAGCAGTATAATGTCATATGCACAAATAACTGAAAATCAATGACAGAGAATTATCAATATATTAGACTTCAAACAGCAGCAATAACCTCCCTCCATTACAATGAAAGGAAAACAAAGGTACTTAGCTGTGCAGTATGTCTATAAGCCATCATGAATCCAGGACCACAACAAGCAAGAGGCCATTTCTCTGACTTTGGAATAACAGCAGCATGCAGCAGCAGCATCATAGCACCCTCTCCATGTGGTAAAAGTATTTGACTGAAAGGAGGCGTTTTCTGTCTGGGGACACAACTTCACATTTCTTGTAAAGTGCTGGTGGTGGTGGTGGGGTTGCAGGCCCAAAAATGCTTAGTACAATAAATATGTTTAGATTATCTTGCAAGCTTCACATATGCTTTGCACTGACTTCTCTGGTGTGTACAGCAACAGTATTTGACTGAATGGATGCGTTTTCTCTCTGGGGACACAACTTCACATTTCTGGCAAAGTGCTGGTGGTGGTAGTGGTTGTGGGGTGTCAGGCCCAAAAATGCTTAGTATGATAAATATGTTTAGGTTCTCTTGAAAGCTTCACATATGCTTTGCACCGCCTTCTCTGATGTGTATGGCAACAGTATTTGAATGAAAGGATGTGTTTTCTCTCTGGGGACACAACTTCACATTTCTAGCAAAGTGCTGGTTGTGGTAGTGGTTGTGGGGTGTCAGGCCCAAAAATGCTTAGTATGATAAGTATGTTTCAGTTCTCTTGCAGGCTTCACATATGCTTTGTACTCCCTTCTCTGATGTGTGCAGCAACAGTATTTGACTGAAAAGGAACTGGGGTGGCAGGCCCAAAAATGATTAGTTTGATAAATATTTTTAGGTTCTCGTGCAAGCTTCACATATGCTTTGCACCACCTTCTCTGTTATATGCGGCAACAGTATTTGACTAAAAGGATGCGTTTTCTCACTGGGGACACAACTTCAAATTTCTGACAAAGTGCTGGTGGTGTGGTGGCAGGCCCAAAAATGCTTAGTCCAATAAATATGTTTAGGTTCTCTTTCAAGCTTCACATATGCTTTGCACCACCTTCTCAGGTGTGTGCGGCAACAGTATTTCAGTGAAGGGAAGCAATTAATGTCTGGGGACACAACTTCACATTTCTGGAAAATGCAATAAACATGTTAAGTGCTTAAAACAGATTGATGCTTAACTTCTCAGTAGAATAGCTCATGTTTGTGTTATGGTTGGCACTTCTTTGGGTAGTTGGCGGTTGCATACAACCCAACTACCAGTTACGCACCATCACATACCATGGGGAAACAATGTATGTAATGTGGCAAATACTTGACATCTGTGGATAGAAGGAAGGAGTACACATGATGAACCAGTGACAAAAATGAAAGGAAGGAATGTGGTTCATCATGTGTAAAAAGGCTTCAAGAAATAACAGAACTGGACAAGCAAGGGACAGCCACACGAACGAAAGAAAACTGAAAAAGAGGACAGAGAAAAAAGACCTTAACACAACAGAGCTTTTTTTCACTTTTTATATTTTTGGTGTATTTTTTAATTTTAATAGGGAGGACTAGAGAGTGGAGAAATTAAGAACACAGATGACAGAATAACCTACATATAAAATAAAATGTTTCTTGAAACAAAACAACTCAGACCACCCCACCAGCACTGCCAGAAGACAAGCCATGCCCACCATCACCACCACGCAGCTCGGATAGAAGAGTGAAGATCCTGTCATGGATGGACATGACACTGTCCAGCTGATCCATTACTTCCTGCTGGAAGGTGTTGAAATTTTGCCGCAGATCATTCACCTCGGCCTACAAAACTACCAGATGGCCATTTGTGGCAGGTGCTATGGGGTTACCATTACTGCCACTGCTATAACGGCAGTGCTGAGGTACATGAGGAGTATTGCTGTGGTCCATCACATGCCTGCCATGCCATCAATAACTCGCTGACACTACAGCAGCACTGCTGACCTCATGCTGCTTCACATTTCCCCCCAGAGCCATCACCACACTACTTGGCACTCCACTCAGTGAGGTGGTGGATGCGAAGGTTTATCCTCTGCCCACTGGTTCCAAGATGGCTCTTTTTTACCATGCCTCACACACCATCCACACACCTTGCAGATGGCCACTGTCTCATCTTCAGGGTGCATGTCAAAATAATCACACATCACAAAGCACTGCAGGACTGGGGGAGCACCAGAAGAGGAGGTGGCAGGCTCCTGCTGGGGGGGGAGGAACATGTGGCTGCTGCTGCTGTTGTTCCTGCTCCTGCTGCTCCTGTTCATGCTGCCAATCTTTTTCTTGTTGTTGCTGCTCTGAAGCAGCAGTACTGCCTTCCTGAGCTGGGGGAGGGGCTGCAGTCCCTTTTGAAAAAAAACACACCTGCTAAGGCGTGGTCACCTTACTGGTGCTCCAGCATCACCCGGTCCGGACTCAGCTGAGTCCTGATGCTGCCCCTTCACCACAAACAGAAATGAAAGGAAATGAAAGAAAAAGACAGTAAGAACTCAGAAAAAAGAACTATACACTAAAACATTCATAAAATCAGAAAGTACAGTAAAGAAAGATAAGGATTAAAACTAAAAAAGAAGTAAAATATTCAACTCCTCTGAGTCAATCAGACTGTCTCCACTCTCCTTCAGCTACAACTGCTGAAATGAAAGTGAAACATTCACTTCCTGCCTGCCTGGCATCTCCCACGTGACATGCAGTAAGTGAATCATGTGACAAACCGTGTTTTTTATTAACTTCAAAGTTACTAACCAAGTTGAAGTTGCCTTTGAAGTTAACCAATGAAGTTTTGGCACCAGATTAAGACAATTACCTTAGAAGTTACTAAAACAATTTTAAGTTAACTGACAAAGTTTCCCAGTGAAGTTTTACCACCAGAGAGGTAATTTCTGCGAAGTTTTTTGTGGGTCGAATTTGGTGACTTTGTGGGAACTTCATCGGTGGATTTAAACTTTGCAACATCTGTACCCCAAAGGAAACTACACTGCCATGCTTTTTTGTTATGCATAAGCTGCAAAGATGGTGGTCACTAACTGGAAACTTTTCCCATATGGAATTATATGTCAAGTGACCTTTAATGTTGGGCACCCAGTTAAATTATGCAGAGCACTTTAAGGAAGTAAAAATTAAGGGTAGTCTTGTTTTGAACTGCTGTACATAAATTGAAGGTTTGGGAATGTGTTAATAGTGGCAGCCTGTTCAGTGAAAAACAATTGTCTCACCCAATACTGCACTCGAGAGTGCCTCTAGAGCAAAGCAGCTCTGCACTGTGCAAGTATTGGCTGTAATAACTAGCCATTTATTATGGCAAAAAATAACTGGCCATAACCATAGGAAAAAGTTGAAGCCCTATTATAACATCCATAGCTTTTACAGAAAACCTACCTAAGCTTTCCATTTACACTGAAATAGTAACTAGACGCCATGTGATTGTTTTCAAGCAATCACATTGCTGGATTTGTCCAATGTGCCCGTATGAAAGCAAAAAAAATATACAGGCAGATAATACCAAAACATTTTACCCTATATATTATCTATCTATCTATCTATCTATCTATCTATCTATCTATCTATCTATCTATCTATCTATCTATCTATCTATCTATCTATCTATCTATCTGTCTATCTGTCTATGTGATGGTTTTCAAGCAATCACATTGCTGGATTTTTCCAACATGCCTGTAAGAAAGGAAAAAAATATACAGGCAGACAATAACAAAATGTTTAAACCTGTATATTATCTGTCTGTCTATCTATCTGTCCATCTCTCTATCTATCATTATGTATATCTATCTGTCTATCTCTTAGTAGAATGGGTATATCTGACATCTCAGTCTGGTGATTTTATTCCTACTGCCAAGAGGTGCCTGTCTCTCCAAGTGAGCGATGCTCTCTCTCTCCTCCTTCCATCCATTCAAGTTTCCCCAGGTCTGTATCCTGGGTCTGGCCCTGTTCTCTGCATTTTAAATGACATCCTGTCAGTCTGTATATCCTTGCTAATGCATACGTACCATATGTGGATGATACAATTCTTTGTGCTTCTGATACCTCTGCCTCCAAGCTGGAAGCTTCTCTTAAGTGTGAATTAATAATGGTTAATGCTCAGTTTATTTGAACCAACTGTTATTGAATACATTGACCTTTAGCATTAACCTGAAACTTGCTAGGCTCCACAGAACCCTGGTCTTCATGACCCTTGATGACTTCCCCCTTAAAAAAGTCCACCATTTCCAGTACTTTCTTTTATGTCTGGATCATTCCCTTGATTTCTCCACTAACATCAGTGCCATGTGCAAAATCTCCTCTTAAAGCTCAGTGCATATTGTTGCAACAAATGTTGCCCATCACTTCTTGTCCCCCAGGAGGTTGTCCTCAACATGCGACTCCAAGAAGTAATCTATGAAAAAGTGGAGATGTGGTATACAGTGTTGTCCTCACAGGGCTAGATCCCCTTTTTCACACCTGTTGCTTAGCCCTCAGTTGTCTTGATTGCTGCTTGTACTCTACCATTTCCTTCCCCTTTCAACTCCCACCACCTCTCATACTGTGCTACCTTCCTTATCAAATTCTGTGTTGGCACCCTCCTGTGCTCTCACTCTTCTGTCTTCTAATCCCATCTTTCTTTTCCCCTTGCTTCTTTCACTACTCTGAATCTTTTTTTTTTTTTGCTGTTACTTCCTATACAACCTCTACAGGGCAGTCTGTCTTCACCTCCCACCTTTTCTTATTCTGGGACAACCTCCCAGCTGCTTTCCACCCATCTCCTTCACTTTTCTTATTCAAATTCCTCCTCCATAACCAATTTGTACACACCTTCTTCCTGTACTCTGCCTCCCTGAAAATTATAAGCCTCCTCTTTTTCTTATGTCTCAAAAACTTCCTGGCCCCAGCACCTTTTCCTAATCTTATTTATTTTATATAATTTGAATGATATGCAGTGGCACCTCATCTATCCCCTACAGTTGTTTTCCTTGTTTTACACTATTTATTTTACCACAATTTATCACTGTATCCTTGTATTCTGAAACTCGACACATCTGGAAGTGAGCTGCAGCTCAGTGTACGAATCCTAGTCAACTGATTTTATGTAAAAATGTTTAAAAATAGGACTGTCTGCCTGTCGGCCTGCCTATCTGTCTGTCTACCTGTCTGATTGTTTGTCTTGCTATACACTTTGCTAACATAATAATAAGGTTTGTAGGTGCCAGAACTGAGAGGAAGTTCAAAGCTGATGTTTAAAGACTTATGGACCATGTTTACACAATTGCTTACCAACATATAGTGAGTCCTTGCATTTTATTTTTTTTTTAAAGTAATAGTTTAGTAGTAATGGTCCTGATTCATTAACACAGATGTCTATGTGCCATGAACCCGAGGCATGTAGGAAACTTCACAGGTGAATGCCACACAGCAGGGGTCCTGCAGACCCCCAAAGGCATTCACCAAGGGCATTTAGGTGCAGCAGAAGGCATTTACATGCTCGCCTCCTAAGCCCCTTAGGGATGTCCACACTGGAGGCATGTTGGGGTGTGCTTGCACTACCCAGCATTCACTAAGCCATGTAGTGCCAGGCAGAGGGGGTGCTGGGTATGCCTGCCAAGACTTGGTATAACCAGGTGCACACCCCCTTGAATGATGGCCACCAGGTGCGGCAGTAATGAGAACTTGCCTGCTGTGCTTCCCTAACCCACTGGGCTGCAGAGGTGGGCTGGGGCAGTAGCATGGATGACTGGCCAAAGGTGTGGCTACAGTGTTGCTATATATGGTTGTTCCCCTGCTCCCTGTGCCCTCTGCAAGGGTGCAAGGAATCTACTCAGGGACCCAATATGGGCATTCAATTGGGTGCCCTCCCAGGTCCATGGCTCCAACCCGACCACCCTCATGACCATGAGTGCCATGGGGGCGTGGCCATGGACAGGCACCCCATGGGTGCCACCAATAGTGCATACTGCTTACCCTATGCATGTCCAGGGCCATGTAGGTACAAGGGTGGGGTATGCACCTCAGGCACGTATTACCCGCCCTTTAGTGCATCAGGCCCAATGTTACTAAAGTGTTATATGTTAAGATATCAAGCATATTATTAACCCTTAGGCTGCCACCCAATTAGAAAGTATAGGAATTTTAGACTGATATATCAGTCCGTGGCATGACAAGGGTTAAGGGGATTATTAAGGGGTGGGGTTATGCTCATAAGCAATGGAGTAAACATGGCTCACAATTCTTTGAACTCTAATGTTGAATTTCCTTTTTGAACGTTGTCCACAAACCCTAACATTGCATTAAAATATATATTTTTTTTATTTTTCACCTCTGAATATTAGTTACTGACAAACCAAAATACCTGCACGATATTCTCTAGTACCATCTTTTATACCACTGAAAACAAAATCAGTTATAATTAGTCATAAAACACATCATCATCCATTTGCCAAACTAAAAAATCTATCTATCTATCTATCTATCTATCTATCTATCTATCTATCTATCTATCTATCTATCTATCTATCTATCTATTATAGTGGTGTGATAGAGCCACTATAGTTAGGGTTGAGCATGCATTTTAATGTTAAACCTCAGATTTTACACTGTAATAACTTTGCAACCATTCAATGGATTTGCACAAAACTTTGCATGTGCAGTCTCTGTAGATAGTTCCCTTGATGTGCTAAGTTGTGTGTCTGTCATATTGGTGAATATTTTGCTGGGCATAGTGAAAAAAATGTGAAAAAATTGCCATTTTTGCAGTTCTTTTGTCATTGTGCTGAGGCCCAATGGTTTGGAATTTGGGTCTGAAATGTTCAGGGTAGAAAGTGGTTGCCACAAAGAACAAACCAGTTTTGGGTTGGTGAAAATATATTAATCCTTGTAAAGTCATTAAATTTTAACATTTTGGGTTTGGGTTCTGAGCATGCTCAGTTCAATCTTTTGGATAGAGGAATGAAATGAAAAAGAAATTTGGCATGGTGAAAAGGGGTCCTTTTTTTCCAGACCCTATTCCTTTTTTGTGAGCCACCACCTTGTTTTTAATTTTTCTATAAAACAAACATATCTGTGCCCATTGATGTGGTTAAGTATGTGTCTTGCTCATCGGGAGTCGATGAGCTGCTCTATGTGTTTTGTTTTCCACTTAGGTGGCCTCCAGAGTTTTTTTTAATTGTTTTTAAATCCTTGTTTGCCATGCAATAAATTCCTTTTTTGTGTGTCCTTTTTCTCCATGGTGAAAAAGGAAATTGGCTGGCAAAAAAGGATTCACCTTTTTTGCAACCAGATGGCCATTCCAGGAATCCTTTTTCACCAGCTAATTTCCTTTTTCACCATGACAGGAAAAGATAGTTAAAAAGGAATTGATGTGGTGAAAAAGGAATAGCTCATAGCCATCTGGTCACACAAATAGGCTTCTTAGCCATCTGTTCCCCAAATCTTTTTCATGACCCAATGGCTGTCTTTTTTGTTGGGCAAGAAAGGATTTGTCGTATGGCCATTGTGAAGAATATCTTGTGTCTAGTGGCACCCTCCACATTCAATATCCATATTTTTTTGTTTATTAATCATTTATTTCTTTTAAAAGAATTTTTTTTTTTATTATTGTTATTATTGTGCTCAGTAGCACTATTTCCTGGTTTACCAGGTTTATCCCTGGTGTCTAGTGGTGCTCCCCACCCTCCAATAATTTTTGTTTTTTATTTCATTGCTGGTCAGTGTCTTGCCCTCACCTTCCCATGCTTTTTTCTGAAAAAAACAAAACAGTCCCTCAATGAACTTTTTGTATTTTTAAATGTTTTTCCCTGTAAAAAAAAGTCCATCAATACTCACGTCTGCACCTCCCCACACGACAACCCACTGTGCACCCACCTCACCACACACCGCTTGACACCCCGACAGACTGTCACTCACCTCCAGAGGTCCCAAGTTTGAGATCCGCTCTCCCAACCGAAGACATGTCTTGCTGCTGCAACTGGCTACTGTGATATGAGAAACTAAGGTAAATGGTTTCAATGCATTTCAATGGGGCTTTCAACTTGTATGCATAACTCAGCTGTTTTTTAAGATTTTCACTCTAAATTTTCAGCATGGCCTTTTGGGGACCCCATCTCATGAACAATAAACTGTCATTAGGCAACTCCCATTGAAAAGGTGATTTTGTGGTTGACTGGTGAAATCACCGCTCCAGTGGGATTTTCATAAAGACAGTTATATTGTTCATGAGGTGTGGACATAAAAAGGTGATGTTGAAAATGTGGGGTCAGAATTTCAAAAAATGGCTGCATTATGACCATTCCTTGCAATTTAGCTATGCACGCTCATAACTTTGCACATATTCAATATTTTTAACTCATATTTTCAACATAGCCTTCTTATTACCCCACCTCATGTATGTCACAGTTGTCATTTTTCAAATCTTAACCAAAATGTGTTTTTGCATCTGTGGCACAGAATGGCATTGCTGTTGCACAGAATTACATTTTGGTGGGGATTTGAACATTTTCTGTATTGGGTATATGTGGTGAGGTCAAATGAAGGTTATGTTGAAAATTTGGAATCAAAATTATTAAAAATGGCCCAGTTATGACTATTTGTTGCTATTTTGCTATGCATGCTCATAAATTTGTGAATTTGAAATATTTTGAGCCAAAATTTTCAAAATAGCCTTTTTATTACACCACCTCATGTATGTCACAGCTGTCATTTTTCAAATCCTGTCCAAAATGTGTTTTTGTACCTGCACTGCAGATTGGCATTGAGCTTGTACAGAGTTTGGTGGGGAATGAAAAATTTTCTGCACTGGGTACATGGGCTGGGGTAATAACATGGCTACGGTGAGAATGTGGTGACTGTTGTCCTATAACAGGAAGAGCAGGGACTGGAGGTCCTTGTGCTTCCACAGCTAGATATACACTTCAAAGAGGGATGAGAGTGCAGGGTCCAAAGGACACTGTGCTCCCTCAGTAAAATAAGAATACTTTCATTACCTCTCCAGACTGGACACACTCCTAAATTCTTTCCGCCATTTTGCTACCACCTCCCCTCCCCTTCCCTCACACACCACTGTCTCCTCTATTCTGCTTTCTCTCTAACACCATTATCACACAGGAGGATGGTTCACTGTGCCTCCCTTGTTGTTAAGTTCTGGTTTGGGACTCTTCCCACCCCCCACCTCTCCTCCCACCTTTCTCAAGCAACCACTTCAAAGTAGTTCCTTCACCAAATAGACCCATGTACCTTCTCTATCCCATGCCCCCATTCTGCAGCTGGCCAATCTGCCTTCTCCTACCATCTCCCACTACTTCAGAATAATCTTCCTTCTGATCTTCACCTAGCCTCCTCTTTATCCTCCCTCAAGACTCCTCAGATTTCTCCTCTCCCCTCTCTGGAGTGCTCAGAGTGTTCCCTATCCTCCCCCTCCACTACCCAAGTGCCCCCTTATAGAAGTTAGTACTTCATAGTTCACCCCCATCTCCCCATGCTCCTGTGGTGAGCAGTGCCCTCTGCTCCTACTTCTATTAGTCTGAATGTTCTAGGTATATTTGTACTTGTCTGTTGAACACCAAAATTTGTTTTTGAAGATGTTTTGTGTGTTTTGACTATTTATTACTGTATTTTGTGTTATCTACTTTTATTTTGGTTCTTGTAACTGCAACCCATTAAAATGTTTAATTACTTCTTTTCCTATGTTACCCAGTCCCTGTGTCACACCTGGAAAGGAGCTTTGGCTCAATGTACCTTTCCCAGTTATCACATTTAAAAAAAATAAATAAAATTATGCTATCTTAAAAAGTAAGAAAATAAACTGCAAAAAACTTCATTAATGCATTAATTATGGTTAAACTGACAAAAGTAGGGAAATGTGGCATTAGGGTTTCCAACCCTAAACACCCCATTCCCAACCCTGCAAAGACTCACAGGTGGGGAGGGAGTCTGTCTTTGGGCTGTCAGCCATAACGCTCACTCCATTCTCCTATGCTGTAGCCACATCTCCTAATTTTGTAATGGAATGGGGTGAGTGTTACAGTTGATGGCCTCAAGACAGACCAAACCCCACCTGTGGGTCTGTGCAGGGTGAGGAATGGGGTGTTAGGGTTGGAAACCCAAACTCCACATTCCCCCCAACCCCCAGCTCCACACACACACACACACACACACACACACGCACATATGCACACACACACACATATACATATGCAAGTAGGGGGCAGGACCAAGGCAATACAACCAATCACAGACAACCAGCAGCAGGTGACAGAAATAACATACAACTGTCTAAACATACTACAAGACACATCCATCATCATCATGGGCCAACAACTGTTGCATTTTAAAAGTCGTGGGTGTACAGAGTGTTGTACACATCTTCATATGGTCACATGTCAGCATGATACTGTTACACAATATTATCAGGAACACAAAAAATCTGTTTTTATCAGTGAAAGTGTCTGATGTACAATTCTTAACTATTATAAACATACATTTTATTAACTTACCACATAACTAAATCAAATAGCACATGGTGACAGGCAGTTAAAAGTATCAAATCAATAATCAAATTACTACTGAACTAGTAAAGCACCTAAATCTATCACATCTTCTACTTACAGTACATGAATGAAATAGTTACCAGAATGCTATGAATACAACTATTAATTCTACCATGATCAGAAAATGTCACTTGTACACAATTAACAATATCTAGTACAACACTTAACTTTGATATCTATTATGGCTATATGGAATAACAATTTACTATATATCTGCAACTACATATCTATGTCATACCAATAACTATATATTAACATAACATTAAAATGCTTATGAATGTAATACTTCAAAACAGTCAGATATTAGTTATTTCTGTAATACAGCAACTAATATGGCAAGTAACACAACTACTGTAAATGTCACAGTTACAAACTATTACTAAGTGATTTATTAACTATTATATATACATAAATACAATAGAGATGTATGAGAACAAAACAGGTATAGTAAAACACTATTGCGACACAAAATGGTGGTATTCAGTGAAGACACAAACAGATAAAAAAGAAGGAACACAGGGCACATCTCGTTACTCAACATATACTGAGTGAAGGTAATTTTTTGAGTATTATAGAGTGAAGTACAGATCATCCAACCATGTAAAAAAAACAGAGCTGAATACTGCTCGTACAGAAGTGGAATAAACACCAGGATATCTTTTAGTTATAAAACATCCTAATAATGTTAAGATAAAGAACACTGTAACAAACAGATATGTTACACTGCTATCTTAATGCTCATGGACAAGTATTGTGCCTTAGCAGAGGCACAGACTTGACAAGTGTGCCTAGTAGTACTTGTTATGTCTGCATATAACGTACTCATAAGAAAAAGACAATGACAGAAGAGAGCAACTAGATAGGAATTTCTCTTCTGACATTAAAAAATCTTTCTTAGACATATAAGTGTGGTTTTTCTAGTGACTGTGAAGACAGCTGGCACCAATTAATGACCACTGCAACTATTTTCACTGTGTCACTGATCAACACAACAAGCTTATACATCACATTGAGTAAGCATATGCTGTTCAACCATATGATATGTTACCAATGTGGTAATGAATGTACATCTGTAAAAAAGTATGATAATGTACCAGAACGCACTCTGTAACAAGATGGACAGCAAAGTATGCCACATGTTGTGTGACTATTCTTCTGACACATGAAGACTGTCATAATTCTTCAATATCAGAACATATGCAATTTTTAAGTGTTGCGGTAGTCTCTGTTTAAAAGAGCTTGTTGAGTCATTGCAGTCAACCCAGCCAGTTCTGTACCTCAACAAACAAGTGTAATGTCCAGAATGTACAGACTGGCCATAGTGGTATATCACAGCATGTGTATCAAACACTGCTTGGTTAAATACAATTCTACCAGCTGGGAAATCTGTGATAGGTGTCTCAACTCTGAGCCCATTAGAGTCAAATCTATGCAATACAAGCATAAGATATTGAGACGAAGTCCTCAGATGTATGGACTGAGTACATTTACCTCCACACCTTACACACAAGTGATCACTTTCTGCATTGGTAAACAGCTGCTGGAACTTGAAATTTTTAACCTGAGGCACAAATAGAGAAACTCAAAGCATGTCTTCTGCAGTTTATCGCTTTGAATGACCACATAACACACATACATATTTGGTTACATATGACACAGTGAAATACTGATGCATTGGAATCCCCTTTTCATCCAAGCTGTTTACGATTGCCATCATGAACTCGCTAAGGTCTTGCTGTGTGTTAGCAGCAAATGTACTGCAGCAGTCAAATGTCCCCAACACCTGTCGCAGAGGTCAAAGTGACTGTACATTGTTACCTTGATCAGAAGCCACATTGACAACCTGCTTCAATGCCTTTGATAAAGGAGTGTCTTGTGAAGCAGATATTGTCTGCACAAAGTGTGGCATGTGTAGAAACACTTGCATTGCTGAATTAGCATAGCAGTTTATTCTAGTACTGTTATCAACCCACTAGGACAGCAGTCATACCAGCTGACTTCTGGCCGACAGCTGGTTCAGCATCTGTATTTGACATTGTGACCTTCTTACCACTCTGCACAGTTGAATCACTTGTAGGAGCTTGTTTTCTTTTATTGTCAGATGTATCTGTGACTGTGGAATGTGAGACAACCACACATGTAGTTAGTGGTATTAGAGACATCTGTGGCTGATACAGAGTACGTAATCTGTTGTACTCAACAATACATCGCTTGTCAGCACGTATATTCTCAGGTGCAAGTTTATGATGTGCAACCCAGAAAGACTACGTACATGTGAAAGTGCGACGTAGCTCATGCCATCTTTGAAAATGTCTGTCCCTATGTCCACCATTGCTGAATCCAAACTCAAGCCCTGAGACTTGTGAATTGAAACAGCATACGTAACACATATTGGAAACTGTTTCCTGTTAACATAGACATCCTTAAATATCTGGAATTTAACACAGGTATGATCAATCTGTACAGGAAGTTCCATGTTGTCAAAGTGGACAAGAAGAGTCTCAATAAACATTTTCTGAACATTGTAAATGAAATTCAATGATATTCAATTAATCAATCAATCAATCAATCACTTTATTTAATCAGGCATATTACCCTTGGAACCATTTACCATGCCATGCTCCACATCAAGATTGCAGCGTAGCATGACACGTGCATTCTTACAAACTGGAAGAACAGCTTCCAGTCCAGCTGTGAGTGAAACATCTGACTTCAGTTCAGAGAGTCGTTCAGTCATCTTTGCTACCATTTTTCAACTTAGAATGACACCATCAACTGTATCAACAGCATGCAGTGTGAAAATCTCTTGATTCTCTCTCTGCAACATGACACTGTTGAACTCAGCATATTTCTTCAGTCGTGGCATAAGACACACAATGCGTGTGCCTATGGAGTACACATCACTGAAAACATCACATGCTGTTTCTATGGATGTAGTATCCATTCTGATTCTTCGACCATGTAACATTGAAAGATGTTCTGGTGACAGAGAACCTGTGCAAGCTTGATCCAACAGTGCCTTGTAAGCAAGATCACCACTTTGTTGCATGTTCTGATACAGCTCGACATAGGTAAATAACTCCCACAGGTTAAAACTGCCAATGCAGCCTAGTGTATTCTTAGCCTGCTTGACAGTCAGAGCTGCAAAGACATGTTCCACATTAACTGATGCAAGCTATAAGAGGTCTCCAAATATGACAATGCTTTTACCATCAAATGCATCTCCATATAGTCAGTCCCCAAGATCTCCTGTAGACACAGGTGTATACAGGCAAGCATCACACTGGAGACCATACTAATCTCATCAATGATGAGTAACTTCATCTTAGTAAACACAGAATGAAGCTGTGATGCAATCTCAAATGACAGTTTGCGATACTCTCCAGCTTTGCCATGCTCCACTGGCAGCATGAAGAGATGGTGTAACATAATTCCACCAATGTTATATGCAGCCAGTCCAGTGGGAGCACTAACAGCAACAGACATTGATGACCCTGTCAGGTTCTGTATTTCTGCCGTTATGACCTCTATAAGGAAACTCTTCCCAGTACCAGCTGAGCCACTAACAAACATCAGCAGTGGCTTGTAGTCAACACAGTCACATTTCTTGTGTTCATGTAGTAATCCATGCCGGACAGCATCAGTGACCTCAGGGTGAACCACCCATTGCTGCTCATTGAGTCTCTCTCTCAACTCAGCTGGGACAACACTGCAGTGTGTGCCATGTTCCATAGCACTCTCCATTTCCGACATTAGTACTTCTGGGGCATTCAGAGGCAGAAGTTCTCCAAGGATACCTTGTCCTTCTGGATCAAGATTCTCCTGTGAAGTGACAGGAGTGTCCTCTTCAAGTAGTTTCTGTGCCTTCTCAAGTGCTTCTTCTCAGTGTCTAGCCTCTGTATATATGTGTCAGTGTATTCACTTCTGAATGACTCATAACTGTGATTGAATTCTTCCTCAAATGTATCACAGTCATATTTTAATTCAGATTCATTCTTCCAGGGTCTAAATAGAAATAGGAGAGCAAAGTAGTAATGCCCTCTGCTCTTAGATGTGCCTAAATGTAACTCACAGTGGTCAAAGAGCCAAGGCTTATGTCACTTAACAAGACAGCCATCCACTCTCTTTAACCTTGTAAATGTTGTGTGTACAATCAGGTGAGACATCCGTCTTGTAGTCATGCCACTTAGCCACCTCAAATAAACACATTCGATCCATGTCTTCGTGTCTACAGGGGTAGTATATGTCAATTTGGTTATTCTTCAAGATATGTCTTGAAGATGGTCTCTTGAGGGCCAGTTCCTCAATCTCAGCATGAGGAATAAGTACACGTTTATGCTTCTCTTTGTAGTTTACACTGAGAAAGCGCACAGCATCAGACTTGCCATACAAATGTGTACCAATCAATCAATCGCTGGCCTCATAAGCACCACATTCTCTGTGTGATAGGGTCTTCAACCCAAGTGACCACAACTGAGATGTCAGTGATTTGCTTGAACTAGCAATATCTTCCCAAAGATCTTGCAAGCTAGTTTGTTCATGTTTAATTATGTACGAAGTGACGTAGCGAACCAGAGCCAAAGAGTTGTTGGCCACAAACTGAACATCTATGTTTGCTTGCCACATTAGAGGAAGAGTAGGGTTGTAGTCATTGATGTACACCTCATTCTCTTCTCTGGGTAATTCATAAACCTTCTTGGTTGATTTTGCCTTCAAGTGGTGTCAAATAGCTGAAAAAGTTCATTCATGCAACCATCCTGACAGACACGTCTAGAGAATCCAAAATGGCATCTTGTGTACCAATCAGATTTGTTCTTTACTTTCTGGCTGCAGTATTTTGCACAAATATGGTGTTGAAACTTCTGCACCAACTTTCACAGTATAGGACTGTCGTACTTGTCCGGAATACGGCAAGTAATGCACTGCTTAATGAATGCTAGCGCTTGTGCTGCTTCATGTTCACCTATGCGTGGGGCATCCTTGATCTGCAGTAACATGTGAATATGAGGAGCACCACGTACCTGATACTCTGTCCTCCAGAAGTAATGCTCAACAATACCAAGAGGTGGATTGTCCTTTGACAAAATGAAAGTCAGAATGTCATGGACTCACTTGTGGAAATGCCTTGTCACAGATACAGGGTCAAGTGAGCACATTTCTGAGAATCATTGATGAAATGCCTTCTACATCACAATTTTCACACTTCAACAGTTCTATGACCTCATCCCAGGCATACTCAGCACAACTGAGTGTGACAAACCATGTGGCTGAACCATACTCTCACAGCAGGGTCATCACCTCAGAGTGTCTGCGATACCAATATTCTTTGGTGCCATGTAGACTTGACAGAATGGAAGACAAATTCACTTGCACATTTTCATCCTTCTGCTTCAGTTTCTCCAGGAACTGTGCAGCTGTTATTCCATCAAGTGGAGTTGTGAGATGAATAGTATGTGCAATAGACACAGACAGTATGCTAAGCTCACTCTCCCACAGGAGATGAAACAGGTACTGTACATTACGTCTGAATTTGCCATCCTTACTGAGCACATGACTAGTACAGTACTCAGCACCTTGTACATGCACTTCTCTTTCATCTAGGCATCCACCGGACCCTTTTGGAAATAAATCTGGGAAACAGCGTGCTTCTAGTGTTGCCTCCCATATGCTGACAGGCTTACCTTCCACTTGTTTCATTTGATAAAGATCAATGCTGTCCCCTACTGGATCTCTGCCATGCAGTGGATGAATTGTGTACTGTTCATACACATTATCGTTTGTCTGCACATTGACCATCTCAATCATTGGTTTAGTGCTTTGAAACAGATCATGATCAAAAGATACACTGGTCATGTGATCAATATCAAGGTCTGCATAAAAGGGAATTTTGTTCTTTAAATAAGTAAGAGCAAGCTTCACCTTCTCTACATTGACAACATCCTGCCAAATGACCTTTGACTTCATTGGAACACCATTGACAAGAATCACCAAAGTATTCTCAGTAGAAATTGCCTCCACATTTTTCTGCAGAGGAAGTGGAAGATACATAATGGAACCCTTCAGAGATCTAATGAGTTCTTTTTGAGGAATGTTCCATGTCTTTGTGTTCAGCCATAGAATGGTTTGAAATGGTTTCATTGTCCCGGATTCCCCCCTCATCCCTCACAAAAAACACGGAGCCATTACTTGTTGTTGTGCTCAGATTGGCAATTAATTTATTAAAATCCATCAATCATAATTCTTTGCCATCTCTTATTTTCATATATCCAATGATTTCCATTATTCATACATATATCACTTTCTGATTCTCCATCCCCCCAGGCAAAAACCTGGGTGCCTTCTTCTTCTTCTTCTTTTCTTGCTAGGTAACGGTGAGAACCGAGACCGCTTCTCCTTCCTCTTCTTCTTCCTCTCGTGTTACTCCCTTTATCTTCCCCCCTTTTCATCCTCCTCCCCTTCCCCACTAGCCAGTCTCCGGCTTGCGTTGGATGACTGGCTTCCCCCAAATCAGAGTGCCCTCTCCCTTCCTTGCCTCTTACCTCCATCCAGGACCCTCCTTCTTTTTTTTATCTGTTTTCTGTCTCTCCATTCCTCTATAAAATCCATAGTTTCTGCGTTAAACATATCTACCGCTATGTCTGACAGGTGTACACTGTCTGGCCTGTAAAATTCGTCCACCCATTCTTCGACCCCTCGCAGTATCACCTGCCCTCCCATCCACCGTATCAGTGTCCCCACTCTCCTATTCATCTTTCTCCTGGCTCTCTCCACTGCCCTGTGGCTGTGCTTCTGTCTCCACACCCTCCTGGGTATTATGTCTGACCATGCAAGGGACACCTGCAGCCAGCATTGCCTTAACATCTCTAAGTCCCCCTTGATCTGCCAGTATGTGTGCGCCCATGGTCTGCTTGCCAAATCATTGCCCCCTAGGTGTATAATGATCAGGTCTGGACTGGGCCAATGTCTCTTGAGCTCTTTCAAAGCAGGGAGCAGCTGTGCCCATTTCATTCCCCGTACGCCGTGCCATACCAGCCTACACTGCCTGGCATCTTGGTATAGCTGTTTTCCCCCAGCTTTCATTTCCGCTCTCTTACCAGCCCAGTGAATATAGGAGTGGCCGCAAATCCAGACTTCTGTGATCCTCCCTCTACCTATGGGATGCAACAACACAAATTTATTTAATTAACCTGCATTCTCCCATGACCTCCCTGTCTTTACTTCCCATGTTCATAAACCTCAGTACAATATTACCTCCCTTCCCTTCCCCGTCTTCCTTTTTATATATATTTTCCTTTTTTTTTTTTTATGTCATAGCTGTAATATATCTTTTGTAGCTGGCCAACCGACAGCGACCTTTCACCAAAATGTCTTCCACCGACTCCCCTTTTGCCGCCCACTGTGAAGCTGCCCCAATCCACAGGGAATGGGATGAGTAATTTGTTGGGTTCTCCCCAAGAAATGCCATCGCCTTTTTTAACACTGCCATGACCTGGTAATAGTGACCCGTCTTCCATCCCTGTGTGTAAAAAACTTCCCAGTCCTGATTACCTGCCCTCTGCGAAAACCCACAGGGCTTTACTGGGCATATCCCATCTCTGTTTGACCCCTAGTGTTATTATGGAACCTTGCCCTTCTGGTCAGTCTTAGATCGTCTTAATCTGATTCGTATTTCCTTTGTCCCCAACTCATCCTCCCACTCCATACCACCTTCCATATCATTTTTCCCATGGCCTACTATCTCACTCACCCTCAGAGCCCTGCAAACATTGTCACATAAATTGCATGAAATAGCTGGGCCTACTTCGAAATACATATAGCAGGGCGCCTCCCTATCCTCATTAACCACTGCTCCCCTATTGGCCTCCGGATGTCCTTGGCCCCCCTTAACCTACCCCATCCCTGCATCATCCTTCTGATGAACATCGTCCTTGTCGGGTCCCCATCCCTTCAGGCTGCAGATCACACTGATCCTGCCAGATAAACCCCATCGTGGTGTGAGCCATCCCTTTTGCCATTGCTCCACAAGGAACCTTCCCACCTGTTCCTCAGATAATGGCCCACTTACCTCCATCTGGTGCTCTGCCCTGAATGCTTGAAAAACACACCAGGCCCCATCGTATGCCCTCAGAGTCCGAGGTGCCTATGAGCTATGAAACAACAGCTCCGCTCCATCCTGCCAACGTCCCAGATGTCTGCTGGTATGGGCATTTTTTGTTCCTCCGCTGCTGGCGCCAGCTTCCGGAAATGGTCCAGCTGCAGACGGGAAAGGCTGTCAGCCAGGGTATTGCATACCCCTTGATATGTTTTGCTCTAAAAGACATATTCAGCTGCAGAGCCCTTAAAACCAGTCGTCGCACTACCTGCATGACCGCATCGGATCTGGCTCCTCTATGGTTAAGTATGTCCACCACAGCTCTGTTGTCGCACCAGAATGTCACCTTCTGATCTTGTAACTCCTCCCCCCACACCAAAGTACATGCCCATATGGGCATGATCTCCAGGAGTGTTATATCCTTCACCTTTCCCTCTCTCACCCAGTCCACAGGCCATGGTTCCTTGAACCACCTGCCCTCAGATAACCTCCCATACCCAGGCCTCCTGCTGCGTCTGTGTATAATTCCATGTCTGTGTTATACAACCACTCATCCTGCCAGAATGAAGTCCCATTATAATCCATCAAAATTCTTCCCATATACTAAAATCTTCCTGACACTGCACGTCAAATTAATCCAGTGGTGTGGCCGGACCCAGCTGTCGCCTGGCCAACCTTCTTGTAAATACCCTCCCGGTCCCACTGCCCTGCATGCAAAATTCAAATGCCCCAACACTTGTTGAACAATTTCAACTGGACCCTCTTCTTGCTGGCATGTATACTAATTAGTTCCTTCAATCTCCTTACTTTCTTGTCTGGCAACCTAAAACCTCATTCCTGTGTCAATCTCTATCCCTAGGAATTCTATCGCCCTGCTGGCCCTTCTGTCTTACCTTGTGCCAGTGGAACCTAACTCCAGCACACTTGTTGAAACCTAACCAGCATTCTCCGTGTCTCCTCCTCACCCTTTCCTATGAGGAGAAAATCATCCAGGTAGTGGATAACTGACCTGTACCCCATTTCCTCTTGAAATATCCACTGTAGGCATGTGCTGAAAGCTTCAAATGTCGCACATGCTGTGGAGCACCCCATAGGCATAGCTTTGTCAAAGTAATATCTCCCTTCATTTTTAAAACCCAAAAGGTCCCAGTCCTCCCTCCTTACTGGAAGCAGCCTGAAAGTGGACTCTATGTCTGTTTTTGCCATCCATGCATCCTCTGGCCCGGATTATCCAGACTGCATCCTCAAGCATTGCATAGGTCACCCTGCTATGTTCCACCCCAATATAGTCATTCACTGAGTCACCTTCTGGGTAAGACAAGTGGTGTATTACCTGATATTCACCTTCCTGTTTTTTAAGGACCAAACCCAAAGGTGATCTCCCATGTTTTTAATGGGGGTCATCAAACGGACCTCTACCCTACCGCTGCCCTCTCCTTCTCAATCTTATTCCTAACATGTCCTCCTTTCCTTTTACCGATCCTAAATTCCCCACCTCTCTCGCCTGTCTGGGACCTGTCGACTGTAATGAAAAACCTGTGGCAAACCCCTGCAAAATCATATCCCGAGTCCTCATATCTGGGTATCTCACCAGGCGAGACGTCAAGGCCGCTATGTTCACGGGTGTTCTGGCCATCCTAAATTGGGCCCTGTCACCCCACCCTGTACCCCCCGTCCTGCCTGCCCCATTCCCATTGCCTCATTGCTTTTTCCCTCCTCTACCCCCGTTACCTCTGCCCCTCCCTCCATTGCTCCATGACTGCCCTCTGGAAACCTGGTTATTCCAAAAGAACTGCTGGTTCGACCCCTGTCCCCATACCCTTGGGTACCCTGTATGCCTGTAGTCCTGCATTTGATGGCCGGGTGCCCACCCACACATTTTGCACAGGCATGCTGAAAACAACACTGGGGCCATGAGCAGAATGCCCTATTATATGTCCAACAGCATCTCGTAGGAATGGCCCTTATTTTACTCCACCCTCCGTCAGGTGTGAACTGATCCGTTACATAATCCGTCCATAAATCTATTTGCTTAGTGTCCCACCTTACATCCCCAAATGTTGCCATGCGCTGCCGAAAATATTCGTCATAATACAACCACCCCATTCCACCTTTTGCCTTCGCTCTCCGTAGTATCAATGAATAAGTGATGAGCGGGATACCTAATTCTGGCTTTCTTTCCAGCGTTATGGCTGAGTAGATTGCAAAACCTAGGAACCACCTATCCCAAGTCTTTCCTTTCGTAAATTTGTCTTCCTCTTTTTTACCGAGCAACACTATGGCTGCTGCCAATTCGCTTTTTCCTATACTTTCTGCCTCTTCATATTTTGCCACTGCTTCCCAGCTCACCAGGGCAAATATGTCCACATATTCACCTCTCCATATTTTTTATTTTGTGGCAGCAGGCACATGCTCCCCGATCCTCATCCCTGGTGCCCCCATCTCCCTTGTCCCCAGACCTTCTCTTTCCTCTCCTTTTTCTGTGTCTCTTGACTCCCCTCTTCCTGCCTTAAGCTCCACCAGGGCCAACTCCATCTGTCCCACCGCATTCACTCCCAGTGCCCCCACTATTTTCCCTATATATTCCTTTATGCTATCCCCCATATTGGGTGCATTACCTGTGCCCTTCTCTTGTCTGAGGTGTCTGCAAGCTTCCCCGGGTTCACTTGCTTCTTCCTGTGGGTGAGGTGGAAGTGGGAGATGGTCCATCGGGAGGTGTAGGCCGGACGCACCGCTCCGAGCCTCTGACCCCGGTTCTCCCGGGGGGTTCCCTTTGGTCCGGGGTGGGTGCCGTTGTGTCATCTGGCTGCCTAGGAGTGAGCTCGGTAGCCTTGGCAGGCCCTGCTGCCCTCGGTGCTACCCCCGAAAGGCTGCCTCCTCCCCCAGGCGCCCCCTTCCCTTTTCCACCTTTTTCCCCTTCCGCTTTTCTCTTCCCCCCGGGCTTCCCCAGGTCCTCCCCTTCCATCAGTTCCCACATTTTGTTTGCCTTTGCAGCAAGCTTGATTATCGCCTTGTAAGCCTCTTCCTTCGATGGCTTGCTCTTCCGGGGTGCCATGTTCGCTCCTCGCTGATGTCCTGTGAAGACAACTATAAAATACAAAACCCAGTTACCATCATAATCAATCATCATAAACCATTTGCCAATATTTCTTTTGCTTGCTCTCCCCATGCCACTCCTCTGGCAAAAACCCCCTAGTAATCTATCACCCTTCTTACATGTGGTGTGTCTGCCCTCCACCCGCTGCGCCATCCTATTTTTTTTTCTTTGGGGTCCATGCCCTAGGCCCTAAACCCCGAGGATTAGTCACTGAGCCATGCTTCCTCTGGGTCCAGTGCTCACATTGGCCTTCTCCCTGCCAACCACTGCAGAGTTAGGCCCCAAGCTGGCCCCCTTCCAATGCCGTAATAATGTTGCTGCAAACCCCCCCCGGGGTGCTCCCCCTGACCATGTGGCCAGAATGAAACCTCCTTCCTGCTCCTGAGGCCTCCCTTCTCCCAGGCATCTTCTTTTCTGGGCAACAAGCCCCCACCCACCAGCGCCAGACCCCGAACATGGCAAAAACCTCCTTTGACTGTCTCCATTCCTTATTCATTTTTTTATCCCCTCTTTTCTGGCGTGGCCCTGTCCGCCCACCAACATCACCACGTGCTGGGCTGAACAATGGTTTGAGCCCCCCAGTCTCTAATGACCCAGCATCCCACCTTATCTGTCCCCCCCAAGGAACTTACCATCTCAGACCCGGACATCGCCGTTCCTCCCATCGTCGGCGCGTCATCGCGTGGCACCCTCCTGCCTCTTTACTTAGCTGCACCCCAGCTCCTTTTGGGCCTGCCAGCCCACCATGCCCTCTAGCGTCCTTTTATTATTTATTATTCTTTTCTCTTCTGTGTCTTTTATATATATATATATATATATATATATAGGTGCACTATTTGGCCCTGCCCACATCTGACGCCCCAACGTAACCATTCCATGATCCTGACGCTAACCACCAGGCCCTAGCCACCACCCGGCTCATCCTCCATCTCCCATGTAGCGTGTGATGTCATGCCATGTGGTCCCGTGACCTGCTTCCTTTCCTTTGTTCCAACTGGCCCCTTTAGGCCTACCAGCATCCTGCGCCTCCACCTCTCTAACTACAATGCAGGCTGTTAAGCGGGACAAAAAACCTCTTCCACCTCATGCCCGATGTGACCCCCGACTCCCACGCCTGCCTCACGCAGACGGAATCCTAGCTGTCCTCCCCCGACTCCCTTCCGACTAAATCACACTACTAGCGGTCCTCGTAGGCCTGCCTCACCAAACTGCAAGCATCTGCTCCCCTCCACAACCTTGCAACGACAATCACATTTTAAGCCTTCAGCCAGCCATGCTTCCCTGTCCTATACCCCGGCGTTTTCACCCGCCATTCCCTGCAACCAACCAGTAACAACTCTTTTCTAAATCACCAAAAGGCTGCAAACCACAGCTCTCCCCAAGAACCTTGCAACCACAATTGCTATTTTATGCTTTGTAGCCAGTCATGCTTCCTTCCCATAACCCAGCGTCCTCACAAGCAATTCCCTATGACCAAAACCACACGCTGCTACCAGACAATTGCTCCCCAATCTTTCAGCACAAAATGAAAATGCCATTGCTTTTGATCACTCTCCATTACTACTTGTAACCACATTATAGCTTGACTTCTTACCTCCTGTCTGTCCTGAACAAACCTTCCAAAACCGATATGCCAATCTGAAGTGCTGCAGTTTCTTGAAATCAAAACCCAGCAAAAGTGGCTGAGGCTCCCTTGTGCTGTCCTTTATGTAGCCCTTTCTCCTCCCTTCCTGTTACCTGGCCATTGTTCTGGCTCCAGGCTCCTCCCCTTCCCTATCCCCTCCCCTTCTGAGCACAACTATCCTAACAGGAGGGAAGGGGTGCACCTGGACAACATGGTCTGCCCCTTAAAGGGCAAACTCCATTGTCTGAATTAGAATCCATTCAAACATATTCAACGTGGCAATCTCAGTTGGTGTAACATGTGCCAGACAAAGCAATGGGGCCTGATGGGATTCATCCCAGAATTCTAAAAGAACTAAGGGTGGAATTAGTGACACCACTGACTACCCTGTTTAACAAATCATGGGAGGATGGGGTGGTACCCGAGGACTGGAGAGGGCAGATGTGATTCCCCTTTACAAAAGTGGGAGCAAGGCAGAAGCAGGAAACTACAGACCTGTTAGTTTAATCTCAGTGGTAGGAAAATGATGGAATCACTTCTGAAGGAAAGAATTGTCAAGTATCTAGAGGCCAGAGGGGCACAGGACCCAAGACAGCATGGATTCACAGCGGGAAGGTCATGCCAGACAAATCTGATAGATTTCTTTGACTGGGTGACCAAAGTAGTAGATCAGGGAGGGGCTGTGGACATGGCCTACCTAGACCTTAGAAAGGCATTTGACACAGTCCCACACAAAAGATTAATATACAAGTTAGCTAGCCTGGGAGTGGGTCCCAAGATGACAGCCTGGGTAAAAAATTGGCTGGAGAATAGGACACAGAGAGTAATAGTAAATGGAGTCCACTCTGAAGAAAGGGGGGTTACTTGTGGGGTACCACAGGGTTCAGTATTAGGACCGGTCCTCTTCAATGTCTTTATAAGCGACATTGCAGAGGGACTGGAAGGAAAAGTATGTCTCTTTTCAGATGACACAAAGATCTGCAACAGAGTTGATACACAAGGTGGGGTGGAAAGGATGAGAAGGGACTTGGCAAGGTTAGAGGAATGGTCAAATGTATGGCAGCTTAGATTCAATGCTAAGAAGTGCAAGGTAATGCACCTGGAAAACAAAAACCCAGGGGAAGAGTACACAATGGGGGGTGAGATACTAACAACAACAAAAATGGAAAGGGACCTGGGGGTAGTCATATCAGATGACCTAAAGGTGGGCAAGCAATGTGAGAGGGCAGCAAGGAGGGCTGGGGGGATACTGGGAAGCATAGGAAGAGGCACCACCATTAGAAAACAGGAAGTTATTATCCCTCTGTACAGACAGCTGGTCAGACCCCATCTGGAGTACTGTGTGCAGTTCTGGAGACCCAGTCTTCGCAAAGACATAGACAGGATGGAAGCTGTCCAGAGGAGGGCAACTAAAATGGTGCAGGGTCTGCACCGGAAGACATATGAAGAGACTTAAGGAGCTTAATATGTATAGCCTCGAGAAAGTGAGGGAGGGGGGACATGATAGAAACTTTCAAGTACCTCAAGGAATCAACAAAGTCCAAGAGGGTAGCATCTTTCAAAAAAGAGGTGTGCAAGAACAAGGGCACAATTTGAAGATGGGCGGCTCAGAGGTAATTTAAGGAAGTATTTTTTCACAGAGAGGGTTGTGGATGCATGGAACGGCCTTCTGGAGGAGGTCTTGGAGTCAAAAACAGTGGTGGAATTCAAGCATACATGGGACAGTCATAAGGCAATTCTAGGGGGTTGGGGTAGAAAGAAGTAGGCTGCTGGTTAACTAGGATCTGCAGCTTATCCAGTAGGCAGGGAACTGGGCAGACTGGGTGAGCCAAGCGGTCCTTATCTGCCATCAAATTCTATGTTTCTATGTTTCTCCATGTTGTTCAAGACTGACCTTGGTGGCAGAATGTTAGACTTTACTTTGGAAAAACAGTGCTTGCACATTACAATGATTGGGTCTAACTGAAAGTCCCACTTTAACAGCAGAAATGCTGACAGTCAAAACCACAGGTCATTGTATGGTGACAAGGTTTCCAGGTTCAGTGTGACCATTTGTTTTTCATAACAGAGTTGATCACATGACACACATACACAGTCAAATTTCTCTGTCTTTGCCAACTCAAATTTGGCAATTGATTTCCCAAACTGCTTGAGAATATCAGTTTCTAAGACAGACACACAATTTCCATCAGCAATTGTTGACTGATCAATTACAGTATCTGTCACACTGCTGACACGCCGCAGCTGTTTCAGAAATGTGATGGCACCATGCATGTCACCAGACTGCAGTTTTTTTATTTTTTTAATTTTTTGTTATTTAGCTTTTGTTAACCAGGTAAGCACACTAGACAAGACAATTTGCCTATTTTCAGGTACAACCCGGTAGTAACTCATTCAGATGAGTATACTGAGCGACAACTCCATGAACGTCATAGACCCTGTACACAAAGTTTTGCATGCCTGATTGATGCACTTCAAGCATACGCATGTGGTGAAAGACACTGTCACAAACACCACTATCTAGACATGCAAGCGAGTGACCCATAAGTCCAGTATGTGGATGGATCTCACAAAGATCTGTAGTCTCAAGCAGTTTATGTCTGTCTTTATGATCAGTAATGACAAACAGGTTGATAAAGTGCTCAACTTTGTCAAATGATGATCGCCTCCGGTTGCAAGTCTCATCACATGTCCATGAGAGACAGTGAAGTTTATGAGGCTGAGTAGTTCCCTCACATTCATCATCTGACTCCTTTGTAGTGTCATCATACACACACTGAGCATCAATGCACAGGTTGCTGTCCTTTTTTTGTGAGTAATATGACTCCTCCCAGAAATATGCCTCTGAGTGCTGCTGTGTGTGCAGCCACTGTCCTGTGAAAACATCACAGAAATTGTGCAGGCTCAAGACAGGATACCGTTGTAGCCTCATCTTTATGTCATACACTTTTTCTGAACTGCTCAAGTACATGAGACATCTTACACCACAAGCGCTGAAGAACAGAAACTGCTCTACTAACAAATGTACATACTGTGAGGCACAATTTCATCAAACTAAGATGACTATTTTTTTACTCTCACATCTCATCACAGCAGCAATAAGTCTGTCAATCTTAGCTTTGTAAGCTAGTGTTCGAAAATAATTTTGCTTCCTCAGATGAGCATCAGCAGCTATTAATTTATGACGCTGCTTACCAAGTGTATTAAAGCGTGTCTTTGCAACAGTATCCTTTCGGCTCACAGATCTGCACAACTGTTGCTTAGCTACACATTCTTTCCTTGCTATTGAGCAAGCACATTTTTTTTCCTGCAGATTGATGAAGCTCTGAATTCAGGCTTTTACTGGAATGCTGAATCGTTTTATGTCTTGAATTACCATCACTGGGTTTTGGATTAGTCTTAGGCAACAGTGATGTACTATTATACCTGTTTTGTCTCTGTGTAGACTTCTGTCTCTGTTTAGAAGGCATCTTCCTTGTTTGGCAATTCACAGTTCAGTACACCAGTCTTACAGAAGAATCAGACACCTGTATGGTAAGTACAAAAAAAAATTAAGTTAGAATTCATCTCTTTAGTTTGCTTCTAACATTACATAGTATCATGCACTATCCATATCTTATATAAGAACAACAAATACTACTGCCTACTAAACATTGTGGAGATAATTACTGTAGTAAGTGAAGATCAGTAAAGCAATACACAGTCTTTTCAAATGGTGCCGAATATAACTTGAATAATAATATGAAAATAAAGAACTAAAAATGTCAAAAATCAAACAGTGCCGCAATGTTAAGAATCCACAGTGCTGTATTACTTAATAAAAACTATTTTTTCAAAAAGTTACAAAAGTAGTGTCATACGTGCAACACTTTTGCAAAATATAGTGTCGTTCATGTGAAACTTTTGCAAAAAACAGTGTTGAATGTGCAACAGTGTCGAATGTAGTGTCACAAAGTAGTGTCGAAAGTACAAAAGTGTCTCAAAGTAGTGTCACATGCACAATACTTTCGCAAATCAAAATTTTAGCATCCCCTTTTGACACTCAACCAATCACAGACTGGTGCCTATTTGAGTGACAGATGCTGCAACCAATGTATTAGCACATTTATCAGGCCATATCAAGCAACCAATCACAACCACAGAACAGTGAAGAAGAAGGGCATAGCAGTCATCTTAGAGAAAATAACAGACACCCTGCTTGTGACTGTGTAAGTACATCACATTTTCTAAACAATTTTTCTAGCATCATAAAAACTATTAGCAAGTACAAAAATAATATTAAACAGAACATTTTTTAATGCTGTATTTGACTATGATATTATTTACCTACCATACTGCAAAAAAAAAGTTATAACAGTTTTAAGTCAGAGTCTCAATCAGTACTTACCAGCACAGATAGAGCTGCAAATGGAGGCAGAAACAAGCAGCACATGTATCATAACAAGAGACACAACCAATCACATTCCTCTGTTAAGCTGTAATTGTTTTAAGTAGCCAATGGCAATGTTGCATTTTCCCACTAAGAAATATTTCTGCATTTGTCTTTGACAGCAAGGACACCCATTCAGTGTAGCAATAGTAAGTGCATGCACTGTATTGGTTAGCCAACAAAAATCATCAACCAATAACATAAATGATTGTGTTTTGGATCAGCCCACAAAACCAGTGTTGAAGCTGAGAGGGAAATCTTGGTTTCACATTCACTTGTGCTTAGTCACTGCAGGATAAACACTTATATTTGTTTGGTAGATCTCTGTTCACTTCTCAGTTTAAAAGCTAAAATTGGCAGAAAACAGCAGATGGACCGTGTGGGTAGTGGGCAGCAGCATAGTAAGGCATGCTTCAGAGTATGCTCAGAGGAGTGGTTTTGGGAGAGACCTGCAGCTTCCAAATTGCTCTGTAAAATGGTTTGGTAGAGATGGCATGAGGTGGGAGCATCTCATGCCAACAATGCACAGACTTTTGACTACTCAAGCTCAGCCAGACATATTGTTGATCCATCTCTGAGGCAATGATTTGGGCACCAAAAGATGGGAAGATTTAATCTTAGAAGCAAAACTGGACCTTGCTTCCATTATGCATATGTTGCCTGCCTGTAAGATAATTTTGTCTGACATTACAGAGCAAAGAGTCTGGCAAGCAGAACAGCACATGCACCTGCTTGACAGAGCTCGCAAAAAGGTAAGCATCCAAATATCTGGATACCTCTGCATGGCTGGGATGTGCACCATACATCATCCTGAAATTAAATATTATAATAATTGGCTCTACCTACCAGACGGTGTACACTTCTCACATGCTGGCAATTGCCTTTTCCTGGGTGACCTCCAAGATGGGATCCTCACAGTCCTCTAAAAATATCATGGTGTAACAGCACATACAATTCTAACAAAAAACTCTTTTAAGAGCCCACAAACTTGGTCAAAAATTAGAACAGCTGCACTGGCTACAGACACAAACAAATAAAGACTATCTCACTTTTGCAGTGCATCATACATTCTGAGGCATGCAAATGTTCAGGATTCTTACATACATACACACATAGTTAATAAACTGTCTTATTTATTATTCACTATGTTGTTTCACTATACCTGTAAGACAGACTGAAACACAGAATAAGAAAGACAGTATGCTTTCCTCAATGTCATATTATGTAACGGTTACTCACATAATGAAACATTGTGGGCGGGACTAACAATCCCCCCCCCCCCGGATTCCAGCACAATGTAATTTCAGGCAACAGTACTAAGAGTGATCCCCTCCAGAAGTAACCATAATATGCCATTCCTAGCAGCTATAGTAACAATGGTGTACCCCCTACCAGCTGTACAGTTCTGCTCCCAGCGTCATTAAATGGAAGCTAAACCACCCTCCCAGTCATAAGCTTTTGTTGATGGCACATTGCACACCAGACATGCAGACAGTCTCTCTCTCATGTACCTCAACCCACCCGTCTTCCCCATCTCAGCATGGTGGTGCTGTCACTGGCAGACTCAACTCAGCTGCATACCACCACAGCTGCATGCCAAAAGAGCTCTCTGAGAATCAACCTATTGCACAGTTAGTCTCTGCAATAACTGTTATTCACAGATAGCCATGTCACCAGACAGCCATGACAGTATGTGGCTGGTTTGAGTCACCCAAACAACATTGCTACCCTGCTGGAATGGACAGAGAGGATTAGGTTGTACAGTAAAAAGAGAGGTGGGTGATGGACTGTCTGCACAGCTGTCAGATGATGAGGCATTAATAACTGCTTGGGTCTGGGAGGGTGCATCAGCCTGTCATTCACTGCCATGAGGAGCAGCATGATACAAGCACTGGGGTGGGGACCAGCATTACCACCACAGTCACCAAGAACAACATTATATTGGCATTAAGAGGAATCTCTAGTACTACTGCTGTCAGCAGTGATACTTTGCAGCAGCCTGAGGGGCAGGGTGAGTATCAGCACTGCTGATGTCAATAACAGCACATTTTTTCTCAGATTTTGGGATGGTGGTACAATGGACATAGCTGCTGCCAAAGACAGCATTGTACAGGGTCTCTAGTGGGGGGGGAGGTTCACTGCACTGCCAGCATGCAATGGCATATATGAGAAATACTCAGCGCATTCCTTCTGTTAATCGTTCTCACTGTGCTATAATAAATATAGAATCACAAATATCTTACTCTGTGATAATCCTTGGTATCACCTGTATGCAGAGGAGAAAAAAAACACATCTCACAATACAGTATTCTACATACTGTTTTATCTCTATTCGTTACAGCTTGAGAAAAACTTAAAAACATTGAAAAAATTAAACTGTGGACTGCGAAGGAGGTGTGCTGCCTGGTCCAGGCAGCCCAGGCCAGAGGAAATCCCTGCTTCCTCATGCACAGCACAAACAGGAAGCTGGATAAGATGTGGAGGCGCATCCATGAGTATGAGAACTGTTTTGAAAATAAGAAACAAGAACTCACCCATGTGCACACGAAAGTGGAAGCTATTGAGCCAGTGATTTTACATACTGAAAAGATGGGAGGAGATACCAGATAATGATGTTAGCTGGTACTACATCGCTCATGAGATGTGGGAGGTGGCTGGAAAGCCAGATGCGGGGGAGCACCTAACACAATGTGAGTAAAGAAACTATCTGTAATTAAACACGTTTCCTTTTGCAGAAATAAAAAAACAGCTAAGTGATGTGTAAATAATGAAAACAATCTAACAAATAGAGCTTTCACATTGTCTGCAGACATTCTGACAGTCTAATTTTTTTGACTTCTATTTAAATCCATTTACAGGTCAGACAGTGCTAACTAAGGTTTAACACTATTTACACACATTTGTTTTAGTAATAGTAATAAGCCACAGCCATACAGTATTTAAACGATTACATAATAACTATCTTCCCCTTTTTCCCATAGGGAAACTGTGGCATAATTTGTCATTATAAAGGAGTGTTTATAATGGCAAACATGAGCACGATTTCCTTTGCTGTGCACATGCTTACGCAACAGCGTGACCAGTTGAGACTGCTCACTGCTTCCATCTCGCCCAAAACAGAACCGCCACAAGAACTCAGCGGTAAGTTCTTTTCTTTTCCTTTTTCCCCATATACCCTGGAAACACACAAAGACCTGCACAAAGAAAAAAAACAGATTTAAAATACGGAAAATCTCAGCACTGGACTAAAACGAAACCGAACCTAGGATACACTGGAAGCTCTTTATTTTATATGAGGCAAAAAAGGGAAACCCAGCAATTATATAAAACAAAATATGGGGTAAGGTGTTTAAACTCAAGTTTACACACACACTGAGTTGATGCTAACATAAACCCCAAGCGCTTCGCTCTCGGGGTTTATGAGCATCTAACCTGTCGAGTGTGTGTAAACTTCTCATTACACATACCACCCCATATATTATTCTATATGTTATCAACAATTAGTTGCATGTACCACTCAGCTACACCTCATGTGGCAGTACACTGCTAGAATGTGAGTCACATACCATAAGCATAAGCCTTGTTCCTGCTTTTCTATTAACTTACATGATACCTTAGGCAGTCAGGTACAAGACTACAAACTCACTAGATACACAAGCTGACATGTCACAAGACCACACTACACCAGACAAATTTAAGAGTGATACCTCTACAACACAACGTTTTCTTGTAAGCACATTCCTACTAATAATTTCAATGTGTGTGATACTACAATAACAGTGTTGCTCCATTTCTGTACATTGCCTCACAATAAAAACAAACTGAACATAAACTCTGCACTGCCTAATGTTCGGTGTGGGGGTGTGTGCACATGCACATTGACTTATTGATATTGTTAGGAGGTCTAAACCTCACTTTCAGATTCTTGGCAATATTGGGAATGCAAGTAATCACAGACACGTTGCATAAGAGTAATAAACAAGTTTATTACTACCAAAAGGATAAATCACAGTTTGTGACACTTTTCACAAAAATTTGCAAACATGTTGCAGGTGTGACACTACTTTGCAACACTACTGTTTTCAAAAATTTGAAAAACATATTTCTGGGGTGTTTAACCCCAAAATAAAGACATGGCTAGCATCCTCAGGGTCCGACTAGGTGAGCACAGAAAGAATTGTGTCCCTAGAGGGTCCCAATTTTAAATGCCAAGCATTTTTCTGATCACTAACTGAAAACAAAATGGTGGATTTGTGACACTACTAGGGCCATTTGCAACACTAAAAAGTGCATTTGCGACACTTTCAAACTTTTTGTTAACTTTTCCCATTGACTCCTAATGGGAACTTGTTTTTTGAATAACATTTGAACCGTTCAATATTTTGTCACGAAATCTTCAAAAGGCACATCGGGGATCCTGGCCACATGTTTCCTGAAGTTTTTGGACTGCTCGCACAAACTGTGCAACCTGTAGGCCAGAGCAAAGAATTCACAAAAAAAGCATAATTGCACTTTTGGTTGTTGCTTAATAACTCCGCAGCTGTATATCCAACTGGTACAGAAGCTGGCAGATCCCAAGATCTACCATGCCTAATTGTGCATACCACATTTCAGGCAAATCTGTTGAATGGTGGCAAAGTTATTAAGGTGAAAAGTTTCACCCTTGAACCTTAAAAGTGCTACTCAACCCTAACTATGGTAGCAGGGTATATATATATATATATATATATATATAAAATAGGGGTGCAGTTGTGCCCCTATATTTAGGGTAATGAAGCCACTTCTATGTTAAACTTGAAATTTTACACGTTGATAACTTTGGACATGTTCAACAGATGTGGGGCATGGTAGATCTCGGTCGAGCATGGTAGATCTCGTGATATGCCAAATTTTGTTTCAGTCAGACTTACAGTTTTTGGGCACCAAAACACTGAAAAATGCACTTTTCACTAGTTAAGTGGGCAGTTTTTAAGATTTTGTCCATGGTGCTGCATGGCCATTGTGTAGTGTGCCGCTCTGCAACTCAGCACATTGAAAGAGCTTTGGGTCAAGGAACATGCCACTTTTTGTTTGGTAAAAAGATATTGATTCATTCAAAAGTTATTAAAGGTTTAAGCTCCCATTATAAGTCTATGGGAAAATTTATAAGGTTATTTTGCGAATGAAGAATGGGGTTTTGGCCATCTGGTCCCTCCTCACAATCAAAGAATTTGCAGGCTCACAATCAAAGAATCTTTGATATCGAGGGAGGGTATAGATGGCCAGATTTGGAGGGACCAGATAGCCCAATTTTAACAACTTTTAAAATTAAATATCTCGGAAACGGTTTGGTCATATAACTTGAAATTTAGAGGGTGTTGATGGAAAGTTCTGTAGATGTGAATTATGGTGTTTAGGTGTTGGAAAATACATTTGTTGCAGAGATATTGTGTGGCACAGTTTGCGTTTTGCAGACAGCACTTTGCATTGTGGTTGTGGCTTGAAATTTATAGGGTAGCTAGCATTACTACCATGGACATATTTTTCAGTCATTAGGTGTGTAAAATGTAAATGGGTGGAATTCTGCCACTCTGACCAATGAAAATTTCAAACTTTAAAACATTATATCTTGGACAAGGTTTGGTCTTTTAAATTGAAATGTGTAGGGTGTTCAGGGGATGTCATAGAGATGTGAACTATGCTGTTTAGGTGTTGGGAAAATAATTTGTTGCAGAGATATTCAATGATGTAATTGACATTTTTCCAATAGGATTACATTGCAGCCTGTGTCATGACTTTCGGCACCGTTATCTCAGAAACAAAGCAAGATACAGACTTTTTGCTACAGATGGCACGCCAGAAAAAAATTTGAAATCATAGAGTAAACCTGCAGTGGAATTTTATTTGTACGTTGCATGGTTCATGAGATATTATGAAATTACTGTCACATGGGTTGAAAGAGTGCCCGTCTAGAGCATTTCGGTGCCCATAGCTCGGAAAGGATGTAAGATATAGGTACAGTCTTTTAGTGTTGCATGAAGCACTCAGTGTCATGATTACAATGATGCTAGAATTTTTTTTTTCTAGCTCTTATGGTTCCCAAGATATGCACAAATTACTGTTACGAGGGTTTGGTACCCTATAGTGCTGCTGCATGGTTCCATAGCTTTGCAAGTGAGAGCGTGGGCCCAGATGCATACTGTCATGCAATAATTGGCAACTTTGTGGGAGCTGCATTCCGCACTCCCTTCAATACATGTTTTTTACCACTTATATTACACTTTTTCAAACGGTAAGGAAATTCTATGCAAAAAACTGTGTTAATGCTTCATTTAAGGTTAAGGTAAAAAAAGTCAGGAAATGAGACATTAGGGTTGAACCCCTAAGCCCCCCTCACACACACCACCCCAATGCTCCACAGTCTGACAGACACTAGGGTGTGTCATTGGGGTTGTGAGGCCTTACATCTCACCCCATTCTCCTTTACTGTAGCATGTCAATATGCTCAGACATGGAATACATTATAGGGGTGCGGTCATGCCCCTATATTTAGGGTTATGAAGCCATTTCTATGTTAAACTCAACATTTTGCACGTTAATAACTTTGGACCCTTTCAACGGATGTGCATGAAATTTGGTATGCACAGTGGGGCATGGTAGATCACTTGATCTGCCAGATTTTATTTTGGTCGAACGTAGGTTTTTTGCACACCAAAATGCTGAAAATGCACTTTTCGCCCGTTATGTGAGCAGTTTTGGATTTTGTCCATGGTGCTGCACGGTCGTTGTGTGGCATGCTGCTCTGTGACTTGACTCATCTGAAAGAGCTTGGGTCAAGGAACATGCCACTTTTCATTTGGTGAAACAATATTAATCCATTCAAAAGTTATTAAACTTTTAAGTTCCCATTTTGGGTCAAAGTGAAAATTTATATGGTTATTTTGCAAAAGAAGAATTGGTTTTGGCCATCTAGTCCCACCTCACAATCAAAGAATTTGCAGGCTCATGATCAAAGAATCTTTGCTCACTAGGAGTTCTTTGATCACGACAGCCGCCATCTTGTTTTCAGTTTGCGGTCGGGAAAATTCAAATATTTCAGCCCATGGGGGACTTCTGAGGTGAAACTATGGTGGGTTTCTTTCAGGGGTCTTCACTCTCTTGAGCCATGCCTGTGGTTTCTTTCAAAATGGTAAAAAAATAGAGTTTTTAACTTTTTTATTCTTTGATCATGGCTCGCTAATGATCCTTGATTGCGAGCGTGAAAATTCTTTGATCAGGAGATTCTTTGACCATGATCTTTGATCACAAGGGTGCAACTAGATGGCCACTTGAAAAAATCCATTTTCGTAGCTCAGGGGTGGCTTATTAAGCCAAAAGAGGGTGTTTTTTGCTCAGTGGGCTTCGTTCTATCGAGGCATAGCTGTGGTTTTATGCATTTCTGCCTTAAAATTGACTTTTAACATTTTCTATTGTTTGATCATGACCCTGCAAATTCTTTGATTGCGTGCCTGCAAATTCTTTGACCGCGAGATTCTTTGAACGCTATCTTTGATCGTGAGAGCGCGACTAGATGGCTACATGAAAAATTCTATTTTCTCAGCACAGGGGTCACTTCTAAAGACAAACTAGGGTGGAATCTGGTCAGGGGCCTTCATTCTGTCGAGTCATGGATGTGGTTTCATTTATTTTTCTCTAAAAATTGAGTTTTAACATTTTTATTCTTTGAGCCTGCAAACTGTTTGATCATGAGCCTGCAAATTCTTTGATTGTAAGATTCTTTCATTGCAATCTTTAAATGTGAGGGAGGGATTAGATGTCCAGATTTGGAGGGACTAGATAGCACAATTTTAACAATTTTTTAAATTAAATATCTCAGAAATGGTTTGGTCTTTTAACTTGAAATTTGGAGGATGTTGACAGCATGTCCTGTAGATGTGAATTATAGGGTTTAGGTATTGGACAATACATTTTTTGTGGAGATATTGCATGGCACAGTTTACATTTTGTGGACAGCATTTTCCATGGTGGTAGTTGCTTGAAATTACTAGGGTAGCTAGCATTACTGCCATGGATGTACTTTTCAGTCGTTAGGCATGTAAAATGTTAATAGGTGTGGAATTCTGCCAGTTCAATGAATGAAAATCTGAAACTTTCACATTTTATACCTCAAAAACAGTTTGGTCTTTTACATTGAAATTTGGAGCATGTTGAGGGGATGTGCTGTCCATGTGAATTATGGTGTTGAGGTGTTGGAAAAATTTGTTTGCTGCACCCATATTGCATGACACACTTTATGTTTTGTGTATGTTGTTTTGCATTGTGGTACTGCCTTCACATTTATAGGGTGCCTAGTGTTACTGCCATGGAGGTAATTTGTAGTGGTTAGGTGTCTGACATGTAAACAGGTGTTGAATTATGCCACTCTGATGACTGACACTTTGGTTTCTTTCAAGGTGGTGGGCCTCACACTCCCACACATATACACTTCCAGAAATACATATGATATTCAGTACTTGTACTCTTATCTTAGGCAGGAATTTGCAAGTTGGTGGGAGCACAGGGCTGAAGGGTCCACGCTGCCTCCAACTTGTGCAACTTTCTACTTTTCTATTCTTTCTCAAAAAGTAAGGAAATTCTATGCAAAAAACTTAATTAATGCATCATTTAGGGTTAAAACACAAAAAGTCAGGAAATGAGACCTTTAGGGTTACCCCATCCACCCCCTTGTGGACCCGCCCATCATCCCAAGATTTACAGCTGACGGGGAGTGTCATTGGGGTTGTGAGGCCTAAATGTCACCCCATTCTTCTTTACTGTGACTTGTGAATATGATTATAGATGGAATGGGGTGACATTTAGGTCTCAAACCCAATGAATAAACATAGAATATATATATATATATATATATATATATATATATATACACACATATTATATATAAAGAAGCCCCAGGATGAAGCACAGCACTGTAGAATTTTGCAGTAGAGTTACTGCAGTAAACAATGCAATTTCAATGGGAGTTAACCCCTTTTGTCATGCAGTAAATCTGTGCACTTATCTGTAAATACATATATATAATATAGTATGAGTTAGGGTTGAGTACCCCATTTCAGGTTAAATGGTTAAATTCTTCACCTTAATAACTTTGCCACCATTCAACAGATTTGCCTGAAATTAGGCAGGCATGGAGCATAACCATAGATCTTGGGATCTGCCAACTTTCCTACCAGTCAAATGTATGGCTGTGGAGTTATTAAGTGACATTCTGGAGCGCATTTACACTTTTTTGCACATTCTTTGCTCATGCCTACAGGTCACACAGTTTGTGTGACCAGTCTGCAAACTTCAGGGAACGTGAGGCCAGGGTTCCTGATGTACCTTTTGAAGATTTTGTGGAAAAATATTGAACAGTTCAAAAGTTATTCAAAAAACAAGTTTCCCATTATAGTCAATAGGAAAAGTTAACAAAAAGTTTGACAGTGTTGCAAATGCAGTTTTTAGTGTCGCAAATTACCCCTGTTGTGTCGTGAGTCAGCCATTTTTTTCAGTTACTGATCACAGAAATGCTTGGCATTTAAAATTGGGACCATCTAGGGACACAATTCTTTTTGTGTTTACCTAGTCGAGCCCTGAGGATGCTAGCCATGTCTTTATCTTAGGGTTAAACACCCCAGAAATATGTTTTGAAATTTTTGGGAAAAGTAGTATGCAGCAAGTAGTGCGCCTGTGACACTTTCATTGATTTTTTTGCGAAAGTGTCGCAAATCACAACACTACTTTGCAACACTATGGCCAAAATGACAGGAATTATTTGCCACCCTGCTGCCGAAGAACAGTTTGGTCTTTGGGGCTAAAATTTGGAAGGAAGAAAGCCAACATCTCACAGATGTGCCTTTTGGTGGTTTGGTGAAAAAATATTGCAGGGATGCAAAGTTATGGTACTCTGAAGGTGACGCTTTTTCCCATAGACTAACATTGTGGCGTCTGCCTCGCCTTTAGGGGCCCGTATCTCAGAAACAGTTCATGATACAGACTTCTTGACTCATATGAAATTTTAATTTTTTCTCTACGTCATATGGTTCCTGAGATATAAGCAATTTAGTATTCCAACAGCTCATTTTCTGGTCCCAGGACCATTATTATGCATACATTCTTTGTAGTCACTGTGTTTCTCTATGCAGCTATTCAGAAAAACCAGGGTGTGCACTCCAGTTACCGTTACATGTAACATTTCCACTTGCATTTCCATACCCGTTTTCCATCAGAGTTCCCATGTACACCACCGTGCATTATCATTTGCGTTTCTGTTTGCACTTGCTTTTGCATTACTCTTACCATTTGTGTCTACAGTACTGTTTCTGTTTGCATTTTGTTTTGCATCAACATGCACATTACCATTTGCATTTGTGGCCACCCTTCCGTTTGCGTTTGTCTTTCGTTTTGCATCATCGTTGTTATTACCGTTACCATTTGCGTTTCCAATTGCATTGCCGTGCCCGTATGTGCTATGATTTTCATTTCCATATGTACTTGTGTTTGCATTTTTATTTCTTTTGGCATTATTGTTGCTGTTACCATTACCATTTGCGTTTACAATTGCAGTACCGTGACCGTGCGTGTAATGGTTTGCATTTCTGTATGTGCTTCTGTTTGCATTTCTGCTTCTGTTTCCATTGGTATTATTTTAGCTGTTACCATTACAATCCGCATTTCTAATTGTGGCACCGTGACCGTGCACGTTACAGTTTGTATTTCCATATGCGCTTGCATCTGCGTTTCCGTTTCTGTTTTCTTTGGCATTATTGTTGCTGTTACCATTATTATTTGCATTTACAATTCCAGTACCATGACTGTGTGTGTTACGGTTTGCATTTCCGTACGCGCTTGCGTTTGCCTTTCCATTTCTGTTTCCTTTGGCATTACTTTTTGCTGTTACCATTACCATTTGTGTTTGCAATTGAAGGTACCATGACCATGAAGTTATGCTTTGCGTTTCTGCACGCGCATGCATTTGCATTTCCATTTCTGTTCCCCTTGGCGTTATTGTTTCTGTAACAGTTAACATTTGCATTTACAATAGTGGTACCATGACCGTGCATGTTTCCAGTTGTGTTTCCATATGTGCTTGCATTTCTGTTTGCATCACTGTTCTTTTTGGCATCACTTTGCGCTTGCATTTCTATTAACGCTTGCTTTACCATTTACATTTGTGTCACCATTTGCGTAACAGTTAGCACTTGCATTTGCCTTGGACTTACCATTACTATGTCACAAGACATCATGTGGTGGGAGCGTGGGGCCCGAAGGGCCCATGGTCCCACCACCACATTCCATTCGCTATTTACAGTCCTCATTCTCAAAAAGAAGGGAAATTCATGGCAAAAAAAAATCCATTTAATGCATCAGTTATGGTTGTTCCACAGCGACAAAAGTGAGGAAATTCACTGTTAGGGTTGAAAGACCCCCTTACCTAAGCCATCTCCCCATCCGGCATTGGGTGTGCGTTGTAGTCGTCGATCCTAACTCTACCCCATTCTCCTATACCTCAGCTTGTTTACACATGTGATGGGGTGAGAGTTAGGGCTGACAACACAATGCACACCCAGATGCTGATGGAGTGGTGGGCTGGGGGATGAAGTGGGGCTTTCAACTCAACCTCAAACTTTCTCAGCTTGAATAGCTTCTTGATGCATTAAATGGATTTTACAGACTCATATATATTTATATATGTATGTGTGTGTGTATATATATTATATATATATATATATATATATATATATATAAGTCTTCACACCACCTTAGCTACTTTAGATTTACCTCCCAAACATTTATGTTAAATCTGATCACCTCCACACAAAAATGTTGCTTGATGCTGCAAAATTCCTACTATCCAAAACATATTTGGTGATCTAGCTGAAGAGTTAATGACAGCATTGCTGAACTGTTGAGCAAAATATTAAGTAGCTAGTTTTCAGTCTTTACAACAATGTAGTTATTGGTTTCTATTCTCATTTTCAAATAAAAACTATCCATATATTTTTACTCTTGTCTACTTCCAGCCTCCTACCACCATGCAAAAAAAGTCATCTGGTTGATCTTGCTGGCACCTCCCCACCCTCATATTCCATAATTTGGTTGATTCTGCCAATACATTTGTTCTCTATTCCCATGAAAATATTATTTGGTTAATCTTCATCATCATCATCATTTCATTTATAAAATAGCGCTATTCCAAAACCATAGCGCTAGTACATGACCATAAAAATAAATATAAAACAACTACACATATAAACAACTGCAGCATATCAGATAAAATCAGAAAATGCCAAAGAAAATAAATAAGCTTTTAATGCAGATTTAAAGCTCTCTACCAACAGGCACTGCCTAATCTGATGAGGTAGAGAATTCCACAGGGATGGGGCCACAAATTCAAATGCACGGGCCCCAGATGACTTTAAACGAACCCTGGGAATCTCTAGCAATCCCTCATTGGTGGAGCGAAGCAGACAGGAAGGGCAGTAGGGATGAAGAAGATCTTGCAGATAACTCGGTCCCTGTCTGTATAGGGCCTTATAGGTCAGTAACCCGACCTTAAAGGTGATCTTCCACTGAATAGGCAGCCAGTTCAGATCACACAGCACCAGCATAACATGAAAGCTATGACACAGCCCAGTCAACAGCCTAGCTGCCACATTCTGCACCAGCTGCAAGTGGTGGATATCAACCGCTGATAGCCCTAGGTACAGGATGTTACAGTAATCAAGGCGAGAGGTTACAAAGGCATGAACCAGAGTTAGTAAATCATCAGGAGGAACTAGGTGCTTGATTCAGGCTACATTCCTTAGGTGAAAAATCTGTCGACATCCAGGCCTGATTTTCACCAGCAATGCTCCAGCCTTCATCCCACTTTCCTCAGCTCCCTCAAGATCTCATCAAACCAAGGGGACCGAGGGCGCTGGGTAAGGGGATGAGCTTGGACAGGAGTGAGAAAATTCAGAGCCTCAATTGAGCATCATTATAACACCAGACTAAGGCATCTGGGTCACCACTATTCCTCAGCAGTCCCGATAGGTCCAGCACTGCCAATAGGCCCTCAAAGGATAAACCCCTTAAAGGGTGGTACCAGACCATCTCCGTAGGGGTAGGCCTATATGGGAAGGCCTGAAAATTGAACCTTATGGTGTGATGGTCTGACCAACTGACTGGCTCCACCACCAGATCAGAGGTCTCCATACCCAGAAGGAAGACTAGGTGTAAGGAGTGACTGTGTTTATGGGTTGCAGAGGTAATCACCTGTGAGAAGCCCAGCGAATCCATCTACTGGTGGAAGTCTTGACCAAACTGCAAGAGTTCATCATCGACCCAGAAACTGAAGTCCCCCAGCACCATCCATCTGGGGAACTACAACACCATGTCAATGATGAAGTCCATGACTTCCTGCAGGAATTGCTTCTCACCACCAGGTGGACAGTAGATGAGAAGAATCCTGCACCCCACACCTGCACCCATGATACATTCAAAAGACCATGTTGCCCCTATTGGCACCTCCACAAGGTTCAATTCTGACCTAAAACCAATGGCCACTTCCTCACCCCTATGATCCAAACTCTGGCAATGTATCACTGAAAAACCAGCCGGAATTGCTGACTCCCAGATAGGGCCAAAATTTTCATCCAGCCAAGTCTCAGTGATGCAAGCCAGGTCTAATGATCCAACAAGATCAGCCATCACTGCCATCTTATTTTTAATAAACCTGGCATTGCATAACGCCACCTGGGTTGGATGAAACCCCGGGGTCGATCAAGTCATCTGCCCACATACAGTGGAGTCCTTGGGTATAGGAACCAGGTATGGAAAACCCCTATCTGGGACCCATTTTGCCCCTGGGCAACTTCTAGTCCCCACTACTCCAATCCGGCTGCCTGGCTCCACTCTCCTGAGAGGTCTGCAGCCCTCACGCCTGACTCTTCTTCTAACAATCCCCAATGCACAGTATAAAGTATAAACATCAGCTGACAAATGAGGACAGTCAAAAGGATGGAGGCAACAAACCAAATTAATATCGTAGGCATACGTCCTCCAACCCTATAGCACACTGCCACTGCCACCACTCCCAGCTCCCGCAGCTGACCAAAATAATGTTATTTTCTTTCCTCTTTGCCTTACACCTTCTCTTCTCTCCCCTAAGGGTAATAGAAGTAGGCCACATCCAACTTCAGGTCAGATTTGAATTGTAGCACATAAATTTGGTTCAGCTTTTTGTTGAAACTCTTCTACTTACTGGCCCGCTGATGTAGAGGGCTGAGGCACCAAGCTTCACCTGTTGCCATGCTGGTGACCCAGGGTCAGGAGTGACCTTGGGGATTTGTGGGTTAGTGGGGGAGAAGAGGATTGAGTGTCCAGTAGACAGCTCTCCTTCTCTGTGGAGGGGGGGCACCAGCCTTGGCATTCACCTGACCACTAATGATGGCTAGAGATACAGACAGCTGGGACTGCAGCATGGGGAATGGAGCAGCAGAGGCCATCAATGTTCTATGCATGGGAGCATCCATGGGCACATCTGGACAGCATTGCATGTCCACTCCTCTGAGGGGAAAAAAGGTGGGAAATGTTTGGCATCATGGCAGGATGATACTGACAACTTGCTGGCTCCACACCTAGGCTGTAGGGCCCTCTCCCTGAAACTGAATCCATTCCATCAGCAGGCCAGAGCCACTGACCCCAGCCATTAGGAGCAAGCTATGGGGAAAGACTGGGATGGAGGTAAATTCCTGAGATGCTGGGTGATGGGGCTGGGGGTTTGGTGGAAGAAGCAGCCTGCCCTGGCAGGGGAGAAAAAGAAGATAAAAAAAGAAAAGAAACACTTCTGCTCCCAGTGTAGTAATTAGCATGGTGAAAAGCAGACTGCAAATGGGGCAAAAACAGCCTTATGGCTAGCAGTGAATATTTATTACTGTGGCTTACCTGTGGTAGGTGTGATTGACATGCATCAGCTGAGGATTACTGTTTCTGGTATTGTAACAGAAACTTCAAAATCCACTAAACCCACCATGGCTTAACGTGCAACACAGTAATAAAGTATCTGACTATTCATTGTTGAGCTCAAGGCCATATATTTCCCTATTGTTTCTGTTTTACTTCCATTCCCATTACTATATTATTTCTGGAGTCTGGCTCCATTATATTTTCAAATTATATTGTAATACCCCCAAAAAATGTTATGCATCAAAAAGCATAAAAAATAAAAATAAATAAAAATACATTAGGTCTAAGATATTGGAAGCACATTAAGAACTGTTAAATGGGTTAGCAATTCACTAACACTGCTTAGTGCCTGAAAAGTGGGGTAGGAGTAGAAAATGCTATATTCAATAGTTTGTTAGTGAATTACGAATCCATTCGTGAGTGGCCCAGACATATGCCAGGGTGCCTATGCAAAGCAGCCAACTGCACTTTGCATATACAGTAGGCACACTGACATATTGGTAGGTCTGGAGAAACTGCAACTAGCTGTTTTTGTCTAACTCATTACTGACTCCCCAAATTAGGTCTTATAGCTGCTGCCTCCCCAGCCACCTTCCAATTACTAACCCATAACAGTGAATATAGTCCCAGGTGTCCAGTGGTCCACACCTCCCCAGGTCACCTGCCAGAATGACATATGATATGACCCTGGGTCACATCTGCCCCCCGATCACCCACATAAGTGTAAATCTATACTCCCTTGCAGTTTAGTGTGTCCCCCCCCACAGGATCAACCAACCAACTGTACATCTGTACCCTCAGGTGATCTAGTGTGCCCCCTCCCCTGAGAAACATATGGGGCTTGATTTTCAAAGCCCAGAGAATGCCACAAGCCCTTTTACGTGGTCTAACTTGTGCCATTTGGGAGACCTTTTTTCCGGGGCTTGCACCGAATCTGTCGCACAAGCTGCCATAAAATGAGGAAACTGTTGCAATTGTCCCTGATGTATTAAAATCTGGTGCAGTTGCATCAAAGGTGTTTGGCGTGCATGCACCAAACAATGGGTGTGATGCAGGACTTAACACAAGCCCTGTGTCACCCTTTGAAAAACAAGCCCATGGTATGTGCATCTATACCTCTGGTTTTCTAGTGTGCCACCTCCTCATCACCTGCCTGAGTACATTGTTATCAGTCCCTGATTGTTCAGTGTAGCCCCACTAATAGACTGGACAACCACACACCCCATTCTGCCTTGCCCACTCAAGCTTATCCACCACCATCTCCCCTGGCCCACCACACCATAGTAACCTCCCCAATGGAGACAGGCACAGTGCTTCCACTCACCATCTGAATGACAAGGCGTGATTGCATGCCTACTATGGAAACAGCACTGAGCCAGGGGTCGGTAGTGAGGGGCTTGAATGGGCGGGACAGGATAGGTGGTTATCTGGTCTATCGGGTGGCATATTACATAATTTAATACTGATACTAAGGTACACAGGTGAGTTGTTAGGGGGAAGGGGCGTGCTAGACTAACAGGAGGTATAGATTTACACTTGCATGCACAATTGGGGGTTGGGCACCCTAGACCACCAGGGGGTATAGGTTTACACTTGGGTGGGGGATTGGGGAGAGGGGCATACTAGACCACCAAAAATTGTCTACTGGCAGCCATGACAGGCACTGGGGGGGAGGGGTTGCAAACTGAGTTTGTTCAAGACTTGTAATGAGGGCCTACTTGGATGCAAAAAAAAACATAGCCCTTTGCTAGTGCTTTGGGGTCATGTCTATAGGTGTTTATGAATATGGCAGATTTCTCAGGAGGAACTGTCACCATTTGTGGGCCCTAACAACATGTTTGCTCTAGCAAGCCCCACAGATCCATATTGGCCACATACCTCAGATGGCTAGTAGAAGGTAATGGTTTGCAGACGCAGACAGGCTAGTACCTGGCTGGTACTTTGTAACACACCACAAAAGCTTGCAGTGTACTTGGGACATATTCTAATACATCCATAGTTTGCACCAGGCACTAAGTTGCTCCTAAAATAATTATTTTGCGGACACAAACCAAGATCTTTGCATATGCTTTTCTAAATTACCTTGCCCATGATGGGTCTTCTTGAACTGTGATGGGTCTTCCTGAACTGATACCATCTCTGTGTGCTCTGTCTTTTCCATGGAATGCCTGAACATATTGAGCTTGTTCGTAATGACAATGTGAAAGCAGTTGTGGGCAACATCAGGATAAGGAGTTGCACTGCCACTGCTGGGAGTGGTGAGCTAGACTGTGGTGCCAGTGTGAGTGGTAGGAGTCTGGGAAAACTTGCCACCAGGAAGCGTAGGAGCAGAAACAACAGTAGATGTCACTTGTTGGACATATGGAAAATTGAATAAACAGTTAAAGCTGATTCTTGGTAAATTGAGTTTAAGAAAGATTAAGAATTAAAAATCTCCAGCCTTGAATTGAAGACAGCAGTAGAGGAGGAGGAGTATGATCAGGATCACTAACTTTGCTTTTTTCTCTTTTACATAATTCCTGAAGAAGACCTAAGGTCAAAACATAAATTTTAACTCTATGTTCTATTTTCAGCGTACATTTAATATTAACTTTCGTTTTGTTTGATCAGGAGGTTGTGAATTTGTATTCTAGTTGTGCCCTTACACCTGTCTTTGCTGCTCTACCACAAGCATATGCAACAGGTTTTGTCTGAGGTAACCTGTGTATTCATGGGGAATTGATGCATATTTATATATGGGTCCAGTAGAGATGCCATGCATGTGTCCAATCTAATGCTGTCAATACTGTCTTCAAGTTTTGCCCAAAATATACTGTATTAGCTATAATTCAGAAACCAGTCCTACTGTACCATTTGTGTTCTGCAGTATTCAAAGAAGAAGGTAGTGTCACCCACATGCTGCAATGAAGCATGATGAGAAAAAATTGGTTTATAATGGAAGGAAGAGGAGGAAGATGATGTTTTCAGAACTAATCAATTTCTATGGTTTTTATTTAATGTAATTATTATGATTATTAGTTATTCTTATTCTAGTTTGTTTGCTTTATTTATTAGGAAGAAAATAGGAAACATGATGGAGGAGGAGGATGAAGATGGTGTGAACACTCTTTTTATCATACTAATTGTAACATGTTTTCAGTAGATTAATGGTGACATCTATAAAATACTGTCACACTGCAAAGGATCCTTTTAATTTGGGGAGCACAGTAGAATAGGGTGCTGAAGATTGGGGGCATACTTCTAGAGGAATTGGGTATCAATTGCAACATGTTTTCTTTTGGCAACTGTGAAATGATATGCCTTCAGATAGCATGGGCAGGCAGGGCAGCAGATGTGCTGTAATATAATATAATATAATATAATATAATATAATATAATATAATATAATATAATATAATATAATATAATATAATATAATATAATATAATATAATATAATGTAATATAATATAATATAATACACATGTTATTATTTTTATTTATGTGCAAAGAAAACATGGGTCATAAAACTGAACTTATGATTCAGGCTTCCTGCTTGACTCTCTTCCTTCATGCTGTTTTCAGAAGTCATTAGTGACAATGGGGGGACTTTAAGGAACTGAGCAGTGAATGTAAAATGATTTTTTTTTCAGAAACTAGACTTGACATTTCTGAATGGATAATATCTATCCTGTGTAAAGGAATAGGAAGCACCTGAATAAGGAAGATTGAGGACCTGGTGTTCTTTAGGATTGTTCAAGATGGTTTCATCACCAGATGCACTGGATGACTAGTTTCTATCACTCATGTCCCGCTTCTCGATTGATGGGAGACCCTTTAGCATCTTTGCAACTTCTGTCAGAAATGGCTTCCCTCTTTCTTTCCCTCTAATTGCTTCCATTTATCTCTTCAAATTGTAACTCAGCACTCTTCCTTTTTACATGCTTGTAAATTCTAGGTTCCCCATGCTTTTTAGTGTGTATTATGCTTGCTGTAATATTTCCCTGAGGCTACTTCTGCTTTACATGTAAAGGTACTTACATCTGTATTAGGATTTCTGAGTGCTTAATTATATTTCTTTATAACAACTGGACATCAATTTTTTTCAATGGAGAAGGACAGTCATTATTTGCCATTATAACCAGCTGGTTATTACAGCAAAAACACACCCACTGAATAGCAGCTGCAGTCATGAGACAGTCTCAAGCACTGTTCAGTGAGTCATTACTTGTCTGAAATGGCCACAGTGCCTGCTTTTATGTGTCTGTCCATGACATGGGGTCATAATGTCGCAAGACATTATGCCATAGTAATATACTGCACTGCCAGTACAGTGCGATATATTGAAAATGGCATAATTCTTGTTTTTGCAGGGGGCTCATCCCCCCACACCTCCCATTATGGTGGGCTGTGCCCCAACTCCCAACTTATATAACTAACTCTGGTGGGGGGAGGTCACACTTAATATTGCACAAAGTGTGAAAAAAATGTCCATGCATCTGGGACTGGGAATCAAAATCCTGGTCCCAAATGCATTGCTTGCCTCCCTTGCTGCCCATGGCTCATCCCATCGAGCCATGGCAGCTGCTCGGCAGACCCCTCTCTCAGCAGGATTCTTATCCTGCACTAGGAAGAGTGAGAGAGCGCACTACCATGCATACTTCCTTTTGTGGTTTTGCATCCTCTCGCTCTTATCTACTGTGCTGTTCCTACCTTGTGGTCATGATGTGCACTGTAAAGCGTGCGACATTATGACCTGGTAGGCCTGTCCATTACATTTTTTAAAAGGCAGTCTTTCTTTTAAGTGCCTTTCTACACTGCAGGTCACTTTGGTACCAGATCCCACCAACCGCTACCAAGAGGAAGACCTTGCTACCTGACCTGACTTCTGGTTCCTCTATGCTCTTTTATCGGGTGCTTGTGAAAAAAAAAGTACCCACTTCAAAATGTATTTTGGGGTCTCTTTACAAACCTTATAAACTGGACATCTACCTAATATCAGATCCAGTCACTGCTGTAAAAAGCAACTCACTACCTAACCAACTAAAAACTAAAAATAAAAAATATTGGGAGGGGGGGTTAAGGAAAAATTGATGACCAGTAATTATATACAGTTAGGCATGGTGTAACAGGGCTACTTGAATTTAATACACACCCTCAGTGTGTGATGCTTACATAAACTCCTCAAGCTTTGCTTCTGTTTGTATCATAACACACCTCAGGTGTGTATTAAATTCTTGTAACACGCACCACCTCATGCATTTTAGTGGTGCAGTAACAACACTATACAGGTATTTTATTTTATTTTTATTTAGTTCTTTAACCAGGAGTAGCACACTAAGCTGAAAGCTTTTTTTACAGGAGTGACCTGGGAGCACAAGGAGGTTAAGTGACTTGCTCAGGGCCACAGAGTATGCAAGTGGAAGCTGTGGGATTCAAACCCAGGTCTGGTCTGCTGGATGTCACCAGATTTGCAGCTCAGAGCCTTAGACCACTGCACTATACTGCCTCCTAGTTAAATGAATAGTATCCCTGGTGGTCCAGTGGACCTGCTCCCCAGCCCGATCGTGGGCTTTATATAACTAAACTTATCCCTGGTGGTCCAGTGGACCTGCTCCCTAGCCCGATCGTGGGTGTAGTTAAATGAATAGTATCACTGGTGGTCCAGTGGACCCACTCCCAAGCCAGATCTTGGGCTTTGTAAATTAACAATCCCTGGTGGTCCAGCAGTACCCCCCTTCCCACCTGCCACTCAGTCCCGCCACCTCGCTCCCCCAGTCAGAGGCGGGCAGCAGCTCCCCACCCACAAGCCACCTGGCCTCCCACTGACTGACAGCGTACGGTACGACTGTACACCCATTGGTCCATTGGTTGACTGGGGGGTGAGCAGGGTGGCGGGACTGAGTCGGCGGGTGGGGAGGGGGTTCCAATGGACCACCAGGGATTATTAATTTACAAAGCCCATGATTGGACTTGGGAGCGGGTCCACTGGACCACCAGGAATGCATCTTATTACATAAAGCCCGTGATTGGGCTGGATTCGGTCCACTGGACCACCAGGGATACTATTCCTTTAACTACGCCCACGATTGGGCTGGGGGGCAGGTCCACTAGGCCAACAGGGATAAGTTTAGTTTTACAAAGCCCACGATCAGGCTGGGGAGCAGGTCCACTGGACCAACAGGGATAAGTTTAGTTTTACAAAGCCCACAATCAGGCTGGGGTGCAGGTCCACTGGACCACCAGGGATTAATATTGTTACCAATGCCCATGTTCAGTCTGGGGAGCAGGTCCACTGGACCACTAGGGATAAGATTATTGTTACAATGTCCACGATTGGGCATTGGGGCAGTTTGCCACTGAGGGGCAGTGGCGTCAGTCCCTGATGGCTGCAGCCTGGCAGGACGCCAGGCGCAAGTCACTGGGGATCAGCTCACATGCATACAAATGGGGCCATAATGACATGCAAATGGCCCCATTTGTGCCTTGCATGCATAATGGCCCCATTTGCATACCCACAGCTGAATATCATGGTTCCTGCACCTAGCGCAACTGCACTTGTGCTGGCGCATCCCCCTGCTCCTCTCTTGCCACTTGCTCTGGTGCAGTGCCACTAGGCCTTGTGCAATGCAGGTGGCCACAGTGCCATATTCAACGGTGCTGGGCCATGGTGCAGCATCGTTGAATATCACCTAGATCATGTCTTGGTACATCCCAGTTGCAATGCGCCCAGGTTTGCGCCACAGACTGGTGCAGTCTCAATATCCTGGCCATGGTCTTGTTGGTCAGATCTCTTGATGTGCCAAGTTTTGCTCTGGTCAGATGTGAAGAGTCTCAGATGAGAATAGTGAAAAAATGTAAAACATTGCTGCTTTTTGCTTTTTTTTTTTTCATCCCCTTTCACCCAGATGGTTTGGAATTTTTGTCAGAAATTTTCAGTGTAGAAAGGGCTTTGCCAACAGATGTGCCCTTCTCTGGTTTGGTGAAGAATATTAATCCATTCCAAAGTTATTATTAGGGATGTGTAAGTCTTACAGCACACCACCTGTCATGTATTATTGCTTAAATGGAACATATGTGTAATCTAGTGACTGCCCTACAGATGGCAGGAGGGATCAGTTCTAGCAGGGTAAATGTATCATTTATAATGGAACTCATGTGTATTTCCATGACCGATGCACAGATGGCAGTAGTGAGCATTACATTTTGCACTTTAATATCTTTGCAACCATTCAATGGATTTGCACAAAATGTTGCATGCCTGGGCTTGTAGGGAAGATCTCTTGAAATGCCAATCTTGTTCTAGTCAGATGTGTAGATTCTGAGTTGTGGATAGCAAAAATCTTTCAAACAAAATTGCTGTTGGATGCCTAGAGTCACCTCATAACTCAGGAATAATCATGGGCTGATTTGCATACCTGTTTTTTAAAATTGAGGGAATTAGAAAATATGGTTGAAAACTCTTTGGGAAGCTTCGTCTGTTCAAAGTCACTGTTTACAACAATATCATTTTGGTTTCACCTGTTCAAATTGCAAGAAGAACAGCCCCTTATGTGCCCCACATTTCCAAAAATGTCACTGTAATGGTAGCTTATAAATAATCATGAGTTTATTTGCATACCTGTTTTTTAAATTGAGGGAATTAGAAAAACCGGGTGAAAACTACAAGTTATCCCTCTTTCTCAAGTGTAAATTGTTTTGAAACGTGGTCTAAAAATCAGTATGTTAAACATTAGGGAAGGGATATCCAGGCTACGCCAGGAAGTGGCGCAAGCCTGGGTGCAGTGTAACTGTGATGTGCTGGGGCCAGGTCCAGGCGATATTCAATGGGGATGCACCATGGCATAGCACCATTGAATATGGCAGGGTCAGCGCACATACTGCGCTTGGCATGGTGGCACAGTGCAGTTGGCGCTTAGAGCATCATCCATGATATTCAGCAAGGGCATGCAAATGAGGCAATAATATATCGTGCATAGTACAAATGCCATTTCATGTCATTATGTCCTCATTTGCATGCATTGTGCAGGGCAGCCTGGTGACTTGCGCCTGGCACCCTGCACAGCATGACGTGTGCTGTGGGGATCCCAGTGCATCCCCCGCCCCATAGCTGCGATCGCACAGTATATGTTGAACAAGAAATCCCTGCTGGTCTAGTGGAACCCCCATTGCCGTGAGTGTGGTAAATGTATATGAAAGCAATCCCTGGTAGTCTATTGGACCCCCCTACCTCTCGTGTCCCTGGTCGGCGGTAACTGCAAAATTTATTAAGCCCTGTTGGTCTAGTGGTACCCCCCCTCCCGAGTCCCCAATCGGTGGTAAATGCAGAATCCTTTAAGCCCTGGTAGTCTAGTGGTACCCCTCTCCCTCTCGTGACCCTGATCGGTGGTAAATGTAAAATTCCATAAGCCCTGGTAGTCTAGTGGTACCCCCCACCCTGCCCATTGTGGCGATCATGGTACTGCTCTGTAAAACACATCCCTGGTGACCCAGTGGTACCCCCTCATCCCTCCCACACACACAGGACCCCTTGCCCACCCTGCTTCCCCCCCATCATCGGCAGGCAGTTGCAACCCTCCGGCATACCTCCCGGCCGCCCGCCGAATGACAGGTACAGTAGGATGTAAGCCCATTGGTCCCCTGTGTGGACCAATGGGCTTGCAGGGCATACTGTACTAGACAGTCCCAAATACGTGAATGAAATGAGGGAGGGGGTTCCACTAGACTAATAGGACTTACGGAATTCTACATTTACTGCCAATCGGGGTCATGGGAGGGAGGGGGGTACCTCTAGAATACCAGGATTCTTTGGGTGCTTCATGATGGTGTTCTTGGTGAGAGGGCAGCCACCCACGACTGGCAGCTGCTGTGTTGCACCCTGCAATACAGCTGTCCACCTGTGGGTGGCTAGGAGTTGTTCTGCCGTTTCACGGGCTCAACATTGAGACCCCCATATGCGGCACAATGCAAGGGTGCACTGGTATATGTGTTACACATTCTGGGGCTTACTCAAGGAATTAATTCATTTATTTATTTATTGAATACAATCAGAATTAATACAATCGGAATGGGGTGAGCATTAGGGCTGACAACCCCACGAGACACCCCACATCTGTTGCTGCCTGCAGGATCAGAGTTGGGTGTTAGGGTTGGAAACCCCTAACATTACATTACCCTACATTTGTTGCTTTAACCCTAACTAATGCATTAACAAAACTTTTTGCAATGAACTAGTCTCTATATATTTGGTCTGTTGATAATCACTTACAGTAACTATATTATTCTTATTATTAAAAATACATGTAATTTATATAGTGCATTTTTAAATTGTAAGTCACTGTTCAGAGTCATAATACAAAAAGAAGACAGACTCCTTTGTTTAAGCCTAATATAAACGGTACCACATATATGTTAGTATTTTCCACCACCTATCTATTTTTCTCTACTAGAATGTTCTCTTATATGAGTTTGCAATGTGCTATCTGTGAAGTGTTTTTGATGCTCCACCCTCACATGGTGCCAGCATTAGGGCACTGAGTCACTACAGTGACAAACGTCTTTGTTGCTGACCTCTCTTTTTGTTGGGGGCTGCTGCCCCTTCATGCCCCTTTTGAGGGAGGCTATTCTCCCCCACACCCCCAAGCAAATTTTCTAACTCCGGTGAGAGGAGACCTCAGGGAAGGTGCAGAAAACTAAAATGTTGGTGCTGTATTTACTTGGTGCCCTAATGCCGGCTCCCTAATGCAGTGAGGTGGTTTTTTGATTACGTCATGAAAGATGTAAAAATGCAGCTGTGTACATTTACTGAAATTAAGATGCTATATCTTACAAAGTTATCATTAAATAAACTTTAATATATATGATCATGTCTATAAATAACCCTTCTGTTGTTAAATAACTATGCTACTGTACTTAAAGTTGATAATACGCATATTTTGTTCACTTTTATGTTATTGTTTTTTTCTTTTCACCAGTCTGTAATTTTTTCTGCTTCCAATTAAATAAGTTCAGAGAGTAAAATTTTAAAATACCAAATGAACTATGAAAAGTAGGTCTGTGTAGCACTGATAATCTATCAAAGAGAATTACATTACAGTATGTGAAAAGGCATACCTATACCACACACCTCTTAATTCTTCTTTTTGTATTTTAAATCTTTAACCAAGTTAAAGAAACAGATCAATAAATGTTCACTTTACAATGTCTATGTCTAAGGCTCTCTAAATGCTGAAGGCACTTTATGCTTTCGGCTGGTCATCTCACCTGCTTAGGTCATGTCTGTTCTTGTTGTAAAACATACCAAATAGTTGTGCTATGCAATCCTAGTTCCATGATGTCTGGAAATCACTGCAAATTATGCCACACCAATCACACTAAGCTCCTTGTTATGTTATTAAGGTATAGAAATACAGCATTTTAAATCAGGACATCTGGATAATGATCTGTCAGCTCAATATCCAGCATACTCTAAAATGTGCTTCTTGTGATTAAAACCTATTGCATAAAGGCTAAAAGGTAAAATGCAGAAACTGCCACGCAAAAGACTTGTCAAAAGAAAAAAAATCTGCTGTAACATTCAGACGTTTGTAGGTGGACCATCCTTTTCTTAAATGCAAAACTGAAAACTCTTTACTTGATTTTATAGTTGTTGAGGAGATGCCAGTACATCTTAACGCATATCCAGCCCAATGAACAAACAGAAAGCATTGCTCTGTGGGGTTGCAAGCCTTTTCTGTGTGCCTGCAAAGTGTGATAAAGGCACATGGGAAAGTAGGAGGGAGCGGGGGGGGGGCTCTAATGCTGGTTATTTTCATCACCACCCTCATATTTACTCTATGTTATCCGCAGTGCCATCCTTATACCTCATCTCAAAGGTGGCTGTTGTGGTAGAAGAAGCTTCATTTTTTCACAGGATACAACTATTAGGACCTACAAGGCCTATTTTGGGAGTTCTTCTGTTTTACAGAACATGTGCCTGTCTGCTGTAATCATCTGCACTAGGACCAGCACTTAAAACTGTTGAGGGTTGATACCAAGGAGGAAGAGATAATAGGGAGCAGGAGAGATGCAATTGAATCACAGGGAGGTTGCATGCACAGATTGTAAGGTGGGAGGAACACTGGACTCTAGGAAGCACTATGTTTAGGTCAGTGAGCAAAAGCAAGAGAGAGGAGGTCATCTTGATTCCATGTAAGGCCTAAAACAATAAGGGGGTATGGGTGTGTGTGTGGCAGAGGGACTGCTAGCCACCAGGGAGTGCTTGGAATGATAGGGCTTTAGCTATAAGAGAATGCTTGAAACAGTATGGAGGTGGGTGGCAGGGAGTACTACTAACAATAAAGGAACGCTTGGCATGACTGTGTGTGTGTGTGTGTGTGTGTGTATGGTGGGGGATTGATAGCCATCAGACAATTCTTGGAACAATATGGTGATATGGGAGGGTGGGATCACCAGTTACCAGGGAATATTTTTAATGACATGGGAGTCTGGGAGTAGGCATCACCAGCCACGAGAAAACATGTGGAATAACAAGCAGGTGTGTGTGTGGTGTGTGTGTGTGTGTGTGTGTGTGTGTGTGTGTGTGTGTGTGTGCTGCTAGCCACCAGAGAATGGTGGAAAACAAGGAGGGAGGGCAATATCCACAAGGGAATGCTTGAAATGACAGGTGTGGGGTGGAGCTGTAGGGTGGAGTTGGAGAGGTAGATCCAAAAGGTTACTGCACTCCAGAGCCCAAAAGAAACACACTCATAGACAAAAATGCAATTTAAAGGCTTTATTGCCAATAAAGTAAGTGTGCTCAGATGCTCACCACACAAATCTCTGCCCCACGCTTCAGGTCGTAACCCTTCATCAGGGAGCATAGCCTGGAGTGCCATAACCTTTTGGCTCTACTTGTACATTTGGGCTTGCTGCCCTGTTCTGCACCCACCAGTCTTGAGTCATTTGCATTCCTCTCCTTGGACTTCTACCTGTAATTGGACAGATTCTGCTAGCCATCATAAAATGCTTGGAAAACAAGGTACATATCAGAGGCAGTTCACAAGCCATGAGAGAATGCTTGGAGTGGCAGGTGTATGTACATGGGAAGGGGGCTGGTAGCCATTAGAAAGTTCTTGGAACTGTGTGGGGTAAGGGAGGGGAATCACTAACCAGAGGACAATGTTATGATTGACATGGGGGTCTGGGATTGGGACAGTGCCAGCCACCATGAAATATTTGGAATGACAGATGCTGTATGTTTGCAGGGCTGGTGTCAAGTTTTTGTGGGCCCCAGGTAATGGACCTCAACTGGGCCCCCCTCATGTCCACCTTCAAATCAAAAATGTAGCACAACCTCTACCTCCCTCAGCAGTGCAGCTCCCTCTTCTGATCGCCATCTGCAGTAAGCTGAAAGAGAAATAGCAAACCTTGTGTGTTAAAGTTCATGGACTGCAACCATGCTACTGGTCACCAGTCAGCTGCAATCATGATGTGACCTGGACCCTCAATCACACAATGGTGCCAAAGTCAGCATCCTAGCATGCCTTCCCTGACCCAACCTCAATGCTCCCATCCTTCAGCTGTCAATTTTATCTGCCCCATCTCTGAGTGATTCACCCCTACCTATCCCTCGCAGTGCCACTCTGCCACCAGTTCCAACCAATGCAACTGTCTGCCTCACCTTCTTACCTTCCTGTTGGAATAGGGCACCCAGCTGCAGGGTGATTTGGATGCTGGGCCCCCAAGTGAGCCCCACCCAGACTTAGGGTACTCCTTCAGCTGTCAAAGACTGTGCATGAGGCACCCAGAGTCAAATTGATGACAATTAGTCTTGAGCTGCCACCATGTCCTCCTTAACTGGTATCTGTCACTGTCTGCTCACTAAGAAGTTGAAATTGCCCTGACGGGAACCAGTCCCCATCAAGCAGGTCCTGATAAACCCATGCCTTTTCGGTGGCATGGGATGTACATGGACTACTACTCTCTTGACAGTGAAGGCTCTCACTCACACTGCTGCCACCTGAACTCATTATATGGGCATTTCCAAACTACCACCACTTGCTACTCACTACCTCACGCACCTCTGGTGCCCACAGGGTACACACAGTATACACACATACAATGACTCATGGGAAAGACAAATCACTCATGCACCAGACTGGCTAGGCCACTTGTAATTGGCAGATCATTGACCAATTGGAGCACGGAGGATGGGCTTAGTCACTGGGTTCATTATGTACTATGATTTCTATAGGCTACAGTAGGTCCAAAGGATTGATGGCACAGGCAGCCAATTGGAGCAAAGCATCAGTGATAACCCCCCTCCTTGCTCTGACCTTCTTTCCCCCTCACAGAACAGCCCATAATTTAAATTGGTGTTTGACCAGACCATCAGTCAGGCAGGATGGATTCTAGATTACTCAGAATCATGCAGCAGCTCAGCTAACTAGACTCCTGGTGCTGCTGCCCTGCCGAGATGAGTGGTTATGGTTTCTTAGGTTCTCTCTTTATCTGCAGACTCAGTCAGCACTGATTTTTGTCACTGACTCACCAGTGGCCGGAGCCCAAGCAGCATAGCTGTCAAATCCTAATTGTGCTGTTTTAGCCTGGCTGAAAGCAGCAGCAAGCTATGACAAAGTTGACACCATCAAGCCCCCAACCCTAGTGCACTGTCCCCTGGTGTCAGATCCTGGGCAGCTGCCCAGGTTGCCTGGGTGCTGATGCCAACCCTGTATGTTTGGGAGGACTGATAGTCACTAGAGAATGCAGGAACAGCACTGGTGGGGGTTGCTGATATCTACAAGGGAATGCTTAGAATACTTGGGGCTGAGGAGGGAGTATAACTAACCTTCAGGGAATGCTTGGATTGAAATTAGTATGTTAGAGGGAGTGCCACTAGCCACAAGAGAATTCTTGTAATGACAGGGGAATTGGGGCAGGGATGCCACAAGACACTTTAGAATGATGATGGTTATTTGGAGTGCATTCCACTAGCCAGCATAGGTCAACATTGGGCTTGGATGTGGGAACCATTAGACAGTAGTTGCCAGGTACTATTTTAATTTATACAGCGGGCAGAGTCACAGATGTTGCTGTACAGTATAGCAGCATGACCTGTGTTGGGTGTATCATATGTCCAGCTTGCACTACCTCTGATTCCAACAGCATTGTGTCAAGCTTTCCATTGCCTGTAATCCTTAGCTGTCTTCCACTCATGGTACTTCTGCATGCACTAATGATACAGTGTGATTTAACATTAAGACAGGAAATGGGGATAACCACACAAGGACAATGGTCCTGGACTATAAGAGGGTGGATTTTAAAACAATGGATGACTGCCTCAGAAACTGCCTTGAAGGGAGCATTGCCAGGGATGGGTTGAGGCATAGCGTGTAAAAATAAGGGAGGCCATAATTAAAGCAGCCAAATTCTGCATGAAAGAAGTGAGTAAAAGCAGAATGAAAAAGAACCATTTCAGTTATCTGCAGAAGTGGCAAAGGTGGTGAAGAAAAAACAGGGTGAAAATCATGAGATACTGAATAAGAAAATGCAGAAGGAAGATGGCAGGGAGGTTTACCTAATAATGCAGGCAGGGAGGTGAGCAAAGCAGATTCGAAGACAGAGGAATGGAACACAAAATGGGTCACTATGGGGATATGACTTTCTTCAGATACAGTACATTATTGAGAAGAGGAAAGCAAGGGAGGGATAGTGATGATTAGACAGATGGAGGGCTAGTGATGATTAGCTCAGAGCAGGACCAAGAAAAGGCTGACATCCTAAACAGGTACTTCTGCTCTACCTTTGCAGTACACAGAGGTGGGACAGACCAGCAGTGAGTAGCGGGAATGGAGTGGGGGGACAATTGGACACAAGTCCTTTTTCAGAGGAAAGAGTCCAGAAGGGACTTGCAACTCTGAAGGTGAACAAAGCTATGGGATCAGATGGTATACACCCAAGAGTTCTAAAAGTACTCAGGGATGTACTAGTTGCCCCATTGACAGCCTTATTCAACAGGTCACTGGCAGCAGGTGTTGTTCTGGAGAAACAGAGATGAGCTAACATGGTCCTTCTACATAAGAATACCAGCAGGGAGGAGTCTAGCAAATATAAGCCAATCAGTCTTACTTCAGTGGTGAGAAAATGAATGGAAACTCTACTAAGAAAAAGACTGGTAGGGCATTTTGAAACCTATTGGCTGTGAGACTGCAGGCAGCATGGATTAATGGGGGGGCAGTCCAAATTAATCTGATAGATTTCTTTGATTGGGTGACCAGGGAAATAAATTCGGGGAGAGCAGTAGATGTAGCCTATTTGGACTTTAGCATGGCCTTTGACACTGCAGCCCACATGAGGCTGATACAGAAATTGAGTAGCCTAGGGGTGGGATCCAAAGTGGTAAATTGGGATAGAAACAGATTAATGGATAGGAGACAGAGTGTGGTGGTTAAGAAAGCACCAAGTTTTGTTGGCAGCAACAATGCCGACCTCCCCCACAGTGACGGCACAATACCAATGCAGGTATTGTGCCACCTATTCCATGGGTGTTTTCTGTGGGGGGGCTGTGCCTCCCACCCCCCCCCCGACTTTAGGATTCCGACTCCAGGTCAGAGTTGGTCTGGGGGAAGATGAAACATGTAAAAAGGACCATTACCACGAATGTCACCGTAATGGTCTTCTTTCCTGTTTTGCCGTTGGAGTGTCACCGTAAAGGGGTGCACAGGGTGGTTAACAGCACTCACTCTAATGATGGAAGAGTGACCAGTGGGGTGCCACAGGGCCCTGTACTAGTTTCTTTTCAATGTCATCATAAGAGACATTGCAGAAGAACTGGAAAGGAAGGTGCACCTTTTTGCAGATGATACCAAAATCTGCAATTGGGTGAACATTCAGAAAGGAGTGAAGAGAATGTACAGGAACCTTGGGAAACTTGAGGAGTGGTCAAGAGCATTGTAGTTTGGGATCAACAGGAAAAATAGTAAAATCATGCACCTAAGGCATAGGAGGCTAGGAGATAAGTATACAGTATGGGGGTACTGACAGTAATTAAACAGGAACAGGACCTTGGGGTTATCATATCTGATGACCTCAAAGTAGAAAGGCAGTATGACAATGCAATGAGTTGGTCTAGTGGGTTGCTGCAATGCATAGGGAAAGGTATTTCCAGCAGGAGGAAGCAAGTGGTGTTCCCACTGTATCGCTCGCTGGTGATGCTCCACCTAGAATACTGTATCCAGTTTTAGAGGCCACACCTCAGAAAGGACATAGACAGGGTGGAGGAAGTCCAGAGGAGGGCATGTGAAATGTTGCAGGGGTTGCTCAACAAGCTCTATGAGGAGAGTCTGAGGGATCTCAACATGTATATAATAATATGGTTAGATGACAAGTGAGTAATTAATGACAGGTGGCATTCCTCAGGGGTCAGTCCTGGACCCGGTAATCTTCCAGTTACTTATCACTGATCTAAGTAATGGCATGCAGAACAATATTGTGAAATATGCAGATGATCTCGAGGTAGGTGGACCAAGTACCAACATTGAACAAATTAGGACAATACAATCAGACCTAGATAAAATAACTGAATGGGCATACATCTGGGGCGTGACATTTAATGTGGACAAAAGCTGTGTTTTGTTCATAGGAAAAGACACACCAGAACATAACTACCTTTTTGGTAACACCATCCTGAGATCAACAGGTAAAGAAAAAGATTGTGGTGTAGTCATAGACACAAGTTTAACTTTTAGAGAGCAGCATACTGCAGCTATAGCAAAAGCAAACCAAGTCATGGGATCTATTAGAGGAAATATCAAGAGCCAGACAGCAAAGGTTGCGATGCCCCTGTACACTTCATAGGTTAGACCACATTTGGACTTGGTGGGCAGCTGTAGTGTCCATACAAAAAAACAGAAATATCAAGAGTTGAAAAAGTCCAGCATAAAATGACAAAATTAATAAAAGATTTAAAAGACCTACAGTATAAGGAGAGACTAGATAAATTAAACTTGCACTCCCTAGAGGTTAGGAGAAAAAGAGGAGCTCTCTTATTGTTGTATGATATTTTGCATGCCAACACACTCAGACATGACCTGAACTTGGAATTTAAAAATATTAACTCAGTTAGAAGAGGACACCATTTACAGCTCAAGGTGACAAGGTTCATGTCGATCAAGAGGAAATATTTCTTTACACAAAGAGTTTTCAATTTGAATGTATTACCAAATTAAATTGTACTAAGTAATACCAAGGACTTGTTAAAAATAGGTTGGAAAAGTACATTGAACAAGGTGGTATCATTAATTATTATGGAAGCACCAATTGTGCACACAGAAAGAATCTGATGTACCGATAGTGATGTGGCACAATACCCATGAATTGGTACGCCTTTACAAAAACTGTGTTATCCCTCTGGACACCCCATGCAAGGGGCTCTGCCCCCCTCAACCCCTGCATTCTAATATAATCAACTGCAGGTTGGAGTTTTTCTGAGGAGAGGGCAGGATACCGGGAAACAAGCATCACCAAAAACAGACAATTACAGCAACTGTCACTGTAATGGTCTGTTTTTGAGTTTTGCTGTCAGGGTGTCTTGCTTGAGGCCGACACCCAATTATTACATGGAAATATTAGGAGCTATTTGTGGGCATCATGCCCTTTCAGCTCCGCGAACACATTAAGTGACATTTGGTATAGCCTGGAAGAGAGGAGAGCAAGAGGAGACATGATAGAGACCTAAAAGTACATCATAAGAGTGAAAAGGATGCAGTAAAGTAATCTCCTTCAATTGAGAGAAAGCACCAGCACCATCAGGCATGTGATGAAATCGGGAGAGGGGTGTTAGAGATGTGAGGAAATCTTTCTTTGATGAAAGGGTGGTAAACACTTGTAACAAACTGCCAGCAGATATAATGGAGGCATTTTTGAGGAACAGTGTGCACTATAGTCTAGACTGTATAACTTTTAAACTGTTATACTGAGCATTATCAGCTCTAATGATATAGAAATCTACTGTAGATATGCCAAATAAGCATGCCAAATTTCAGATTATTCTGAGCCAGGACTGCCACATTATTAGGGAGCAGAAATATGGCTTTAACATGAAACAGCATTTGTGATTTATTTTCAGCCTTCTAGAATGTTAAAATCACTATGCCAATCATTATTAACTTTACAAGGTACAGTAACCATAGCACCAGAAATGTGCATGCTAAATGTCAATTTATTCTGTTTGGGGATAACTGTGTTGCTACAGTCCAAGAAGAGTGGTTTAAAATAGATTAGCATTTTTATGTGAGCTCAACATTTTAGAATGTTTAAACCACTGAACTGATCATTATGAAATATTATACGAGAGACATCTCCTCTCAGCCAATCACAATTGAGAACTGCCGCCAGTTATTCCCCCACAAACTGCAGATCAGATGCTCCAGAGTGGTTTGTTCCTCTTTACCCCTGTCACAGTCATTTATTCTGACTGAAACCACGCCTACAGTAGTTTATTCAAGCCTCCAGCATCACAACATGAAAAAATAAAAAATGGCATCAGAACAGCTGTCTATGCCAGCAGCTACCTAACTAACCAGCACACGCTCCAAATGTTCCCCAACTTTTGCTTCAACATCCTAAATTCTGCATCAAAGTAGAATCACTATACAGTCAAATCAACCTATTTACCAAAAACACCTGAACAATCCTGAATGTAACAATATTATGGCACAAAGCGATAAACATACCTTTTCTTACAGCTGCTCATTGCCACTCGAAATGTTTACTTGTACAGTACAATATCACAACACCCTAAACCAAAACTTTTCAACCACAGGACTGCAATATTATCTGCACTCAAAAAAAATGAATTACAGAGACCCTGCTTTTACTTTCGACTGCTGTTCCCTCGAGCTAAACACCTGTGCTGCTTCATTCTGTGACTCCCCTCATGCTACTCATACAAGCTGCACATTGCGGCCCCAATTGTAAACAACAACAAAAAATAAAAGACCCCTGAGCTCTTGCTTTTAGTATAAGATACAGTGCCCTCTGACTAAAAACATGTACAGTTTCACTCCTTGTGGCTTGCTTCCTGCTGCTCGGTTCCTGCATAGAATGTATTATTACTACTTCTTACACCAAAAGAAATGGACTGCTACAGTATAAATAAAATGGTCTTCTCATCATTCTACAGCACTATTCACCTTCTGCCTCTTCCACGTCATTCATGCTACTTCAACTCGTATAATAGTAATAACATTTAGTTAGTTGGAGTATACTCGCAATAACCAGCTTCTGTGGAAAATTAAACACCTCGGCTTCGCCTCAGCATTTAATCATCCACAGAAGATGGTTATTGCTTCGTATACTCCAACTAACTGAATGTTATTACTTAATTATACTGAAAAAAATTTGTTCTTAGTCAATTAGAAGACAAAGTTATTGTCCAGTTATCCTGTGATAACCAGACTGTTGACTGAATAATGGGACAATGGCTCAGTATTCTGACACGCTAAGAACAATAATGAGATGGTGGCTCTGCATTCTGATTTGCAGTAGCTTGTATACACAGCTGATCAGAGAGCAAGCCCAGTGTGCCCTACACTTCAACATGCTACAGCCAACTAGATTATATCTAGAAGTTCCTACTTTCTTACAGTCATGCTGCAGTGCAGCAAACAGATTTTGGCAGTTTTCACATTCGTTTTCAGTACAATAGTAATAATGCAGTGTCAGTGGCCCAGCTGGTTGCACACTCACCTCTGAAGTCAGAAGATCAAAAGGTTGTGGGTTCTAGCCCCACACCAGGAACTTGGGGTAAGTCCCAATATTGACACTGTAGTGCATCAAGATGGGGATGCTGTGCTCCCGAGGTGCTGTCTTTCGGATGAGACATTAAAATGAGGTCCCATCTGGTTGTTCAGGTGGATGTTAAAGATCCCATGGTACTTCTTGAAAAGAGTAGGGGAATTTTTATTAACATATTTAAGAATCATATGTACAAATGACAAATAAGGGTACAATACAAAAAGAGAAATACATAGTAAATGAACAGAAAATATTTAACCAAGGCAATTTCAGATGTCTGTGTTTATAGAGAGGTTATACCTTAACTGAAAAGAGGGATAATCACCATTTATAATAAATTACTAATTTACAGTAAATGTCAGACAAAGTAAATACCCTATAATCCCAAAATGTGGACCTCAAAACATTCCCAAACCACAATCACCCTGTGCAAATCTTCAAATCACTCCACACATCCCTTCTACCTAAAATATATACCTTTTAAACTAACCATCACATAGTGCCCCACCATGTCTCCCAGATCGTCTGATCTAATATTTTCAATGCACCCTTTTGAATAGACTGAAATTCTCTTACGATTATCCAGAGTAGTTCAGATGGGGTAGTTTACTGTTGTTGTAGAACAAATTTACAGTGTATCTGCCAAATCCAGTACAGCAGGCAAGCCATGAGTATACGAGTGCTATCAGCATCATAGGTTTTCCACTGAGGTAGAAAATTACCTCTGAATAAACTGACCTGGCTCAAGAAGGAAAAAAGATTGTTCTGCCATCTATTAGCCACTATCGCCCAAAACTCTAAAATAAAAAGACAGAATAAGTATAAATGGTCCGTTGTTTCTTTTACAGCTGTGCATGTATTCCGGGGCAATACCTTTCTGTAAGCTGTTTATGCTTATGAATACCTTTAACATTTATGTTCCCGTGTCCTTAACCAAACGATATCCCACATTCTTGGAGGGGAATTCTAGAGTCCGTTAAAAAGAGACCAGTTTTGTCTTGTTTGGTAGCTGAAAGCTGTGAAAATGGTGGATCAAAAACATTTTTTTGTGGAACTTGCTGATATAGTACTTTCCTAGGTGTATGTAAAACTGTACAAGCTGAAACACCTCAATTCTTTATGAAATCCAAAAAACGTATCCACATTATGATAAGTTTCTGAGCTCTCTTATTTTTATAGACAAAGGCATTTGCTTTCCATTCTTTTAAAATTCCCTTTAAAGAGGGGGTTAACCAAAGAACCCAGTGTTATGTTCTTGTCTCGAAAGAGGCAATATATTAACATAAAAAAACAAACTCCAGAAAAAAATCTATGGGATTAATCATCCCTAACCCCCCTTCTTAAGTGCCAAATATGTAATGTTTCTTTTGACATGGCTCAGATGACTTCCCCAAACACGTGAAAAAACAGGAATATAATGTTACATCCAAGTATTGAGGGACAGGGAAAACATAACTTAGATATAAAAACGTGGGAATCAAAAAGGTTTTGATCAGATATATTCTTTATAACTTACTCATGTGTCATTGGTTCCAGCAAGCCACTTGTTGTTTCCCTTTTATTATTTGCATCTCCCATTTATAAGATGCTAAATCCCCTGGGCCAAAAAAAAAAAAATTCAAAGGATTTTACATGGCTGCATAGAAATGGAAATGAATCTGTGCTCCCATAATTGAAGAGACAGCCCTTACTTGGGCACCAGCTGTTTCTCCTGAAGTTGTGTCCTTAACTAGTAAAACTAGATTGTCTGCATAGGCTAATATGTTTACTACTGGTGCTGCATCTACAAGAATGCCCTTAATGTTTGGAGAAAGATTTCACAGCTGAAGTTAAGGGTTGATGCCTAAAATATATAATATATAACATGGGACTGAGTGGACAGCCTTGGCAAATCCCCACTTTAATATCACATCTCTTCCCCAACCATTTGTTGTCATAATGTTTAACACATGCGTTATCATAACACAGTTGAACCCATTGACTAAGTAAGGGTGGAAACCCATATATTTTTAAACAGAATCATAAGAGCTGCTGGGAAACTCTTTCAATGGCCTTGTACTGGTCCAGGCTTAATAAAAATCCCTGTATTTTTCCCTTCTAACCCAGTTCTATAATTTTTTTGAGAAGTAACAGTGTATCAGTAATGTGTCACCCTGGAACAGAGCATAATTGGGCTGAGTGAGCTACAGATTCCAGAACTAAAGATAGTTTGTTACTTAATAGTTTAGACAAGATTCTAAAATCAGTGTTCAAAAGTGTAATAGGTCACCAATTTCCAAGGCCCTGTCCAGACTAGCAATGAGCTATAAAAACGTTTTTTAAAACATTACCATTCAACCCGTTTCTGTGCATCCACATTGAATAGCTGAATCAGTTTTTAAACCGTTACTCTGCATCCACATTGGTGTTCTTTCTCCATTTTCTGGTAATGTTTTGAAAAGTGTTACAGTTCTCTGGAGGCTGCCCCTACCCACCCATATCCCAGCAATCAGCTGCACTACGCTGTGTACGCTTGGTCCCATAAGGCATCTAGCTGCCTCCATGTAAACAGACCAGTGACATGGAGGTGCCTGATTTAAACACTGCTGTTTTGCTCTGCCTGAATCACTGGTTCATGAAGCGGCAGGTACTGATAAGGGAGAGACAACATCGCCGGGTAGCACGCCACTTGCAGGCACATAGATTTCAACAGATGCAGCAGCATACTATTGCTGCTGTAAGTGATCTGCTTCTCTCAATAACACTGAACACTGTGACAGTTGACAGAGTAGTGTGGAAACATCCAAGGTCCACCGACTGGTGGGAGCAGATAGTGCTTTCTTCTTGAGATGATGAGCAATGGCTCAGTAATTTCCACATGTCTAAACAGACTTTTACAGCTTTGTGCACAGAGCTGAGCCCACACATAAAGTGATCTGGCACAGTACTGTGCAAGGCTGTTGAAGTGCAGCAATGGGTTGCCATTACCTTGTGGTGCCTTGCCACCAATGTGGAATATCGAACCCTTGGGCACCTGTTCGGGATTGGCAGATCTACTGTTGGTGAGATAGTAATCGATGTGTGCAAGGCCATTGTCTGTGTCATACTACCCAAGGTGATCCGAATACATAAGATGCCAGACATCATACTGGGGTTCGAGAGTGAGTGGAGTTTCCCCAGTTGTGGGGGGGCAATTGATGGAACCCACTTCCCAATTCTGTCACCTCCTGGTAATGCCTGTGAATTCTACAACAGGAAATCCTACTATTCTGTAGTGATGCAGGCTCTGGTTGACCATAAATTTTGTTTTCTGGACATTAACGTTGGATGGCCTGGCAAGGTTCACGATGCTTGGGTCCTCAGGAATAGTAATTTATACAGACTGGGACAGAGTAGTCAGCTCTTCCCTTCTATGCCTCGAGACATCAACGGGGTCAGTGTACCAGCTGTGATATTGGGAGACCCAGCCTATCCTCTTCTGCCTTGGCTTATGAAGCCCTATTCTGATTCTGGAAATGACCTTCACCGTAATTTTAACTACCATCTGAGCACGGGCCTGAATGGTAGTGAAATGTGCCTTCGGCAGATTGAAAGGCCGTTGGAGATGTCTACTCAAGAGAAATGAGTATGCCATTCAGAATGTCCCTTATGTGATAGCAGCCTGCTGTGCATTGCACAACCTTTGTGAGGAAAAGTCAGAGGACTTTCTGGCAAGTTGGGTCTCAGAAGCCGAGAGCTGCCAGTTCCCTCAACCAGCTGACTAAGACTGTCCTCCCCCAGGTGAATTATCTGTGGCAGCCATGAATCACCAGGCCATTAATATATGGGATGCACTAGCAGAATATGTCAACAACCATTAATGTGTGTGACAGTACTGGCAGTTGTATCTGTGATCCACTAAGCAGCTCAGCATAGAAGTGGTAAATGATATATATTTGTGAAGTTAAAGCAGAACAAGCTGCAGATGTTAACATGCTTCTTTATTACAACTGTCATGAGAAACTACTCAGATAGAAATAGAAAAGGAAGCACTTGTAATAACATATACATAGTTAGTTAGTTAAAACTTCTAAAAGTTAATTGGAAAAATAATGGTTTCAGCAGTTAATATTGAAATGGGTATGTTGTTGCATGACTTTTAAAAATGCATTTGAAATGTATGTAACCTTAACACAACAACTATGCCCTAAAACTGTAGTGTTTTTAACACTGGAATTGCTAATTAAGCATTTTAATAACCTGTACTGTACAACAGCATAACTGTTAAAATGTAGTTTAAACATTAAACTTTTGAATACGAAACTCATGGTTCTGTTTCTGAATGTGCACTGCACAATATGTATTAAAACCATAGATAACACCTATAAATGTGTGTCATCATTATTACTGCAGTGCTGCAATGACAACACCACACAGCAGTAACACAGTAACTAGCATTAACAGTAGAAAGTTAGTCATGTATTCTGACTGATTGCTCAAGAGCAGTACTTGTCAGAACTGGCAGAACAAGAAGGTGATGTGTATCAGTCATCATGCAGTCAGAGGCACACATGTGATTAGAACCTTATTAATGTACTGACAGATACCCATACCTACAAGGTTGTCCAAGTAACATCATCACCCATTAAGGCCCGTGTGAAACCGCTATGGAAAAAAGTACCAGTATGATCATGGTTACTGCTGTAATGTTGTCCCATGTCACTGTGTGTAGATTGTGACATAGCATGACATATATGGGCAGCTTGTCCAACACGTGAAGCCACTATACCATCAGCATTCATGTTGTTCACTGATGCAGTACTGACCACCTGCATGGGAGCAGTACTCAGCAAAGCCTGTGCTGACGATAATGGGGTGGGATTACCAAAAGTGGGTACTGGTGCAGTTGCTGCACAAGGAAAGGACAATGCACTGCCACCACACTGTGGAGCGGGAGCAATACCACCTGTTATTCCAAGTTCATGGTTAAGCTTGCAGTAGTTTCAACTTGTGAAGGTGTGCATGTTTGTGCATTCTGTGCTGCCACAATAGGAGGACGATAATGGCCAGACAGTAGCACTAACATATTTATGAAAAACTCTGCATTCTGCTCTGCCTTCTGCCTACATAACCTTTCTTCCATCTCCCTCTCCTCCCTGACCCTCTCCCTCTCCATGGCCATCAACTCCTTATGTTGCTCCATCAGCATTTTCCTAGTAGGCTCGAAAACTACTTCAGCAAGCTCCTGCATCCGACTGACCCTCTTCTTCTTTCTGAGGTTGCATAGTGGCTCATTGTTGGATGGCCACTTGTGCCAAGCAGCATTCACATCAGAGGATGCAGTGCTGTTGCCAGATGTTCCACATGGGCTTGATGTGGCCTCACCAGCAAACTCACTATCTAAGCTGACGGATGACTCGGCAGCCTGATCAACATCTGCAATAAATAAGGTTAGCACATGCTGAGTTGGTATACTGTTTTTTTGGGGGGGGGGTGGAAGGCATACATAATGGAGCAAATGGCAACACACCTGATTCTGGAAGCTCAGTGACAGGGTAGTCATCTACATGAAGTTCAGGGTCAGGAGGGTCAACCTCTGTTTCAAGTTCACTGCTTTCAAGGACATGCAGTGGATCAGATGTGGATTTTGTGCCCAATATATGATCAAGCTGGTCAAAAAATGGACATACCACCCGACGACCGCCAGATCGGTGATTGCTGTCCTTCACCTTATGATACCTGACCTTTATCTGCTTTATTTTATCTCTACACTGTTTGGCTGACCGCTGAATTCCATTTTCAAATAAATACTCAGCCACCTTCTGGTATACTACAGTATTTCTCCTGAAACTATTTAACTTCTCTTGTACACACTCCTGTGACCAAAACTCAAGCAGGTGTTTAGTGGCCTCTTCAGGCCAACTTGCGCTACGATCACTCATGATGCAGTGTATAGTGCCACTGAACTGCACAGAGGAGGGTATTTAAACTTTCCCGCTCAGCGATGTTGACACTGCGTGTATTTCCTGGTAGGCATCATGCGCACATGCCCCAATACCGCACTATGCTCTGGGAAGGAAATCAGTGCATTGTGGATCGCTAGAGGACGCATTTCAGAAAAACGCTTCGTTCACCCATCCGCACTACTCATCCGAATGAAGAAAAATCAGGTAACGTTTCAGCAACCATGCTAAAGAGTTGCTCTTTGGTGGTTTTAAAAACAGTTTACAGAACACTTTTTAAAATGTTACAGGTCTGGACACAACTGTTTTTAGAGCAAGCGGTAACCTTACAGGACACCAGTAACATTATCAAAGAACTAGTCTGGACAGGGTCCAAATCTGATCTATCCCCTTTTTTATACAAAAAAATAAGCAGTACCTAATACATGGTATCAGATAGTCTAAGCTCCTGGAGAAACACGTTATAGATTTCTAGAAGTTCAGCTGACATTAAGTCCCATAGCATTTTATATACTTCCCCTGGCATACCATCTGAAGTAGGAGCCACAGAATTATGAAGCTGTTTAATCACGGTTTCTAATTCTAAGCAAGTAATAGGTGTAATGAGTTGTTGAGACTGGTCAGGCAGGATCTGGGGTAAATTTGCAGCCTGCAATAACATCAAAAGCTGCTCAGTTTGTTTAACAGGTGTCCCAAATTGTTCTATTACCTGTGTCACTATCTCCTGTACAATCCCAGCATTACGACTTATTATTTGACCTTTACTATCCTGTAGATCCACTATGTGCCATTTCTGAAGCCTGTTACAGCAATCCTCAGTGTTGTCTAACATTTTGTACCTTGAGTCCCAAAACACTGTTCTAACTCCAATGTATGCTGTCTATCATATTGTAGTTTTAAGACCCTGAATTTGTGATGAATAATCTGCCACATGTGTATTCTGTAAAGACACTAATGTATAAAATGTTTGTTGTAACTGTAAGTATTTATCACACTTCTGCTATTCTTTCTGTACAGCTATAGCACTAAAACAGGTGTTTATACATGCCTTACTATCCTCCCACCAAAGGAGTACCGAATTATATAAAAACAAAACTGATCTTTGGTCAAAAATAATCTGAGCTACATTTTTAATGACTAAATGATCCTGTAGAAGGCTAGCATTTATTCTTCAGGTGCTTTTCCTTGCCAACCAAGGCGGAGACGTTGAAATATATACAGTTATTAGGGCATGGTCAGATGTCTCAACTTGCATGGTTTTTACTACAGAAATGGGAAGTGACTGAGAGGTAAACTAACAAGCATTTGTCAATGCCGAATGTTGCTTGCTTCTATGTGCTGTTTAGGTATTTGGAAGTCATTGGAGTGCAAATATTGAAAATTTGCGAACCTACGAGCGTGCGTAGGAACTGCGCAACGCACACTAGTAAAACAGTCATTGTTAGGAAATTTTTCATGAAATTTTCAACATAGCCATTTTAAGACCTCTGCTCATGAACAGTGTCACTGTGATTTTGTTAATGTGTCCCATACATTGAGTTTGCACACCGACTGAGCCATTGTGTGCTACATGGGCGGAAACACATTTTGGGCAGGATGTGAAAAATGACAGCTGTACTGCTCATAAGGAGGTGTGGTAAAATGGCAATGTTGAAAATCTGGAGTGGAAATATTGAAAATTAGCAAACCTACGAGCGTGCGGTGGAACTGTGCAACGCACACTCAGAAAACAGTCATTTTTGGAATTCTTTCACCAAATTTTCAACACTGCCATTTTAAGATCTCTGCTCATGAACAGTAACACTGTGATTTTCTTAATGTGTCCCATACACTGAGTTCGCACACCGACTGCGCCATTGTGCCCTACATGGGCGGAAACATGTTTTGGGCAGGATGTGAAAAATGACAGCTGTACTGCTCATGAGGAGGTGTGGTAAAATGGCAATGTTGAAAATCTGGAGTGAAAATATTGAAAATTTGTGAACTTACGAGCTGCTGAGGAACTGCGCAACGCACGCTCGTAAAACAGTCATTTTTAGGAATATTTTCACCAAATTTTCAACATAGCCATTTTAAGACCTCTGCTCATAAACAGTGTCACAGTGATTTTCTTAATTTGTCCTGTACATTGATTTCAAGACACCGACCGCGCCCTTCTGCGCCACAAGGGCGGAAACACATTTTGGGTGAGATGTAAAAAATGACAGCTATACTACTCATAAGAAGGTGTGGTAAAATGGCAATGTTGAAAATCTGGAGTGAAAATATTGAAATTTTGTGAACTTACGAGCCTGCGTAGGAACTGCGCAACGCACGCTCGTAAAACAGTCATTTTTTGGAATTTTTGGACCAAATTTTCAACATGCAGTTTTTGGGACCCCTTCTCATGAATTATGTCACTGTCATGGTGGTATTCAGGCCTGAAGGGTGATTTCACAGTCACTGCGCAGTCACTGATTGAAATCACCCTTCAGGCCCGAATAACGCCATGACAGTGACATCATTCATGAGAAGGGGTCCTAAAAACCCCATGTTGAAAATTTGGTGTAAAAATTCCCCAAAATGCCTGAGATATGCAATAAAGTTGAACCCCCATCTAGCCCATTATACAGCTTACCGGCATTTCCTCAGTTCGCGGTCGGCTTTGAAGAGTGCAGACGTGTTCCCGGTCCACCAAGATCGCCGTGCCAGAGTCTGGAAGTAAGTATGGGTGAGGGGTGGGAAGGCTGAGTGCGCAGTGGATGGAGTGTGAGTTGTGGGGGTGGGAGCGTGCAGGGGACCTTTTTGTTTTATAGGTTTAAAAAAAGACGTTGTAGGATGTTTCCATGCTAGGGTGGGCTCCCAGCATGGCACAAGGATGGGGCCATTCAGCCAACGGGATTGGGCACCCCTGCCGGCTAAGGACTGATTGCCAAGCTGGAGTGGGCTCTAGCGTGGCACCAACTACTGGGGGAGGGACAGCAGCTCAGCGGCGGGGATTGGGCACCCATCGGCTACACAGTATGTCGGGGTGTGCACACCTGCATGTGGGGGCTCGCTTCTTATCGCTGCTTACTGAGCGTAGCTCCCCTTTCAACTGTATGCCACTGCATTTTGGAGCGTGTCATAGACAGCTCCAAAATGCATTGGCTTACAGGGGCCGCGCCTGCCAGCTCACTGACTGAATTGGAGGAGGAGGTGACACACCTCCGAAATCTCCGATGATGGCACCATGTTTCTTGCACATGCGCGCAAGCAATATAAAAATCTATTCTTGTTGAGAGTTTTCCTTTAATGAATGCATGGTCTGATTTCTGGACTGTAGAAGCATGAGTATTCTTCAAACTGGATTGTTTTAACAAAGAAAGTAAAATTTGTATCACAATAAACTTTTGATGTCTTTAGTCCCCTATCTGATTTTAGCAGACTTATATTAAAGTCTTCACCAAACAATACCTGTTTACTTATATATAAATGTGGCTGAATCAATTTTTGTAAGTCTATTCTCAATGCTTTCATTTGTGGCTGTATATATTTATAAGCCTTTACGCTAAACATTTGAACTGAATATCTAAAATCATTTCCCTACCAGGGCTAAAATATCTTAAATTCTGGGTAGAAATCTCTGGATTCGTAAAACACACTCCAAGATTACTACATTGATCCTCACCCAGGGACCAATGTGACTCTCCCCCTAACCATCCTGACTTAACTTTTTGCACATCAGTTAGAGAATGCAGTCTGACATCCCGTAGGAAATATATATCATAACCTAATTTATATAGTACAGCAAATGTCGTTGCTCTCTTTATATCTGATTTCATACTGTTAACATTGAGGCTCCTGAGCCTTAAGGGTGGTGCATGTCCATGTTTGAGAGATTGTAGATTTTTTTCCTGCTCGACCTCGTCACTCTCTTTCTGGGTGTCTGGGGTGTTGAGGGCATTTTAGGAGGTATAGGCCCACTAATCTGGTCACTCTGGCAGGATTGTGCAGAAACATCAGAGTCCATGTCATCCATCGCCTCACTCTAAGACTGCAATACATCAAACCTATTGTCTAAGGGCAATGTCTCGGGGGGGGGGCAATGGTGGTGGTTTAATCACTAATTTGGCCACAGAGCTTTTAGTAACCAAAAGGAAGGGGTTTGCTTCTTGTTCAATGGATTGTTGCTGAAAAGGAGGAATGAGTTTTGGGGGTGGCGTGTCTGTGGCAGTAATGGAAGTCTGTGGTGGATCTATCTGTACAGCAGGAGAGGAAGAAACATCCATGGGTTTTAGGGTTGAAACATCTCCAGACATCAAAGGTACAACCTGGGTAAGAGGCAGAGCTAAATCCATTGATGGAAAAGGGGGTGCTTGGTGCTCAAAAGGATTTTGTTGCTTGATTAATATAGAAATTCTGTTCCACATAATCAGTGGAATTGTGGGCTGCCCAAGGGCAGGATCTAACAGAATGCTCAGTTTCTCCATATAAATTGTAGGTGGGGGGACCATACACAGACTCCATGTAAGTCCAATTGACCCATATTGGAAACACTTTATTTTATCACAGTCTGTATTTAAATGTCTAGAAGAGCTGCAATGATAACAGGATTTAGGCTGTCCTGAGTAAAGCAGGATGCCCCTGTCTCACCTAAGGAACAAACAGTTTGGCAAATGCTAAATACCTGCCTCAGTATGTCACAATTGTATCCTAAATTTCCACCCCACTTCCAGAATCCATTATCATCAATAATGGGATCAGGGTTCTCTAATAACTCACACCACTATTCTAGCGAATAGACTAAGGGCTGGATTCACAAAGCTTTCTGAAGGTGCAAAATCTTCCCTATGTCTCCAAAACTGCCGTAGCTACAGAAAAAAGGGGATAGTGCTCTAAGTGCTATTCATAAAAGCTCCGCAGCTGTGGAAAAAAACACTACAGACTGTGGAAAAAAGTGCAGCTGTGGAAGTTCCTGAGGAAAAAAAGGTGATAGATAATAAGGCACAGCCCCTCAAAGGCTATTCTCAGCTGGTTTCTTTCCGCAGTTGAAGGGAAAAAATGTTACACATATTGGAGTGAGATGTAACTCTCCCTCAGCAAACTGCAGTAGTGCCCCAACAATTGAAATCAATTATGGTGGAGGTGAGGCACAGATAATAGCATCCCAGTGGGTATAGCGTGGCTGATGTTACAGCAACAACAGCACACATTGCCATGATATGGCAACAGACAACAACCATGAGACCCAGTGCAGCCCATGATGGAGCCCCACAGGCAGTAGAGCCTGACCAGCCTGCAGTGAGTGCTACCTCTGCAGGCAACAGGAACACCCCAGGGAGGGATGACCAGCAGTGACAGTCAGCCAATGTTGTGCCATGGTAGTGCTGGTACCTGGGGTGCTGCAGTGGTCCCAGCTGGGGAACAGGTTGCTGGTCTCTGTGTGTGTGTGCTTACAGCTACATGCTATGGCATACTGTGTTAGACTGCTGCTCAAGCTAATTGGGCTCACTACTATTGTTGCTCCTCAGCCATTTCTGCAGCTGCAGATCTGCAGTTGTGACTGTGCAGCACTTGCGCAAGTTCCACAGTTGCTAAATTACTGCACCTGTGGCACTTTTTGTGGAAATCAGCAGCCGCGCCAGTTTTCTTTGTGTATATCATGCAACTGTGTTTCCGCAGTGCTGCAGGCATTTTTACCACAGCTGTGGGAATTCTGGCTTCCTTTGTGAATCCAGCCCTATATCGTTAACATTCACTCCTTTTTTGTGAAAGAACAACATAATGGTTTTAACTGTGGGTTTTGTAATCAGAATAGCAATGAAGGAGTTCCACAAAGGCATGTTCCTGACTGTGTATTTGACATTCCAAAATGTATCTAGGAGTGCAGCCATGAGAAAACTGATATTGAAATAAAAATCTCCTGCTGCATGTATAAATGCATAAACTTCTGCTGGTATAAATCTTAAGTGTCAATAATTAAAACCTTTCCAACATGGTTTCTATTTGGTTGTTGTTCAAGTCCCCCTTTGTATCTTAATCGCTCCACAAACCTATATTTGGCAGCCTCATCAGGTTTTTTTAAACAGGTTGGCATAACTAATAGGTCTTGCTAGATTTGATACTGGTGCCAAATCTATAACATAATCATCATTCTCATTATTTTCTTGAGGAATTGTCATACAACCTGAAGCCATTGTAGTATCAAGAATCACAGGTGTGGTGTCAGCATCTGACGCAGCTGTCAAAGGATTTGTTTCAGCCACTTCCTGAGTCCTGTGCAGCTGCAGCAGCTGGCTGCTCTGGGGTTTCATAGCAACAACGGGAGCCTCTTCTGGTGTTTGGAAAACAGTTTTTGCCACTTGCCCAGCAGAACCTGTAAACTCTGAATCAGGGATCCATTTACCCTGAATAAATGTCCCTCCTGCATGTTGTAGAGTTGTTCTGGGGTCCAGTCATCTGAACAAATATTGGGGTAAGATTAATAGGACCACTACATCCCTCCAATGGGTCCAGTGGCATGGATTCTTGTAAAGTCCCTTCTTCTTGAAAATGTTGAAATTTCCTACCCAGTAAATTCGTTGGGCTTACAGACAAACATTTTTTTTCCCTTTCTTTTTTCAGTTTAGATTTATTCATAGCATATTGTTGTTCTGCTTGTTTCATCATGATAAGCAATTGCTGACTCTTTTCTTTCATCTCAACTTGCACCTTTTTTTCTTCATCCATGTAATCCATCTCTTCATTGTCATCCAAAACATTATAAGACTAGGAAGTCTCCATTTGTAAAGCTGCTGAAATGTCCATGGAGTCTGCTTCTCTTATTCCACCTCCTCCTCCTTTGGCATCGTTCTGTACACTGGATTCCTCCATGTTCCTCACAGAGAGTGAAACACCCCCCTTCAGGAGAATAGGGGAATTTCCCCAATGTCCTAGCCAAATTTCCCCCCAGTCACTAAAAATACCACCAAAAGTTTAATCTGGTTCAGTTTCAGTTGGCCACCATCTGTATCCCCCCCCCCACCATCCCTGAAAAAAGGGACTTCTACTCTCAGTGGACCTACCCGGTTGACAAAATTAAATCAATCAATCAATACCAATAGTGGTTTGGGTTTCCTCAGTAATATCCAGATTGGGGGGAGGGCAATAAACACCTTGGACTTTAGCCTCAGTGTTTATTATCCCTGGTCTGATTATTATCTCATAAACCCACACTAGTCTGGTGTTACCTCCATATTCAGGACACTGAGACTTCCATCCCCAGAATATACGTGCCAAATTTCAAGTTATTCTGTCATGTGATGACTGAGTTAAGAAAGTGAAAAAATAGAAGTTTAACATAGAACAGAATTTTCTCAGTTTGAGGCAGTCATAAAAAAATACTTTGTATTTAACCAAAATGAGTATGTGCTGATATATGCATGCCTTGCATGGTTGAATGCACTCAGCCTGTGGTCTCATGCCTCACAACATACACCAAGGCATGCATATATCAGAGCACGACCGTATGCCCTGTAATATGAAGGATGAGTAAGGTGTTCAGTGTTAAACCCCGATTTTTGTACCTTAATAACTTTGGTGGAGTTTGACAAAATATCCAATAAGTTATCATGCACAATTTGACTTGCAAGGTCTGAAGATTTGACATTTTTTGTGATGGCATCTTGTGCAGTTTCTGAGATACAGAGCACTGATTGATCATGAAGTATGGTGTTTTTTACAATACTTAACACATTTTTTCCCTCATGTACAGCCTAAATGGTATAGAATGTTTCCCCAAAACATTTTAGGCAGAAGTGGTGGCCTGTATCAAGATAATGCCTTTTGAAGGTTTTGTGAAAAAATATTAATTGCTTCTAAATTTATAAGTATTTAAAGATTTTTTGTCTACATAAGCTCAGTAGGGTTTCTGAATAAGCCTCCAATATGAACCTTACATTTATGACTAGCTACAGCATTTTTGGTTCAAATCACTAAGATGCCATAAAGTAAAAACAGGTCTCATGAACCAAATTTTTTTGGAAGAGGGGGGTTCATGATGGCTGCCATCTTGTTTTTTTTTTCAAATAAAAATGTGGAGAATACCTGAAAATGATGTGTTTTAAAACAGAAACAAACACCTGAACCTAGCTAAACTGGACCTGTTAGCTAGATTCTATTTTTTTTAATCATGCAAATCAACCTTAACCAGCAGTGACAGACATTTGTTCTCTTTACGAGAACAGTGGGACTGTCCTCACTGCTGTGGCCACAGATGGAGATGTGCTGTCAAACTAAATGCCAATAATGAGTTGGTGGTCTCATTCACACTGCAACAATTTGATTGTTGCCTGGTGTGACTTAGAGAGGGGTTCAGGACCCCCAAGGATTTCACCTGCTACTTGTTGTGGTTTGAGGAGGGGTCAAGACACAGCAGAAATTGTTTTATGAGCAGGCAGCATTATACATTTGACTTTAGTGATGTAAGGTGACGCACAAGATGAGCACTGGTGTAGTTCTGCCAACTGTGTAAGAAACAATCTGTTACAGTGTGAGCCTTTTTTTTCTTGTCAGAATACTGTGGGTGCAGCTTCCTCACTGGTATCCCATTGTCTGTTTGCTTATCAGCACCCATACATTCATATCAGTACAACCAGCTTTTAGTGTCCTCTATCTATTTGTTTTTCTATTCGAGCAGGATTAACAGAAATAAATGGATTTTTCCTTGCATTTAAATTTAAGTATGAAATGCTGACCAATTCACTTTTACTTAAACAGTTAAAAAAAGTTACAGGAGTTTAATTAGGAAGTGCACTTTTACATTTTATTTACATTACAGTTCTGATAGAGTAATTCTTTTATGATGGTTAATCAGGCATTAAGATAATGAATGCATGGATACTTATGTTTTGTATAAATTATTACAGTCTTTTATAAGCCTTGAAAAATTGTTTACTGTCCTATCTGTTCTGCCTAGCTTTTATTTTTTTATTGCTTTCTATCCCCCTGTCATGCTTTTGACACTGAAACTAATAGAAACTGTTTTCACTTCAATGTTAATGCCAGAACAGGTAAAACAAGGTATCATCACATGCCTTATGATGAGTAATGACATTGCAACTGTGCACTGCAGTCTGTCTTGCTTAAATATGACAAAGTTCATTAAGTTGTGAACAAAAGAGGAGTTAACGGCTGAGATGCAAACAATGCCTGCCCTGACCACCCATGTTCCCAATGCTCAGTCAATGAACCAGAATGTTTCTGTACTGTACAGGGAGAGGTGGCTATGAAGAGAAAAAGATAACATTATTATTTTTTTTTTCTGAAACCAGTACCAACTCTTTAGGTGCACAGATGTAATAAAAACAATATTGCTTCAGGATCGTGTTGTGCACCACAGTGTTTTTTTTTCACTGAAGTGCTTACTGGGCAGCTTGCAGGGCAGCCTGTGTGTTTTTAGTTACAGTATTTTGTCTGGTGTTCAGAATGTTTTGATGTTGTTCATGCACTTTGTAGTAACATCTCTTATCATGTTTCAAACCGTCTCAGTTGTACAATACATTGCCCAGGGACTCCCCCCAGCTTCTCTGCTACCATTACATCCCAGCGCAACCCCCAGACCTTGAGGACTACAGGTCGCACTCTGCTGGAAACCCCCAGGGTCAGAACCCAAGTGGGTGGCAAGTCTTTCTCTGTCAAAGCCCCCTACCTGTGGAACAAACTTCCACCAGAGATATAGGAAGCCCCCTCTCTCATGAACTTCCATACCAGGCTCAAGGCACACCTACTCGTGGCCAGCAATTGCTGATGTCAGGGCACCTGACAATCTGACCCACCCAACTATGCTAATCACCTTACTGGCACAAACACGGAACGGAACTAGTCATCATATCAGCAACTCACCTACATTCTTGTACCATCCCATATCTTTAAAGATGGAATCTCAATGGCTCCACATTTATGACTAAAACTGTATTTACTGTTCCCGTATGTATACTGTTACCTTGTCACTGTCTGTACTGCTCCGTGTAACATTTCTCCAGGTCACCCCTGAAAATGGGACTTTCGGGGACCAGTGGGTCTACCCGGTCATCAAAATTTAATAAATAAATAAATAAATAATTTCTGTCTCAGTTCTTTATGTTTATTTGAATCTAGGATTACAAGTACCTTTGAGCCGATGCGCTTTTACAAAGGTTCCACATCAGAAGAAGTACAATACAATACAGGACTATTCAGAACAGGTTGTGGATAAACACTGGGTTACAGAGACAGTAGGCTCAACTTATTTTGTCAATGAAAACATGAATACTGAGAGGATACTAGATAGAGATACAGAGGTAGGAGCAGCCAGAGGCATTGTCAACGGTACTTAGGGAAGTGCAATGGAGAGGAGGTGTTGAGTAGAGGGGGCAGTGGCAGCAGAGAAAGGTTGAAAGGACAGGAGGGCTGTTTATGGGAAACAGTTGCATGTACTAGAGGCACTTCTCTTCAAATCATCTCTCTCTCTCTCTTCAGCTTTTATTTAAGTCAGCAGGGACTCCCAAGCAATCTATTATTCTTTATAACCTTGTCTTATCAATCAGTACTATTCAGTTAACCCACTTACACCTTCATAAACTTTGATCCTAGCTCCTAACTTATCCTGTCTAGCCTCCTTCTATCTGTATTATCTCTTAGTTCCATGTTCTTATTTTCTCAGTCTGGCTTCCCATTTTCCCTTTTGCCTTAGCACTCGCTCTCTAATCCCATCTTTTACAGTATCACTCATACCTTTCACTCTTTACTGTTGTATACCTTCCTTTGACATCTCTGTTTATATTCAAATTTGAATCATTCCTCATAACAATTTTTCTTTCCTCCTGTCACCTCCAGCCGCAATTTCTAATTTTTTCAAAACTGTTTACTTCTTTCATTGCAACTATTTCCATACATCTTCTTTGCAGGAATGGATAATCAGTTGCAGGGCCAGTTGTTCAAAGTTGTATACTGATAGTCTAGCATGGGGTGTATATTGAAAGAAATAAAACCTTACTATGCTAAACCATGATTTCACTCTGGAAAGTTGGGCACAGGAATTGGCAACCCTGAACAATAATATTAACTGAAAAGCCAAAAATACAATCAGGTTATAAGTAGTAGCATTAGATCTCACTGATATCCTGTGCCGAGTGCCATCTGTTCAGTAATAGGTTAGTTTGGGTGAGGAAGTGAATTTTAGATGACATCTATTTGTACCTACTGGTATAAGAGAATGGCAGGAAATATTTTGGATAAAAAGAAAACACTTGTTTTTTAGCTTGTGGGAGATATTAATGGTCACAAAAGGAGGTGTGGAGAAGTGGTGAGTAGATGTAAGGAGCAGAAATACTGGGGAAATTATGCTAAACTAAAGATTAGTTTGGCAAACTTCAGGCAAATATGAACAGATAGTAAGGGGAGCACTTTGTATAAAGTAACCACATTATCCTTCAGACAGACAGAGGTAGGTGCATTCTTTTGTTCTGCATTTGGCCACATCCAGTCTGAGAACCATTCATATTCTTCATTGAAGAGCTAATAAAACATGTACCTACAAACATTCAGCAACATTTGTGTTTTACTGAGTGTAGTACTCACACTAAGCACAGTAATTTAATACAACATTTAGTTTTGGTTTAATTTTAGAAGCAAACAAAATAGGCACAGTGACTGTGTCCTGTTTGCCTGGGGTGTGCACTCATGCACAATATTCAAAGGGGGATGTGGCTCATGCTAAAAGGGTTAGTGTACGTGCAAGAAAATAATCTATGTGAAGGGAAAAAGGGGGTACAGGAATACTGATACAGTGCACTATTCAACACAATTGTGCTGTGATAAAGGGTAAGCGCAGGCCACTTTGCACAGTGTTAATACCGCCAAGAAGAAACCTGACTTACTACATGCAACCCTAGCAGCCAACAGAGCAACTGCACCCAATAACCAGGCTGGTGGTGTTGGGACACACTTGCTCCCTGGTGGCTAGTGGCATACCCCACCCTCCAAACCCTTGACTGAATAAAATTAAGTAAATCCTGTCAAGTGGCACCCCCCCACCCTCTGATCACCAACCCTGATATAGAAAATACAGTCCCTGGACCTTACTGGTCCCCCCACCCTCCAATCTCCAGCAGTGGTATAAAAAATAAGTCTCTGGTGCCTAATGGTACCTCCTGCCCTCTGATCACCAGTCCCAGTATAGAAAATACAGTCCCTAGTGTCTAGTGGTTCCCCCTACCCTCTAATCACCAGCCCGGTAAATGTAAAAACTGTCCTTGGTATCTGGTGGTCCCATCCCACCCACTGATCGCTGGCTCATAGAACTGTTAAACTTTCCCTTATATCTAGTGGTCTCCTCACCCTCTTATTACTGGTCCAGTAAATGTAAAAATTGTCCCTGGTGTCTAGTGGTCCCCCCATCCACTGATCACCAGCCCAGGTATAGAATATACAGACCCTGGTGCCTAGTGGTCCCCCAATCCTCTGATAACCAACTTCAGTATAGCAAGAAAAGTCCTTAGTCTTCAGTGGTCCACCACACCATCTGATCGCTGGCCACAGTCTAGAAAAACATCTCTCTGGTGTCTAGTGGCACCGTCCCCACCCACTGATCCCTGTCCCCATACCAACATACACTTTTTCTGGCATCTAGCAGCCCCCCTCACTGCAGGCACTGACCAACCCACTCTGCCAGCCCCCTCTTACCTGATGCACTGGTGCTGCGGGTCCCCATATGATGACCAGCACAGCCCTCCTCTCACCACCACAGCTGGCCACCATATACATTGACATGGAGCATGCATGCTCCCTTTAAAGTATAGGGGATGCACCCTCCATGTCTATGCATATGGAGGCCAGCCAAGGTGTTAAGAGGACGGCTGTGCTGATCACCATATGGGCTCTGTGGCACCAGTGCTTCAGGTAAGAGGTGATTTGCAGGGTGATTTGGTAGGTGCCTGTATTGTGGGGAGAACCACTAGATGCCAGGGAAAGTGTACGTTGGTATAGGGATGGAATTGGTGGGTGCAGGGTGCCACCAGGCACAACGGAGTTATTTTTCTATACTGGGCCAGGGATTGGAGGGTGGGGAGACCACTGGACATCAGGAACTTTTCTTGCTTTACTGGGGCTGGTGTTTGGAGGACGAGGGGATCACTAGGCACCAGGGACTTTTTTTCTATAATTGGGCTTGCAACTGTTGGGTGGGACCACTAGACACAGGGGACAGTTTTTACATTTCCCAGGCCAGTGATCAGAGGGTGGGGTGTACCACTAGACAGCAGGGAAAGTTTGACAGTTCTATGGGCTGGTGATTGGAAGGTGTGGGTGACCACTATGCACCAGAGACTATATTTTCTATACTTGGCCTGGTGATCATTGGGTGGGGGAGACTGCTAGACACCAGGGACAGTTTTTACATTTACCAGGCTGCTAATCAAAGGGTGAGAAGATGACTAAACAACAGGGAAGTTCTACGGGCTGGTGATTGGTGGGTGGGGGAATCAGACTACTAGACGTCAGGACAATGTTTGACATTTATCGGGTCAGAGATCAGAGGGTGGGGGAACCACTATACACCAAAGAATACTTGCTTTTTACAGGAATGGGCAATCAGGATGGGGCAGAGCTGGTCACAGGGGTGCAAACATGCCACCACTTCCAATGCAAATATTCCCATGAAGGGCATGTAAATGGCCCCTTAGCGACTTGCATGCCCCATGGGCTGATTTGTATGGTGTTTTCCAAATATTGTGCTTTGAGCTGCCAGCACTATTAGGCCTAGTGGTGATGTCCCCTGCACTGGCGGAATGCATGTTAGGGCAGCGCTACTTGGCTTAGCACTGTGATGACATGCCCCTATATTCAGACAGATATCACCAGTGCACTATCCAACTGAATATAGCATCCTCAGGGTCATGGGCAAGCACAGTGCAAACCTTTGCACTCGGCTTTGCCCATTTTTGAATATCTGATCATACATGTCAAACTTATCACAGAGTGTGGCTTCGTCAAAGGTTCAGGATTTCATTTTTTTGTGTATGCAGTGATGCTGTTTTAGTTACTGATTTCTCAGAATAATGATCATTTCACTGTCTGATGCTTGTAAGGATGGGGGATACTAGGTAGCCTCGGACCCCAGTTACTTATTGTGTATTTTTTGTAGCTCAGTGAGTGAATCAAGTGCTGCAGGACCCCCCACCATGGAGTGCATTAACTACCAATTGTGGTTTTGGGGGGTGGGATACTAGGCAGTGGAGTGCCTAATGATATATTCTGCCACAGCTGATGGAGGGGGATTCTAGGTATTCTAATTACAGAGGACATGTTTCACCACTCTGTGGAAGTTAAGGAAGTAGATCCCAGCCATCAGGACAACCAATGAGCTCAGCTGCCACCAGGTACAGCTGAGGGTGAGGAATCCTGAACTTCAGGACCCCCAAGGATTTCACCTAAAACTTATTGCATGAGGAGAAGCTGGCACCAAGGAGGGTTTGTTTTCTGAGTGGGCATCAACATACATTTGATTTTAGTGATGTCATTATTTGTGCCTTGGCAGCTGACTCAAATGGGATTGAGGTGGTTTCTTCCTATTTCAGAGACCCTCTCATCCTATCCATGGATGCCACAGGACCTCACAGAAGCCCTGTACCACTGTGGCTCACCAGTACTCCACTGGAGCCGATCACCCACCCAGCTGCCAGTCAGGACTCTTCACCCCATTTAAAAGTGCAACTGCCCTGGGGGTAGACATATCAGATGACCTAAAAGTAAGCAAGCAATGTGAGAAGGCAGTAGGGATTGCTGGGGGGATACTGGGATGTATAGGGAGAGGCATCACCAGTAGAAAACAGGAAGTTGTTATCCCTCTGTACAGACAATTAGTGAGACCCCATCTGGAGTACTGTATGCAGTTTCCGAGACCCCCATCTCTGCAAGGACATAGACAGGGTGGTGGCAGTCCAGAGGAGGGCAACTAAAATGGTGCAGGGTCTGCAACAGAAGTCATATGAAAAGAGACTAAAGGAGCTTAATATGTATACCCTCAAGGAAAGGAGGAAGGGGGGGAACTGATAGAAACTTTTAAGTACCTCAAGGGAATCAACAAAGTCAAAGAGGGTAGCATCTTTCAGAAAAAGAGATGTGCAAGAACAAGGGGACACAATTATAAGATAGAGGGGGGACGGCTCAGGGGCAATGTGAGGAATTGTTTTTTCACAGAGAGGGTGGTGGACACATGGAATGGCCTTCCTGAGGAGGTAATGGGGTCGAAAACAGTGGGGGGAATTCAAGAATATATGGGACAGACATAAGGCAATTCTTGTGAAGGGTAGGAAGAAGTAGACTGTTGGTTAACTAGGATCTGAAGCTTATCCCAATGGATAGGGAAATGGGCAGACTAGGTGGGCCAAGTGGTCCTTATCTGCTGTCAAAGTCTATGTTTTTATGCCCAAGAGGTCTTCTGTGCTTCCAGTACGATGTGCTAAGGACCGCAGGGCAAAGGGTGCCACACTGTGTGAGTTGGCCATTGGCTGGCCATGCTGCCCCCTTTTTCAGTTTACTCTGCTGCCATTTTTACACTACATCCTGCTGTTTTTGCAAGTGACTCAGATCTGTCTGCAGCAGGCCCATGCTGTTTCCTTTTTTATTAGTTAACTTGGTCAGTAACTCTAGAAACTCTACAAAGCTGTTTGCTGCTCTTTTGTTGTTTTGCTTAACGCCTGCTCATAACTTATTATAATCTGCTTTGACAATCTAAACATTTCATAATGATCCCAGTCAGAATCATTTGTGACTTCACTAAGCTCACTGCTGTTGTAATATTTTTTCTGTTCTTAACTACCTGCTTATAGCTTGTCGTATTCTGTATTAGCTACTCATATAATAAAATCTGTTTACAGGTTATATTTTCTACTTTATCTCTTTCAGGCTAGGCTCCTGATCATTAAATTGCTGCAAAGGGCTTGATCTGTTTGATAGGTTACCAGAAAATGTTTTTACCTTTTATGAGGTACCATAGAGTTACATTTTAATTCTGGTTCTAGTTAGCAAACAGTCTATTTTCCACCTTTGCCTTTCATAGTACTGTTATTTTAAACTTTCCCTTTCTACTTCCGGAGGACTTTTATTTCTTCATACTCTGATGGAACCCCATTAATTTGTTAAACCATTGCTGTACTGTTCTGATTTCCCTGTTTCTACTGACAATCTCCCTTCCCCCTCCTACCTGCCTAGGGGTGTTGCCTTGCTAGAGTCTCATGAATTTACTTACTCTGACAACTTTGTAGATCTGTTGTCTCATCCTAACCTGACTCTGCTTCTGAGATCTGGTCACCTATACCTACTAATGAAGTTTGTGAATAAGTACCACTTTAATTCATTATATGGTTGCCCCTTTACCTCAGACAAGTATGGCCTTTGGTATATTATTCTTATTACCCTGTACCTATCCGGTGATATTGAATTAAACTCTGGTCCCTCTGCCTTTCATAGCAGCATTGATTCTCATTGGACTGTTTCTAAGAGGCTAGCATATGCCCACTTAAATGTTCACAGTTTACTATGTAGTCTCCCTGAGTTAGAGCCCAGGGTCTCACAGTATAAACCCAATGAACAGTACTATGTATTTCTGAAACATGCCTCAAACTCTCCATACCTCACTCTGTTTTCTTCTTATCTAACTACTGCCTGCTAAGATGGAACTGTCCGTCCACCAAAAGAGGAGGTGGTACAGCTATCTATTTCAAGGAACAGCTTAATTTCTCTGCAGCACCTGTTCCTAAATTATCCCTATGTGAGGCCCTGCACACTGTCCCACTTCTGGGGGGAACAAAGAAATTCCACATTATATGTGCTTACAACCCTCTCAGAGGTGGTATGGCAGGTCCACAATTAATATCAGGATACTGGTCATACAGGTTCCTCATTGATATCATGTTGTCTATTTGCAGTTCATTTTTTTTTTTATTTTATTGACAGCTTTCAATATATTACATAAGCAACATTTAGAAATATTCATTTAGAGAAAGCATGATATTAAAAAAGGAAAAAAAAATAAAGAATAACACTTAATCTGATTACCAAAAATACTGTGAAACAATATTGCAGTGAATGTTCCTAGGCATAAAGCCTGTAGATAAGAACAATCCATTTTATCAAGCATTAACTTTTTACTGCTACTCATACTTTAAGTTCAGTACAGGAAGAGACAGGAAATTGTAGCAGAGCAAATCAGTTAATATCTTTTTGGATAATATTATGGAAAGGGCCAATACTTTTTCAAAAACCTCCTGTTTATCATTTTTATAATACTGAATCTTTTTAATTTTTATGATATCTAACATTAAATTAAGCCGTGTTCCATAAACGGGAGGGATAGCATCCTTCCATTTTATTAAAATGCATTTTTTTTGCTACTATCATAGCCATTGTAAAAAAGTTAGTCTTGTATTTGGAAGGCTGTAAAAATGTATATGGTATGCCTAGTATTGTTAGTAGAGGTGAACATGATAAGTTTGAAGTAAATGGCACTAAAGAAGGTATTAAATATTTTTGTCCAGTAATTAGAAATGTAAGGGCATGAATGTGCTCCCAGGCTGCACCTGCAAACAAGCTTTCAGCTTAGTGAGTCTCACCTGGTTAAACAATTGGAAAAAAAAAAAAAAGAATAAAAAATAAGATGTAATAAAGTCCCCAACGTGTAAGTGCATCTGGGGCACATAAGTGAAATTGCATTATTCATTTTGTAAAATCTTATTGGGGTGCAGTATGTTCTATGCAGAATATTATATTATATCTGTTGCAACTTAGCAACTTTAACGCTGAATGAGGGAGAAAGTATAATTTTGTTCCAAAGATCATCAGATAACTGTATGTTTAAATTCTGAATCCATTTATTTTTTAACACATTTAAATCAATATCATTATGTGTGATAAGACAATCATACAGTAAAGAGATTGTCCTAGGTTTATCCACATACTGTATCTAATTAATATTTCTTCTGTCAGAGAGTTAAATGGTATGTTAAATAACCATTTGTCTGCTAAATGTAGTTCCCAACCTGCAAATATCTAAAATAAAATCTGTCTTTGGTAGGTTATGCAGTAGGTCAATCTGCTTTTTCTTACCGCTTTCCTAAGCTTTGGTCCTCCCTTCTCTTTTGTATTCATTCCCCCTCTTCTATTTCCTCCTTTAAGTCTCTTCCTTCTGACTTTTGTCATCCTATTTGTAACTGTCTTTGACCCTTCCTCTTGTTCTTTATTCTCTAGTGTTGCCATCTTCTTGCTGTTTCATTTTTGTTTTCTTTCTGTACATATTTAAGAGTGTTTTTATATTACTAATTTTTCCTTTATATAATATTTTGCATTTATATTTTGATTCTGGTTATATTACTTGTATTTATTTTATTATTATACTGTTCGCTGTCTCCCTCTCCACTCTCCTTCAGGATTTATCTGGAAATGAGCTGTATTCAGCTCAATATGTACTTCCTGGTTAAACTTTTAAATAAATAAATGCTATTTTTTTTTTAATCCATGAAAGAATAATGTTTACTGTTTTCATAACAGTCTGCAATTTCTACAATACCTTTCTGTTCCCAGTTCTTAAAGGTATGATCCATAGTTGATGGCATAAATGTATAATTATTATATATTGGTGAGAAGGGACTAATTTTGATAGGAAAATGTATGATCTTATGTGCTTTTCCCCAACAATCTGCAGTATTTTTATTTGTGAGACTGGTTTAGATTGGCATACTTTGAGGATAATAATTAGAAAAGATCACATGTCTTAGCCGAGAATATGTGTGTAATTGTTGTTCCATTCTGTATGCTGTTTCCAGATTATGAGGTGCGTAAAACCAAGAGTGAGTTGCCACTATTTGTGCCACCAAATAACACCCACTGAAGTCTAATAATACTAAACCTCCTTTATCTCTGGGAAGTATTAGTGTAGTGTAAGCTATCCAGGGTTTGTTATTCTTCCAAACAAAATATATAATTGCCTTCCTAAGATAATTAAAATAGCTTTGAGGGATTGGACAGGGGAGTGACTGACAGAAATGAGAGTTTAGGGAGCATATTCATTTTAATAATGTTAATTCTTTCAATTAATGTCAATGTGAAGAAATCCATTTTTTAGAGTCATTTTCTATTTTTGTCAGTAGTGGTATGTAGTTTAGAGATAATAATTTTGCTAAACTAGTTGGTATTTTAGTTCCTTAATATTTAATTGAAGCAGTTTATTAACTTGAACAGTTGTCCAGAATTTGGAGAGCCATAATGTCTGACTTTATCCAATTAATCTTATACCTGAGACCTGAGCAAATCTATTTGTTAATGAGATTAACTCTTTAACAGAGACCTGTGGATCAGTAAGATAAAGTAGTGTATCATCTACATAAAAACTTATTTTATAATAAATGTTATTTATCTGGATTGCTTGAATGATTGGGTTTGTTCATACAGATATTGCTAAAGGTTCTGTTGCAATAGCAAATATTAGTGGTGACAGTGGACAGCCTGGGGAGTCCCTCTACTTAATGAGAATTTGTCTGACATATTATTATTTGTTTTTATTCTGGCTATTGGAGAATGATTTAGAAGTCTAATCCAGTTTGTAAATTGCCTACCAAAACCTATTTTAGGGCTGCATGGGCAGACCCTGTAGTCCTTTCACAAACTCAGTAAGGACTCTGCATTTTTTCCTTAATTAAAAAAACAACAGATTCTCTCCACCTATCACAACCCCACCCTTCTGTGGTGCCTGTGCTCTTTTAGTGCAGCTCCTCCCCACCAAGCTCTTGAAACCCTCCAGCTATCACCCACTTTGCACTGTACTACCCCACCCCCCGTTTCCCATCCCCATTTAATTTTAAGAGTGAATCCTGAGATGCATATACTGTGTTGCATATGGGATGGGCAGCAAGCAGCTAGATTAGAGTTCACTGCTTTTAACCTTGCTCTTTGCTTACATTGCCTTCAATAATCTCTCCACACATGATCTCTCTCTGTCAGGTATATCACACTGCCCCCCCCTTCAAACACACAGATACACACACACACACACACACACACACACACACACACTGTTTGGCAGATGAGAAGGCAGGGATTGAAAAACCTCACTGGAGTTTTTATCTCAGACTGTTGAACAAGTAATAGTTTTTGACTAACCCATCATAGTCTTTGCCTCACAATAAAATTGCACTCAAAATATTTTGTATCTATGTTATGGTGAACAAAATGGAAATTTAGAATGTATGCTTTCAGTACATCAGAAGATTAATAAAAACCTACATGCCTGGCTGTGCCTTTGTTATACAGCATAAAAGGCTTGCCAAATCATTAAAAAATACAAGCAATGGGTGAAATACAGCATTTTGAAGTTCAGTTGAACAGTTGGAACTTTATCAAGATATTTTGCCCTTTTTTAATGATGCGATTCTACTGTAAAAGAACCCTTTATTTACAAAACCATATACTCTTCAGTACCCATTTTACCACATACTTAAAATAACTTTACACAAATCGAAAATGAAATAGGAGCAAACTAAATCAGACTGGGACAAGTGATGAATACCACACAGGAGACACAGAAATTCAACAACATCAATTTATTATGTTTCACCTTTAATGGCTCCTGAAAACTAAAAAAACAAACAAAATAATTACCAGCAACCATAAGGAAGTGACACACAAACATTATTATCTAATACCTTTTTTATCTCATTTCCCAGCAATAGTGATACATGAGTTGTGGATTAACCTCAGAGATCATACAGTATGTACTGTTTCTTTTTCTTCCTGCCACGTAACAGTCACCGGCACACAACTGCCAGCCATTTCTATTCAATAGGAAAACTGACTGGATTGACACTTTCACAGTGAGAAAAGAATATTGTTTATTGGGCGTGTGTTCATTACATGACCAGCCCACCATATCCATGTAGCTACTCCACTTTTCTCTGAATAAGAAATGCAGTACTGCATTCTAGCTGTTTAACACATAATGTCAGGAGCTGCAGACTGGAAAGAGAAAATTGTTTAACTGTGAGGAATAAAGCAAATTTGGAAAAGATGAAACGCTCCTTTTTAATAAAATGCTAACTGACGAAGTTTGTTGTGTAGTTTCATTACTGAAAGATACTATACTGCCATCATAAATCCAGTTCTGGCATTCATGCCCATTTTTGGCCTGAGTCTTACTGATGTCACCCCCAGAAAATATAACCTGGCTTGTGTCTTGACCACGATCAGTGTTTTTTTTTTTAAATGGGCTTGGATGCCAGAAATGGAGTTATGATGACAGTATTTCACACTAATAGTGAGACACCGAAATTAATAAATGAGACCACACAACAAATTTAATCAGTTAGTATTTTATTAAAAATTGACCTGTCACACAGCTTTGAGTGGTGCTCAGAACAGCAGTGCAAGATTCAGGGAACCGGCACATGTCGTCTTGAATGATCAGGGATCAAGCAAGTTTTCCTCACAGATTTCATCCAGCCATGAAACCTAAAACCAGTTAACTGAATATCTTCTGCCTGCTGATCTCAGTAAACAGAGTGCAGTTAACCAATTCATTTATTTCACTGTTATTTTTTTTCTTATATTGTCTTAGGAGTGACACACTATTTTCCTGACAGCATAACTATTGAACTGTCAGGTTGGTACTAGTTAATTTCATGTATAGCAGAAGTTAAAAAAAATACAACATAAGACTGGGTTGCACCTATTCAAATCAATGTATGCAAAAGAACAACTTCTGTTGTGCTAGCTGTTTCTTTCCTCAGTAACCTATATAACCTATTTAAAACCATAGACATGATATACAATAAGTTGTCATGGTGCATACACTGATTTAAAGATTAATGGCAATGATACAATATGTGTGTACTGTAGCTGTTTTATTTCATTTTCTGCTACATTTTTCTAACAAAGACCTAAATGTGTCACCCTTAGCTGTGTCCTATAATTTTCTTCTCCCCAACAGGTTGTTGATGTGGTTGTCAGTGTCAGCTTTGTGACTCAGAAGCACTCCATTTCTTTTCTTGATCTCATCTGAGCACTGTTAGTCATTGACATCATTCAAGGACTGACGTCAATGACTGTAGCCCAAAAGACCTTCGCATACTGTAGATCTGCCACTCAATAGTCTCAAGATGGTTAACCATTCTCCTGCTCATCAAAAGCAAAAAAAAAGTAAATAAAAAGCAATGGTTGTCTCTTTATCATTGTAATGAAGTGTTAAAACCACAGAATGATTTAAAAGAAATTAACACTGTTAATTGTCTCAAGGTATTCTGTTTAAACCCACAACTGGCATCCTTACAGTATTTGTGTGAGCATTTACTGAAAATGGCGTGCTGACTAACATGAAAAATGTCTATTGAAACCAGCCCAACACAGACACAGCTGCCAGCTGTGGTTTTAAACAGAATATACCTCAAGACAATTAACAGTCTGCATCAGAACGGAGCTGAGCCGCTGGCAAACTAGTAACCATTGTAAATGCATATTAATTTTGTTTTTTATAATTCTGTGGTTTTAACACTACAATTCAACAAGGACAAAGAGACTACCATTGTAACACAATCATGTTTTGCATTTTCTTTGTATTCTTTCTTTTAACTGCTGCCCTACGTTGACTAAATCAGCTAGTAGCAACCAGCCAATCTGATTTTTGTTCAACTCCACTAGCCAACTTACTTTAACATTACTTTCTTAAGCTTAGCCTTAACTCCTAACCCAACTGACTAAATACTTTGTTTGCTCAACCATCCCCAGCAGAGGCTAACTGACTTGCTTTGTTACCACACTGTTTGCTCCCAATGCCCTCCCCTTCCCCCCTCAACACACACACACACACACACACACACACACACACACACACACTGTTGGAACAGCCCCCTTCCCCATGACAATTCAGTTAGCCTGAATATTTACTTTTATTAGTGGAGTGGTTTTCAAGGACAGTTTGGGGGCGTTTTTGCAGCAAAGTCTCTGTCATAGGTTAACAAAGTGGGAGGTGTCAAGATCAAAGTGATTTGACCACTGGATGTAGGAGACAAAAGTTTGGGGTTTGCTCAGGCAAATTAATATATTTTAAAGAACTAGTGGAGCTAAAACAAATACAGGAAACTAATATAAATTTTTAGAAGTAGTCAGCTCCAACTTTTTATTTCTGAGGTATTTTTTTCTTTCCTTTTGCTCATCAGAAAGTCCTCTATGTGATAATATTGTGCTGGATGTGTGGAATAGCTCTTGGCCTGGCAGCTAACATATCTAGCTCTACTGCCCCACACTGCATCATCAGCATTGTAATCTCACTGGCAAGTGACCTCACAGGTGAATGACCTGGCAGTTACTAAACTGCTGTTTCCTAAGCAAGAGTGATGTCACAGTCAGTGAGGTCAGGTCACAGTACTGATGATGTAGTGCTGTACATTAGAACAGGATATGTCAGCTGCCAGACAGAGTTCTGTGCCACACATCACACCTACTAACATCAGAAACAATCTTCTAGTTATAGAGAAGGAAAAGAAAAATTACCTCAGATATAAAAGGTAATGATTGGCTGCTTTGAAAATCTAATATTAGTTTTAAGTACTACACTAGCTCTTTAAACCATGACTCACTTTGAGTCAACAGATCTATGGAAATTTTGGTGGTTCCAGAGGACTGGAGGAGGACACTGTAACCATATTGTGCAGGGGCCACATTGGCCTTTCTGAAAACTCTTGGCATAGAACACATTGCAGTGCAAACTATTTCCTGAAAGTATTCATCTTTTTATGTGTCTATTCTGTTATCTCATAATAACTGTTTTCAGACAGGGAAAGCATAGGTCTCAACCTCCGGAGGGGCCTTGCTGGGACACTCAACTTAACCACTGAATTTGTTTTAAAGAGGCACTCTCAGCTCCTCTGCAGCTATGCTTCGGGACTGTGTGGTTCTGATTCAGCAAAACACAATTTAATATTGGTAGTGGCAGGGTGCAAGGACCAGCTATTTAAAAAACTAGACAAGTAAGTGAATTTAAAAAATATCACTTTGCATTTTGTTAAAGCAGGACCACACATTGCAACAGAGTTGTTGTAGGGTAGGGGAGTTGAGTTTATGTCTTGCTGCATTTCTGCAGGGTAGCTGAGAGCTGACCATCAGTCCATGGGGCTAAAGTCTCCAAAATGGTCAAGTATTACAACTCTTATACCAGTAATGCAATAGCCTTCTTCCAAATAGAATACATGCTCTTATTTTATGGTTGAAATTTGACACTACAGCATGCCAGGGCATACCCAGGCTACAATCTGTACACTAAGGCATACCATGGTCAGTACCAGGGCCCTCATGGCCTCATTTCCAGGTAGGCCCTTTGCTACCCAGTCCGATCCTGCCATTTTCTTTTATTCAACAGCAGATTAGTCATTTTCCAGCTATATTAAATAAACTTCTCTGCAACCCATTTTCTGGCCTGGGACTCATAGAATGTAGTTTGCCCATCTCCCAGTATCAAACTCTATTTTCAGTCTTTCAGATGAAGGGTAAACTGCAGTCAGTAGTTCTTTCTTGCTTCCCCAAACCACAGTCCAGGAAGACTAAAGATGACAACACAAGCCCGACTTTAGTAGTTCTAGGAAGCTAACCCCATGCATTCTCTCACATTCACTCTTGCTCATTCTCTAGCTATGGCAATGCCTCAAGCATGCGCTCTCATAGCGTTGCTATGAGAACACAGTGGGAGTGAGTGCGGTTTGGTAGGTAGGCAGCAGTGGTGGCTGCTGGCAGTATTTAACTGGCCTGGTGACAGCCTGATGTTTAAATGGTACCCATATTTTCTTTATTGTGGCATTTGTTGGGCTAGGCACCCGGGTGAGGTTCTAAGAAATGCAAGTGGGAGTCCGTGAGGGTACAGCAATAACAACATGTGGGGTCTGAAGTTGTAGTGGCTGCTTAGGGTTTCTTGGAAAGATGACTGCAGGTGGGAGGGGGATGCTTTTAGTGCAGAGAGATAAGTCAAGAGATGAGAGGAGCATTGCTACTTAAATGCGTATTTGATCTGCTTTCCTAAAATTAAACTTGCATTTTAACATCTCCCTCTTTCGGTCCTCCTCATTTTGCGAGGTACTGTGGTCTACCTTATTCTAAACAAGTCCAGAAATGTTTCTGAGCAGCCCTCAGCAATGCTTTATATACACGATATACCCATGTATGAGCAAGAAAAGACTCTGGACAACTGCCACTAGTTGCAGAAATAGGAGAGGATTACTGAACTGTCCAGAAAAATTTTAGACTAGTGGTCATGGCTCTTACTCATGTTGATGTTCTGACTTTTTGCAGTTCTCCCTGTAACTCTGACAAGTGTTTTATTCCTTACTTTTGAAATTAGATGAATAAATTAATTTCTGGTGACTGAAAGCTCATAAAATCCAGAAGAATGCAGATGGAAAAGTACATCCCACCATTCCCAATTATACATATCCTCCCCACCCAACCCTCCTCTGTAACCCCCCAACCCCACCCCAACACATGCAGCACTTTCGGCATTGGTCAGATCATGTAATAATGTGCTATGTATGTACTCCCACTCTACCTGACAAATGTCTTTTCTGCATCTATAGCCAATAAAATGGCATCATGTTGTGTGTTATTGGCTATTATGTTTATGCTTCTTCTTATGTTATCTTGCAATATTACAACCTTTTATAAAACCATTTTCATTTTGTGATATTATTAGTGTGAGGATTGTTTCAAGTCATTGTGCAAGTATTTTAGGAAACATTTTTATGTCTGTTTTAAGCAAAGATATTGGCCTATATGAAGGACATAGCTGAGGGTCTTTATTCTACTTATAAAACACTGGTATAGTAGCTTCTTTGAAGGAATCATGGATTGACTTAGTGTATTGAAGGAATTAAACAACTCAGTTAATACTGGTACCAGCTCTTGTTATTTTAATCCTCAGTTGTCGGGCCATCCGGTCCCGGGGATTTCTCTAGAGGGAGTTTATTTATCACATTTAGTGTTTCCTGTTCTGTAAAGGATTCATCTGATTTGTCTAGGAGATCCCCTGGTACAGAAGGGAATATTATTTCTTTCAGAAATTCATAAGCCTTCATAGAAGAATTTTGATGTTGGAACTTATATAGTATTTGGTAGTATGCCTTAAATTGGTTATTCATTTCTGAGGGATTATTTATTATATCACCCTGATTATCTTTATGAGTAATTATTGGTTTATGTACTTGATCATGTTTAAGTTGCCATGCTAATAATTTTCATGGTTTATCTGCCAAGTAATGATAATTGGTATGGGTATGTGATATCTGATGTTCAGCTTTCCTTATAATAAGTACAGTACATCATAAGATTCTTTCATTTGTTGTAGGGTGTTATATTTTGCTATCTAATGTTAAAGCATGCAATTCTTCCAGATGTTGAATTTCTTTTTCTAGCTGGAATAAATGTTAGTTTAATAATGTTTAGTTGTACTGTATGTAGAGGTAGATTGAAAAATCCCTCTTGCCCATGTCTTAAATGTTCCCCATACTACCAATGAAGATATGTTTGATGATGAATTATCTTTGAAGAAATGTTTAATCTGTTGTCTAAATCTTGTAATGAAAAAGGGATGTCTAAGGATAATCTGATAAATTTAACAGCTTCAATTTTGCGGAGTGGATTGTTCAAAATTAAGATGAAAAACACATGGGGAATGGTCAGAAATTATAATGCCTGGATAATTACAGAATGAAATCTGATGATGAATTGATTCAAATATTAGGAGATTGTCTATTCTGGAATATGATTGCTGCACAACAAAGAAATGAGTTAGCTAATATATTACTTGAGAACTGATCAAACGTAAGTCTCCCCCAGTCAAATATGGGGTATCAAAAGTAAATAGTTATAGAAAATACTCCATCAAAAGCCTGGATTGTTTTCATTAGGCCTATAAATTGTTGAGATGGTTATGATGGGCTGAAAATTGGCACTCCACTTTAACATATGTGCCTTGTTTAGCCATTTTAGTTTTCACTATTTGTGGGTAAATTGACCCTTTCTTAAAGAAGACTGACACCCTCTCTGGTGGGTGCTCAGAAGAAAGGGTGTATAGCTTCCCTCCATTTATTCTGAAACCAATCAAATTCTCATTGAGAAAAACAAGTCTCTTGAAGCAAAATACAATTTATTTTCCCCCTATTTAAGCATTGTATAATTTTATTGATTTTAACTTTACTTCTTTGTCCCTGTGCACTAGACAGTGCTCCTAGGACACCTGGAGCAACGTGGGATAGTGGAGGTTTGGTGAACCCTACTAAGAGATGAGCAAGTACCTCAACAAGTGCCAGGACTGGGAAGCATGGTGCACTTAGGTACATTGCAAAGCTACTTGTGTTTAGTATAAATATACCTTTATAGTCTTTTTAATTTGTTTTTAAACACTTTGTTGGTACGAGGGACCAGAAGTCATGTGTAAAGTACTTCTGGTTTCTTAGCTATATGCGGAAGCGCCACAAGTAAGCGGGGGTAATTGCTTTTGATATTTGCCCTTCGATAGTGAGGGAATCCCTGTAAAAACTCTTGCTAGGTGCTTCATGCTGCTGAATACACTGACACAGCATCCCTCTGGAGAGAGATTTATTGTAGGCAATAGCCTAGGTATGGGACCGAGTGTAATGACTCAGTGCATAAGACAAGTGCTCCTAGGACACCTGGAGGAGTGTAGAATAGTGGAGGGTTGGTTAACCCTCACCAAGAGATGACCAAGTGCCTCAATGAATGCTAGGGTTGGGAAGGGTGCTGCACTTAGGTACAGTGCAAAGCTACTTGTGTTTAGTATAAATATACCTTTATCGTCTTTTTAATTTTTTTAAACACTTTAGTGGTACAAGGGACTGGAAGTCACATGAACAGTACTTTTGGTTTCCTCACTATGTATGGAAGCACCCCAAGTGAGCAGTGTGAGCTTGAGTGGGGCGAGCATGTGCAGAGACACACGCGTCTGCATGTGCCTGCTGTGTCCACTGTGGACAGAGTGGACATAGGCCCAAATAAAATCCTGGAGTTGCCACAGTCTCTACTGCCTGTAAGTAAAACTGGTTAGCACTATTCTTTCCTGTCCCAAGGGTCAGGAGGTCAGGAGGCCTACCACTTGAACTGTAAATGCCTGTAAATCATTACCATTTGCTTAGAAAAATCCTATGTCTTCATTACTAGGGAACTCAGTTAATAAGAATTAGATGGCAGCTTAAAGGTGTTGTATATTCTCTGTTACAAACATGTAATTCCATACTTCTTTATGGTTCTGTGTCATAACAGCAATCGTGGAACAGTGATCACCGTTTGGGGCGAGTGTACATCACCAAAAATAAATAAAGGTGAGGTACTCTCACAGCAACTTCCAAATCGGTGACCAGTTTTCTATGTTATGTGGGGGGCTTAACCCCCCACACACTCCTACTTAAAGATTCTCAACTTCAGGGGGGTGCATGTCTGGGGCTGTAAAAACGTAAAAAAAAAAAATTAAAAACCTGACCCGATGCAAAACTCAATTGTGCCCCAGAACCGAACCCTGCACCCTCCCATCCTCAGACTGCCATCTACCCGCTATGCCACATGGCCAGCTCGGCAACTTACCACCACACTACACCCCACATACCCTCCCTCCCCTTCCACCGGTCACGTGGTGTGATCCCTCCCCACCCCACACATGTGCATACATAGTGACATCCTATCGCAGTATTCACTTACCTCCATATCCTGTCACTACCCTGGCTAGTAGTCCAGAACACAGGTGCTGTGACTGAGTCATCCTTTTTGTAATCACTCAATCATGGTCACCGTGTTCACTGGATACCCTTCTATTGACACTACGTCACTGTGTAAAAAAATGGCTGAGACTATTATTACTCTAGATGGCGAAACAGGCATTAAATGCACAAGCTGCCTAATGTATAAGATCAACGATAAAGCTAACTTAAGCAACAGGTTCACCTGTGACAAGTGTCAAACTAATACTGAGCTGTTGCTAGAAGTAAACACTTTTTATAGTAGGCTAGAGTATCTGGAAAGAAAGTCAATTAGATATGGCCAAAAGATTAAACACATCAGTTGAGATACCTAAAAGAGGAATGGACCTTGAAAACAATATACAAGCTGGTAATACACTGGAAAGTATCATTCCTGAGCCTTAACCATCTATGTTAAGGGATAGGAATACTAGACTACATCCTGGTATCACTGTAAGCAAAAGGGGTAGGAATGAGGATGAATCTGATGATGAATGCACAAACAGCAATCTTCTGTGGACAAAAGTGGAAGGAAAGCAAAAATGTAAAAAGGGACATGCAGCACAACAATTCTCTTTACCAATCTTCAATAGGTTTGATCCATTAGAAGTGGTTATACTCCAAGAGAGCACTAATACTGATAATTTAGCTACCTAATGAGTCCACTATTGCTGGTCCCTCACTGCCAATGTATAAGGACACACCAAAAGTTGATAGTTTGGTTCAAATGGAGCCTTTGACCAGTAATGAATCAAACTGTACCCACATCCAGAGCTTACCTCTACATAGCCACCCCCCACAGTCAGGATAATATTGAGGTTGAACAAAACTTTTCCTCACAAAAACAGGAAATACCATCATGTAGCCACAACTGTAATAATAACACCAATAATGGTGACTCAGGATCAAATATTAGAAAGGCAGCTTCGGATCCCACTCTCATTCAGATTGACACTGAAGTACCTGCAAATCCTCAGTCAAATAATCTACAACACCAGGTTTTTGTTCTAGGGGACTCAGTGATAAAACACATCAATAGACTGGTTTGTAACCATGAAAAAGAGAACAGAATGTGTTTCAGCTTGGGGGGGTGGATTTTGATATCACATCCATGGATAACAACATCCTGTCAAATGCAGGTGTAAATCCATATGTTAATATCAATGCAGGCACCAATAATATTCCTAAATCCAATATCAGTGAAATACAACAGGAATTTATAGTACTGGGTGAGTTTCTTAAGGAAAAAGATTGTGACTTTTGTTTTTCAAAAATGCTCCCAGTACTGAGGGCAACATCTAACAGAACTTTTAAAATCAAGGCGATAAATGAGTGACTAAGGAAATAGTGCCTCAGAAATGGATTTACCTGCATTACACATTGGAAATTATATAAAAACAGACAGCATTTATTTTGCTGGGATGGCCTTCACCTCAATAGGAAGGGAAGTACCTTGTTGGGTAGAATATTTAACACATTTATTTCAAATCATTTAAACTAATAAATGGAGGGGGACAGGAGTATAAAAAAAACTCTCTTAACCCGAGGATATCATTAAACTCAGGAGATGGTGCAAGCAAGATACTTGTGTTAAATGCCAGAAGTCTAAACATCACAAAAATGGCTTAACATCAAACATTACTTTCTGAAGATAATATCGATATTTTAGCTATCACTGAAACTTTGTGGGATAACTCTTCTGCATGGATGAACAATTTGCTTAACTATAAATTGCACCTAAATAACATACAGGACAGAGTGGGAAGAGGTGTTTGTATCTATGTCAGAGACAATATTCCATCTCATCAGGTACATTTTTCTCCTAATACACAGGAAGTTCCTGTAGAAAGCATATGGGTTTCTGTCCAGTTTAAAGAAAGATCCAATATTATGTTGGGAAACTGTTACAGACCTCCATCTGCTGATGAAGTATATAATAGACTCATTACCAATGATACTGTTATAGCCTCAAACATGGGTGAGGTTTTAATTATGGGAGATTTTAATTTCCCTGGTATTAAATGGGATTCATTAACAGGTGCAAGCGAACAAGAAAGGGAATTTATAAATACACTGCTGAGTCAAGAATTGGAACAATTGGTCCTTGAGCCAACTCATGGAAACAACATCTTGAATCTAATAATTACAAGTTTGTATTCAGACCTTTCAGATATTAATATCTTAAGCCCGCTAAGGGATAACAACCATAACATGGTCTCCTTCAATCTAAATATCTCAAGACCTAAAACTTCAGCAGCAACAGTAATGAGAGACTACAATAAGGCTAAAATAAATATCATTCAGCAGTGCCTAAACAATATTGATTGGGATTTTGAGATATTTAATGAATCAATTGAAGAGGCTTGGGCCTTTTTATGGCAACCATACATAAATTAGAGCAGGATTTTGTTCCTATTTAAAGGAAGTATAACTATAAAGGAAAAATTCCTGCATGGTTAACAACCAATATAAAAAAACTAATAAAAAACAAAGAGAATTCATACCGAAAGGCCAGAAGAGATCCTTCAGCCTCAAATATTAGATTATATAGAAAATAATTAAATCACAGAAAGAAAAATTAGACAGGCTAAGTTCAAAACTGAATTCAAAATAGCCCATGGTAAAGATATCAAAGCATTATATTTCTACATTAATACAGTAATAATAAAAATTCTACTAGGGTCATTGGACCACTTGTGCATAATGGATCCACAATCTCTGACAATGCTGAAACTGCTAATCTTTTCAACTCTGAAATCTCTGAATCTTTTCAACTCCTGCTCTGTGTTTGCAAAGGAGGGGCATAAGCAATATAAGGTTAGGTGCCTAGACCTTATCGAATAACTATCAGGGGACAGAAAATGAAGTAAAAAGGGCAATACTGGAACTAAGAAATAATACTAGCCCTGGGCCAGCAAAATCCACCCAAGCTTTCTTAAAGAAATGTTAGAACAAATAGCATATCCATTATCAATCATATTTAACGTCTCACTAGATCACGGGATTGTGCCAATCAATCAACTTTATTTTTATAGTGCATTTCAATGCCAAAGTGCTGTACATAAAACCAGATACATCAAATATAAATAGAATTACAGCAGACTTTTAAAACAAATCAGATGATGCCAGATGATTGGTGAACTGCCATGGTGATCCCCATTTTCAAAAAAAGCGGTCAAGGCCCAATGGAAAAACTCATCAAACTCAGATTGGATATGGAGGTATCAAATCTGGATTTAGATGATAAGTCCCAACACGGGTTTAAAAAGGGCCTTTTGAATACAACTAATATGTTGGCCTTTTACAACAAAGTTAGTAACAGTTTTGAGCAGAGTAAGCCATGTGATGTCATCTTATTAGATTTCCAAAAGGCCTTTGATAAGGTAATCCATGACACTCTTATAAATAAACTAACTGAAATGGGATGCAGTCATATACTGATTAGATGGATAATAAATTGGTTATCTCATTGAAGACAGACAGTGTGTCAGAATAAATGGTAATTTATCACATGAAGGTAAAGTTAGTAGTGAGGTAACACAAGGTTTTGTTTTGGGCCCCATTCTATTTGGTATTTTTGCTAGCAATCTTAAGACTGAATCAACTAATCAAATCTTCAAATTTGCTAATGACACTAAATTGGTAGTAGTAGTAGATTCTCTAACAAACCATCTACTCTTGGTTAATGACTTACCGAATATTGAGAAATGGGCAGTCATAAATGGTATGTCTTTCCATGTGGGCAAATGTGTGATAATTCATTAACAATCAAAAATATTCATATTTTTTAAACAATTTACCAATTCACACTTCTCAAGTAGACCGAGATGTTGGTATTCTGGTTAACAATACATTAACCTCTTCTGACCATTGCAAATCAATGACAAAAAAGGCTATGAGCATGATAAAATGTATTAAATGTTCCTTTATTTGTAGGTTTGAACAATGTCTTTTACCGCTATATAGGAGTTTTGAACATCCTAACCTAGATTATGCTTCTCCCTTTTGGAGCCTTTACCATAAAAGAGACATTGATATGATTGAGAGGGTCCAAAGGAATATTATCAAAATGATCCCTCACTTAAAAAATAAACCATACCAGGACAGACTAAGGGAAACTGGATTATTTTCTCTCCTAGAGAGAAGACATAGGGGAGATATACTACATGGCCCAGATATTCAGAAATGCGCCAAAGGCCAGCGCAAGTCCGGTGCAGTGCAAATCCAATGCACCATGGCACAAATGGAGTCATATTCAGAGGTTGCACAGGCCAAACAGCACCAGCATAATGCGGATGAATATGGCAGAGTTGCACCATGGTGCAAACGGAGTTGTGCCATGGCGCAAACAGAGGTGCGCCATGGGGAAAACAGAGATGCTCCAGTACAATCGTGGCAGCACAGAGCAGCACAGCAACAGAAGGGGGCAGGGCACAGAGAACAGACCCAGGGACAGAGCCATGGAAGCACAGTGACAGCAGCCACAAGAGGCCTCCACCAGCAGGGAACAGCAGGGCACACACAGGTACCCAGACATTGGACCACAGAACACAATGGTGGCATGGATAGCAGGTGACAAGAGGTGCCAATGGAGGGCCACCAAGGGAGCCCCCCACCCCCCCAGGCAGGCTGCTGGCCATGCCCCCCCACAAGACTGTAGCAGGCCACACCCAGGAATATGCAGCCAAGCACACACATGCCACACAGGCACACAGGGAGCACACACAGCGGGCACTGAACGGGCCAGGATGCAGGCGGCATGGCAGATCACAGTGGACAGGCCACCCAATGTCAAGGAGAGGACCCCAACACAGTGTGCGGCTAGTACTCAAACAAAGACTATGGCCGTGAGCCACCACCACACACTCACCTGCCACATACCCCTGACTGCCACCCCATGTGCAACCCAATGCACAGCCACCGACCCAGGGGATGGACACCACCACAGTGGGACACACCACAGCACACAGCAGGGAACCACGGATGCACAACACATGCCCCCTCTCATGCACACAGTATGGACAGACACAGGGCCATTGCAACATGGCTCCACATGCCACCTGCAAAGCAGACGCAGACACAGGCAGGTATGTTAGAAAATATTTATATGGAAGAACTATTTACAAATATAACAGGGGCTGGGAAAGGGTAGGTACAGCGAGGGAAGGGGACAGGTAACAGGGACTGTACTGCAGGAGGGAGGGACTGGAGGGAATGGTGCAACTGAGGTAACAGGGGCAAACATCAGCAACATCAGCGATGGCCCTGTCTGGCCACCCCAGGAAGCCGTCACTCCCTCCACTCTGCCGCCATCATTTGCTGTATGGCAACATCTATCTCCAAGATATTGGACACCACCAGCAAATTCTGCCACATGAGCCAGCTGAGCATTCTTCGTGGTGCTCTCTGTGTTGGACACTAGACACCTATAGCAAGGGACAGGACAGGTGATCAGTACAATGGCCCTTGGAAGCATGCACACCCACAGTGTGCAATGGGCAATGGGACCACACACCCCTGGAGGGCTCAGAACTGATACCCACAGGGGGGTGGGCCAATGCCAGCCAGCAACACAGGACACCACGATGTTGCACAGAGGTGGTCCCTGCCACACAATGGCCACATGACTGCACAGTGACAGTCACATGGCACACTGCACCAGCAGCACTGCAGCAACAACGGTGGCAGCCGGGTGCATGCCCACCCCACCAACAGCTGGCACACATGTCCAACGGATGCATCACAGTGGCATGAACCATGCACAGTGTAACACACACAGCTGCCATGGCACATGGCACAGGTGGCCATGCCCGCACCCAGTCATCACTGCCACCCCCTTGTACAGTGAGACGGACCATGACAGTGTTTACCTGCCCCCTGCAGTGCCTCTTGTGCAGGTCCTCCCCCATCAGGGTGCACTGCCTGGTCATGCACAGCTGCAGCCCTGGCCCACCTGTGATCCTCCAGCCCTGGGAATGAAAGAAGACAGGTGCACATCAGTACCCAACCACAGCAGCTGCCCCCCAGCCCTCTATGCACAGGGTGTGCCCCTGCCTGACATGTCCCGCATGCCAGCATGGCTGCATCAGAACACAAGTGGAAGCTGGCAATGCCACTGAGTGATGCACATGATGAAAGTGTACCCCACTGCAGGGCATGCCAGGCAACAAAGTCAACACCACAGTACAGCACCAGGGCAGACATGCAACATGGGATGACTTACCTGGATGTGGAACTGCATCACACCTGAAGCATGCCTGAAGCCTCCGAAGCTGTTCAGGGTCCCTGTGCATCAGGTCACTGAACTGGTACCTACACTGCTCAGTGGTCCTGGGAACCCCCATCCTCCTCTCCAGGCTGACAGATATACCCTGCCACACACTGCTCCTGGCCTGCTGCAAGGGCACTTGGCCAAACAGCTGTGGGCTGTAGGGCTCCACACAAGTCACCAGGTTGACCACCTCCATGTTGGTCCAATTACATGCACAGTGTCTCCGACCCTGCACCATGGCTCTCGCTCAGTTCGGCAGTGAAATGATGGGTACAGGTGCACGTGGACGCCACAGGTGCCGGATGCACAATGCACTGGAGAATGCACAGTGCCTGGCCATTGTACAGTGCTGGACATCCGCAGTAGTCATGGCCTGGTGGGGTCACGGGGTCATGGAGGTGACCCAGAGGTCAGAGGTCAGCAGCCAGCACAAAGTGCTCATGTTCGTGATAGGGAACATGCTTTCATGCACAACCATGGTTGTAGCTGGCCATGCACAGCTTGTGCAGTGCTGATACATCATGCTGGTCATACGTCTTGCTTGATTGACACCATGACACCGCAGTGAACATGCACACAGTAGGCCCGCACACTGCGCATGCGTGGGCATTGTGCCGGTGCTTGCTCTGGTGCAATACCATTGCGAACAGTGCAATATCTTGATATTCAGATGCTGCATGCAAATGAGCTCATTAGCCAATGCACGGCACAGTGGGGTGCATTAGCATATCATTACCATTATGCACAACCTCATTTGCATTCATTGTGCCTCATAAGCACCACGGAACAGCACAGGCCATGTACTGGTAATGCAACCTTGATAGGTAAGTGGTGGATGCCGCAGCAGCACACTGGGAGCAGACAGCACTGCAGGGTGGGATGGACCAGGGAGATGCTGCCACTAACACACTGTGCTGTCCTTGTTCACAGGAGGAAACATGTCGGCACAGGAGGAGGGCGAGGAGTGGGGGCCTACGAGGAAGGGCAGGCCCAACTTCATGAAGGGAGAGACAGATACACTGTTTGAGGCCTACCTCGATAGGGAAGCTTTGTTGAGTGGTGCCACGGGCACACCACAGGACAGGGCAGTGGCATGGAAGGAGGTGGTGACCTATGTCAACCTGCATGGCAGCCACCAATGGTCAGCGCAGGAGTGCTGCAAAAAGGTCGGGCCAGACAGGCGGCACATAAAGAAGGTGGCAGCCATCAGATTGTCCTGGAATGCCACTGGAGGAGGGCCAGCAGATGCACCCACACTGATGCCAATGGAGGAGTTGGTGGCAGCCACCATCCGCCACACCTTGGTGGATGGTGTGCCTGGAGGAGGCTTCCAGATGGGTGGCAGCTCATCACTGCATGGTATGTATGTCTGCCACACACATCAGGTGGCCCAGAGGGTGTGTACACAGGCATGCTGGCATGCATGCAGCTGTCCTGCATGTCATGGGCACATGTGCACACCAACATGCATGCCATGCTGCAGGTCACATGTGGCAGCAGTGTACAGGGACACATATGTGGACAATGCATCACTGACACACCATCCTTCTCTTGCAGCACCAGCATGCCTCCGTGCAGAGGATGGGGTGCTGGCAGCAGCACCTGTGGATGCCACCACGGCCTTGGAGGATGGACCATTAACCTCCATTGGCATCCAGGGGCCCGACAGATTGTGGATCTGCACCACGGTGCCTGTGGGTGTAGTTGGTCTAGGGTCAGATGAGGCCCTGGATGTGATCCTGCAGGATGCCAGCCTTGGTGTCCTGTGTGTAGAGACACAGATCGGGGCAGGGGCCGACTCCGATGATGACTTCACACACCTCCTGGACAGTATGGGCGACATTGTGGGTGTCACCCCTGCTGGCAGCACAGCCAGTTACAACGCCCAGTGCAATGCCAGTGGCAGAACAGCTGCCTGCCACCACTGTGGGTGCGGTGGTGTGCGGTGCCATGAATGTGCCCTGCATTGGTGGTGGTGGTGGTGGTGGTGCAGCAGTGCAGGGACCAGGTGGTGTACAGTGGCCGGATGGGCAATGGCAGCAGTCTGTGGGTGCCACCAGGCAGCCAGACACAGGGTCTGCAGCTGGTGCACCTGCCATACCCAATTCCCCTGCAGACCCCACTGTGCAGTGTCCACCAGAGAGGGGGGCTCTGCAGGATGGCAGGTCACCCCCAGATGATCAGTGTCCCACCTGGTAGCCCCAGGATGCAGACCATTTGGCTGAGCACACCAGGCTGCTGCAGGCGTCCATTCAGCCATAGGTGCTGCTCACCACTGGAGAGTGTGTGCACTGCATGCAGAGGTGTGCCAGTTGCCGAGCAGCAGGACAGGGGCACTGCACAGATCCTGGAGGGGATGCAATGCATGTAGGAGGCCACGACTGCATCCTTGGATTGCATTGGCAGTGCAATTGCAGATGGCTTTGTGTTGCTGGCTGCCACAGGGCATGGTTCTGCACAGGAGACCACCCCGCAGTGTGCTGTCAACCCCACAGACCCGGCGCCGGGTGATCCCATCACAGTCAATGCCAGGCTTGGATGTAGGCATCCCAGGCATGCCCAGGGTGGGCTTGTTTGGGCACCTGTACACCCCCGAGAGGACACAGTCACAGTCCCACGCTTCCACCCCAAGGGGCTGTTGGACCCTCCTCTGGCTGATGTGCAGCCTGTGGCTGCCGATCGGCCCCAGCACGGCTGCCCCCATGGCAGTAGTGGCCATGGCACTGTGCGGCTGTCCTGATCTGCATGTTGCCCTGTCTGCAGTCTGTGGCTGATGCCCTGTGCACCTATGGGCGGTGTATGTGCGCCATACCGATGGTGGCATGCCTGTCTGATGTACCGCATGCTGCCTGTGTGTGTGCATGCCCAGCTGCTGGACTGTGTGGTGTGGGTGTGATGAGGGCAGTCTAGCACTGGTTACACCTGTGCACCAGTGCCATGCATCTGATCCCGCCACATTCCAATACCTGGGTGGGTGGGTGGGTGCGTGTGTGTATGTGTTGCTGTGTGTGGGTGTGTGCTACTGACTCCTCTCCCCCTACATCACACCTCTGTGTATGCATGCCTCTTGCCATGCACGTTTCTGCATGTGTGCTGTACTTGTCTGTGTGGCCCATGCATGTGTACCACACCACCTACCAGCATTCGGCAAAGTGTTCTTGTGCAACAGTGTTGCAGTGGCGTCATGTCTGCTGCTGGAGTCAGGAGTTCCTTCACCCAGGGGTGGCTGTCTACCACCCTCTGGTCCATTGTCTCCATCATCCCCACTACTGTTGCCCTCATCTGCCTTGACAGCTATCCCACGGTCAATGGCCATGTTGTGCAGTATGCAGTAGGCCAGGAATAGGCCACAGGCTTTTGAGGGGCTGTACTGTAGGGCACCACCTGACCTGTCTAGGCAATGGAATCATACCTTCAACATGCAAAAGACATGCTCGATGATTTTGCATGTGCTAGCGTGTGCCTTGTTGTACTGTCCTTCTGCTAGGGATGCTGGTCACCGGTACGGGGTGAGCAGCCAGGGCCTCAGTGGGCATGCACTGTCACCTATTTGGAAAATGACATGGTTAGCCCCACGCTATTCTGTGCTGCACCCTTTGCCTGTCCCTGGTGCCCACACCACCATGCACACCCTGCCCACCACCAACCCCAGGTCTGCTATGCCCATCACCCATTGCCCATGCCATACTCACCCACTAGGTAGCCCATGGGGATATCTGCACATTAAACCCTGTGACACAGTGCAGAGTTGTGCCATATGAATGCATCATGTGCACTCCCAGGATGTGTGGCACAGACATTGATGATGCACCCCATGGCATTGCACACCACCTGGCAGTTGATGCTTGGGCTCCCCTTCCTGTTAATGTATGCCATTCCCTTGGGGCCAGGTGGCATGTGGATGCCCACAGGGGTGCAGTCAATGGCCCCAATCATGCCGGGCATGCATGCCACCCTGTGAAAGTCCTGCATGTTTGCTGTACGCTCCACCTGTGTGCTGGGGAAACACATGAATTCTGAAGCACATGGCAACAGGGCAATGAGGAACTGTGTGAGGAGGCAGGACGTGGCCAACTTGGTGATACCCATGGTGTCCCCTGTTGGTTATTGGAAGGTGCCCGTAATGAGCAGGAATATGATGACAGTCACCTTGGTCTCCATGGACATGGCGTGGCTCTGTCTGGTGGGTGCCTTCATCTCCGCACTGCACAGCTCACAGAGCTGCCTCAGAATGGCCCTGTTCAGGTGGTTCTGGCCTATGATCTCTGTGTCGCTACAGTTCTCAAAGGTGATGCAGGCACGGTATCACCTGTGTCAGGCATACCACTGACAGGCCCTTTGTCGGCCGTGTAGCTGTTCCTCCTACCTCCTCACACCCCTCATTACTGCCTCTATCAGGAACGGTGCACTCTCCATCCCTCCATCAGTCCAGTGTCCCCCTGGGTGGTTCGCTGCTTTCTGTGTGACACACTGGTTCACTGTTGTTCTGTGTGTGTGTGTGTGTGTGTGTGTGTGAGTGTATGTGTGTCTCTCTCTCCCCTCCCCCTCTCCCTTGCCACCTCTCTGTCTCTCTCCCTCCCTCTGTGTCTGTTCTTGTGTCTGTCTGTCTGTCTGTCTCACTGTCTTTCCCTCTGGCTCTCACTCTTGGCGCAACAGCTGTCTGTGTGTTTGTGCCCTGTTTTTATATTAACAAGTCTGGTCGGTGCATCTTCAAGTTGCTCCACACTGAGCCATGGCTTTACGGTTGAATATACCGTTGTGTCTCATATTCATGAGAATGCCCCCTGCACTCGTGCTTCATATATTATGGTTGCACATTGGCACAATGGGTTTTGCGCTGCGCCATTGCTCCCACTGAATATTGCTCCTTGGTGCATCTCTGCACTTGTGTGATATAACTCAGTTGCACCATGCACAACTGCTCTGAATATCTGGGCCTATGTGTATAAAGCCATCCATTCACCAGCTTGGTCAACCCATTAAGAGCTAAATTCACATTAGAAAGGAAATACCTTAAGATCCCACAATAAACACCACTGAAATGGATAACTATTTCACGATACGTTCAGTTAAAAATTGAAATACACTACCTCAAGCGTTAATTGACAAAAATACCCTTCAGAGTTTTAAAAATGGTTTAGATAAACTGTTACTTTCAGGTAGAACATAGACTCAATTAACACACTAGTGTGGGTGGGTGGACAATCTTGATGGGCTAGCATAAGCCTTCTTTCATCCTTCCAACCCAGTAAACCCTTAACATTCCACATTGCAATATTTAATTCATATATCCTTTACTTTCTTACTAAAATTGAATGAGATTTTTAGTTGTGACCCTTCTTTTCGTACTTTCATCAGACATTAAGAAAAGGACTGTTTATATTTTTATGTTTTGTATAAATTATTACAGTTTTTTGCAATTGTTTAAAAAATTGTTTACTATCATATCTGGTCTACATAGCTTTCATTTTTTTATCAGTTTCTACCCTTCTTCATGCACTTGACACTGAACCTATTAAAAACTGTTCTCACATCATTATTAATGTCAGAACTGGTAATAAGAGGCATCAGCACTTGCCTTACAGTGGGCAATGAGACTTTAGCTTTGCGCTACATTCCTTCTTGCTTAAATATCACAATGTTCATTAAGATGTGCGTAACAGTGTAAATGGTTCTAGATGAACAACGCATGTGTCGAGTATCCACTCATGTTCTTGATGGTCGATCAATGAAGCAGAAGTGTTTCATACTGTACAAGGAGAGGTGGCCATGACGAGTGAAAGATAACATTCTTCAAATTATTTTTTTTTCTGAAACCAGTAGCAATTCATTAGGTGCACAAATATAATAAAAATAATATTGGTGCAGGATGTTGCTCTGCACACGTTTTTTTTTGCTAAACAGCTTCCTGAGCAGCTTATAGAGCAGACTGGGTGGGCAAAGTGGCCCCTATCTGCTGACAGATTCTATGCTATAAATTGCTACTGGTTTCATCAACTTGAAGTTCAGGAATGCAATAATTTTTTTTTCAAGGCCATCCTTCTGTGTGTTCAATATGCTCATTGAACTGTCCGACATTTAATACACCACTAGTCTTAAGATGGGTACAGTAGCAACACATATGCCTTTGTTTGCTCGAAGTACTATGTGCCACAAGATGGATACCATCTGGAATCAAGCAGTAGTCAGCTCAGCATGCCTTCCTGGTAAAACCTTTAAATAAATAAATACGCAAATGTCAATTTAAAAAGAGCTATTAACAGTCACAAATGCCTTTTAAAATAATGCTGATTGCACTTTCCTTAGTGCACTTCCTCCCTCCACTGACATTTCAGATTATACAATGGCAAGGATACTTTCCTGTGCTTTAATTATTCAGTCTGTGCATGGGACAGTGATGTTATCTGAGTATGACATCACTGTATGAAGTCCAGGCACATACATGACTGCGTGACAGACTGGGAAATCATGCATCCCCTTCTCAGGTTCCTGCCTCTCCAACCCGCCAATATAAAGGTCTTCAGCCCCTCCACCCCTCACCGACGATGTCACCCTTCCACAACAATTTAACAAATAACTGAATTGGTTATGTCTCAAAATAAATAAATTATTTATTTATTTATTTTTACATTAAGTTTTATGGTATTTTTCCAGTTTCTCCCCATAACCCAGCCTCCTACCTCAGAAGCACACATGTATGTTAAGGCATGCACGCACCACATCTTGAGGTACCCACCCACTACATGTTGCCCTCTGCTGCCTACACTGGCCACCAGGACTCCACCAGGTGGCAGTGGGGCTATAGGGGGTGGTGACCACCTCCCCCAGAGAAGAGATCTGCTTTCCAGCTGCTCAATCCTGCTCCAACCCTCCCCCCATGCTGGCTCCCCAATGACCCAAGTCAATTCCCAAACCTGGGTTGCCGGCGTGGTATGAGGTAAAGTGTCCAGTGCCTCAGACCTCAGCACCACTGGGCCAGCTCAAAATAAATAAAATTTTTCTGGCCATTAAAGCTGTCAGTTCCAGCAGTTCGCTAACCATATTAGAAGCAGCTCATGCTTTTTATTTCTTTTTAAAAGACACAGTGCACGGTCATGCTAGCAGCAGACTGATGGCTTCCCTTCTCAGACTCGATGATTTGCTGGTGTATAAGCATGTGTCTTTTGAAAACAGCCACTATGAGCATCTCCCCAAAACATTGTGCTTTATATTTCTTTTTAAAAGACAAAGCACGCTGTTGCTCTATTGGCAGACCAATGACTTCCCTTCTCAGACTCAACGATTTGTTGGTGTATAAGCATGTGTCTTTGAAAACAGCCGCTGTGAGTGGCTTCTCAAAGTATTCTGGAGACTTACCCTGAACCATCATGAACTCCGCAACCAGCCTCAACATCCAGACCATAATGGAATCTGTAAGCCACTCCAAACAGTCCCCACTGAGTCTGAATATGAATTCTTCACAGGCACTCCATTCATCATAGAAACAAAGTTACCTAACATGGGGGCGTGTGTCACAGTACCAGGACACAAAAGGAACCTTTTGGACATTTGGGGAAGGGGACTGTGTCACTGCACCAGGACACAATAATAGAGAGGTGTTACATAGGGAGAAATCAGTGAATCCACCAGAGAAGGAGACGTAGCCATACAGAGCCACCTGCTGGCCAATGCTGCAACAAATAACCTTTTATGTATATGCATTCCTACCCACACAAAAAAGCTAAAAGTTTGTCTCTACACAGTAATTTTTAATCTTTTTTTAAATAAACAAGCCATTGTATAATACAGTGGAGTCAGCCATGATAAAGCACAGTAACTTGCACTAATGACATTTAACAAAATCCTGCATGACAAAAGGGCTTAGTTGCCATTGACTTAGAAATGACCCCTGCAATAAACTGCAGCCTTCTGTGATATTCTGCAGCTTTTCTGAATTACATCCTGGTTGTCACATCTGTAGCAATAATACACTCCAGGGTGTGTGTCATGCTGGGATAACATCACTTATCGGGTGTTGAACGCACTCGGCCAGTGGCCTCGTGCTTCCAACCACCTGAGGCGTGATGTTGTCACCAGCATGATACACATCCTGTCATGCATTATTGTTTAATTGCACTGCATGTAATGTTCTTGTGTTTTTAGTTACAGTGCTTTGTAAGGTGTTCAGAATGTTTCAATGTTTTTGATGCACTCTGCAGTAACTGTCCTTATCATATTCCGGACTATCTCAGTTTGTCAGTCATTCCAATCTCAATCCTCTTCAAAGCATATCTCTCTTTTCTGCTTTTATTTAAGTCAGCAACATTCCCAAACAACCTATTATTCTATATTACATATCAGTGCTATTCAGTTTCCCCACATACACCTCCATAAGCTTTACTCCTAGCTCCTAACATATCCTTTCTATCCTTTTTCTATTGATATTATCTCCTATTCCATGTTCTTTCTTTCCCAATGTGGCTACCCTTTTTTTCATTTTACTTTAGCTCTTATGCTCTCATCCCACCATTTGCAGTATGACAATGGTAAATGCAAGAAAAGCAGCATTTAGGAGATACAAGGAGCTGCAGAGGGAAGAGGGTAGAGAGGTGTACCAGCAAAAACTGAGGGAAATGGGAAGGTGGGGTGGGGCTCTAAAGCACAAAATGAAGAAAGAATACCCAGAGGGTAATAAAGGCTGACAAGAGTTTTTTTTAAGTATAAAAGTGAGAAAAGGAAGACAAAGGCAGGAATTGTAAAGCTGATAGTTGCACAGGGAGACTGTGCAGATGATGAGCAGAAGAAAATCAGATATCCTGAACAAATACTAGTGTGTTCACAGTGAAAGGGGATGGGACACGTAGAACCACTGGAGTGAGGGAATTAGGCAGAAGTCCACTTGAAGAAGAAAGAGTCCTGAAGGGACTTGTGAATCTGAGAGTCGACCAGACTGTGGGGCTTGATGGGGTACATCCAAGGCTATTAAAGGAACTTAGGGAGGTACTGGCTGCACCTCTGACAGCCCTGTTCCATAACTCAGTGGATACAGAGGTGGTCTAAGAGAATTGGAGAAGGGCATATGAAGTTCCACTCCATAAGAACAGCAGAAAGGAAGAGTCTCACAATTACATGCTGGTCAGTCTGAGATCGGTAGAGGGGAAACTAATGGAGTCATTCCTAAAGGAAAGACTGTAGATTTCTTTGCATCGAGTGGGTTTCAGGACCAAAGGCAGTGTGTCTTCATGGAAGGAGGCTCATGTTAAAGAAACCTGATAGAGTTCTTTGACTGGGTGGCCCAAAAATAAATTAGGGGAGCAGCTGACATGGCTACTTAAATTCCAGCAATGCCTTTGACACTATGCCACATCGAAGGTTCATAAAAATACTGGGAAACTTGGGTTTGAGAGCCAGTGTGGTGCTCTGGGAACAAAATTGGCTGACAAATAGGCAACAGGCAGTTGTGCTTAACAGTACTCACTCAGGATAAGAAAAAATGACCAGCAGGGTTCAACAGGACTCAGTACTGGGTTCAGTCCTATTTAATATCTTTATAAATGGCATTAAAGAAGAACTGAAAGGAACTGAAAAGGAAGAAGTGCCACTTTGCGGATGACACCAAGGTCTGCAATAGAGTGGACACACTGGAGGGGGTGGAAAGAATGAATAGAGTCTTGAAAAAGCTTAAGGAATGATCAGGGATATGGCCACTTGGTTTCGATGCACAAGAAGTATAAAAACATGTACCTTGGGCACAGAAAGATAGAGGCAGAGTACAGAATGGGGGGAGATATTGATGGTCATGAAACAGGAAAGGGACCTAGGGGTGATCATAATGGATGACCTTAAGGTGGCTAGGCAATGTGACAAAGCAGTAGGGAAAGTCAATGGAATGCTTGGGTGCATAAGGAGAGATAGCACCAGCAGAAGGAGGAAGGTGATGTTTCCACTGTCTCGGTCATACCACAGCTGAAGTACCGTGCCCAGCTCTGGAGACCACATCTCTGGCAGGACATAGACAGGATACAGGCCACCCGGGAGAAGGAAAACAGAAATGGTGCAGGGGCTGCACCAAATATCCTATAAGGAAAGACTGAAGTATTTAAACATGTACACCAAGGAAAAGAGGAAGGAGATAGGAACATGATACTGTACATCTTTTAATACCTCACTGAGGAGAATAAGGTACAGGATGGGAGAATTTTTCAGAAAAGAAGATGAACAAGAACTATGGGGCATGTAATGAACTCAGAGGTGGAACATTTAGGAGGGATGTGAGAATGCATTTCTGCACTGAGAGGGTGGCCATCACTGGTAAATGTCTGAAACAGTCTCCCAGCAGGGGTGATGGTACAAAAACAGTGGTGGAGTTCAAGCATGCATGGCATAGGTATAAAGGTAAACTGATATCTAAGCAAGGGAAGGGAGAAGGTGCCAAAGACCAGGTAGGGTCTGTGGTGCCAGAATAAGCATGGAAAAGAGGTGCAGACTAGGTGGGTCAAGTGGTCCTTATCTGCCAAAAAAGTCTATGTTTCCATGCTGCTGCATAACTGCAGGGCCCACAGGGACCTGCACGTCTGCAGCCAGAAGTTGGCATGTACGTCTTACACCTGTGGTTGAAGAGGCATAAAAGTATTGTTCCAATTTTGATATCATGGATTTCATCACACCTGCACTTCTACAGCCAGAGGTCACTGTGTATATCTTACACCTCTGGCTGCAGAAGCACAGGCTCCTCAGTGGTCAGTGCTTCTTCAGGCAGAACTGTGTGTATGTATTACAGTGTGAACGAGCAACTGTGGCTACAGAACCACTGGCCCCCATAGGGAGTTATCCTTCTGCAGATAAAAGAAGTCTTATAATTTGAGTATCATAGATTTTTATCTGTAGCTGCAGGGGCCTGTGTTTCTGCACACAGAAGCAGTGTTATGACTTTACTAAAATGGTTTCTTTCTGCATTCAGAAGTGACTGTGTATTGAAATGTGCAAAGATTAGAAAATATCACTTCGATGGAACTTTGCCAAACTTGCAACATATTTTGCCTGGTGAAGTGGCACTTTTTTCCATAAAGCAGCTTAACTTCACTTGCAAAGTTACCACTTCAAGGAAAAAAGTCCCATTTCAATTGAAAAAATGTTGCAAAATCAGCTAAGTCAAAGTTGGTGATGCCAATAGGAACTTCAAGAAGCTTTGCGACATTGAAGTTTTTGCAACTTTGTGGCAACTTATCTGACTTTGTTTAACTTCACTTCATCTCTGTGTATGCCTTGTGGTGTGCATGCCACAGATAGAAATTAATAAAGGTAGCACATCAGTGCTACTGCATTTGTGTCATTTGGAAACAGTTGTATGTTTGTCTTACTTGATGATGGCTCTCTGTGGTTGCTTGTGTGGTCTTGTCCCTTTGCTGCTTGGGGAGAGTTAGGATTGGAAACTACATTGTTAAAAAAATTAACTGCACTGTTTGTTGAGTGTGCTGCAATTAGGTCTTAACTGTTACCTATCTGAGTGAACACTATGAGGTCATTTTTATTCCTTTTTGCTGCACTACAGCTAACACTTAGAGCTGCACCCTATTGGGGTGAGCAGTATATGTTAATTTAGTCATCTGTTTAGTACTTTAGCTGCTGAGCTTGCTGAATTCTGTTTAACATCATAGGTCAGGTGAATAACACATGTAAACTGTGAATCTGTCATTGGAAATCCACATTTGCTGACTTTAGCCTCATTCATAGGACTGTATAAGGATGAGCATCAAATGGGAGGCAGTCAGTTGTGATGACTGTGGAGTGCTCTTCTCTAGGGATATGCTCTGGATTACAGGGCACTGCCCATCTGCGGGACCATGGCAGAGCTCCAGGCAGCAAGGGTAGAATATCTCAGTTGTCTCACCAGCTCAACTGGGCCCACCCTCCTTAGTCCCACTCCCCCACAGATTCACTGGTCCAGGGGGAAGAAGAGTGGTGGGAAGGGGAGAGGGGAGGTTGTCTAATCAAGTACCATCCAGATGAACACCCCTACTGGAGGTTCAGGCACCTGACTACTGGGGGGGATTCCAAGTCAATTGATGTGAAAAGGCAGGACAATGCGATGGCACCAAAGGGGAGCAAGCCTACAAGGGGAGTCTTAGTAGCTGGGGAACCAATGGTTAGGGGATAGAGAGGATGTTGGAGGGGGGTTATATATGCTGGGGATGGTCTGGTGCCTTCCTGTTGCATTGGCCATACAAGATTTACACAGGATAGGGAGGATGGCAGAGCTAGGGGAGCTGAGGGTGCTGGTACACCTGGGTACCAGTAATCTGGTGAAAATGCTTAATGGAGATGGTGAAGCTGGACTTCCATAGACTGGAGGACAGATTGAGATTGGCAGCATACTCAGCCTCCCTGGCCATTTTCTGGAGTCCTCTCTGTGAAGCAGAGAGAAGAAGCACAATAAAATAAGGAGTGATGTAGTAGAGGAGTTCATTGGGCGCCTTAAGTGGTGGTGTCAGGAAAAGGGGCACCACTTTGTGGAGGATTGGAGGGACTTCTGGGACAGGAAACTCTTCAAGGATGACAGGCATCACCTGACAAGAGAGGAGGCCTGTGTGCAGGGTCAGAAGTTTGACGTCTATAGCAGACATTTAAACTGACTGTGGGAGGAGACTGGGACTAGGGAAGCCATGGTGACAGGTGAAAGGAAGGGGTTCCTAGCTAGTACTCCCCCACATCTGGGGGCTTGTAGCAGCACAATGGGTACAAAGAGAGTTGTGACCATAACTGGACTAGGTGAGGGGACATTAGAGTGGGGAATGTAAAGTCTGCAAGCACCAAGAAAAACAAGAGATTGACAGGACAAGAAAAGCACAAGGGTAGAGGAAAGTAGGATTTGGAGTCAGATGGAAAGGGGTACGCCTTAATACCAGGAGCCTGGGTAACAAAATCAGTGAGCTCCAGGTGCTGATGGAAGACAGTGAGGTGGATCTTGTGGCCATCACAGAAAATAATTTATTTATTTACTTATTTGCTTACCAGGTAGGTGAACTGATCCAATGGACCATCGCAGCTACAGTACAATGAGGCACATGCCACAACATGGAATGTAATCGAGCAAGTGTTCAGGATGCTGAAGGCACGGTTCTGGTACCTGGGCACATCTGGCAGTGCCCTACAATATAGCGCTTCCAAGGCCTGGAGGCTATTCCTGGCCTACTGCATCCTGCATAACATGGCCAATGACTGTGGGATAGCTGTAGAGATCAAAGAGGGGGACAGCAGTGGGGACAATGCAGATGCCAGTCCAGATGGTGATGGGCAGCCACCCCCTGGGCGAAGGGACCCCTGCCTGATCTGGATGTCACAGCTGCACTGGGACACCATCACAGATGAGCATTTTTGGCCAACACAAGTAGGTCATGGGGCCATGTGCAACCACCAATGGCAAGGGAACAGCCCACAGACAGGCAGGGATGAACCCCAGGGATGGATGGCGGTAAGGGAATGGGTCTGAGTGTGGCACTGCACATGGCATCAGGGATGGGCAGGGATGAACACGACACATGCACACACACACACACCACAAGACATGCACGAGGGGTAGATGGCACACCGACCTCAAATGCCACTCCTACCCCCCACACAGGTCCACACATGACCACACCCAGTGGCCGTCACTGTGCGTGCCTCAGACATTGGGCACCATTGCACACTGGCAGACAGCTCAATGCAGGCATCATCATGCACACACCACAGTGGCCAGCAGCCAGAAGGGTGTGCACAGGGACCATGTGTGTGCAGGGCCGGGTACCCCACCCATTCGTTGCATGATGCAGGAAACATTGCACATAGGACAGCAGCAGACAGTGGCCATGTTGGGAGACAGGTCAGTCATGTGGCACAGTGTCACTGCCCCCACGGATGCATGGGCAGCCCTGCTGAGACCTGCCAGCCATGCCAGGCAGACCATTGGCCTCATGGGGTAGCACCGATGGTCCCCCTGCGGTGACACTGCATGAACGCGACTGTGTTCATGCAGGGGTCTGCAGCACACCAAACATGCCCGCGCCAGGTGTGCTCAGTATGCCCACAGCTGAACCCGGTGTCGACATAGCAGGTGTCGCACAGCACCGGGAATGGGGTGGTGTACATGACACGGCATGGTGTCTGCGGCAAGTGGGCACTGAACTGGGTGCCAATTTGGCCATGACAGCCGTGAATGCATGTGTCCGCCTGTCAATGGCAGCGGTCACATACTCCCACTGCTGGGTCATCTCTGCCAGGAGCAGACCGTGGTCTCTGCTGCACCACTTCTCTGCCTGGCGCAGAACCACCCTGAGTGCATCCACCGCAGTCGCAAGCCACAACTGCTGATCCCCTGAAGCCTGGAGTAGATGGCTGTGCTCGTCAAAGAGGTCATCCACCGGTCCGCATGCTGTCCCTCGTGGTGTTCCTGGCCCTGCTGGGCAGCACCCCTTGACAATGGGTGCTGCACACCAGAGCCATGCCGGGGCATGTCCACACATGGTGCACTGCCACCACCCCCTGACACTGTCCCCCCGTCACCAGTGGCCGACTGCTGGTGCTGTCTCTCCGGCTGCTGATCGCCAGGGCTCACTGACACCGCCGCAGCAGCTGCAACAGCCCCACCAGCCTGGAAACACACCAGTGCTGCCCCACTGGGGCATACAGGCACAGGCTGGGACTGTGTTGTCACACAGGCCTCCATGGCGACACCTCCCAGGGCTACTCACGTGCCGTTTCCTGCTGTGGGACTGTCCTGCGTCCCACATGTATCACTGTCCAGGACGTGTGATCCATCCTCATCAGTGCCAGATCCGGCACCAATCTGTATCTCAGCACGCTAGAGTCCATGGGCGCTGTCACCCTGGGACACATGCTGGGCCTTGTCCGCACCCGCACCACCATCTTCAGTCTGGACAGACAGGCAGGTATGCACTGGTCTGGTCCCTCGGACACCTGTGGAGGTGGATGGGCATTCCTCTGTGTCCAAGACATCACCCTCGATGGACACACCCACTACCACTGACCCATGTAGATGCTCAGGAGCTGAAAGGGAACACAGTAGAGTTATTGTCTCTGCCATGCCCTGTTGCATTCTCCCCACCACCCACACAGTAACAGCACAGGACCTACCATGCGGTGATGGGCTGCCACCCATCTGGAAGCCACAACCAGGAATGCCCTCTAGGGCACAATGTCACATGCTGCTGGGCATCCATTCCTTCTGTGGTGTCAGGCTTGGCACATCTGGCTGTCTACCATCGGTGGCAGCATGTGCTGCCCTGATGGCAACCACCTTATCCTTGATCCTCCTTCTGTCTGTGCCAACCTTCTTTTTATACTCCTGCAGGGACCGCTAGTGGCTGCCATGCTGGTTCATGGCATGTGCCACCTCACCCCACGCCACAGCACGGGCCTGTGGCATTCCACACTGTCATGATGAGCGGTGGTTCCCTTTCAAGATATTCCTCATCCTCTCGTTCGGTCATGATCGAGCCTGTGGGAATGACAGGTGTTAGCTTTGAATGTGCAGTCCCATTCAGCCCTCACATACCACAGTCCACACGTACCAACAGCATGCAATGCATCACCATAGACTGCAATTCCAAACTATGTCCTCTGCAGCCCCATATCACATTTATATAATGCAACGCATGCAAATGAGGCTAGGCGCAACTTTAAGTGGATGCTAATGCAGTGGTTGCACCTTGGAATTACTGATAAGCTGATTTGCATATGCTGGCTGAATATTTCACTATTGCGCCTTGAGCAATTATCTTGAGCGTGCTCAGGCTATGGCACAGCTCTGTGACGTGTGCAGTAGGCACCGCACTGCACATGCCCGGGGTGCTGATGCTGACGTGTACCACGCTGATGATGTGCTGTGCATGGGAGGCAGTACAGGGCACGGCCAGCACTGTGCCAGTGTCACTAGTGAGCTGTTTGCCCATGTGGCACTCGTGCCCTGGTGTGCCATAGTTGCCATGAAGCCACAGCAGGGTAGGCCACTGCAGGGCATCAAGCACAGGCACCCTACTGCACTACACGCAAGGAGTCTCAATGGTGTTGTGGTGCTCTGTGCATGGACAGACCCTTGACCCTGCGGTTGACCTTTGACCCCTAGGTGCCATGCATCCACATAGGTGCACCACTATCTTGCTGTTCAGTGATAGAGTGATGGGAAATGGCAGCGCACTACCGCACAGCCTCTGCACATGTGGAACGTGTGCTACAGAATGCCATTTTGTTATCAGTACTCACTACAGGATGGCATGCAGGTGAGCACAGCAGTGGAGTACCATAGAGCTGGCCAACCTGGTGACCATTGTTGAGCCCCATGCTGAGGCCCTGTTCAGCCAGGACCCACTCATCAGGCCACGCAGTGCTGTGTGGGAGGAGGTTGCTGAGGTCATGGAGGAGGCCATCAGTATTGCCAGGTCTGGTGAGCAGTGTCACCACCAGTATGGAGACCTCCGGTGGAGGGACCCAGACAGACTGGGACATCAGCAGGCATGCACCTGGTGAGGCACCATACCACGGCCAGGTAGGTGCTCCATCCATACACTGGTAGTGTCCGTGCATCCAGGTATCACGGTGTGCATGTGTCCACCATGCAGGGAGGTGGATGCCATCCAGTGGGGGCAGTGGTGGTGGTGGGGTTGCAGCATGGTTGGGCTGTGTGGGAGCACACACACCGGGGGGGCTTTGCTACTGGTTTGTACTGATGTTCCCCTCTCCGTGTTTGCACCCTAGGCCCAGAGGAGCACGGTAGGGTGAGGCAAGCCTGAGCGGAGCAGGACAGAGGTGGTGCGCTGCAGCAAGATTGAGAAGGAGGAGCCATGGGCCAGCAGTGCCCAGCTGGCATGGATGCAGGTGAGTGCCTTTTTTCCCCCTTACATCTGTGCATGCTGTGTTGCAGGGTTGGCGGTGGGACATGACCACCAGCACTTGGCCCCAGCACCGTGCATGCCACATGGTGCACTCAGAACTGTCCTGTGGTACTGCATGTGTGGGTGGGTGTTGCTGGTGGTCCGTGCATGCACTGGGTACATGGCTGTGCCACTGCCTTCACTCTGCACAGCCATGTCACTGTATAGCCATGGTGGTGCTGTGCAGGACATCGGCAGTGGGTGCGTGCAGTGGTCTGCATGGCTGTGGGTGCCTGGGTAGGTGGGTCTTGTGGCTGCAGTCACTGTGGGTGGACACATGCCATCACAGGGGCGTGGCCCATGGCTGTATGCTCATGCACAATGGGTGGGCTGCAGGGGTCTGGCCAGTCACGCGTATTGACTCTTCTCCCTTGTCCTAGGCAGACAACACTGGATGGCACTGGAGATAGGGGTACAGGAGCTGCTACAGCTCACCAGATCCACCCTTGAGATCCTGCAAAGGATGGAGCGGGATGGTGTACGGCGCCACAGAAGATGGCGAAGGCACAGAAGTGGGGAGAGGGGCTGGCGATAGGCCCTCTATGCCCCCTTATCGTATTCCCCCTCCTAGACTAACCTTCACACCCCTCCCTCTCCCATTTGTTCACCCCGTCCCATGCCCACCCCCAGTTTGTGGCCCTTCCCAATTGTACATAGTTGTACATATGTTTTGTTTTCTAAATCATTTAATATAGCCATTTTGTTGTGACAGCTGTGGTGGTCTCTGATTTGCAGTGGGCTAATGGTGCTTGGCTGCAGTGGTGTGCATGGCATCAGGTGTGGTGCAGGCCTGGGCATGTGTGTGTCCAGCAGGGACCCACCTATGGCATGGGTGGGGGACTCGATCACTGTCTGTGGTATATGTGTTGTTCCCTGTGCACTGGACACCTGTGTGCAGTGGTCCCTGGTGCATGCACTGTGTCCATGGTGCCCCTGTCAGTATGTCCATGGCCCATGCAGCTGACACCCTTGCATGTCTGTGCTATGCATGGTCTGCTGGCATGTCAGTGGTGGCTGTCCATGCTGGCCACCCCTGGACCCAGCGCAATGGCGGATTGCCTCCTGTCACCAGTATGGTACACATCTGCCTTGGGTGGCATTGTGGCCTCTGCTGCTGTTGTCTCCCCTCCATGCTATCGCTGGTGTCTGTTGCAGGGTCTGTGCTCCGATGTCTGTCACTTATGCTCCAGCCGCATGCTAGTGGTGGACAGCTTCATGATGCATGTGCAGGGTGGCTGGTACACCTGTGCCATGGTGGGGTGCTGGCCGTGGGTACACGGCTGCTGTGGTCACATGCCAGCAGGTTTGTTGCCTGCTATTGTGTCCCTGTTTTGGGGTGCCCTTGAGTCTGGGTGGGTGTTTGTCCATGCTCTGTGTTGCATCCTGTGTGGTGCATGCCTCCATGCACCACTGTGGACATCTGTGCTGGCTGTTGGGGCCAGTGCTGGGACAGGGTGTGTTCTTGAGTGGGTGTGTGGGGTGCTGTCCTGCTGGTGGTGTGGTCCAGGGCAGGCCATGTCGCATGTGGGGTACCTCAGGTGCCGATGCAGGGTAGACCTCTTGGCTGTGCCACGGGGGTGCTGTGGAGGGTGGCACTGTGTCAGCACTTGTTGTGTCAGTGGCTGCTGATGCCCGCTGTGGGGTGCTCATGGTGGGGCTGCCATGCATGGCTCCATGGTGCACAGGGTTGCATTGTCACAGTGGAGGTGGTGGCATGCATACAGAGCCATACACTGTTGGGCACTGCTCCTGGGCAGGGTGTCTGGGGTTCACTGTGCAGGGTGTGCTCTGCATTGGTGGGATGGGGTGGCACAGGGTGGCCATCCCTCCTTATGTTACAGTCACTGCTTGCCAGGGGGTGTGCTGGGGCACCAAGCCCTGGCTGTGTATTCTCTGCTGGTGTTCATGGGCTGGTGGTTCATCCGGCTCACCACAGGTTGTGCAGTTCATGGGGTGCAGGGGGTGCTGTCTGGTCTGCTGTGTGCTCCTCTGCCCATGTCTTTCATGGGTGGTGCACCCCTGCATCCTGTTCCTGTGCATCCCTGGCTGTGCTACTGCACTGCTACCCTGCTCCACTGTGCATCCCTGGCTGTGCTACTGCACATCAGCCCTGCACCACTGTGCATCCCTGGTTGCACTATGGTGTGGTTGTCACAATATTCAGTTGTGTTGCGCAACCACACCTTGGCCTGCAGTGTGTTTGATTATCACAAGTGTTGCGCATGGGCGCACTGTACTTGCACCTGCTCCTGCTATTGTGCTACTTTGTGGCACAGTTTGAATACCTGGGCCCAGGTGTTACATGGCAGGCCAGAAGCTATTAACAGACTTTATAAGTTAATTATAGATGTTGTTGTTAAGAGGGAAATCATAAAAAAAGTTTATGATGTTATAAGGGGAAACCAGGTTTAGCAAACTGGTGCAAGGTTGTAAATATTCCTCTGATGCCTGTGTGAAAGAGGATGCAGCATAGATCAAAGAGATGTCATTTGAAGAACATATGAGTCATGCTGAGGATTGCAGAATTTAATTATTGAAAAAGACATCCTGTTTTTTTATTAAACATATAATGTTTTTATATATTCTGACAGAGGAGGAGCTGGGTGACCTCACACTAAAGGGGGCTGGCAAAAAAAGTTTGCTTAAGGAATATTCTGTTTTACTTCACTGACACTTTTATCTAGACTCTGACAACAAAACATCTGTGAGCACTTTAAAACAGGTATTTAGAAAGATAGACAAAAATCTAAATATTGTAGGAAATTTGCATGGTTTAAACCTTGTTCTTTTAAAAGGTTTATATGTCTTGTGATATAAGAGTTCTGTATTTTGTGTTTTACATAATTTTATCTATTTTAGTAAAACTCTTTTTGGAGCATATTTGCTCTGACTTTGATTTCTTTTTATTTGTAAGAAACATATATATATGGTTATAGCAGACACTAGGCATAAGCTTGAATGGTGGTACCAAACTGAAAAGAGAAGCGTTTTAAGTCTGGGGTCTTTAAAAAAGTTTTTAAGGGTTCATCTCTGTATATCTGGTTAGGTGCCCCTAGGCAAAGATATCTGGCCCCCTGAAGATGGAAATGTCTGAGCCTATGCATTGGGTACTCTAGCAAGAGGTTCACAATTTGAATCCCTCCAAGGCTTAGAGACCAAAGGTTGCTCTGAACTCACAAAACAGACAAGAGGGTTACTTTTTTTCTGTTAAACTGTTCACAAGACTGCACTCGGAGGTTGGCACTTTGGGAGTAGAGGGTCTGACCTGCTGAGTGGGTATGTGACAGATTGGTTTGCAGCGGTGGCATAATTTTGGTATCACAAGTTTTTATTGTTCTGTGTCAGCTGAGACTGTAAGCTCTCTTGCAAAGAAAGAAAAAGACAGAGTTTTATTTTAAAAAGGAAACAGAACTATACCACTTGGCATACAGTCAAGTTCCTACCCTTTTTATTTTTTTTCCTAAAAGTGCAAGTCAGAGTGGCCATAGTCAGGGAAGAAGATGGCTTCCAACTACAGCAGGCACACTGTAGATTACTTGAAGCAGTTGTGCAGGGACAGAGAAGTCCTGTTCAAGGTGACAGCCAGCCAAAAAGCAGAACCTCATTGAGGCCCTGATGGTAGCAGATACCCAGAGCAGCAAGTCACAGACCATGACTGAAAGGGACCAGACCTCGAGTGTCGCAGGACTAGTGGCCAGTGCTGTGTCCAGATCTAGTGAGGAGGACAGCAGGGCCACTGTCAGTGAAGGGCCACAGCAGCAGGGGAAGGTCACCAGTATCCTGAATCCAGAGGTACTCAGGCTGCAAATTGAGTTGTGCAGGATGGAGCTGGAGTTCCAGGAGAAGCAAGAGCGAGAACGCCAAGAGGCAGAGCGAGAGACAGACCGTGAGGCAGAGCGATGACAGAGGGAGGCAGACTATGAGGATTGTGAGTGCCAGTGAGCTGCAAAGGAGAAAAAAGAGGAGCGCCAGAGGTAACATGAAGTGGAGAAGCTACAACTCCGACCAGCAGCACCAGAACAGGTAAGTGGCTTGGGTTTAACTGTGACTGCAGGACTGGGTTACAAATTGAACTCCAATTAATAGAAGAATTTAAGGAAGGGGAGGATATGGATGCCTTTTTAAACTCTTTTCCAAAAGTTTGTATTCAGGCTAAAATTCCTAGAGAGTCCTGGAGCTTCCGGCTATCCCCAGTACTTACCGGGAAAGCTTGTGATGCATTGGGTCAAATGGACAATGAGGACAGTAATAATTACAGCAAACTAAAAGCTGCACTTTAAAGCTGCTGAATCATACAGAGCTAAATTCCGGAAGCTCAGGAGAAGCCCTGATATGAGCTGTGAGGAGCTAGCCATGAAACAACATCAGTTTTTAAAACATTGGTGGGAAGGAACTGATGCAAACTCTGTTGATAAAATTGAAAATGTGATTTTATTAAAACAATTTTATTGGGCTTGCCCAGCACAGCTAAAAACCTGGCTAGAGGACTTAGATCCCAAAACAGTGCAAGAGACTGCTGAACTCTAGGACTACTGTGCCAAAAGCAGACCTGCTCTGAGAGCGAATGGGGCAGGCGTGGCAGTGCAGAAAGGGAAAAGCGCACCTTCAGGGCAGCTAAAACCCTCACTGCCTCCACCGAAACCAGTTAGCCCCAGGTTTAAGAGAAAAGATTTCTCTAAAAGAAAAAATAAATGTTGGTTGTGTAAAGAAAATGGGCATATCACCAGACAGTGTCCCAAAAAGGCGAGCAATAATACACAACAGGGTGCTAGAAAAGAAATGGGTTGTTTGTATGTCCCTGGAAGCATGCCAGTGAACATAAGGGAACACATGCACCCAGTCATGGTGAATGGTGTACAGACGCAGGGGTTAAGGGACACATGGGCATCCCTGACATTGGGAAAGGGGGATCTAGTAGAGCCTGGTCAGCTTATACCCAATAAATATGTCACAGTACAGGACTTTACTGCTGAGGCGAAAACATTGCCCCTCGCTAGTGTTCTCTTAGACTGGGGTGAAACAGGGGGAACTGTGCAACAGGTGGCTGTAGCAAAAACATTAGCAGTGGATGTGATCCTGGGTAATAATCTCCAACAGGGGATGGTATGTGCAGTTACCCATAACCAAGCGGCAAGGGAAAATTGTAGTACCCTGAACCCCACAGAAGAAATTGTGGAAACCACCGAGAGGCTGGTTCCCCAGCCGGTGTCTCCTGATATGGAGATTAATGAAGAGGGGTAGAAATTTCCCTGGTAGCAAGTGACCACACAGCTACGGAAGGTTACTCTGAAGAGGAAGGGGTGACCCATTGTCAGAGGGTTGGGATTGACAGTGATCCTGAGGGCCCTGACGCTAGTGCTAGGGACCCTAGTTTAGTGACTGAAGGAGACCTGTCCCATGCCTTGGGAATGTGTGAGGGGTTTGCAGGTGCTCAGAGAAGTGACCCTAGTTTAGAGAAGCTGAGGGCTTGGGCAGACTCGGATGGCACACAGGGAGGTGACAGCAGAAATAAGGTTTATTGGGAAAATGGACTTATGTATACTCAAGCAGTACAGACAGAGGGCGGGATGCTAGGCAGGCAGCTTGTCATTCCCCAGGGGTATCGTGAGCAGTTGCTCAAAATTGCACATGATATTCCCTTGTCTGGTCATCTGGGAATCGCGAGCACAATGCAGTGGTTGGCCCAAAATTTCTACTGGCCTAACTTCACCCAACAGGTGAAGGAGTATTGCTGGTCTTTTCACCTGTGCCAAGAAATAGGGAAGGTGGGCAAGAAAACCCAAGCCACCCTTATTTCCTAACCCATAGTAGAGGAGCCATTCCAGAGGATGGGAATGGATATTGTGGGACTTTTAAATACCCCCAGCTTCTCAGGGAAGAGATTCATCCATACTGTGGTGGATTATGCCACCCGGTACCCAGAGGCAGTAGCCTTATCCTCCAGAAAGTAAGGGAGGTTTTAGCAGACTTTGCCCCCTTGTTTAGTGCCAAGCCTGGACTATCCCCCTTAGTGACAAACAATGTGGAGAAAGGGACACAAACGCCCATACAGTGGACAGCATATCAGTTGTCAGAGGCTGTCCAAAAGGACATTAGGAGGGCAGTGGTGGAGAAGATGCTGGATTTAGGGGTAATCCAGAGATTCCACAGCCCCTGGGCCTCACCCATAGTCCTTGTACCTATCCTCACAGAGGACAGACAATGTGGCAGATGCCTTACTTGGGATTTTCTCCTGTGGTGGGTTTCCACAGGAGCTAATCACCAATCGAGGGAGTTCCTTCATGTCGGACCTGATGAAATGTTTATGGGAGAAGTATGGGGTGGTGCAGAGATGCACGACACTGTATTACCCACAAGCCAATGGGCTTGTGGAAAGATTCAATGGTACCCTAAAGTCAGTGGTCTGGGCATTTGCTGAACAGCATGGGAGGGACTGGGAGAAATACCTTCCCCACCTGTTGTTTGCATACAGGGAAGTGCCCCAAGAGTCAACAGGATTTTCCCCCTTCAAACTCTAATATGGACGCCGGGTATGTGGGCCCCTAGACTTGATCCAGGAGGACTGGGAAGGCAAGCACACCACCCAGGGAACTCCCATTGTGGATTACATCCTTAGGTTTAGGGAAAGGCTGAAGAAGCTTAAGGGGACAGCCCAGAGCAACCTAGCAGCTGCCCAACAGAAATAAAAAGTGTGGTAAGACTGCAGAACCAGAGCTCACTCATACACGGTGGGTCAGGAAGTCATGGTCCTTATTCCAGTCCAGAAAGACAAGCTGCAAGCTGAGTGGGCAGTACCATATAAAGTGGTTAGGAAGGTAAATGACATGAAATACATTGTGGAGTTACCTGACAGAAGACAGACAGAAAGGATGTGCCATGTCAACATGATGAAGCTGTGTGCAAATTGGGCTGACATGGTGTTTGCAGTGTGTGTGGTCATGGGGAGGAGACGGACGAAGGAGTCCCCCCTTCTGGATTTGCTGGAGGAAAGTAAGCAGGAGTCCTCTGTGGAGGCAGTAAAATTGTCTCCCCAGCAGGCCCCGGACCAGATCCAGAAAGTTAAGAGAGGTTTTAGCAGACTTTTCCCACTTGTTTAGTGCCAAGCCTGGACTAACCCCCTTAGCGACACACGATGTGGAGACAGGGACACAAACGCCCATACAGCAGACAGCATATCAGGAGTCAGAGGCTGTCCAAAAGGACATTAGGAGGGCAGTGGAGAAGATGCTGGATTTAGGGGTAATTCACAGATCCCACAGCCCCTCTACCTCACCCATAGTCCTTGTACCTAAGCCAGATGGCTGTACTCATTTCTGTGTAGCCTAATGTGGACTGAATGCAATCACAAAGTCAGACGCCCACCAGATACCCCAGATGGATGAACTCCGGGACAAGTTGGCAAGAGCGACCTACCTTACAACTATTGAACTGACAAAGGGGTATTGGCAGGTAAAGTTGACAGACAGAGCTAGGAAGAGGTCGGCCTACATCACTCCAATAGGCTTATTTAAGTTTAAAGTAATGACTTTCAGAATGAAGAATGCCTCGGCCACTTTCCAAAGGTTGGTGAACCAGGTGTTAAATGGTGCTGAGGAGTATGCCATGGCATACCTGGATGACATTGCCATCTTTAGTACCAGTTGAGAAGAACACTTATCCCACCTTAGGGAAGTGCTGGACAGGATACAGAGGGCCGGGCTCACTGTCAAAGCTGAGAAGTGCCAGGTGGCCATGGGAGAAGTGGCATACCTTGGGCATGTGGTAGGCCAGGGACAGCTCCATCCTACCCAAATAAAGATAGAGGTGATCCAGGCATGGCCCAGACCAGAAACCCAGAAGCCAGTCAGGAGCTTTCTAGGGACAGCAGGGTACTATAGGAAATGTGTACCCAATTACAGTGCCCTGGCTGCTCCCCTATCTGACATGACAAAGAAAAAGATGCCAAAGAAAATTATCTGGGGCCCAGCCTGTGAAGAAGCCTTTACCAGATTAAAGGAGGCACTGTGCAGTGCTCCAGTTTTGACAAGTTCTGACTATAACAAAACCTTTATAGTTCAGACTGATGCCTCAGACATGGGTATTGGAGCAGTACTGAGTCAGACATCCAGCCAAGGGACAGATCGCCCAGTAGTGTACCTGAGTAGGAAGCTACTTCCCAGGGAGCAAGCTTACTCCATGGTGGAAAAGGAGTGTCTTGCCATAGTGTGGGCCCTAAAGAAATTAGAGCCATACTTGTATGGGCAGCATATTGTGGTGCAGACAGACCACAACCCCCTGGTTTGGCTGATGCAGATGGGGAAAAACAATGGCAGACTGCTAAGATGGAATCTTGCTTTACAAGGGTATGATCTAAACATCGTACATAGGGCTGGAGCCAAAAACCAGAACTCAGATGGGCTGCCTAGGGTCTATGAGGAGTGAAGTGATTTGGGAAGTTCATCCCATGTAGGGGATAGGACCCCCAAATTCAGTCTAGGTGGGGAGGAATTGTGATGTGGACAGCCAGTTCTGAGTGCTGTTTCATTTTTTTTAATGTAAAATGTATTACTGACTGTCTCTGCTTAAAATCAGGTGCTTTAGGAGTGACCTCACTCCCCCCCAGGTTTCAGCTGAAAGATGAAAGCCATGAGAAAATGCTGAAACAGCATGTGAGATCACACACACACACACACACACACACACACACACACACACACACACACACCAGTTTTAGATACCAGGTGTTACATGGCAGGCTAGAAGCTATTTACAGACTTTTCTAAGATAATTATAGATGATGTTGTTGTTAAGAGGGAAATCATAAAAACAAGTTTATGATGTTGGAAGGGGAAACCAGGTTTAGCAAACTGGTGCAAGGTTGTAAATGTTCCTCTGATGATGTGTGAGAGAGGATGCAGCATAGATCAAAGAAATGTCATTTGAAGAATATATGAGTCATGCTGAGGACTGCAGAATTTAATTCTTGAAAAAGACATCCTGTTTTTTATTAAATATGTATTTTTTTATATATTCTGACAGAGGAGGAGCTGGGCGACCTCACACAAAAGGGGGTTGGCAAATACAGTTTGCTTAATGAATATTCTGTTTTACTTCACTGTCACTTTTATCTAGACTCTGACAATGAAACATCTGTGAGCACTTTAAAACAGGTATTTAGAAATATAGACAAAAATCTAAATATTGTTGTAGGAAATTTGCACCTTGTTCTTTTAAAAGATTTGCATGTCTAGTGATATAAGAGTTTTTTTCTATGTTTTACATACTTTTATCTATTTTAGTAAAACTCTTTTTAGAGCATATTTGGTCTGACTTTGATTTCTTTTTATTTGTAAGAAACATATATATGGTTATAGCAGACATTAGGCTTAAGCTTGAATGGTGGTACCAAACTGAAAAGAGAAGCATTTTAAATCTGTGGCCTTTAATAAAGTTTTTAAGGGTTCATCTCTGTATACCTGGTTAGGTGCCCATAGGCAAAGATACCTGGCCCCCCGAAGACAGAAATATCTGACTCTGTGCATTGGGTACTCTAGCAAGAGGTTCACAGTTTGAATCTTTCCAAGACTTGAGACCAAAGGTTGATCTGAACTCACAAAACAGACAAGAGGATTACCTTGTTCTGTTAAACTGTTTACAAGAGTGCGCTCAGAGGATGGCACTTTGGGAGTAGAGGGCCTGACTTGCTGAGTGGGTTTGTGACACAGTAATCTAATAGGGGAAGGAGGTTGCCTTGGGCAATGGCAAGGTGTACCTCAGGGGTCAGATAGTGCTTGAATTGAAAACCTGCCCCCAGTTTCTAGTTGATGCACTGCACAATGGTATTGATATGCATGGCAACTGTTAGGGAGGGGTCAAGGGTGACAACCAGTTATTTAAAAGAGGGTATGTTCTGTGGGGGGGCACTGGTGATAGGACAGTTATGGTGGAATTAGTTTTGGAGAGTTTTAGTAAATTGGATTTAGACCTCAGGAGCATTTGCTAGCATTGGTTTGCATTTACTAGGAGCTTATTGGTCAGGAACCATTTATGGGCAGCCCTGTAGTTTAGGGTGAGGTGGTGGATAAACTAGTCAAAGGTTTGTCACTCTAAAATAATACTAAGTCATCTACATATAGTAAGGCTTCACATGAGAGGCTGTCTGCAGGTAAGTGATTTATGAAAAGGGAAAATAGTAGAAGACCCAGGATGGATCCCTGGGGAACTCCAGTGGACACTGCCATGGCCATGGAGGTGGCAGTCCCAATGCTAACTGTCTTAGATTGCCCCAAGAGGTAGCTCTGAAGCCAGTTAGATGTAACCACTGAGCAACCGAGGTTCAACAGTCTGGCATGGAGTAGATTGTGATCGACCATGTCAAAGGCCTTAGTCAGGTCTAGGAAGACAGCACCTGTGATGTTACCAATATCCATGTCCCTGAATACATGGTTAGAGAATGGGCCAGAGCAGATGCAGTACTATGATATTTCCTGAACTCATGTTGCTGTGGACAGAGCAAGTTGTATTTGTTTACATGCTCAGATAGTTGGTAATGAATGACCTTTACAAGGAGATTGCTTAAATGTGGAAGGATAGAGATAGGCCTGTAGTTGTCAGGGGATAGAGCTCTTCTGACTTGAAAATGGGGACAACTTTGGCATTCTTCCATATGGAAGGCATGGTAGACATGGCCTGGGTGAGGTTAAAGATGGTAGTCGGGGGTTTGGAGATGCAGGGGGTGATGAGTTTGAGAAAGCAGGGACATAGTCCATCAATGCCATGAAGAGGGGTGAGGTAGTGCACACAGGGGTTGTCTCCAGGCCACCAGGGCAGCATGAAGGGGTGCACAACCAAATGATGGAGGAAATTCTGAGAATGTCAGCAGGGGGGAGGTGTTGCTGATGGGGGATATCAACCTGCCTATGGTGGCAAGGGACACATTGTAAGCAGCATCACCTAGAATCAGGGTGATACTGGACTCCCTTCAAGTTGCTTTACTTAGGCAGATGGTCCAGGAACTGACTAGGGATGGGGCGGTGTTAGATGTGGTACTAGCAAATGGGGACAGGATAGGAATTTATCAGCGAGGGATAATCTTGGTACCAGTGACCATAGCACTGTGTGGATTACGGTACTCACGTCAGCCGCCCTAAACTGGACCAAGGCAAAGATTCTCGACTTCAGATGTGCGGATTTTAGGAAAATGGGTGTATATGTTAAACAAGCTTTAGAAGGGGTGGGGAAGCAGGGGGGGTGCAGGACATGTGGGACACAGTAAAGGGGACTATAGTGGGAGCCACAGACCTCTGTGCAAGGAGGGTGTATAAAAATAGGAGAAAGAGGAAGCCACTGTGATTCAACAAGGAAGTGGAGGGCAGCATCAAGGCTAAAAGGAGAGCCTTTTGGAAATTCAAAACAACACGGGGGAGGGGGATTGGGAGGAATATCAGGGCAGACAGAAGGAGGTGGGCAGTGTAGTAAGGCAAGCAAAGGCTAGGATGGAAGAGAACATTGCCAAGGCAGTCAGGAAGGGAGACAAGATCTTTTTTTGATATATAGGCTACAGGAGGAAAATGGAGAAAGGGATTCCAAGCCTGAAAAATGAGGCAGGGGAGAGGATGGTGGGGGACCAGGAGAAGGCTGCACTGCTTAATAGCTATTTATGCTCAGCATTTACAAAGGAAGCAGAATGGAAAAGGGGCAACTCTAGGGCAGCAGAACGCACAGGGGAGAGAGTGGATATGAGTCCATTTCAAGAAGAAGAGATACTGAGGGAGCTTAAGGATTTTAAAGTTGACAAGGCCATGGGGCCAGATGAGGTGTGTCCAAGGGTTTTTAGATAACTGAGAGAGGTGCTGGCTGCTCCACTGACTGCTCTTTCTTACAACTCCGTAAGCTCAGGGGTAGTACCTAAGGACTAAAAGTGTGTGGATGTGATGCCCCTACTCAAGGGAGGTGGGAAGGAAGATGTGGGTAACTACAGGCCTGTGAGTTTGACATCCATGGCTTGAAAGCTCATGGAGAAACTGCTCAGGAACTGAATAAACAGCTACCAGGAAGCAAATGGACTTTGGGACCCAGGGCAGCATGGGTTCAGAGAGGCAGATCTTATCAAACTAACTTAATGGAATTTTTTGACTTGGTCACCAGGGTGGTGGATCAGGTGGGCTTGGTGGATGTACCCTACCTTGATTTCTGAAAAGGTTTTCACTCATTAGCACACTAGAGGCTCTTTATACAAATTAGCCTGCATGGGGCTGAGGGAGGGGGGTCATACAGTGGGTGGGTAATTGGCTAGAGGGTAGAACACAGAGGATACTGGTCAATGGGGCATCCTCAGAGGAGTCCGTGGCCTTAGTGGGGTTCCCCAGGGGTCGGTGCTGGGCCCTCTTCTGTTTAATATCTTTATAGGGAATATAGCAGTGGGTCTTGAGGGGAGGATGAGTCTCTTTGCAGACACCACAAAGGTCTGCAATAGAGTGGACACACCAGAGGAGGGGGAGAGGATGCAAAGAGATATGGTGAGGCTAGAGGAATGATCCAATGAATGGCAACTGTCATTCAATATGACTAAGTGTAGGATCATGCATTTAGGGAAGAAAAATGGGAGGGAAGAGTACTCACTGGGAGGTAGTTCCCTTCAGGTAACTGAAGAAAAGAGAGACTTGGGAATCATCATTTCACATGATCTGAAGTTAAGAAAGCAGTGCAGGAGGGCAGTGGAAAAAGCAAGCAGAATGTTGGGTTGCATAGGGAGAGGGATATCAAGCAGAAAGAGGGAGGTCATATAACCCCTTTACACACAGCTGGTTAGGCCTCACCTGGAATATGGGGTTCATTTCTGGAAGCCCTTACTCAGGAAAGACATGGAGAGGGTGGAGTGAGTTCAGAGGAGGGTGAAAAGGATAGTGAGGGGCCTACAGCACTTACCATATGAGGGGAGACTGAATGATGTGGGCATGTACTCCTTGGAACAAAGAAGGGAGAGGGGAAACATTATTGAGACTTTTAAATACTACAGGAGGTATAAATAAGGTGCCTGTGGAGAACCTTTTCCACTTGAAAGAGAGACCTAGGGCAAGGTGTCATGAGTACCAGATTAAAGGGGGAAATTCAAAGGTAACTTCAGGAAGTGTTTCTTCAATGAGAGGGTAGTAGACAGCCGGAAGGGGTTGCTGGGGGAGCTGGTGGGGAAGAGGACAGTGAGGGGGTTCAACACAAAGGATTGTTGACACAGGGGGGAAGGACTACAACAAAAGCCTTGGATAATCCTAGGCACTCTGGGCAGACAGGGTGGACCAAGTGGTCCTTTTCTGCCATCACATTCCTATGTTCCTATGATACCTGGACTGCACCTATTAGGGAGTCTCATAAGAAATGTGAAAGTTTCTTGAGTTCCGATGGCTCTAAAATGGAAGAGAGGGTTGGGAGTGCCATCTGAAGGAGAATGTTTGTTCTGGTTTCCTGAGCAGGGTGGGTTAGAGATTGTCAGTTTATTTAGGTGAGCAGAGAAGTCAGTGAATTTATTGTTGAGGGCATGGGCGACAGCCATGGGGTCTGTTAAGAGGCCTGTGGGGCAACTGAGGTGAATGATGGGGTGGTGGGTCCGTGGATTTATCATGGAGCCTATGGTGGACCAGAACCAGTTGGAGTTCCTTAGGTTGTGACTTTGTAGTTTTTGAAAGTAGCTCTCTTCAGTGATGTGGCTCTTTGCTTACATTGATTGCACAGTTTTCTGTAGTTATTCCAAAGGGCGGGGTGGGAGAGACTTTGTAAGCTGCCCATCTTTTGTCTCTCTCTCTTTCATTAGGGAGAGCAGCTCTTTCATGAGCCAGCAGGTCCTTCTGCCTCTCACTCGGTGGGTGGTTAGGGAGAAATGCCTGCCCTGGATGTGAAGGAGGGCATCTGTGAAAAAAACGACAACTGAGGCAACATCCATAAAGGAGTGAAGGTATGCCAGTTTATAGCCCTGACCTCCAAGAGTGGGCGGGTACGGTCATGGCAGATCAAGTTACTAAAGGACAAGTATTTTGGAGGGGGGCTTTGTTTTGGTAGACCAAATTACATAGGTGGGAGAGTGATCACTTAAGGAGTCCAAAACAGATCTTGTCTTGAAGTATCTTGAACTCTCTATTTGTTGCTACCCAGTATAGAAGGGAGTGATTCTGTGTTTGGATATTTCTTCTTGTTGGGATGGTGATGGACTGTGAGAGGTTGTACTGCTTGAGTAAATTACTGTAATCCTTTTCCTTGGGAGTTAACCAGTTTATGCTGAAATTACCAAGCATGATAGTTTCTCTGGGTGGGGGGAGAGAGAGCTGCCCCAGGCCTGATAGGAGGGTTATTAGCCCTGAGATGCCTCCTTTAGGCACCTGATGTAGAGCTTTTTATTAGAACTTAGTGTCATTTCTGTAATGAGCCACTCACTGGGGGAGGTAGGGTCAGAACAGAGTACAGAGATAGCAGAAAGTGGTTCCCGGAAGTACAATAGTACCTGCCGCCCCTTTTCTTACTGGGTCTGTCATGCTGCAGCATGGAGCAACTGGACAGGTTGTATGTAGCATCGGTGATTGCCAGCTTGAGCCATGTTTTGGTGACATCAAGGACATTAGGCTAGTAGAGGGACACCCAAGCTTCAAGATCATTGAATTTAGTGGGGAGGCTACATATGTTGAGGTGAGCAGCCCTTAGTCCAACTGAGCTGGCTCATGCTTGGTTAGAGTAGGTGATGGGGATGTTTAAAAGGCTAAGTTTTCTCTCCACATCCTCTGCAAGTAGCAGCAGTGAGATTAGAGGGTGATATGTATGGTCTAGTGTGGTGGGCAATAAAGTTAGTGAGAGAGGAAAAGCCAGAGAAGGAGGCAGTCTCTGAGAGGAGAGCAAGGACAGTGTGGCCAAGGAGGGTAAGCTCACAATGATCCACCCTGGGTAGTGGGGTCACTGTGTACTCAATGTTCAGAAGGAATAGAGGAACAGGTAGAGGCAAAGGAGTAGCTGTTTTAATCAAGGATGGCATCTGGGTGGTGGAAGAAGATGGGTACATTAAGGGCAGTAATGGGAAGGCAAAGTCACTTAGGGTGGAACTCATGGCAGCATCATGCAAGAAAGTATGCTTGGGGGTGATCTATAGACCTCCAGGGCAAGGGGATGAGAGGGAGAGAGAGATCATGAAAGAACTTGAAAAAGGGGTGGCAAGGGGTGAAGCACTGTTGGTCAATGATCTGAACCTGCCAGACAATGATAGGGATATTACAGTGGCAAGGAGAGCCAGAAGTCAGGCCTTGCTGGATGCATTCCAGGAATGTCTCCTGGTACAGCTAGTTAAGGAACCCACCAGGCAGACTGCAATTCTTAATGTGGTGGTCACCAGCTTGGAGGTGGTAGGAGCTGTGAGAATAGGGGAGCCACTGGGGAACAGCAACCATAACTCCATTTGGTTCAAACTGACTCTTGGGTCTGGAAAATCTCAATCAAGAGCTGAAGTCTTGGATTATAGAAGTGCTGACTTCAAGGGAATGAGGTGCTGGTGAGGGAAAAGTAAGTTGGGATGGACAACATGAGGGGTGGAAGAGAGATGGGGCAATAAAGGTAGAATTCATGAGGCATCTAAGGTATGCACGAGAATAGTAAACTGGAACAGGTACAAGAGACTGTTGTGGTTCTCAGCAAGAGACAGGGAAGTGGTGAAGGCCAAGAAAAAAGGCCAAGTATAAAGAAAAGCGGGGGAGAAAGAATGCGAAGAATACTTACTGAAAAATAGGGAAGACACTGAACTGTGCATTGCAGATGGGGTCAAAAGTGGATGGCGAACAGTTCTTTTGATATATAAGGGGAAAAAAGAAGACAGGAGGGGGAATTGTTAGGCTAGCTGAGAGGGTAAGGGTAATAAAGGCGGTCAAGCAAAAGGCTGCCATCCTTGATGATTACTTTTGCTTAATTTTCTCTAGGGAGCACGGTGGGCCCTTACAATAGAGTGACATCAAAGTAGCCACTAAGCAGGTCCCTGAGAGGAGGCAGCCAATATTTATAAGCAAAAGGGTCCAGAAATGGCTGGCTGGCCAAAAGAGAGATACCCTGGGACCAAATGCATTGCATTCAAGGCTACTCAGAGCTGACAACAGTACTCACAGAACCACTGATAGGTATGTTCAACAGTTCACTAAGGACGGGGAGGTAGTTTAGTAGGATTGGAGGAAGGTGGATGTAGTTCTGCATAATGGTGGGGACAAAGAATAAGTGGGGAACTACAGATCAGTCAGTCTTGTGTTCTCTGTAGCGAAGCTGATGAATTCACTGGTCAAAGAGAACCTCATGGACTACCTGGAGAGCAACAGTCTTTCAGGTTATTAAACAGCATGGATTTCTGGCAGGAAGGTCTTGCCAGAATAACCTGATAGCTTACTTTGACTGGGTGATGAGGGACTTGGATAGGAATCATGCTGTGGATTTGCTCTATAGTACTTTGACTTCAGCAAGGCTTTCGACATAATGCCTCACAGACACTTGATGAAGAAGACAGAGGATCTGGGCACAGCTATGTTCATAGTAAACTGTATGGGCAAGTGGCTAAAGGAGAGGCAGCAAAGGTTTGTGGTCAACGGGGTCAAATCAGAGGAAAGGGAGGTCACGAGTGGAGTACCACAGGGATCTGTCCTGGGTCTGGTCCTCTTCAATATGTTCATCAGTGACACTAGCAAGGGAATCCAGAGCAGGCTGTGCCTCTTCGCTGATTATATGGAGATCTGCGGGAGGGTGGATAATGATGAGGGAATCAGGGAAATGCAGAGTGACTTACAAAAGCTAGACCAGTGGTCTAAGTCTTGCCAGTTGAAAGTTATCAAAAAGAGCAAGGTAATGCACCCAAGGAGCAAGAACCCCAGGACAGAGTACTGGCGGGGTTGAGTGAGACTTAGCACTATGGCTGAGAAATGAGACTCTCGAGTCATCATCAGCCACTCCCTAAAGCAGTCAAGTCAGTGCAACAAGGCATATAGCAAAGCAAGTTGGATGCAGAGATGTATTGGGAGGGGTATTGATTGCAGAAGGGAAGAGGTAATATACAGTATATCTTTAGTGAGGTCACATCTGGAGTACTGCACCCAGTTCTGGAATCCTCACTTCAGAAAGGCTAGGGATAAGCCCAAGACAGTGCAGCGTAGGGTAATGAAATGATTCAGGACCAAGAAGGCAGATTCTTTGAGAAGCATCTAAAAGCAATGAACATGTACTTGCTGGAGATCAGAAGGGAGAGGAAACCTATGTTAGAAAACTTCAAGTTCCTAAAAGGCAGTAACAAGGTGAACTGTGGGGAACTATTTAGAGTGATGGTGGTAAATGGCTGTCACTCCACAGAGGGAAGAGTGACCAGTGGGGTACCACAGGGATCAGTGCTGGGACCGGTCCTATTCAACATCTTCATCAGTGACATGGCGCAGGACCTAGAAGGCAGAATTTCACTGTTCGCTGATGACACAAAGCTCTGTAACAGAGTAGACACACCAGAGGGTGTAGACAGAATGAGAAGCGACCTGCAGAAACTTGAAGAATGGTCAGGGGTTTGGCAGTTGAAATTCAATGCAAAGAAGTGCAAGATAATGCATATGGGGCACAAAAACCCTGGCACAATATATCAGTTGGGGGGTGAGGATATAGCATGCACCAAGCAGGAAAGGGATCTTGGGGTTATCATCTCTGAGAGGAGAGGAGGGAGAGAGGGGATATGATAGAGACATACAAGTATCTTACAGGGAGGAACAGGGTGCAGGAAAACACTATTTTTAAGCGAAAAAGATGTTCCAGAACTAGAGGGCATGGGATGAAGTTGGAGGGAAGACGATTCAGAGGAAACATGAGAAAGAATTTCTTCACAGAACGGGTGGTGGACAAGTGGAACACCCTGCCAGAGGAAGTGGTGGGGGGCTGAAACAATCACAGGATTTAAGAATGCATGGGATAGACCTAAAGGAACTCTGGAGGTCAGGGGTAAGGTGCAACAGACTTCTAGGAAAACAAACTAAACTTACAAGCTCAAATGGGCAGACTGGGTGGGCCATAGGCCCCTTATCTGCCGACACTGTCTATGTATCTATGTATCTATGAGTGAATACTAGTTCATGGTCACATGGGCATGAGTGAAAAATGACAGCTGGTGGCTCAGGAGGGAAAAGAACAGAAAGGGTGGAGGAGTCATGGATCAGTCTACCAGCCGAAGTGGTACGTGCTAAAATCATTGGTGGTTTCAAGCAAGGTTGGGCAAAATGAAGGGTGTAGTTGTTGTTCTGGGCAGCAGAAACTGGGAACAGAATGAAGGAAAGGGTGGGGAGGGCTAGAACCTTAGAGGGACAGTAGGTTCCAGGGCTAACTAGGGAATGCAGACAGGCTGGATGGACTGTTAGTCTTTTTCTGCCATAACTGTCTGTTTCTATGTTTCTATGAACCCCTAATGCACATTGCCCTATTTGAAGTTGAACTCTTAACTGTTGCATTCAATCAGTTTTTTGCAAAGAATATAAAGAATACATAAATTGGGTGTGAAACATCAGTAAAAAAGCTGCTTTCTGATGCGATGAAACAGATCACATGATTCTGAATTATCCCACAAAGACCACACTCTTGTTCGTCTTTCTGTTTTTGACCCTCCCTCCAAAACAATTTTTGCCATCTTATAAAACAGATAATCCACTACAGGGAGTGTGGTTGTACTCTGATATATGCATGTCTTGGGTGGTTGCACTTGGCTGCAACCCCATGCCTCACAACACACACCAAGGTGGGCATATATCAGAGATGACCACGTGCCCTGTAGTGGATTATCTATTATATATACAGTATGTAATATATAGCTGCCATTTTTTCCCATGGAGATTCAGTGACAGTAAAAACTCATAATACTATTGCTCTGATGTCAGAAATGCATAATCCTATCATTCTGACATCAGATCTATAGTATTATGACATAGAATGTTTGGTGTTTTCCATATATTACAAAAAGATTACAGAAAACTAGCAGTAACTAGGCTGGTCATTCCAACTTGGGATTTTGGTGAAATTATAAACCCCTCAAGCTTTGATCTTGTGGTTTATGATATCACCAGAATCCCTTGATGAAATTACAACCTTGTCACTTTTCTGTCTATTAATGCATATACGGTATATATGTATATATTATAGGGGCATGGCAGCACCCCTGTAGCTAAGGTTGAGTTGGCTGTTCAATTTTAAACCCCAGTGTTTGCACCCTAATAACTAATAACTTTGGCATCACGTGGTGAAATACAACAAAATTTGTCATGCACGGTTAGGCTGTCAGAGCCTCAAGATGTGAAAAGTTTTGTGACAACAACTTGTATGATTTTTGAGATACAGAGCTCCAAAAAATTAAAAAAAAATATATACTTAATAGTGTGTATTTTTTGCTCTCACCTACAGCCTACACGGCGTGGAATTTTGTCATTAAATTTTCAGGTTTAAGGGGGGCTGTGCTAAGGGTGTGCCTTTTGAAGGTTTTGTGAAAAAAATATTATACTGCTTTAGAGTTACAATAATTTTTGAGTTAACATTCATGTTTCACTGGTAAAAAATTTGTAGAAGGTAAAAAAACTATTGCAAAAGTTAAAAAAATTATCGACAAGGCCAACTGGCTGCACTGTCTCCCGTCCTCACCCACCTCCCCCGTATCTCCACTCCTGCCCCACCCCAACCACCTCCCGTACTCCCCCTTACCCCTTGCACCTCCTTCCCCCCTCGATCTCCTATCCTCACATCCCCCACCACCCACCCCCCTTCACTTGTCTTGCTCATAGCTCAAGTCTTTGTACTGGTTATTACATGTCTGTAAGTCAATGACTATATGTTTGTAACTAAAAATGATGACTGTTGCACATGCTGACATGGAACCTTTGTAAAAGAGCCTCAGCTCAAAGGTATTGTAATCCTAGATTGAAATAAATAAATAAATAAAATATTGTGAGGGGTTATGTGCATGATTTATGTGTCTTGGGGGAAAAACAATCATGTTGGAAAGAATACCAAGGAGTTTTTCACAATAATGACAGGTGATCGGGGCTTGGGGGGCACTAGACTACCAGGGAGATTTGCACAATAATGATGGGCAATTGGGACTTGGTGGAGGGCCACTAGACCAGCACAGAGTTTTCACAATAATGACAGGCAACCAGGGCCTGTGGGGGGGCCACTAGACTAACAGGGAGTCTTTCACAATATTGATGGGTGAACAAGACTTGGGGGGGCACTAGACTACCAGGGAGTGTTTCGCAATAATGACAGATGATCAGGGCTTGGGGGCACAACAGGGACTGCTCTGGAACATTGCCAAATGGCAGCCCATGGCTTGCAGTAACCTGTCTAGGTACACCTTATGTTTGAGCACTGTTACAGTTGCCAAAAGCCTTGGAACTTTGCTGCCATGACCCTGCCCAATAGAGAATTATGGGCAGTGTCTGTGGTGCACCAGCAATCAACGCAAGCCACCTTTGGTGTGCCTTGCACAAAGTTTTGAGAATTGGGCCCCACATCTCTAAAAGAACATAGACAGAGTGGTGGTAACCCAGAGGACATCAGCTAAAATGGTGCAGGGTCGGCATGCCCTACAAGAAGAGACTAAAGGACCTCAATATATATATATACATCCTGGAACAGAGGAGGGAGAGTGATATATCATAGAGACCTTTAAATACCTCAGGGTGGTACATAATGTACAAGAGAGAGTAGTTTTCAGAAGAAAAGATGTTCAAGGATAAGTGCACATGCCATGAAGCTGGAGGGGGTAGATTCAGGAGAGAGGTAAGGAAGTACTTCTTCACAGAAAGAATGGAGGATTCCTAGAACAGCCTTCCATTGGAGGTGGTGTGGGTGAGAACAGTGGTGAAGTTCAAGAATGCATGGGATAAGCACAAGATAATCATAGTGGAAAGAAAGGGGAGAAGGGAGAATGAGCTGTAGCTCGAGTGCAGTCTGCAGTAATAGTGTAGGTAGGAAGAAATTGGCAGACTGTATGAACCAAGCTGTCCTTATCTGCCATCAAATTCTATGCTTCTGTCTATCTATTCATTCATTTAGTGGACTGGGGTACCCACCCCTTTAGTGCTTCTTTCTCCCCCCAAGGTTGCACACCCACCATTCTCAATTTTTTAGTACACAAGTGGGTTGGGGTTCCCACCCCTGGTACTGCTTCTTGGGAAGCCCCTCCCATCCAGGTCGTCAGCACCCAATCCCCAAAGTGCAGCCCAACACTGGGGTGCTCAACCCACAGTGTTGGAATAAGTTGTAGTAAGGGAAATAGTCCCTTAATGTTTTTTTTTATACATTTTAAATAAAGAAAATGGTTCTGCACAGATCTGACCCTTCCCACCCAGATCTCTCACTCAGTACCCACCACCCCACATCCCCCCCACACACCCAACTCATCCCTCACTCACCTGAACATGTCCCATGGCAAACATCCACTCTCCGATCAAAGACTTGTCTTACTGCTGGAACCACTGACTGCAATATGAGACACCAAGGTAACTGTGGATCAATATATTTCAATGGGGTTTTGAACATTGTTGCATAATTTGTCATTTTTGTATATTTTGATCCCAAGTTTTCAACATGGCCTTTTTAAGACCCCACCTCATGACCAATGGCATTGGAATTATGTAAATCTGGCCTAAAATTTGATTTTTGTGGTTGCTTGATGAAATCACCTTTCATGTGTAAACAGATTGGTACAAGATGGACCAATTCATCCAGTATAAAATATGCAACTAGCTGTTTGAATAAAAATCAAGATAATTTATTATTAATGGTACAGTGTTTATCAAATGTTTTGGAAAAATCCTTCTTCAGTGACCCACTGCATCTAAAGCACAGTATTATATTGTTATTAAATGAAATTGTTTTTATTAAAATAAGTATATATATATATATATATATACACACACATATATAAAGATATTTATTCCATAACTAAAACACATTTTCTCACCAAAAAAACTCTTGAATTGGTGTTGTTCATAATCTAAAATAAAACATAAAAATATAGATACTTTATTTCTATTTATCATTACGTTTCCAATGTGAGTCAATGTAAATACTCCCACACCCCTTGTGATATAATAGTATGCATAATCACTGGTAATAGACTTCAACATCCACAGTTTCAAGTTTATGATATATCCTTGTCACAAAACATTAATTAAAACATTTCAGTACACACCACTAGTTAACTTATATAGTCACAGCCTTATAATTTTCCATCCCAGGTTCATGGCCCTTTGATATGTTGGGCCAGATATTCTAAACTTTGTCCCAGGGCTAAATTAGCACTGCGCAGAGGGCGAACTTAGCCCGGAGCACAAAGCAAGCTATATTCAAAAGGAAACAGCCCAGTGCTAATCCTGCTGAATATAGCAGTCTAAGGAAGCCGGGCAAACTGATCTGGGAGTGCAGGGCATAAATAGCCCAGGAATAAGACAGCACTGAATATAGCAACAAGGAAGTGCAAACTGCAACTGCAGCTCATTAGACTCTGTAGCAAGCCAGTGTTGCAGGTGGAGAACATTGTGTGTGATTTCACAGATGTGTCTCACATCTACTGCAAACAAACCTCGCAACCTCCTGCCTCATATATCAGGGACAAGGCTTAAAAAAATCAAGGACAAAGGTTTAAAATTGGGGACACACCTTACAAATTGGTGATATCCACTCAGGAAGCTGGTAGAATAAGTGGTGTAGTGTAAAATGCATTTTCTAAGGAAGAACACATCTGTAACATTAATGTCTGACAGTATGTTATGTTTACAGCCCCCACTGTTTGGTCATGGAAACACAGTTTGTAGGAGGGATAGAGTAAAAGGTTGAGGAAAAACCAGGGACGTCCCTGAAAATCAGAGACAGTCGAGTGGTATGACTGCAAACAACAGTGAAAGCCACACACTGCAGAATTGTGCTTTGTGTGCTATGCTGAAGTGAGGTTTTCCCGGGGCTAAGCTGAATGCACAGTGCTAACACATTAGCTTTGTGCAGACCAAAGCTCCCATGAAAATTAGCCTACTTAAGTAATCCGTGGACAAACAAGTACATTTGCATCTCATTAAGTGCTGTTTAGCATACATTACCATGCAGTTTACCTGGTGCTACTGTATGGAGCACAAAGCTCACCCTTTTGGTCATAATGGAAGTACAGGCTGGATGCTGCAGGCTAACGCATGCTCACAGCATCCCCTGTTGGTCGGAATGGAAGTACAAGCTGGAAGCAGCAGGAACTGTGTGCTGACAGGAACAGTCAGTGCATACCACACACCCATGCAGCTGTGCAAGCAGGACCTGTAGATATGAATGTGTGTGTGTGTGTATATATATATATATCATATATCACATGCCTCTGAGGCCGGGAGATCAGAGGGCTGTGGGTTCAGTTCCCATATCTGGCACTTGGGTTAATATCCCAGTACTGACACTGTAGTGCAGCATGAGAGGGATGCTGCACTTCTGAGGTGCCGTCTTTCAGATGAGACATTAAACTGAGGTCCCATCTGCCTGGACTGGTGGTAGTTCAGGTGGATGTTAAAGATCCCATGGCACTTATTGAAAAGAGTAGGGGAATTTTATTGTCCAAAGAAACATAACATCAGGCAAAAATAAGCAAGTCAAACAGAAAAAAAAATAGCAACAAAAACATACAGTATTCATATATCCACTGTAAACAAATCAGAAAAGGAAAAAAAAGAAAAGAAACATAGTCTTCATGGTATAACAGTAGACACAGGATACTAATGCAAAAAATCAGTGTTTCCACAATAACTGAAAGCGTTGTAAAGAAAGTTGTCAGTGTTCTAATTCCATTATATTCAACAAAGCTGTTTCCATCTGCAGTATAATAGAATGTGGTAAGGTTGGAAGTTGCTGTAAAACATATTGACACCGTGCTTGCTACAGATAATATTTACATATAGCTAAAATAACCCATAAAGTACTATGATGAAATCTATTCCATGGTCCAGAAAAGTCACCTAGTATCTGTGTTTGATAGGTGATTCTACTGAGAAACGGCCATTGCCACTTGTTAGGTAACATTTTCCAAAACAAAAGAGTGTCCGTACATTCAAAAAAGAAATAAGTCATTGTTTCTTCTTCTATATAAGAACAAGAAGGCTTAGGACAGTATCGTTCTTGAGAGGACTTATGTTTCAAATTTCCTCTGACATTTAACCTGCCATGGCAACAGAGCCAGGTGACATCCCACATATGCGGTGGGATTCGTTTATCATGAAGAAATAATAAAGCATATACCATACGAGAAGGGGTACATTCTGGAAACAGTAACACTGGTTTTGTAACATTTACAAAGGTGTTATAAAGCTGTCTTCTAGTGAGCATCAGGATGGATGATTTGCTCAGTCTCCAGGATCATAATTTACAGAAACTGTCTATGGCATAGGATGGGATATTGAAAGTATGGGAATATCTAGGTGGGAGAGTATCCCATTTATCTATAACTGAGTGCATAGCACTGCTGACTCAAGTATCACAAGTGTGGGATGTGTAACGTATGCTGTGAAAAAGATGAAAAGAAAAGAAAGAAAGAAAGAAAGAAAGAAAGAAAGAAAGAAAGAAAGAAAGAAAGAAAGGAAGAAAGAAAGAAAGCAAGCAAGCAAGCCATGGGGTGAACCATCCCAAGTCCTCCTTGTTGTACTGGTAGGTGATGTCTCTTTTTACAGGATTAAGTCAACTGCCCCATATCATCTGGAAAAAAATACTAAAGAGTCTCATCTATAAATGCTGGGGGGGGGGCATAAACATAACTGAGAAATAAAAAAATGGGAAGTAAAAATTTCTTGATTACCAAAACTCGCTTCTTCTTTCCCAATTTCCAAGTTTTCCATAGGTGTACCTTAGTCTTGCCAATAAGAAATCACTTTTCCCAATTATATGTCACCGCATCCGCAACACTGAACCATACACCCAATATTCGTTGCGGAGAGGTGCATGTCCGAATGCCACCCACCTCTGGGATGAATGTGGAATCCGTATCTAAAAGGATGGATACACTCTTCTGTAGGTTAAGGGTCCCACCTGAAACCAAAGTAAAATTCTGAAAGATCCGGACCGCCTGGTCCCCAGACACTTTATTGTGGACAAATAAATCAACATCATTTGCATATGCTGAAATCTTTACCGGGAATAAAGTAGAACTTGGTGCTAACCCTACAATTTGTGAATCCCATTTAATTTGTCTAATAAATGGGTCTAAAGCAAAAGTATATAATAAAGGGCTTAATGGACAATCCTGTTATATCCTAACATTCTGGAGCAAATTATCCCCCAAAAATCCGTTGATTAAAGGAGTAAAACTAGCTATGGAAAATATACAAGCAAGCCACGTGAGAAAGACGTCCGGAATACCATACAGCTTCATAATTTGAAACAAGTATGAGTGATGCACTGACTCAAATGCTTTCACTTGATCCAAGGAGATGACAAAACCCATAATGTGATTTGTCTGTTTTGCTTCAAAAATTTCCCTGAGCAGGAACAGATTAGTTTGAATCAAGTGACCAGGAATAGCACAAGATTGTGAAAGGTCAATAATATCAGGTGCCAGTTGTTGCAATCGGGTACCAAGTAGTTTAGCCAAAATGTTATGGTCAGTATTGAGAAGATGAAGAGGTCTCCAATTCTGTAGTGAGCATTTATCCCCTTTTTTATAGATAAATTTCAAAAAGGACAATCCAAAATCAGAAATCTCATCCCTTCCCTGTCAGACATAATTATATACTTGGGTTAATGTTTCCACCAAATCATCCCAAAATGTTTGATAAAATTTATGGGTAAGGCCATCCAGACCAGGGGCTACTCCTAACCTAAGTTGAGAAATGGCACAAGCCACTTCCTCTTGTGCAATGAGGACTACTAAGTCTCTTGCATGATGTGCAGAGATCTGTGGAACAGGTACCGTAAAAACTTCCGAAAAGACAGTCGGACTACAGCGCAGATTGCAAAACTGAGTCTTTAAATTGGAGGTTGCAATGGAGAGCATGCCTGAAATAGAGCAATCAATGTTACCCGCTGGGTCATAGAGACCCTGCACAACTGTAGCATGTATCCGATCTTTATAGGCAAAAAATGGATTTGAGGAAGGGGAAACTGAGGCACCCACTCTCATTAAAAATTCTAAGATACGGGCGCTATTATATTGATGTGCAAACATGCAGCGTCTGACTTTTTTGATTTGTGAGGAATAATCAATAGGGGAGGAAACAGAATGTGACTGAAGTTTATATAATTGATTCCTATAATCCAAATATGTACGTTTTCCCGTAGTCTGAAAAAACATCCATAAGTCCATTTTGGTATCCTTCCACCATGTCCATACGGAATCATAACAACAAAGGACAGAAATCTGGGCCTGAAAGAGGAATCGGACTTGTGCCTGAACAGGAAGATGGGAAAACAGGGAATTGTTATGTTTCCACAGGGTCGAGGTCGAGAAAAAAACCGGAGGGGCTGATACCAAAGAAAATGTCCCGGTTAAAAAGTGATGGTCCAAAAGCTCCGTGGGGTGAAGTGAAATCTGATGCGGGATAAAATAACGTGAGGAAAAGAAATAGTCAATCCTAGTATGGTAAATGGATCTATAATAAGTATATCCAACATTAGATTTCAGTGTACGATATGCATCAGTTAAGTTAGCATCTTTCACCAAGGTACATAAAGCATGGCAGTCACAGTATATTTTTTTTCCCACTGCTGTTCTGCAGGAAACATCTATTGAGCAGTTGAAATCACCACCCCAGATAATATGTTTACTGGTACAGAGATAAGGTTTAATGAGATCAAGTAAACTGATTCTGGCAGCTTTGGTTTGAGGAGCATAGAGGATGATAATACGAAGGGAATGGCCTTGAAAAGTACAGTCAAGAACCAAAGTTCTACCTGGAAAACTGTCTATAATACGTGAGATGGAAAAGGCTGAAGATGTAAACAGGATAGCCACACCATCTGTCAGATCCTCCCCAAAAGTCCAATATGAGGGACCTCAGACCCAACCCCTCTTAACTTGCTTAATGTCAGAAAGAGACATCAGGCGGGTTTCTTGGAGTAAGAGAACATCAGTATGGAGGGAGGCAGCAAAATGAATAAAAGCTATCCATCTTTTGTAGTTCTTCAGACTACAAACATTAAATGAGGAAAGCCAAATGGTAGCCAGAGTTAAAAATCAATCAGCCACTCCTATCTGTGACAGCCATGTTTTTACGCTTTTTACTCCCCTTTTTTGTTCTGGTAACTTTTTTCTGGACAACATTCGGAGGTCTGGAACCAGTGACTTCCATATCCGATGGTAGAACAGAGGCTTCCGAATCGCCATCTGAGTCCTCCCCAACCCCTTTTAAACATTCAAAAGCATTGGAAAGGGTCACCTAGCTAACTTTTTGTAATTTGCGAGTGGTTGCCCTAGTAAACCATCTGCTTTGTGTAAAACCATCCAAATCTGCAAGAGGTGGGTCAGTGGTCTGTTTGATGGTAGGGTGTGAGGTGGAGTCCACCACATCCTGAGTATGGAGAGGGGCATCCGTGGCAGTAGGTGGTTCAAACTCTACCAGGGGAGCTACTGTTACTATGGGTGGAGTTTGGGGGGCAAAGAGGCTTCTGTGGGGTCCAAAACAGGGACAGGGGTAGTAATCTGTTCCTGTGCCTTGTCTAGTGCTTTCTGGACTAAAATGTCAGGATTCCAACCCTCACTATGGTTCTTACTGGCCCAGGGGCATTGATGGTAGGCATGTTCCTTCTCATCACAGAGACTGCATTAAAAAACGTTGTCACAGGACATGTTAGGGTGTCCATATCCCCCACATAAACCACATTCCAACATATCACAACTGCTACTGAGATGTGTGTGAGTTCCGCACTTGTAGCAGGCCCTAGGCTGGCCCCCATAAAAACAAATGCCTCTATCTTTGCCCAAGAAGAAACTATTAGGGAGATGAACCACCTCTGAGTTAACTTGGAAAAGTTTAACACAAACTTTCCATCCACCAGTCCACAGCCCTTCCTCATCAATAATAGCTTCAGGGGGGACAAGACTGTACACCTATTTTGTAACCAGTGGTAAATATCACCAACACTCACATCTTCATTATGAAACATAACAGTGACAGTGTGTACTGTGGGTTTAGTCAAGAGGATCACATAAAAGGGTGTCCATAAAGGAGTGTGTTTCAAAGTTGCATATTTGTGCCAAAACCTGTCCAAACCTACATTAGTTTTGAAGCTAATATCAAAGGTTTCTTCACCTGATATGTGAATCAATGCATAGATGTCTGAGGCCTGAAAATGCATAGAACCTTTCAATAAAGTCCTAGCAACATAATATCAGTCCGGGAAGTCATTAAGCCCCTCCATAGCGAAGACGGATAGCATTACATCTGGGGGCCTGCTCCAATTTGTTTTTAAAGAGATCAGAAAGAACAGGACCCCTACCTGAGGGTGGAGGCAGAGCTAAGGGTGGAGGTAGGGCTGGGGGCAGAGGTAGAGGTAGAGCTGAGGGGCTTTCCCCAGGATCATCCAGTGGAGGCAAGGACACCTGAACAGTATTAGAGAGAGGCGTAGGTAGACTGGAGCTGGAAGCAGAAGTCTGCCTGGGTGCAGCAGGGGAAACAGTACCCAGTATAGTAGGAGCTATAGGGGAAGGGGGTGAAACAGAGCAAGAAACAGGCAACTCCCTAATGGGCACAGTCGACTCTGGGGGTTGGTCAGAAGGGGGTAATCATTGAAACCACAGTTTCCCTAGGTATGGTGCAAACATTCACCCCACATGAGAAGCCACAGTCTCCTCCATAGTGGAGACATGTATATTATCCACCAATTCTGCATTATCAGCAATATCCCCCCAGCTAGTCCCAGAAACAGCAGTAGTGGTAGTAACAACAGTGTCTGCAGGGGATATAGGGTACCCAGAATTAGGTACCTCGGTGGAGCTCTTGCTGGGTGTTGCAGGCCTGTGTAGGGAAAACAGTATTCCATGTTTGTCCTCATCCCAGAACAAATCTGGTGTCCAGGTGCCTGATGCAGTCCGTGTCCAACCCATGTGAAACAGTGCTTCCAAGGCAGTCCAGGATGGTGCAGTAGACTCCGGGGCATCCCACAAACCAAAGCACATGCTGATTAGTGTGGCAGTAGTAGTGGCAGCCTGAGAAATCATCGGCTTAGGAACCGCTGTAGAGGGCAAGTCAGTAACTCCCAAATGCAACTCTGGAGCCACGCTAGCTATCCCGAACCCTGCACCGGATGCAGCAGGGGGAAGAACACCATGAACACATGCTGCTGTCTCTGTACTTGGTTCCACTTCAGAGAGAGGAATCACTGTAGAAGGCACAGGATGATACTGAAGTGCAGGCAAGGTAGGATCTCGTAGCACAGGCTGAAAAAGCAGTCTATCCTCCACAACTGGCATAGAATGGGACTCCTCTGTCCCTGAAATCATAACAGGAGTTGCCACAGATGGCAGTGCGGTAGTGCAATCCATGACCTCCTCTGAGCAAGGCTGAACACCAACTGAGGTCTCCATGTCAGTGACCAGAGATCCCCCTACTGGCAAGAGGAGGGGAATTTCCCCGGTGTCCTGGCCAAATTTCCCTCATTCACTAAAAATACCACCAACAGCTTAATCTGGTTCAAGGTCAGTTGGCATTCATCTGTATCCCTCTCCCCCGGGTCGTGCCTGAAAATAGGCAGGATTTGTCTAGTGCACTTACCTGGTCAACAGAAACTAAATAAATATATATTCTATGCAAAAAACTTTGTTAATGCATCAGTTAGGGTTCTTTTACAGTGACAAAAGTGAGGAAATTTGACCTTAGGGTTCTCACCCCTTGCACCCCACCCTCACCCTACTTCCACCAGCAAGCATCGGGGTGTGCGTTGGGGTCATCAGTCCTAACACTGTAGAAGAACCCTAACTGATGCATTAATGAAGTATTGTGCATAGAATTTCCATACTTTTTAAGAAAGAGTAGAAAAGTAAAAGTTGCCCAAGTTGGTGGGAGCATGGGGCCCTCCACGTGATTTTGTGTGACTACAGTAACAGTAAGTGCAATGCAAATGCAAACACAAAACTTTATGCACATGGTGATGCAAACGTAAATGGTAATGCAAACAGTAATAGAAATGCAAGCACAAAGTGATGCCAAAGCGAACAGTGATGTAAACGGAGACACAAATAGAAGTGCATATAGAACGCAACTGGTAACACACACATTCATGGTACTGCAATTGTAAATGCAAATGATAACAGTAACAGCAACAATATCACCAAAGTAAACAGAAACGCAAGCACGTACAAAAACGCTAACTGAGATGCTCGCACTCACGGAACCACAATTGTAAATGCAAATGGTAATGGTAACAGCAACAATAAAGTCTACAGAAACAAAAACACAAGTGTGTACAGAAATGCAAACCGTTACATGCAAGGTCATGGTACAACAATTGTAAAACGTGAATGGTAATGGTAACAGCAACAATAAAGCCAACAGAAACAGAAATGCAAAAGCGTACAAAAACGCAAACCATAATGCACACGGACACAGCACCACAATTGCAAATGCAAATGGTAATAGTAACAGCAACAATAATGCCAAACAAAATGGAAATGCAAGTGCAAATGAAAACACAAACCGTAACGCACACAGTGGCGTAGTTGGGAACGGTGATGCAAACGGTAACAGAAGCGCAACTGGAAATGCTAACTGGCACTGTAAGGAAAGGGAACACCCTTCTTTTCCCAAAAACTGCATTGAAAAAAAACAGTGAAAACAAAGAATGTATGCATAATAATTGACCTCGCAGCAGAAAATTAGGACGTGGAATACTAAATTGCTTATATCTCAGGAACCACATGGCGTAGAAAAAAAATTAAACTTTTGTATGAATTATGACTTTCCTAGCTAGTTTCATACTTAGTCTCCTTTGGAGGCTAAGCATTTGAGTGATGAAAAGTCCATATCTTGCACCGTTTCCGAGATACGGGCCCTGAAAGATGCGATGGACGCCATAATGTTTTCCTATGGCAAAATGTGTCAACTTCGGAGTGCCATCACTTTGCCGCCCTGTAAAAGTTTTTCACCAAACCACCAAAAGGCACATCTGTGGGATGATGGCTTTCTTCCCTTCAAATTTCAGCCCAAACGACCAAACCGTTATTTTGCAGCAGGCAGCAAAGAATTCCTGTAATGTAGCGTACACCCTAATGTTATCCTATGTGGAAAAGTGTCAACTTTGTAGTCCCGTAACTTTGCCGCACTGTACTATATTTTTACCAAAGCACAAAAAGCTACATCTGTGGTATGTTGCCTTTCTTCCCTGCAAATTTCAAGTCAAAAGACCAAACCATTTTCAAGATATTCAATATCAAAGATTACTAAAATTTCCCTATCTATACCAATAAAAAAAATCTGGCCATCTTGTCCCTCCCTCATGATCAAAGATGGTGATCAAAGAATCTCAAGATCAAAGAATTTGTAGGCTCGTGATCAAAGAATTTGCAGGCTCATGAACAAAGATTTAAAAACTTTATAAATAAAAAATTGAAGGAATTGCGGTAATCCACCACCATGGTTCAACAAAACGAAGCCCCCTGAGTAAAACCCACCCTCATTTGACTTCCTAGGACACCCCTGGGCTGAGAAAATTAATTTTTTAATCTGGCCATCTCATCCTACCCTCACGATGCACGATCGTGATCAAAGAATCTCGGGATCAAAGAGTTTGCAGGCTCGCGATCAAAGAATTTGCATGGTCACAACCAAAGAATAAAAACTAGTGTAATTAACAAAATTAACACAATTGTGGTAATCCACTGCCATGGTTCATCAGAACGAAGCCCCCTGAGTAAAACCCACCCTCATTTGTCTTCTTAGAACACCCCTGAGCTAAGAAAATTTATTTTTTTGTCTGGCCATCTCGCCCCTCTCTCGCGATGCACGATCGCAGTCAAAGAATTTGCATGCTGGCGGTCAAAGAAATTGCTCGCTTGTGAACAAAGAGCGAAGGACGAGATGGTCAGATTTCAAAATAGTGTATTGTAGCCCAGGGGTGCCCTATTAAGTTAAATAAGTGTGGGTTTTGCTGAGGGGGCTTTGCTGTGCACCATCTCAATTAAAAAACGGTACTTTTTATTATCCCTGGGAGTCTAGCTGCCCCATCCCCATCATGGCAATGTGCATACCGATGCCTGTTATCCCTGGTAGTCTAGTGCCCCCCACTCCTGATCTGTAGTTCATTATAATTAATATTGTTATCCCTATTGGTCTAGTGGTCCCATCCCATCATAATAAAATTAATTTCAATTTTGCAATACCTGTTAGTCTAGTGGCCCCCACCACCCCACCCAGCCCTGCCAGCCCACTGAGCACCTCCAACCCTTCCCCAGCCAGTGACTGGCACAGCCCACCTCTCACCTTCACGACCAGCCGCCGACTGTGTATTACCAGCAGCAATTCAAACAGGCCATGGAGGTGAAAAGTGGGCTGTGCCAGTAGCCAGCTGGGGAAGGTTCGGGGGTGCTGGGGATGATGGGTAGGCTGGCATGGCTGGGTGGGGGGTGGGGACCACTAGACTACCAGGTATTGCAAAATTGAAATACATTTTATTATGATGGGAGGGGGACCACTAGACTACCAGGATAGCAATATTAATTATAATGAACTACAGATGGGGTGGGGGGCACTAGACTACCAGAGATATTCTAAAAATATATAGATAAACACACATGGGGGGCCACTAGACTACCAAGGATAAAACATAAACATATAAACATGATACTCATTGGGGGGCCACTGGACTACCAGGGATAACAAAAGTCATTATCTACATTGGCATGATGGGGAGGGGGCTGCTAGACTACCAGGGATAATAAAAACTACTGTTTTTTTATTCAGCTGGGCAGAGCAAAGCCCCCTGAGCAAAACCCACCCTTATCTCACTTAATAGGGCACCCCTGGGCTGCAAAAAGCTGTTTTAAAATCTGGCCATCTCGTCCCTCGCTCGCGATGCACGATCGCGATCAAAGATTCTCGTGATCAAGGAATTTGTAGGCTCGCTATCAAAGATCTTTAGTGATCCACAAATGAAGAATTTAAAAGCTAATAACTCTATATTTGAACCAATTGGGATGGAATCAAAGCCATGGCTTGATAGATTGGGGTCCTCTGAGTAAAACCCATCGGAGTTTTACTTCAGAAGTGACCCCTGGGCTGAGATATTTGTGTTTGTGTGATCGGAAAACTGAAAACAAGATGGCGGACCTTGTGATCAAAGAAGTTTTCAAATTTCTTGGGGCCAAACATTCTTGAACTGTGAAGCTGTAAATTCTTTGATCGCCAAGCAGGAAGAGATAGCCAGAATCCCATTCTTTGATCGCAAAATATACATATAAATTTTCTCCTTGACTTATAATGGGAACTTAAAAGTGCCATAACTTTTGAATGCCTTAATATATTTTCACCAAATGAAAAGTGGCATGTTCAGCCACCAAAGCTCTTTCAAATGAGCCATCTCAAAGAGTGGCACACTGCACAACAACAGTGCAGGACCATATTCAGAATGCCAAAAGGTGCCTCCAAAAATGGATAATTTTACATTTTTCATCTCTTTCGTACACAAAGACTGGCACTCTGACCAAAACACTATTTGGCAAATCGAGATCTACCATGCCCCAATGCGTGTATCAAATTTCAGGCAAATCCATTGAACGGGTCCAAAGTTATTAACGCCCAAACATTTGACTTTAATATGTAAATGACTGCTGAATCCTAACTATAGTGGTGCAACTGTACCACTATAATAGATATATATATATATATATATATATATATATATATATATATATATATATATATATATATATTCTATACAAAAAATTTTGTTAATGCATCAGTTGGGTTCTTCTACAGTGAGAAAGAAAGAGAATTCCAGGGTCAGGGTTTTAAGCCCCTTGACCCCCAGCCCACCAACCAGCATCGGGTGTGTGTTGGGGTCATTGGCCTAACTCTCACCCCATCACATGTTAAAGAAGCAGAGGTATAGGAGAATGGGTGAGAGTTAGCACCAACAACCCCAATGTGCACCCTGATGCCAGTTGGTGGGTGGGCTGGGGGGTTCAAGGGGGGCTTTCAACCCTAACCCCAAATTTCCTTGCTTTTTTCACTGTAGAAGAACCCTAACTGAAGCATTAATGAAGTTTTATTGCATAGAATTTCCTTACTTTTTAAGAAAGAATAGAAAAGTAGAAAGTTGTGCAAGTTGGTGGGGAAAGGCCCTGCGCTCCCACCAACTTGTAAGTGTCAGACCACATTACACACCTAATGACTAAAAAGTACATTCACAACAGCAAGGCTAGCCACCAAACAAATGTTAATCTAGTAGAACAACAGAAAATGCTGTCCACAAAACATAAACTGCGCCACACAATATATCTCCAAAAAATATATTGTCCGACACGTAAACACCTCTATTAACATCTACAGGACATTCCGTCAGCACACTCCAAATTTCAAGTAAAAACATCAAACCGTGTCCAAGATATGACAAATCAAAATTTGAAATTTTCATTCATCAGAGTGGCACAGTTCTGCACCTGTTGACATTTAACACACACAATGACTGAAAACTACATCCATGACACTAAGGCTAGGTATCCTATCAATTTCAAGCCAACACCGCAAGCAAAACGCTGTCCGCAGAACGTAAACTGCACCACGCCATATCTGCACTAAAAAAATATTTCTGACACAGAAACACTGTAATTTTCATCCACATGACATGCTGTCAACATCCTCCAAATCTCAAGTGAAAAGACCAAACCGTGTCCGAGACATAACATTTTAACGTATGAGATTTTCATTCATCAGACTGGCACAGTTCCGCACCTGTTGACATTTAACACACACAACAACTGAAAACTATATCCATGACACTAAGGCTAGGTACCCTATCAATTTCAAGCCACCACCACAAGCAAAATGCTGTCCGCAGAATATTTCTGACATGGAAACACTGTCGTTTTCATCCACATGACATGCTGTCAGCACCCTCCAAATTTCAAGTGAAAAGACCAAACTGTGTCCGAGATATAACACTTTAACGTATGAGATTTTCATTCGTCAGACTGGCACAGTTCCACACCTGTTGGCATTTAACACACACAACAATTGAAAACTACATTCATGACACTAAGGCTATGTACCCTATCAATTTCAAGCCACCACCACAAGCAAAACACTGTCCACAACACGTACAGTGCATCACGCAATATCTTCACCAAAACATTTTTCTCTGATACATAAACACCATAATTCACATCTACAGGACATGCCGTAAACACCCTCAGAATTTCAAGTAAAAAGACCAAACTGTTTTTGAGATATTCAATATGAAACATTACTAACATTCCTCTATCTATTCCATTATAAAAAATCTGGCCTTCTTGTCCCTCCCTAGTGATCAAAGATGGCGATCAAACAGTCTCACGATCAAAGAATTTGCAGGCTCATGATCAAAGAATTTGCAGGTTCATGGACAAAGAATTTAAAATATTATAAATCAAAAAATTAAAGAAATTGTGGTATATCACCATCATGGTTCAACAGAATGAAGCCCCCTGAGTAAAATCCACCCTCATTTGACTTCCTAGGACACCCCTGGGCTGAGAAAATAGATTTTTAAATTGGGCCATCTTGTCTCTCTCTCATGATGCACGATTGCGATCAAAGAATCTCATGATCAAAGAATTTGCAGGCTCACAATCAAAGAATTTGCAGGCTCACGAACAAAGAAGTAAAAATAGTGAAACACAAATTTTTCACCAATTTGAACTGAACTAAAGGCATGCCTCAATAGAACAGACTCTCCTGAATAAAACCCACCCTCATTTGTGTTCCAAGCCCACCCCTGAGCTGAGATATTAGTGTTTTTAGGTTGTGATGCAAGATCGCAATCAAAGAATCTCACGATCAAAGAATATTGCAGGCTCGCGATCAAAGATCATTAGCAAGCCATGAATTAAGATTTTAAAAGCTTATAACTCTATTTTTTTGACTCATTTGGATGAAACCAAAGGCATGGCTTGATAGATCAGAGACCCCTGAGTAAAACCCATCGAAGTTTTACTTCAGAAGTGACCCCTGAGTTGAGATATTTGTGTTTTTCCAATCGGAAAATCAAAAACAAAATGACGGCCCTCACGATCAAAGAATTTTGAAAATCCTCGGGGACAAAGATTCTTGAACTGTGAGGTTGCAAACTCTTTGATCGCCAGGTGGGACGAGATGGCCAGAACCCCCATTCTTTGATCACAAGATATACATATAAATTTTCCCTTTGACTTATAATGGGAAATTAGAAGTACCATAACTTTTGAATGCCTTAATATTTTTCACCAAACAAAAAGCGGCATGTTCAGCTACCAAAGCTCTTTCAAACAAGCCATCTCACAGAGTGGCACACCACACAATGGCTGTGCAGCACCACATTAAGAATGCCATAAGGCACCTCCAAAAATGGATAATTTTGCATTTTTCAGTGCTTTCCTACATGAAGACCTGTACTCCAACAGAAACACAATTTGGCATATCAAGGGATCTAGTACGCCCCAACGCGTGTACCAAATTTCAGGCAAATCCATTGAACTGGTCCAAAGTTATTAAAATCCAGACTTTTGACTTCAGTATGTAACTGGCCGATCAACCCTAACTATAGAGGCACGACCATGCCCCTATAATATATGTATTAGAGGCAAAAAACTCCATTTAATGCATCAGTTAGGGTTGTTCCACTGCGACAAAAGCGAGGAAATTTGGTGTTAGGGTTGAAAGCCCCCCTTGGATCCCTCAAGCTCCCCCCACAACCAGCATCAGGATGTGCATTGGGGTCATTAGCCCTAACTCTCACCCCATCACATGTGTAAAGAAGCTGAGGAATAGGAGAATGGGGTGGGAGTTAGGACCAACAACCCCAAAGAGAACCCGATGCAGGTTGGGGGGTGGGCTGGAGGGGTCCAAGGGGGGCTTTCAACCCTAACACTGAATTTCCTCACTTTTGTCACTGTGGAACAACCCTAATTGATGCATTAAATGGAGTTTTTTCCCTCTAATTTCCCTTCTTTTTGAGAATGATGATGAGAAATAGTGAATGTAATGCGGTGGTGGTAGCACGGGGCCCGCCTGCCACATGATGTCTTGTGACATAGTAACAGAAACAGCAATGCAAACAGAAGCACCAACAGTGGTGCACATGGTAACGTAAATGTAAATGGTAAAGGAAATGTTAATGGAAATGCAAGCGCAAAGTGACACCAAAGTAAACAGTGACTCAAACGGACATTGAAGCGCATTCAAAAATGCAACTGGTAATGTGAACAGTGATGGCAGCGGTATTTTAAATGGAATGTTAAGTGTCACAGCAAAAAGAATGCAAAAGGGAACAGAAACAGAAATGTGAAAGCAAGCGCACATGTAAACGCAAACCGTAACATGCACGGGCACGGTATCATAACTGTAAATGCAAATGGTAAAGTAAACATGAAGAATAATGCCAAAGGAATCAGAAATGGAAATGGGAAAAGAAGCACATATGGAAACGTAAACTGTAACGCGTACGGGCACAGAACCGCAAATGTAAATGCAAATGGCAACGGTAACAGCAATAATAACAGCAAAGGAAACAGAAACGCAAAAGGAAACACAAGCGCATATGGAAACACAAACTGTAATGTGCACGGGCGCAGTAATACAGTTGGAAGTGCAAATGGTAACAGTAACAGCAAGAAAGATGCAAAATGAAAGAGAAACGAAAATGCAAACAAAAGGGCTGCTGGAAACGTAAATGGCAATGCACACAGTAACACTACCCAAAATGCAAACACAAACAGTAGTGGAAATGCAAATGGTAACAGTAATGCATACGCAAGCGCAAATGAGAACACAAAGGGTAACGCACACGGTTGCATACAAGGGAGCGGTAACCCAAACAGGGACATAAATGCAAGTGTAAACAGTAACTGTAAAAGTAACAGAAGTGCAAACCAAGTTTCTGCTGAACAGGTGCATAGAGAAACACAGTGTGTACAAAGAATGTATCCATTGTAATGGGCATCGAAGCTTAAAACAAGCATTGGAAGTTCTTAATTGCTAATATCTCAGCAACCGCAAGACGTAGAAAAAAATGTAAATTTCACAGAAATCATGATTTTGCTGGCTAGGTTTTTGCTATTACATAGCCCATAGGGCTATGCAACTTGCAACAAAAAAATCTGTATCTCGCATCATTTTCGAGATACGAGCCCTGAAAGGCATGGCGTATGCCACCATGTTAGTCTATGGGAAAAAAATGCCAACTTCAGAGTACCGTAACTTTGCAGCCATGCAATATTCTTTCACCAAACCACCAAAAGGCACATCTGCGAGATGTTGGCTGCGTTCTCGCCAAAACTTCAGCTCAAAAGACCAAACAGTTCTTTTGCAGCAGGGTGGCAAAGAACTGCTGTCATTTTTACCATAGTCTGAAAAAGTAGTGTTGTGATTTCTGAAAGCTTTCGCAAGCATTTGCAAAAGTGACATGAGTGCGACACTACTTTGCAACACTACTTTTTCCAGAAATTTGAAAAACATATTTCTGGGGTGTTTTACCCCAAAATAAAGACATGGCTAGCATCCTCAGGGTCCGACTAGGTGAACACAAAAATAATTGTGTTGTTAGAAAATCCCAAATTTAAATGGCAAGCATTTTTCTGATAGCTAACTGAAAACAAAATGGTGGATTTGCGACACTACTAGATCCATTTGTGACACTAAAAGTGCATTTGCGAAAGTGTTGCACTTTTTGTTAACTTTTCCCTTTGACTTATAATGGGAAGTTGTATTTTGAGTAACGTTTGAACCGTTTAATATATTTTCATGAAATCTTTGAAAGGCACATTGGGGATCCTGGCTGCATGTTCCCTGAAGTTTTTGGACCAGTCACACAAACTGTGCGACCTGTAGACATGAGCAAAGAATTCACCAGAAACCATAAATGCGCGCACAGATCACACTTAATAAGTCCGCAGCTGTATATCAGATCGGTACGAAAGTTGGCAGATCCCAAGATGTATGGTTCTTGATCGTGCTTTCCAAATTTCAGGCAAATCTATTAAATGGTGGCAAAGTCATTAAGGTGCAAAGTTTGACCCTTTAACCTTAAAAGGGCTACTCAACCTAATATATATATATATATATATATATATATAGATAGATATATTTATATATATATATATATATATATATATATATATATATATAGGTAAACAATTCTGTTTAATTCATCAGTTAGGGCTGTTCCATAGTGACAAAAGTAAGGAAATTTGGTGTTAGGGTTGAAACCCCCGGACACCTCCAGCCCACCCCCCAGCCGGCATCAGGTGCCGCTTGGGGTCATTGACCTAACTCTCACCCCATCACATGTGTAAAGAAGCAGAGGGTACAGGAGAATGGGGCAAGAGTTAGGACCAAAGACCCCAACGCACACCCTGATGCTGGTTGGGGGGGTGGGCTGGGGTGCAAGGGGGGGTTTCAACCCTAACATCGAATGTCCTTGCTTTTGTCGCTGTGGAGCAACCCTAACTGAGAAGTTCAGAGTGCCATAACTTTGCCGCCCTGTAATATTTTTTTCACCAAGCCACCAAAAGGCACATCTGTGGGATGTTGGCTTTCTTCCCTCCAAATTTCAGTGTAAAAGACCAAACCATTATTTTGCAGCAGGGTGACAAAGTAATCCTGCCATGCAGTGGATGCCGCAATGTTAATCTATGGGAAAAAGTGTCAACTTCAGAATACCATAATTTTGCATCCATGCAATATTTTGTCACCAAACCACCAAAAGGCACATCTGGGAGATGTTGGCTGCTGTCCCTCCAATTTTTGGCCCAAAAGACCAAACTGTTCATTTGCAGCAGGGTAGTAAAGAATTCCTGTTATTTTGGGCATAGTGTCACAAAGTGGTGTTGTGATTTGTGAAAGCTTTCACAAAAATTTGTAACACTTTCATGAGCTCGACACTACTTTGCAACACTACTTTTTCCAGAAACTTGAAAAACATATTTCTAGGGTGTTTAACCTCAAAATAAAGACATGCCTAGCACCCTCAGGGTCTGACTAGGTAAACACAAAAAGAATTGTGTTGCTAGAGGGTCCCAAATTTAAATGCCAAGCATTTTTCTGATCACCAACTGAAAACAAAATGGTAGATTTGTGACACTACTAGGGCCATTTGCAACTGTAAAAAGTGCATTTGAGACACTGTCAACCTTTTTGTTAACTTTTCCCATTGACTTATAATGGGAAATTGTTTTTTGAATAACTTTTGAACTGTTTAATATTTTTTCATGAAATCTTCAAAAGGCACATCGGGGACCCTAGGGAGAGTTAAGACTGATGACCCCAATGTGCACCCCAATGCCTGTTGGGGGTGGGCTGGGGGGTGCAAGGAGGGGTTTCAACCCTAACACCAAATTTCCTCACTTTTGTCACTGTAGAACAACCCTAACTGATGCATTAAACTGAGTTTTTTGCCTTTAATTTCCCTTCTTTTTGAGAATGATGATGAAAAATAGTGAAAGTAATGCAGCGGTGGGGGCCCCGTGCTCCCACCACATGATGTCTTGTGACATAGTAACAGGAACAACAACAAAAACAGAAGTGCCAACTGTGGCGCACATGGTAATGCAAACGTAAATGGTAAAGGAAACGTTAATAGAACCGCAAGTTCAAAAGTGACGCCAAAGTGAACAGTGACACAAATGGACATTGAAGCACATACAAAAACACAACTGGTAACACAAACAGTGATGGCAGTGGTATTTTAAATGGAAATTTTAAGTGTCACAGCAAAAAGAATGCAAAAGGGAACACAAACAAAAAGCGAACGCGAGCGCACATGTTAAAGGCAACTGTAACACGCACAGCCACGGTACCACAATAGTAAATACAAATGGTAAAGTTAACATGAAGAATAATGCCACAGGAAACAGAAACGGAAATGGGAATGGAGGCGCATACGGAAACGCAACCCATAATGTGTATGGTCACGGAAAAGCAATTGTTAAAGCAAATAGTAATGATAACAGCAACAATAACACCAAAGGAAAGAGAAATGCAAGCAAGTACAGAAACGCAAACTGTTAAGTGCACGGTCATGGTACTGCAATTGTAAATGCAAATGGTAACAGTAACAGCAAAAATAATGCCAAATGAAACAGAAACAAAACAGAAATGCTAGCGTGTATAAAAAAAAAAATGTAATGCACGTGGATGGTACCGCAATTGCAAATGAAACTGGTAATGGTAACAGCAACAATAACACCAAACGACAAAGAAACGCAAACACATGCGAAAACGCAAACTGTAAAGCACATTTGGTGTAGATGATAATGGTGCCACAAACAGTAACGGAAGCACAACTGGAAACGTTAACTGGCACAGTAACGAAATGGCACACCCTTCTTTTCCCCCAAAAATGCATTGGAAAACACAGTGAAAACAAAGAATGTATACATAACAATGGGCCTCGGAGCAGAAAATGAGGACTTGGAATATTAAATTGCTTATATCTCAGGAACCTTATGACGTAGAAAAAAATGTAAATTTCATATGAATTATGACTTTCCTAGATAGTTTTGTACTTAGCCTCCATTAGGAGGCTAAGCATTTTTGTGACAAAAAGTCCGTATCTCGCACCGTTTCTGAGATACAGGCCCCGAAAGGCGCGACAGGTGACGTAATGTTATCCAAAGGGAAAAAGCATTAACTTCAGAGTGCTGTCACTGTGCTGCCTTCTAATATTTTTTTAACAAACCACCAAAAGGCACATCAGTGGGATGTTGGCTTTCTTCCCTCCAAATTTCAGCCCAAAAGATCAAACCGTTATTTTGCAGCAGGGCGGCAAAGGATTCCTGTAATGGGGCAGTTGCCGTAATGTTATCCTAAGGGAAAAAGTGCCAACTTTGGAGTGCCATACCTTTGCCACCCTGTAATAGTTTTTCACCAAACACTATAAGGCACATTTGTAAAATGTTGGCTGTGTTTCCTCCAAATTTCAGCCCAAACAACCAACCCGTTCTTTTGCTGCAGGGTGGCAAAGAATTGCTATCATTTTGCCATAGCCTGGAAAAGTAGTGTCACAATTTGTGAAAGCTTTCGCAAAATTTGTGACACTTTCGTGAGTGCAACACTACTTTGCAAAAGTACTTTTTCCATAAACTTGAAAAACATATTTCTAGGGTGTTTAACCTCAAAATAAAGACATGCCTAGCATCCTCAGGGTCCAACTAGGTAAACACAAAAAGAATTGTGTTGCTAGAGGGTGCCAAATTTAAATGCCAAGCATTTTTCTGATCCCCAACTGAAAACAAAATGGTGGATTTGCGAAAGTAAAAGGGCCATTTGAGAAAGTAAAAACTGCATTTGCAAAAGTGTTCAACCTTTTGTTAACTTTTCACATTGATTTATAATGGGAACTTGTTTTTTTAATACCTTTTGAACCGTTTAATATTTTTTCACAAAATCTTCAAAAGGCATATCAGGGACCCTGGCTGCATGTTCCCTGAAGTTTTCGGACCGGTCACGCAAACCGTGCAACCTGTAGGCACGAGCAAATAATTCACCAGAAAGCGTAAATGTGCACAGATCATGCTTAATAACTCCACAGCCGTATACCCAACTGGTACAAAAGTTGGCAGATCCTAAGACGTATGGTTCTCAATCATGCATGCCAAATTTCAGGCAAATCCGTTGAATGGTGGCAAAGTTATTATGGTGCAAAGTTTGACCCTTTAACCTTAAAAGGGCTCCTCAACCCTAACTATTACTAATAAACTACCGTGCTATTATAATATATATTAGAGGCAAAAATCTCTGTTTAATGCATCAGTTAGGGTTGTCCCACATCGACAAAAGCAAGGAAATTCAGTGTTAGGGTTGAAAGCCCCCTTTGACCCCCAGCCCACCCCCAATCGCATCGAGGTGTGCATTGGGGTTATTGGCGCTGACCTACCACTGACCGGGGGGAGCGGGGTGGCAGGGCTCAGTGGGAGGGTGGGGAGGAGGGTACTGCTGGACCACCAGGGATGGAATCTATTATTTCTTTAGACTTCTGCCCATGATCGGGCTGCGAGCAATCCACTGGACCTCCAGGGATATAGGAGTTTCTTTTATTTATACTTCTGCCTGCGATCGGGCTGTGAGCGGTCCACTGGACCACCAGGGATATAGGTTTTTTTTGTGGGGGTCATCCACCAGGTATCCACCCTGGTCATGGCCCTGGTCTTCCACCAACTGTCACCTGGCACTCCCGGTCACCCCCGACTATTAACCCCAGAGGGCGGGGCCGCAGAGCTGGACCCCATCCAGCACATGCAGAACCAATAACTAGTTGGGGGGACCCCAGTGGCAGTGGCTAATTGAAGCCCTGAGGAAGGCTTCATAGAGGTGGAGGTGCCCATTTTTTCCCCTCTTTAATTCTTCCAAAGAGTAGGACTTGCAATGACGTCAACGCACTAACGTGCAGACGTCCGCCAAATCTTCTCCCAATGTAGATGCCCATGATCTGCTGAACATCCAGCTTCCGTTGGGTGTCAGTACAGTGTGGTGCATGACCCTTACCCACCCCGAAGGAAGGAGACCTGTCGCAGGACGTTCAATCCTCCCTTCCCCTACCAACCCCCGGCAACCTGAGTTCGTTCCTGAACCCAGGTCACTGGTGTGGTGCGAGTTGTGGCATCCAGCACCTCAATCCTCAGTGCCATTGGGCTCGCCTATAGGGGTTTCTTATATTTGTACTTATGCCCACGATCGGGCATGGGGGACGCTACCCAATGGAGGGTGCCGCTGGAGCTCAGGTGGCAACCCACAGCTGGCAGCTGCCATGTTGTGCCTTGCAATATGACAGCTCACCTGTGGGTGGCCGGCTGTTGCGCCTTTATTTTTTTGAACAACTGTATGCAGCGCATGTAGGAGTTGCACCTGCATGGGCTCCGCACATCCCAGGCTGAATATCGGGTATGTGCGGGGGGTATGCATGGGCACGCCCCCCCTTCTTGTACTGCATACATTACTGATGCACCCCGGTGCATCGGGAATTGTGCCACACACTTTCCCCTTTTGAATATCACGCCGCTGCGCAACCTTTCTGAAAATCCCTCCCCATAAATACAACATTTAATTATATCATAATCAGAAAATGTTACCTGTACACAATTAAGAATATCTAGTACAACACTTTACTTTGATATCTATTATGGCTATATGGAATTACAATATACTATATATCTGCAACTACATATCTACGTTATGCTAATAACTATATTCAGATAACATAAAGGGCTTATAAATGTAATACTTCTAAACAGTAATATTAGTTATTTGTGCAATACAGCAATTAATATGGCAAGGAACACAACTACTGTAAATGTCACAGTGACAAACTATTTCTAAGTGATGTATTAACTATTATATATACATAAATATAATACAGATATATGAGAACAAAACAGGAATAGTAATACACTGTTGCGACACAAAATGGTGGTTTTCAGTAAAGATGCAAGCAGATAAAGAAAGGAACATAGGGCACATCTTATGTTACTCAACATGTACAGAGTGAAGTCAATTTTTTGAGTACTGTACTCTTAAGTACAGGTCATACGACCATGTAAAAAAACAGAACTCAATATTGCTGAGACAAAACTGGAACAAACACCAGGATATCTTTTAATTACAAAAGATCCTAATAATGTTAAGATAAAGAATATTGTAACAAACAGATATGTTACACTGTTATATTAATACATGGACAAGTATTGTGCCTTAGTAGAAACTGAACTTGCTTAGAAATTATTATAAGTAGTACTTGTTATGTCTGCATATAACATATACTCATAAGAAAAAGACAATGACAGAAGAAGGCAACTAGATAGGAATTTCTCTTTGAACATCAAAAAGTCTTTCTTAGACATATGTGTGTTTTTTCTAGTGACTGTGAAGACAGCTGGCGCTGATGAAAGACCACTGCAACTATTTCCACTGTGTCACTGATTAACACAGCAATCTTATACGTGACATTGAGTATTCATATGCTGTTCAACCATGTGATATGTTACCAATGTGTTAATAAATGTACATCTGTTAAGAAAGTATGATAATGTTCCCGAATTCACTCTGTAAAAAAATGGACAGCAAAGTATGTCACATGTAGTGTGACTATTCCTTGGACACATAAAGATTGGCATAATTCTTCAATATCGGAACGTATGCATTTTTTAAGTGTTGCGGTAGTCTCTGTTTGAAAGAGCTTGTTGAGTCATCGCAGTCAATCCAGCCAGTTCTGTACCTCAACAAAGAAGTGTAATGTCCAGAATGCACAGACTGGGCATAGTGGTAGATCACAGCATGAGTGTCAAACACTGCTTGGTTTAATACAATTCTACCAGCTGTGAAATCAGTGATAGGCGTGTCAACTCTGAGCCCATTAGAGTCAAATCTATGCAATACTAGCATAAGATATTGAGATGAAGTCCTCAAGCATATGGACTGAGTACATATACCTCCACTCCTCACACACAAGTGACCACTTTCTGCATTTGTAAACAGCTGCCAGAACTTGACCCTTTAACCTGAGGCTCAAATAGAGAAACCCAAAGCATGCACAGCGGGAAGGTCATGTCAGACAAATCTAATTGATTTCTTTGACTGGGTGACCAAAGCAGTAGACCAGGGAGGGGCTGTGGACATTGCCTACCTAGACTTTAGGAAGGCATTTGACAAAGTCCTGCACAAAAGATTAATAAACAAATTAGCTAGCCTGGGAGTGGGTCCCAGGGTGGTAGCCTGGGTAAAACACTGGTTGGACAACAGGACACAGCGGGTAATAGTAAATGGAGTCCACAGTGAAGAAAGGAGGGTTACTAGTGGGGTACCGCAGGGTTCAGTACTGGGGTCAGTCCTTTTTAATGTCTTTATAAGTGACATTGCAGAGGGACCGGAAGGGAAAGTATGTACCTTTGCAGATGACAAAAGATCTGCAACAGGGTTGATACACAGGGTGGGGTGGAAAGGATGAAAAGTGACTTGGCAAGGTTGGAGGAATGGTCAAATGCATGGCAGCTTAGATTCAATGCAAAGATGTGCAAAGTAATGCACCTGGGAAACAGAAACCCAAGGGAAGAGTACACAGTGGGGGGCGAGATACTGACAACAACAAAAATGGAAAGGGACATGGGGTAGTCATATCAGACAACGAAAGGTGGGCCAGCAATGTGGAGAAGGCAGTAAGGAGGGCTGGGGGATACTGGGATGCACAGGGAGAGGCATCACCAGTAGAAAACAGGAAGTTGTTGGCCCTCTGTACAGACAGTTGGTAAGACCACATCTGGAGTACTGTGTACAGTTCTGGAGATCCCATCTCTGCAAAGGCATAGACAGGGTAGAGGCTGTCCAGAGGAAGGCAACCAAAATGATGCAGGGTCTGCATCAAAAGACATATGAAGAAAGACTAAAGGAACTAAAGATGTATAGCTTTGAGGAAAGGAGGGAGAGGAGGGACATGATAGCAACTTTCAAATACCTCAAGGGAATCAACAAAGTCCAAGAGGATAGCATCTTTCAGAAAAAAGATGTGCAAAAACAAGGGGGCATAATTTGAAGATAGAGGGGGACAGCTCATAGGTAATGTGAGGAAGTATTTCTTCACAGAGAGGGTTGTGGATACATGGAACAGCCTTCCTGAGGAGGTTGTAGAGTCAAAAAGAGTGGGGGAATTCAAGAATGCATGGGACAGACATAAGACAATTCTAGTGGGGTGTAGGAAGAAGTAGACTGTTGGTTAACTCGGATCTGCAGCTTATCCATTAGGTAGGGAAATGGGCAGACTAGGTGGGCCAAGCAGTTCTTATCAGCCGTCAAATTCTATGTTTCTATGTCTTCTGTGCTTTCTCGCTGTGAATGACCACATAAAACACATACATATTTGGTCACATATGACACAGTGAAATACTGATGCATTGGAATCCACTCTTCATCCAAGCTGTTTATGATTGCCATCATGAACTCACTAGAGTCCTGCTGCATGTTAGCAGCAAATGTACTGCATCCGTCATATGTCCCCAATGCCTGCCGCAGAGGTGAAAGTGACTGTACATTGTTAGCTTGATCAGAAGCCACATTGAAAACCGGCTTCAATGCCTTCGATAAAGGAGTGTCTTGTGAAGCAGATATTGTCTGCACAAAGTGTGGCATGTGTAGAAACACTTGCATTGCTTAATTAGCATAGCAGTTTACTCTAGTACTGTTATCAAACACTGGGACAACAGTCATACCAACTGACTTCTGACCAACAGCCGGTTCTGCATCTGTATTTGACATTCTGACCTTCTTACTACTCTGCACAGTTGAATCAGTTGTAGAAGCTTGTTTTCTTTTGTTGCCAGATGTAGCTGTGACTGTGGGATGTGAGACAACCACACACGTAGGTAGTGGTATTAAAGACATCTGTGGCTGATATAGAGCACGTAATCTGTTGTACTCAACAATACATCGCTTGTCAGCACTTATCTTCTGAGGTGCGAGTGTTATGATGTGCATCCCAGAAAGACTACACACATGTGAAAGTGCAACGTAGCTCATGCCATCTTTGAAAATGTCTGTCCCTATGTCCACCATTGCTGAATCCAAACTCAAGCCCTGAAACTTGTGAATCGAGACAGCATATGCAACACATACTGGAAACTGTTTTCTGTTAACATAAATATCCTTAAATACCTGGAATTTAACACATGTACGATCAATCTGTACAGGAAGCTCCATGTTGTCAAAGTGGACAAGAAGTGTCTCAATAAATGTTTTCTGAAGATTGTAAATGAAGTCAATGATATTACCCATGGCACCATTTACCATGCCATGCTCCACATCAAGATTGCGGCGTAGCATGACACGTGCATTCTTACAAACTGTAAGAACAGCTTCCAGTCCAGCTGTGTGTGAAACATCTGACTTCAGTTCAGAGAGTCGCTTAGTCGCCTTTGCTACCATTTTTCGACTTAGAATGACACCATCAATGGTATCAACAGCATGCAGTGTGAAAATCTCTTGATTCTCTCTCTGCAACATGACACTGTTGAACTCAGCACATTTTTTCAGTCGTGTCATAAGACACATAATGCGTGTGCCACTGGAGTACACATCACTGAAAACATCGCATGCTGTTTCTATGGATGTAGTATCCATTTGAATTCTTTGACCATGTAACATTGAAAGATGTTCTGGTGACAGAGGACCTGTATGAGCTTAATCCAAGTGCCTTGTAAGCCAGATCACCACTTTGTTGTATGTTTTGATAGAGCTCAACATAGGTAAATAACTCCCACAGGTTAAAATCTCCAATGCAGCCTAGTGTATTCTTAGCCTGCTTGACAGTCAGAGCTGCAAAGACATGTTCCACATTAACTGGTGCAAGCTGAAAGAGGTCTCCAAATACAACAATGCTTTTACCACCAAATGCATCTCCGTAGTTAGTCCACAAGATCTCCTTTAGTTGTATACAGGCAAGCATCACATTGGAGACCATACTAATCTCATCAATGATGAGTAACTTCATCTTAATAAACATAGAATGAAGCTGAGATGCAACCTCAAATGTCAGTTTGCGATACTCTCCTGCTTTGCCATGCTCCACTGGCAACATGAAGAGATGGTGTAACATAATTCCACCAATGTTGTATGCAGCCAGTCCAGTAGGAGCACTAACAGCAACAGACATTGATGACCCTGTCAGGTTCCGTATTTCTGCCATTATGGCCTCTATAAGGAAACTCTTCCCTGTCCGAGCTGAGCCACTAACAAACATCAGTAGTGGCTTGTATTCCACACAATCACATTTCTTGAGTTCATGTTGTAATCCATGCCAGACAGCATCAGTGATCTCAGAGTGAACCACCCATTGCTGCTCATTGAGTCTCTCTCTCAACTCAGCTGGGTCAACACTGCAGTGTGTGCCATGTTCCATAACACTCTCCACTTCCGACATGAGTAATCCTGGGGCATTCAGAGGCAGAGGTTCTCCAAGGATACCTTGTCCTTCTGGATCAAGATTCTCCTGTGAACTAACAGGCGTGTCCTTTTCAAGTAGTTTCTGTGCCTTCTCAAGTTGCTCCTTCTCAGTGTCTAGCCTCTGAATATATGTGTCAGAGTATTCACTTTTGAATGACTCATAACTGTGATTGAATTCTTCCACGAATGTATCACAGTCACCTTTTATTTCAGATTCATTCCTCCAGGGTTGAAATAAAAATAGGAGAGCAAAGTAGTAATGTTCTCTGCTCTCAGATGTGCCTAGATGTTACTTGCAGTGGTCAATGATCCAAGGCTTATGTCTCTTAATGAGACAGCCATCCACTCCTTTGACCTTGTAAATATCACGTGTACAATCAGGTGAGACACCTGTCTTGTAGTCATACCACTTAGCCACCTCAAATAAACACATTTGGTCCATGTCTTCATGTCTACCTGGGTAGTACCTGTCAATGAGGTTGTTCTTCAAGATATGTCTTGAAGATGGTCTATTGAGAGCCAGTTCCTCAATCTCAGCATGAGGAATAAGTACATGTTTACGCTTCTCTTTGTAGTTTATACTGAGGAAGTGCACAGCATCAGTCTTGCCATATAAATGTGTACCAATTAGCCAACCGCTGGCCTCATAAGTGCCACATTCTCTGTGTGATAGAATCGTCAACCCCAGTGACCAGAGCTGAGATGTCAGTGACTTGCTTGAACTGGTAATATCTTCTCAAAGATCTTGCAAGCTAGTCTGTTCATGTTTAGTTATGTACGAAGTGACATACCAAACCAGAGCCCATGAGTTGTCAGCCACAAACTGAACATTTATGTTTGCTTGCCTCATTAGAAGAAGAGAAGGGTTGTGTTCATTGATGTATACCTCATTCCCTTCTCTGGGTAATTCATAAACCCTCTTGGTTGACTTTGCCTTCAAGTGGTGTTGCATAGCTGAGGAAAGTTCATTCATGCAACCATCCTGACAGACATGTTTAGGAAATCCAAAACGGCATCTTGTGTACCAATCAGATTTGTTCTTCACTACCCAGTGGCAGTATTTCACACAAATATGGCTTTGAAACTTCTGCACCAACTTCCACAGTGTAGGACTGTTGTACTTGTCTGTAATATGGCAAGTAATGTACTGCTTAATGAATGCTAGCACTTGTGCTGCTTCATGTTCACCTATGTGTGGGGCATCCTTGATCCACAGTAACATGTGAATATGAGGAGCGCCATGTGCCTGATACTCCATCCTCCAGAAGAAATGCTCCACAATACCTAGAGGTGGATTGTCCTTTGACAAAATGAAAGTCAGAATGTCATGGAATTGTTTATGGAAATGCCTTGTCACAGATACAGGGTCGAGTGAGCACATTTCTCTGAAGTCATTGCTGAAATGCCCTCCACATCACAATTTGCCCACTTCAACAGTTCCATGACCTCATTCCAAGCATACTCGGCACAACTGAGTATGACAAACCATGTGGCTGGACCATACTCTCGCAACATGGTCATCACCTCAGAGTGTCTGCGATACCAGTATTCTTTCGTGCCACGTAGACTTGACAGAATGGAAGACAAATTCAGTTGTACATTTTCATCCTTCTGCTTCAGTTTCTGCAGAAACTGTGCAGCTCTAATTCCATCAAGTGGAATTGTGAGACAAATAGTATGAGCAATAGACGCAGACAGTATGCTAAGCTCACTCTCCCACAGAAGATGAAACAGGTACTGTACATTATGTCTGAATTTGCCATCCTTACTGAGCACATGACTAGTACAGTACTCAGCATCCTGTATATGCACTTCTCTTTCATATAGGTGTCCACCAGACCCTCTTGGGAATAAGTCTGGGAAACAGCATGCTTCTAATGTTGCCTCCCAAATGCTGACAGGCTCACCTTCCACTTATTTCATTTGATAGAGATCAATATTGTCCCCTACTGGATCTCTGCCATGTAGTGGGTGAATTGTGTACTGTTCATACACATTATCATTTGTCTCCACATTGACCTTCTCAATCTTTGGTTTACTGCTTTCCAACAGATCATGATCAACAGACACAGTGGCCATCTGATCAATATCAAGGTCTGCGTAAAAGGGATTGTAGCCCTTTAAATAAGTAAGAGCAAGCTTCACCTTCTCCACATTGACAACATCCTGCCAAATGACCTTTGACTTTGTTGGAACACCATTGACTAGAATCACCTAAGTATTATCAGTAAAAATTGCCTCAACATTTTCCTGCAGAGGAAGTGGAAGATAGATTATGGAACCCTTAAGAGATCTAATGAACTGTTTTTGGGGAATGTTCCATGTTTTTGTATTCAGACGTAGAATAGTTTGAAACAGTTTCATAGTCTGAATAATAATCCGTTCAAACTTACTCAATGTGGCAATCTCAACTGGTGTAACATGTGCCTCCATATTGTTTAAAAGTGACCTTGGTGGCAAAATGTTAGCCTTCATCTTGGAGAAACAGTGCTTGCACATCACAAAGATTGGGTCTAACCGAAAGTCACACTGCAACAGCAGAAATGCTGACAGTCGAAACCACATGTCATTGTACGGTGACAAGGTTTTCAGGTTCACTGTGATTATTTGTTTTTTGTAACAGAGCCGATCACATGACACACATACAGAGTCAAATTTCTCCATCGTTGCCAACTCAGATTTGGCAATTGATTTCCCAAACTGCTTGAGAATATCAGTTTCTAAGACAAAGACAGAATTAACATCAACAATTGATGACTGATAAATCACAGTATCTGTCAGACTGCTGACATGTTGCAGCTATTTTAAAAATGTCATAGCACCATGCATGTCACCAGGCTGCAGTAACTCATTCAGACGAGTATACTGAGGAACAACTCAATGAATATCATAGACCCTGTACACAAAGTTCTGCATGCCTGATTGATGCACCTCCAGCATATGCATGTGGTGAAAGATACTGTCACAAACACCACTATTTAGGCATGCAAGTGAGTGACCCATATGTCCACTATGTGGATGGATCTCACAAAGGTCTATATTCTCAAACAGTTTATGTCTGTCTTTACGATCAGTAATGACAAACAAGTTGATAAAGTGCTCAACTTTGTCAAAAGATGATTGCCTCCGGTTACAAGTGTCATCACATGTCCATGAGAGACAGTGACTTTTACGAGGCTGAGTAGTTGCCTCAGATTCATCATCTGACTCCATTGTAGTGTCATCACACACACTGAACACATTACACACTTTACCAGACTCATCAATGCACAAGTTGCTGTCCTTTTTCTGTGAGTAATATGACTCCTCCCAGAAATATGCCTCTGAATGCAGTGTGTGTAGTCACAATCCTGTGAAAACATCACTGAAATTGTGCAGGGTCAAGACAGGATACTGTTGTAGCCTCATCTTTATGTCATACACAGTTTTTCTGAACTGCTCCAGTATATGAGACATCTTACGCCACAGACGTTGAAGAACAAAAACTGCTCTCTTAACAAATGTGTGTACTTTGAGGCGCAATTTCATCAAACTGAGATGACTATTTTTTTGTGCTCATGTCTCATCACAACAGCAATAAGTCCATCAATCTTAGCTTTAGAAGCTAGTGATTGAAAATACTTTTGCTTTCTCAGATGGCCATCAGCAGCCACAGCTTTACACTGCTGTTTAGTACACTTGTTAATGGTTGCCTTTGCAACATTGGTGTTCCATCTCAAAGACTTACGCAACTGTTGCTGAGGTACACATTTTCCACTTGCTACTGAGCAAGTACGTACTTTTCCTGTGGAGTGTGCAACCTGTGAAGTCACAGCTTCAGCAGTATCTTGAATCTTTTTACGTCTTGATCTACTATCAATGGTTTTCTTCCCAGTCTTAAGCAACAGTGAGTTACTATTATGCCTGTTTCGTCTATGCATAGAGGTCCATCTATGTTTAGAGGGCATCTTTCCTGTCTGTAAATTCACAGTAGTCTGCACCAATCTTACAGCAGCATCAGACACCTGTATAATAAATAGACAAAAAGAACTATTTAGTGTTGATCTGTATTTTTTTGTCCTACCGACACACACTGCCCATGCATCATATAAGAACAATAAATGCTACTGTCACAAAATATTGCAAACATCATTACTCTAAAAAGCAAATAACAGTAAAGCAATATACAATGTTTTAAAACATCGCAGAACATAAGTTCAGTCATAATATGACAAAAAATACCTTAAAATGTGAAAAGTGAAGTATTGCCACAATCTAAACCATGCACAGTATTGTTTTGCTTAAAAATACTGTTTTTAACAAAACTCCCAAAAGTAGAGTCGAACATGCGACAGTGTCACTAAAAATGGTGTCAAATGCACAAAAGTGTCCAATGTAGTGTCACAAAAGTAGTGTCGCAAGCACGAAAGAGTAAAAAAAAATGTTGAAGCACAAAAGTGTTGCAAAGATTGTGTCGTGAGCATGAAAGTGTCGAATAATTACATTACTACAACACCCTCTTTAAGGCTAAGCCAATCAGACATTGGTTCCTATTTGAGCGACAGACGTTGCCACCAATCGAACATAACATAGATCAAGCCATGTCAGGCAACCAATCACAAGTGCTGAAGAGTGGAGAAGAAGGACATAGCAGCCATCTTAGGAAAAACCAAGACAATCTGCTTTGCACTGTGTGAGTACATCACATTTTATATACAATTTTTCTAGCATTATTTAAACTCTAAGCAACAGAAAAATAGCATTAAACAGACCATTTTTTAATGCTGTATTTGACTATGACAATGTAAATAAGCTATCATGCTGTAAAAACAAGGTATTACTGTTTAAAGTCAAAGTGTCAAACAGTACTTATTAGTACAGATAGAGCTGCAAATGGAGGCAGAAAGCAAGCAGCACATGTATGATAGCACAAGAGGCAACCAATCATAGAACTTCCTATAGTTGTGATTGTATGAAGTAGCCTATGAAAAATTAATATTTTCCCACCTAGAAATATTTAAACATTTCTGCTTGACAGAAGTTGCAGCCATTCAGTGTAGTGATAGTCAGTGCATGTACTGTATTGGTTAGCCATCAGAAAGCATCAACCAATAACTTTTAAAATCGGTGTGTTTTGGGGCAGCCCACCAAAGCAATGTTGAAGGAGAGAGAGAATATTCACTTTCATGTTCAGTTGTGACTAGACACTGCAGGAGAAACACTGATTTTTTTGGTAGCTCTCTGTCCACTTCTCAGTTTAAAAACTCAGAATGGCAGAAAACAGCAAAAGGACTCTGTGGATCGTTGGCAGCAGTATAGTAAGGCGAGCTTCAGAGTATGCTCAGAGGAGTGATTTTGGCAAAGACCTGCAGCTTCCAAATTGCTCTATTAAGTGGTTTGGCAGGGGTGGAATGATGTGGGAGCATCTCATGCCAACAATGCACAGACTTCTGAGGACTCAAGTTCAACTGGACATACTGCTGATTCATCTCGGAGGCAATGATTTGGGCACCAAACAATGGGTAGATTTAGTGCCAGAAGCAAAACTGGACCTTGCTTCTATTATCTCTATGTTACCTGCCTGCAAGATCATTTTTCTGATATTACAGAGTGTAGGGCCTGGCAAGCAGAACAGCACGTGTACCTGCTTGACAGAGCATGGAGAAAGGTAAACATGTAAATATCTGGATATCTGCGCATGTATGGGATGCACACCATATGTCACCCTGAAATTAAGTATTGTAATAATTGGCTATACTTACCAGATGGTGTGCACTTCTCACATGCAGGCAATTGCCTTTTCCTGGAAGACCTTCGAGATGGAATCCTCACAGTCCTCTAAAACTCTCAGACTATTAAAACAGATTTTATAAAAAAAAGGCTCTTCTAAGAGGCACAAAACCTCGGTCAAAAAATAGAAAAGCTGTATACATTACACACACAACACAAACACAAGCTATCTCAGTTTCACAGCACTACACAAACTTAAATACTTGACCATGCTCAGAATTGTGGTATACATGCAGCTACTGTTAACAAAATGTAGTATTAAATATCTCACAATGTGCTTTCAGTATACATACTGTATAATCAACATTTTAACACAGCACTATGCAGGCAGTAATGTGTTGTTAAAACCATATAGTCTGACAATTACTATACCCACATACCAGTAGTTATTACAATAACTATATAATCATCAACATTCTGCTCTCTGTACATCTGCAGTGAAAAAACTGGACAGAGTAGAAACTCACACATGAAAAAATGCATTACAGTAACATACTGTTGTCACTCTATTTATTGCAGACTGAAAAAAAGAAGATTAAAAATGAGACTGTGGAGCCTGCGGGAGGTGTGCTGCCTGCTTAAGGCAGATCAGGTGAGAGGAAATGCAAAAATCCTCATGAGAAGCACTAATAGGAAGCTAGATAGTATGTGGGGGCACATCCACAGCTTTCTGTGCATGATTCTCAAAGTAAGAAATAAGAATCCCAGTATGTGCAAAAAGAAGTGAAAGCTGTTGTACCAGCGGTTCTGTTTTAAAGAACAGAGTGGAGATTCCGGAAAACAACAAGTGCTGGTACTACCTCACATACGAGATGTGGGATGCTGCTGGAAAGCCTAGTGCAGGGCAGCGCCTAACACACCATGAGTAAAGAAACAATTTTTAAATCACCATACCATATTCTTAAGCAGGAATCACTAATAAGCTGACTGTTGCACTGGATCCAATCACACCTCATGTAGTCAGGTATCAGACCACAAGTTTATTACTTACACTAGTTGACATATCACGTTATCAAACCACACCACACAGAGCTTCAAGGCTGTTATTGCCATAATGCAATATTTTGTTTTTACACAGAGTGTAAAAAAGAATTAGAATTGTTGTGTTCCTCCAATAACAGTGATGTTACATTGACATACATTACCTCACTGTTACAATGGGCGTGCAGTCAGAGTACAGTGTCTGGTCTTTGGGGGGGGTGAGGGTGCATGTGTTATTGTCTGGCTGACACCATGACTTCGTAAGTGGCCTTATTTATGTCTTACTAAAATCACAATCATATTCTGTACATGTCCATCCCCTAACTTTATAAATGAGTCTATACTCAGGCTACAGTACCTCTTCTGAGAAGACAGTGAGTGCATTGCATGGGTGATGCTGTGCAAGTACTAAGTATCCTAAGCTGTGTGACCCCTGCAACCACAAACATGCACTGTTGATGTCTATCAAGTGTCTCTTCCTCCAAGTCTACACTCGCGACCCAGTACCTGTCCTGGGGTTGGGGGGTCATTGCGTAACTTACACCATGGAACTCCTAACTATCCTAACTAGTATGTTACTGCAATGATGTCTGTGTACCATAAAAATCCATAACCTTTCTTGCCTCAGAGTTTGCACTCAGGATGTACCACCTACTGGGTGAGGGGTGTCGGAGGCATTGTCTATGTGTCACCGTACAACTGCTAACTGTTTAAAGTACTGTGTTACTGCAATCATAGAGCTGCACCATTTGTAACCTTAACATATATTTTCATGTGTTTGTCCACTCAGTAAGCAGTACCTGATCTCTGTTGCAAATGTGCCATTGCTTAGCTGACAGTGTACAACTCCTAACTGTCCCAAAAAGTGTGTTACTGCAATCATTGAACTGAACCATTTATATACATAACTTTTATTTGCCTGTGGGTCTGCACTGAGAATGCAGTACCTCACCTATACATAGGGTGACATCTCCTGGCTGTCACCAAGCAACTCCTAACTGTATTAACTTGTGTGTCCCTGCAACTACTAACAGTAACCGTTAATCTCTATGGACTTTCTTTTTCTGTGACTGTCCAATGAAAATGCACTACCTGCCCTGGGTGGGGGCTGAGGTCACAATGTGCAACTCCTAACTGTCCCAACTTCTGTGTCCCTACAAATACATAAGTGCACCATTGATGTAAGCCATAAGGCACAGCAAGGTATGGATTATTGCAGCTTTACCCACAGCTTGTGTGGTGTGTCACAAGGCACAGCTGAGTGACTTAACCACACAAGAAGTGTGTAAACCTCCTACAACCCACACCCTGGACTGCCTTATTGTGATAACACAATGAACCCATGTGTAAAATGTGTTTTATTATCTTGTTTTTTATGAATGCATTTCCTCAGCCATGGTTAATGCAGCATTTACCCACAGTAATGTGACATGTTTTGACCAATGAGGTAACAGAATTCCCACACAGTATTGTATACATCAATTAATTTTTTTTTTACATTCTCAGTCAAGATGCACTACCTGGCATGGTGGTGGGGGGAGGGGCACTGCTTACCTGATACCATAGAACTCATAATTGTATCAAGTACTGTATTACCACTATCACATACCTTTAGTCTTTATATCCATAACATATGTTTTGCTGTAAGTGTCTACCCATGATACAGTACCTGCTTGGCAACGGGGTGGTGGTGCTGGTAGGGGGGTAATTGCCTATCTGACAGCATGCAACTCATAACTATCCCAACTATTGTGTAACTGAAATAATAGAGTGTACTATTTATATACGTAACCTTTATTTACCTGTGAGTATCCAGTCATTATGCAGTGCCTGATCACAGGTGGCAGTGGAGGCAGAGGTGTATAGCCTATCTAACACCATGCAACTCCTAAGTGTCCCACCCACCTCGTAAGTGCAGCAGTGCAGCTCTACCATCAATATAAGCTTTGATTCACTGTGACTCTACACTCAGAATGCAACACCTGCTCAATTGGGGGGGCCCATTTCCTACCTAACACCGTACAACTGCTAAGTGTCCCAACTACTCTGTTACTCAGTCATGTAACTGTAAGATTTATATGTATAACCCCTATTGTGTTGTGGGTCTACAATCAGTATACACTACCTCACCTCGAGTCATGTTAAGTAACAGACAACACAACCATTCTTTAAAGATATCTGTGTTAAATACCAGAGCATACGCATTACACGCTCAATGAATATCATTATCATCTTTCATCCACAGGTCATCAGAGGCACTCCCCACCATGTGCTGAGGTAGTACCAGCACAAGCATAAGCTGTGGAGGCTGAACAGTCTGACTCAGACAGTGTGATATTTGTTGAGTCAGAAGGTAAGAACATGAGCTGAATTTGTATGTGTATAATTAACTGGTGGTTCAGTGGACCTGCTCCCCAGCCCGTTCGTGGTTATTGTAAAAATAATCCTATCTCTGGTGGTCCAGTGGACCTGTTCCCCAGGCCGATTGCGGGCATTGTAAAAATAACCCTGTCCCTGGTGGTCCACTGGACCTGCTCCCCAACCTGATCATGGGTGTAGTTAAAATAATAGTATCCCTGGTGGTCCAGTGTACTGAAACCAGCCTGATCACGGGCTTTGCAAAAGTAGATATCTCCCTGGTGGTCCAGTTGACCCTCTCCCAAGCCCGATCATGGGCTTTGTAACTTTAACGATCACTGGTGCTCCAGCGGTACCCCCTCCCCTGCCCACCTCAGTCCCATGTGCTCCCCCAATTGCAGCAGCCTGGCGGCTCCCCACCCGCAAGCTGCCTGGATGCCCGCAGACTGACAGCATACAGTGCGGCTGTACACTCATTGGTTCACACGTGGGCCAATGGGCATGCAGACTTACTGCCAAAATAGTCCTGATATGTGAATAGAAGTCATTCACATATCGGGACTATGTGCAAGCAGAATAGTTCTGCATGACCATTGGCTCAACGCTAGGGACCAATGAGCGACAGCTGTATTGTACGCCGTGTCACTCGACGCGGCGTCGGGCGGTTGTGGTGGGGAGCTGCTGCCCACCGCTGTCTGGAGGGGGGGAGGGAGTGGCAGGACTGAGTGGCCGGGTAGGGAGGGGGGTACTGCTAGACCACCAGGGATTGTTAGAATTACAAAGACCGCGATCGGGCTTGGGAGCAGGTCCAGTGAACCACCAGGGAGATATCTACTTTTACAAATCCTGTGATTGGGCTGGATTCAGTCCACTGGACCATCAGTATACTATTATTTTAACTACTCCCATGATTGAGCTGGGGAGCAGGTCAACTGAACCACCAGGGATAGGATTATTTTTACAGTGCTCACAATTGGGCTGGGGAGCAGGTCCAATGGACTACCATGGAGGAATTTACTTTTAAGAAGCCCACGATTGGGTGTTGGGGTGCTTTGCTGATGAGATGCAGGGGGTATCGCTCCCCCAATGGCTGCAGCCTGGCACAGCACCAGGCTCAACTCAAAGGGGATCTGTGCACATGCATGCAAATGCAGCCATAAGTACATGCAAATGCCCCCATTTGCCCCTTGTATGCATAATTGCCCCATTTGCGTATTAACTGCTGAATATCATGGTTCCTGCACCTAGCACAACCACACTTGCGCTGGCACATCTCCCTGCTCCTCAATTGCCACTTGCACTGGTGCAGTGCCACATGCCATGCACAATGTGGGTAGCCACAGTGCCATATGCAACGGTGCTGGGCCATGGCACAGAACCATTGAATATTGCCCAGATCACGCACTGGTGCATCCCAGTTGCGGTTCGCCCAGGCTTGCGACCCTAGTCTGGTGCAGTCTGAATATCCCGGCCTATGTGTCCCTTGCTTCATTGGTATACAGAAAAAAAGGAAATGCATATTTTTCTGCATTTGCAATGTTGTTGTTTTTTACTTCATTATCCTATGTTGTACACACCTCCAATCACAGATGTATGTTATAAATGTTTGTGTCTCTATTTTACTAGTATTAATGTAGTAAGGAATTAGTACACTAAATGAATAATGCATGACAGGGTATATGTTATGCTGGCATGATGCCACACCTGGGGTGTTTGGGCACAAGGCAGCAGGGCAAGTTCATTCAACATCCCAGCCATGGGGTTATCACAGCACAACACACACCCTGGAGTGCATAATTGTTATTATACAATGCTTCCTGAGTTAAACAGAAGAAAAAATAGGTGAAAAATTACCCTTACAGGTGTATATTTTGGTGTTTTTTTCTAATGTGTAGGTGTATTTTTTTTAAATAGTGTTTAATTTTTTTCTTTTTCCCACCAGAGTATCTGTTGTCACTGTGAGTTCACACTCTTGAGTCACACCTTTCAGCATTTTTGTCCTACTCTGTGTGCCTTGTTTCTGTGCCATGAAAGTAACTTTTTAAATTGGTTGGGCTCTGCGCCCTGCATGTTCCTGACTTTTTCTGCTAGCACCTCCAGCAAATCTCAGCCTCCAGAAAATGTGACTCTGCATCTCCTCCCCCCCCACACCTGTCAGGATCATGGCTGACAGAGATGGTAGTAAGGACACAAGCAGTCTGTGGATTCTGTGATGGGCATAGCAATTTTACAGCTCTCATGCTACACCTGTGACACCTGAAATGCCATTTTAGATTACGGCTTTCTTTCTTTTCAAAATATCTTTGTTCTTTGTAGAAATAAACTGAAGGTACGACTTTCTTGCCAGGAACAAAACTAATGACATGGGCAATCATATAGCCTTGGAGTGTATCCTGCAGCAACTACAAGAGCGGGAATGCTTTAAATACACTAAGTTGACAAGATCAGGGATTAACGCCATGTGTACCAATTCTTTTATTGATAGGGTATTCGGCATTTCTGTGCTGTGACTAGATGCGTGGTGTTATGCCACCATAACACCACGGTACCAGTGTGACACTGGCCAATGAGAGCTTGACATTATTTCTTGTTGTTGTATCATATTTGGTTAACCATTAATTACAGCTCACAACAAGTTGTGAGCAGGCACATCATTAACCATGGTGCACTGTTGTATGCCACAGTCATAACATTTATAGGTATCTAAGACAATAACAGCATTGTTTAGCATGTACATATTCAGATGACCCATATTAAAAATCTATTTATGTATTTAACAGTGGTCGGGGAGTCTGTTCATACACCAGAGATGCATGTGAAGCAGGAGCCTGGCACCAGTGCAGAATGTAAGTCTTATAACACAAACAGATGTCATTAACTGATAACCAGAATATTAGGATGCGTTATATCCTACGCTATGTTAACTAAATCATTTAAGCTGAACAGTAGATGTGTATGCTTTACTTTACCTGTCCTATATCTGTCAGTGTACACTATCTGTTCTGTACTGAGCAAGACACATAACCTAAGTCCACACAACTCCTCAGTGTGCTAAGTTGTCTCTAATTACAACCAAGAAAAGTAACATTCATTAATAACTACTGTCTCTTCCTGCGGCTGTCCACTGAGGAAACAGTACCTGTTCTGAGGTGGTACATCTAAACAATCTACCATAAGAGGCTATCAGTGATACCAGTATTTAGCCATGGCTGGTGTGTCATTTGGTCCCGAGGTGTAGCCAACGTATCAGTAACACACCACCCCATGGGTCAATCCTGACATCACCCACAGCGTCAAGTCTTACAGTAGTATCACACAATTTTGATTGTTTAAAATGAGACATTGTTTGTTACTGGACTTACTTATTCTTTGATACAGTGAGGTAGACAAGTGAAGGTGGAAAAATAGTTTCAGATAGTATTCAGACACTGGCTGCTCAAATGCTTGAGATGACCTATCATGTAAGTTGTGAAGAACATTTTTCAGAAGTTCTTTCTCGTAGAAACATGCTCAGAATGTTAGAAAATATGTCATGTAGCTCTGTGTCATAAATTACTTCAAACAACTGTCAACTCTGCATTCAGTACCTCTTTTGGGGGTGGATGGGGGTGAGCAGACACCATCTGTTTTATAACGTCAAACTGATTAGTGCTCTCACTTTTGTCTTTTTCATCTGTATTGCCTCAGTTCTGCTTTGGTTCTCCACTTAGGATGCAGAAAATACTTAAAGGGCATGGGAAGGGGAGAAAATTCCTCCCTGACATAATACAAGAATAAAGTCTTCTAACTTCTCTGTTCCTACAATCAGTGACTCATACACTTGATGCGATGGCCTTTTTCTTTTTTTTCTTCCTCTCCACTCAACATGCACTGCCTCCTATGCAGCAAATGAGTCAGGGGGAGTTCAGGGTGGCTTGCCTACCACAACCCATACAACTCCTACAGATAACTGTACTAAGCAAGCAATAATTCCCTCCAGGGTGGGCGGGATTGGGCAATACCATACCACCCAGGGTCATAATGAGCCAGAAACCTCAGTCGGAGGTCCTTATAGCCCCTGGATGGTCTGGTATCACCATACCGCCTACCCTGCAGGGTATTATTGCACTTAGAAAATGGACACTGTTGCATTTTTACAGGGGAGTTAAAAAAATTTAATAAAAAGATTTGAAAAATATATTTTGAAAATTAAGCAAAAAGGTTTGTGAAGTAAAGTAGTCCCTGTTTCTATGGTGTGTCTTGTCACCCCTCCCCAGCTATTGTCTTCTACTCATCACCCTCCCATCACCAGTTCCATATGCAGACATCAAATCTATAGTAAATATCTGGTTAACACTGTGTTGGTATCCTGTTTATTTTTAAAAATCCATTTTATTAAAGCAGATGCAGCGATTTCATAATGGGTGCCTGATAACATCATACCAGGAAATGTAGAGGAAACATGAGAGGCGTCAGAGCGATCCATCATTTTTTTAATTTATATTTTTTATATATGGAGTTTTGTTTTCGTGGTCGATATTGTTCTGTGGTACCATTTTATCTGTCTGGAGTGGTCGGAGGTGGATGTGTGGGGTGACGAGCTTGAACAGCAAGCGACCAATTTCAAGTGCCACTATCAATCAGTTCACAATTAATAGTGGGAGCGGTAAGCCACTGTAGATGTATAGATTTATTTGTAATAGTTTAACTGCAGACTAGCAGGGCTGGAGAAAGTTGATGAGCTGGTGTAATTCTAACAGAGAAACAGCGTATACAAAGGAAAAATTATGAGTGTTGTAAAGGATGGGGGGGCTGTGTCTCTCGCTAAGCAAGAGACAAAAAAATGGCAGCAATTGTTAATTAAACAGTCAGGTTTGGGCCAATTGGCAAGCAGACATGGCACTACTATATTGCTTGTTAGGCTGTGAGGGCTGGCATGGATAGAACTTTAAACTTACAGGGCTGTCACAGTAACGTACTGTATCCCTGCCAGCCAATCAGATTTCATATATTCTTACACCAATTTTCTAACTTGTATGAAACAACAATCAAAGAACATGTACCCTAAATGTACATGGTGCCACTTGACCTATGGGTATGCACTCAAAATACAGTACCTTATCTTGTGGTCCAGTGGGGTAGTGACACTGACATACATTGCATAGGTCTCACCTGGCAGCTACTAATTTATGTGCACCAGTAATCAATGAGGTGTACCATTCATATACATTTACCAAACATATTTGTCACTGTATAGTCAAGATAGACTACCTCCTCAGATGGTGTGGCACAGGTTAAATGGGACATTGCCTGAGTAACAATAGACAACTCCTCATCAGCATAGGTTGTCTATATCTTAACAGAAAAAATACGTATCTGCAAGTGTTGTACAGATATGAGGCCAGAAAGCATATCTCATCAGATGTAACAGAACCATCAAAGTACACATGTCACTGTAACATATTTATAGATGTTTTTTTTTCTCTTTACAGATGTGCCATGGAAGAAACGCATGACTGTACACTGCCACTGTGTTCAAAGAGTCGAACACAAGGTTGACAGTCTCATAGAAGAAGTTGTAGACCTGCAGGAGGATCAAGCAAAAATACTGTCCCTCCTCACAGCACAGCAGGCCACTGTCAACCTTGTGTTCGACCCTGTGAGCACAACGGTAGGTAGCTGTACACAGCTCAGCACTGCTTCATCTTCAACAGTAACATCCAGCCTCCCTGACCAGTGATGTATGGCCTCCACAGCTATCCCGGTGTCTACACCCTTGGCGCAATAGCTTCCACTTCACAGTGCACCCCAACATCTATCCAGCTTCTTCCCTGAGCTGCCTCAAGCAGCAGCATACCTCCCTCAAAAGAACTGTAAATAATTTAAATTGCAACAAATCAACCTTTTTTATAATGAATATTTATTTTATAAATAATAAAAACATTTTTTCTAAATTAACAATTTAGTTACAAAGTTTTAACAATGAATATTTATTTTAACACAAGAATGTATATTTGTTTTCTAAATTATGTAGTTATTTTTTCTGTTTTTTAACAATCTTTAGTAATAATCAAAGTTTAAAATGAATATTTTTATTAAACATATATATTTTAGTATTACTGTCAACAAGTATAATATTTTATATAGCTTTTTAATTTTCTACAAAATTATTGTAAAAAAACTTTTATAAATTTTCTTTAAACAAAAACTTTTCAGTCTATAATTTTGAACGCATGACTATTTTGCAGAGCTAGAGATATCACTAATTTTTTGCATGTCATATGAAACTGTTATTTTGACAGTGAGTCTCAACTCAGAGCACACTACGTAGTGTAGGGGTTCACGGGGCCATTACCTGGTCAGCGCCATGAAACTCCTAGATATACTAACTTTTCCATTACTACAATCAAGAGGGTCTACTGATATCCATGGTGCCAGTTTCACAATGTGTGTCCACTCAAGGTTCAGAACCTGATCATGGGAGGAGGGACATTGCCTGGCTAACACCTTGCAACATCTAACTGTCCTAACTTGTGTGTTCCTGCACTCAAAGTGGTACACTGTTGATCTTCATGGCCTCACTTTTGCCATCATTCTCCACTCATGACACAATGTCTGAACTGGATGGAGAGGGCACTGCCTGGCTGACACTGTGCAACTCCTAAGTGTCATAACTTGTGTGTCCCTGCAACCACAGAGGTGCACCATTCATGTCTATGAACTTTCTTTTCCTCTGACTCTCCATTTAGGATACAGTACCTGCCGGGGGGGGTGGCATTGCCTACCAGACACCATGCAACTCCTAAATGTACATACAACTGTGTTTTTTTTAATGATACAGCTGTACCATTGATATCCCAAACCTTTTCTTCCCTGTGAGTCTACACTCAGGATGCAGTACCTGATCTGCTTGTGGGGTATTGCCTGGCTCACACTGTGCAACCCCTAATTGTGCTAAATGTTGTGCACCTGTGACCACAAAGGTGCACCACTGATATACATAGGCTTCTTTTCCTATCACTCAAAAGTTAGGATCCACTACCTTCTCTTGTGAGTGCGGGAGAGCATTGCCTGCTGACAACATCATGACTACTTGTTTGCATGCCATAGGAAACTGTCATTTTGACAATCAGTCTCAACTCAGGGCACACTACGTAGTGTAGGGGTTCATGGGGCCATTACCTGGCCAGTACCATGAAACTCCTATCCATGAACTCATTTTAACAATGTGTGTCCACTCAAGGTCCACAACCTCATCATAGGAGAAGGGACATTGCCTGGCTAACACCGTGCAACATCTAACTGTCTTAACTTGTGTGTTCCTGCAATCAAAGTGGTACACTGTTGATCTTCATGGCCTCACTTTTGCCATGGGTCTCCACTCAGGATACAATGTCTGAACTGGAGGGGGGGGCACTGCCTGGATGATGTCATGCAACTCCTAACTGTCCTAACTTGTGTGTTCCTACAACTAGGTAGGTGCCCCATCAAAGTCCATAGACTTTCTTTTCCTATCACTCTCCACTCAGGATGCGCTACCTGGTCTAGAGAGGAGAACATTGCCTGCCTGACACCATGAAATTCCTAACTGTCCCAACTGGTGGTCCTTACTGCAATCATGGAGTGGTGCCATTTTTATATACAACCTTTGTTTACCTATGACTCCCCACTCAGGATGCAGCAACTGCTGTGCAGGGGACAGGGGCATTGCCTGGCTGATGACATCCAACTCCTATGCCATTAATGTCCATAGTCATTGTTTCCTGTGGATCTCCACTCACAATACAGTACCTGCTGTGTGTGTGTGGGGGAAGCATTGCCTGTTTGACCCCGTGCAACTCCTAAGTGTCCTAACTTGTGTTTCCCTGTAACCACGGAGGTGCACCATTCATGTCTATGAACTTTCTTTTCCTCTGACTCTCCATTTAGGATGCAGTACCTGACTGGGGAGGTGGGCATTGCCTACCTGACACCATATAACTCCTAACTGTACATACAACTGTGTTTTTGTAATGATGCAGCTGAACTGTTCATATCCATAACCTTTCTGCAATCATGGGGGGGGTGCTGTTTATATCCATAACCTAACACCAATTTCCTCACATTTGTCACTGTGGAACAACCCTAACTGATGAATTAAATGGAGTTTTTTTGGCTCTAATTTCCTTCTTTTTGACAATAATGATGAGAAGTAGTTAATGTATGGCAGCGGCAGGACTGCAGGGCCCAAAGGGACCCGCACTCCTGCCACGTCATGTCTTGTTACACAGTAACAGGAACAGTAATGCAAACACAAGGTGGAAATGCAAATGGTAACAGTAACGAAAACACAAGCGCAATGGGTAACTCACATGGTGCTAATATCTCAGCAACTGCACGATGTAGAAAAAATTTTTTAATTTCACAAAAATCATGATTTTCCTGGCAAGGTTTTTGCTATTAAACAGCCCATAGGGCTATTCAGCTTGCAGCAAAAATCCGTATCTTGCATCATTTTCGAGATAAAAGCCCCGAAAGGTACGGCGTACACCACCATGTTAGTCTAAGGGAAAAAAACACCAACTTCAGAGTACCGTAACTTTGCAGTCATGCAATATTTTTTCACCAAACTAAAAAAAGGCACATCTGCAAGATGTTGGCTGCATCCCCTTCAAATTTCAGCTCAATAGACCAAACCATTCTTTTACAGGAGAGTGGCAAAGAACTGCTGTAATTTTGGCCATGATCCGAAAAGTAATGTCATGATTTGTGAATGGTTTCACAAAATTTGCGAAAGTGTCGTGGGTGCGACACTACTTTGTGACACTACTTTTTCCAGTAATTTGAGAAACATATTTCTATGCTTTCACCCCAAAATAAAGACATGGCTAGCATCCTCAGGGTCCGACTAGGAAAATTCAAAAATAATTGTGTTGCTAGAGGGTCCCAAATTTAAATGACAAGCATTTTTCTGATCGCTAACTGAAAACAAAATGGCAGATTTGTGACACTACTAGGGCCATTTGCCACACTAAAAAGTGCATTTGCGAAAGTGTCAAACTTTTTGTTAACTTTTCCCCTTTACTTATAATGGGAACTTGTTTTTTGAATAACTTTTGAACCGTTTAATATTTTTTCATGAAATCTTCAAAAGGCACATTGGGGACCCCGGCTGCTCGTTCCCTGGAGTTTTCGGACTGGTCACACAAACTGTGCGCCCTGTAGGCACGAGCAAAGAATGCGCAATAAAACATAAATATGCACACGGATGTCACTTAATAACTCTGCAGCCATATATCGGACTGGCACAAAAGTTGGCAGATCCCAAGATCTATGATTACTTCCTGGTCCTGCAAAATTTCAGGCAAATCTGTTTAATGGTGACAAAGTTATTAAGGTGCAAAGTTTGACCCTTTAACCTTAAAAGGGCTACTCAACCTTTACTATGGTAGCACTATCGTGCTACCATAGTATATATATTATAGTGGCACGGTCATGCCACCATAGTTAAGGTTGAGCAGCCAGTTACACACTAAAGCCAAAAGTTTGGACGTTAATAACTTTGGACCCATTTAATGGATTTGCCTGAAATTTGGTACATGCTTTGAGGCACACTGGATCTCTTGATTTGCCAAATTGCGTTTCTGTCAGAGTGCTGGTCTTCATGTATGAAAGCACTGAAAAATGCAAAATTATCCATTTTTGGAGGCACCTTTTGGCATTCTTAATGTGGTCCTGCACAGCCATTGTGTGGTGTGCCACTCTGTGAGATAGCTTGTTTGGAAGAGCTTTGGTGGCCAAACATGCCACTTTTTGTTTGGTGAAAAAATATTAAGGCATTCAAAAGTTATGGCATTTTTAAGTTCCCATTATAAGTCAAAGGGAAAATTTATATGTATATCTAACGATCAAAGAATCGGGGTTCTGGCCATCTCACCCCACCTGGCGGTCAAAGAATTTGTAGCCTCATGGTTCAAGAATCTTTGATCCCAAAGAATTTCAAAAATTCTTTGACCGTGAGGTCTGCCATCTTGTTTTTAGTTTTCTGATTGCACAAACAAAATTATCTTAGCTCAGGGGTCACTTCTGAAGTAAAACTTTGATGGGTTTTACTCAGGGGACCCCGATCTATCGAGCCACAGCACTGGTCCATGCAAATCGGTCAAAAAATAGAGTTTTTAGCTTTTAAATTCTTCGCGCGTGGCTCGCTAACGATCTTTGATCGTGAGCCGACAAATTCTTTGATCATGAGAATCTTTGATTACAATCTTGCGTCTCGACCTAAAAACACTAATATCTGCTCAGGGGTGGGCTAGGGATGAGGGTGGGTTTTGCTCAGGAGGGTCTGTTTTATTGAACCATGGCATTGGTTCAATTCAAATCGGTCAAAAAATCACATTTCACCATTTTGTCTGCTTTGATCAAGAGCGTGCAATTTCTTTGATCACGACCCTGCAAATTCTTTCATTGCAAGAATCTTTGATTGTGATTGTGCATTGCAAGCGAGAGTCGAGATGGCCAGATTTAAAAAGCTATTTTCTCAGCCCAGGGGTGCCTTAGACTGTTAAATACAAAATTTTTTTGTTCAGGGGACTTCGTTGTGCCTCATCTGCATGGCCAAAATAATGTTATAAGGATCACTGGTAGTCTAGTGCCCCCCTTCCTAATAAATTAGTTACATCCCTGGTAGTCTAGTGGCCGCCCCAATAAAATATATATTTATGAAGTAATGACCTGGTAGTCTAGTGGTTCACCACCCATTCATCCAAGCCCACCCAGCACCCCCTACACTTAGGCCAACTGGCATGGAGCATGCCCTCCTCTCACCTCCATGGCCAGCTGCTGACTGTCTGAATTATGAGGCCGTGGAGGTAGAGGAGGGCTGTGCCAGTCACCATCTGGCCAAGGGTGAGGAGTGCTGGGTGGAAACTTGGATGAATGGCTGGGGGAGTGAGGGCCACTAGACTACTAGGTATATGATTAAATCACTATTTGTTTCATTACACTTGGGGGGGCCACTAGACTACCAGGGATATAAAGATTGAGGTTTATAACATTTTATAGCAGCAATACAGCTCAGGGGGCCACTAGACTAAAAGGGCTCTAGAAAAAAACAGCGGGTGGGGGCCACTAGACTACCAGGGCATTACTTCATAAATATATATTTTATTGGTAGGGCCACTAGACTACCAGGGATGTAAATATTTTATTAGGGAGGGGGGTACTAGACTACCAGGGATCCTTATAACATTATTTTGGCCATGCAGATGGGGCACAACAAAGCCCCCTGAAGAGAAACTAGCTTTATTTGGCAGTATAGGGCACCCCTGGGCTAAGAAAATAGCTTTTTAAATCTGCCCATCTTGTCCTTTGCTCTTATTCATGAGCGAACAATTTCTTTGATAGCGAGGATGCAAAAACTTTGACCATGAGATTCTTTGATCACGATCGTGCATCGCGAGCGAGAGATGAGATGGCCAGATGAAAAAAGCAATTTTCTCAGCCCAAGGGTGTCGTAGGAAGTCAAACAAGGGTAGGTTTTACTCAGGGGGCTTTGTTCTGATGAACCATTGTGGTGATTTACCGCGATTATGCATATTTTTAAAATTACAATAGTTTTAATTTTTTGATCATGGCCCTGCAAATTCTTTGATCATGAGATTCTTTGATTGTGATCATGTATCATGAGCGAGGGATGAGATGGCCCCATTAAAAAAAATTATTTCAGCCCAGGGGTGTCTTGGGAAGTCAAATGAGGGTGGGTTTTACTCAGGGGGTTTCATTCTGTTGAATCATGGTGGTGATTTACAGCAATTCCTTCAATTTTTCAATTTATAAGGTTTTTAAATCTTTGTTCATGAGCCTGCAAATTCTTTGATCATGAGATTCTCTGATCGTCATCTTTGATCGTGAGAGACGGACAAGATGGCCAGATTTTTCCAAATGGAATAGATAGGGAAATTTTATTAAATTTTGATACTGAATATCTTGGGAACGGTTTGGGCTTTCAACTTGAAATTTGGAGGGAAGAAAGGCAATATCCCACAGATGTGTCTTTTGGTGGTTTGGCCAAGAAATACCACAGGGTAGCAAAGTTATGGCACTATGAAGTTGGCATTTTTTCCCATAGGATAACATTACGGTGTTTTATGCATTTCAGGAATTTTTTGCTGCACTGCTGCAAAATAACGCTGTGGTCGTTTGGGCTGAAATTTGGAGGGAAGAAAGTCAACATCTCACAGATGTGCCTTTTTGTGGTTTGGTGAAATTATATTACTGGACGGCAAAGTGGCGGTACTCTGAATTTGACGCTTTTAGCCTTAGGATAACATTATGGTGTCCGTTGCATCTTTCAGGGCCTGAGTCTCGGAAACGGTGCGCGATACGGACTTTTCATCAAAAAAAATGCGCATCCCCCCCAAATGGGGGCTAAGCACAAAACTAGCCAGGAAAGTAATAATTCACACAAAATTTTAATTTTTTCCCCTACGTCGTACGGTTCCTGAGATAAAAGCAATTTAGTATTCCAAGTCATACTTTTCTACTCCAGCATCAATTATATTGCATATATTCTTTGTTTTCAATTTGTTTTTTCAATGCAGTTTTTGGGGAAAAGCAGGGTGTGCTCTTTCTTTACTGTGTCAGTTAACGTTTTCAGTTGAGCTTCTCTTACCGTTCGAATCACCGTTCCCGTCTACACCACCATGTGCATAATGGTTTGCATTTTTGTATGCACTGGTGTTTCTGTTTTGTTACGTATTATTGTTGCTGTTACCATTAACCATTTGCAATTGCGGTACAGTGCCCATGCGTGTTACGGTTTGTCTTTTTGTATGCTCTTGTGTTTCAGTTTCTGTTGGTTTTATTGTTGCTGTTACTGTTACCATTAACAGTTACAATTGTGGTACTATGGCCTTGCGTGTAACAGTTTGCGTTTCTGTATGTGCTTGTGTTTCTGTTTCTGTTGGCTTTATTGTTGCTGTTACCATAACAATTTGCCTACTGTTGCCACCTGTGTTTGCTTTGCAGTTCCTGTTGCTATGTAACAAGACATCATGTGGTGAGATTGCAGGACCCAAAGGGCCCTGCTCTCCTGCCACTACATTCCGTTCACTGTTTATCATCCTCATTCTCAAAAAGAAGGGAAATTAGAGGCAAAAAACTCCATTTAATGCATCAGTTAGGTTGTTCTACAGTGAAAAAAGTGAGGAAAAACAGGGTTAGGGTTGAAAGCCCCCATTGGACCCAGCCCACCCCAACTGGCATCGAGTGCGCATTTCATCAGTCCTAACTCTCATCCCATTCTCCTATATCTCTGCTTCTTTACACATGTGATGGGTGAGAGTTAGGGCAGATGACCCTAACGCATACCCTGATGCCGTTGGGGTGGGCTGGTGGTCCAATGGGGCTTTCAACCCTAACCTCAAATTTCCTCACTTTTTTCACTGTAGAACAACCCTAACTGATGCATTAAACTGAGTTTTTGGCCATATATATATATATATATATTTATATATATATATTTATATACAGATCGATAGCTAAACAGACACACTGCCCATAGCCATATATGCCCTGGAGGATGCCTCGCCCCACAAAATTGGTAACCCACTGAAGTAGTGGGTGAAACACAGTGGGGAGACGCAATGCATGGGACAGGCATAAGGCAAACCTGGTGGGGGCAGGAGACCATAGACTGTAGGGTCACTAGGTTATGTAGCATATCCAGTAGATAGCGAACAGGGCAGACTGGCTGGGCCAGGCAGTCCTTTTCTGCCATCATGGTCCCTGTTCCAGTGTGTGCCTCTTACACCCTGGTAGGCTAGTGTCTCCCCCCAGCATGATCCCTGACCCCAATAGGCCCAAAACACACTGAAACCCCCTCATGTGCCAGTGGTCCCCCCAGCCCCAAGCACGGCTCCCATTCCCCATTGAAAATAAGATAAATATATTTTCCCTGGTAGTTTAGTGGTCCCCCCACACCCAAGCATGGCTCCCAACCCCCATAGAAATTAAAATAAATGTCTTTTCCCTGGTAGTCTAGTGGTTCTCCCACCCCCAAGCATGGCTCCTGACCCCAGTAGAAATTAAAACGAATGTCTTTTCCATGGTAGTCTAGTGGTCCCACCACCCCCAAGCACAGCTCCATACCCCTGTAGATATTAAAATAAATATATTTTCCCTGGTAGTCTAGTGGTCCCCCCACCCCAAGCATGGCTCTCGACCCCTGTAGATATTAAAATAAATATATTTTCCCTGGTAGTCTAGTGGGTTGGGATTCATGTGTGTGCATGGGGGGTGCACCGCTGCATTACTGCCAGCTTTTAGTTGGTGGTATTTAGCGCTGCGTTACTGGTCACGCTAATGCCTGTAGTATGGCACTATACTTTTGAATGTGCTGGTGCGCCAGCATTTAGGGCCTCTCCCCTCAGACCCTCCCCTGCATACATTATTATTTAGCATTGGTGCTAACACCTAGCGCCGGTGCTAAATGTCCTTTTGAATATTGTAGTCAGGTGCAAACTCAGTGGTAATCTAGTGCAACAGATTTGCGCCCGGCACACTGCTTCGAATATCTGGCCCATTGTCTTTTATGTACTGTGAATAAATTTAGAATGCTGATGATTTTTAAAGTGTCGACTTACTTCATGTGTTAACCTACTCACATAGTCCTTTTAGTTTAACACACCCTAAACAATGTGTTATATAATCAGTTTATGATAGTTTGCAGTGCTCTGCATATCTTTACACTTTTCATTTAGAGTCAAACAGATTTTAAACACAATTTGTAAACTATTTTTGGTAATCCCCTTAAATAAATGTTCACAGGTTTATTCTTAAAGTTTGTTACTAACCAGGGTTGAAATATTTTATTTTCTTCAAAAACTCTCAATGTAATATATTTTCTTCATGCTATTATGTTCTAATGAAATATTTAAACTCTTGCAACAATTTTAAAGGTTTTATATGGTACTGTTGCTCTATACCTGACCCACGTGCAGCTTTAATTTCTTTTCAATTTGTGTGAATAAACAAAGAGTTGTATTTTTTTAACAGGGCACTCCATTTACAAACATTCAGCTTCTAAACATTAAACTTTGCATCTTTAAGTTTTTAAATACTGATTAACAGGGAGACACTGCTTTAAGAGAAGTGTGCTGCTTTTGCAGGCCGGGCACTCATGGTGATAATGAGAGCCATGTGACCTGTAATGAGTCACTTGACTGCTCTTGTTGCCTAGTTGCCTTATTTCCTGTTAAAAGAACTGCCTATAAGTAGCGTTGCACCTCCATTACCAAGAGAGAGAGCTGGAGGTCCTGCAACACTGCAGATAACTGAAAATTAAGAAACACTTATTTTGTTGCATAATACAATGTCATTACCTGATCCTTTAAAATGCAAAGTTTAATGTTTAGAAGCTGAGTGTTTGTAAATGGAGCGCCCTGTTAAAAAGAGGCAACTCTTTGTTTATGTACACAGATTGAAAAGAAATTAAAGCTGCAAGCAGGTCAGGTATAGAGCAACACTACCATATAAAACCTTTAAAATTGTTATAACAGTTTAAATCTTTCTTTAGAATATAATAGCATGAAGAAAATACATTGCATTGAGAAGTTTTGAAGTAAAATAAAATGTTTTAACCAGGGTTAGCAGCAACCTTTAAGAATTAACCTGTGAACATTTATTTAAGGTGATTACCCCAAAAACAGTTTAAAAATGTATTTAAAATGTGTTTGACTATAAATGAAAAGTATAAAGATATGTAGAGCACTACAAGCTATCACAAACTGAGTATATAATATATACAATAATGGATGGGGAAGTGTGCTTCATGAAAAATTAATGATTTCCTGAGGCGTAGGGGATGGTACATAAACCCAAAGGGTGAAGCCCAAGGGGTTTATTCAAGCATCCCACATGAGGGCAACCATAAATTTTGAATGTATGCACACTTCCCCATCCTTTATTAGTTATAATTGCTGGGCAGCAATTTTTTCTACCCTTTCTCTAGTGTCTGTAACTCTCTGACTTTCTCTCTGTCACACACACACACACACACACACACACACACAGTCTCTGAGACAGTCTTTTTTTCTCTGTTTTAGTTTTTTTGTATAGCTTTTTTTTTTAATTTTAAGTTATGCTTTGTTTGAGAGAACATTTTATAGTTTACATCACACTCGTGATCACTGCTTACCCAACACAACAAGACTGGAGCCTTTTTCTGGTGGTAGTTCTTATACATTGCAGCCACCAGGATCAACCAGATACTTTGTTTTTAAATTTTAACTGGGGGAACTGGTTATTTAGAATTTTAAAAAATGAAAACACGATAAAGTCCCTTGGTGTGGCAGATCCTCGTTGCTTGGGGAAAGGGAGCCGCCATGTTTTGAAATGCAATTGGCTGCCCACAAGGAGGTCAACAGTCAATAAGGGAGCAGCTGTTTTTGACTGACTGGACTTGTGCTTGCCGTTATAACTCATTGGTTATAATGGCAAATTATAACTGGGTCAAACAATGTAATAAATTGCTGACCATTTGTTATTCACTGTTTAGGGTGTGTTAAACTAAAAAAGCTCTATGCATGTAGGTTAACACATGAAGAAAAAAGACACTTTAAAAATCTGCAACATTCTAAACTTATTCACATACTTAAAAGACAAAATATCAAATGGCCATGAACCTGGGATGGGAAATTATAAGGCTGTAACTATGTAAGTTAACCAGTGATGTGTACTGAAGTGTTTTAATTAATGTTTTGTGACAAGAATATACCATAAACTTGAAACTGTGAATGTAGGAGTCTATTACCAGTTATTATGCATACTATCATATCACAAGGGGCGTGGGTGTATTTACACTGGCTCACATTGGAAACTTTATGATAAATAGAGATAAAGTATATATATTTTTTATGTTTTATTTTAGATTATGAACAATACCAATTCAAGAGTTTTTTCAGTGAGATAATTTGTTTTAGTTATGGAATGAATATCTTTATATGTATATGTACATGTAGTATATAGATACACACATATTATTTTAATAATATTTTTTATTTAATATGCTTTACATACAGTGTGTCACTGAAGAAGGATTTTTGCAAAACGTTAAACACTGTAGCATTAATAATAAATTCTCTTGATATAATATTCAAACAACTAGTTGTACATTTTATACTTGGTGAGTTGGTCCATCTTGTACCAATCTGTCTGCATATGATTTTTGCCTAGATTGGTCACAATTGTACTACCTTCAAATAAAAGCTTTTCTTTTTACTGAGGTTGGCTGTGCTGGAACACACTCTTTGAGCTGGAAATCACCTTTCAGGCAGCATCTGAAACATTTCTCTACTCTTATTCATGAGATGGGGTCATAAGAAGGCGTGTTGAAAATTTGGAGTCAAAATATGTAAATATGGCAAAGTTATACATGTATGTTGAAATGTTTCTACGCTTGCTTGTTACGTTGGTAATTTTTAATATCTTGACCCCTAATGTTCAACATAGCCATTTTTTACACCAGCTCATGAATGTGACAGCTTTTATTTTTCAAATCCTGTCAAAAATGTGCTTTCATACCTGTGGTGCAGAATGACATTTCAGTGGTGCAGAATGGTATTTCAGCAGGGATTTGAAAATTAGCACCTACCTGGTTCATGAGGTGGGGTAATAAGAAGACTATGCTGTAAATTTGGTGTGCATGGACAGTAAAATGCCCAGGTTATGACTGAACCTTGCAGTATTTCAACATTCACTCATACCTTCACTAATTTTCAATATTCTGACTCCAAACTTTCAATGAATCCATTTTTTGACACCACCTCATGAACGGGACATGTGTGATTTTTTTTCAGTCTTGGATGAGATGTCTTTTTACACTTCTGCTGCAAAATGACATTTTGGCTAACATACTATAAAAAGTGCATGTCATGTTTATAAGGAGATCCATGTTTATAAGGTGATCATAATTCAAGTATCTTGAAAATGTGGGGGTCAAAATTAAATATATCAATATATATTTACTGCATATACAAAATTGTTTTTGTGTAGTGTCAGTCTTGACCCCAGTGGGTATTCTTTGTGATCCTGTGCCACTGAGCTGAGTTTAGAGGTGAGATTAGTGGCCCAGCTAGATGGCATAAGAGTGGGGGGAATTGTGCTACTATTTGACACTCTCACAATGAGGGAATGAAAAGTACAAGGTTGCCAGCACAGGCCCTGGTACCATATAGAGAAGACAACTGTCCTCTTGGCATAGGGCCCTGCACCTCTTCACATGTTGGCTGCAGAAGGCCCTGAGCGTTGGCTGAAGATGCACTCTTTGCCATGTGCATCTTTATCTGCAGCCACATGGAAGCACAGGGACTACATGGCCTTGTCTTTCCATCACCCACCAGACAGCCCCAATAATTCTTCACATCTGTCAGTGCATGGAAGTGTAGGGTCTGCAAGGGTCCTGCACTTCTGTCAGTGGGCTGAGTCTTCCCATGGCAGAGGACATCTGTTTCTGTTCATGCAAGTCCCAGGGGGGCCTGCATGAATGAGGATACAGTTCCATTACCTCAAAAAGAAAGAAAATCATTTGCAAAAAAACTTCATTAAAGCACCATTTTGGGTAAATGAATGCCACAAAAGTATGGAAATGCTGAGTTGGGGTTTCCAGCCTTAACTCCACCCCACCCCCCAGCAGCAAAAGAAAAACAAATAGTGTTTTTGGTCTCCAGAGTCTTGGCGAATCAGTGGTAGGGTCTTCCTTGGGGTTGTCAACCCTAATACTCACCCCAACCTGTAGCATCTACTCTGAAACACTAGGTTCAGATGCAAGACACTGCCTTACAGTGATACACTCTTCAAAGATACAAAAGTTGTCTCCCCACAGGCTGCCAACACAATTTCTTGTGGTTTTCCTCATGCAGGGCACTGTGGTGACTGTGTGAAGAAAGAAGATTATGTATGATGTTGCTTGCTCACTGAATGGGATGAGCATTAGGGATGACAACCCCAAGGAGGACTCCACCACTGATTTGTCAAGATTCCAGAGACCCAAAATCCTATTTTTTTTTTCCTTTTGCTACTTGGGGGAAGGGGTGTGGAGTTAGGTCTGGAAACCCTAATGCTGCACTTCCCTACTTTTGAGGCATTTGTTTACCCTAACTGGTACATTAACAAAGTTTTTTGCAAAGATTATATGTCATATCTATATATCTATATCTGTATCAGTATCTGTATCTATATCTATGTCTCTGTCTATGTCTATATCTATATATTCTTTGCAAAAAACTGCATTAATGCAACATTTAGGGTTCAGGCTAAAGTGACAAAAGTAGGGAAATTTGACTTTAGGATTTCCAACACTAAACCCCCAACTTCACCCCTAAAGCAAATTAGGGCAGAGTATTCCAAGGGTTGTCAACCCTAAAGCTCACCCCATTAGGTGTGTACATTTCTGGAGTACAAGACTGGCCCCATATGAAAAAAGATATATATATTTTTTTGTTTCATAAAGCTTTTTTCCAGTGCTTACAAAGCATGCTCAAAACCAAGTATTCAAAACTTCAAAATTAAATAACTTTGGAACAGATTGCTATTTTTTTCACCAAATAAGAAAAAGGCATATCTGTAGGTGAGCTCCTTTCTACACAGAAAAATGCAGGCCAAAATTCAAAAAATGCTGGGCGCTAGCCAAGTTGACAGAAAACCCATTCAAACCCATGGGGAAAAAATTCAGAAAAAAATCACTTTTTGCTCTATCTGTATCTTGGAATTCACACATCTGACCAAAACAAAATTAGGTACATCAAGAGACCTGTCCCTGAGACTGTGCAAGCAAAATTTCATGCAAATCCATTGAACAATTGCAAAGTTATTAAAGTGCAAATTTGGGGGTTCAACATTGAAGTGCCCATACAACCCTAAATATATAAATTGTAAAAAACTGTTATTACTGCATCGGTTAGGGTTAAAGCCACAAACATAGGGAAATGTGGCATTTGAGTTTCCAAACCTTAAGCACCACCCCCATACTGCAGGCACCAACAGGCATCGGGGTGTGCCTTGGGATTGTCAGTCCTAACACTCACCCCATTCCATAAGTAAATAAGCTGACATGGGTCCAGTATAGGAGAATGGGGTGAGCAATAGGAAACTGTCAACCATAAAGACACCATGATTCTGTTGTTGTGTGTGAGGTGGGTAATGAGGTGTTGGATTTGAAGCAAATGTGCCACATTCCTTGCTATGGCTTCTAACTCAACTAAACTTTAAAAAGTTTTTTTGCAATTCTATTGCCTTCCTTTTTGAGATAGTATAATTGTATCCTTATTTGCCCTTGGAAGCACATGGCCCTCTGAGACCTGCACTCCCATCCCTACATAGATGCATATATGTATGTAGCTGTAGAGCAGAGGGTCTTCAGGCCCTGTGCTTCCGTTTATAGGGCAACAGTGGCCAAATTGTCAGCATAGCCTTCTTATTACCTCACTTTATGTACCCAGTATAGAAAATGTCTGAATCCTCACCAAAATGTAATTCTCTGCAACTGAAAAGCCATTTCATGCCACAGATGTGAAGATACATTTTGGGCAGGATTTGAAAAATGACAGCTGTGGTATACATAAGGTGGGGTAATAAGAAGGCTATGTTGAAAATCATGGTTCAAAATATTTAAAATTTACGTTACTAGTGGGCGTTTTGAAATTGCAACAAATGGTCATAACTTTGACATTTTTTCATATTTTGACCCCACATTTTCAACATAGTCTTCTTATGACCTCACCTCATAAATGACATAGGTGAACATTTTCAAATCTGTGCCAAAAATGCCATTCTGCACCACAGGTGCAAAAACATGTTTTGGAAAGGATGTGTTAAATGGCAGCTGTACTTTTCATGAGGTGGTATAAAAAAATGGCTATGTTGAAAATTAAGAGTCAAAAAGTTTAAATTACCAAAGTTATGCTCAGCATAGAAAAAATTCAATGAACACTCATAACTCGGACCTTTTTAGGAATAGCTTCACCAAATTTTCAACATGGCTTTTTTGGCACCCCACCTCATGATCACTGGTGGTGAAATGTTGTTATTCAGGCCTGAAAGGTGATTTCAAGCAGCGGTGATGAAATCTCCTTCTTAACTTCTTAACAAAATGACAGTGCCAGTGTTCATGAGGTTGGGTCCCAAAAAGACCATGTTGAAAATTTGGTGAAAAAAAATTCTAAAACTGGCAAAGTTATGAACATAAGTTCAAAACACCTTTAAAATACATTATACAGCACATATCTTGATTCCTCAGTTCATGATTCGACTTTGAAGAGTGCAGACATGTGTCAGTCCACAGAAGATGAGAGTGTACAACCTCTGGTGGTAAGTGGGAGGGTCAGTATGGGGGAGTGGGGCAGTGAGGAATGTTTTCTTTTTACAGTATAACAGTAAATTGACACTGCGGGTGGGCTCCGCAGTATCCCACACTGCTTGGGAGACTTGTAATGCTGACATGGGGATTGGGCCCCACAGTGTCAGCACTAGTAATAAAACAGTGGGCTGGGGGGGCATCCAACACTGGAGGTGGGCTTCCCAGTGTTGGATTATATAGAAATAACTAAAATAAAAATTAGGGGGTAGCAATTGGAGAGTGAGGGGTGCCACTAGACATCAGGGAATATAGATTTTTTATTTCATGCACACAGTGATAGGTGGGTGGGGGTGCCACTAAACACCAGGGAAAAGGGCAGCTTATAGCTAACACTGGAGCTGGCAGTACAACTTCAACTGCAGCTGCAGAAGTCAAGAAATTTCTGCTGTTCTCATACAGAGAACGCTGGGGAAGCAATCCTCTCACTAATCTAGAAACCTGGGATTTTGGATGCCCAGAAAACATATTAGTGGGCACAATGTTAAAAAACAATCATCAGAATCTAGCTAAATGCATCCTGTTTAGCTAGGTTCTGATGTTTGTTTTTAAAAATCTCAGCAGTTTTATGTATTTTCAATGTTTGTCAGTTCGTGGAAAAACTGAACAAGATGGCGGTTGGCACAGCACAAAAAAATGTTTGGTGCAGTGACAATTCTGTCACACAAAACCAATAACCAACATTGATGGCACCAAATGTTTACTTTCGCCACAGAACATTTTAGTTGAAAAACCCTACTGCACATGCGCAGGTCAGAAAACATTAAAATTTAAAGCATAATAACTCTGGAACCCTTTGATATTTTCTCACCAGACCAGTCAAAGTCATTATTTTGGGACATGATACATGTCCCCTGCAAGTTTAGGGCAAAAAATAATTTCCAAGCAGGCTGAAGGTGAGAACAAAAAAAACATGTTAATTATACAAAACAAGTTTTGTTTTCTTCAAATATTACACATGCAGATCTCAGAAACCACACAAGCTGCCATCACAATAATATCTATACATCAAGACTTTGCCTCCTACACAACACATGCAAAATGTCAGCTCATTTTGTTAGAGAGCCAAAGATATTAATATGTGAAATTTGAGGTTTAACATTAAACAGTTTACTCAACCCTAATTATAAGGGACGTTGCACCCCTACACTATAAAAAGAATATGCAGGGGGACCAGTTTTATACATGATTTATGTAAACAAGTGCTGTTTGACCTTAAGTAACCTCATGAGGGGCATAAGCCACAAGTGAGCTGTTTAAGGTCAAGCAGCACCAGTGTACATAAATCATGTATCACACAAGATCCTCCCGACATATTTCATTTATGCAATAGGGGAGCACCTTGCACGACACTTTGTTTTATTTTTGTCTGTAGTTTTTTTTTTCATGAAGGTTAAGGGCTTATTTGTGAACAAATACCTTTCTGCCCGATTGCTGTGGCCATTCCCGCAGATGTTGCATTTGGACACCACGCTGACATCACAGTGTCCCCACTAATTGGTGGAGTGAGTGGGTTTTTTTTAAACATTTTGAGAGAAAATGGTGGACCTGCATAGCGAGAGTGGTCACTTTCATACAGTGAGACGATGTCATGTGGATTCATGTAAATGGCATCAGTTATTTGTAGTTCTTTTTTAATACTGACTGTGCTTCATTTTTGTTTGGAATGTGTTTGCTTCGGTGTGTCAGGGAAGGAGCAGAGAAATGTCAGTGAGAGCAGTGGTAGTCGGAGCATGACCTGTGAGGCTAAAATGAGCAGAGGTATAGGAGTGAAAAGCAGAGCTGGGGTGAATTTGTGTGCAGTTTGTGCAATGGTAGTGACTTTTCCATATATTTGGCTGAGAAAGAGCATCAGAATGTATAGGAGTGGAACATTACTAGTCTTCATGCCATGGGGAGGAGAAAGTTATGAGGGTGACTGAGTAGCATGCATTTAACATTTTTTTATAATGTATTGAGTCTTTTTAAGTGGAAGAACAGAATATGAAGGGAAATGGCAGTAGAGGTGGGAAAGATCTAGTAGCCTGAAGTCGGGTGTGTTGTGAGAAAGTGAAAGTAGTGTTAGAGATGGAAGTAATGCCAACTGAGGGGGGAGCAGTGATGTAGAAACTGTATAGATAAATGGAGTGTGACATTGTAACTGTGTACATAAATAAATGTAAGTACGCAGTCAAATAAATGGATTTATCACACTCCGTTTATTCCTACCTCTATTGCATAAATTAAGGTTACATCTTCACTACAATGTTAAACTGAAAATGTTGTACTTTAATAATGTCAAACTGTTCCAGGGATTTACATGAAATTTTGCATGCACCTTCAGGGACCAAGGATCTCTTGATGTGGCAAGTTTCATTTTGGTCAGATTTGTGGGTGAGGATATATGGACTGCCAAAAAACATGTGAATTACCTTTTTTTTCAAATTCTTTGTCATGCTGCTGTGCAAATATTATGTGGAATTTTGGTCTGACACTTTTAGGGTATACTGATACAGGGTTACAGTGGTGTCTTTTGAAGGTTTGGTGAAAAAATATTCATCTTTTACAAAGTTATTAAATTTCGAAGTTTACCATTATTTCCCATGGGAAAAGTTAGATGTTCACCTCAAAAAAGGATTATTTATCACAAATGCGGAATCCTTTTTCACAAACATGGAATCTTTTGCCACAAAAGTGGAATCTTTTTCCATGCTGCTGCCATCTTGTTTTCAGTTAGTGGTGACAACAAAATTAAATTACTAAAATAATAGATGGCTTTAGGAAACACCAACAGTTGTGTTTACCTAATCGGGGTCCCTAGATTTGGATTCTGGGGTTATTTTTTCATAATTTGCTTACAACTGTTTTTTTAACTCATGGGAATCCTTTTTCATAAACCACGGAAAACAAATGCTGTGAAATAGTATCATTTTCTGCAAAGTAATTGTGACAAGATTCTTTTTCACAATTTGCAAAAACAGATTTTTAAGACAGCTGTTTCTTTGTTACTACACAGTTACAAGATGGTTTGTTATTTTGGTCTGAAATTTTCAGGGTAGAAAGGGATTGCCCCAGAGATGTGCCTTTTGCTAGTTTGGTGAAAATATATTACTTTGCTCTGGAGTTCTGCAGGGTTAAATTTTGCTCCGTTTCCCAAAGGATAACATTACAATGGGAGGTGTACACGGTCATTCCTTTGTCACGCCACTGTGAAGAAACTGTTTGCAATTTTGCTCTGAAATTTACAGGGTAGAAAAGGCTTGCCCTACCAATGTGCCTTTTGCTGGTTTCATGAAAATATATTAATTTGGTGTCGAGTAACACAGATTTCAAATTTTCCTGTATTTTCCACAGGATCACATTTGCAATGTCAGGTGTTTGTTTGGATCTGTACAGTATGGGATGGGATCATAGGGCCCAGAGGGACTTGTACTGCCAGAGACAAACAAGGGTAGCACCACACTATCTCAAAAATTATGTATGGATTGGAGCACTGGGCCAGAGGTCCCAGCATTCCCATATGCAAATATGGATACCATTAAGGACTGATAGGAGCGCTGGGCCCATGGGGGCCTATGCTGCCATAGGGAAATAGGGATATGATTACAATATCTCAAAAATTATAGATAGATGGCACTGTGCACTCCCACATGCAAATATGAATACCATCATGGAGTGATGGGAGTGCAAGTATTATGCATACATGGCAGTGCAGGGCCCAGAGGACTGTGCATGCCTACATGCAAATACACAGAACATCATGGAGCAATGGGAGCACAGGGTCCAAAGAGTGTACCCAAAGAAAATAAGGATACACTTACAATCTCTCAAAAATTATGGGTGGTTGGGAGTGCATGGCCCAGAACAGGGCCCAGAGATAATAAACCTACAGTACGATTATACGTACTCAAAAAGTAAGGAAATTCTCTTCAAAAAACATTATTAATGTACCATTAGTGTTCCAGCAGCAAAAGTAGGGAATTGCAGCCTTAGGGTTCCCAATCCTAACACTCCACCCCCACCTTGGGTTTCCAGTCCTAACACCTCACCCCCACAATGTATGCAGGAGCAGGCATGGGGGGGGTTCTTGGGGTTGTGAACCATAATTCTCACCCCATTCTCCTATACTGTACCCATCTCAGCTTACTTACTCATGGAATGGGGTGAGCCTTAGAGTTCATAAGCCCAAGGAAAAACCCACCACACCTGTTCCTGCACACAGCATGGGATGGGGTGTTAGGGTTAGGATCCCTGAGACTGCATTTCCCTACTTTTGTCACTGGAACCCAAATGGTGCATTAATGAAGTTTTTTGCAGAGGGAAAAAAATATATATATATATAATAGTGGTATGGTACAGCCACTATAGTTAGCATTGGGGGATCACTTCTATGTTAAAGCAACAATTGTTGCAACTGTTCAACAGATTTACAAGACATTTTAGATACGTAATCCCTTGGGGAAGATCACTTGATGTGGCAAATTTCATGTGAATCTGCTGTGCGGTTTCTGAAATACAGATTGTCAAAAACCCCTAAATTTATGTGTTTTTCACTGTTTTTCCACCTGTATCTCAGAAACTGTTTTAGGTTGTAGTCTTTAATTTTCAGAATAGAAAGCCTTTGCATCACAGATGTGCCTTTTGAAGGTTTGGTGAAAAAATATTAATTCATTCAAATGTTACTAAATTGTGAATTTCCAATTATTTCCTAAGGAAAATGTTAAACCTGTGCTCCCAGGTTGCACTGCAAACAAGCTTTTAGCTTAGTTTGTCTCACCTGTTAAACATTTGGAAAAAAAAGTGTTTCACACAAAAATAGATTTGTTTTTGCAGGAGCTACTGTATTTTCACAAACAGGGTCATACAGTGTCGCAGGGAGCCTAATACATTTTTGCAGACCACTCCTGTGTCCGCCATCTTGTTTTTTCGGTTAGCAGTAGACAAAAGATAAAGAAAACAAGTAATAATGAGTTGCATAGAGAGAGAAGAAACATCAGAAGTTACTTAAACGAGACCTGTTTAGCTATATTCTGATGTGTTTTTTTTTTATTTTGGCAAGAAACACCTTTTTCTGGCCACTTGAAATCCTGGGTGCAGAGTTTAGCAAGAAGACCATTTCTCTCACATTCTCTATATGAGAGCAGCTGGATTTTCTTGACTTCTGCAGCTGCAGCTGGAACTCATGCTGCTGGCTGCAGGGTGAGGTGTGAGACGCTCTTCCCCTTTTGTCTAATGGCATTCCTCACTCCCCGAACACTGTCCCTCTCAATTAATTAAATATATATTCCCTGGTGTCTGGTGGCACCCCTCATCCTCCAATCACCATACTCTAGTCCCTCATTTATTTTTATTTATATATAATCCAATACTGGAATGCTGACTTCTAGTGTCAAATGCCCCCATCCCCCACAGCCCCTTGTTTTATGTAGTGTAGTGTAGTGACATTGGGGGCTCAGTCCCTGTGTTGACATTTAGAGCCCCCCCAGCAGTGTTGGACACTGAGGAGCCCACCACCAGTGTCCCCAGGTGTATTTTTAATGTACCTGAAATTAAAAAATGTCCCTCAACATCTTTTTTTCCTAAAACAAAGAAAATGGTCCCTCTTCATCGCCGCAGACCTCTCCCTAATCCCAACACTTCCACTAAGCACCAACCTCCCCACCTCCCCTTACCCTATATATTTACCATCCAGTGTTCAATTCTGGGGTGAGTGGAGTGTGATGTGGTGTGTTCTGACCTCACACTTGGCCTTTATTCAGCAATAAAGTTGTTTAATTTGCTATATTGAGTGGAGTGGGTCATTATATGCTCTTCCAGAGTGCTTTACCTTGGATTTAATGTTCAGTTCTGTCATCTTCTGTGGACAGAGACATGTCTGCACTCTTCAAAGCTGAACCACAAACTGAGGAATATGGGTAAGTGATATATAATGTATTTCAATGATGTTTTGAACTTATGTTTATAACTTTGCCATTTTTAGGAATTTACTTCACCAAATTTTCAACATGGCCATTTTGGGATCCCACCTTATGACCACTGTCACTGTCATTTTGTTAATCGAGCCCAGAAAGTGGTTTCACGGTCACTGGATGGAATCACCTTTCTGGATTGAATAATAAAATTTCACCACCAGTGTTCATGAGGAGGGGTACCAAACAGGCCATTTTTAAGATTTGGTGAAAATATTTCTAGAAATGGCCGAGTTATGAGCATTCATTGAAAATTTTCTGTGCATGCCCATAACGTTGGTCATTTTCAATATTTTTAGTCCAAATTTTCAACATAGCCATTTTTTCACACCACCTCACAAACAGCACAGCTGTCATTTTTCAAATCCTATCCAAAATGTGTTTTCACACCTGTGAAGCAGCATGGTGTTTTGGTACAGTTTTGAGCATTTTCACCGATGGGGTTTATGAGGTGGGGTCCTAAGAAGACAATGTTCAAAATTTGGAGTGAAAATATGAAAAAATCACAAAGTTATGACCATTCATTGCAATTTTGCTACGTACCCTTGTAACACTGGAAGTTTTTAATATTTTGACCTAGATTCTCAACATAGCCTTCTTATTAACCCACCTCATGTATGTCTTAGCTGTCATTTGTTAAATCTTGCCCAAAATGTGTTTTCTCACCTGTGGCTCTGAATGGCATTGCAGTTGTGCAGAATTATGTTTTGGTGGAGATTAGAAAATTTTCTATACTGGGTACATGACATGGGGTAATAAAATGGCTATTTGGACACTTTGGTCACTGTTGTCCTATAAATATTTCACAGCTACAGTGCAAACCATATGGAACTGTTCCTCCAACTCACTGGTGTAGCATTTTTTTTTTGTGATGACAATCCACTGCCATCTCTAACTTCTGCAGCTGAAAACTGTTCTAACCATCCATCAACTCAGATGCAACTCACTTTCAACTGTTCTCTAAATTTCACTCAGTGCCTTTTCAATGTTGATGCAATGCATTTTCAGTGCAGTAGTTGTGTCACAGTAATCCTTTAGAGTTGTTAGTCTCCTCCCATTCATTGCATTTCCCTCCATCATTGCATTTTCAGTACTATACCTGTACATTGCAATGCAGTACCTTTCTGTTTTTACATGCTGATTTGCAGCAGCATTTTATTAAAATGATCAAAATCATGACTTAACAGGTGTATCATTTTTACCAGTACACATGTTAAGCTATGCTTTTGATCATTTCAATAGTGCAGAATGCCAATAAAGTAGTTTCCATTGTACTGGCTCTCTGAGCTGAATGGCAATGACATAAAATACAGAGCAACATTCCAGGGCAGCCTTATGCATTAATTTATCTGATGAATTGGTTTGTGGTATGCTCTGCCCCACAGGAGAAGGCATGTCTAAGTGTAAAAACTCTTGAATTTAAGATGTATCATTTCCCCAATGTATTCTCATTCTGCACTGTATTGTACTATAATTCAGTTCATTGAAGTTATGACAGCCGCACATCCCCGCCTGCTGACCGTAGCCACAGCCATTCTAAGCCTGGTCCAAAATGTCACTGTACTCTGGAGATCACTGAAAGACTATTTTTAAACATTACACTCTTTCCTTAGTCTGCATACAGCAGTTAAAGCAGTGCTCACTGTACCAAGGAAGTGGCCTTCCTCCTGACCAGCAATGTTACATTACGGAGAAGCCCGCCAGGACGAAGTGCAGTGTGACAGGTTTACTGCATGACAAAAGTGATTAACTCCGATTGAAATTACATTGTTTGGTGCAGTAACTCTACTGCAGAATTCTGCAGCACTGCATTTCATCCTGGTTGATTTCACTGTATGTCATTTACTAGTGCCAGTGGGGGAAAAAAGAAGGTAGCAGTCCAGGTAAAGTGAGCATTATATCTCGTACCCTTTATAGTACTCCTCTGTCAAAACCAGTGGGTATTCCTCATCCATCCTATAGGTCTATGCATGATCCTATCAAAATCAAACTGGGCGAAGACATCCCCCTTGTCTCCTCTGAGCATCTCCAGTTTACTTTGTGCATCAAGATAGGTTGGTCATCTCCCACAGCTGCTCCCAACAACTCTATTTCTTCTACAAGGTATGCCTTTATTTAAACTACTCAACCATTTTATAAGCAACCTGGTAGCCAGCATTTTAGTAACTAACAGCATGCACCAGAGTTAGAACATTTTTGTAACTAACAGCATGCACCAGAGTTAGAACAAAAAATAGAGTATGCAGAGTCTATATTTGCTTCGGGTATTTTTTATGAGTAAAAAATTAGGGAAGCTGGCAATAAGGCAGGGTATGGGATGGTACCCCCTCCTGTAGCTGGTCCTGAATCTCCATTTTTGCATTGCACTTCAGGCATCTATACTGGACATTGGAGGCTTACAATTTTTAGGCTTCTAGGCAGCATCTAGGCTAAGGTCCCTCCTGCAGTGACCTCTGCCTAGGCACAGAAACCCAATGCTAATATAGCACTTACTCTTTGATTGAAGTCCCTCCTGCAGTGATCTCCCCAATCTCCTACTATGTACAACTTGCAAGAATCCACAGTTCCAGCTCCAGGCACTTGAGGGGAGCAAAGCATGAGATGAAGAACTCCCATAGCTCCTTACCCAGGCACTGGAATTTTCAGGCAAGAACAAACACTGCAACACTACATTTAGGTACCTGAGGCTGGTAGCTCTATCTCAGGTGACCATCCATCACAGCAGCAGGGCAGATGCAATAAATAAACCCCTCTGGCTGCACCTTCCATGTCCTGGAAGAAAACTACACCTTTTCAGCAGATTCCTTTTTGCAACTTCTTTGTCTCGGGGGCAACAAATCCTGTACTCTGTCCACCAAGACAACTGGCAGCCAGGATCTCTCCCCTTGATATCTCCAAGAAGCCACATGATGCTCTGCGGCTCCCACTAGGCTGGGATCCACAATAGCTGGGGAGTAGTTGCAGATCATGCCCGTAATCCTGCTGTTTGGTATCTAACTGCTGTATGGCACTTACTTAAAACTTTAAAGTTTACATAATTTGAAAAAATACATTTTTGAATTACAGATAAAATGAAAATCACTTTCCAATGTCCCCACCTCAGTTTTTTCATAGCAATTTTTATCCTTCATATTTCATCATGTACAATCCCTCAATGAGTTGGATTGCTCTCCACATAAAGTGCAGTCTCAGTAGTGCAGTGTGCTGTGGGATAAACCACTTCTTCCTGCCATTTCATTTTTTCTTTTTTTTCATGATTCTCATGAGGCACAGCCAAAATTCTGCTGCTTGCAGAGCGCATGGCATTTAAAACTGGGCACAATGCAAGAGGTGGTTTGTGTGCAAATCTCATATTACATGTATGACAAAGGCATTACACACAGGGCATGATACTGTAGGTAATAACTTTTTTTAGTGGCACCATACAGAATGTTAGGAAATATATAGTTGACATGTATCTGGGCGTTATTATATTTTAAAATAAAATAAATAAAAGGACCAATTCAGAAGACAAAGAAGACAAGGTGGTGAGTGATGCATCATGCAGACACTAGGCTACTGTGGTTGAGCCAAACAGAACAGAGGGAGGCCTTGATCTCCATGCCCAACCCTGTCCACTGCATTCCCAAACAACTCACTGTAGGATTCTTGACATGCCATTGCTCTAGATGAACTCTTTCTAGACAAAAGAAACCACATATGTTTCAATGGCAACCATCATTCAATCCTTGCTCTGTATCCAGCAACAAACACACAAATGCACACACACACACTCACTTAAAGACACACATACATGCACAAGCACACACACACCTCAACCAATCTTCTTATGTCAAAAGAATCACAATACTGACACCAAGATGAGTCTGCAGTCTAAGCACCATGTTGGAATTTGTCACTGCATTGACCACCTCTGCCATTTAGTAACAGAACTTTAGAAGATCCCCATTAAAGATTGTTATCCAAAAAACAAATGCAGTTGGAGGGGTGGATTTTAACTTTTGACAGATGGACAACTCAATAGTATTTCAAAATTAGTATGAGAAAAGGGCCAAGATCAGTCTACTGTACCATTTTAGCCATTTTATTTTTAAGTGAAATGGTGATATTGCAGTGAAATAATCCTAGATCTAAATAAATAAATCTAAATATTTCTGAAATGTCTGTCACTCTGCAAAATGCACGGTATCTTCTTATTTAAAAAAACACAACACCGACAATCTTCTTGTGTAAAACAAATCACACCGACACAAGCCTCTAGCCCAGTACCTTGTAGGAATTTATCACTGCACTACTGACCATCACACCATTTAGTGATAGAACGTGCTAATTGTCAGATCAGAACTCTGGAAGATCTCCATTAAAGATTGTGTTATCTGAAAATAGAATGCAGTTTGGGGGGGAATTTAACTTTCAATGGATGGACAACTTTAGTATTTTAAAACCAGCATGAGAAGAGGGCCAGGATCAGTCTCCCATTTTTAGTCATTTAATTCTTAAGTAAAATAGTAATATTCCAGTGAAATAATCCTAGAACAAATTTATTTTAATAAATTAAAATTTTTCTGAAAGTTTTGACTTCAGACAACAAACTGACATCATTAACTGTTGCTGTTAGAACAGGTGGGATGATTAGCTGATGGACTCATGCATTGTTCACTATTCAGACACCCCCAATGAGAAACATACACAATTTCTGTTATTACCATTGTCCCTCCCAGAAGATTCTAGAATGAGATCTTGTTCCTTCCTGGAGGAAAGATATCAAGTTGTTAGTGAACAGGGCAAATTTACTCTCTCCAAAGGACAAAAGCACTCTGAAATGCAAGTGAGTGTTTGTGGCGCTGGTAGGGGGGCTAAGTAAAACATTTGATTTTTTCCCCCCTGAATTACTGTGTAAGCAGGAAAAGAAACATTCACTGTTCTTCTAATGTTACTACTGTTAATTGCAGATATTAACTCCCAAGTGATTGGGCACAGGAAATGAAAGTTCAGAGCTCATGTATTGCCTGAATTATAAAGCTTATGTTTCATTACTTGTCCAAGATGATAAACTAAATGGCAGTTCAGTGTGTTAAAATAGCAGAAAGAAAAAACGAAAGGACTAAAATCCTTCACTGGGGCCAGCACAAATCTCCAAATAAAGATGTCAATACTAGGGTAAATACCACCCAACACATCTTTATTAAGACATCATTAAAAAACGTAGGAAAAGGTTTTTGCTGAAGTATACAGTTCTTTAGAGTATACAAATAAATAGCATGTGCAAGCCATGCTTTAAAAATGCATATATATAGCATACATTAGGAAAGTATCCCATAGAAAGAAGCAGAGAAAACATCATCTCCATGGCTACTGTGAATCAAATAAACCAAGCGGTAGGCTGTGTGCTCAAGGCAAAAACTACCTGGCTGTAGTCTAAAGTCCATGTCCTTCTTCCTCTATGAAATTCATCATGGACCACCGAATGAAGTTATAGAAAGTCCATCATATTAAGAAAGAATATAGGGACACAAGAAACCAAAAGGTCTCAATGGGGAGCTACACTTAATAAAACCAAATTCTAACAAATGCCATAAACCGTGTGTTGCAGTGGGGACAATGTGAAACGTACTCTGCAGGCTGAAAGAAATGCTTACGTATTGATCTCCTTCATGGTCATCATCAGAGCATTCCTTTCAATTACAAGCACCACCTTACACGTGCAGCAGCGCTTCATATGTAATCACAGTTTAAAGCACCTACATATTTTATTTGGAGCTAAAAAAACAAGTTCAGCAAACCACCACCAAATATAGAAACAGATGTGCAGAAGAAATAAAGTTTCAGAAAGAATACTGCAATTCTATCACACTAATACAATAATAGAAAAAGAATGGAGAAAAAGGGGAGGAGAAAAATTAGTTTGAATCCAACCACCAAATACCAAAGACAGCATAAAAACCTGTAAATATTGCTTCAATAACAAAAAGCTAGCAAATCAAAAAATACCCTAAAAGGGCAGAAGCACTGAAAATAACATAAAAACAAGCAAAAAGGAATCTTCATATTCATACGTATAGTGCACTTAGACTAATGAACTAATTACACATATTCTATAATAAAATGGAGATGAAGGGAAAGGAAAAAAGGGAAGTTTACAAAAGAAAAAGAAAAAAGGAGAAAAGAGGAGGGAAGGGGAGCAGAGCAGGCAAGTCTAACTCCCCCAAGGGCCAGAGCATAATAAGACTAAGCCACTTGTGCGTATACAAGATGACACAAACAAAAAAAAGGATAAAGGGAGCAGAGCCGGCAAGTGTAACTCCCCCAAGGGCCAGAGCATAATAAGACTAAGCCACTTGTGCGTATACAAGATGACATAAACAAAAAAAGGATAAAGGGAGCAGAGCCGGCAAGTCTTACTCCCTAAGTGGTCAGAGCATGAGGAAGTCTAAACCACTGAAAACCTCTCATGTAAAGGGGCAAAAAACCGGGCAGCAAAGACAAACAAAAATGAACTCTCCAGTGGCCAGAGCAAGGAAAGTCATAGCCACTGTGACTAATATAATGTACATCTAAATGGGGCCAAACTTATCCAATATAGCTATACAGGGGGGATCTCTTCATTTAAACCATGTGGAGTCATGGTGTCCAACTTGAAGATCCAAAACACCTCTCTTTGTAATAGACATGTCTTCAAATCTCCTCCTCTGAAGCCAATCACTACTTTATCCAACCCCACAAACCTCAGAGAGGCCGGTGATCCATGTCTGGCTTCTGCATAGTGTTGTGCCATCGCATGTTCAAAATTTCCATTTCTGATGGCTACCTTACGCTCTCCTATCCTCTGCTTAAGCGGTTGTTTCATCTGTCCTATATAAAATAGCCTACAGGGGCATTTCAACATATAAATCACTCCAGAGGTACTGCAATTTATAAATGCCTTGATGTCATATTTATTACCCAGTCTTGGATGTTTGAAGCTTTTAATATCTACCGTATTTGAACAATGTGCACAGTGCCCACATCTATAGTTGCCCTTTCTTGGATAGAGATATTTTTGGATTGCTGTTTATAGATTTTGTTCCTTTCATTTTTTAGTTCTGCTATTCTGATTTTAACTCCAGAGGTAATGTGCACAGTCCTGTTTTGTGAGCACCCCACAGACATGTTTGGTCTGTAATCTCTTTTTTTTTTTGTTAGTTCAGTGTGTTACACAGCCATATAACGTATCAGTTTTGACATTATGGGCAAGATGAAGAGAGACACAGATACCTTTTTATAATATTTATATTTTATTACAAACAGCACCCCTATAATATAGAAATTCAATACATACAAAAGAATGAACAGTGCTATCTCTGGTAACCCTCCATAATTCTACCTGCATGCTCTAAAGATCAGCTACTGTACCAGTATAAATTCCTTGTCCATCATAGGTATGCTATATACCCCTATCTGTTTTGCAATGTCTACGTACCTTGTCTATTGCCTTACGACGTGGCACCTTTGTAAATGAGCTTTTAGCTCAAAGGTGATATCCAAGATTCCATTAAATAAATATTATCAGTTGTGGAGCCAGGTCATTCTGTTCAACTGAGTTTGATTTACATACAACTCCATGGCAGCATATTATGCCAAGACCACCTGGTATTCTTGTATAAAAAAATATAACACTGACTCAAGGATAAGAGCCTCAATGAGCAGTTTGAGCGCTAAATTAGTAAGCATTTAAACTACCTGAGGGGGTGGTGGAATAAGGCAGGAAGACATAGTCTGCCCCCACCAACACACACATTTACAGGGTCAGCAGTGGGAATCTTGAGGGTGAGGAGTCCCAAAAGGAACAAACAGAAATAAGTAACCAAGAGAAAGAGGGAGGGGGGAACAGGAAAGGTAATAGTGGTGGAAATGGGAGACAGCAAAAGGGCAAGATGAAGGGAGGTTGCAGTACAAAATGGAGAGCCATATGGGTAAATGCTCGAAGTCTGGGCAACAAGATGGCAGATATAGAAGCCACGCTGGCAGCAGGAGACCTCAACACAGTAGCAATTACAGAGATCTGGTTCAATGAAAACCAAAACTGTGATATGGCCATACCAGAGTATGCTCTATTCAGGAGGGACAGGGTAATAAAAAAGGAAGGAGGGATTTCTCTTTATGCGAGGGAGAACAAAAATGCCATGGAAATACAGGGGGGACAGGGAGAAGTAGAGATGCTGTGGGTCACCCTGGAGGCAGAGAGAGGGGCTGCTATTTAAACAGAGGTGATCTACAGACCTCCAGCACATGGGGAGGAGGGAGATAAGGATATGAAAGAAGAAATCCAAGGGAAGGCTAACAAGGGCAAGGTATTGCTGGTGGGGAACTTCAATCTACGAGATGTGGATTGGAGCCCACTTACTGCAGCAACAGTTAGAAGTTGGGAAATCCTAGACTCCCTGCAGATTGAGTTCCTCACACAACTAGTTAAATAACCCACTCATGAGGGAATGGTACTGGACCTGGTACTGTCAAACAGAGACAGGATCACTGACATTACAGTGGGAAGCCACCTTGGGACCAGCAATCATCATATGGTGTGGTTCAACATAAGGACTGGCCAGAATCTAACCACACTAAAATGAGGGTCCTCGAAATCAGAAAGGCTGCTTTCAAGAAACTGAGAGAGTGCCTCAAGGAAGCCCTAGCAGGAATAGGTAAAATGGGTGGGGTAGAGGAAAAATAAGGAAGGCCATTGAGAAGACAACTAACATCTCTATCAGACAGGTTAAAAAGAGCAAAAGAAAAAAGAGACCAGTATGGTTCTCCAAGGAAGTAGCAGAGATAGTATAGGAAAAGAAGCAGGCATTCAAAAGGTACAAATTGACACAGAATGAAGAAGATGGGGAGAGTTATCAGGAAAACCAATGGGAGGCAGCGAAGGCAGTTGGAAGAGCAAAAACAAATAGAGGAAAACATTGCCAAGTCAGTGAAAAAGGAGGATAAAACATTGCTTAGGTACATAATCAAAAAAAAAAGAAAAGCAATGCAGGGATAATAAGTCTAAAAGGGGAGGGGGGAGTGTGGAGGAAGACCAGAAGAAAGAAGACATATTGAACAAGTACTTTTATTCAGTAATCACAAAGGAAGAGGTAAGTGATGGGCCACAGATGGGGAAAATGGCATTAGGGGAAGGGAGGTGGACACTATCCCTTTTACAGAGGAGAGAGTCCTCAAGAAACTAGCTAAACTAAGAATAGACAAGGCAATGAGGCTGGACTGTTCACCCCAGGATACTGAAGAAACTAAAGGAGGAACTGTCTGCACCTCAGATGGCCGTGTTCAATCTATCACTGGGTAGGCGGGAATTTCAGGGGGACTGGAGGAGGGCAGATGAGGTCTCACTATACAAAAGTGGGAATAGGAAGAAGGCAGGAAACTTCAGACTTGTAAGCCTGACTTCAGTGGTGGTGAAGGTTATGGAAACACTTCTTAAAGAAGGGATTGGGGAATACCTTAAAATCAGTGGATTGCAATATCCTAGGCAGCATGGGTTCACAGAGGAGAGATCTTGCTAACAAACATGATAGAGTTCATTAACTGGGCTACCAGGAAGGTGGATCAGGGAAGAGCAGTGGATGTGGCCTACCTGGATTGAGGCCTTCAACACCGTTCCACACAGAAGCCTGGTAATCAAGCAGGGCATCCTGGGAATGGGTCCAAAGACAGTAAAATGGGTACAAAGTTGGCTAAGTACAGTAACAGAACTCGGAAGGTGGTGGTGAATGGGATTCGCTTGGAAGAAGGTATGGCAATCAGTGGGATGCCTTAGAGGTCAGTACTGGGATCAGTCCTTTCCATTGTCTTTATTAGCGACATTGCAGAGGGGCTAGAAGGAAAAGTTTGCCTGTTCGCAATGACACAAAAATCTGCAAAAGAGTGGACTCACCATGGAAAGTGGAAACAAACATTTGTCAATGCCGAATTTTTGCTTGCAGGTATTAGCATTGGAAATGCAGGAGTTAGACAGATGCAGAGTAGGAATGGCAGTGAAGTATTAAACTTCATGCCAACCCCACCTCCACCCTGCAGAGATGGATAGGCATTGGGGCATGTGTTTGTGTTTTCACCCAAAACGGTCATGCCATTTCACCTCACCCTATCCTGCAGACACTGACAAGTGTTGAGGTGCGCCTTGGGTAGTTCAGCTTTACAGTAACCCCACTCCATAAGACATATGCTGAAATGTGTGCAATATAGAATGGGGTGGACTGTGGGGCTGAAGTGCCAAGGCACAGCTCGATGCCTGTCAGTGGCTGCAGGGTGGGGGGTGGGGTTGGAATGGCATGAGCATTACAGTCAGCAATCCAATGGCACACCCCTGATGCCTGTCAGTCTGTACAGGGTGGGACGTTATGGTTAGAAACCATAATGCCCTGGGCATGTGTTGGTATTTGAGCACAAATTTTCAGAATGGGCATTTTGTGGCCTCCACCTCATGAAAGCATTTGGGACCTCTTCTCCCTAACAGTGACACTCTAATTTTGTCAACGTGTCCCAGAATTTGAGTTTCCACAGCAACCATGCCATTGCATGCCAGATGTACAAAAAGAGAGATTGGGCAGGATGTGAAGAATAACAGCTGTACCTTTCAAGGGAGGTGTGAAGAGATGGCAATGTTGAAAATCTGTAGTGAAAGTATTAAAAATGCTCGACGTCCATGTGTACATGGAAACTGCACAATGCATGCATGTAACACAGTCATTTTGTGGAATTATTTAACCAGATTTTCAACATAGGCATTTTGTGACCTCTGCTCATGAACACTGTCACTATGATTTTCTTAATCTGTCCTGAACATTGATTTCACACAGCAGCCACTCTGCGCCATATGTATAAACGCATATTTCGGGCAGGTTGTGAAAAATGACAGCTATACTGTTCATAAGGAGGTCTTAAAAAATGGCAATGTTGAAAATCTGGAGTGAAAATACTACAAATTTGCGGAGTTATGAGAGTGCATGGAAACTGTATCATGCATGCATGTAACACAGTCATTTTATGGATATGTCACCAAATTTTCAACATAGACATTTTAGGACCACTGCTCATAAACAGAGTCACTTTGATTTTACATACAAACATACAAATCTGACAGCAGAACACACCAATCAGTCTATGTAAGTCTGCCCAAGTGTGCAGCTAGCACCCGAGATTGCAGCTGCCCTAGCCTCCTCCCTCTCCGTTCCTTCTCCACTTGTCCCAGCCCATACCTCTTGACCCTGACTCTTCCTCTTGCTTTATTCCACTCCTCCTTAAAGCTATTGACTGTCCTACATGTTACCACACCCTCTGGCAGCGCATTCCAACTAGACACCACCATCTCAGAGGAGTAGTGTCTCCTCATTTCCATCTTGAAACATCCCCCTTTCAACCTTAGTCCATGCCTGTGCGTCTCTCTTCCACTCCTCCATTTAAACATCCCTCAGTGCTAGGTTTAGTTTCCCACTCAGGTATTTAAATGCTTCAATCATATCCACCTATTACTCCTCTCCTCCAGTGTGTACATGTTCAGGTCCTTCAGCCTAACTTCATATTTCTTTCCTTCCATTCCCTTTAACATTTTTGTTTCCCTCCTTTGCATCCCCTCCAGTAACTTTATATCTCTCCTCAGGTATGGCCTCCAGTATTGCACATAGTACTCTAGGTGCGGTCTGACCAATGATCTGTAGAGAAGTAGGATCACATCCCTGTGTCTGAATGAGAACCCCCTTGCAATGCACCCCAACATTCTGTTTCCCTTCTCTGCTGCTCTCGTGCAGTGGGCTGAGTTGTTCATGCTCCCAGTTATCAAGGCCCGTAGGTCCTTCTCCTCCTCTCTGATCCTCAAACAATAGTCCCTCTTCTGGTTCTTAGCCCAGAAGTGCATCACCTTACACTTCTTTGCTTTGAATCTTAGCTGCCAGTCCACCGACCACGTCTCTAGTTTGGTTAGGTCCCTCTGCCATTTTCCCCATCCATGCTCTTCGTCCACCACCACCGCCAAGTTGGTATAATTTGCAAACAGACTAACTGCTCCCCAGTCCATGTGCTATATCAGAGATAAAGGCTCAAATAGCACCGGGCCCAGCACTGACCCCCTGCGGAACCCTGCTTGTCACTGCTCTGGGTGCCAAGAGCACCCCCACCACCACCACCCTCTACATCCTCCACTGTAACTAGTTCTCTATCCATTTAGTCAGTCCCCCCCCCCACTGCCGTCAGCTTCCCCCCAGTCTCCCATGAGGCACTGTATCAAAGGCCTTACTGAAGTCCAAGTACAGGACATGTACCACATGGCCCCTGTCCAACTCCTTTGTCACCCAGTCACAATACTCTGTTAGGCTGGTTTGATAAGACCTCCCTGAGATGAACCCATGTTGCCACCCATATTGCAGGACATTACTGTCTAGGAATGCCACCAGAATCTCCTTCAGTATCTGCTCCATAAGCTTACCCACTATGGATGTGAAACCTACGGACTGATAATTTTCTGGCTCCTTCCTAGGCCCAGTCTTGTGTATGGGTACCACATGGGCCACCCTCCAGTCCTGGGGCACACACCCCATTTCCAGGGAGGTGTTGAACAGATTTGCCAACAGCTCCGCCTTCTCCCTCAGCATCCTGGGGTGGATGGCATTGGGACTTGATGCCTTGTCCACCCTTACTGCCCTCAGCCCCTCTAGCATCCTATTTCCTGTGATCACTTTGTCCATCATCTCCTCCAAACCCTTTCCCCACTGCCCCAGCCCATTCTGGTAGTGGGCCACACCTCTCCATAGTGAAAATGGGGCAGAAGTACTCATTTAGAATTTCCACTTGCTCCTCCCTCTTTTCCAGCCAATCCCCTTCCCGCTTTGTTCTCACAATATGTTCCTTGCAGTTCCTCTTTTCCCTCACATACCTAAATAAGTCCTTTTCCCCCTCCTTTTATGCCCTGTGAGGAACTTAATTGCCTGGAGGCCTTAGTTTTTTCACCCTCCTGGCAACCGCCCTTGATCAACTCCCGAAAGCCTCTTATCCTCTGCCTTCCTTGTTCTCCTGTACTTCCAGTATGCAGCCCTCTTTGCCCTCACCCCTTGCAGCGCTTCCTTGTTCAGCCAGCATGGTTTCTTGCCTCTGCTCTTCTTACTCCTGGCCTTGGTGCAGGCTACTGTGGGGTCTGTTAGCCCAGTCTTTATGACTCCCCACTTTTGTTCTGCATCCATTCCCAGCCTTATATCCTGGATCCTTCCTTGCAGTATTGATCCCATCCCATCAAAGTCCATCTTAATAAAGTCCACCACCTTAGTGCCCCTGCCTCCTGTCTCCCTGCCCAGTGCGACAACAAGCCACACTGTTTAGTGGTCACTACCTGCTAGTGGTTCCTCCACCCTTACCTCCCTCATCACCTCCCCATTTGCAAGTACTAGGTCCAGAGTGCTACCAAGCCTTATAGGCCCACTTACCAACTGCATGAGAAGGCCGTCCTGGAATGCATCAAGAAGCGCCTGCTCCCTGGTACTGCTAGTGATTGGGTGCTTCAGTCAACATGTGGTAGGTTAAAATTCTCCACTATCACCACACTCCCCCTTCTACACACCCTCCTTATCTGCTCTGCCAACTCCCCATCCAGTTCTCCGGATTGGGCTAGTGGTCTGTATACCACTCCCAGCCTCAGCTTTCTGCCCTTTGAGTGCAGGAGCTGCACCCAAAGCACCTCTGTTCTCTCCTCTCCTCGTCTCCCTCATCCCTTATGCATTTAACCCCTTCCCTCACATAGAAATCAACCCCCCCTTCCAACCCCCCAGTCCCTCCTATATATCCTGTATTCTTGGATTGCCAAGCCCCAATCATGGTATTCTGTGGCCCAAGTCTCTGTCACTGCAGCAGTGTCCACCTTCCCCACTGAAAGGAGCAACTGAAGCTCTGCAGTTTTGTTCCCCAGGCTTCTTGCGTTGAGTGAGACCACCTTACAACCGTACCCCTACTTCTCCTCACTCTTCTCCTCCTTGGCCTGTGTCCCTCCTCCTGGTAGTCTGCATCCTTTCTCCTTCTTATTCTTACCGGGTGGTGGTGCCTTCTGCATTACACTCAGACTACTCTGCCAGCCTTCTCCCAGAGTTACTAAGCCTCCATCTTTACCTATATCTAGGGGGGTGAGCTCATTAGGGTCCCCTGTCCAGACCTTTCTACTAACCTCAGTCTTTTGGCCACCCCCTCATTAGTTTAAATCCACCTTAGTAGAGATATACCCCTCTAATCCTGCCTTAATTACTCCTCTCCCCTTCCTGCTCAAGTGTATCCTGTCCCCCGCATACAAGTCACTATTTCCCCAGACCCTACCCCAGTTAGTCACTAACCCATAATTTTTGGTGTGGCACCAATTCCTCTGTCCCTTGCTGAACTCCTTAATCCTACCCTTCCTCCCCATGTTTACACATGATATAGGGAGTAACTCTGAGAATACCACCGACTCCCCCACCCACTCACACTGCTTGCCCAACTACTCGAACCTCCCCCTCACTACTTTCACAGTCTCCCCCGCTAAATTGTTTGTACCCACATGCAACAATAAATGAGGTTTCTTCCTCCCCCTCGCTGCACACTTCAGCAGTGCCTGCCCTACGCCTCCTGCTGTCAACCTGGGGATAGCTTCAACCCAAATAGGGCTGTGCCTTCCCCCCTTTTGCCCCATCTCACCCCTTTCGGTATACAATCCCCTAGGATGAGTACTCCCCCACCCCTAAGCGCATTTCCCTTCTAATGCCCCTTCAGCCATCCCAGTATTCGATCTTCCCTGCCCCTTACCCCAGCCAGCTGCACCCTCTGTGACTTCTGTACCTGTACCCCCTACTTCTGCCTCACCCCTTTTCTCTGCCTTATTCCTCCCGTCCCCCTTGAACACTTTCCCAGCCTGACTACTTCCTACTGGACTTCCAATGTCGACTTCCCCTCCTCCCCTGCTGATTTCCAACCCCTATCCTATCCCCGCTGTTGTCGATTTAGAGCCCCTATTCTCTTCCACCACGATAGTGATGCCCCTCCCATCCTTCCCACCATAGCCTTCTCTCCTCCAGTCACCACCCCCTCCTTCCTTACTAGCTCACCTTCTATCCTTTCGTCCTCACTATCTCCTCTCCTAGCTGTTGCCATCCATCTCATGCCCCGCTTGTCCTCTCCCCTTCAGTATGTTTGTGCTCCCTCTCTCTCTCCTATAGAGGAGGTTTGACTCTATTCCTAGTCCATTTCCCTCCTACATCTCTTCCCCCTATTGGTTCCCCCTCCTTCTTTTCCACTCTGTGCCACCCCGGTCCCAGCCCTGGTCCCTTCCTACCCACAACCATCTGCTCTCTCCCTGGTACTCCTCGTGGTCTCTTCCTCCCCCAATAGGAGGCCCCTGCCTTCTACCCTTTCATCCTTGCTATCTCTTCCATTAGCTGTTGCCATCCCTTTCATGCCCCGCTTGTCCTCTCCCCTTCAGTATGTTCCTGCCCCCCCTCCCACAGCAGAGGCTCAAATCTATTCCTAGTCGATACCCCTCTTACATCTCTTCCCCCTATTGGTTCCCCCTCCTACTTGCTCCCTCCATACCACCCTGGTCTCACCCCTGCTCCCTCCCTCCCTACCAGCAGCCATCTGCTCTCTCCCTGGTACTCTTCGTGGTCTCTTCCTCCCCTACAGGAGCCCCCTCTCCTCGGGCACCCTTCCTTGTCCTGTCTTTTCTGCTAGTGCCTCTGATACTGGGGTTAGTTTCAGTCTCTAGTTGTTCTTCTTCCTTCCCCTTGCCATCCCCTATCCCCCAAGCCAGGATGCTTACCGTACTCATCTGCCCTACCACTTAGACTCCTCCCTAACCTCCACAGTTCCTCTCTCAAACTAGCAAGTCATCCACAGACCATACACCCCCCATTCTCCAAGCCCAGTCCAGGATCATGTAGACCCACACCCTGTACACCCTACCACCCATCCAAAGATGCCCACCCTATTGACATGTGGCACCTGCCCCATTTTTGCCCCCATCTTATGTAACTGGCTCTTACTCCCAGGTCTGGTACCCTACTACAACTGTTAGGCCCCTATTTACTCAAATTCCTGGCCCCCCCACTAGTTCCCCCTACTGGCCCCTTGCCGACTGGGGTAATTCAATCTCAAATCTCATCTGCTAGATACTGTATTACTGTAGCAATCCTAAAGCCTCCTTGTCCATTTTTCACCCCTCAGCTACCATCCTTTTTGTTCTCAGCTCTCTTATAGTTTCACTTAGCCCAGTTAGAAATCCTATTGCACTCCAAGTATTACTCAGCTCAATTAGAGAAATAAACAGAACAAATAAATATGTATTATTACAGCAATCATAACAGTTTAGCTCAGTACTTAGCTCATTTAGAGAAATAAACAGAACAACTAACTCTATATCATTACAGCACTCCTCAAAGTATCCAATCATTGCTTTGTCTCCCTCCCAGAGACCTTGCTGTAATATAGGACCACAGAGGACCCTGGGCAGGAGGGTGGGCAACTCTAAATTCCCAGCAGAGCTCCATTGAGCTCGCTCACTCCCCCCATCTCTCTCTCTCTCTCTCTCTCTCCTCGCTCATTCTGTTTCTCCCGGTGTTGCAGGCTGCCCTTTTGTACTGGGCTTCTGCCTGCATTGGTGCCTTTCTCTGCCCACAAAGAAATCCGCAGCAGTCCCGACAGAGCTCTGTTGAGCTCTCTTACTCCCCCTCTTTCCCATGCTCATTCTGCTTCTCATGGCGCTTCAGGCTGCCCTTTTGTACTGGGCTCCTGCCTGCATTGGCATCTTTTTCTGCCCACAAAGAAATTTGCAGCAGTTGCAACAAGGCTCTGTTGAGTTCGCTCGCTCCCCCTCTTTCACCCTCTCCTTCCGTTTCTCCCGGCACTGCAGGCTGCCGTTTTGTACTGGGCTCCTGTCTGCATTGGTGCCTTTTTCTGCCCACAAAGAAATCTGCAGCAGTCCTGACAGAGCTCCGTTGAGCTCGCTCACTTCCCTTCTTTCACCCGCTCCTTCTGTTTCTCCTGACACTGCAGGCTGTCCTTTTGTACTGGGCTCCCGCCTGCATTGGCTCCTTTTTCTGCCCACAGTGAAATCCGCAGCAGTCCCGACAGAGCTCTGTTGAGCTCCCTTACTCCCCCTCTCTCACTCGCTCATTCTGTTTCCCCCGGCGCTGCAGGCTGCCCTTTTGTACTGGGCTCCTGCCTGTGTTGGCTCCTTTTTCTGCCCATAAAGAAGTTCACAGCTGTCCTGACAGAGCTCTGTTGAGCTCATTCACTCCCCCTCTCTCACTCACTCCTATTTCTCCCAGTGCTACAGGCTGCCCTTTTGTAGTGGGCTCCTACCTGTGATGGTGCCTTTTTCTGCCCACAAAGAAATCTGCAGCAGTCCCGATAGAGCTCCGTTGAGCTCGCTCACTTCCCCTCTCTCACCCGCTCCTTCTGTTTCTCCCAACACTGCAGGCTGCCCTTTTGTATTGGGCTTCTGCCTGCATTGGCACCTTTTTCTGCCCTCAAACAAATCTGCAGCAGTCTCGACAGAGCTCCATTGAGTTTTCTCACTCCTCCCTCCCTCACTTGCTCGTTCTGTTTCTCCCAGTGCTGCAGGCTGCCCTTTTCTACTGGGCCACTGCCTGCATTGATGCTCTTTCTGCCCACAAAGAAATCTGCAGCAGTTCTGACAGAGCTCAGTTGAGCTAGTTCACTCCTCCTCCTCTCTCACTTGCTTGACCTTAATCTGTCCAAAACACTGATTTCCCACAGCAACCACTCTATTCTGTGCTAGAAGTGCAAAAACATATTTCAGCCAGGATGTTAAAAATGACAGCTGTACTGCTCATAAGGAGGTGTGAAAAAATGCCAGTGTTGAAAATCTGGTGTGAAAATACTACAAATTTGCGAAGTTACAAGGGTGCGTAGAAACAGTGCAATGCACGCTTGTAACATGGTCATTTTATTGACTTTCATCATCACATTGTCAACTTAGGCATTTTAGCACCACTGCTCATGAGCAGTGTCACTGTCATTTTCTTAATCTGTCCTGAACACTGATTTCCCACAGCGGCTGCGCTATTCTGCATCGGAAGTGTGAAAACACATTTCAGCCAGGATGTAAAAAATGACAGCTGTACTGTTCATAAGGAGGTGTGGAAAAATGCCAGTGCTGAAAATCTGGCGTGAAAATATTACAAATCTGCAAAGTTACAAGGATGAGTGGAAACTGCGCAATGCACACTTGTAACACAGTCCTTTTATGGACTTTCATCACCAGATTTTCAGCATAGGCATTTTAGGACCTCTGCTCATGAACAGTGTCACTGTCATTTTCTTAATCTGTCCCAAACACTGAATTCCCACAGTGATCGCGCTATTCTGCGCTGGAAGTGCGAAAACACATTTTGGCCAGGATGTAAAAAATGACAGCTGTACTGTTCAAAAGGAGGTGTGAAAAAATGCCAGTGTTGAAAATCTGATGTGAAAATAATACAAATTCGCAAAGTTACGAGCGTGCATGGAAACTGCGCAATGCATGCTCGTAAAGCAGTCATTTTTTGGATTTTTTTCACCAAATTTGCAACAATGGCCTTTTGAGAGCCTACCTCTTGAACAGTGGCACTGTCATTTCATTACTCAGTCCTGAAAGGTGATTCCACGCAGTGACCACAAAATCACCTTTCAAGACCGAATAATGCAATGAAAGTGACTGAATTCATGAGGAAGGGTCCCAAGAACCCCATGTTGAAAATCTGGTACCAAAATTCCCAAAAATGCCCGAAATATGCTCCAAAATTGAAAAAAAACTATTTATGCCATTTTACAGCTTATCGGCATTTCTTCAGTTCGCGGTTGGCTTTAAAGAGTGCAGACATGTTCCTAGTCCACCAAAGATCATCGCACTGGGCTCCAGAGGTAAAAATGGGGTGAGGTGGGTGTGGGGAGGCGAGGTGCACAGAAGGTGGGCATGGGTTGGAGGAGGAGCCACCGTAATCTACAAAGGACCGTTTCCTTATTTCACAGGCGTTGGGGGAAAAAAACACATCTCGGGACTGTTTTTTCTTTTCAGGTGACTTTGACATGTTGGGGTGGGCTTCCAGTGTGCCACCCGAGTGTTTTGGGGAGCTGTAGCTGATGGGGGATTAGGCACCCCTATCAGCACATGTCAGTTTGGGGGGGAGAGCCAAGGAGGATTGTGCACCCCCTCAGCACACAGCAAACTGGAGGAGGACATTATGCCTACAGGGAGTGGGCTCCCCCATCAGCAAATTGAACTGGGGGGACTGAAACCAATGGGGATTGGGGACCCCATCGGCAAAGAAAGACTGTTGGGGGGAGGGCTCATAGTGCCGAGGGGGATTGGGCACCCCCTCATCACACAACAAGTAGGGGAGGGGGGTTTTCACTGTGATGATGGAGAGTGGACTCCCCCATCGGCAAATGTGCTGGTTCGGGTGGGATAGGGATGGCAAGGTACCACCCTGCAATGACGGATCACTCTCTCATTGCAGCTAAATGGCTGATGCTGCAATGATGAGGCAGCCCCGACTGCAGCGGTGAAAACGTTTCAACTTGGTGGCACTTCTGCAGAACAAGTGTCATCAAGACACTGGGCCTGCATTGGTCCACCAGTGCCAAGCCCCCAAATGCAGTGCCCCCGTTGGCTGCCAGAGTGCCGTACCTCCACAACCCACTTCTCTCCTTAGCTACCGCATCATGTTTCTTGCGCATGCACGCAAGCAAACATTAAAATGAGGGAAGATCTGAAAAAGCTGAAAGACTGGTCAAGGGTTTGGCAACTGGACTTCACTGCCGAAAAGTGAAACATTATACACATAGGGCACAGAAATCCAAGAGTAACTTATCATTTGGGGAAGAGGTGTTAAAAACCACAAAACAAGAATAGGATCTGGGGGTCATCATATCTGATGACATGAGGGTGACTAAGCACTGTGATAAGGCAGTGGGAAATTCTAGTAGAATGCTGGGGTGCATAGGGAAGGGTATCACTAGCAGAAAGAGGGAAGTAGTGTTTCCCCTGTATAGATCAATGGTGAGGCCTGACCTGAGTACTGTGTCTAGTTCTGGAGGCTCCATCTTTGGAAAGACATAGTTCAGGTGGCGGCATTACCGACAAGGGTAACCAAAATGGTGAATGGCCTGCATCAGAAGCACCCCAGCTGGGAAGCCTGCTACAAGGAGCTGCTAGAAGGTATAGAGGCCCTCCCTCTATCATTATTCATCTGCAGACTCCCCTGTCCTATTCTCCTCCCCTCCCTCCACCTCCCTAGCCTCCCCTTTGACCCTTCCTCATGGCCTAAAAATCCTCTACCTTAACATTTGTAGTTTCCTTCTTCAATTTAACCTCCTACTCCCACAAGTTAGTTCCCTCACTTCTGACATCCGTAGTCTATCAGAGACCTGGCTAACAAAGTCTCTGATGCATATTTAACAATCCCTGGGTACTCTTTTACCCACCAAGATCAAGTTGGCAGGGGAGGGGGTATAGCTATCTACTCCTCCTCCCAACTCCAAATTTTGATGGCCCTGTCCACTTCAGTCCCAGATGCCTATGAAGCACTCATTCTTCAACTATCCCTTCCCGTTTCTGTGCCGATTTGTATAGCCAGGGTGTATTGCTGGCCAGATTTACACCACTCCACAGCCACTGACCTGGTTACAACAATAAGATCTCTATCTTCTTCTTCTGGCGAGCTTTGTTAGGTGACCTCAAACTGAACTGGCTGTCACCCTCCCCAGGTAAACCACATGTTGACATTACTGCCCTCAACTTGTTCCAATTGATTACTGAACCCACCTGTTTAAATCACAAAACTCTAAACCACACACTTAGACTGGGCCCTCACCTCCCACCCCCACAGGATTGTACCATCGGGCTTATTATCAGATGCACTCAGTGATCATCACATAATCTACCTAGTAAGAAAAGTCTATAGACCTAAGGTCCCCCCACAAACTCCTTACTATACAATCCTACAACTCCCTGGACCTTGCTCCACTACACCATGACCTCACCCATGCTAACTGGACTCCAATAGCCTCTGCCTAGTCCATTGATTATGCTTTAGCATATGTCAAAGACACCCTTCTCTGTATTTGGAACAAACATGCTCCATTAAGGCAAGTGAGAGTTCGGGGTTCTCACCTCTCCTGGATTACCCCTGAACTACTGGCCTGCCAACATGCTTAAGACCAAGCCTGGAAGACCCACAAATCCACAAAACTTCCTTGAGCTCTCTCTATCTACAGCTCACTCAGAAACTCCTGCACTAAGGCAATTCAGCTTGCCAAAGCAGAATATTTCAAATCCAGTTTCAAATCAAATATAAATAACCCCTCTAAGTTCCAGAAGGTGGTCCATTCCCACTTCTCCTCCTAAAATAAACCACTACCTCCTGTCATCAAAATGAATTGCCAGCTCATAGTCAAACGCCCTGCTGTAGGGGCAGAATTTAATTCCTGTTTTACAACCTGTGGCTCAGCTCTGCCAACCTCCCTGTTCTCACTACATACATCCCCAGCTACACCTACCCAAACCCCCCTACCACAACTGCCAGCCATGACTTTCTCCTTTTCTCCCATCTCTCCATATGACACCCTACATGTGCTTCTCTCTCTAAACCCTAGAAAAGGCAACTCGCCTGATGGCCTGGACCCCAAGCTACTCTACCACTCTGCTCCTCCTATCTCCATCCCCCTAACTGATCTACTCAACTTATCTTTCCCCACTGCCATTGTCCCTAATGCCTGGAAGCATGCCATTGTTCTTCCTCTACCTAAAGGTGGTGGCCCTTCTGCTCCAGAGAACTATTACCCCACCTCACTTCTACCTACCCTGGCAAAACTTCAGGGATACCTGGTTCTCTCTTAGCTAACCTCTTTCTGGATGACTCCTCCTTTTTCACTCCATTTCAGTATGGATTTCAGAAGAACCACTCCATCACCACCTCCCTACATAGGCTTACTGACTCTATCCTTTCTGCCATGGAGAGTGGTCATGTCACATCTGCCATATTTGTCGGCCTTGCCAAGGCATTTGACACTGTTTCCCACACCCTCCTTCTTCAGATCCTCTCCTCAGCTGGCCTATCCCAGTTGGCCTGTAACTGGTTTAAAGCCTACCTAGTAGGAAGAACTCAGTTAAAATAGCTGATTCCACATCCCCGCCCTGCCCATCTCAACTAGTGTGCCCCAAGGCTCCGTACTTGGCCTACTTTTATTCTCTATTTTCCTAAATGACCTGCCATCAGTATGTTCCTTCTCTCTCCATATGTTTGCTGACTACACGGTCTTGTTCACTTCTGGCCACTGTCCCTCTGATATATCCACAAGTCTCCAGCTCGACTTCAATAATATTCAGCACTGGTTTAAGTCACATCAGCTTTTCCTGAACCACAAGAAAACAGTGTCCATGAACTTTGGCACAAGGCAGAGACTCTCTAGGCTTTTCTAGGCTTCCCTCCCTACCCACCTTCCACACCCTGGATGGTACCACACTTGAGGATACCACCTCTTTCAGATATTTAGATGTCTGGCTTGACTGACACCTAAACTTTTCTGACCATGTCAATGCCATCCCGAAGAAACTGCACCCCAAGCTTGGTGCTCCCTATAGGAACTGTAGCTGCTTACCTCTGTCAGCTAGGCATGACCTTGTTCAGAAAATGATTCTCCCTATCTTTGACTATTACAACATAGTCTATTGTGCTGCCTCTAAGTCTTCCCTGTCCAGACTGAATTCCCTTTTCAATGCTTTTTGTCACTTTGCTCTTGACACTCTCCCCCCATAACCACCACTGATCTCTCTACCACTCTCTTGCTTTTCCCTCCCTGGAGTGGAGACGACTCTTGCACTGCATGAAATTTACCTCCAAATTCTGGATTGGTTCTCTCCCCCTCTTACCTACCCTCCTCCCTTTCCATTCTGCCTCCCACACCATTCTCTCAGATCCACTGTCTCTCGCACTCTGGCTATTCTACGATGTACTACTACAAGCAACCAAGGTGCTTTCTCTTATCACTTCCCAACACTCTGGAACTCACTACCTATGCCCATCTGATACTATTCATCCTCCTCTTCCATCTTCCAGGCCCTACACAACTTTTTGCTCCTCAAACTGCACTTGTCAGTGACAATTCTGCTGTATTTCACAATGTTTATTGCATTTCAACATAGTTCGCTTTGTTGTATTTGTATAACCCTTTAACTGTATTTGTTTCATTTCCACCTATGTTTATGTTTTATCTAACCATTTTTGCATATGTGCATTCAATTTATCTGCACTGTTTTGCTATATATATGCCATATCAAACGGTAATTGATAATGTACATTCGATTTATCTGTACTGCATTGCCTATGTTCCCCTCTTCCCTCTCCCAGGATGCACTGTGAGATGAGCAACTTGCTGCTCAGCATATTTTTTCTGGTGAAACTCTTTAATAAATAAATAAGAAGCCCCCCAAGGAAAGACTCAGGGAGTTAAATATCTGCTCTATAGAGGAAAGAAAGAAAAAGGGAGATGTGATAGAAACATTCAAATACCTCAAAGGTATCAATAAGGTGCTGGAGGGTGACATTTTGCACTGAAAGAGATGCTCAAAGACAAGGGGGAATGTTATGAAGCTAGAAGGGGGAGACATAGAGAGGATATCAATGAATACTTCTTTATGGAAAGGGTGGCGGATGTCTGGAACAGACTCCCAGCAGAGGTGGTGGGCATCAAAACAGTAACAGGTTTCAAACATGCATGGGATAGACACAGAGGGACCTTAGTAACAGGGCTAGGGGGAAGGCCAGAGATCTATTAGTGTCTATGGTAGCACAGAAGGTAAGGACATTAGGGTAGACTAGGTGGGCGAAGAGGTCCTTTTCTGCTGATAGTTCTTATGTTTCTATGTAAGTGTTCATCCAAATTAATGTTGCTGTGCCAAACAACATTCTTGTGTCAGAACCCTGTAAAGATGGAAAGAAATATTAGGGTGATTGCTCTGCAGGGATGAACCTTAATGCCATGCTTAACTCCCATGAGGAACAAAGTCTAGTTTATCAAGTGGAAACTGTGGAATCAGTACCAATCGACTTTGCAAGAGGCACCAGCAGATTGGTAATGTTGAGAACCAGCATTGAGGTTGAGTACATAATCTTCCAGTTCTAACAATACACATGAGGACATTTTAATGGGCCTTAAGTGTCTGAAAGCATGCTGAAATAATTCATAGCCCTTCTGGGCTGCCCGGTTTCATGTGAAAACCAGCCTTTGCACAAATGTAAGGCATTTTTGCCTCGAGAGAATAGTACAGGAGGTGGGGAGGGGGCCGCATGACAAAGCCCCATCTCAGATACCAGTTAGCACTTTAATATATTGTATAGTGGGAAATGCAACATCATTTTTGAATTATCAAAATGCAGCTGACTGTTCTCTTCACTGACAAGCCAAGCCAAACCTTTCTGAGAGGCTGATGATGAAGTAGATGGCTTGAGTAAAGTGGATGGATCCTTTCAAATTAATGGCATACAGACCATGGTAAAAGGAGATATCACACCAAAGGAAACAGACATATCTACTGGGTATAGTGTATCATGGACTCCAGCAGATACTATGCCTCTCTTGGTCACATCATGCCTTATAGCATGACCACATGGCATTCAGTTACAGCAGGGTGATGACACAAAATGCTGGAGCAATATAATGTTGGACTGGATCACCAGCAGATCACAAGACCTAATGATAAATTGATAAAACATACTTTGTGTGCTGATGTGGGAGGAAATGTGCAAGTCTTGGGAGCTTGAGACAATTCCAAAATAGGAGAAAGCAGGGCCTACAATTAAGCAGACATCGACAAGGAGTAGATCATGATGCTGAATGGCAGGATGGTAACAAAAGCAAAGCCTGTCATTGCATGTGTAGGTGGGCAAACTAGATTACAAGTTTGTGGAACAGCACAGAAGTCTGTTCATCACATGCAATTTTCTATACTTTCAAAGTGTCATGGCAAATACCTGAGGGCTTTCTTCTTAGCAGTTACAGTCATTTCTATCACTGGTGCATAAATATAGAAAAAAGGACGAGGAGTGTGTGACTGTGATATGAGAATTTAATGCACACCCAAAGTGTGGATGCTACATAAACCCAGAAGGCAAAGCCCGAGGGGTTTATTAAAAGCATCCCACACTGAGGGTGTGCATTAAATTCTCATATGCACACTTCCTCATCATTTATTTTATATAATATACTGGTTAGCAATTTTTTTCCAGCCCAAGTCTACTAAACATGTGTGACAGACAGGCAGGCACACAAACACACACACACACACACACTATCTGTTTACCTCCATTTCTGAAGAGCTACATTTTTTTTGTTTTAGTTTGTGGCAAACTAATATACTAAAAACATGGTCCCACTTACCACAGGCATCCACACAGCCATTTCTGCTGGTAGTTGGTGTCTAGTGAGGCTCCCAAACCAGAGGAGCAACCAGATAAAATTATTTCTTTTTACTTTTTAAATTTTACAGTGGGATGCAGAACTATTTTGTTAAAAGAAAACAAAAAGACAATGGGAGGACTCTCGCTCTGGTGGCTCCTCACTACCAGAGATACAGAGCTACCATGTTTCTAGAACTGTTTACCCTGCCCAAAAGGAGAAGGACAACCAATGAGGGAACGGCTGGTTTTGAATGATACGGCACGTGTTTGCTATAGTAACCAGCCAGTTACTATGGCAAGTATCAACTGGTTAAGCCAATAGAAAAAGATTGCTGGCCAGTAATTATAAACATAAACATAAGATGAGACAGACAACATCTACTAGCAGCATACATCCATCTGTGTCAGGAGAGAAATGAATTTAAGGTAATTTCTGGGTTTCACCAAGAAAAGATAATACATTTAGATATTTAGAATATTAATACCTTTTCTAATGGAAGGATTGCCTCTAGGAAGAATAACTTAATTTTCATACATAATTCCTAATATTAGTTGCCTTACATCAATGCACACTCCCTTGAAGATTATGAAAGAAAAGAGTGTCATGGTGTCAAGAGGCAAACAAGATGTCCTCCTCCTCACTGAGACTTTAGATTTAGTCTCTTCCTCCTTCTTCCCACTAAGATTTAAAGTTTGCTTCCTCCTCCTTACCAAGATTTAAAATATAGCAGAATTTTCATAAAGAGTATCTGTGGACCACTACATGTTTACTACATGCAATATTTTTCAGATGGTTGTGAAACATCAACAATGACTGCTATTACAGCAAAAACAAGGAATCCAGCAGCAGCTGCAGTAAGCATTAGTGCAAATATTTGTTTCTCACAAGGATGATTGAATGTCATAAACACAAAAAATAAATAAATAAGAATGCAATAAGGAATGATTCAGTCTTCTAAGAAAAAAACATATACAGTACTATGAACATTCAAAAGTCTTTTAGCATTCTGTGTACCTTTACTGCACTACATACACCCACAATATGTGAGCACAACCTCCTTTCGGGGGAAGGGTGGAAAAGAAAAGATTCTCAAAGCTGACAGCTAACCAGAAAACCCGTGGCCACCCAAAAGAACCAGGGAGTGTCTCTCCCATGGGCTTGTTTCCACATCCAAAAGCAAACATAAATTTATTCTAGTTTCTAGGTCTCTGATGAGGCGACTGTGAATTGGCTCTATGCAAATGGCCCCATTTCTGCCTATCATAACAAAAGGATTGAAGAGTACCATGTAAGATGAGCCATATCTGCTCACAACTGTAGCAGTGGTGGACTCATGTCATGCGGCTATATCCATAGCACTGTGCATCACTCATATTCTTTTGTACTCTTGCACAAAAATACTTATCCAACAGGTTCCATTTTTTTTCCAAAACTATACTACATGAACAAAAAAGTAGCAAACATACTAAGGTATTAGAGGTAGCTTTGAATGACTTGGGAGCATTTGAGCTGTGATAACATGTTTAGCATTAATGAGTAATCTTGCAAAAGCAACTCAATGAGAAAACAAACAGTCTAAGATCTCTACTGTTATCTATTATATTAAAAGTCCAATTGAATCACATTTATTTGAGATCACAGTGTGATAAACTGTTGTTGGCATACTTAACCCCACCACCCAACCCCACCCTCCCCCCACACACATATGAAGTATTATAAATGGAAACATTGAATTACAGCAACATATTTATAACATTGTAGATTTTGATTCAAGCAAACAAAATTATATTTATATTCTCATCCCACACTTTTCTTGGGATTTTTATACCATCATAAATATTGCCTAAGTAGAGAGAAAGTGATTTCCAGCAGTGCTGCCACATTTATCTAAACAATAATACAACATCTTTCACCAGTAACAGATAATACCTGTAGTTTAATATGTATTATTAGAAAAAAAACTATAGTCTAACTTGGAGATAATGACTGCTGGCACAGTATATTTGAACACAGCGACCCAGTCTGACATTCAATGTAATGACATGCTAAATCGGTAAGGGAAGGAAAGAATTTCCTCACAATGTTAGGATAAGGGAAATGGGGCTAGTATTTGTTCATTCATCACCATGCTGCATCACTTTTGATCTTATTTTTCTTTTTTTTTTCTTTCTGAGGTAGTTAGGAGATGCAGGTAGACAGTTCTAAATTCAGATGACATAAGGTTAAGAATTGCATTGGCTATATTAGTAGACCTGACATTTTTTCAATGTCCACAAAAGTTTTGCAAGTTATGCCAGTCAATTTGACAAATAACAGGATTCAGATTCCATTGTGCAGGTCAATATAAAATAATATATTGTTTGCCATTTTATGTGGGTTGGTGGTTACTGGTGTGCCACAGTGGAGTAGCATACCATTTCATGTAAGGAGAAATGGCAATACTAAGCACAACATCCGATTGAGATATTCTATCATAAATCTAGCTTACAGCTGTGCCCTATGGATATTTCATGCTAGCATGAATAACTAAATTAACAGTTATGATATTCTCTTTCACCAACTGCTAGATTGAAGAGACAATTATTTTATAGCAGTTTTAATCTCTTAATAATACCTCTCATGCTCCCTCTTAAACACTAGTTCTTGAACAAAAAATCTGAATATGCCTCTAATTACAGATCCAGTGAATAAGATGGCCTTACTTTTTTACACTCCACATCCTGCTAAAACCCACAGATGTATAGACAGAGAGAGAGAGAGAGAGAGAGAGAGAGAGATAGATAGATAGATAGATAGATAGATAGATAGATAGATAGATAGCTACCAGACGACCAACAGCTTACTGCTCCTACCCAAGCCAGCAGCACGACTCCCGCTGCAGCTTCACAATTCAAAAAAATGTCCTGCTGTTCTCATACTGAAAATGCAGATAAATGGCTCCTCTCACTAAGCTGGGTACCCAGGATTTTCGGGAAACCACTCTAAATAACACAAGGGAATGCACACAGCCATTAAAACCAGTACATTTATTTAAAAAACATTGCAGGATAGACAAACATCCGTACATAGTGCCTCAAACACCGAGACTTCATCAGGGGGCAGTGTTCACATTCAAATAGCACATATTATACCCCATTCCAATAAACAATTACAATTTTTCATGTGCCACTTGCACGGAAAGAATAGTCCCCAACATTACCCTCCTGAAGGACTCAATACATATGTTAAGCTGCACAAATAGTACCTATTACAAAGTGCATCTGCATTCAATAATACAATAAAGTGGAGTTAAAAACACCAGTGCCACTATGATGCTACAAAATCAATTAAGCTGGGAAATCACCACAGGGAACATGATGAGGTGTACCAAATGTTTTTTGACCAAAACAAGCTGAAACATTATATTGCACTCATCAAAAAAGAAACCAAAGTTCAGGCAATTAATGTTTCAGCTTCTATAATGTCCAGGACACACTCAAAAAACATAAATCAATACCTTCTATTAAATACTACTAAGAAAGCTTGAGATTACAGCCTAACAGTGTCCTATGTCAAAATATTTTACATTTAATATTGACACCATAAGAGTCTTTTGTAACAGCCTTATTGCCCATCCAACATAAATAATAACACCCTATGGATTAAAAATGTTTCCTTTTAAAAAAAAATCTTATATTGCACAAACATATATTTAAGACCACATCTATGCAATAATCATACATAATCAAAAATAATTTATAGGTATTTGCTGCAGCTGCTCATATGTCATACCTTAGAGGAAAGGCTTAAAATCTGATTCTGTGCCCAAACCTTGGGGGGAAGTGACTTGAGATGAAAAATACACTCCATCTCCTTTCTAAACAACATTTTCACTCTCTTGCTTTCCCTTTCATTCTTGGGCACATGATCTATTACCCTAAAGGAGAATGCTGTAGTTTATGGCAAGCCATAAAATATTCCCCCAGGGCATTTTCTAAATTACCTTGCTGTATTGCCCTTACATGCTCCTGGATCCTTTCCTTGGTACATCTAGTTGTCTGACCCACATACAGCTTGCTGCTGGTGCACCACCGCACATATACTACAAATCTTGTTCAACAACTCATGTTCAATCTAATTATAAATGTCTCCCCAGTAATCGGATGTTTAAATATTGGAGCAGTAACTGGCTATCTAGAAACAATATAGTTGTGGCATGTAAAAAATCCTATCCTCTGCTCATTTGGCCATAGTACCTTATCTCTAAAATGGCTACTGGTAAGGAGATCTTTAACATTTTTCATTCTATGATAGGAAATTCTTTTTGCCAGACTTACCACTGGTTTCAATTCAGGGTCAGATGTTAGCATTTTCCATCTTGCTTTTACAATGTGAGCAACTTCCTGTGCTCCCATGGCATAATTCAAACAAAATTCCCTTTTGCCCCAGTATTTCTTCCTTTTTGTTTCAGGACCAAGAAAGAGCTCCTGGGCACCAAATTAGCTTTTTTCTCAGCATTACATTCCACTTTTGCTGAATAGCTGTTCTACAGGAATCTAGTTGATAGCATCTGGGCCTGCCTTTGATAGATTTCAGCTAACATACTACTGTGTTTCATATACAAAAGGTGCCCATTAGGAACACTGTCAACCAGGCTCCTCAGATGAGCATTTTTAGTTCTTGACAAGCTTTTCCCTTAAACTGGCTTCCTATATGCATCACATATTGCCTTCTCATCAGTGCCCACCTTAAACCTGATATCCAGAATCTCTATCTCCCTTTAGTCTTTTCTATAGGTACAAAGTTCATGGAATTTGAATTCAGCTAATTAAACATTTCTGGAAGTGTCTTCACTCCCAACCCTTACATATATAATATTGTCAATAAAACGATACCACTTAACAATGTGTCTCAAGTGGGAGTTTGCCACATCAAAAACTATTCAGGAAGCCAGAACCCTACTTCCAAATATGTTTTCAAAAAACTAACATCAGAATCCAGTTTAATGGTTCCTAGTTACCTAGGTTCAGATGTTTGTTTTTTGAAAATATATCAGTTTTATATGTTTTCAACTTTTTTAGTCAAAAACCACAAGATGGTGGCTGTCATTATTGGTATTTTTTTCTCATGACAAGTAAATTGTTTCTCACAAGTAAACCATTATAATTAAGCCCTCACAATTAGTGTTTTGTTTGTTTTTCATATCAGAGGATTATCCAAAACCAAACTTTAAATCATTTTAACTCTGGAACCATTTAATATTTTATCATGAAACTTTTGAAAGGCACTACCTTGGTACAGGCCACTTCTACCCTAAAAGTTCCATGACAAATTTAATTCTGCCTAGGCTGTGCATGAGAACAAAACATATAACTAAAATAAATAAATAAAATAAACCCCCCAAAAACATAGAACCTGTAATTTGCAGTTTTAGTATGTGATGGGGTGTGTACAGAATGCTAAGCATAAGCTGTTGACCTGCCAAACCATGCTTAGCATTCTGTACACAGACTGTGACATAGTTAAAACCCAAGATCATTGTTTCCATGAAGGGGCTATAACTAAGTGCTGCCAATAAAAAACAAAACAGTGCAAATTATAGTTTTTAACATCACTTTGCATTCATGTTCATACTGTATAAACATTGATAATTTAGGGGAATGGATATAATTTCTGAAACTACAATAGGAGCATTAAAAACAGCTGCCAATTAGGGAAATAGTTTCCTGACCTTTTTAATGAGCTAATGAAGCCAAAACAGGCAGACAAGAAAATAATACACATTTTAAGAAATTGTCAGTTGTAACTTTTTGCAGAAATATTCTTTTTTTAATTTTTCATTTTGCTCATTAGAAAGTCTTCTATGTGATCATATTGTGCTAGATGTGCGGAACAGTTTTCAGCCTGGCAGCGGATATATCCACATCTGTTCCCCCCACCAACGTCATTAGCATTGTGATCTCACTGATAGTAACATCACTGGTGACTGACCTGGCAGCTACTGAATTGGTGTTCCTAAGCAGCAGTGTCACAGTCAGTGGGATCACAATGCTGATGATGTAGTGAGGGGATTAAAGATAGATATGTCATCTGCCAGACAGAGAGCTGTCTCACACATCTCACCTACTAACATCAGGTAAACAACCTTCTAATTAACCAAAAGGAAATGAAAAAGTACCTCAGATATTAAAAGTAATGGCTGGCTGGTTTAAAAAAAAAACAAATATTCGTTTTAGGCAGTACATTACTTCTTTAATGTATGTTCATGACATGTTCAAGAAGTTGATGATTTAAAAACAGCATATTTATTATTTTTTTTCATGATTTGGGAATTGTGGAATATTTCCATTTGTTTTCATACACATTGTAAAATGTATTAGAAAAAGCTTCAAAGTTAGCACTATGAAATGTAAAAGGTCTACTAGTTTTCACTCTGGAATACTGTAACCATAAAACTGCAATTTTATGATAATTTCAAAAAATTAAATTCACATTTTGCCCTTCCCTTTTCAACATGTTGAAACTGGCTCAGTTTAAGGGCCTGTGCTGTTCCCATGCCAGTTCACCCATTATTACACAAAAGTACGTGCACAAGTTAAGACAAACCTATAACTATAGTCACATACAAATACATACACTTATAATAACACAAACCTATAACTACAGGCACACACAAATATGTCCATTTTTAAAATATACAGTATACTGTTGTATATGACAAAGCAGTTTGTGAGAATTCAAAACATATCCTTATATATATAAATAGAAACATTTTTGAAATCTATAGACAACCATCTCTCAACGCAAACCACAAAAGTGCAAGATCATGTTGGCGTCAAGTAACTTTTCTTTCTATATGCAGTAAATTGCTCTACATGATCACATTAAGCTACATACTTTTTCAGGATACTATTCTATAGCTCTTTGTTCTTCAGTTTAAAAATATCTTGCTAACTCCTGTGTATGTGGCATTCAGTGCAAAAAACTGTAAAGTCTGTTTATAAAATACCACTTATCTGGGTTGCCCATAGGATTGTGATTGATTGTGGTTGACACAGCAATAAGAATTTGAGCAAAGGCAAGGGAAACAATGTAAAGTTACTAATCATAATCGAGTAAAATGTTAAGCCTTCTCAGAAAAAAAGTACAGGTAAAAAAGTTACACAACTAAAATGTCTTACATGAAGCCTATATATATGAGGATTCAGTGTAATGATGGAAATGCAGTATATGAGACAATGTTAAACACAGCCTTTCAGCTGAATATTGTTGACATATGCCACTTCAGCGCTTCAGCCACTGGGCCATCTAGGACATTACTGAATTAGGCACCACTAAGCCCATCATAGTCACAGCTGGTGACTAGACAGTAGTTGGGAGGAAGGAAGAGAAATAGTGGGAGATTGAAGCCTACAGATCCAGGGTTGTGCACAGATAACAGGTACTTGTCATTGTTGTCAGAGCAGTCCCAAGAAGACCATATAGTGGGGGAAGGGACCATCATATTTACTAAGATGGCATCATCTTATGGAATATGCCAAGAAGGGAGGGGGGGCCCAAAGGGGGGTAAGAGAACAGCATTACTACTCAGTGATTCAATAGTGAGGGGTAAGTGGAGGGAGGTGGATCTCATGCCAGATGAGCAATCAGTGTTGTGCTCATACATGGGGCTACAGCATACAGACTCATGTCAAGGGTAGCGGAACTCACTGGAGAAGAAGGAGGAAAACCAGATCTGATCATGAATGTAGGCACAAAAGATTTAAATAGGAGGAGCATAGAGGAGGTAAATGCAAGCTTTCCTGCTTTAGGGCAGATAGTTAAGGAAACAGGAGGGCTGGTAACCTTCTCATAGGTACTACTTCAGCCACATCTGAAATTAAGGGAACAGTTTCACTTGTTCCAGTTCAATGCATGGCTATAAGGGTGATGTAAGAAGGAGGGAATTAATTCCCTCTGGGACTGGGGCCCAACTTGGAGGGGGTGATGGCTGCTTAAAGGAGATAGCTTGCATTCAAATGAGCAGAGAAAATGGATGTTGGAGGAAGAGAGTTGCACAACACATTATCACAAGATCTGGGGGCCATATCTTTCTTCCTCCATTTGTCAACTTCCTCTGGGGCAGTACCAAGAACTGAGGTAGGTCCACAGTTCTTGATTAACCACTCTGAGAAAGTGTGTCTAATTATGAAAATCAATGTCCTCTCCTACTTTGGGTATGGGGGATCACACTCAATCAGCTAAGCGGCACAAAAGTTAAAGTCTAGTTTGCAGCCCTGACATTGGGATGCCAATGGCATCTTCCCTTGGAAGGATTCTTGCTAGGAGGTGCCAGGTAGGCCTGGTAATCTGGGACCAGCTAGTAGAAGAGGGTGTGAATACCCTTTCCTGAATATCCGGCCAAATATTTGGTATTTGGGTCCCAGGTATTCAGTGTTCAGTATTCGCCCAGGAAAGTTTTTTTTTGTTAAGGATAGCTTAAAAGGCACTGAAGCAACTCCATTAATAGCCTTTCAAACCTGGTGTGCCATAGAAACCTTCATGACATTTCAATGACCAACAGAGAGCCGTCACTAATGCAACACAAGCTACTTCTGGAACCCTTGATCTACCACACCATACACACATAGCACTGTGGAAATGATATCAAGCATTGTGTTTGGTCAGCACTCCAGAGTGGTCATAGTCACAGGTCATATGGTCACAGTCACAGGGGCAGCAGGTGCTATTGCACAGAGCATAGTAATAGGGGTCAGTGGTGGTGACAATAGAATGGGTGGCTGCCGCATAAATAGTGGTGGTGGTGGCTGCTGCTTCATTCCCAAGACATATCAGCTCTAATGCCCTCCTGCTACTGGCATAGAGGGATGTAACAGTGAACATGCAGATAGAACTGCTGGGGATGGTAGCACTAGCAGCAGTACTGTTAGTACTAGTAGTAGTATTCTTGCATCTTGTCTGGTGCACTGTATAACCTGATCTTATAATGTTTTGTATTCTTGATGCACTGTTTCATGCTTGGGAAGGTTGTTTGTGGATTGTTATGGTAGAGACTCATATCAATCTCACATATTTTACCTTCACTTATTTATGGTATATATTGATCATGTTTTTATATGTAGACGACATGCCCCCCTGACAAAAACTAGGTTACAGTCAAACCACCAGGGCCTTTTCAGTATCCTTCAGTATTTTCTTTTTACTTTTGAATATTTACACATAATTATGCATAAAGGGTACACAAATTGTAATTGCTTTTAACTCATTCTTTCCAATAGTGCTGTATTAAGTCCGAACAATCCATTGTTTATCTGTCACAAAATGGCCGCCTAAGCAGCCATTTTGTGTCAGGTAAACAGTGGATAGTTCAGACTTCATACTAAGCTATTGGAAGCAATGAATTAAACAAATACAGCTTAGCTGAGTCCAAAAGTCGAGAGATCCAAACACAAAAGAAAACTGCACATTAAATAAAAATCACATGGCTATTTATGGGGCGCTATTATTCTCAAGTCACCCAACTCCATAGCCATGTTATAAATATAATATCTTAGTGGAGGGACACAAATTTGGCTGATTCACTGACTAAAAATTTACATCACACATACTATACATAATACACTTTCAAATACATAACTTTCAACACAGAGTGATACTTCATTTCAACTTCTTTGAAATTCCTGAACTTCAAATACCCAAATAATTCTTAGTATACCAAATAACTGAAGGACATGTAACTTTTGAATTATTCATATAATAATGCTAGAACTGACAATAGCAATACAAAAAAAACAAAACTTAACTGTCTATACTTTACTGCATTAAACGTTCATGAGCATATATTTAGCACTGGTTCTCAGCATTCAAAAGGAAATGTTACATGCTGTACAGGTCCAGAAGCCTTGCAATCAATATTCTTCTATATAAATTAAATAGTGCTAGACCTCATAAACAGAGTACCCATTTTTTTTAAATCAACCTCGAATGCTAAGCTTGTGGTTATTATTGGATATAACACTGAATGACTAGGAAAAAAAATCAGTTACTAGAGTTTGTCAGCATTTTTAGAAAAAACATATTTGGGAGTTTGAGTTCCATCTCCACTGTCCTCAGGCAGAAATCCTGTTATTAACTAAACCAAATATTTTTACATACATCAGTTAAGTCGTATTTTCATTGATGATGAACTTATATGCTTTGATGGCTTTTTGATGGGGAAAACACACATTTTTACAGACAAACTATTAAGTTGTGCTATTGGCTGTTGAGAGGGCTGTATTTTCAGTGCCTAGTGCTAGTATATGAGCGGATGAAGAATCTTCTGAAACAAAATAACTCAATCTGACTCACATTAAGGATATTGTCCTATTTAGTAGAGGTTTCCATAAGCTCAATATTCTTATTTTGATAGCTACATCCAGTGCTTGAGTCCGCATCTTCTCTGGTTCCAGATTCTCCATGTGTTGCTTTAGCTGAATTTTGCTGAACTATGAAGTTTTTAAGTTCATCCTTATGAAAAAGGATTCTTATTTGGCCTTTAATACTGATCCTTGATTTACACTGATTTAGGATTGAGAAGTGACCACCTAGTTCTTCCACTTCCTCCCCCTATTGCAGGAGGCAGTGGTGCCTTTGCTGAGTAGCTGTTGCCACGTCAGGGTATTTGAGTTTTTAGGCACCTTTAATCCTAGTCACTTTAATTTTCAGTTTTTTTATCAATAATAGCATTGTAAGTAATTATGATAGTGGCAGGTTATACTAACGTACTAATTGCCAGCAGATTAGGCCTTACGGTCTATTGAGTCTGCTCAAACCTCAGATGCCTAGTTGGGTGCCGAGGCCCTCCCTCCCTTGTGTTCCAGCAACCCCTATCCTCCATCCCCACCCCCTGGGCCAGGCCATCATCTGATACATCCACCTTCTGTGTCTGTCCCACCCTCTCTTGAAGCCCTCCACTGTGGATCTCTGAACCAGTTTGCCAGGCAGTGCATTCCAAGGGTCCACTATCCTCTCAGTGAAAAACCTCCTCCTCTTTTTCCCCTTCACCCTTCCACCTTCCAACTTCAAACCATGCCCTCTGGTGATACCTCCCTGCTTTAGTCTAAAGATCCCCTCCATGTTTACCCTATTTATTCCCTTGAGGTACTTGAAGACCTCAATCATGTCCCCTCTGTCTCTCCTTTCCTCCAATGAAAACAGGCAGAGCTCCTCAAGTCTGACCTCATACATCAAATCCCTTAGTCCTCGTAACATCTTTGTTGCCCTCCTCTGTACCCTCTCCAGGAGCTGTATGTCCCTCTTCAAGTGTGGTCTCCAGTACTGTACACAGTACTCAAGGTGTGGTCTAACCAGTCCATTGCACAGCAGCAGAATCCCTTCCCTGCTCCTAGAGGTGATCCGCCTTACGATGCATCCCAACATTCTGTTTGCCTTGCTAGCCACTCTCCTGCACTGCTCAGAGTTATTCATATATGCATCCACCATGATCCCTAGGTCTTTTTCCCCTGTTGATGCCTCCAGCGCCTCCCCTCCCAGGGTGTAGCAGTGTTTAGGGTTTCCCCGCCCAAGATGTAACACCTTGCACATGGTGATATTGAAATTTAATTTCCATGTGTGAGCCCAGCTTTCCAGGGTGTCCAGGTCCCCTTGCACTGCTAACCTCCCCTCTTCCCCCTCAACTACTGCTCCCATCTTGGAGTCATCAGCGAAGAGACTCACTTCACACCCTATACTCTCCCTGATGTCTGATATGTATGCATTAAACAGGATCGGACCCTGAACCGAGCCCTGCAGTACCCCACTACCGACCTCTCTAGGGTTTGAGAGCTCCCCACCAACCACAACTGTCTGGGTGCATCCAGCTAGCCAGTTTTCACACCATCTGACCATCAAAGGGCCTACTCCCAAACTCGTCAGTTTCTCCACCAGACTATTGTAGGGGACAGAGTCAAACACCTTGCTGAAGTCCAAGAATAATACATCCACAGGCTTTCCCCTGTCCAGTTCTGATGTTACCCATTCGTAGACCTCCACAAGATTGGTTTGACATGATCTGCCTGGCACAAACCCATGTTGCCAACTATCCAGACCTCCCACCTCCTCCAAGTACACCCCCAATCGTTCCTTTAGTATAGTCTCCATTAATTTTCCCATCACCAAGGTCAAACTGATGGGTCTATAGTTACCTGGTACTTCCCTCGACCCCCCCTTTATGGTTTGGCACCACATGTGCCTCTTGCCAATCCCTAGGTACCCTCCCTGTCTCAAGCGACCTTTTAGAGAGCTCCACCAGGGGTGCAGCCAGTATGTCCGCCAGTTCCCATAGTACTCTCTGATGAATGCCATCCGGCCCAGGAGATTTATCTTTCTTTAGTGCCTTGAGGGCTAACCACATCCTCTCAGTGGAGATAGCATCATCCATCCCCTCCACCTTACTGGCCTTTTTATCCTTATCCTGATGTGACACCCCTGGGGTACCTCTCCCTCCCTTTTGCTCCATTTCTCTTGCTCCCCTGATCCCACTCACTATTGCTTCTTTCCCCATTGTGCCTTGCTTTGTAGATATCCCATCCCCCTTCCTCGTGAACACAGAGGTGAAGTACTCGTTTAATACCTCTGCCTGGTCCCTCGCCTGTTCCACCCACCCTCCTTCTGATCTCAATCTGCCAAGATGTCCCTTAGTTTTTTCCACTCCCCAATGTACCGGAAGAACCCCTTTTCCCCTCCATGTATCCCCTGTGCCATCCGTTGCTCTTTACTGGACTTTGCCCCTCTCACCATCCCGGTGACTTTTCTAGATGCAAGATGGTACATTTCCTTTTCCCTATCCCCTCTTGTTGTTTTATATTTTTTGTAGGCTGCCTTCATTTCTCTGACCACTACCTGAACCTCACTGGACCACCAGCATGGTTTATGTGACCTTGCTCCCATATGTTTCACCTTAGCACAGGTCCTGACTGCCTTATGAAGTCCCCATTTTATGACCTCCCATCTCTTTTCCACATTTGTCATTGAAGTAATCCCCTTCAAGTGATCCTTGAGAATATTTCCCATGCCCACAAAGTCTGCCCCCTGAAGTCCACTGCCAGTGTCCTAGATCTCTCCCCTCCCCATGTGCTTATTTGAAACCAGACAGTATTGTGGTCACTCCCAGTCAGGGATCCTCTACAACCAGGTCCCTTACCAGATCCCCATCTGCCAGAACCACGTCCAGGACATGCCCCTCCCTTGTGGGCTCCATCACATGCTGTGTTAAGAACACATACTGGAAGCCGTCCAGCAGCCTCTGGTCCTTGGCCACCTTAGAGGACATGGTTCCCTAGTTTGTACCTGGCATATTAAGGTCCCCCATCAACACCACTCCTTCCCCTTTTGGTCCACACTGGGCAATGATGTTACATAGATACATAGACAGTGTCAGCAGATAAGGGCCTATGGCTCACCAGTCTGCCCATTTGAGCTTGTAAGTTCAGTTTATGTTTTCCTAGAAGTCTGTTACTCCTTACCCCTGACCTCTAGAATTCCTTCATGTCTATCCCATGCATTTTTAAATCCCGTGATTGTTTTAGCCCCCACCACTTCCTCTGGCAGGGTGTTCCACTTGTCCACCTCCCTTTCTGTGAAGAAATTCTTCCTCACGTTTCCGCTGAATCGTCCTCCCTTCAACTTCATCCCATGCCCTCTAGTCCTGGAACATCATTTTCACTTAAAAATAGTGTATTCTTGCACCCTGTTCCTCCCTGTAAGATACTTGTATGTCTCTATCATATCCCCTCTTTCCCTCCTCTCCTCCAGGGAGTACATGTTCAGTTCCTTCAACCTGTCCTCATAGGACTTGTGATGCAATCCATGTACCATCTTTGTTGTCCTCCTCTGAACCTTCTCTACCCTGTCTATGTCCTTACATAGGTAAGGTCTCCAGAACTGTACACTGTACTCCAGGTGGGGCCTCACCAGTGTCTTGTATAGTGGAATTATGACCTCCCTTTTCCTGCTGGTGATGCCCCTGCCTATGCATCCCAGCATCCTATTTGCTTTACCTGCTGCCTTGTCACACTATTTTCCTACCTTGAGGTCATCAGAGATGATAACTCCAAGATCCCTTTCCTGCTTGGTGCATGCTATATCCTCACCCCCCAATTGATATATTGTGCCAGGGTTTTGTGCCCCATATGCATTATCTTGCACTTCTTTGCATTGAATTTCAACTGCCAAACTCCTGACCATTCTTCAAGTTTCTGCAGGTCCCTTCTCATTCTGTCTACACACTCTGGTGTGTCTACTCTATTACAGACTTTGTGTCATCAGCGAACAGTGAAATTCTGCTTTCTAGGTCCCTGCAATGTCACTGATGAAGATGTTGAATAGGACGGTCCCAGCACTGATCCCTGTGGTGCCCCACTGGTCACTCTTCCCTCTGTGGAGTGACAGCCATTTACCACCACCCTCTGTGTCCTGCCACCCAGCCAGTTATCTACCCCCCACACTACTGTCCTGCCCACACCCATAGTCCCCAGTTTGTGTAATAGTCTTCTATGTGGCACAGTGTCAAACGCCTTGCTGAAGTCCAGATAGGCCATGTCCACTGCCCTCCCCTGCTGATGTTATCCAGCAAACCATCCTCCAGAACATCACCCATCCTGGGGGGCCTATATACTACACCCAGCTTGACCTTGCCTCCTGCTGGGGTTCGTAAGGTGACCCATAAGACCTACATGTTTCCCTCTGCCTCTTCTACCCTAGCAATTTCTATGTCATCTCTAATGAACATAGCCAATCCACCCCCTCTGCCCTCCTTTCTATCCTTCCTAAGCATAGTGTACCCCAGCACGTTTAGGTCCCAGTCATGGTTTTTGTTGGCCCATGTTTCCATGACCGCCACCATATCCACCCCCCCAAACAGCATGGCCTGGAACTCTAGCAACTTGGTTCCCAAGCTCCTGGCATTTACTGACACCACTCCCCACCCCTTATCCCTGATCCCCTTTGTCGAACCCCACCCAGGTTCCTTATACTTCCATCCTCCCTCTGCTCCTCCTGAAACCGCCTCCCCCAGTCCATCCCCCCTTTGCGCTTGAAGGCTGATCCTCATCTGGAGGAGAGGGCTCTGGTCAGCCCTCCCTTATCCCTCCTCCCCTCACAAGTTTAAACCCCACCTTTCTTGAATGTAGTCAGCCACCCCTGTTTAGGACTTCCTTCCTAACGGGCAAGATGAAGCCTATCCTTGGCATACAGTCCCTTATCCTCCCAAACTCCTTTCCAGTTCCCTAACACCCCAACCCACCTCTTCACCCCACTTCCTGAGCAAGTCAATTAACCTCTGTGATCTTCATTTTTTCTCCACTGAGGCCTTTGGTACTGGCAATATCTCCAAAAAGGAAATGTTGCATCCATTATCCCTACAGACTCTGACAAGTTCTTGAAACCTTGCTTGGATTTCCAAAATGCTATTTCCCTCTAGATCGTTAGTTCCCAAATGCACCAGGAAAACCAGTTTCCCTTCAAAATCCCTAACCAGTTCATACACCATGAACTTTGCTGTGTGCACTGTCAGCCCAGAGATACTCATTACCTTCACCTGGCTATGGCATCCAACCCCCCATCCTTCCAACTGGATACCCCTAAACATTGAGTCTCCCAATGAAAGAACCTTAACATTGCCATCATCCTTATGGTTACCTCCACTATGTGCTCTCAACCTCCCACTCCCCCATTCATGATTTCAATTCCATGGGAGTCTTCCTGTCTTATTAGAGACCCCCCATCACCCTCCCCTTTCTGCCTTCCTTGTTATTTTGCCCACTTAACTCAGACCCCCCTGAAGAGGTGTCCCCTTTAACCCTCTCTTTTCCGAACCATTTATCCTGGCCCTGATGGTTTCCCCTTCCCCCACACTGCCATCCTCCCCCTTGTAATAGTACCCCTACCTCCAGAGGCCCTCTGTGGGTCCCCTTTACCTAGGGCCCCATCCTTGGTACAGACCCCCCTGCTGAAGATGGGCCCCTCCCCCACCTCCCTGTCTTACAGTTTCTCTCCAGTCATGCTCTCCTCCCTCATGTCTACAATATGTTGCATATCCCCCATCTGCTTAACATTTATGTTTCTCCTTCTCCCTCTGGGACTATTTCTATCCTTTCCATTGCCAGTCTGTGATGCCCTATGGGTATTCGACTCCACCCCCGGCCTCTGTATCAGTTTCCTCATTTCCACAAACCCCTTCCTCCCCCTCTAGGTTGCTTATTAGCTCAAATTTATTGTAACACTGTATGCCAGCCTCCATCAAGTAACCTGAGTTTCCCCCGACTGCCCCTCTAAACTGCCCCTCTTCCTCCCCTCTTGCCCTGTTCTCCTTAGGAGCTCCCTTCACACAGTCTGCACTTTTAGGCTTCCCCACAACACCCCCTGCCTTCCCACTGTCCGCTCTTCTAGGCTTCCCCATAACAGCCCCTCCTGACTCGTCCTCCTCCACTCTCTTTATATTCAGAATGTTTACCCCATACATTTTCCCCTTAGTGTCAACATGCCTATGTAAGGGTCCTCTGTCCCTAATATCCCCCTCCTGCTTGCTGTAACATAACGTCCTGCAATTTCTGAGCATTGCCCCAGCCTCCCCTCAGCCCCACCCTTCTGCCGCCCATATCCACACCCCTTATCCTTGGACACCCCCCAACTCCCCCAGCTTACTCCTTAACCAATATACTTCACTCCTGATACAAGGTAGCTGTCTACAGAGTGGGCAGCCTCCCTCTCTCCCAGCCCAATTGAGAATTATTGCCATCCCACAGCCTGTGCATCCTACAATCCTTCCGAAGATGCCTGCCATGGTGGAATGTGGCCATCCTGTTTGCCCCTCTCTGTTCATAATGGCACACACCCCTTTTCTCAGTACCTTCCCCCTAGAATACAGTATCTCTCTATACTGACTGCAGTTATTTACAAACCCAGTTTCAACCCCACCAATAAAGTTTGCAAGTCTCACAAACACATACAGTCCAGTGTGTGTCCAGTCCCACTAGCAGTGTGTGTATGCAGACATCAGGTACCGTATGATGTCACAGGCACACCAGTTCCTGTTGCTTCAAATTTCATCACAAACAGAAATGTGCAGCCCTTCAATCCCAACCCCCAGTGGCTTTTCAGTATTTAAGAAAGCCTGCAAAACAGGGTGGGTGGGAGGGCTCTACCACCACCAGGCAAACATCACATTTAAAGTCCACTCTAATTATCACTGCCAAACAAGTGTTCCCACACCCAGCACACAAGCCCCAGTAGTTACAATATCACAGTCCAAATAACAGTTCTAACTCAAAGTAGTAATTTTTAAAACACATAACTAATTTCAAGTACAAAACTATTCAAATATTTCAGTTAAAACAGAAGATAAAACCAAACCTCTTTCCTTAACAACCTCCTACTTCTGTTCACAGGTGGACAAATTCTTGCAGCTCACTCAAGAAAAGCTACCACAAATAAGCGGTAATTCTGCCCCTGATATCTTACCTTCTATTCTATGGGACACTGTGAAGGTTGTGTTAAGAGGGGGGAATTTATTAAGTGTTCCTCTTCTAAAAAGAGAGAAAGGGAAAAAAGGTATGTTGAGCTCCAGCATCAATTCACAACCTTACAGTCTTTTTATGTACAAGGTTATGACTGTTGTAGTTATTTTTCTATGAATAACTGCTTTATAGGGATACAGTAAGCTTTTGTTAAGTTAGACATGTAGGTGTTGGTGTGCAGTATTTTAGTTGTTCAACAAGAAACAGTTTAATCAGGTTGCATGTTGAGAAGGTTTCTTTTTCTAGGAATGACATGCCTACACATCTGAGATTAAGATGCTGCTGGTTATTTTCAATTATTTCAGTTTTTCTTGATGTAGAAACTGAGTCTCTCATTAAGGTAGCAGATTGGGCAGAAGCTGTTTTGAGTTCTGTTTTAAGGTCATTATTTTCCCTTTTCAGCTGTTTTAATGCATTCAAATTTTATTTGTCAAAAAGAATAGTTACTTACAGTAACAGTAGATCTTTGAAAGAATCTCTTCCCTTGAGCCACAATATTGAAATGAAAGCCATCAGTGTCAGGATCACCCGGAAAAGTTTCACTGGCAGGGGCAGCCCATGCCAGTTTGCTTCCTCATGGCCTACAATGGTGCCAGCCTGGATGCAACACAGTAATACTGCAGCATATCACAATATGCTGCCATATACTGCAGGAAACAGTGCAATTCTATGGCAATTAAGCCCATTTGTTATACAGTATTTTGTGACAAGTCACTTACTGCAAGTTACTGCATTGCTTTGTGACTCTGCTGTATATAATATGTGAGCGTCCCTAGCATGTCTCAGTTCCCCACTAAAGACAAACTTGGAGGATCATTATAATGGCAGGGACTGAAGCAATCAGGACCAAACCAGGCACACAGGAGAGGATATGGAAACCTAAGTAAAGATACCAAATCAGGTGTCAGAGGAGAATCAGCATGCGAGTGCAGGCAGGATAATTACCCAACATCCAAAAAGGGAAGAAGGCTAGTGAGAAAGCAGAGGCTCACTGAAGAAAATTTTGTTGATGATCTACTGCTACGATAAGTATTCTATCTTCTTTTTAGAGGACATGTGCCTTCATTGAGCCGCATCACAGAATGTTTTCCAAGCAATACCAAGCACCAAGTGAGGTAGACAGGATCAAAGGACCCTGAGTAAGGAGGCCTTATAGGACAGTAAGGCCAAAGCTGGCACGTCTACATGAGATGAAGGCCAGACTGTAATGTTTAGTATATGTATGAACAGTACTCCTTGTGGCAGCAACATATATGTCACCAGTGGACACATTGTGAAAACAAGCCACTGAAGTAGCCACCCTGTGGATGGAGTGAGCATGAACAGGACCAAGAAGATGCTTACCACACTTCCAATAGCAGAAAGCATCAGGAAAGGCCATGCTTAGAAATGGGGAGCCTACTATTTTGGGAACAAAATTTACAAACTTTGTGAGAATTTTCTGAAATCTTTAGTAAGTAGAGATGTTGCAAAGTTTTAATTCACCGGCGAAGTTCTGACAAAGTGGACAAATTCACCTCCATGGATCATTTCATGAAGCTTTGCTGTTTAATAGGAACTTCGTCATTTGTAACTTCACCTTGCAACTTTGCCTGTAACTTCTCCTTGAGGTACACAAAGGTGAAACTGGATCAAAATGACTTCCACCACCTGTTACTTTTGGGTTTTTTTAGGCATAACTTGGTCCATTTGTGTCCAATTAGTCTGAAACGTGTTATGGTTGTAGTCCAAGGAGAGGTGCATACTAAACATTTTCTGGTGTCAAATGGTCCCCACACACCGATCGCTGATCCAATGTGTAAAAGACACTTTCCCTGGGGTCTAATGGTCCCCCTCCACCGATCACTGGCCTGATGTTAAAAAATGATCATTCTCTGGTGTCTAGTGGTCCCCTCCACCATTCACCAGCCCATTGTGAAATAATATCATTTCCTGGTGTCTAGATGTCCCCCCACCCTGATCACTAGCCTGATATGTAAGACACTTTCCCTGGTGAATAGTGGTCCCTCTCCTCGCTGATTGCTGGTCTGATGTAAAGATAAACATTCCATGATGTCTACTGGTACTCCCCTCTCTGATTGCTTGCCAGATGTGTAAAATACACTTTCCCTGGTATCTAGTTGCCCCCCATGCTGATCACTGACCTGATGTAAATAATAAATGTTCCCTGGTGTCCAGTGGTCCCTTTCCCTACCCACACCCATGCCTGTTGTTGGGTAACTATTCCCTGGTGTCCAGTGTTCCACCCATCCCCGATTCCCTGTAAAATATTATAAACCCAATACCTGGTGTCCAGTAGTTGTCCCTTCCTATCCCTGATCACCCATAAAGTAGAATAACACCCATTCCCTGATGTCTAGCAGTCACACACCTCCACACCAGCAGGTAGTGCCCCACCACCCTGCTACCTCACTATCCCAAACCTGAGCAAGTGACTGGCATAGCCCACCTCTCTCCATCATGGCCGACCACTGACTGAGCTGTCAGTGAGTGCAACTGCACTTATTGAAAGCTCAGTCAGTGGCCAGCTGTGGTGAATAGCAGAGGACTGTGCCAGTTGCTGGCTCGATGATGGGATGGAAAGTGGGGTGGGGGCATTTCCTGTTGGGCTGGGGGTGAGGCATGTTAGACACCAGAGAATAGGGTTTATTCTACTTTATGGCAATTGGGGATAGGGAAGGGGGATGACTGGACACCAGGGAGTGGGTCTATAATATTTTACAGGGGACTGGAGATGGGGGAACACTGGACACCAGGGAATAGACATCAGAAGTTCCACCAGAGAGGAAGTGAGACAGTGTGTTCCACTGCCAATTGTTTGAGCAGAGGAAACTAGAGTTGTCTGGGGCATTATGGGACCACCAGAATAAGGGTGGCTGACTCAGTCCTCAGCTTGACAAGGACCAGGATCCTCTGTACTAGAGAGAATGGGGGAAAAGCATACATGAACTCCCTTTCCAGGAGATGGACAATGCATTTTGCCAGAAAACTGTGGGCCCTAGAGCAAGTAGAAACACAGGAATTTTGCTTTGTATGGAGATACAAACAGGTCTAGGTTTGGGTGATCTCATTTTATAAAGAGGTCATCCGCAACAGAGTACAAGAGCTCCCACTCATGGCAGAGTGCCCAGAACTGAATTAGATGATCCACCAGGGTGTTGAGTGTGTCAAACAGAAACAAGGCCAACAGAAACATGCCGTGTTCCACTGTAGAGTGACACACTCTCATCACCTCTCTACAGAGAGAATATAAGTGGTCTCTGCCTTGTCCATTGATTTAATACATCACTGAAATATTGTGTGTAATGGATCAGCAGATTATGCCTAGAACAGAGGGTGGCGAAGGCCTGTAGGCTAAGTGGAACAGCTCTCATCTCCAGAGTGTTGGTGTACTGAACCATATCCAAGGGATTCAAGTGGCCCTAAGTCCAGAACGGGACAAAATTACCACTCCAGCCTGAACCTGAGGCATCACTTATCATTACCATGAAAGGTGGGTCAGCTGAGAAACAGAGAACCTGTCTTGAGGTTGGAGCAGTCCAACCACCAGAGCAGGAAGTGATGGAGTAGAGGAGTCAATGCTGTTAGGCACTCCGTCTCATCAAAATGCTTTGTCCACAGTGCCTGGAGGAACCATTTGTGATCGTCATGTGCAGACATGCTAGAGGAACAGACAGTATGGCAGTAGCCATGAGGCTGATGAGTCTCAGAAGGCATCTTGCCAAGACAAGGTCACTAGAAGAAACTAGCTGGGTCTGGGCTACCAGTGCCATGGCATGGTCCGAGGGCAGAAATGCTCAACCCAACCCCAAGCTCTGCTGCGCTCTCCCCAGTCTGGACTGCCAGAACCCCTCCCTGAAGTCAGAAGCAGGTTGCGAGGGTAATGGGACTGTTGCTGTCCCCTAAAGCCTCATCATGGTCATGAGAGCCCTGCTGCGCTCTCCCCGGACTGGACTGCCGGAACCCCCCCCCGAAGTCAGAAGGTACGACGCTCACTCTCGCTGGGAGCCTGGACATGGCTCCTTTGTTCTGAATTTTGATTTTGGCGCCTTCTGCTGCTTTGACTCTGTAGCTCGCGCTGTACTGCTCTGCCGTGGTTCTCTTAAAGGCAGTGCAGTCGGCATACTGCTATAGATTGTTTTTAGCTTAGCGAATTTGCATCTGTTTAGCTGCCTTTTACCTGAAGTTCATGACTTATTCTGTATGAGATTTTTGTAAGAAGACCTCCCCTTTAAATACTGTCTCCCCTGCATGTAAATTTGAAAATTCTGGCCAGCCTAACTGAGGGACTCAGGAGTGCTCTCAGTGCCACGGTGGTCTTGGGACTGCATCCAGAAGCTTAATTTACTGACTAAACCCAATTTTAAAGCATAATAATAAGTTGCTGTATAAAGCCAGTGGGTAATAGCGCATTGGAAAGAGCCATGATACTACAAACCACTAAGCCTAATCTATAACTTCAGCCAGATAGCATCTGGTTACACGGAAGCTATTTATTCAGTAAGCCCAATTTTAAAGCATAATAGTAAGCTGCTGTATAAAGCCAGAGGGTATTAGCACATTGGAAAGTGCCGTGGTACTTGCAAACTACTGAGACTAATCTACAATCTTTCAGCCAGATAGCAACCTAATACACCAACCCTTCTGCACACTGCCTTACCTGGTCAGCTGCTCCGCCCCTCCTGCTGTACATAAAGCTAACCTCTCGCTCTTCTCTTTCCACAGCGGGTTGCGAGGGTAATGGGACTGTTGCTCTCCCCTAAAGCCTCCTCGTAGTCGTGAGAGCCCTGCTGCGCTCTCCCCAGACTGGACTGCTGGAACCCCCTCCCGAAGTCAGAAGGTACGACGCTCACTCTCGCTGGGAGCCTGGACATGGCTCCTTTGTTCTGAATTTTGATTTTGCTGTCTTCTGCTGCTTTGACTCTGTGGCTCACGCTGTACTGCTCTGCCATGGTTCTGGCCCCGCCGCCCCCACCACCACCCTTGGTTGGTTCACAAATTTATAGGCAGCTGCAAGGTCAGGTGACACTGCCAAAACCTATCAGCCCACTTTCAGGTTTGCAGGTTATCATTTCTCACCAGTAGTGGCCACTACTACAACCTAAAGCTTTGCTCTAGCATTCCTCCACTTCACAAATATGATCCTCTACCTACTAGCAGTGCTTACCACTGCCATGCCCCACACCTCACTGCCCCCCGCAAACATGCCTTTAAACAACCCTGATCTCTACAATATACTCTCGCCCTCACCCTCTCCCCCACCCCTTCCTACCCCCAAGGACTGGCAATACCACACAACTACCCTCTTGTGGTTCATAAGCCCCTCAGTCATTCCCCCGTCCTTCTCCATGAGCCTACCAGTCCTAAGTAACCTAGGTGCTGGTATCCCTCCCCAATCCACACACTTGTCCCGTTCCAGTCCTAAGCCAAGATTTGCATGGTGTAATGCTACTAGATATCTCACCCTGCTGCTTCTCATGGCAGGTGATATCGAAACTAACCCTGGCCCGTCGTCCGACCTCAACCATGTAACTCTTCCAAAGGGACTTAGCCTACTCCATCTGAACATCCGCAGCCTACTGAAAAAAATCCCTGAGCTGCAAGTCACCACCCAAACCCTCAAACTGGACATCTGCATCATATCCGAGACATGGCTCAAACCTTACCATGCGGATGCCGCAATAGCCATCCAGGGGTATACTGCAATCAGGCAGGACCACCTAGGACCTAAGAAAGGCGGCGGCATAGCCATGATATATATCAACTAGGCTTAACTACACCCCTGTCCAAATCACAAGTCTGTCTCCCAGATAGAAACTAAGCTGATTAAACTCCTGCTGCCACACACACTCCCGGTGCTCGTTGCTGGTATTTATTGCGCCCCGACTACTCCTGGAGATACCATCATCAATCATCTAGCTGCCCTTAAAGCTACAGCTGCCACAGGTGAACTCTATATCCTAGGTGACCTAAATCATAACTGGCTAACACCCGCCTGCGCAAAACTACACAGCAGTGTCAAATCCCTCAACCTCTCCCAACTAATAGAACAACCCACGGACCTAAATCCTACAACAAGCAACCACTCCCTCCTGGATTGGGCTCTCACCTCACACCCACACAGAATAATCAAGGCTGGCATCCTTCCTGATTCCTTGAGTGATCACCACATGGTCTACATGACTAGGAAAGTGCACAGACCTACAAACCACCTCCCTCCAAGGATAATCCTTACAAGAGCTTACAAATCCCTCTGTCTCCACTCACTTTTAAATGACCTCTCACTTGCCGACTGGTCTTTTATTAAGCTAGCATCCTCAATTGACCACGCTTTTGATATGTTCAGAAAGCAGCTCCTTACCATATGGGACTATCATGCCCCCCCAAGAAAGAAAAGAGTCAGGGATTACCATCTCCCCTGGGTATCTGCTGACATTATTGGTAAATGTATTGCTAGACATCAGGCCTGGAAAAGTCATAGGCGACTAAACTCCCCTGCATCTCTACAATACTACCGCACCCTCCGAAATAATTGCACTAAAGCCATAAGACAGGCTAAAAACAACTATTTCCGAGACGCTCTCACCACGAATCTGAGTCACCCCTCCAAATTCTGGAAAACCGTTAAAACCCTGTTCTCTCCCCCGGCCCAGCCACCCTCCCCTACCCTAAACCTACAGGGCAACATTATATCAGCCCCCAGCGAAGTTGCATCTGCTTTCAACTCCTTCTTCTCTACTAGTGCCAAAACTCTTCTAGACTGCCAACAGCCCCACGCAACTGTTTACAACCATCTTGATATACCCCCGCCGACCTCAAGCGTGTCTCCTTCTCCTTTCCGACCGTCTCCCAGCAGAAGTTTTGCCGCTCTACGCTCCCTTGACCCAAACAAAGGCAAGTGCCCTCTAGGTTTGGACGCCAAACTCCTCTTCCTATCAGCCCCCACAATAGCCACCCCCCTAGCCGACCTCCCAAACCTCTCTTTCTCCATGGCAAAAATTCCAGCAGCCTGGAAGGAAGCTGTAATCATCTCACTACCAAAAGCAGGTGATCCATCTGAGCCTGGCAATTACTGCTTGATCTCTCTCCTACCGGCTCTGGCCAAGCTTCAAGAGCAGCTTGTACTCACCCAACTCACACAGTTCCTCGACTCCACCTCTTTCTTCTCACCATTTCAGTCAGGCTTTCACAAAAATCACTCCACCATCACAGCACTGTTAAGGCTCACAAACGATATTTCCTTGGGTATGGACAAGGGCCTTGCCACCTCTGCTATTTTTATTGATTTGGCCAAAGCCTTTGATACTGTGTCCCACTCAAAACTTCTCTCAAAATTGCAACACGCAGGCCTCTCTCATCCCACCTCCAACTGGTTCCAAGCCTATCTGTCAGGCAGGATGCAGGTTGTAAAAACTGGCCCTCACATCTCCACCTCACTACCTGTTAACATGGGGTCCCCCAGGGTTCGGTCCTGGGTCCCCTGCTTTTCTCCATTTTTTTTAAACGACCTGCCTCAAGTCTGCTCCAACTCAGCCTTACAAATGTACACGCATGACACAGTACTGTACACCTCCAGCCCCTCTACCGGTGACACAATTGCTTCTCTTCAATGTGATTTTGATGTCATGCAGACTTGGCTTAGGTCCAACCAGCTTATCCTAAATGCTAAGAAAACCATCTCCATAACTTTCGGCACCCATCCTAAACTATCCCGGCTAGCAGCCCCCCCGTCTTCCACACCCTGGATGGATTCAAACTAGAATCCTGCACCTCCTTCAGGTACCTGGGGGTCTGGCTCAATCAACACCTTGATTTCCATGCCTACGTTGAATCACTACAGAAAAAACTTCACCCTAAATTAGGCGCACTGTACCAGTACAAAGGCACCCTTCCTACCGCTGTCAGGAGGGAGCTAGTCCTCAAAATGATCCTCTCCATTTTTGACTACGGTGACGTGGTCTACAGCGCTGCCCCTCCATCTACCTTGGCCAGCCTGGACCCCCTCTTTCACTCTTTCTGCCATTACGTCCTCGACTGCCCTCCTTCCACCCATCACTGCGACCTGTACAGCGCCCTTTCCTTCCCATCACTGGAGTCCCGGTGTAAACTACATTGCACAAATCTCATTTTCAAATACTGGTCAAATGCCTTCCCCATCTCAGCTGTGCTCTAGCAACCCAACCACCCCCAGCTCCCCCTCAGAGGTTCAGATTCAAAACAGCTTCAAGTCCCTTTCATGCGCACCTCAAAGGGCCAAATGGCCTTCATGCATCGACTGCACAAACTATGGAATGAGTTACCAGCAGATATTAGGCTCTCCGCCTCCCACTGGCTTCTCAAACCATGTCTGATTACCCACTTCTCAGATGTATGTAATTGCCCCCCTCAGACTAATTCTTACCCTAAAACTAGTCCGTCCACAAGGGGCATCCAACTGGCTCTAAATAATAACCTAAGCAGCTAGCCCAGTTTCCCACTGGCAACATTTTACCTCACTGCTCTCACCCAGTCAGTGTATGCCTAACAATTGTCACAACAAACTATGTGCACCAAACCTAGAATTGCATCAGCTATCAAGCTGCACTTGCTGTACCTACAAATCTCGCCCTGTATAAATTCACTTTCACCTGTTGCAATACCACTGGCCACTTTCTCTCCTTTCTTTTGTATCCTCTTTTAGCTGTCTTATATACCTTTTCAAGTATAATGTCTACTGAACCTGCTGTCTATCGCACCGATGTACTGTGATTGTACTGTAGCTATTCTTGACCTATGTAACACTGATGTACTGTGATTGTACTGTAGCTATTCTTGATCTATGTAACACTGATGTACTGTGACTGCACTGTAGCTATTTTTGACCTATGTAACCCCAGGTCACATCTGGAAATGAGCGGTACCCGCTCAGAATGCTTATCTAGTAAATCGCTTAAATAAATAAATAAATAAATAAATGTCCAAGACAGTCCCTGTGTATTGGAGGTGTTGACAAGGAGTAAGGACCAATTTTATCTCATTTATCAAAAAACCCAGCTGATCAAGCAGGTCACAGATCCAAAAGTATCAAAAAAGTGCAGAGGGGGAATTGCTAAGCTCAGAGGGGATAAGGGTGTGTGTGTGGAGCATGACCTAGTAAAGGCATTTATCCTAAATAGGTATTTCTGCTCGGTCTTTACTAAGGAGAAAGAGGGACAGGGCCCGCAGTTAGACACCTGATGCACAGAAGAGAGGGAGGTTAACACCGGTCCTTTTACAAGGGACAGGGTCCTAGAAGTGCTAACTAAGCTTAAGGTGGACAAAGCAATAGGGCCAGATGGCATACACCCCAAGATATTAAAGGAGCAGAGGGTGGAGCTAGCAGACCACTGGCAGAACTGTTCAGCAAGTCATTGAGCACTGGAGTGGTTCCAGAGGACTGGAGAAGGGCTCATGTGATTCATAAGGGTGGCAGCAAAGAGTAGGCAGGGCACTACAGGCCAGTCAGTCTCACATCACTTGTGGGTAAGATCATGGAGACAATCCTCAAGGAAAAGATTGTGGAACACCTGGAATCCATAGGAGCACAGGATACAAGGCAACATGGATTCACAGCAGGAAGGTCCTGTCAAACTAATCTGATAGATTTCTTTGACTGGGTGAACAGGGAGGTGGATCAAGGGGGTGCAGTTGATGTTGCCTACCTTGACTTCAGCAAGGCCTTCGATACTGTTCCACATAGTAGACTGGTAAACAAGCTAGATAGTCTAGGGGTGGGCCACAAGTTGGTGAACTGGGTGGGAAACTGGTTAAGGGACAGAAAGCAGATAGTGGTGGTAAACGGAACCCAGTCAGAAGAGATGGGGGTCACCATTGGGATACCTCAAGGATCAGTTCTGGGGCCTGTCCTTTTCAATGTTTTCATCAGTGACATTGCAGATGGGCTAGAGGGGAAAGTATGCCTGTTTGCAGATGACACCAAGATCTGCAACAGGGTAGATACTCCAGAGGGGGTGGATAAGAGACAGATCTGGAAAAACTGGAGAGATGGTCTGAAGAGTGGCAACTGATGCATAATGCAAAGAAATGCAAAATCATGCACATGGGGAGGAGGAACCCTGTAGCAAGCTACAGGTTGGGGGAGGGGTTGCTGACAGACACTAGAGAAGAAAGAAACTTGAGGGTCATTACCACAGATGACCTGAAAGCCTCCAAGCAGACCACAAAGGCAGTAGAGAAGGCCAGAGGGCTGTTGTGGTGTATTAGTAGGGGTATCATAAGCCACAGGAGGGAGTTAATTATTCCACTGTACAATACGCTGATGAGGCCCTATCTGGAATACTGCATGCAGTACTGGAGGCCACATCTACGCAAAGACATTGACAGGATCAAGACAGTATGGATGTGGGCAACCAAGATTGTGTAGGATCTTCAACAGAAGGCATATGAGGACAGATTAAAGGATCTCAATATGTATACTCTAAAGCAGAGGAGCAAGAGGGGTGATATGATTAAAACATTCAAATATCTCAAGGGTGTTAATAAGGTGAAAGGGGAAAACATCTTCCAGTATATAAAGAATAGTAGGACAAGTGGACGTGACATGAGATAAGCTGGAGGCTGATTAAGTGGCAATGTGAGAAAGTTCTTTTTCACTGAGAGGCTGGTGGATGAATGGAACAGCCTGCCCCAGGAGGTGATGGGAATGGGCACAGTGTAAGCATTCAAATATGCATGGGATAGGCATAGGGGAACTATAGAGATGGGGAAGATTCGCTAAGACCAATGACTAAGTACAGTCAGCTGGCACAAACACAGGTAGGGTAAAAGGGCAGACTGGATGGGCCTAGCAGTCTTATCTGCTGTCAACTTCTATGTTTCTATGACTGTTACAAGAGGGTATAGATTATGGCATCCCAATAGGGGGCCTTCAGAAGCCAGTCATCAACATTTGAGGATGTAGAGGCCCGCCCAGCAAAGGGTAGCTACAACCACTGTAAAACACTTGGTAAAGATATGCAGTGCAAAAGACAAGCCAAAGGGCAAGACTCGAAACTGAGAGCACAAGTTCTGAAGCATGAAATACAAATACTTTTGCTAAGACTTGCAAATTTTGATATGACGGTATGTGTTCTTCATATCCACAGCAACCATCCAGTCCCCTTTTAGTGAGGGGGGGATGAGGGACTTCAGAGAGGCCATTTGAATCTTTTTGTATTTGATGAATAGATTCAGTCCTTAGAAGTCTAGTACAGGCCTTAAATCCCCAGTTCATTGAGAAGTACCGTGAATAATAGTCCAGATTTTGTTTGGAAACTGAGACAGGCTCTACAGCCCTTTTGCATAGGAGGGTTTAAACATTCTTCAGCAGGAGGGCAAGATGTCCTGGAGGGTAATGGTTTGGCAAAGGGGAGGAGTCACTGGAGGAACAGAAAATAACTCTAGGGCATGTCCTAGCAGAAGTAATTCCAGGACCTAAGCATTGGTTGTCATCTCTCTGAACTTTTGTTAGAGGAGGGAGCTACGGCCTCCCACCAGAGCCTATGGAGACAATGAGACCACTGGAAGAGGAGGGGAGTCCAAAAGTTCCAGGGGCAGTGGGAGTCACCGATGATGCCTTGACCTTTTTTGAGTCTGGCATGGACACTGGGAGGCAGGTTTGTGGCCTGGGACGGAGAAGACTACTGTATGCATGCTGAGAACCCTATCCCTGAATCCTTGAATAGCCATGGCCTGGAAAAGTAGAGGGTCAGCAAAAACAGCCTGTGCCCTGACTACAGGGCTCAGAGTTCAAAGTGTGAAGGAACCTCAGGATCATCTTTGAGGATTGTAGATCCAAGAAGAGCATTCTCCACATCAGATACAAGTAGCTGTTTCCCCTCTGAAAGGTGCATTGAAGACTGACTGTGTACATAAAAGGCAAACCTGTGACAAACAGCCATTAATTACATTGCAGGCTGTTTTTAGAAGCAGAAGCATGTGGAGCAGCATTTAAGGAATCATACATAGACCTAAGCAGGTGCTTTTCTGCTTCCAAGCCATTAGCAGTTGTCTGTTGAGTCATAACCTTGTACAGTCCATCTGGCAGCTGTTCAACTAAAGAGGCCCCAGCATTTGATTCAAAGATGTCATTGATTTCCAATGGTAGTTTTGATACTTGATCATGTATGCCTGATAATTAGCAGTTCTTTGTCCAAGAAAAGCAGAAGCAAAGGTCCTTTTCCCCATGACATCCAGTTTCCTCAACTCCTTCTCAGGAGGAAGAGAACTCATGCTTAAGTGCTTTTGACCACCTATTATGAGCAGTCATTATGAATACTAAGTCTGTCTCAGGCTGAGAGGAATAGTGAAGCTGGGCTGTAAGGGCAGGGTATTGTTTATCTGCCTTTCTAGACACAGCAGGCAGTAGAGCAGGTCTATGGCAGGCAGTCAAAGTGGCATCCTCTAGGGCTGAAAAAAACAGGAGATATAATGACTGCTGGAGCGGCAAATAACTCCATGAACTCATATAGGTTTTTCTTGGAAGAATCCTCCTCCTCAGCATGAAAACCTATTTAGGCCCGAACCTGTTTGAGGAAAACCTGAAAGAAGGCATCCTCAGGAGGAGTCCAAAAAATAAAAACACCAGCACCATGAAAATAGTGTGCAAAATGCCTTATTTCAAAGTGTCAAATGCCAACAGCTCAGGTTGTAAAATCAAAGCATTGACCAGTTTTGCTATGGCAGCATCACCAGGAGGATCCTCCTGATAATGCTGTTTTAGCGAAACCGGTCAATGCTTTGATTTAACAACCCAAACTGTTGGCATGTGACACTTTGAATTAAAGCATTTTTGCACTCTATTTTCATTCTGCTGGTATTTGCTTTAGGGACCATTTATTATATACCAGGCAAATGTTAGCAGTTATGAGTGGAGTTTGCTGCCGTGGATCCTCAGGAGGAGGCCTGGAAGTGTTGTTTTTTTACACACTTTCCTCAGAACAGCAGTCCAGAGTAAAGTAGGATCAAACCACACCCAGGACTTCTAACTTTTCATTCATGCCTTTCTCTTCTTCTTACATGTACTCATGCAATGAGGAGGCAGAGGTGAAGGAATCTTCAACAGGAGCACTATTGACAGAGGCCATTCAGGGCCTGGCATGATGGCGGACACAGTGAACTCCTGTGTCATCAACAAAGTCGATGGTGGCATCTGAGAAGGTGCTAATGGCAATGGCTTCAATGACTGAGGCAATGGCATAAATGATAGAAAAATCTCTGACATAGTCTGGTTAAGAAGTTGCGCATTGACAGACTCCAGTTGGACCAACAATGGCGTAACTGTCAATGAGACAGTGCCCAACATTCCATTGACAGATAAAAGTGATAGAGGCGGCCAGGTCCCTGATGAGAGGTTAGCCTTTGCCAGACCTCAACCTTGGTGTCTATGAAGCAGTCAAGGGTGGAAAGCAGGACCAGAGGCCTTGTTCCGGGACCTGTCTTCTTCTTAGACATCCCTCTTTTCAGAAGATATCATGAATGGTCTGGATTAGCAGTTTTCCCTATGATACTTCTCTTTTTCAGAGTGGTGGAGTTTTCTTCAACTGACTTTGTAGAGTTATCATTCTTTTTAGAGGAATCGGCAATGGATGCCATTGACCATGGTTAGCTGAGATCCAATGGTGAACTAGTAAGAGAAGCAGTGAATGATGGTGAAGCCACCTTCGATGTAGCCTGTTCCTCCTCCATTGCTTTTAAGATGAAACTCTAAAGCTTATTTATGATGTGTCATGGTGACCTGATTAAAGCCCTGGCTAACAGTGCAGGTTTAAACATCATGAGCGAGGTCTAGACAACTAATTCACACAGAGTGATTGCCATCTTTGCAAATCTTAACATTGCTGCAATGACAGTATTGGAATAATGGTTCTCTATGTTTCAGTGGTGACATAAAAGTTTTAATTTAAAATAAACTTCAAGAAGTAGCAGTGTCAATGAATACTTGTAGAGTTTGATGGCATTCTTAAGCAGCAGTTTACTGATGAATGGTTGGTGACAGAAGAAAGAACTGAGGTATGCTGGGGATGCCCACGCTAAATACACACCTAGAAAATGTGTCAAAATGAGTGCCCCAGCCAGTAAAGATTTTCAGGTGATCCTGATGCTGATGGCTTACAGTTCCATGTTATGGCTCAATTGATGGAGATGTCTTAGAAGAAGATCCTCAATTTTCTGCACAGATGATTGTAATTTCATCAATTTATTTATTTTTTATTGATTTTATGTATAAAGCATACATACCAATGATAATAGAAGACAGCAGCAGTATTAGAAAGAAGGTTGTCTCATAATTAGGTACATCGCAGGACATTTCTGAAGTGGTACAGAAATTGGGAAGTGAAGAATGCATAGTACAGAAATATCTGCCATCATAGAGGGGGCACAGTCTTAAGCTGGAGGGGGGAGGTTTAGGAGGGAGGTCAGGAAGCACTTCTTCATAGAGAGGTTGGTGGACACTTGGAATGTGCTGCCAGAAGAGATGGCCTTGTTTAAGACAGTGGGCAGCTTCAAAAGAGGCTGGGATAGGTATAGGGAAGGGAAGGGAAGGATCATGTGTAGGAAGGATGGGAGGAGTGGGGAGGAGGGTCAGGGACAGTAGCTCAAGCTGTGAACCCTGCAATACAAGTAGACTAGATAGACCAAATTGCCTTCTTCTGCTTGCCTCTTTGTATGTTCATATAATGCTAATAGCAGCCATAGAGCCCCAAGTGCCTAAGTGATGCAGGATATGCAAAGGATACCTAAAAACCATGGCTACCAAATGGTCAAAATAGGCGTTAAACTTGTTAGGTAAGCCCTTGATACATATTACTTCCCTAGATAGGCCAGAAAATAGTATAAAACATTTTGTTATAAAAGCTTTGCCATTAACCATGTACATTAGGATAAGGTAGCTAAGAGTAACCTTTTAACATGCACGGATATCTTATTAGTAGACACTGTTGATAACTACTGTAGGTGGCATAGCAAAGTCCACAGTCAAGAAAAAAAAAGAATGTCCAGAAGCCACATCAAGGAAACCCTCATATTTACTACAGACACATGACAGAAATAACTTGTAAATGGCTCATAAACACAACTGTCACTTAATACAGTTATGTAACTTCTGGATTTTTTTCAGCATAATCAGAAAGAGAGAAAAAAAATTATTGCACAAAACAAGAAACTGCCCCCCCCACACCCCTGATCTAGCGAATCAAGTTCCAGAACATCCAGAACCTGAAATGACCATCTGAGCTGTCAGATGAAACATCCAAACAGCAAAAGTACAAACCCATAGGAGTCACAATGTGGGTCAAAACAAGGAAGTGAGCACAGTCATTATTACCAGAAGTCAAAGTCGCCATTTTGAAATGATGGCACTGTTACAACAAGAAAAATTCTGATATGCAGTGAGTATCTTCCCCACAAGCAAAATTTATCTCTGGCCCACTCATAGTCTCCATAACCACTGATCCCACAGTACTCACCATCTAGACAATTTAATGAGCTAATTGTAAAATTCAGCCTTCTCCCAAGGTCTTCCTCTCAGCGTCTTCTAAGCTCCATGCGTTACCCACACATTTTGCTGCCTCTTTTGTGTCAAAAAAACACATGCTTTTTAGCAATAATTAACAGCATAACTGGTAGCAGCAGTTGGTGTGATGGATCTTGAGTTCACTAAGCTCCCTCCTAATATGGTCGAACTGTTTTTTCCACTGCCTGGTGCTGTAAGATAAGTCATATTAGACTGCAGTTTTGGTCTTTTCATATAGCACCCTTTGTTGTTGTCATGCAGCCTTTAGAATTAGTTCTGTAATGCTAACCCTGGTACACACTACTGAGGTGGTATGATGGACCTTTTCAAAACAGCTGTGCCTACAATTCCTGAAGAGTAAGTACCTGTCCCAAGAAAGCCTCAGCAAAACCTTAGGGGTCTGCACCCATAACTCCCTCTAGGGGAGAAACTAATTGCAGATGACAGGCCTGTAAAATATTCTCCATGGCCTCCAGGTGCTGTTGTATATTGGATTTTCCACCATGAGCTTGACAGAGACATCATGGACTTTCCCCACATTGGTGATGACCTTCTCTATATTTGTTTGTACAGCACCCACTCTTTGTTCGAGGATCAAGACACTGCCAGACAGTCCATCTTTCTTTCTTTCTTTCTTTCTTTCTTTCTTTCTTTCTTTCTTTCTTTCTTAATTCAAAATAATTTTTTTAATTTAAAATACTTTATTAAGGGCCAGCCCGTCAGTGCAGCAGTGGGATTTCCGCTTGCAACGCTGGTGACCTGGGTTCGGAAATGGATCTGGGTCATCAGAGGGCCAGCCAGGAGGAGAAGGATTGAGCATCCAAAGACTGCTCTCCTTCTCTGGGGGGAAGGTGGGACCGAGTGTTTGGTGCAGTGGCGACACCCTGCAGAGGCTGGGTTCACCACTACCTACCAACACCAGCTAGAATCCAGGGGCGGGGCAGATGCAGGTAGTCATTGCACGTCCCCACCCCTGCTTACAGAGTGAAAAATTAGGTAGGGCCTCTGTCCCTATGAAGCCCTCCCCGGGCTTCAATTAGCCTCTGTCACAGGCTCTGCGAACTAGTTACTGTTTCTGCAGGCTGGTTCAGAGGTGACCAGTCCCACGGCACCACCCTCCGGGGGGAAAGCTGGGGGGTGACCAGGAGAGTGACAGCAGTGATGGTAGGTGGAAGTCCGGGGGCCATGACCAGGGCAGAGCCTGACGGAGCCCCTGCCAAGAAAAGTACACTAAATAAAAATAAAAATTAAAAAATACTTTAATCAATTTTCACAGTACGGAAATACAAACATAAAATGATCAAAACAAACACTGAACACAACATTGTACCACCTTAAACCCCCTCCCTCTTATACCTAAAATATCCCCCACCCGACCGCCCTCGCCTACCTCCTGCACCAACAACATAGAGACAGTAACAGCTCCTCCCTGAGAAATTAGGTTGTGTTCTAAGTGGGAGATTCAGGGTGTTGCAGGTATAAAGTCATTAAGCTAACTGGAAGAGTGTACCAACAGTAGGGTTTCCAACTTACCCCATTATGTAGTATAGACAGCCATGCGGCCTTTCATGCTAGCCATAATTTTCTCTATTTGTAAATTGTACAGAACATCATTAAACTACTCTGTAAAAGAGATGATATCCTGGTCTAACCAATGACACAAAACTAGCTTCTTCACCATCAGAGATATCATAGACATATAAAATCTCCTTTCTTTAACAGAAATCAAGGAAACATTGCCCAACACACAAATTTCAGGGACAAAATAGTCAGCTAAGCCCAGCAAAGGGTCTAGCCTGTTTTTCAGCTTTTCCCATTTAGGCTTTACCTTGGGACATTCCCGCTCAATATGCATCAGAGTTCCCTCTGCATTTTGACACCTGGAGCAAACTGAAGGAGGAAGCTTGCCTATGGTATGTAAAAGTTTCGGTGTATAATAGATAATATGTAAGATATAGAACTGGGTAAGGCGTAATCTGCCATTAGATAGGTAATGATATACATCCCAACATATACGTTCCTAGGTCATGGACAAAGGAGGCAAGACACTGTCCCAATAGGGAGAGCCTCCAGTGACTTGGAGGTATGCCTGTGAGAAAAAAAAATGGGTATTAACTTCGAGACTACGTGAGCCTGCCAGGAAAATGACTGAAGGAGAGAAAGAAAGCTTTCATTATTGATGTTCCATTTCCTGGCACCAAACCACTTAATTAATATATGTCTAAGCTGGTAAACTTTAAAGATCTGTGACTTGGGCAGTTGTAGACATTCCAGCAAAGGCTGGCTGTCGAGCAAACACCTATCCCTCAAGACGTCCGAGACTCGTTTATCACAGAGCCCTGGAAGCCAATGGGAAGAAAGGGTCCTCCGAGCTGGATTAAAATTAGGATTGTGTCATATAGGCTGCAAGACATCAAGGGTATTGTTGTAATGTAGGGCTTTACACAGTTGAGAATGTGTTTTAATTGATATATATACCACTGTCTTCTTGAGACTCAGAGGTACTTTCTTAGGAGACACAAAGAGAAGGCTTAGTGGGGAGAACCCAGCAGTTGAGATAAGGTACCTTTCTATTTGTATGCATATGGGCATGTACCCAGGTACTATGTCTGGTTCAGGCAGAGCAAACCATTTTGTATATCTATTAGAGGCATGACTGGCTAGACAGTAAAAGTAAAAGTTAGGAAGCTTAAGCCCCCCTAGGTGCTTAGGTGCTACGAGATGGCAATATGCTCTCTGTAGGACTTTACCTTTCCATAGAAATTGGGAAATAATGGAATGGAATTTTGTTTTTTAAATTGAGTATGCTTTATTTGTAGGAAGCGTTATATCATATGTTCCAAACATTAGATAAGGAAGTATGCATGTTACATTAACACATACAAATGTTGTAAGTTAGAGTTCTTTTACAATATTAAGTGATTACAAACTACAAGAAAGTATCTAGTAGAGCTGTAGTCATAAGTGTAATTACTTGCTACAATCCCTTTGGCCTACAACAACATGCCCTTATTCCTCCTCCTACCTCCCCCCCCCATTCTACTCAGCACCCTCTCCCCTTCTTCCTACCCCATCAGGTATGCAGTAACACTAGCCTGTAATTTCATTAGCCCAAGTACAGTAGTTGGAAAGGACCAAGATTAAATGTTTACAATGTCACAGATAGTAGTATTCACAAAATAAAAGGAAAAAGAAAAAGGAGGAAGAGAAAGGGAATGAAATTCTTTCTTTTTTCTCTTTTCCTTCTTCCCTTCCCTCCCCTTCCTCTTCTCCTTTCTCCCTCTTTGTTATATTATTCAGTACCCCATTGGCCGCTAAATAGTCAATAAAGTATGCAAAGGTGCTCATACTTTCTGGTAGTATTGTGGCCTCTTTGTCATATGAGCAATCGTGTTTTCAGCTTGTAAAGCAAAAAGTCTCTTTCAACCACTCTGTGTACGTTGGGACGTTCTGGTCTAACCAGTGGCTCATAATAATTTTTTTGGTGCATAGGGATATTATTGTCATATGTTTTCATTAAGTACCACTCAGACTTTCCCCATAGTCTCCTATTAGGCAAATTTCCAGACTGAAAGCTTCAGATAGCCCTAATAGGGGATCCAAATTAGACTTAATGGTGTCCCAAAAGGGTGTTACTTTATTGCATTCCCATAGTATGTGCAGTAATGTGCCATCACTCTGCTTACAGTGGGAACATAAATTTGAGGAAAGTTTCCCCATTTGATGAAGTCTGGCCGGAGTGTAATATAGATCGTGTATTACATAGAACTGCAGAATGCGGTATCTGATCCATTTCACATCTTGATACAGTTGTGACCAGATTTTAGACCATGGTCATGGTGTTAAGGTATTTGAAGGTAGTACCTGGTCCCAGATATAATGTGGCGCCCCTTGCAGTTTCTCTTTTCCATCCCTTAGGAGGCGGTAAAAATAAGAAATAAGATGAGAGGAGGGTAAGTTGGAAACAGCTGGAAGAAAAGGACCAGCTAGGTGCTGTGTCCAGTACCCTGATCCGAAGTGTTGTAGGAGCATATGCTGTAGTTGGATGTACTTAAAACAAAAAGAGTTAGGGAGATTGAACAGTGTACTAGCCGTTTGGAATGGTGTCAGTTTGTGTTCTTGTCATAAGTCAATGATTCTGAGCTGAGTATTTCCTGGCCAGAAGTTATGTGAGAGGGGCACTCCCCCAATTTTGAAATTGAGGTTCACACATATAGGCTGGGAGACATCCTTCAACAAGGATGTCTGAAAAGTATTGCATAATTGAGCATGCACGTAAAGTGTTGTTCCTATGGGTAAGGTCCTGAAACTTTTAATCAAGTTTTTAGAGGGAGAAAAAATGAGAGTATTAAGAGATATATTATACGGGGAAAGCAGAGTCTGCTCTATTTGGTACCACAAGGGGAGGTATTGGGTCTGCCCAGTATATGACACATCTTTCATCCAATATGTAAGGACTGAACATATAATGGAGAACTGATAAAGGAGTAAGTCTGGGAGTTGTAAGCTGCCATTAATCTTGATCCTTTGCAGTTTAAAGAGAGCCCGCCGGGGTGTCTTGCCGCCCCATAAAAAGTTGGACATGAGTTTGTTAAATTGAATAAACCAAATTTTAGGTAGAAAAAATATGTCATCTGTAGGGGGTATAGGATTCGAGGAAAAACGTTCATTTTCAATACATTTACCCGTCCCCAAAGAGTAAGTGGGAGCATAGCCCAGCTGGAAAGGTCCATTTTAATTTGAGTGAGAATTTTTGTCAAGATTGTATTGCTTCATTTTGACTTCTGAACAGGAGAGATATATTCCCAAATATTTTAGTTTGTCCTTGGTCAAGTGAAACCCAAAATGAGCGACCTCTGCTAGAAATGTATGGACATTTAAGGGCATTATTTCTGTCTTTGTAATGTTAAGCTTATAATTAGAAAATTTACCAAATGCTTTAATAAGCTCAAGTGCAGCAGAGATCGATTTTAGGGGGTATGTTATGTGAAGTAGGATATCATCGGCATACACCAAAATTTTATACTGATTAGGCCCAATAGAGATACCAGAGATGTTAGGGGAGTGATTAATGCATCTAATAAGTGGTTCCAAATATAAATCGAACAAAAAGGGGGAAAGTGGGCATCCCTGTCTAGTCCCTTGCTGTAAATAAAAAGATTGAGATAGGTGCCCATTGCAAAGTATGCATGCGGAGGGGTAAGTGTATAGGATCTTGATCCATTTAATATACTGTGCTGGTATATTATAGAGCTGCAACAAGTAAAATAGGTATTCCCATGAGACCCTGTCGAACGCTTTCTCTGCATCCAGGGAGACCAAAGCAGCCTGAATTCGGAACTCCCTGGATGCAGAGATCAGATAGGCCAATTTACGCATATGATCAGAAGGGACCCTGCCAGTAACGAAGCCAACTTGCTGTCTGCTTATGATACTTTGCCAGACATTAAACAACCGAATGGCCAGGATTTTTGCTAATATCTTCAAGTCCACGTTAATTAAAAAAATCAGGCAGTAGTTTGTGATTTGAAGAGGATGTCTGTCAGACTTGGGGAGGACCACAATTGTAGCCTCGAATAGAGAGGGGTCTGAAATACCTTGCTCAAACATATAATTATATATATCTAAAAGAACTGGTACTAATTGCACTTTGAAAAGTTTGTAGAATTCTACAGTAAATCTGTCTGGACCTGGGGATTTCTCTGTGGGAAGAGAATCAATAGCCAGGTTTATCTCTTCTTGAGAAATTGGAGCTTTAAGTAAGTTTGCTTGACTCATGTTGAGTTGCAGGAGTTGTAGTGGTTGCAAAAACTGGTCTAGCATTTCTGGGCTAAAGGAAGAAGAAGAAGAATGGGAGTACAAATTTTTATAATATTCTTGGAAACAGTTAACTATTTCTCTAGAGGAAGTGACAATTTGTCCTCCAGGTTTTTGGATACTTGGAACAATTCTATCGGAGGCCTGTGCCTTGAGTCGTAAGGCCAAGAGCTTTCCAGCCTTATCCCCCTGATCAAAATACTTAATCTTGGAACGTATGAGGAAATATTCTGCACGTTAGTCAAGATTGAGTTGTATCTATCTCTTAGAATTTCTAAGGCCTTGATCTGATCCATGGTAGAGTCTGTAGAAAGTGCCAATTCTAAGGTCCTGATATCTCGTAGTAGAGCAGAGCTTACCTTAAAGGTCGTCTTTTTTTTAACTGTTGCCATGCGGATTATTTCTCCTCTCACTGAGCATTTTAAAGCTCCCCATAACATATCAAACTTGGGCATTGAAGGGGTATTTAAATTTAGAAAGTTAGTAATAAAATCAGACAATTGGGTTTTCAGGTATTCTGATTGAAAAAGTTGACTATTAAATCTCCATACCTTATCGTTGGAGAGGGACAGGCCAGGGCTCCAACATAATAGGGTGGGGTGGTGGTCAGAGATCACCTTAGGAAGGTAATTACAGGATAATACAGATGAAAGATGCCCCGTATCTAAGAGAAAGTAGTCTAAACGAGAGAATGAGTTGTGTGGGATAGAGTGAAATGAGTATTCCTTCTGATGTGGAAAGAGGGCTCTCCAGGGGTCTATTAAGCTGACGGAGTCCATCATTTCTCTAATGGCAACCTGTGCAGGGGAAAGAGACAAAAGACGACTAGTAGAATGGTCTAGGATATTACAATAGACGAGATTCCAGTCTCCTCCCAGCACAATGGTAAAAGAGGACCATGGGATCAAGTCATTCATAAGGGAAATGAAAAAGGAAGGGTCTTTTTTATTGGGGCCATATATGGAACCAAGCACTACCTCTGATTGACCTAGCAAAGCCTTGATCAAAATGTATCTATGCTGGGAATCTACTATAGTATCAACAAGTCGAAAAGGTACTCTCCTTGCTATAAGGATAGCTACCCCCCATTTACGTGTGTCAGGACAACTCCCCAGTGCCTGACCTACCCAAGATCTTCTTAGCTGTAAGACCTGGGGGGAAGGCAAGTGGATTTCCTGAAGAAACGCTATATCAATATCAAGTTTACGGAGATGCAGCAGTACTTTGGCCCGTTTAACCGGGGACTGGGACCTTTTCACATTCCATGAACACACTTTGTAAGAAGTCATCTTATTAATACTTTTTATTACATTTAAACCATAAGGCAAAAGTAATATAACTTTCCAGGTTAGTGAATGAACAATGTGTATTGAGGCTTTGTTGTACTGCATACCAGAACCCTCCCCCCTCCACTTGCCCTTAACTACCCACTTACCCTTCCTACCCCTCTTATCTTGTAACCACATCCCCCTACACACAGCTGCTTGATGTAGATTACTTTGGGGCTGTCCTATGGTTTGGCTATCTTGTAGACTCTCCAATGAAATGACTGTCAGGCCAAAGGACAGTCCAGGGAGTAACAAACTGAGGAGCTGTGAGTGCCCCCCTTCCCTCATTCTGGTTCATAACACCCTTCTTGAGTTGCAGTGTTCAGATTACCCTATTCCCACCCCAACTCTAATGATAACATTGTAGCATCTTAGACTATAGCTCTTGTGTATTAAAGCAGTAGTGTTGCACTCGCAGTTTCAGTTGGTTAGCGTTAAAGGATGTTCACCCAGAGACATTATACAAAAATAGGATTCCTCATTATCTTGGCATACAAAATAGGTTTCCAGAACCTCAGGACACTTGCTCTCTACTATATTAAAGCAGGAGGGAGAAAAGCAAGAATCCAGTAAGGAAGAGAAAAGCCAAAAAAAAAAAAAAGGTTGAACTATGAACACATGTACAGAATTTTGATTACCTATTATAAAGATAGGAGCCACCAATTTCCTCTGTACCCACAATTATATTTAATATCAGACTCCATACTGTAAAGCTGTAAAATGTACCCCTATATACTAAAAATCACACCTATAGACTATTGGCAATGTACCAATATAAAGTGGCTGTTTCCCCCTGATAAGCCTTATAACATCAATCTCCTAAGACCAGAGGCTTTTTATCTCCTCTTGCCATCTCAATAAAAAGGAGGAAGAACAAGGAGACATATACATCACTCTTGAGTCGCTCTTACAAATCAGCACCCCTTGCCCTCTCTCTCCCCTTCCCACCCGTCCACCTCCCCTCCCCTTCCCTCTCCCCTTTTGTGTATATGTATACCTCTTATAGTAATACAGCAAAAGCCAAATAGGCACACCTTAACTATGGCAATATGGTGGCAGTATGGTACTTAGTCAGCTTGGACCGTTATTTTTCCCTCCTCGGTTTTGGGAGGGGAAGGAAGAGCTAGAGGAAGGACTGGAAAAAAAAAGAAAAAGGGGGGCAGAAACCAAAGTATAAAAATCTGGGAGGTCTCATGCTTAATCTGGTCATCATCAAGGATTTTGGGGTTTCCTGTGCCTTGTTACCCCAGTGTGGCAATTAGCGCTATAGGAACGCGCACATTTAAACTTGTTTACACCACAATAGGAGGCTTTCCCAACAGTGAGGCAGAGTGATTACATCTCCCACTATACAGTCATATGGAACGATTCCTCGAAACTGAAAGAATTAAGTATTCCACACTTAAGCTCAGGAGGGAAGTAATCACACATTTATATTGCAGCTTTACTTGTTGACCCCTGTAAAATATAGGAAAGCTGGTACCATACGCTTAAGTACTAAAAGGAATAAAACAGAGAATAGAAATTAACTGGGTCAACTAACACACACGGAGCTTGAACACCCTCTTGTGGAGATATTCTTAAATGGTATTAATTTAACACTAGCTGTAACAATGTGGAGCACTAAAGGCAAACTAAAAAAGAAAACTGGTCCTCCTGCTGGAGATATATCACGTAGAACTGTTCCACATCGTTCCTTCATTGTGCTCTTCTCATCTTCAGGAGAAGGTGTAAAAAACAGAAAGAAAGGAGAAAATCAGGAAGGTTTCCTTTTGAATTGCTCTCGCCAAGCAAGGCCACCCCATCCACTGCCTCTGTGAGTCTATACACTGTGCATCCACCTCAGAATTCACCATCTTTATCGATTTAGAAGTGGAGCAATGGACTGCGCAACATAGGTTTCAATTATTAGCAACCTCTGATGAAAGTCATAAATACTGTGGGCTTCTTCTCATGATCTATTGATTTTCCACAGAGACTGACGAGCAGCTCTAGAGCTCAATGTGGCTTAAACAGGTCTGGCATCAGCGACTTTAGTTCAGATTGAGCTTGCTCTGCAGTGTCGAAACTTTTGCAGGTGCTCTGATGGTAAACAGATAATTTGGATGGGTGCTGGACTTTGTACTTTATACTGGCAGCAATTAATGCGGTGACAATGGGGTGGTATGCAGCTCTTCGTTGTCGTATAGTGGCAGGAAAATCTTGCGCAAACCGCAACTGCTGGCCCTCCCATAAGATTTCTTGGAGACTCCTGACCTGCCCTAATACGTGCATTTTGTCTAAATAATTTAAAAATTTTAATATTAAAGGCCTTGGTGGTTGCCCTGCAGCCGGCTTAGGTTGGAGTGAAAGATGGGCCCTCTCAATTACATAGGTGGTATTGTGAGGAGAGAGTCCGGCGATTTTAGTTAGCATCCACTGCAGAAAGATAATCGGTGCTGCTCCTTCTGAATCTTCTGGAAGGCCAAAGATAAGGATGTTATTGCGGCGACTTTGGCCTTCCAGGTCCTCAAGTTTGGCCTCCATCCGGTTGAGTTTTTGTCGTAGTGCAGGGAGCTCCAAGTCCATTGATGCCTTCCAGCCCTCTAGCGAAGTCGTCCTGGCTGCCACATCCTTGATCACTCTATTGGTATCAGTAAGCTCCGTACACATGGCCTTTAGCTCTGAGGTGAGTTCCTGGAGTGCTGTGCGGAAAGGATTTAGCTCCTCTATAAATTTCTGCTCTGTTAGAGGAGCAGCTGGTGATGCAAGAGTCGAGACTGTGCCTGTTTTGGAGGTAGTACCTGGTTGCCCCCTACAGCATTTCAAATTTTTCTCTGGAGTCTGCGGCGGTGTATACAGGGAAGGTGCCTGGCGCATCTCCGCCTCCATACTAGGCCACGACCGTCAATGGGTCTGATCCTCCGGAAAGACACTGCCACACAATTTGCTTGCTTCTCCGCTGGTACAGGGAGCCATAGAGATGCATGTAGTAAGTACTCTTTTGCGTTTAGTGTTGTAGAGCTAGAGAAATTAACTGTTAAAGTGAGAGCTGGGGCACAGATTGGTTCTCCAAGCTGCTATCTGTTCCGTGGCATCACGTGATCCCCGTAATGGAATTTTTTAAACTAGGTATGAGGGAGTAAGAGGTTAAAAATATGAAGGGGGTAAAAGATTTGTGGGAGAACATTCATTTTGATCACATTGATCTGGGCCTGGAGTGACAATGGGAGTTGCATCCCTCTAGTCAAGTCTTTCGTAATGGTAGTTACCATGTTGTCTAAATTGAGTTTTTTAATAAGGGTTTGTTTTTGGGACAAGATAATACCTAAATAGGTAAACCTGGATTCCCAAATCAGGCCTAATTCTCTGCAAGTTATAGAAGAGGTAAACTGATTCGGTGGCATGTCTATGGTTTTGTCCACAATCAACTTGTAATTTGAGTAGGCACCATACTGAAAAATAATGCTCAGGGCTGCTGGTATGGAAGTGGTGGGATGGGAGAGCTGGAGTAATATATAATCGGCATACACCGAGATCTTAACTTTCAGGGGGCCTACTGATATGCTGTGAAGGTCAGGGGAGACTTTTAGTACACTGATCAATGGTTCTAAATAAAGATTGAAAAGAAGGGTAGAAAGGAGACATCCCTGGTGAGTTCCAGTTTGAAGGGAGAAGCCTGCAGAAAGGATGCCATAACAGTAAACTTTGGCAGTCAGGCTAGTATATAACACTTGAATCCATTGAACAAACTTAGCCGGAAATCCAAACCTCCACAGAGTTAAGAAAAGAAAATCCCAGTCCACTCTGTCAAATGCCTTCTCCGCATACAGGGGGACCAGTACCATAGGATCCTTAGACTTCCTGACTGTGGAAAAGACTAGTTCCAGTTTCCACAGGTGGTCTGCCGGGGACCTCCCCCTCATAAAACCTACTTACTGTGGTCCAATTAGGTGTTCCCAGACCTGCGTAATTCTGGCTGCCAAAATTTTGGCAAAGATTTTTATATCGCAATTCATGAGGAATATAGGGTGGTATCTGGCCACCCTGTCTGTGGGTTTATTAGGTTTGGGAAGAACTACAATGAGGGCTGCTAGTAGGGAGGGGTCTGATAAACCTTCATCACTAAAGAAGGAAAAAAGTTGAGATAAAATGGGAGCAAGATCCTCGGCACATGTCTTATATAGGTTAGCAGGAAATCCATCAGGTCCCAGAGATTTGTCTGATGAGAGGGAGCGTATAGCATTAAGAATTTCCGAGATAGTTATGGAAAGAGTAACCAAATCTTGCTGAATGGGGACTAAGACAGGTAGAGGGATAGATTCCAAATGTGATCAGATTTTGGTTTCACTGGGTAAGATTTTTGGGAAGCTATGTAAGTGCACATAAAAATTATCAAATTCTTGAGCAATTTCGATGGGGAAGTCTTAGGAGTAGTGTAGCTTTGGGGAGTTATGGAGCTTATTAATCATGAGGCCTCTTGCTGATGGAGTCACAGGGCAAGTAGGTGGCCTGCTTTTTCCCCCTTGATCTATATATGTTGCTTGAGTCTTTAGGAGCATATATTCAGTGTTTTCCCTCAGCAGTTCCACATATTGGTGCCTCAAGATGGTTAATTTTACCTGCTCCTGCTCAGAGATATCCACTCTAGTTTCCAGCCCTGCAATTTGGTCAAGCAAGGTACGCAACGTGGCTTCTCTTTTCTTTTTCTTGATGATGGCCAATCGGATAAACTCACCACGTAAAACACATTTTGAGGCAGCCCATATTTTATCACGCTCTACAATGGAATCTTTGTTGTGCACCCACTATTCCCCTATTAAGAATTTTTTTTTTTTAGATTTTTTTATTGTTCAACTTATTAAGCCATTGCAATAGTCATACAAGTGATGCAAACATACACATGCACATCATAAAACAGAATTAGAGACACTGGCCCAGATATTCCAAAGGGTTGCACATGACATAACCCACTGATGCGCCCCGTCGTGATATTCAAAAGGGAATTGTGCCTGGCACAAATCCCGATGCACCAGAGTGCATAAGTAATGTATCGCGGCTCAGGTGGGGGTGTGTACCCCATGCATACTCTATTACATCCGAGAAATTCAGCCCGGGATGTGCTGAGTCCATGCATGCACAACCCCTACTTGCGCCACACACAGTTGATCCAAAAAAAAAATGAACAATGGCTGGCCATCCACAGGTGAGCTGCCATATTGCAGGGCACAACATGGCAGCTGCCACCTGTGGGTGGTCACCCAAGCTCCGGCTGCACCTGGCGGCGCTCCCCCATGCCCGATCGTGGGCATTTGTAAAATACAACTTCCGATATCCCTGGTGGTCCAGTGGTACCACTGTGAGCCCGATCGCGGGCTTAGGTATAAATAAAGTAAATCCAATATCCCAGGTGGTCCAGCGGACCACTGCCAGCACGATCGCGGGCTTGAGTATAAATAAAGTAAATCCAATATCCTTGGTGGTCCAGTGGACCGCTGTCAGCCCGATCATGGGCTTAAGTATAAATAAAGTAAATCCAATATCCCTGGTGGTCCAGTGGACTGCTGTCTGCCTGATCGTGGGCTTAAGTATAAATAAAGTAAATCCAATATCCCTGGGGGTCCAGTGGACCGCTGTCAGCCTGATCACGGGCATTTCTATAAAGAAAAGTATGTCCAATATCCTGGTGGTCATGGACCCCTCCCCACCACCCACTGGGCCCCACCATCCCGCTCCCCTGGTCAGCAGTGGGCAGCAGCACCCTACCCACCTGCTGCCCCGCCCCGCCGACTGACACTACAGGTAGGGCTGTATGCCCAGTTGGTCCACAGTGTGAGTTAATGGAGTGCAGCTCCTACCGTACTACATTCCAGATATGTGAATGGATCCATTCACATATCTGGAATGTCTAATAATGCGGGCTGCATGCCCATTAGCTCACACTGTGGACCATGGGCATACAGCGCCTCACAAGCAGTCCACTGGACCACCAGGATATTGGACTTACTTTATTTATACTTAAGCCCATGATCAGGCTGACAGCAATCCACTGGACCACCAGGGATATAGGTGCTATTTTATTTTACAAATGCCCGCGATCGGGCTGTGGGGCACATTGCCGTGCTGTGCAGGGGGCGTCGGTCCCTGACGGCTGCTGCCTGGCAGGGCGCCAGGCACAAGTCGCCGGGGATCGGCACACCTGTATGCAAATGGAGCCATAATGACATGCAAATGGCCCCATTTGCACCTTGCATACATTATGGCTCCATTTGCATGTTCACTTTTGAATATCATGGTTGCTGCGCATAGCGCAATGGAACTTGCATTAGCGCGTCCCCCTGCTCCACTCTGGCCACTTGTGCTGGTGCAGTGCCACTGCGCCATGTGCACTGCAGGAGGCCAGGGTGTGATATTCAATGATGCTGTGCCATGTCACAGCTCCGTTGAATATCACCCATTCAATGCCCCTGCGCAGCCAAGTTGCACTGCACCCAGGCTTGCGCCACAGCCTGGTGCAGTTTGAATATCTGAGCCTCTAATAATTTGCAACCTAATATACTAGACTCATGATATACACTTTACTATATAGTCACCTAAAAGGAATCTACACCTTCAAAATAGTATAAAATCTGATGGCCCTGTCTGATAAATCTAGACAAAAACTAAAAGGCTACATTTTACCCAAAACTCGTTATTTTGTTCTTAAGTAATCATTTCAATAATCATTTCAGGCTACACAAATTGGAAAATCACCATATCCCAGACCTTATACTAACAAATTGCCCAGATCACATAAGAAGACTTGGAGAATGTACATTCATTACTACACCATGCCATAGAGCTATTACTTTTCTGCTTCTTTACTTTGTCCGGGAACACTGAGTGTAGTACTCTGTCTCCCTAATAGGAAACTCAGAGTAAGCTCACAGGGTTATCACTCAGGTGCATTAGGATCTCCAGTTAGGGTAAACCAAATTAAACCCCACAAAATTGTCCCTCCTGGGCAGACTTCCTGGAGAGGCCTCAGATGGGTCCACTGGTCCTTAACCCACAACTTGTGGGGAAACCCACACCAAAATAACCCCAGTAACATGAGACCGGGGCAACTAAATGTCCCATCCCTGCCTACACAGTTCGTTCTTATAATAATAGTTGGACCCAGAATTTCTAGTTCCACAAGTTAAGGTCAGCAAATTTTTTCATACATCCAAATCATTCCATCCAATCTGGAGCAAACTGCAAGATGGCCTAGGTATAGTCAGGTTTAATCCCTTAAGAACAGCCTTCATAATAATAATCGGTCAACGATTATCAAGCAATCCAGAACAATTAAATATTTTTATAAAAAGAAAATTTTACGCTTCCTTATTTAAAAATTTCTGAAAACATCTATAAGGACATATAAGACCACATACAAAGTTATTTGCTCTTTCCATTCTTTGTAAACTAATAGAGTCCTGCTCTCAATTTTAAGCCCTCTAACATAGTATCATGACTATAAAATATCTTATAACGTATCTATAAATATAGAAGACTTCAGAATAGCTAAAACGCTTTGCAAGGGTTCAATAAAGGGTTCAGGAAATTTTCTCAGGAAATTTACTCCAACAATACACAAACAAGTCATTTAACTACATAAATATTTAAATAATTCCATATTGGGAGACTTGAAGCAGTCAAACTTACAAACAGGGTTTTACCCCACAGCTATCTTCTGCCAGTCATTAAAGCAACACCAAACTTAGCACACAAAAACTATTCTGGTCGTAGTCCACAAGTCATATCTGGCAGTTTATATTGGGGTCATTTAATCATTGATAAATATTTCATCCCTTTTCCAAAAGAAAATATTCCACTCTTGCACCATAAAGTTTGTGGTGCGCTTCAAGTTCTCATTTGTTAATCCTAATACCGGCTGTAGGCCATAGACAGAGGCTGTAAACTATTTTCTTAAGAGATTTTCCGCACAGCAATTTATTTTTTCACAAAAAAAAAGCGTTTTTCAAACTGCTAATAGTGAGGAAAAATGTACCTAGCTCCTGCCTCTGAACACCTCTGACCACCTGTAGACTCCTCCACACATCTCCCAACAATCAATAAGCACTGGATATGTTTCCTGCTTTTCAGTCTCCCATACCAAAGTTCATTTGGCTTAGTGAACAATCTCCTGTGTTTCTGTTAGCTCCAATAGTTTCGGGCCATTACACAGCACCTCCTCCATCTGTACTCCATGGGGCCATCTACACTTCATCCTCTCTGTCTTCTCCATAGAGCTATTAGCACCTGTGTCAGCCTGAAAAATAAAAGAAAAAAGAACTGTCCCCTGATCTTAGTAACTTTGGTACTAAGTCAGCAACAGTAAAACCTCAGCCCGTAGGCAACGTTAGTATACCTTTTAGTAATGCAAACAAGCGCGTCAGCACAGCACGTACTATCAGGGTTCCCAAGGTTTCCGATACTTGGCTCCTCTTCTCTCCAATTCCTCAGGGAAGAACATAAATGACCCAGGAACACCTCCCATAAAAGACTCAGCAATCCATAATGCGATTACTACCACTCAGGCACACATAATTACAGGCTCCCTTGGTCAATCAACAAAGTAAACTTGAGACCAAGCAAGGTGCAAAACTGAGCAATCTCTAGGTCAACCACTACTTCTTATTCAGCACTTTTTTGATGTTCAGTTAAAATACCACCTTAAAAGATGTATACTGAGAGGTAAAATAACAAAAGTGTAATTCAGCCAGGCCAACAAAGGAGAGTGTTTTTTTTTTTTTACCAAACCTTACTAAAAACACTGATCTGCAGGGAGCAGAGCGGCACCGCAGCCATCTTGCTCCCAGCCCTGCCTATTAAGGATTTAATTTTGGCTATCACCCAAGGATCTTTTAAAAGTTGTGTGTTAAGTTTCCAAATCTTATCTCTTTTAAGGTTAGGATTGGAGTTATGGACTAACCATACCGGGGGAGTGGTCTGACAGCACTCTTGGGGCTATTTCACAGTCCAGAACTCCTGGGAGGGCAGATGTACTTATTAGGAAAAAATCAATTCTAGAGGATGATTTATGCACTGGGGAGTAATATGTAGATACAAGATCCACAAGAGGGGGGAGAAATCCAGTGGTTGGCTGAGCTGCTCCTGTGGCATGGAGGGCTAAGCCACTAGCAGCTCAGCCACCAGTGCACTCAGACTTGGGTTCTATTCCAGGAGGGCAACTTTTTTGCACAGCGCATTTTTGCCCCCTATAATTTTTTGTAACCTACTCTGAGGTCTGCTCCCCCTTGGAGTTTATTATTTTATTTATGGGGGGTTCAGCATAGGGGTGCGAGTAGCTTGCCCCCCCACACTGCACTAAGACCTTGTTGGTCTTCCAACAGTTGGTCTCCTAAACTCGGGCTTATGGAGTTTGGGAGACTGACTGTCAGGATTCCATAGTGGATCCAAAACCTAATGGGTTAAGTGATGTTTTAGATCTTAAACCCTATTTGTAATTCTTTAAACAGCTATGAAGACGTTTTTTATAACTGGAATATATGTGTATTTATATAGATAATGTTAGCATCTTTTCAAGAACCAATACAGGCTGCAGATTATATCTTGTACTGTGTATTGTGGATTGAATATTCAATATTTTCCAACTTGAGAACATGTTTCATATGTTTGCCTCTCTGTTCCTCACAATTACCTCGGTCACAAGAAGCCCCTTTTGGATTCAATCGCTGCTGTTTTGGATTTTTATTGGTTATCTATTCTTAACCACATAGTGTTTATGAAGAAAAACAAATGACACAACCCGAAAATAAGGACATGTCTGCTGATGAAGTGTGCGTACATTAAAGGGACACTGTCAACCCCCTTAGGCCTAAGAGTGTCCCTTGTTTAAAAACACATTTTATGATTGCCAACATCCTGTAAAGAGTGCTGATGTAGTTAGTAGCTTGGTTCTGATTATTTTTTTCTTTTAAAAAGTGAAAAACAGACTGTCCACCATACTGGTGTTACCACAGAAAAAAACAGGTTTGTTTTCATTTCTTGATCAACTCCCACTGCATCTTTCCTGGACTTGGAAACATTTCCAACACAGTCTAACCACTCATGATGCAGTGGAAATTTAGGTGGCTACTGCATCATGAGTGACTGCACCATTTGAGGTTGCTTCTAATGTTCAGTAAGTATTCAATAAGAATAGATTCAGGATTTGAAATAAAAAAAGTTGTTTATAAATTTACGTTAGCATGTACTTTAGTTCTATTAAACAAGGAGACAGAAAAAACAAAACAGCAGCATCAAAGAATTTTAGAGAAGGTAAACAATAATAAAATGTGGATTTTAACTAGAAATAATTTGATGCAAAACAGGTTGACATTGTCCCATTAATGGACTTTGTTTTTCAAATGTAATATATCCCATTTGCACTAATAAGTGGGTCAGAATTCTAGAACCTCAGAGTAAATAAGATGTTTATTCATATATTGGATTTGTGCCATAAGTGATGCAATTCTTATGTATACCAGAATTAATTGATTGTAATATTTGATGTTACTATATTTTACTGAGAAAACAGTGCAGAATTTTGTCCAGAAATATTTAATAGTTATAGTAAATTGAGAATGCTTGAAACAGTAATAGATGCTTAGTAGGGAATAGGATTAGTAGTGTCAATTGTATGGCTACAAAATACAGTATTGGTTAAAAAATACTTATGTCCATAGTAAATATTTATAGACAGCAATCTGCAAACTTTTTGCATGTTAACATGAATTTATAATGTATGGAACATCTGTTAAGTTATTTAGAATTTAAGCCATCATGTAGCAACAATTAGGGAAACTAGTTTAATTGAACTGTTTTTTGTGAGTTGTAACACATGCAGTTATGGGTATAAAAGAAGCTTTGGGGCACTGTAACCATGACCCCTGAGGAAGCCTTACAGTGAAGCTCTGGGGTTAACGGTGGCTAGCTAGTTGGACTAGGGTTGGTCTTTTCTTAAAAATATTTTGGTAACTAAGATTTTACGCACTTTGGATTTGCACTATTTTGCACAAATAAACCCTATGTTGGTTTCTTGAAACTCAGTCTGCTGCTATTTGGATTAATTTGGCTATCTGACCTACACCCATTGCTCACCTTTTTCTTGTGCTAGACACATAAGAAATCATCCTCAGACATGTAGGGAACCAAGCCTGGAACTAGACAACAACAAAGAACAAAAAACAAAACACAAAAATCAAATGTGCTACAAAAAAAAAATTACACTGGAGCTGTGTTTCAGAAAGCAGTGGGGGAAGGGTGTAAACAGACAACCCTCCTGCTACCTGTTATTGAGCACATCAATAAGGACAAAAATACCCAGTCAGAAATCCAAACTTGGCTTTTCTGACACTAATCAGATAAATATTACTGACGCAAAAAAGTCTGTAGAGCACAAAATGAGTTATTTTTTGGCATGTTTAAGGTGTCAGAAGTGCTGCAGAGCAAGTTCTCAGAAATAACTGTCTGCTGTCCTCTACCACTTCAAGGTAAGGAAGTCACATAGTGTACTTGGTTTCTGAATGGCCAATAAAGCTCCGTAACACTTGAAAAGGTCACCAACAAGTCCTTCCAAAATAATGACTGAATAGTGTTCTATTTGGCAACTCAACATAATATTCAGTAAGCCTACTGTTCCTGCAATTCATGAACTACAACTCCGCCCATGCATAGCTCATACAGATGGAAGTTGCCCTATAAGCAGTGTGTACTCCCAGTTCTTTCTTAAAAGGTTTGCCTTTAATGGGAATGTCTGGAATTAGACATTCAACACAAAGAAAAATGATATAAGGAATAATCCTCTTTATGCATGATCATATGTAGCTACCTACACAAAAACAGCAATCACCCTAGGCACACTAAAAATCGGTAAGTACAATCAAGTACTTCAATACAACCAAATCTGTTTGAGTGATGAGGTTAGAGATAAACACCTTATTACGCTGAAAAAAAAAAATTTGCTAAACAGGGACACTTCTCTAGAGAAACTGACAAAGTGAGCTATGGAATGTGCCGCGCTTATGCCAAGAAAACAACTACTACAATATTAAAAAAGATCATTATCAACCAGATGCCCTTAGTTGTTACATACAACTCAACCAAGAAGTAACTGCACCTGGAAGCAATGTGGTGCTGGTTAAGGGCTTGTGGCCCAGTATGAAACAACAAAGGAAATTAACCGCACTCAGAAATTGATATAAATAGACAGTGCTGCACAGGATGTATATGACACCAAATATTGCTTAGACAAAAGCAAATGTATTGCTGCAGCACAATAGCAGTTTTCAACCTTAAGGTATATGTGCAGCCACTCTGCACAAGCCCCTGCCATTCGCTATTTCGAGATTCTTTAGGGGGTACTATGCTGTGCCAAATACAATCAATTTATACTCATTATTTACTCACAATTCAAAACAATATGTGAAACATTCCATTGGTTACTTTATACATTTAAATGAAAAAATAACTAGTATGATTAAAGTCACCTTATTATATTTTGCTTATACATTTATACTTGTTTTCAGTTTACTTAATTCAATAGGGTAAATATTTATAAAAAAATGAATTTAAAATAAGATAAAAAAGAAACATGGTTTTAAGGTACCCATAATGCATCACTCTATACGATAACACAATGGTTCTATCAAGAATACATTTTTTCTATATATAAGGTTAACAGTTTTATATCCAGATTTTGTTACTAACTATTATTGTTGTTAACTATATTACGTAACATCTGTGAAGGTGCACTAGGATTGAATTCAAAACAAATTGTGTAAAACATACAGTAGATAGACTACAGAAACAAAAAACATAGGTCTAAGAACCACTTTTACTGTCTTTCAAACAGCCACCTAACTTATACCTGACCAAAACAACAGAACACCAGGAGGCACCAGGCCCTGCAATATTCCAAAATGTAAAGCATACAAGCACATTTCTACTTCAGATTTTATCAACATGCCCCATAACAAACAATTCAAGATACAGGGGAGTTATGCATGTGGATCCCAGAATTCTGTCTAGTACATTCAGTGCCAGAAGAGTCCCCATATATGCTATGTGGGGGAAACCAGGCAATCCTTTTGAACTGGAATGAACTGATACTGGTGCAAGTTATAAATGAAAAAGACTGAAAAACCAGGAATAACATTTCACTCAATCTGATCACTCCATCTCTGACCTCTCTGTTCTAGTTCTCAAAGGACATTTCAGAAATATACAACAATGTGGGCATATGAGGCCAAGCTTATTTTTCTTGCAAATACAACAATAAATAAATACATACATACATACATACATACATAAATAAATAAATAAAGATAGACTGAATGTAGACCTTAGTTTCATGACTCTTTACAAAATTCAAACTGGCAACTGCCCTTCTCTTGCCTCAGGTATATGTGCATTTCCTGTGCATATTATTTTTTATATATGTTATCTATTACATTTGTTTTTTTAGTGTGCTAATAAATAAATAAGAAAACACAATCATAGATGGATGGTAAAACAAAACAATATGAAGACAGTGACAGTTTAAAAACAATGAGCATGATACTAGGAAACTGGTCTATGCACAGACTTCGTGCTTGCAAACACTCAGGTTTGCAGTGAAGTTTCTGTTTAAAACAGACACTATGGGCAGGATTCACAAAGAAAGCCAAAAATCCTGTGGCCACGAGAAAAAGGCCTGTAGCACTGCAGAAATGCAGTTGCATGATATTCATAAAGAAATTTTGAGCAGGTGCGGAATTCCATAAAATCCCCGCAGCTGCGGAAATTGAGCAAGTGCTAAAAATCTACAGCTGTGGATCTGCAGCCGTGGAAATAGCTTAGGAGGCACAGCAACAGTGAACCTAATTAGCTGGAGTAGCAGACTTTAACACTGCTGCCATAGCATGAAGCTTAAAGCACCCACAAAGAGACCAGCGACCAGTCCCTCAACTGGGACCACTGCAGCACCACAGGTATCAGCAATACCATGGCACCACAGTGGCTGACTGCCACTGCTGGTCCTCCCTCCTTGGGGTGTTTCTGTTGCCTGCAGGGGTAGCATTCACTGCAGGCTGGTAAGGCTCTACTGCCTGTGGGGCTCCGTCATGAGCTGCACTTGGTCTGGTGGTGGTTGTTGCCTGTTGCCATATCATGGTAATGTGTGCATTTGTTGCTGCAACATCAGCCACTGCTATACTATCTGGGATGCTATTACCTGTGCCTCACCTCCACCTTAACTGATTCCAATTGTTAGGGCACTACTGCAGTTTGCTAGGGAGAGTTATACCTCATTCCACTGTGTGTAACATTTTTTCCGCAACTGTGGATAAAAACTGGTTGTGAATAGCCTTTCAGGGGATGTGCCTTAATTAACTCACACCTTTTCTTCCTCAGGAACTTCTGCAGTTGCACTTTTCTCCACATTCCATAGTGTTTTTTTTTCCACAGCTGTGGAGGGTTTTGTGAATAGCATTCAGTGCAACTTCCCTTTTGTTTCCATAGCTACGGCAGTTTTGAGGACTTAGGGAAGGTTTTGCACCTTCAGAAAGCTTTGTGAATGCAGCCCTATGTCTATATCTATGTCCGTAACACTATGAGATGAATTGATTAAACATGAATGTAGAGATTTAAAAATAAGTGCATTCTAAAAAAAGCTTTTTCTTTGAAGCTGAAAACATAAAAGGACACATTGAACTAAAAAAAAGGAATTCAAATGTGAAATGCTGTATCTAGCAAGTAGGGTAAGCTGAATTACTGAGCGCATTCACATTAATACTATTGGTTTACAACAAATAAGGTTTATAAGTAAAAATTCTCATTGTTTTGAGTTACAAGTTGCAACTTTATCTCTAGAATACATTATTTTGGAAGAAATGGTAAACATAAAATGTTTATATATATATATATATATATATATATATATATAATGCAATGTTAATTTTGTTGTTGAATAGCTACATTTATTCTGTACATAAGTGTTTGGTCAAATTGACAGCATTATATAAATTGATTCATTTGGCAAGTTATAATTGATATTCATGTTTTATACATACAGAAATAAAACTACCAAGCATTCAAAGCATAGTGAATGGAATTTTATACACCTGGTGCAAAAAAAAAAAAATAAGGTAAATATGGAGCTTTCATCCACTCCATATTATTTAACTCTACAAAAAATAATACATTTGGTAGTAACAGATCACGGTAAATACTTGATTTACTTAGTGCTATCGTACTATTTTATACCTGACGTCCCTGAAGAAGAGATTGAATTATCTTGAAACATTGGATTTATATAAATAAATGGGCTATTCAGAGAATTAACTTGGTTCAAAGAAACAGAACAAAAAAAACTAAAGGACATTTAAGCACCATATGAAACAGCATTGTCAACCTGCAGATTTTCTCTACATCTATATGTAAGCAATCTTTAAATGTGTTTTTTAAACAAGGGACAGTTTAAGGCCTAAGGGGATGACACTGACCCTTTAAATGAAAAAAAAACATGCATATATACATCAATAAATAAATACATAAATAAATAAAATAAATGCCTAACCATAAAAAAGTGGTCCAGAATAACGTAACTGAGATTTAATAGAAATGTAAGGCAATTTGTATTGTGAGCAGGAACCCAAAAATGCCTTCTCTATGTGGAAGTTGTAAATCAGATCACAGCAGAGGAAAGGGATCTAGAGTGAACAATAATGGAAAATGTTATATCTATAATGCAGTGCGATGGGGCAGTGTGAAAGCTAAACAGGGTGCTGAGGTGCATAGGAGGGGGATGAATACAAGGAGGGAGGTGGTCCTTCCACCCGTATATGTCTTTGGTTTGTCCTCACCTGGAGAATTGTACAAGGCTCTGCAGCCCACACCTGTGGAAAGATTTGTGACAGGGTAGAGGCTGTACAGAGCAGACTGAACAAGACAATCCAGACGCTGGGGAGAAAGCACACCATGACAGACAGCAGAGGAACCTTAACAAGTACACCCTTGAGATGGGTGGGGGACATAACTGAAACATATTAATGTCACCATGGGATTAACAGGGTGAAATGCAATGCATTGTTCACCCACAGTACAAACAAATACACAAGAGGAACTCTACTAAAGCTGGTTGGGGTAAGGTTAAGGAGGGATATTTGGAAATACTTTATCACATAAAGAGTGGTAGGAAAATGGAACAGACTACCAGAGGAGGTGGTCTTTGCCAACACTGTGAGTGGAATAAATGAGGAGTAGTACCAGCTCAAGGACCTGATAAGAGCAAGAGTAGGTAAGGGCAGGGGAAAAGGTAAGCAGATGGTCATTAGGGCCATTGCAAGAGTGTTAGGTAGGGCTGGTTAAACTGGATGGGCGAGAGGGCCTTATACTGCCATCATATTCTACATTGCTATGTTTCTATGTAAAGAGGAAAGCTACTACTTTAAAGCAGTAATATTTGTTAGTCATGGTTTCACCATACTTTTTTTTTTGGGGGGGGTGTACTTCTGGCATTCTTAGATTCATAATCATCATTTTTTTAAATTTCCTTAGATATTTAAAACAACTACTTTCATAACTATTTTCATAAAATAGTCATTAAAGCTAGTTTCCACTTGCAATACTTAAATATCCTTTTTGTTAAGGGTATATTTGAACTGAAAATACTAGATTTATTCTGTAAAAGTACAATGATGACGTTAGAACTTGTTTCTGATAGTAAATAGCACTGCACCACACCAAGATGTTTATTTTTTCTCTTGGTGGTAAGCAAGCAAGAATGTTTCAAAATTTCACAATCATGTATTCCAGTTCAGAAATTAAAGAAAATGAAAAGAAAATTGATATAGTGGTGTTTTAGCCACAGATATATAATTAAAAATGACTAACATAATGGCTAACAAATTCTGCTGTTTTAAAATTGCAATTAACATAAATACCTTGCTTTGTCTTTTACTAGGTCTAAGAAAGACAGAAGAGAATAATATATTTACATACACATGTCTATATAGTAACCTCCAGGACACTGTCTGCAACTAACTCCTGAAACTGAATTTCGCCCTGAGACCTGAGTTGCCTGAAGAAATGCTAGTGCTTATATTCACCACCCTGCTCCCACCACTTAGCCTCCCTCAGATACCCTCCAAACCATTCCAGGAAATCACTACCAGAACATTCACCCAGTTTTCTAAAGCAAAGCTGGTATGCCCCTGAGGCTCTTCTTAGACTGAAGGCCCTACAGCTCCACATTCTCCATTCCAGCCAGTAAACACAGGAGAAACCCCCACAACAAGGAAGGAATCTTCTCCTCCTACTACTGCTCATTCTGGGCTGTGAAGTGGGAAGTCAACCCTGGCCCTCCCAACCCTTCTTGCAGCACTCTCCCACTGCCCAGTGGCCTTAGGATATTTCATTCCAACATTAGTAGCCTCCTGTCCAAACTTGACCTAGTAAAAACATGGAACTTTCTGAATAACCAAGGCTTCTTAATTCTAGCAGAAACCTGATTATCTTACCACATCAACTACTTCACCAATAGACATCCCAGGTTTCCTCTCACACAGACCGGATTGCTCCAGCAGAGAAGCCCCTGATTCACCAAACTTCCACTCCTCCCAGGGTGAGCACCTCAACTGTGTATTATCATACAAATACCTAGGCTTGCACCTTGACCAGCATCTTAACTTATCTAGGCACATTGTCCAGATCATAGCCAAGGCCCCTGGAATTCTGCAGTTCTGCGGTTGCAGAATCTGCCACAGAATTTGCATCATGCCACAGAATATATATAGTGCCACAGAATTCATTGTTTTTGGTGAATTTTCATATAAATATACTGTTTTTAAATAGTGCCAGGCTTTCTTTCCCACCTCGTTTATCCTGAAGCCCGTCCTGTATGCTCAGCATATGATGTAATTGATGACATCACATCCTATTTAGCCAATGACAGGACTGCATTCTGCCAGAGAAATGAATAAATCATGCCGCAGAAATCAGAAAATGCTGCCACAGAAGTCAAGGAGCCCTCCCGCAGAAATCAGAAAATTCTGGTGCAGAACACCAGGGGCCCTGATCATAGCCAATTGTTATGCTAAGTTTGGAACCATATACAGGGTGAACAGCTGCCTACAGCTAGGCATCAAGAAATTTATAGTTGAGCAATCCATCTTTACAGTATTAGTCTGTGGGGAAACTAAGCAAATCCAAGGTGAAACTCAGCACACTGCGAGTAACATGGGCGTGCTATTGAGAGGAGACAGCCCAGCTCCGAACTACAAGTACCATTCCAAAAAGTCAGATCACTAAATCCAGAAGTAGACAGTGAAGCAATTCAATATTTCAAATGCAGCTTTATTTTATTGTTACAAAATTGCCATCAAACATGTTCAGGTCAGCCTCACTAAGCTAGCCACCTCTACGCTTCACTCATTAGTGGGTGGGCCCGTCCTCTCTAATATACATCTTTTAACTGCTCTTTTGAAGTCATGATAGCAACATTTTTCATATCAATTAATTAGGAGGCTGTTATACATAGAAGTGTAAAGAAAACTTTAAGTGTAACCTGCTAAATAAAAAAAAAATATATAAGTTATAGAGTTACAATACTTAATTGTTACAAAAATACATTTGCTTCAATAAGTTTGTTCCTTTGCATATAAATGTCATTCTCCATTAGTCTATGGTAATGCAGTATACACTGGCACCAACTCCTCTACCCTGTATAGACTCTCAGTGCTATTCAATGTCTTGTCATCATCATCATCATCATCATCATTTTACTTTATTCATTATAGCGCACTTTATCAATTGGGACTCAAGGCACTTTACAAACACATCCACAATAACACCAAAAATGTACCATAAAAACACAATACATTACTCATAACAGTTCAGCTAAATTAATCAGATAAAAAGTCCTGGCTAAACAAAAAAGTTGTCAGCTACCATTTAAAAATTTCTAAAGACTGTCTCTCTCTCTCTTACATGATGAGGGAGGGAATTTCACAGGTTTTTGCACGGAAAGAAAATGCACAAACACCTGATGTCTTGAGGTGGACCCTGGGAATTTCCAGGAAACACTCATCAGCAGAGTGGAGGGGGTGGACAGAGTGGTGTGGACACAGGAGGTCTTGCAGGTAGCTGGGCCCCTGACTGTGCAGGCCTTGTAAGTCAGCAAACCAACCTTGAAGGTGATCTGCCACCTAATTGGCAGCCAGTGTGGAGAGCGCAGCACAGGTGTAATATGACATGATCTCAAAAGAGAGGTCAACAACCTGGCCGCTGCATTCTGCACTAGCTGCAAGCGGCAAACATGGCGGCCATGCTAGGCCAGCTATGAGGTTGGGAGCAGACTAATTTTAAAATCTGTAATATTTTGTTATATTTTAGATTTTTTTAGAGTAAAGGATCCTCAGAGAGACAGTTAATATCAAAGAGTCGGTCTGCTGTTTGAGTCTGATTGTCCAACATGGAGTGACGTTTGAACAGGCTCATGGCTGAAATTTTTATAGATAATGTTAAAAAGTTACCTGTCCCTTGAGAGCCCAGAGACAGTGACTTGTGGGGGCAGTATCTATAGCGATACATGGTCTTGACCTCAGGGCTGCTGCTGTCAGGAGGAGAGAGTTGGTTGGTGGTACTGGTCAAGTGGCACTGCAGTGGAAGGAGGAACAAGGAACGAACAGAGTAAGTGGTTCGTGAGACTGGAGGAAGCACTGCATGGAGGGACTGCGGTTAACCAAGGAAGGAGAACATCAGAGGTCTGTAGTTTTTGCTGGCCTTATCCCTCCCAAAGAAGAGTTGAAGAACTGTCTGGTGGGACCTGTGCCTGATTCCTGTGGTGTCCAGGGGGTATCCTTGGAGGTGGACACCGGATGGTGTTCTACGTCGAACAGACAGAACCGGTTGGGTGGCTGCCTGATGGCAGCTGCTTTCACAGTGGAGTCCCTGGACTGCTGCAAGGGTCTGGACCGGTCAGAGCTGGGAGAAAAGTGAAGGAGGGTAGAGTGAAGATCTGTGGGTGCAGTGGACTGTTTTCCTAGACCACGTGAGAATCGTACTGTAAGTTTGTTTCAGTTCTGTGGGTGAGCTGCTGATGCTGATTCCTTTGAGTAAAGTCCCGATGTCTGGACTTAAGGCACTGGAGATTTTCTGGACTTGTATTCACTTTTGCAAGCACAGTGATATATAAATAACATCAGGGGTGTGAGAGGGTGAGAGCCTCTCAATACCTGTTGCTTGGGTGGGGGAGGTGAGAGCTCCCCAGTATTTGTTTCAAAGACGTGGGCTTTACCAAAATTGAATTTGGACAAATAATGGTCAAGATGGATGTTTTATATTGACTGGACCTGGAATATGTAGGATAAATTTTAGCCCTGGGAATTGACTCTGCACTGTTCCGAGGATTATTTACTTATTTATTTATTTTATTTTTCTGATATTGTAATACTTTGTATAATTTAGTTGAGTGGGTGAGTGGGGTGTTTGCTTTTGGATGTGTGAAAGGTGTGTGACTGAGTAAGTTAAAAAACTGTTTTGTGGTGGGTGAAAGTTGAAGTTTGATATTTGGGATTTGTTTTAATTTTGGGGATTAGAATTATATTGGTTGGATGACTAGTATTTTGGGATTATTTTATTTTGTATGAAAATGTATTTGAGAAAGAGATCTGTAAAGTGCAGCTACTCAGGGGACTACTGCCATGGCCTCCATTCCTTTGAGCTCCCAGCACTTCCAGCTGAGGCCTACCAGCGGTGTAGAGTCTTGGGAATAGCTTGGAGGGGGGGGTCAGGTGGTAGTGGCACCGAGTGGCTACTGGGGTGTCTGGGATTCAGGTGGTGAGGTCAAGGAGATGCCCTGGGATGAAATGGGAACTTGAGAGGGGGCTGCCATGCTTAGTTCCCAAACCCAAGGGTCCCATGATGGACTGTGGGCAACTAGCCAGTCCGGCTGCCCCATTTCATCCTACTCGGGTTGTGTTATGCAGTGGCAGGTCAATGAGGAACAAGACTGCCATAATGGCAGACTTGATATCCTTGGTCAAACTGGCTTGTATCATGGAGACCTGGCTGGATGAAAATGCCTTACCCATTTTGCAGGAGGCGGTGCTGAGGGAGGATAGCAGGGGCGGGTGGGTAGCCATTTGTTTTAAAACTAGCCCGAACCTCACGGTGCTACCTGTATGCCATACGCAATCTTTCAATTGTGTGGGCACCCAAGGTGGTGTGGGAGCGGGTTTCAGGGTCCTTGTGCTCTATCACCACCCTGGTGTGGATGGGGACTTTTTATGGGAAATCAAGGAGCTTGTCACTGGCTTGGTGTTGGAGTCTCCCAGGTGGTTAATTCTGGGGAACTTCAATGCATGGGTCGATGGCAGGCTCTCAAGTTTTGGAAATTATCTCCTGGGGAGCATGGGGGCCCTGGGCCTGCCACAGAATGTAACAACAGCTACACACTCAGGTGGCCACACACTGGATTTAGTCTTTTCTTTAAGGTTAGATGTGACTGGCCTCGGTGTCAATCCCATATTTTGGTCAGATCATAGCACCATGAGGTTCACGCTTAGGGGCACCCCCCCCAGATGGTCCTGCCTCTATGGAGATGGTCCAGTAATGCCCGTTAAGAGGAGTTTCCTCTATGGGACTATCAGTGGTGCTGGACCTACCGAGTGCTGGGGCGGCTTGTGTGGTTGGAGCGTGAGGAAGCAGTGGCAGCCTATAATGGGGCTGTTACTGCGGCCCTCGATTCCATCACACCCATTCGTGTCCATCCCCTGTCTACTCGCTGGAGACCGCCTTGGTATGATGAGTATCTCTGGGGTTTAAAGATGAAGGGGTGGAGGTTAAAGAGGTGGTGGCAGAGATCTGGCCTGCTGGAGGACAAAATGGCCTTAAAATCACATTATGTCGACTATCAGGGGCAAAACTCCCATAAGAAGGTGGAATATTTGTCTAGAGAGAGATTGCTTCGGGGAGGAACAGACCAGCTCAGTTCTTCTTCACAGTAGACAAGCTTTTACATCCTGCCTGTCTCTGTGTCAGGGGAGCAGGTTCTAGCACTAGGTGTGAGGAGCTGTCTGTATTCTTCGCCGACAAGGTGTCTTGGGTCAGGGATGAGGTCTCCTTGAGTACCTGTCGAAGGGGATGCAGGGTCTGGCCTGAAATGTGTTGTAACACTCCTCCTGTCTGGGATGAGTTTGAGCTAGTTGGGGTAGAGGAGGTGGCAGAAATAATCTTGAAACTGCAGCCAACCCAATGTGACCTGGACCCAGGTCCAACCCGACTTTTGGTTGGATGTTTGGACCTGATTGGACCTGTGATTGCTGAGGTCATTGGGAGTTCTTTGAGGATTGAGGTCTTCCCACTGGCCTTAAAAGAGGCCTTGGTTAGACCCCTTTTGAAGAAACCCTCTCTGGACCCAGACTGTCTCAGCAATTACAGGCCAGTCTCAAACCTCCTATTTTTAGAGAAGGTTATTAAAAAGATGGGGGCCATTCAGCTAGAGAGACATCATGCCTTTTCCTCCACTTATGAGCCTTTCCAGTCTGGGTTTCATGCAGGGCATAGTACAGAGACTGCCCTGGTTAGGGTACTTATTGATCTCCTGATGGCGAGGGACAGGAGATACCATACCATCTTGGCCCTCCTGGACCTCTCTGCAGTGTTTGACACTGTGGACCATGAGGAGCTACTTGACCACCTGCGGCTCTGGTGTGGCCTGTCCGGTAATGCAATCAACTGATTCAGGTCATACCTGACTGGCAGAGTGCAATGGGTGACAATGAGGTTAGCCTCATCTAACCCAAAGCCTCTGCTGTGGGGTTCCACAGGGTTCAGTCTTGTCATCCCTGCTGTGTCACGGTGTACATGCTGCCATTGGGGGACATTATTAGGCAGTATGGGCTGGGTTTTCACTGCTATACAGATGATACCCAGCTGTACTTGTCCTGTGCACCGGATACCCGGATATCAGTCTCTGTATTTAACAGCTGCCTTGATGAGATCCAGTCATGGATGACTCAAAACTGGCTTAAACTTAACTAAGACAAAACAGAGGTAATGGTTGTGAATCCAGGTCATTGAGGCAGAGGTGGGGGTGAGGGGTTACCCCTGGCTTGGTGTTAGGGGTGTTCTCCTTGCCCAATCTAGACAGGTGAAGGATTTGGGCATGATCCTTGATGACAGCTTGACACGTGATGTGCAGGTGTCAGCCGTCATCAGGAGTGGATTTTACCATCTCCGGAATATCACCCGAATCCAAGCCCTGATTCCGGCTGAGGACCAGATCATGCTGGTGTATGCTTTCATCACCACCAGACTGGACTATTGTAATGCTTTGTACCTAGGGCTATCTGGAGGCAACCTCCGCAGGCTGTAGCCGGTCCAGAATGCAGCGGTAAAGTTGTTGATTGGGGTGAGATGATGTGAGCATATCACCCCGGTTTTCTGAGGACTGCACTGGCTGCTGGTCAGGTGTAGGATTGTCTTCAAGGTAGGGCTCCTGACCTACAAGACCCTGCCCAAAAGGGGACCTGTCTATCTATAAGATCTCCTTGTCCCCTACCATCTTCCCTGGGCACTCCGTTCTGCCAGGGGAGGCCTATTTGAAGTTCCCAGGGTGAGGTTGCGGCACTCTGGGGCAGGGCATTCTCAGTGGCAGCACCTAACCTGTGGAATTCCCTTCCTGGTTATTTAAAGGAGGTCTCCTCAGTATAAGCCTTTAAGAAGGGCTGAAAAACATACTTGTTCAAACAAGCTTTTACCGACTGATCAATTGTTGTTTTTAAGGGATGGATAGAGGAAATTTAAATCCGATCCAGTGACGAACTTTTATGTGTGCGTGTGTGTGTGTGTATATATATATATATATAGAGTTGTTTTTATTGTACAGCATCTAGATTCTTGGGAGATGGCACCTTTATAAATAAAATCTATCTATCTATCTATCTATCTATCTATCTATCTATCTATCTATCTATCTAAGACCAACCCCTGATAGCCCCAGGTAGAGAGCGTTGCAGTAATCTAACTGCAAAGTCACAAAGGCATGAACCAGGGAAGGCAGATAACCTGGGGGTATCAGATGTTTGATCCTGGAGATGTTTCTTAGATGGTAGTACACACTTGGGACCACAGCTGACACCTATGATTTAAGTGTCAAGCTGCAGTCCAAAACAACTCCAAGATCTTTCACTCGGGCTGAGTTAAGCAACTGGGAGTCTCCAAGCAATTACCCGGAGACTCAACCAGATTCCACCTTCACCCCTGGGCAACCAGATTCCACCATTAGTACCTAAGTCTTATCCGGATTCAACTTAAACCAGTTGGTTCTCAACCAGTCTTGGATCTCAGCAAGGCACTGATTAAACACCGACACCGCCTCCTGCTGCTCAGGCACAAAAGACATGTAGAGCTGAGTGTCATCTGCATGGCAGTGAAATCTCAGCCCATACCATCGTCTAATGTCCCCTAGTGGCAGCATATACACTGTGAACAACATGGGGGACAAAATGGAGCCCTGTGGAACCCCACATGGCAGGGGCAGGGGTTCTGAGGAAAAAATCCCAAACACCACCCTCTACATCCTGCCAGTGAGGAATGATTGAAACCTGTTGAGGACTGCACCAGCCAGTCCAAAACAAACCCTCAGGTGCTCCAGAAGTACTCCGTGGTCCACGGTGTCAAATGCAGCTGAGAGATCGAGGAGAATAAGAATAGAACAACTTCCCCGATCCCTAGCCACCAGGAGATCATTTTGCATGCAAACAAGAGCAGTCTCAGTGCTATGCCCCTCCTGAAACCTAACTGGAGATGGTCATAGATGTCATGAGTTGACAAATGAGTCTCCAGTTGATGGGCCGTCATCTTATCAATAACCTTACCAACAAAGGGAAGGTTAGACACAGGTTTGTAATTGGCCAGGCAGTCTGGGTCCAGTGAAGCTTTCTTCAAAAGGATCCTTACCACCACCTCCATTAAGGGCTCAGGAAACATCACTGCCACTAAGGAGCACCAGACTATCCTGGCTAGGACTGGGCCAATGACATTACACACCTCACTAGGAGGTGTTTTGGTCCCAGATCCAAATTACAGTAGGTTGGTCTCATCTCCTGGATGACCCTCATGACATCCATGACAGCCAGCTGATCAAAGTCAGACCAGACAGACTGACTACCTGTAACTTCCAAATGAACACTGCATGCTCATTTATAGGGCGCCAAATGGATCTCCTACCTGATAGAGGCAATCTTATCAGCAAAGAACTGAGCGAACTCATTACACTTTGATTGTGAAAATTACACTTTGATTGTGAAAAAAGCTCCCCTGGACTGAAAACAGTTAGGATTACACAGCCTGTCAGCAGTGCGGAAGAGCTGAGCTGGTCTGTTAGTTGCTGCAGCAATCTCCTTGGACAGGAATTCTGCCTTCTTACAGGAGATTGCTGATTGATAATTCCCGTAATGGGACATCAATATAAGTTTGTCCTCCCTAGATCTGGATTTCCACCAGTGCCGTGCCAGCCTTCGACTTATGCAGATTTGTACGGACATGCCCCTCCAGAACCCACCACTGCACCATGTATAATGCCCTTTCATGGATCCCACCCTCAGACAACTGCCTGTTGCATACTGCTACTACTCTAGTGGGGCAAGATACTGGTCAGGAACATTACCAAGCTACCTAGTGGGCCTTCTCACACCGGCAACAAATTGCTAATACTCTCTCTGAGGAAGGATACACTTTACAAGTTCCATACTGTAGGAAAATCCTAGGGCAAACCTAAGTCTCATACAAGCTCCCCTCTGTTGGGAACAGTCTCCCTGCCAATGTCACCACATCCAATACCTGTCTATCATGTAAGAGACACATTAGGGATAATAACTCTACCTTGTTCTCATGCCCTGGCTGCCCCAATCATGCCTCTAGAAGTTACAGTGAACCAAGGATGGTGATTTACAGTTGGTCTGCTATTACATAGAGGGATAGCTTGGCACTAGTACCCCAGGCTTGATCCCCTAGGGGTTCTGATGCTACCTGCAGTAACTTAATGCATGCACAGTGGATCCACAATATTTGCTTCAAGCATTGTTTCCAGCTTGATCATCCATTGTCGTGTCCATACATTGAAATTATAGTATTCTCTTCAGTAATTCTCATCAACCTAAATTGATTTTGTTACCATCTTGTATTGTTTTGCATCCTGTACCTATGATATTTTCATCCTGTATGCTGAATTTGCACTGTGCTGTACTTAAGAACAAACGTGATGGATTATACCCTTCCCTATGATTCCCATGCTGACCTCCCTTCCAGGTCACAACTGGAAATGAGTCCTCTAGGCTCAGTGTGCTTAAACAATAAACCATAAAATGGTGTGGATTATGTTGGGATTTACCCACGCCTGGTGTGGCTGGGTTAGAAGGCCACAGGCCGAGTGAGTAAACCATACCAGAAGTGGGTAAATTCCTGAATAACCCACACCCTGGAGTGTTTTATTGCTATTATATGATGTCCTGCTATACTTTTTGTAAAACAAAATTGCAGGTTTCTTTTGGCATTTTAAATAATTTTTTATTAAATTTATGTTTACTCCAGGAAAAATAGTCTGGTTCTCCCACTGTCAGCTTTTCCCCAGTAGTCATTTTATAGTCAGGTTCTCCTATTGGCTGTCTTTGCTTGAATGTTTAAGCCATCATCAGTAACAAAAATAAGCACATTCATATTTTTGTAGTCCTCAACAAACTGAAATTGAAGCTGTCATTCCAATCAGCAGTAGTCTCCCACTCCTCAGCCTACCTAAACAGTACACCTCCTTTCAGCAAGTGTGCATCTGCTTTTCAGAAGCAAAGTGCAGCCACTACGACTTACCTACTAATTGCCAGCTTCAGTAAGACCTTCTCCCTTCTGCATTACTTTCTTTATCAGAAGGGGGGGGCAAAAGAATGTGGGGCTACTACTTTAGAGTGGCGGCTACTTCCTGTACCAGGTGGGGCAGAATGGGGTTACTACTCATAAGCGGCAGTGGTGGCAGTTTGGGGGGGGGTTGAGGATACAAAAAATGGATACTCGCTCCAGGTCCAAGACAATTTATTACAAACATAACTTTCTGTCCCCTGAGTAGATTCTTGTCTGGGGAGCTGTATTTGGAGGTGAGATTTGTTTTCTTTGGATCAGGGTCGCAGCTCATGGGGAACCGAGCTGTCCATTTGAAACTCACAGTTTAGAAACCAGTCCATATGAATTTTTTTCTGCTTTGATGTTCAGGGGTTCAGAGTGATTTTGAAAACTTGATGATTCCAGATGCAGCTGACTAGCACCTTTTGGGTGGGTTATGCTCGAATTTACCACAGCAGGAAGGTGCTAGTCAGCCAGTCAAAGTCTGACTCTCGGACCCCATTGTATAATTACCTGGTAAAATATGCTTTAATAAATTAAAAAAATAAAGAATAAAGCACACTATAGTGAACTTACAGTTTTCTGCACAAAATATTTTAAAGGGTGGGATTTATTTTTCATATTACATTGAATAGTTTATTATTTTACTCATCTTCATTATGTTTACGTTGGTTGACCATACACTCCGCTATTTAGCATAATATATTGTTTGGCAATGAAATGTTAAAAGCTCTAACAAAAGGGATATGGCAAAAGGCAAAAAAGGAGCTGTAAGTAATGAGGGTTGCTTTAGGTGCTGGGGTAACTAGTGAACATATAGATGAGTGAAGCACATTGAGTTAATTAGCAGAAAGCAAACTTTCAAAGATCAGTGAAGGTTAAAAAGCATGACGTCATTACTCAAATCTTGTCTAAAAGTATTGCTTGGTTACACATGTGGATCTTACTACAAAGGAGATGTGTTCTTATCCTTTCAGGATCTAAATTCAACTACATAGACACACTACCACTGCCTATAGTTTATATTGCTATTGAAAATGCTGCCCCTTATCTAATATTATAAAGTATAACCAGGTGTGGAATTGCTTGTTGGAAAGGTAGCTTCTAGGGTAAGCTCATGAATTACTGCCTGTCTGCCTTGCAGACACAGGCAATTACCCAAGAAGCAGGTGTCTTGAAGTAATAACACCAACGCACATTCCCATGAGTGCCCACTCTCTTTTGCCTGACCCTAATAAAAGAGAATTGTTTGTAATAAAAGAACGTTATAGTGCTAGATGGCAAATAGGACATGGTAATTAGTATCAGAGCTAGACAGTGACTACAGTACTATAGCCAGTGACTTATCTCTGATGACTTTGAAGAAATACAGTGAAACCCTGGTAGAAGTGCATTTTTTAAGAGCCCAGATGTTCGTCTACTTTTCCCCTCCAGTACAAGTATAACATTCATGTTGAATAACATCACAGTATTTTTCTAACTGTAGTAGCTTCAGGTTACTGAAGTTCTGCTGTAGTTCAGAAGCCTGCAATCAAACAGCAGCACCATTGCAAGCAATGTGCCAAGTGACGACTTCAGTTAAGTAGCTGATACATTATGGCTGTTAAACCATTTGAATCCGATGGTATGATCCAGCAGCTTGGAAGCACTGAAACCATGGAGACTCAATTCACCAAGCATTTTTAAGAATGCTTGCGGCTGGAAAAGACATTTGAATATGCTACTAGTCAAAACCCTGTGGACACTGCTTACTTGTGCCAAATGACGTCTGTGTGTGTGTGTGTGTGTAGGTTACACTTGTGGGACATCATTCCAATGATTTTTGTTAAAAGCAAATTGAGGTACTGTAATGAAAGATTACTTAAGTAATTCTGATAGAACTGTAAAATCAGTATGACTCAAAGCACTTTATTACAGAACAATTCCCACACAAAACACTAATAAAGACATAGTAGATGACTGAGGACAAGAAGTAGTCTGATATCCTATTTCTTTACCGCTGAATAGAAGTAGAACATTATGAATTTGTGTAATTCTGATGGAATTCCACAAAATTCTGCACAGTTTCATAGAATTCCATCAGAATTCCATGGAATATATGGAACTGATTTATTTAATCATAGCACAGCTATCTATTGAGCTAGATCTGAAAGTTGGCGAGATTGCTTGTAGATATGTACAATAAAGACATGGAAGTATCATGACATTTGGATGAATCATTACAGAAGTATAGGAGCTCAAAGTCTGGCCTTTTATTTTTTGGGAGAAATTGCTTGAATATTTAATTTTTTATTTATTTTTTTTTGCATGCTATGTTTTGTCGCCTCTCCCGTGCCAACCTGGCCCCCACTCCTTCGGGCTCCACAAGCTCCTCGACCCCACTGGCCTTTATCCAGCCCCCCTCAGGTCCTCATTTTGCGGCCGATCCCCCAGGACATCCCGGTGTATCTCTATCACTGGGCGGGTCCCCCTACTCCGAGGGGGAAGGGCACCGGAAGGGAAGACCCCAGGCACACACTTATACTAGGGCCCGGGGATGCCGCTGAGGAGCAGGAGGCATTGGACAGGCACTGGAGGTACCCGAGAGAGCGGAGAGCCATCATTTAGGTGGCCAGTGGGCAATTTTCCTGATTTTTCTGTGGGGGAGGCAGCGTGGTGACGACAAGGCGTACGCCGGTGTCTGCTACTCAAGTAACTGGGTCAGACGGTTCGCTCCTGCCCCAGCCTCCGCGAGGAGCCAGCAAGACACCAGACCTGTCCCCTGCCCTGCCCCCAGAGAAGGAGAGCTGTCGGGATGCTCGATCCTTCTTCGCCTGGCCGCCTTCCAGTGATCGGGTCCGCTCGAACCCGGGATCGCTGACGGCTGCAAGCAGGAATCTAACCGACTATGCCGACGGGTCAGGCCTTTTATTTTTTTATTTATTAATGTTTAGGAATTACAACCCTTTGAGTCAGGGACTGTTTTGCAAAGGCTGCATGTCATGTATCAGTTACAGTAAGTTGGCAGAAAGTACAGGCACGACATACAAGACAAGATACAGTGGTTACACTCAAATCTTACAGGGTTATAACGATAAAGTTATACAAGATACAAAAACAATGCACAGTTCCATAACCCTGTTGGGTAATTGGTCATCACTGGGGGCAGAACAGAAAGCAATCCAGTGGATATTGTCAGGTAAGAGAAGAGATATGCAGGACATGAATACCGTGTCAAACAAGTTCGTCAGGGTTAGTGGGGAGCATGAAGGCACTCACAATTAGAGGAAGCAAGTAACAACTGTCATAGTTCAGACTTTAAGAGTCCCAGTTTAGGAGTATCCAGTAAAGTGGTAGGAAGGGCATTCATCCAAAATGGGGCTCTATAACTAAAAGATCTTTGCCCAGTGGTGGTTCTAAAAAGAGGGGTGTGACAAGCAACATTACTGGAGTGTCTAGTGATTCTTGTTCTATGGGCTGGAGCTACTAAGGCTGACCCTCAAACAGGGACAAGTCCAAGGGATATTTTTTTGGCAAGGAGGCAGGTGTGGTAGCGGAGATGCCCCTCAAGGTATAACTAGAAGGTTCTCTGGTAGAGATCACATGTATGTGTATACCTGTCGCATCCTGCTGCTAGATGGCAGGCTTTGTTTAGGGCTGTTCTGATTTTAATTAGGGCGATGTTGGAGGCTGACCCATAAACAACTAGGTCATAGTCAACCAGTGGGAGAAAAGAGCTGGATACAGCCAGCCTTAGAGCAGTTTGCAGTACACAGGAGTGGAGCCGAAAAAGAAGTCCAATTCTGATGTTAACAGCTCTGCAGGTGACAGAGATGTGCTCATGAAAGGATACAGCCAAGTCAAGGGTGATCCCTAAATATTTAAAACAGGGGACAGTTTCAAGGGGGGGCAGAGTTAGTGTTGAGAATGCAGAAGGGGGTAGGACCTGTTTTTGTTCTGTAGGTGCGCAAAGAGCATCACCTTGTTTTTTTTATAATTAAGAACCAGTTTATGATTGGTGAACCAAGACTCAATTTCAGTGAAATGCTTCTGTAGCTTATGTTGCAGGGTGAGGGGGTCCTGGTGCCGGCAAAAATGACAGCGTTGTCTGCATAGAGGAGGAGTTCTCCAGAGCAGGCCCGCTGGAAAGAGTTTAGAAACAGGCTAAATAGTAAGGACCCAAGGACTGAGCCCTGGGTTACCCCAGATTTGACTGGGAGGGAGGAAGACAGTGTGAGGTTAATTTTTACCTGTTGGGATCAGCCAGAGAGGTAGTTGGAGAACCAGAAAGTGGAAGCATATTTATCTGCTCATAACAGCCACCTTTGAAGCTAGATATATGAGGTTCAATTTTTAAAGAGCCCTTAGATCACTGCAATTTCTGCAATCTATGGTTACAGCAAACTTCGGGTGCATTGGGACCCTACCTTTTGACAAAACAGGGGTCCATGCACCAAAGACCCCAGAGCTCCACAGCCACACGGCTGCATCAAACATGTGGCGCACCTACAGGGTTTGATGGAGGGATGCATCACCCGCACACAGTGCAACCCTAGACAACCTGCAGAGTTTGGGAGGGTAGATATGCTGGAAGGTGGGGACTGGGGGCTGATGGAGACCTGTTGATGCCATGGGGGTGAGGGAGGCACAGAGGCAGTGGGAGGAACATGTGGAGACAGCCAGTAGAGGTGCCGTGCAATGTAACACAGCAGATCAGGCTTGGTGGAGGCAACATGGCCAGATCGTCATGACCAGGACCTCAGGTGGCAGCCACCCTGACCCCTTCCACACAGGACCCACAGTCCTCAGCATTGTAGCCAGGCATTTGCCTGCCACCACAGGGGGTCTATGTTCCTGCATAATGTTGTGTTATCTAGGATGTGTCCCCAGCCAGCAAATGCACCCCACAGCCTTCACCCACTGCCACCTGCTGCTTTTAGGGGACTGTGGGTCCTCTGGGGCAGGTGCCAGGGCTTCTCTCACTTGGGGTCTGGGTCATGATGGTCCAGCTGTGATTCCCACCTGGCCTGATCTTTTGTATGTCAAGCTGCAAGGTACCTCTGCCAGCTGCCTTCACATATCCCTCTCACTGCTGCCATTACCCCTTTGGCACCATTGCACCACCAGGGTTCCACTGGCCACCAGTTTCCACCTTCCAGGTCCCCCCAGATTGTTGCCCTGCCAGACAGCAGTGCTGGGCCCTCAGATCACCTCCTGGGTCATCTAAAGTGAGCCCCCACTTTCGACCATGGCAGGGTTTCTGGCATGCTGAATAAGAGGATGTTGCAGCCCCGATGTGGCACAAGCCCCATTGTGATGGAGTGTAAGGGCACTTATTCCACAAATATGGTGAAGGGCAGCTTCAGTGCATGGCATCCCAATTTCAACTCAGCCTAAGTTCAAAAATCGGGATTGCTGCAAACTTTGGTGCAAGGTGCCACTTGTGTTGAAACCCTTTGGTGCTGGCACCTTGTGCCAAAGTTTTGTCTCTGAAAATCATGCTCATTATAAAACTAACATGCATAATCTTTATGTAAGGACCAGAGAACTAACTAAATATGGGGAGATTTGATTTATGAAAGTTTCAGTTACAGTTGTTCAAAATTTCACTGTGTAATTGTATTTATTTATTTATTTGTAATTCAGAATAACGCCTTTAAGTCCAAGTGCTCTTTTCCAAAGGTTCCACATCAGTATAGGACAAAGGACAAGTAAACACATCATATATTCACCAGCCCAAGTGGAGCCTGGTCTGGTACAGACAATAAGGGTTTCAACCAAAGGAATTTCAGGGGAGAAATCAGACAGACTAATGGTCATGGAGCAACATAATACAAAAAGGAATTTAGTCATTTAAAACAACAACAGGCAGATTTCTTTGCGAGTTCATTTTTTTCCGGAATTCTTAAATTGGGTCATTTTGGGGAGTCCCACAAGGGGTTCTGGAAGTTCATTCAGCCAGTTGGCAGCTTGGATTGCAAATAAGCATCTACCCAGGCTAGTTTTATGAAAGGGGACTTCAATTGCTTGTCTGGACATACTCCTAATGGAGTCTTGTTAACCAGGTGGAAGAGGTCACTGATTGCATCAGAGCTGAGGCCTAGAAGGCCTTTTTTTGCCATTAGGCAGGACTGATATTTTAGCTTGTTCTGTAGTGGAAGCCAGTTGGTAAGCACATACTGGGATCAAGTATGTGTGAGTCTATCAGTCCCACTTGCAAAACAACAGATTTTATTGAGGGCCATTCTTAATCTGCCTTGAACTGATTCACAGGCAGCTCCAATTATCAGGTGTCCATAGTCAATGAGCGGGAGGGCCTTGCTGGAGACTGCCAGGCATCTTGCCTCAGCGGTGAGGTTTTAACATTGCCCAAAGAGCACACCTACAGTACAATTCACATTAAACTGTTCTTCCAATGAGTTGCTTTAGCATTTATGACAGAGTTGCATAAGTGCTGCTGGAGTCAGTATAAAGCCATGCTCAAACTGTTTAAAAAGAATGCAATATGAGTTGCCAAATGCATTCCAACTGTAAAAAAACAATGCTAAACCAACTAGTAAGACAGTTTAATGTGATTTATACTGTAGTTTTCTGTTGGCCAGATTTGCAATGTTGTTCACATGTGCAGGATATGAAAGGATGCCACTTGAGGTGCACCCAGGTACTTAAAGGATTCAACCTGATCAAGGGTAGCTCCATGTGTATTTTTGATAACCAGGGAAATGAACATTTTCTTTAGGTGAGGCCACATGAACAGCTTGTTCTTAGTCTTTTTATAATTTTGGACAAGTTTATTGTTTTCAGACTAATCCACCAGTGACGTAAAGCTACTTTGCAGATCACTTGAGAGATCCCGAAGCTGAGAGCTACTGTTGAAGATAATCGCAATGTCAGCGTAAAGTAAATATTTGATGGCGGGCATGATTCTGGGAGTCTCCTAATGAACAGACCAAACAGAAGCGGGCTGAATATAGACCCCCTGAGGAAACCCAACTGTGATACTCTTTGCATTTGACATCACTCCATCAGTCCTTTCCCTCTGTGTCCACCCAGTGAGGTAACACCAAAACCAATCTAAAGTTTCTGAGGAGAGGCCCAGGGTGGAGAACTTGTCCAGCAGTAGTGGGTGGTTTATGAGGTTGAAGGCTTTCGTCAGGTCTACCTAGGTGGCTCCAACCAAGTGCCCTTTGTCAAGGGCCACATGCAGATGGTTGGTTTACTCAATAAAGGGCTGTGCCGGTGCTGTGAAGTTTTCTAAAGCCATGTTGCTGTTTATGTATCAGGTTATACTTATTTAAGCAGGTGACTAGTTGGTCAGAGGCTATTTTGTCAATGCTGTGAAAAGGGGGCAGAGGATGGAGATCAGCCTATAGTAGGCCATGCTGGTGTGGTCCCCACTTTTAAGCACTGGTCTAACTACACCGGCTTTCCATATTTCTGGGAACTGTTTGTACTGCAGGGGCAAGCTGTAAATTTTTGTCAGGTGACTTGCTAGTTCAATGGGTGCTGTGGCATGCAGCTTCATAGCCCCACTCATTCTTGTTTTTTCCCCAAGACCCCTTAACATAATAGAGGGTATCCTTTATGGTAACATGCTTGAAGTAAAATTTGGAGAGATCCATGTCAGGGAAGGATTGGTTGCTTTTTCCAATGAAGTCATCAACTTTGACCTCAGGTGCCTTGTCGGGGAGAGGACCGAGCTGAGGTTGGTGAAGGCCACTTTGAAGGAATTTGCTATTTCTGACTGGACCTTTGTAATGTCTCCATTTGAGTTCAGCATTGTCGGGGACATGCTGACATTGCTTCCGAGGAGGTATTTAAAGTTATCAGAAAATTTCTTTTCAATGCTCCAGTTTTTATTCTGTTGTTCCATGTAGAAGTCAGCTTTAGCTTTTCTTACTTCCTGCATACACTTGTTGCAGTCTTCCTTATACCTTTGCAGGTCTGAAGGCAATTCTGTATCCCTTGCTCAGTGTCAGAGATTATCCCTGCCATGCAGTTGGGCTGTAGTGTTGTAGTAATCCACTCAGCTGAGGTACCTTTAATTTTGCATCTTTTTAGACGGGCAAATTTGCTGCATGCTTCAGTAAGCTGGGTAATGAAGTAGTCAAGTGTCATATTGATGTCTGGGATGGTGTACAAAAACACTTCCAGTCTATCTGGGCCAGGTGTGCTTTGAAGGTACCTGTTAAACCTTTCCGTAGGGCCCTGGTAGTGATTGTTTTAGAAGTGGTGTAAGGTAAACGGGCAGACCATTCACATTGGAAAGGCGAGTGGCCACTGAAAGCGTCAGGCTGGACCTCTACCTTAATAATTCTTTCCAGGTGTGTGGTTAAGTTCCAGTCAGTTAGGGTTTTAGTCCCCGGTTTATAATTAATTCTGGTTCAATCTTTAACCACCTGAGAAGGGAAAAGGCTGGATACCAGATCCTCGTGAAAGATGCTGGATTTAGCTGCCCAAATAATATTAAAGTCCCCAGTGACTATTAGTTCCCCTTTTAAGCAAGACTGAAATATCTGGCAAATGACTCAATGCTCATTTGTTGTTTTCCTGGTGGACTATAAACTGATAGAACATGGAAGGATTTAGTTGTGACATTTTGTGAAAACTTTCTAAAAATGTGGGCTATCTAACAAAGCTGGAAAACAATTGGTTTAGCAGATTTACATTTATAATTGAAATACCAAAAATTATTATTAGCAAGATTTTCTGAAATGTTTGTGGTAGCATAATAGAAATAATCCCTCCAGAATTCCTCTTGTAGAATTTAACATTCACAAAGCATATATTACTGTTTTGTCTGTTAAGCTGAACTGAGCTATTTGCAGTCCTGTGGTTTCTTCCTGGATGGCTATTTTGTCACCCACCACTTTTTCTCGCTTAGCTTAATCAGATAGACTCAGTGGAACTGCTGCCTTCATACCTCTTAACTTCCCTCATCACAAATCAGGGACAAGGCTTAAAATGATCAGAGACAAATGACCAAAATCAGGGACACATCTGAATAATTAGTAATATTATTTCCAGAAGCTGTATACAACGTGCTTCTTAGTGTGAACAGTATTTTCTTAATGAGAACTAGACTGTAACAGCAATGGCTGGCATTACTTTGTGATTAAAATCCCTGCTCTTCAGTGATAGAAATGCAAAATTTAGGAAGGACAGAAGAAAGTTCTGAGGCAAAATCAGGGACATTCCTGAAAATCAGGGACAGTTGAGAGGTATGACTGCCCGCCCCCCCCCATATCCTCTTTGTTCTTTATAGTGACACACTTCATTAAAAAGAGAGTTACCTACTCCTTTTCCTATCAGACCTATACCATGGAAAAAGACAGAGCTGTTTCTTATTGGAGCCTCTGACATTTTCTTCCCCAACTACACATTTCTGAGTACATCTACATCCTAGACCTGCAAGTACATCAGGCTGTCTAGATATTCCATTTTACTGGACGGAATTCTCATATAACTTGCATTCAAGCTGAAATTGTTGATATTCTGTGCTTCCTTGATTTAACTAAGGGGTCTGCTATTCTTGGGCTACCCAACTCAGCTGTCTGCTTCTTGCTGAATCCATGCATCTTGCTCCTGCAACTGTTGACTCCTGGCACTAGCTGCCACCTCAACCCCTATCCTATTATTTGAATCCCCCAGACTTCAAATCCCCTGACAAGACTGGTACCCCCTTCCTCTTTGCACAACTGCAGCACATCACAGGCATGCAAGCATTCCTTGCCTCAGACTGTGCTCTAACACACCAGAAAAATAAGTCCCTTCCACTTTCAACAGAATCTTAGAAAAGGCTTGTCTTATTGAGGCCATTGTCATTTCTCACAGCCTCCCAAACCACGAGGCCTTGGAGAAGATCCCTTAGGACATGTGTCTCCTTAGCAATATCTCTCATCCTACAAGTGACAACCTCATGTCCTCAGTACCTGTACTCCATACCACAATGCACACAACAGTCAGCTACTACCTCCACATGCTGCTCTTAGCTGTGAGATCCCACTCATTTGACCTGCACTGCAGACAGGCATATTACTTTGCCTGCATGAGCATAAAGCTCCTGCATTGCCCATCAAACCATCTTGCTATATTTATGGTTGAGTCCCCTATGATTCCAACTGTATTACTACACACAGTAGCCTTTTCATTTCTCATGCATGGCACGTTAGGTATATGGCTGGGAAATATTCATGGATATGGCTTCCACACAATTATCAAGAAATTTAAACATTTTCGTAAAGATCCATAGAATTGAAGTATGGACATTACTTTGAAATTTATGGCAACTTATAACAGGGACATCTTTTTAGCAAAAGATTAATAAAATTGACACACACAGGGTCTCCTTCTTAAGGCCTATGAACCTGTCAAATCTAATGCTACTATATTATGTTCTCTAGTTTTAAAGTTCAAGGGATTTACAGTATACGTGTAACCCCTCACCCCTGCCCTTTTGCCAAAATGATAGGTGGCATGCTGTTGGTGCAGACAGCAGTACCTGGGGGGGACCTGGGTTCGGGGAGGATGAGGTTACTCGGCACAAGGGGACCTAGGTTTGGCTACTCTGCACAGGGGCATCCAAGTAAATCCGAACACAGGAAGCAATAACTGTAATGTCCAGAACCAGGAATGGGATTTTACAGTGTGGCTTTTATTCACAGCTAGCTGAACACAACAAAGCATAGATGGACCCCCATGGGGCTACATTTACTAGTAATGCAGATTAGAGACTACAACGTGGTCCACTTGAAGAATGAACAAATTATACTGTTTTCAGACTCTGGACCCACCAGGCACACAGCCCGGACTTGCACGCACTTTGGGTACACAGCCCGACTGGCCCGGCTCCCCTGCCACCCACTTGATCCGCAGTCCATTTAAAGAAGGAACCAATTATCTTGTTGTGGCTCCCCACACCACTTAGAGTCTGTGACTCCTAGAGAGATTTTCCCATTTGCAACCCATGTCTGGGTACTTCCCTCATCACTGGCCAAGTGCATGAGGCAAAGTAGCAATCACAGCAGAAATCCGTAGAGGTGGACCTGGTTACTAAAGATGGGGGGTTTGCCCACCTCCAGCTCCCACAGCCCATACCCGGCCATTTCTCTGGAAAACTGAAACTTCTGAATGTAGATTAAATGGTAGATGAACTGTCGCATCCCCTCTACAATATTACTTGAATTTACACAGCACTCTAGCATTTGACACTACTACATTTGTTTGACCTAGTCCTATAGGCTTCCCAAATTGTAGCTCAATTCCAAGATTTTCTGACGTATCCCAGGCTGAAGAAACACATTTTTTGCCCTCTCATGTTAGAGCAAACACTCACCCTTTTGTTGCAGGTGCCCCACAGGCGAATCACAAATCTTCCAACTTTTCAAAAACAAGGCTGAACTGAATAGGCAGCTTTCTTCCTTCTGGCAGAATTAAGGGGATTGCCCCAGGAATCTGCATGGGGATCTTTACACCCCCCCCGGAGGGAGGGGGCACTGAGACCCGAACAGCAGTCTCCACCACTTGACACTGACTCCTTCTTACTTGAAGGCAAACTGGAACTCACTACTTGAAAACGTCCAACGTTCTATCTAACTTCCTCTGCTGCAGATTCCAATGTGGCTTATGAAGCTGCGAAAGTTATATTGGTGATGTCATCCCTCAGTCTCAGCTGAGACTGAGAACAGAGTGAGACATTGTGAAACCCATTTAACTGGAGTTTCATAAGCTGCCTTCCCTGCCTACCACTAGGTCTTACTGGGATTCTAGTAACCCCAGGTAACAAGGGGTTACATACGTAACAGTTTTTATTATTTTAAAATGTAGTTCAAAACATTCTGAAAGTTTGGCAACTTATAATTTTGCCCCCATTAAAACTATTAATGTGAAGTATGACACACATAAGCATGTGGTATAGTAGTTTAAATGTTTCAGATTAGGTGACATTTGGATAAGGTGTTTTAAAATTAGATGGAAATTGTCACAAACCCACTCAGCAAGTCAGCCCTCTACTCCCAAAGTGCCAACCTCTGAGCTCAGCCCTGTGAACAGTTAACAGAAACAGGGTAACCCTCCTGTCTGTTTTGTGGGTTCGAATCAACCTTTGGTCTCAAGTCCTACAGGGATTCAAACTGTGAACTTCTTGCTAGCGCACTCAATGTACAGGCTCAGATAATTCTGTCCTCAGAGGGCTAGATATCTTTGCCTATGGGCACCTAACCAAGTGTACAGAAATGAACCCTTAAAAACTCTAATAAAAGACCTCAGATTACTCTTACCTTTTTCCAGTTTGGAATCACCATTCAAGCTAATGCACAGTGTCTGCTTTAACTCTATATACTTCACTTGTTAAAGAAAAGAAATTCAAAGACAGACCAAGTAGGCTCTAAAAATAGAGTTTTACTAAAATAGATAAAAGTATATAAAACAAAAATTACAGAACCATATATCACAAGCACCATACAATCTTTTTAAAAGAACAACGTTTTAACAGTGCAATTCCTACTACAGTACTAAGATTTTGTCTCTCTCTACCTGTATACTTGCTTGAAGTGCTCAAAGATGTTTCTTTGTCAGAGTGTAGATAGAAGTGTGTCAAACTGGAAAACAGAATACTGTTTAAAAGCTGGCTTTGCTCACCTCTTTGCATAAGGTAACCTAGCTTCTCCCTGTCAGAATATAAAAATGTATATATCTATGCAAAACAGGATGCCTTATCAAAGATAAATTCTGTGATCTCAGTACAACTCATTTTCTCATATGACTTTCTTTGAACTTATGATCAGCTTCCCCTTTCCAGGACATCAAAGCATCTTTTATGACTTCGCACTATAGTGTCATAACCTGCTCTTCTTCCTCTAAGTGTTATAAAAGTTTATGATCTATCTTGGCAGTTAAATCTATATTTAGCTTAGATAAACAGGAGATCCTTGATTAAGGCCTGTTCTAGTCTGTAATTAGCTCCTGGCCTTCCAGGTAACACCTTGTATCTAAAACCTTGTGTGTGTGTGTGTGTGTGTGTGTGTGTGTGTGTGTGTGTGATCTCACATGCTGTCTCAGCATCTCTCATGAGAGACAGTCAATAACACATTTTTATATTACAAAAATGATACCATGATCAGAACCAGTTGTCCAAGTGTTACAATTCCACTCCACCTAGACTGAATTTGGGGGCTCTATTCCCTGCATGGGATGAGCTTCCCAAATCAGTTCACTCCTCATGGACATGAGACAACCCATCTGAGTTCTGATTTTTGGCCCTTGTCCTATGTAGAATTGTCATGTCATACCCTTGTAAAGCAAGACTCCATTTTAGCAATTTACCATTGTTCTTTCCCATCTGCATCAGTCAAACCAGGGGGTTGTGGTCAGTCTGCACCACAAAATGCTGCCCATTTAAGTATGGATCCAACTTCTTTAGGGCCCACACTATGGCAAGACATTCTTTTTCCATAGAAGAGTATGCCTGCTCCCTGGGAAGTAACTTCCTACTCAGATACACTACTGGGTGATCCCTCCCTTTGCTGGATGTCTGGCTCAGTACTGCCGCAATATCCATGTCTGAGGCATCAGTCTGAACTAGAAAGGGTTTACTATTGTTAGGACTTGTCAAAACAGAAGCACTGCACAGTGCCTCCTTTAGTCTGGTAAAGGCTGTCTCACAGGCTGGGTTACAGGTACATTACAAGTCACATTAAACTGTTCCCTCAACTCACTGGTGCAGCATTGTTCAATGAGTTTCCTAATCTGTGCAGTGTTTAATTCAATGAATTAGTAAAAGCTTAGTACTGGTTTGCAACTAGCTGTTAGGACTAAAAGCTTTATTTTCAGCTGAGTGCTTATGAGTTTCATTTCAGAAGGCAGACTAAATAACTCTTAAGGAATGCTGTGATCTTTATAAACAATGCTTTTAAGGAATGCTGTGATATTTATAAACAATGTCATGAACATGCATTGCATAAACACTGCAAAACAGCTACTGCCATATCACTAAACAGGTACAAGTGAGTTGAATAGGCAGTGAAGAATGGTTGGAAAATAATTAAAAGCTTCAACAATTCAAGTTGCTACTGCAGTAGAATCACAAAAAAAAATGCTACACCAGTGAGTTGATGGAATAGTTTAATGTGGCTTGTACTGTAATTTTCTTTGGCATCCTTTTCTTTGTCAGGTCAGATAGGGGAGCAGCCAGGGTACTGTAATTGGGTACAAATTTTCTATAGTACCCTGCTGTACCTAGAAAACTCTTGACCTGCTTCTGCATTTCTGGTCTGGACCATGCCTGGATTACCTCTATTTTGATTTGGTTAGGACCAAGCTGTCCTCAGCCTACCACATGTCTGAGGTATGCCACTTCTCCCATGGCCACCTGGCACTTCTCAGCTTTGACAGTGAGCTCAGCCCTCTGTATCCAACCCAGTACTTTCCTAAGGTGGGATAGGTGTTCCTCCCAGCTAGTACTAAAGATGGAAATGTCATCCAGGTACTCTATGGTGTACTCCTCAGCACCATTTAACACCTGGTTCACTAACCTTTGGAAAGTGGCCAGGGCATTCTTCATTCTGAAAGGCATTACTTTGAATTCAGATAAGCCTATCGGAGTGATAAAGGCCGACCTTTCCCTAGCTCTGTCTGTTAACTCTACCTGCCAATGGAGATCACGTGATGTGCTTGGCTGGCTAGCCATAGCTCCTCTAAGCTTCCGCTCCTTCTCCACATAATTCAGCTAAAATAATAATTTTTGAAGCTATCTATGTGGAGCCCACCTACTCGGCATCAGCCTTAACCTGTCTAGAAGCTCCCTAAAGCTCTTGGGACCATAACCGATACAATAACAAGCCAAAATGAGGCCGAGACAGAGTGGCTCCCATAATACCGGTCTCACTTGATGGCAACCCAAGAAAGCGAAACCGCATCAACAAACACCCTCAACTAAACAACTAAGTGCCCTCTCTGCACCGATGCCGCTATCTGAGGAGCACTTTTTACAAGAAATTCAGCCATTTAAGGAGTCGTTACTAGAAATAACGTCAGAACTAAGGAGTCTTTGTGGTGAAATGGCTAGTATGAAACAAAGAATAACGGACAACGAGGTGCGTACCTACTCACTAGAATCATGGCACGACAAGACCGACCCGGAGCTAGTCAAACTAAGGCAACAAGTATCCAAATTACAACAGAAAACTGAGGACTTAGAAGGCCATTACAGTCAAAATAATATCTTAATCCTTGGTCTCCCAGAAGGGACGGAAGGCTCCTCTCCTATTACCTTCATACAGTCACTGCTTGTAAAGCTTGTGGGACCTTCACCACATAATCCCATGTACCTAATTGAAAGAGCGCACAGGTCATTGTGCCCAAAACCAGAGGCATCGGTTCCTCCTAGACCAATAATCATCCGTTTGCTGAATTACCTGGAAAGGCAGCACATCCTCTTAAAAGTAAAAGAATTGCAATCTATTACTTGGGAAGAGAGAAAGCTACGTATCACCCAGGATCTACCACTCAAAACCCACCAACGTAGAGCTACCTTTCATCCTGTGGTCAGTAAACTAATAGCAGCAAGTATCAAATTCAAGATGGCCTATCCTGCATGTCTTCAGGTCTTACTGGAAGGAAAATGACAATCGTATGAATCAGCTTCTCATGCTCAGGCAGATATAGCACAGAAGTTGCCTTCTCTATTCAAAACCCCCTGAAGCAATATTAACCGAAGGCCTAACGGTGATACTAGCTCAGGTATCTCTGCTGGTTTTCTCTTTTCTGTTACCACGTATATCGAAGCATCACCTCACTGATTACTTCTTTTCTTCTCCCTGAAATAAACGTTGCCTACTTGAGGACTGTTGTGATGAGAATGGCCTCCAAATTGTCCTTTACGGCTAGCCCAGTGAGATCGAACCCTGACAGAAACTGCGGGAGCCCCGTGCATTGGAGACCCTAGTGGCACTGTGCTGTCATTTAAGAGGAATCTATTTTAAGCACCACATGTTTCCAGGAGACCGATGCACCATTACGCTACCATGACATCTGTCCATTGACACATAGTGTCCCCAGGAAAACAACATGCCTTTGGAAAAGTGGACTACTCATTTTACACTGCTGTTATTAAACTGTCTTTAAATTAATTCCATTTTCTTTTATATATATACGCCCCCCTTTTTTTTTTCTCCTTGGGTTTATAAGGCTGGTGTCGACGGTGGGCTTTGGGGAGGGAGCGGGAGGGGGGATGGTATGGGGTTGAGCGTGTCCAACCACGCGTACTGGAAAATGGGGGGGTCCCCTAGCCTCGCTCATAAACGTGATCTCACTTATTAATATAATAAAGCCAAATGTATGGCCCCTTATGAGTTATCTTATGATAGATACCATGGAGGAACAAAGTTATGATAACTCCAGTCCGTTTAATACCTGTGGGCCATCCCCAAACTCGTCTATGAAGAGAGATTATACTAGGGTGCCAAAAGGAATAACTGTGAGTAAAAATATCACAAATAATTTGTATTATGGGTTTATAAATAGTACGTTTGTTGTAAATAGTTACCAGTGGGTTAATTTAGGGAGGGGGAGAAGTTGGCCTGGGATTACTCCAAGCCCTGTAGTTACAACCTTTAGACGGGATTTCCAGGATGAGATAAAAATTTATTGTTTTAGAGGTTTACTAACTGTTTATGGGATGTTGATGATTTTCAATATTATATTACGGATAGGCTATGGATATGGGGAGGGTGCTGTGGTGTATTTTCTCATATCACTTAGTGCAGAAGCTACGCAGGAGGTATTAGAAAACGAATGGCCTATAGCTTTAAAAAGTTTGTAACGTGGAATGTAAGAGGAGCCTGCACACCCAACAAGAGAGCCCATATACTTAAACACTTTGCTCTACTGCAAGCTAAAATATCTTTCATTCAAGAGACCCATCTTTTACCAGGGGAAGCTACCAGCCTGCACAAAAAAGAAGTTGGGCAAGTCTTTGCGTCGGGCATGTCGACTGCATCTGGGGGAACAGCAATCCTAATCCATTGTTCAATAGCTTTTCAAGCCAAGACAACTATTATGGATCCATCTGGGAGATACACATTAGTCCATGGCCTTCTAGATCATGTCGAAGTGGTATTAGGGAGCATATATGGTCCTATTGGAGGGAACCCTGATTTTTTTATAGACTTACTAGATAAGTTACAGATGTTTACGTCTCTACCACTGATACTTGGTGGAGACTGTAACTTACTCCCTACACAGGACCTAGACAGGTCCAACTCCTCACTCAAGCCCCTCTCCATTGCTCAGAAAGCGCTTTCTGAATTTATAGATTCTGCCGGTCTATGTGACCCATGGACACTACAGAACCCCGTGACCTGCACTTTCACCTTTCAATCCATGGCACAGTCCTCGTGGTCTAGATTAGATTATATATTACTTAGTCATTCTCTCCTGCATGGTATATGTAATTCAGATATAGAATCAATTGTTATTTCGGACCATGCAGCAGTGTGGGTGACCATGGTATTAGACAGAAATTTTCACAGAGATCAGATCTGGCAATTAAACACCCAACTTTTGAAAGAGGATTACACCATTACTAGAATTTCAGATCTGACTCAGACCTTCTTTAATCATAACCAGCACTCTGTCACGAGGGTAGATCATGAATGGTGCGCACTGAAATGCTATCTGAGAGGAGAATTCATCAGACTAGCCTCCACACATAAAAAGAAGAAAGAGGCCACAGCCACTGTACTTTTAGCTCAAATCAAAACACTTGAGCAATCCCCCCCTTCCCTTCCTCACCAGATACCGTGAAAACACTTTTACATTTAAGGAATCAATACTCCCTGTTACTGCAAGAGAAAGTTGAGTTTGCTATATTAAGAACCCATGCAAAATATATTGAGCAGGGCGAAAGGGCAAGCCATCTTTTAGCCCTATGGTTAAAGAAACTAGAAACCTCCAGACTAATCACTTCCATTGAAGACCTGAATGGAGATGTTAAAACTCATCCCAGAGACGTTGTTTCAGTACTCAAACATTATTTCTCCTCACTATATAACAAAAATACTCTTTCTCCATCTCCAAAAGAGGTGCTGGATTATTTGACCTCATCTCCCTTGCCATCTATCTCCCCTGGGCAGCAATCGCTGCTAATTGCCCCTATCTCTCTCCAGGAGGTAATGTCTGCTATCAAAGACCTGGCACCAGACAAAGCCCCAGGCCCTGATGGCTTACCTTCAAACTTCTATAAACTATTTACTAAAGATTTAGCACCAGGCCTGCTCTGTTTATACCAATATTTGCTCTCAGGGCATACACAAGACCCAACACTATTGGAAGCAATCATCATTCTCCTCCTTAAACCAGGTAAACCAGCACATTCCCCAGCAAGTTATCGTCCCATTTCCTTATTAAACTGTTACATTAAAATCTTAGCCAAAGTATTAGCTAAGAGGGTGGAGCAAGTCTGGACCTCTTTGCTTAGCTCCGAACAAATAGGCTTTGTTGCTGGTAGAGCTCCGGCAGATCATCATCGCAAACTTCATTATATTATTAATACAGCGAAATTGTACCCATCCCAATGGCCCTAATCTCGCTAGATGCAGAAAAAGCATTTGATAGGGTAGACTGGACTTTCCTTTGGACTACATTACAAAGCATGGGTTTCCTTAACTTATTCATAAGTTGGATTCAAGCCTTATATTCTTCCCCTAGAGCCAGAATATACTGCAACGGAATTTAATCTGATGCTTTTCCCCTTACCTCAGGCACGCGGCAAGGCTGTCCACGTCCCCCTTTCTATTTAATTTGTACCTAGAACCCCTTCTCAGGTGTTTAAACTCATCCCCTTTAATTGCCGGTGTCCCTATAGCTAACAAAACCTCCAGAATTTTAGTCTACACTGATGATATACTCCTTCATCTCTCAAATCCAGTCTCTTCCCTAAAAGAAACCCTGGCAATAATTGACAACTTTAGTAAACACTCAAATTACAAACTCAACATCAATAAAACTGAAATATTCCCCCTTAATCATGTAACACATAGCTCAAACTTCAGCCAATTCAGCATGAAATGGACTCCATGCTCCATTAAATACTTAGGGATCTATATTACCCTGAACTCAACCCTATCACGGAAGCTTAATCTAGAGGATTTATGGCATAACATTCAACAAGATTTAGCAAGATGGAATAAACTCCCACTATCGTTCTGGTGCAGAATTAATACCATTAAGATGAACGTTCTACCCAGACTGTTCTATCCCCTGAACATGCTGGACATATGGTTACCAAATATCTTACTTTCAACACATTCATTCAGGAATCAACTCGTTTATATGGCGTAATAAAATACCCAGAAGATCCTATTCCAAACTGTCCCAGTTTAAGGATCGCGGTGGGCTCCGTCTCCCCAATTTCCTGCTATATTATTGGACCTCGCATCTACATAAATGTGGGAAATGGCTATCTTTACCTGACTCCCTTACCCATCCCGGATATATCCCATTATGGTTGCAAACGGAATTAGAACTGTTCAGGACTCATAATATAGCTCCAGCATCTCTTTTTTATATATTAAAAAGAAATATACCCAAAACTTGTCAGTCCCTCCCGATTGGCACTTCATTTAGGGTTTTCTCCCAGCTTTTCAGGCACTTCAAGATATCCCCAACTTTAGACTTCTCCCAACCTATATGTGCCAACCCGAATCTTCAAATAGGTAACTCCTCCATAACCAGAAGATGGTTACCAGTCCCGTCCGAATGCAATGTTGCTGATTTTTACTCACAAGATCATATTCTGACTACAGAAGAGCTTATCTAAGTTTGGTTGGCCGGCATCGGTAACTTTTAAAATTACCCAGCTTAAACACCTCTTAATCAAAACGTTTGGGTGTAAAACCAAAACCTACCAATTTGCTGAATTCTTTCACCAAATCTCTATATTGGTTAACAAACCGCATGGTATCTCAAAATTGTATGGTTTGCTTCACACATTTCCAGAAACCCCATCAGCTAGCTGGCTCAAAAATTTGGCAATGCTTTTTCCCGAGCAAAGACATCAATTGGCAACGTATTTGGAGAGACTTATACACATATCATACTCAGGACTGATACAGGATAACACAATACTGTATCTTAAATAACCTTTACTATACCCCAATTAAACTGGTACAAATGAAATGTATACCTTCTGTAACATGCTCTAGATGTAATAAGAAGGAAGGCACACTGTTACATATTTTATGGTCATGCGATACAGTATCTCCCTTATGGAAACAAATAGAATCAACTCTAGACCCGATGCTGGGGTTGCGTGGCCTTTTCTCTCCAGAGACTTGTATTTTTGGGGATTATTCCGAGATCCAAGTGAAGGAAAAAAGATATCACCTGGCTCTAATATCAATGGCAGTCAAAAAACTGGTACTCAGGCACTGGGAGGATCAAACTCTAATATCATATACGGAGTGGCTGCACAAAATGTCTTTTGCACTCCGTGTCGAGCAATTAATAGCACAAGTGAACCACCGCCAGTCCTCCTTTAAGAAGAAATGGGGAAAGTTATATGCCCTTTATCTGAATTGACAACTGTACACAAGTTGGGATGCAGGACTCTCTACTTCACTGTTTCCTTTGATTTGCTTCCTCTCACGTTACCCTAAAAGAGAGGTATACCCTTCTATAAGGTTGCCTCTCCTTTTTACATGTGACCTTTCGTGTCCTTTATCTTGCACATCAGTATAGCCTTGCGAATTGACATTAGTATACACCACAGCAGGGGGGGGCAGGGGATGGGAGGGTTATTCAATTTGTTAAACTCAGTTTTCTGGAATGTACATTTAACTGGTTTATTGGTTTTCCTTAGTTCTCTCTCTTCCTATCCTATCAGTATCTATGATGTTACTTTTGATAATATTGTCAAGTTATTGCTTTGTCTAAACTATGTTATGATTTTGCTAAGTAATAAAACGTATTAAATAAAAAAAAACTCTACCTGCCAATACCCCTTGGTCAGATCAATGGTCGTAATGTAGGTCACCCCTCCCAACTTGTCCAGGAGTTCATCCATCCAGGGCATTGGGTGGGTGTCTGACTTTGTGACTGTATTCAGTCCATGACAGTCCACACAGAAATGAATAGAGCCATCTGGCTTAGGCACGAGGACTATGGCTGAGGCCCAGGGACTGTGGGATCTCTGAATTACCCCTAAATACAGCATCTCCTCCACTTCCCTCCTAATGTCCTTTGGACAGCCTCTGACACTCGATATGCTGTCCACCATATGGGCGTCTGTGTCCCTGTCTCCACATCATGTGTCACTAAGGGGGTTAGTCCAGGCTTAGCGCTAAACAATGGGGCAAAGTCTGCTAAAACCTCCTTTTCTTTCTGAATCTGGTCTGGGGTCAGCTGGAGAGACAATTTTACTGCCTCCACAGAGGACTCCCACTTACTTTCTTCCAGCAAGCCCAGAAGGGGGTCTCCTTTGTTCATCCCCTCCCCATGACTACACACTGCAAACACCATGTCAGCCCTATTTGCATATGGCTTCATCATGTTGACATGGTACATCCTTTCTGTCTGTCTTCTGTCAAGTAACTCTGTAATGTAGTTTATGTCATTTACCTTCCTAACCACTTTGTACTGTCCTGCCCACTCAGCCTGCAGCTTGACTTTCCAGACCGGAATAAGGACCATGACTTCCTGACCCACCATGTATGAGCGAGCTCTGGCTCTGTGGTCATACCACACTTTTTGTTTTTGTTGGGCAGCTGCTAGGTTGCTCGGGCTGTCCCCATAAGCTCCTTTAGCCTTTCCCCAAACTTAAGGACATAATCCACAATGGGAGTTCCCTGGGTGGCGTGCTTGCCTTCCCAGTCCTCCCGGATCAAGTCTAGGGGCCCACGTACCCGGCTTCCATATCAGAGTTTGAAGAGGAAAAATCCTGTAGACTCTTGGGGCACCTCCCTGTATGCAATCAACAGGTGGGGAAGGTATTTCTCCCAGTCCCTCCCATGCTGTTCAGCAAACTCCCAGAGCATTGCCTTGAGGGTACCATTGAATGTTTCCACAAGACCATTGGCTTGTGGGTGATACGCTGTCGAGCATCTCTGCACCACCCCACTCTTCTCCCATAAACATTTCATCAGGTCCAACATGAAGGAACCCCCTCAATCGATGATAACCTCCTGCAGAAACCCAATATGGGAGAAAATCCCAAGTAAGGTATCTGCCACTTTTTCTGTCCTCAGTGAGGATAGGGTGACTGCCTCTTGATACCGGGTGGAATAATCCACCACAGTCAGGATGAATCTCTTCCCTGAGGAGCTGAGGGTATTTAAAGGCCCCACAATATCCATTCCCACCCTCTGGAATGGCTCTTCCACTATGGACAATGGAATCAGGATGGCTTGGGTTTTCTTTCCCACCTTCCCTATTTCTTGGCACCGGTGACAAGACCTGCAATACTCCTTCACTTGCTGGGTGAAGTTAGGCCAGTAGAAATTCTGGGCCAACCATTGCATCATGCATATGATTCCCAGATGACCAGATAAGGGAATATCATGTGCAGTCTTGAGCAACTGCTCATGATACCCCATGGGAATGACAAGCTGCCTGTCTAGCACCCCTCCCTCTGTCTGTACTGCCTGAGTATACATAAGTCTATTTTCCCAATAAACCTTATGTCTGCCATCACCTCCCTGTGTGCCATCTGAGTCTGCCCAAGCCTTCAGCTTTTCTAAACTAGGGTCACTTCTCTGAGCACCTGCAAACCCCTCACACATTACCAAGGCATGGGATAGGTCCCCTTCAGTCACTAAACTAGGGTCTCTAGCACTAGCGTCAGAGCACTCAGCATCACTGTCAATCCCATCCCTCTAACAAGGGGTCACTCCTTCCTCTTCAGAGTAACCCTCTGTAGCTGTGTGGTTACTTGCTACTGGGGAAATGTCTACCCATTTTCATTAGTCTCCCCATCTGGAGACACAGGCTGGGGAACCAGCCTCTCAGTGATTTCTACAATGGCTTCTGTGAGGTTCAGGGAACTACAATTTTCCCTTGCCACTTGGCTATAGGTAACTGCACATACTATCCCTGTTTGAGATTGTTGCCCAGGATCACATCCACTGCTAACATTTTGGCTACTGCCACCTGTTGCACAGTTCCCTCTGTTTCACCCCAGTCCAGCAGAACACTGGCCAGTGGCAATGTTTAATCTTCACCAGTGAACCCTTGTACAGTGACATATTTATTGGGTATAAGCTAACCAGGCTGTACCAGATCCCCTTTTACTGATGTCAGGGATGCCCCTGTGTCCCTTAACCCTTGTGTCTGTACACCATTCACCAAGACTGGGTGCATGTGTTCCCTCATGTTCAGAGGCATGCTTCCAGGGATACACAAACTACCCACTTCTTTTCTAGTACCATTCTGCATATTATTGCTCATTCTTTTGGGACACTGTCTGGCAATATGCCCAGTTTCTTTACATAACCAACATTCACTTGTCTTTTCAGAGAAATCTTTTCTCTGAAACCTGGGGCTAACTGGTTTCGGTGGAGGCAGTGAGGGTTTTAGCTGCCCTGAAGGTGCATTTTTCCCTTTCTGCACTGCCACACCCACCCCATTCACTCTCAGAGAAGGTCTGCTCTTGGCATAGCAGTCTGAGAGTTTAGTAGCCTCTGGCACTGTTTTGGGATCTCGGTCCTCTAACAAGGTTTTTAGCTCAGCTGGGCATGCCCAATAAAACTGTTCTAACAAAATCACAGTTTCAATTTTATCACCAGAGTTTGCCTCAATTCCTTCCCACCAATGTTTTAAAAACTGACATTGTTTCATGGCTAGCTCCTCGTAGCTCATGTCAGGGCTTCTCCTGAGCTTATGGAGTTTAGCTCTGTATGATTCAGCAGTTAATTCAAATGTCTTTAACAGTGCAGCTTTAAGTTTGCTGTAATCATTGCTGTCCTCATTGTCCATTTGACCCAATGCATCCCGAGCTTTCCCAGTAAGTAGCAGGGATAGCTGGAAGCTCTAGAACTCTCTAGGAATTTTAACCTGAATACAAACCTTTTCAAAAGAATTTAAAAAGGCATCCATATCCTCCCCCTCTTTAAATCTGGCTATCAATTTGGAGTTCAATTTGTAACCCAGTCCTGCAGTCCCAGTTAAACCCAAGCCACTTACCTGCTCTGGTGCTGGTGGTTGGAGTCGTAGCTTCTCCAGTTCGTGTTCCTCACACTCTGCCTCTCACTGTTCATGCTTCTTTTCTCTCTGGAACTCCAGCTCCATTCTGCGCAACTCAGTTTTCAGCCTGAGTACTTCTGGATCCATGATACTGGTGACCTTCCCCTGCTGCTGTGGCCCTTTGCTGACAGTGGCTCTGTTGTCCTCCTTATTAGATCTGGACACTGCACTGACCACTAGCCCTGCCACACTGGAGGTTTGGTCCTTTTCTGTCATGGTCTGTGACTTCCTGCTCTTGGTATTTGCTACCATCAGGGCATCCATGAGTTTCTGCTTGCTAGCTTTCACCTCGAATGGGACTCCTCTGTCACTGCACAACTGCTTTAAGTAGCCTATAGTGTGCCTGCTGTAGTTGGAAGCCATCTTCTTCCCTAACTACAGCTACTCTGACTTGCACTTTAGAACAAAATAAATAAAATGGGTAGGAACTTGACTGTATGCCAAGTAATATAGTTCTGTCTCCTTTTTTAAAAAATAAATCACTGCCTTTTTCTTTCTTTGCAAGTTAGCTGACAGTCTCAAGCTGACACACTGAATAATAAAAGCTTTTAATACCAACATTTTCACACTGCTGCCAACCAATCTGGAAATTATCAGCACCACTACCACCAATCTGTCACAAACCCACTCAGCAGGTCAGCCCTCTACTCCCAAAGTGTCAGCCTCCGAGTGCAATCTCGTGAACAGTTAACAGAAACAGGGTAACCCTCCTGTCTGTTTCGAGGGTTCAAATGAACCTTTGGTCTCAAGTCTTGGAAGGATTCAAACTGTGAACCTCTTGCTAGCGTACCCAATGCACAGACTCAGATAATTCTGTCTTCTGGGAGCCAGATATCTTTGCCTACGGGCACCTAACCAGGTATACAGAAATGAACCCTTGAAAACAATAAGAAAAGACCTCAGATTATTCTTACCCTTTTCCAGTTTGGTATCACCATTCAAGCTTATGCACAGTGTATGCTTTAATCCTATATACTTCACTTGTCAAAGAAAAGAAATTCAAAGACAGACCAAGTATGCTCTAAAAATACAGTTTTACTAAAATAGATAAAAGTATGTAAAACATAAATTACAGAACCATATATCACAAGAACCATACAATCTTTTAAAAGAATAAGGTTTTAACAGTGCAATTTCTACTATAGTACTTAGATTTTGTCTCTCTCTACCTGTATACTTGCTTAAAGTGCTCAAAGATGTTTCTTTGTCAGAGTGTAGATAGAAGTGTGTCAAAATGGAAAACAGAATACTGTTTAAAAGCTGGCTTTGCCCACCTCTTTGCATGAGGTCACCTAGCTCCTCCCTGTCAGAATATAAAAATGATATATCTATGCAAAACAGGATGTCTTATCAAAGGTAAATTCTGTGATCTCAGCACAACTCATTTTCCCATATGACTTTCTTTGATTTTATGATCAGCTTCCCCTTTCCAGGACATCAAAGCATCTTTTATGACTTCGCACTATAGCGTCATAATCTGCTCTTCTTCCTCCTCTAAGTTTATTATCTATCTTGGCAGTTAAAGCTATAGTTAACTTAGGTAAACAGGAGATCCTTGACTAAGGCCTGTTCTAGTCTGTAATTAGCTCCTGGCCTTCCTCGTAACACCTTGTATCTAAAACCTGGGTGTGTGTGTCATCTCACATGCTGTCTCAGCATCTCTCATGAAAGACAGTCAATAACACATTTTGATATTACAAAAATGATACAGTGATCAGAACCAGCCATCCAAGCGTCCCAGAAATAACTGAAACTTAAATTTTGGCCACTGGTTTGGCTGCCTGTAACTGTGGATTGGAGTTTTTATTTATTTATTTGTTTGTTTGTTTATTTATTTATATCAATTTAGGATTAATACCTTTGAGCCATTTACAAAGGCTCCAAACCAAAAGACAGTAGATGACACAACAGGTCAATTAACGGGTACATACAATTGTTAACACAAATAAACATCAAGGTAACAAGGACATACAATTGTTAACACAATTTAACATCAAGGTAATGGGTATATACAATTGTTAACACAAATTAACATCAAGCTAATGGGTACATACAATTGTTAACACAATTTAACATCAAGGTAATGGGTACATACAATTGTTAACACAAATTAACATCAAGGTCATAAGTGCAGTTACATCACTATCAGGGATTAAAAGGACAGCAAGTGATAGTACAAGTCTACACTTGTGGAGTAACCATCAGTAACAACACTACAAGAGTGTGGTCCAGAGCTTAGAAGATATCAGGGAGTAACCCGAGACAGAAGAGCCCTGGGCTGATGGGGGGGTGGTGTTTAGGTGCAGCCAGGCATGGCTTTGTCAGTAGAGTGCTGGACAGGGGTGAGGTTGTATAGGTGGGAGGGTCTGAGTGCAATCAGCAGAAGGAGTAGGGGGAGGAGGAAGAGACCAGGAAGATAGTGAGGGGGGATGAGGAGGGGGAAGGGGGCAGACCGAAGGAGGAAGGTAAGGAAAAGAAGAGGAGAGATAAAGGGTTTGGTAGTACGGGGGCAGGACCTATGGCTGGCAGCTAGCGGTAGCATTGACAGTTGTATTTGTTGGCAAGGTGAGATCATAGCCAAATTTTAAATTGGCTGATCCTGGTGGTTTCGACAAAGACAGGAGGCAGGTCATTGAACGACTTGGGCCCACAGTACGAGAGGGATCTCTGAGCCAGAGTAGTTTGTTTAAAGGGTACGATCAGACCTCTCTTGGTTGCACTTCTAGTATAGATGGAGTGTTGTGCATTTTCAAAAAGTATGGAAGTGGACTCTGGCATGAGCCTCAGCATGGATTTTTTGCCAGCAAGCAGTCCTGGTATTGGATCCTGATGTGGAGGGGGAGCCAGCCAGTTTCCTTGTAGAGGGCACATAAATGTGTCTACTTTTGCACACCCATAACCAGTTGGCAAGCCTTGTTAAGAAGGGTTTTGACCCTCTTCTGTGCTGTGTCAGTGCCAGCCCTGTAGATGACGAGACCGTAGTCCACTGAGGAGAGCACTGAGCAGCATGTAACAAGTTGTAGGGCATACAACATCATGGAAATATGGTGTTGGTAAAGAATACCAACTCTCATATTAGTGGACTTTATTAGTTGCTCAATGTGGACTGAGAAGGTGAGGGTGTCATCCAGGTGAATCCCTATGTATTTAAATGTTTCTCCTTTGCAGCTAAGTATTCTCAGTGGTGCCCCTCATACTTTGCTCTGTGGTGTGCTGAATAGCATGCACTTGGTCTTTTTTTATAATTGAGCAGTAGCTTGTTACGAGAGCACCAAGCTTCCAGCACTCAAAAGTTATCCTGTAATTCAGAGTTAATTGCTGTCACATCTTTGCCTGGGACAGAAATGATGGCATCATCTTCATAAAGCACAATATGAGTAGGGCAGGCGGTGGGCAGGGTGTTAATGAAGTGGCTAAAGAGGAGAAGGCCTAGGATAGATCCTTGTGGGACACCTAGGTTCACCTCCCTGGGCTCTGAGATAGCACTGTTGATCCTAACACATTGTGTCTTATGAGACAGGTAACTGTTGAACCAGGCAACAGTGTCAGTTGACAAACCAGAGGAGAGTAGACCTTGCTGTAGTAGTTGCTGATTGACAGTGTTAAATGCCTTAGTGAGGGCTATAAAGATAGACCCCACTGCCATCCCTTTATTGAAAGCTCCATAGAGCTGGGTGGTGTATTCAACTAGGGCAGTGATGGTGGAGTGGTTTTGCTTGAAGCCGTGTTGTTGCTTGCAAAGTAGATCATACTTTTCAAGGTACTCAGTAAGTTGTTCGTAGACCACTCTTTCTAGGGCTTTTGAAAGGGGAGGTAGTATCGAGATGGGCCGGAAGTTGGCCAGGTTGGGTCTATCTCCAGATTTGAATACAGGTGTGACAAGTGCTGCCTTCCACCTGTCAGGGAAGACTCCTGATCTAATGGAGGCATTGAAGACCTTAGTGAGTGGTGTCACTAATTCATTTAAGGTAAGAGTGACCATCTTCATGCCTATCTGGTCACTTCCCATCCTGGTCTTACTGAGGATCCATTTGATGTACTTGATAGTCTCTGTCATAGAAATTTGCCTGAAGTAGAATGGAGGTGGGCAATGAGAAGGCAAGGAAGCAGAGTTCAGGCTGGGAGGCTGAGAAGTCACTGAGCCTGTCTTTCTCCCTCTGTGCAGCCCCATGTCAGAGTGAATTGGATTTGTACTGTATCTGCTCTTGGTTCCTTCCTACTCTCATAACTATAAGTGTGTGTGTGTGTGTGTGTGTGTGTGTGTGTGGTGGGGGGAGGGCAACTTTTCTGTGGCCTGGAGAATACCAACTGGTGGTAGGCGAGAGGACACACTCCAGAAGGTAGCCTTGAGTTACATCATATAAAAATATATAATTTCATTAGCTGCGCAAAACTTGAAGACCTGGTTCTATGTGTGATTGCCTGGCAATGTCCCTGAAAATATAATTGTTTATACCACTTACAGATGGAGAAAACTAAACACAGGCTAAAATGTGTTGCACTTAGATGTAATAACTGACTGATAAATTCATGCACATATAGCCACATTATAGAATATATATGTATGTGTGGATGCTTAGTCTCCACACGTCTACGCTGCGATAATATAAAAACAAAAACAAGGTGCTGCATCAGCTTGTGGTCTGAAAACAAAACAAAATGGTTATATTAAATGTACACTGAAAATAGAAAATACAGTAAAATATTGACATTTCGACCATAGGTCTTCTTCAGGAAATATCTAAAAGAGAAAAAGCAAAACTAATGTAAAGGAGAGATAAAATGAGGAATATCTATAATATGGAGAAAGAAAAAAAGGAAGGGATCTGGAAGAAAAAGTGATAAATGCAAGATAAAGACAGAATCTGGAAAACAAAAAGATGATAACGGGAGTGACTGGGCATAATAGCAGCTAAGTCCCCATTTGTGGACTAATTAGCAGGGCCTAGTAAGAAGGCTGAAAGGTGACAAATGGGGGGGGGGGAAGGAGACATACTGTAGATGGAGACATCTGTGGAAAAAGAAAATAGATGTGTACAGATACAAACAGACTTTAGGGAAAAGAAGGGGTGGCTGAAATATATTAGTAGAAAATAAGTCTATCATTTAAACCGGAGGGCTACTGGGAGCCAAAGTGGATGATCAGCTTGGTATCCATGTTTTTCCTATGGTCAGTATGCAATAATATATAGTGTACTTGTTCTAATAATTTAAAAAGAGAAGGAAAGGCATATTATAACTAACTAAATAAATAAATAATATTTAAATGACATGAAAGTGCCATGCACTGACCAAAACCTACTGGGTTTATTCAGCAATACAGCACTGGCATAATTATCTGAGTTATGACATGAACTATTTAACAACTAGAAAATCACTAGAGTAGCATTGAAACTGGAGAAAGATTGAATTTTGACAGATTTAGGTTTTAATGTTAAACTACATTCTAGACAGTAGACATCAAATGAATTAATAACACAGTCATGACAGGACTAAAGGCAAAATAAAAAAAATGTAAACTTTATCATATGGTAATTTGAGAGGATTTGTTCAAAATACATTATTTAATCAGAGGTATACTATAGGAAAGCACTGACTGCATGACACTTGTTATAACAGCATGAATGACACTGGGCTCTTTCAGTGAAAAGACACTAAGTGTGACTGTCATGTTCTAAACAACTGGTTCAAAATCAATGAAAACCTGGCACAATTAAAAATAAATACTGCATCTACTTTGACTGCTGTTTATGTAAACAAAATAATAGATAACCACATACTGTTGTTCCAGTGAAAAGGGACTGTGAAGATATCTACCAGCTATATTTGTGCAGCTTTAAAATCCGTGCCTCTTGCACCCAGGTTTCACATCAAGACATCACTTCGCCTCTGCCCAATCACAACACTCAATGATGAATGAGAGTTGCCCAGTATATCTGACTAGTGAACCGCATGTAAAGACAAGGTAATGTCTACAATAAAGAAATGAGAGGGTGGTTAGAGAACAGACAGAACACCAGGAGGAAGGAGCTACTGGTATAACTAAAACTTCTCTACTGTGACTAAGAACTAGATCTCTTGTACTGGGACCATCAATTTAGGGTAAAAAACAAAAAAAAGGAGTTAGTGTGTTTGTCAGAGGTAGTTGAAGTAAATTGTTATTTGTTATCTGTGTACTTATCTAGGTGCTTGTCACAGGTGTCAGAAGGGAATTGTTATCTGTGAAATTAACTAAGTGTAGAAAGATTTGCAAAGTAGGGGGAGTGGCTTAGCTAGAAGGAGCCAGGTTAAAACCAGATTTAAGCACTGCCCTAGATAGCTTCTGCCAGAGAACAGACAGAACACCAGGAGGAAGGAGCTACTGGTATAACTAAAACTTCTCTACTGGGATTATATTGCCTCCTTCCCTCCCTCCACCTCCCCACCCTAAACCAGTTCTACTTTTATAAGCACAGGATTTAACTGACAACATGAACTTCCTGTTTGGGAACAGGAAGTGAGTGATCACAGAGCCACAAAAGACTCACCATCCTAGAAGGGCAAGAAGAGCTCTCCGCCCCCCCCAGGTGCTGGAGGTCTGACTCTGAGCAAGTAAGGAGACTACTGAGAAATATAGGAACTTCTTGTCTCAGAATAGGAAGATCAGGAGCTAAAAGGGTGCAGAGACAGTAAGTAAGTAAGTAGGGAGAGAAGAAAAAAAAGAAGAAATAAACAAAAGGAGGGAGAGGGGGGACATGATAGAAACTTTCAAGTACCTCAAGGGAATCAACAAAGTCCAAGAGGGTAGCATCTTTCAGAAAAGAGATGTGCAAGAACAAGGGACACAATCTGAAGATGGGGGACGGCTCAGGGCAATGTGAGGAAGTATTTTTCACAGAGAGGCTAGTGGATGAAACTGCCTCCGGAGGAGGTTGTGGAGTCAAAAACAGTGGTTGAATTCAAGCATGCATGGGACAGCCATAAGGCAATTCTGGGGGGGGGTAGAAAGAAGTAGGCTGCTGGTTAACTAGGATCTGCAGCTTATCCATTAGGTAGGGAAATGGGCAGACTGAGTGGGCCAAGCGGTCCTTATCTGCCATCAAATTCTATATTTCTATGTTTCTAAACAGAGGAACGAGTAAGTATTCCAAATAACAGTTAGGGGGCCAGAAAAAAGATATGTTGGGAGTGGCACAGTGCACTGGCTGTGGAGCAGCAGTCTTCCGGGAGATGTTCTGGAAGATGTAGTGTTGTCCCATCTGCAGGCACCTCTCTGGGCTGAGAGATGAGGTTGCTCATCTCCAGGCTGAGTTGGCCAGGATTTGTGGGACCTCCTCTCCCACCCAGGGACCACCAGGGTCACTTCACTGCCGTTGCCTCAGAGGTTGCCAAGAAAGAGGAGCAGTTGGACCACAGTGGGCTCAGGGAGGATGAGGGTGGTGGAACAGAGGCACATCCTCCAGGTGTACCTCTCCACAATTTCTATGCCATTCTGGAAAAGTGTGGTTCCTCTATGGAGGCACCCACAGTGGAGACCAAGGAGGATGCTGGGAACCTCCACAAAGGAGACCCACAGGAGGGTGGCATGGGACCCCACAGGGGGAAGGAAACAACTCCTGGTGGGGGACTCCATTGTTAGGAAGGTAGAACTGGGGGAGGAAGGGAAGAGGGAGGTAAGGTGCCTGCCTCACGCCATGGCTTGGAGGGACAGGGAGCGAATCCTCAGGATCACAGGAGCAGCTGCACAGGCGAGGGAGCTGGATGTCATTGTCCACCTAGGGACAAATGACCTGGCTAAGAAAGGGATCAGATCAGTGCAAGAAGCATTTGTGGAGATGGGGAGGGACCTTAGACAAATAGCACACATGGTAACCTTCTCGGAGGTGCTGCCTGTCTATGGCATGGGTGAGGCTAGGGGTGCTCCACACCATGGGATTCAATCAGTGGTTGAAAAACTGGTGCAGAGCTCAGGGATTTGGCTTCATTGGGGACTGGAGGTCCACCTGGAGGGATGCAAGCCTATACTGGCATGATGGTCTGCACCTGTCCAGGAGGGGAACCAGGATCCTAGGTGATAGGTTTAAATACTTCATTGACAAACATTTAAACTAGCCAAGAGAGGAGGCACTGGAAAGGAGCATGGAAATCCTAGCCCCCCCAAAAAATATTAGGGTACTAAGTGAGGTAGACACCAACATAGAGATGTCGATAGGGAGAAGCACAGGGGTAAAGTGACAAATGCAACAAGGACAGGGATGGGGCAAAAAGAGGTAAGGCCATCAAGAAATGGAGAGTAATGAGTACCAATGCCCATAGTTTGGGCAACAAGCTGCCTGAACTGGTGGCCTTGATGGAAGAGGGAGGCCTGGATATTGTAGCAGTCATAGAAACATGGTACACAGAGAACCATGACTGGGATGTTAACATACCAGGGTACACGACCTACAGGAGAGACAGGGAGAAGGGGGGGGGAGTAGCTCTCTATGTAAGGGAAGGGATAAAAGCAACCAAATAAAAGAGTAAACAGGGAGGAGAGGAGGCACTGTGGGTCACCTTAGAGACTGGAAATGGCACCACAATCCACACAGGGGTTGAGTATAGACCTCCATGTCAGGGGATGGAATGGACAAGGATATGATAGAAGGCATGCTTAGGATGGCAGAGAAAGGGGAGATACTGTTGATGGGGGACCTTAATATGCCAGATGTTAACTGGAGCACCTTTGTGGCAGCCACATCCAAAAGCAGGGCCATTCTTGATGCCCTTCAGGTGGCATGCCTCAGACTGCTAGTTTTGCACCTACTCGTGAGGGAGCAATCTTAGACCTCATATTCTCAAATGGGGACAGTGACAGGATCTCAGATCTAGAAGTGGGTAGCCCTTTGGGAACAAGTGACCACCAAACAGTGTGGTTCACGATAAACTCAGCTACAGAGTCAAGCCATACAAAAGTGAGGGTTCTGGACTTCAGGAGGGCTGACTTTGGCAAGATGGGAGAGTGCCTTAGAAAAGCACTAGCAAATAGGCTAGAAGGAAGGGTGGAGCAACAATGGGGAAATGTCAAAACTGCCATCACAGAAGCAACAAGCCTTTGTGTGAAGCAAATAAACAAATCAAAATGAAAGAAAAAGCCACTATGGTTCTCAAAAGAGGTGGCGGTGAAGGTTAAGGAGAAAAAGATAGCATTTAGGAAGTATAAGAAAACACAGAAGGAGCAGGACAGAGAACTGTACCAGTTAAGGCAGAAGGAAGCAGGGAGGGTAGTCAGAATAGCAAAGGCACAAACTGAGGAAAATATAGCTAACTTGGTTAAGAAGGGGGATAAAACCATTTATAAGTATATCAGGGAGCGTAGAAAGACAAAGGGAGGGATAGTGAGGCTGAATAGAATGGATGGTGGATGGGCAGAGAGTGAACGTGAAAAAGCAGGGATACTGAATGAATATTTCTGTTCAGTATCACAAAAGAGGAAGTGGGGGAGGTGCCTAATCCAATTAACAGAAGCACTCTGGAGAGGGGGGACGATCCCAGTCCTTTCACAGAAGAAAGGGTTCAGAAAGAACTCCTAAAACTGAAGGTGGACAAAGCAATGGGGCCAGATGGAATTCACCCCAGAATTCTAAAAGAATTAAGCAGAGAACTAGTGACACCACTGACTACCCTATATAACAAATCACGGGAGGATGGTGTGGTACCTGAGGACTGGAAGAAGGTGGATGTGATTCCCCTTCACAAAAGTGGGACCAAGACAGAGGCAGGAAACTACAGACCTGTCAGTTTGACCTCTGTGGTAGGGAAAGTGATGAAATCACTTCTGAAGGAAAGAATTGTTGAGTACCTAGAGGTCAGTGGGGCACAAGACCCAAGGCAGCATGGGTTCACAGCGGGAAGGTCATGTCAGACGAATCTAATTGATTTTTTGACTGGGTGACCAAAGTAGTAGACCAGGGAGGGGCTGTGGACATGGCCTACCTAGACTTTAGCAAGGCATTTGACACAGTCCCACATAAAGATTAGTAGTCAAATTAACCAGCCTGGGAGTGGGTCCCAGGGTGGTAGCTTCAAATAAAACATTGGCTGAACAACAGGACACAGAAGGTAATTGCAAATGGAGTCCACTCTGAAGAAAGAGGGGTTACTGGTGGGGTACCGCAGGGTTCAGTACTGGGTCCAGTCCTTTTTAATGTCTTTATAAGTGATATTGCAGAGGGATTGGAAGGAAAAGTATGCCTCTTTGCAGATTACACAAAGATCTGCAACAGGGTTGATACACAAGGAGGCGTGGAAAGGATGAGAAGGGACTTGGCAAGGTTGGAGGAATGGTCAGAAGTATGACAGCTTGGATTCAATGCAAAGCGTAAAGTAATGCACCTGGGAAACAAAAACCCAGGGGAAGATTACACAATGGGGGGGGTAGTAACAACAACAAAAATGGAAAGGGACCTGGGGGTAATCATATCAGATGACCTTAAGGTTGGCAAGCAATGTGAGAAGGCAGTAGGGAGGACTGGGGGGATACTGGGATGTATAGGGAGAGGTATCACCAGCTGAAAATAAGAAGTTGTTATTCCCCTGTACAGACAGTTGGTGAGACCCCATCTGGAGTACTGCGTCCAGTTCTGGAGACCCCATCTCCGCAAGGACATAGACAGGATGGAGGCAGTTCAGAGGAGGGCAACTAAAATGGAGCAGGGTCTGCAAGAGAAGCCATATGAAGAGAGACTAAAGGAGCTTAATATGTATACCCTTGAGGAAAGGAGGGAGAGGGGGGACATGATAGAAACTTTTAAGTACCTGAGTGGAATTAACAAAGTCCAAGAAGGTAGAATCTTTCAGAAAAAGAGATGTGCAAGAACAAGGGGACACAATCTGAAGATGGGGGGGACGGCTCAGGGGCAATGTGAGGAAGTATTTTTTCACAGAGAGGGTGGTGGACGCATGGAACAGCCTTCCTGAGGAGGTTGTGGGGCTAAAACTGTTGGAGAATTCAAGAATGCATGGGACAGACATAAGGCAATTTTTGTAGGGGGTAGGAAGAAATAGGCTGTTGGTTAAATAGGATTTGCAGCTTATCCTCTAGGTAGGGAAATGGGCAGACTAGGTGGGCCAAGCGGTCCTTATCTGCCATCAAACTCTATGTTTCTGTGTTATTATTTACATATGAGTATATGGTGTATCAACATGTATTCCTGCCATATTTTGTAGCATTTAGATCAGTGCTTTTAAAATTATACTGAAATAACTGAAACTTAAGTTTTGGATAACTGTGTGGCTGCCGATAATACAGCTCTGTTTAAAGTTTGAGACCTAGAACTTTGTACACATTCCCATGCTGAACATTTCTTAAAATCTTGAAACTGGAAATATTTGGATTAGACATTTTAAAATTAGATGAAAATAACTGAAAATGAAATGTGTATGTAATATGCTGTCACCTCTAACATAGACTCCTTTAAAGCTAGGAATCTGAAACCTGGTACACTTATACATATAGAGTGAGATATTCAGAAATGTGACAGACGCCAGCGCAAGGCCAATGCACCATGGTGCATTGAGCACAATATTCAAAGGCTGCACATGGTGACGTGTGCCAGCGCAACATTGCTGAATATCGCATGGATGCGCCAGAGCGCAGTCAGGGGTGCACTAGGGAGCAACCCAACATGTGCAATAGTGCAACCATGGATGCACAAGGGGCCGAGGAAGATGCACCAGGACATATATGGACCAGCCACAGGCACAGCAAGGAGCAATGCACCGGGGAAGAGGAGGTGGCCGCCGGGGAGCCTGTGGTTCCAGGCGCGAGGCACAGCCAGCCCACGATGGAACACCGCCCAAGGAGAATGGGCATGTAGTCAGCCCTCGCCCCAGTGCACCACAGTGGTGGATGTAGGAAGGGAGGCACCAACAGCCATGGGTGGACTGCCACTGGCCACCCCCCACTGGATGACATGCACCATGCCACTGTGGACACAGCTGGCAACACCCACGCAAACGGCACGCAACACATACACCATACAACCTGAACAGCCCTCCCATGGCCACCACAGGGCACAGTCACTGACCAATGGGTGATCACCACCATGCACAGCCCCAGAACAACACAGGCGCACCACACAGCCACCTAGCACTCCACTGCATCATGGCTCCACAAGCCAGCTGCAAAACAGACCCGAACACAGATGGGTAACCATATGAAAGCTGTATTACATAACAAATAAAACAATGCAACAGGGAACAAGGTAGGAGAAACTATATGCAGAGCAGGATGAAGGCAGGGAAGAGAGGTATGGGAACAGGAGACAGGGCTATACAAAGGGGCAGGGGAGGGCAAGGCAAGGGTGGACAGGTGAAAGCACAACTGGTGCAGGCCCAACAGGCCCTACGTGCTGCCTCATCCCGCTGCTGCCTGGCGCTGTCCCCGCTGCAGGAGCCATCATGTCAGTCATGCAACCTCCAGTGTGGCAGTGGTGGTGGAGATGATCCTTCTCAGGAGGCGGCCGTAGTTAGCCAGTCGAGGAACCCGATGGACACCTATGGCAAAGTAGGGAGCACATGATCAGTGCATGTCCAGGACACCTCAGCCCACCTACCGTGTGCAGTGGACAGTGGTGACACATGCCCCAGGGCGGCACCCTGACCACCAGCACTGGGTGGGCCCACACCTGCTGCTGACTCAGCATGCCATGGCTATGCAAAGTGCTGCACACTGCCACCCATGGGCCAACCACCAGCAATGTGGCAGGCAGGTGGCATGGTACAGCAGCGGGACCGCAGCAGCACAGGTGGCAGCCGGATGCACCCACAGCCCACCAGCAGCAGCCACACACATGTGCAATGGCCACAGCACAGTGCCACACACACCATGGGCAGAGCACAGCTGCCAAGGCTCAGTGCACAGGGGGCCGTGGCCTCCCCCTGCCCCCACTGCCCACCCCACACAACAATGTTGTAAAGCACTGTGTCTACCTGCATGCCATTGCACCTCCCATGCTGGTCCAGCGGCTCCACCCCTCTGATCCGCATCCTGAGCTGTGGGTCCTGCTGCAGTCTGCCATGTCCCACCAGGCACACCTGCTGCCCTGGCTTTCCTCCTGTCCTCAGGGCCTAGGAAGGAAACATAAACATGCACACATCAGTACACAGCAACACTATGTGCCTACCACCCTCACCCCCCCTGCACAGAGTGCAGCCTAGCCTAGCACGGCCACAGTGCAGTGATGCAGTGCACCCAGGGTATGCAGCCCCAGGCCTCAGGGTGCACAGTGTCTACGCCCACCCTGGCATGGCATGCAGCCCTGCCAGCACCATGGAACACTGGACGTGCACAAATGCAGTCGGAGCACACTTACCTGGCCATGGCACAGCCCCCTGCCAGACACACACCTGCAGTGCAATGAGCCCCTCTGGGTCCCACCTCTGCAGGTCACTATATTGGTGGTGACACTGTTCCCCACTGCGCCGCACACCTGTGGCCTGCTCTAGTCCATCTGCCACCTCCTGCTAGAGCTCCATCCTAGGCCCGGCGAGGGGCTGCTGCCCAAACAGGCAGCCTGCATGGGGCTCCACCTGGGCCACCAGGTTCACTAATTCTACCTGGCTCCAGTTAGGAGCCCTCAGTGCTGTGTGGTGCGGCATGTCAACTCTACCATGTAGCAAACCAAAATGGCACCCTGTAGCGTATGAGCTCCACGTGCTGGAGATGTGCACCTCGCTTGGAGTTGCGCTGCCCTCATAAATCGTGCATCCCTGAGGATGCACGGTATGGGTGTGGCTGCATGGGCACGTGAGGCAGAGATCCCTAGGGGGGCATAGGGCAGGGCAAGGGTCAGCAAGCATACTGTGAGCGAGTGTGCTATTAGGACCATAACATATGGCGCACAACAGGGGCCTGTGGGTGCTATGGCCTACAGGCCCTATGGTGCCCAAGCACCATAGGCCCAGTAGCGCCCAAGTGCCATTGGCCCTCATTGTGCCTAAATGCCATAGGCCCAATACCGCCCGAGCACTATAGGCCCTATTCACCTAGTGTACGATGCACAACTGGCATAGGAACAGGCCATGGCACATGCGCACTGATGGGCGCACTGCGCATGTCACAGCATTGCGCCATGACTTTTGCCAGTGCAAGTCCATTGCGCAAGGCACAACAACATGATATCCAGCTGGCATATGCAGATTAGCTCATCAGCCTATCCACGGCACACTGGGGGAATTAGCATCTCATTACAATTGCGCATCGGCTCATTTGCATGTGATGCGCTATAAAGGCGGGACTGCACAGGACATGGACTGGTATTGCAACCATCCTTGGTAAGTTGCCCCAATCGAGGGGACGGACAGCAGAGTAGGATGGGTGGCAGGGTGGGAATGCTGCAGCCACTGATCACATGTTATTGCCCACAGGTAGCTTCATGTCCGAAAGAGAGGAAGGTGAGGAGCATGGGCCTGCACGCAAGCGCAGGACCCACTTTATGAAGGTGGAGGCGGATGCCCTGTTCGAGGTGCACCTTGACAGAGAGCCACTGCTGAGTGGTGCAACAGGCACACCCCAGGCCAGGTCTGCAGCCTGGGAGGAGGTGGCAGGGGCCATGAACCAGCAGGGCAGCCACCAGCGGTCAGCGCAGGAGTGCAAAAAGAAGGTCAGCACTGACAGGTGCAGGATCAAAAGAGAAGGTGGCAGCCATCTGGGGTGTAAGGGTGGCCACGGGGGGGTCAGTCCGATGTACCATGGCTGACGCCGCAGGAGGAGTTGGTGGTAGCAACCATGCAGAGCAGAGCTGTCGCGGGGGTGCCAGTCGGTGGCTTCCAGACCTGTGGGAGCCTGTCACTGCATGGTAGGTACAGTGGCTTCAGGGGTGGGGGAGGTGGTGGCTGGGGGGGTGGGGATCCTGTGCATCGGAGGCACTAATGTCTCGCAAAGTCTTTTACTGTATAGTGTAGATGATGTATTGCATTTTCTGTTAATAATGCTTATGTGTACCGCCTGTGTTCCTCACCAATTCTGTTACTCCTTGTACAATCTGTACCCAGGTTGCACCTGAAAATGAGCCTCAGCTCAGTGTGCCTTTCCTGGTCATCAAAATTTTAAATAAAAAAATAATGTGACTGTTTTCCCTATCAGTACCAGAAAGGCCAGCATGCAGTGGCAGGGGCGGTGGTGTCTGCTGTGGGGGCATGCCCAGCCCTGGTGAACCAGCCATCCACCTCCACTGGCATCCGGGGGCCCAATTGACTGCAGCACACCACTGCTGTCCAACCGGATGACCTGGGCGTGGTGGAATATGAGGCCCTGGCTGTGTTTCAGTGGGATGCCAGCCATGACATGCAATGTGCGGAGACACGGATCAGGGCAGGGTCCGACATTGATGATGATGATGTGACCATTGTCCTGGACAGCAGGAGTGTTGTCAAGGGGAGACACCCATACCATACACCATCCATGACAGTGCCACCAGTGCTCTGTTGGCAGTGGGTCAGCCGCCTGCCACTGCCTCTGGTGTCACTGTGTGTGACAGTGGTGTAGCACTGGGGGACGGTGGTGGTGGTTCAGCCACAGGGGAGCTGCCCAGTGCACAGCGACCAGTCAGTGAGCAGCCCCAAGGGGATTACACTGTGTGGCACCTCCCTGAGCAGGGGGCTGGACAGCGTGGTCACACACCACCGGTGGGTTGGCGCAACACCCATGCAGTCCCTTCACTGACCCCTTGCATAAGCACACCCGATTGCTGTGAGGCTCTGTGGTACAACAGGTTATGCTCATGGCTGGGGTGTGTGTATTCCATGCAGAGGTGAGCCAGGCAGCTGAGCAGCATGAAAGGGGCTTTGCACAGGTCCAGGAGGCCATAGATCAACTGCAAGAGGACACGACCATCGCCCTGGATCACCATGCCACTGCGGTCACAGTTGCCCTAGCCCCATTGGCCACCATGGGGCATGGCCGGCCACCGCAGACCCCACGGAGTGCATTGTCCACCCCACGGTCATGGCATCATGCGACCCCCTTGGTGTTGATGCCTGGATCCACTGTTGGCATTCCAGGCATGCCTGGAGTGGGCCTGTTTGGGAGCCTGGAGACCCCTGTAAGGATACAGTCACTGTCCCACAGTAACACTCCGGGGGACTGTCGCAGACACCCCCTGTGGCCATCGTGCAGCCTGGGTCTGCTAGGCAGCCTCAGTGGGACTGTCTACGTGTCCGTGGTGACTGTGTGACCACGTGGTGGACCTGATGTGCCCATCTCCATGTCCTATATCTGCTGCCACCGCCCTGTGTGCACATGGGTATTGTGTGTGCATGTGCATGCCATGGAAGAGGCATCTGTGCACTTTCCACACACTGGCTGTGTGTGTGCACCTGCCTGGCCACTGGCCTGTGTGGCATGTGTGTGATGATGCCAACACAGCATCAGATGCACCTGTGCACCAGTGCTCTGCATCTGATCCATGTCTGGTGCTAGCGCCCCAGCGCTTGCCTGCGGGCACCAGTGTGTGTGTGTGTGTGTGTGTGTGTGTGGGTATCTGGGTGTGTGGGGTGTGCTGTGCTGTTCTGCGTGTTGTTGTGCATGGCCGTGTGGTCCAGTTCCACAACCGCCCATGCCCCCTGCCCTGCTGTTCAGGCCACAGGGCATGCCAACACATGCCTGTGTGCCATGCCACTGTGGCTATCCCGTACTTGGGTGTTTGTCCACCTACCTTCATGCACCATAGTGCTCCTCTGCTATTGTGGCCCTGTGCTGGTGTGCCATCCTGGTCAGCCAGGGATCCCTCCACCCGTGGGGGCTGCCTACCGCCACATGGACCATCGGCCGCATTGGCCCCATTGCTGTTCCCTTCTTCAACCTCGACAGCTATCCCATAGTCACCACCAGACCAGTCCAGGCAATGGAATCATGTCTTCATCAGCCTAAAGACACGCTCAATGATGTTCCATGTGCTGGCATGTGCCTCATTGTACTGCTCCTCTGCAGGGGATGATGGGTGCCGGTTGGGGGTGAGCAGCCAGGGCCGGAGTGGGTAGCCAATGTCACCTGTGTGGAAGGTGAGTTGGTTAGCCTGGTGTCCTATGTTGCTGCACCCCTCATCCCTCCCAGACACACCCTGCGGCGCCCCTACCCTGGCGCCTCCCTGCCCTGTTGTACCCAACTGCCCATGGTCATGGTATGCTCACCTACTAGGTGGCCAGTTGGGATGTCCCCACTCTCAAACCTGTGACACAGTGCTGAGCTGTGCCAGATGAAGGCATCATGTGCTCCCCAGGGTGTATGGCACAGACATTGATTATGCACCTCCTGGCATCACACACCACCTGGCAGTTGATACTGGGGTAGCCCTTTTTGTTGATGTAGGCTACCCCCTCCAGGCCAGGTGGCATGCAGATGCCAACATGGGTGCAGTCAATGGGCCCTAGTATGCCAGGCATGCATGCTACACTGTGGAACTCCTGCATGTTCGCTGTATGCTCTGTCTGTGTGCTGGGGAAGTGGATGTACTCCACAGCAAGTGGCAGCAGGGCGTTGAGGAATTGTGTGAGGAGCCATGATATGGCTGACTGGGTTATGCCTGTGGTGTCCCCTGTTGGTCTCTGGAAGGTGCCCATGGTGAGTAGGCACATAACAGCTGTAACCTTCATCTCCACTGTCAGGGTGTGGCTCTGTCTAGTGGGTGCCTGCATCTCCTCACTGCAAAGCTCACTGAACTGCCTCAGAATCACCTGGTTCACGTGATACCAGCCCACGATCTCCGTAGTGGTGTAGTTTTCGAAGGTGTTGCGGGCACAGTACCACCTGTTCCAGGCGTACTGCCGATGGGCCCTTCCACAGCTGAGACACCCTGCCTCCCCACACCCCTCATTATGGCCTCCATCTGAAATATGGCACTGACCATGGCCCCTGTTGTCCTGTCCCCCATGGGTGTCTGACTCCACTGGACCTCCCAGCTGTGTGCTGCTGTTCAGACTGCTCAGTGGGGCCCATGCCTGTGTGCCCTGCCCTCAGCTGGCTGTCTGTTGTCTGTGACCTCTGACTCCCACCCTTGTGGGTTCCTGTGTTGCACCTCTCGGGCCTGGTGTTTCTGTGTCACGCCCAGGCACATTCACATGCACTGTCACCTCCCTGCCTGTCACACTCACACACACTCACTGTCTCTCACACAGCCACCCCCTCTCTGTCTCTGTCTTTGTCTGTGTCCCTCTCCTAGTCTCCTAGAATGTTGTTTGCTGGCCTGTCTCCCTCTGTCCTACTCCCCTCTGGTGCGAGTACCCTTCTCCTACTTGCTCCCTGTATTTATGGGATGAAGTGTGCTCCGTGCAACAGCCATTTGCTCCACACTTGTGCCGTTTGTCCAGTGTTGAACATCACACTGTGCCACATATTCATGGCTACGCCCCCTACACTTGCACATGCATACATTCCCATTGCACATTGTCGCACTGCCACTTGAGCTGCACAGTTGCTGCCACTGAATATCACTCTCAGGAGCATTTCTACAGTTGCGCATGTGCAACTCAGTTACGCAATGCGCAACTACTTTGAATATCCCACCCATGGTATCCTTCTGTTCAGTATGTTCATGGAATACAACAGCATTTATTTGTGTATGTTTAAAACTAGACCAACATAACTTGAAATGTAAAATTTGGCAAAGTTGTGTGAGTAATTTTCATGGAAATTCAAAAAAACATTTCATGCAATTAGAATGGTTTGGAATGGTTAATTCTGTCTGAATTCCACTGTAGAGTGTTGTATTGGGTACAAGTAGTGGGGAGGAGAGGGTGGTCAAGTTCCTTCCAGGAGGCACAGCTTGGAGGGAGGGGAGGTGAATCCATTGAATCGCCATAGCAGTAGCAAGGAGGGGGGAAGTGGAGGTCATAGTCCATCTTGGGATAAGTGACGTAGCCAAGGAGGAGGTGAGCTCGGAACAGGTGCAGGAGGACTTCAGAGGGTTAGGTAGGCACCTTGGAGTGGTAGCAGACTCTGTAACGATCTCAGAGTTGCTGCCATTCCATGGCAGGGGGAAGGCTGAAAATCTCCACATCAGCAAGTTCAATATTTGGTTAAGGGTCTGGTGTGGAGATGATGGTTTTGGCTTTGTTCAAGACTGGGGACCCACCTGGAGGGATATGGACCTGTAAAGGGGGGGCAGCTTTCATCCATCCCGGGAGGGGACTACGGTCCTCAATAAAAAGTTTAGATGCTTCTTTGCCAAGCATTTAAACTTGCCGGGGGGGGCAGTCAGGAACAGGGAGACTTAGGTAGCCCACTCTTACAGGTCAGAGTAGCTAGCAGTATGGATCAGGAGGAAATGTTGTGGACAGATATTCCTGAGCTCATTACAAGGGGTAAGGCAGAGGAAGGGAGGTAGCAAAAGGAAGAAACCAGAGCTGGAAATGAGGAACAAGAAGGCAAGTGTAGATTTACAAGAGAGACAGGCTGGGAAACATAGACAGATATGACTGGGCTCATTACAAGAGATAAGGCTGAGGAAAACAGGCAGCAGGAGAAAATAAACAGGGTTGGAAGAAGGGAGCAAAAAAGGAAAAAGTAGAAATGCAAGGGGCACAGGCTGTGAGACATGGACAGTCATGTATACAAATGCCCACAGTCTGGGAAACAAAAGATGGCAGAGATGGACCTGGACATAGTAGCAATTACCAAGACATGGTGCACTGGAAACCATGACTTGGAGGTAAATGTACCAGAGTACACTCTACACAGAAGGGATAAGGAGGGTAAAAGGGGGGAGTTGCCCTTTATATCAGAGAAGGTATTAAAGTGACGTCAGTGCAGGGTAAACAGGGGAGAATGAGGCACTGTGGGTCACACTTGAGACAGAAAATGGCACAGCAATCCGCACAGGAGTGATCTACAGTCCTCCAGCACAGAGGGAGGAGATAGAGAGGGCAATAGTTTTCTTCTAAGTTTCTTCATGTAGTTTGCCCCTGCACACTTTGAGATACTGTATTTAAATTATGCCTCAGACTCTTGCTCTTTTTTTCTACTTTTTTTACTATATAATCAAGTTTTATCCTATTCAACCTTTGTATGTATGTTTACCTACCATTTCCTAGATGTGGAACCTTTGTAAAGGAGCAGTTCCTGCTCAAAGGTATTGTAATCCTAGATTTTAATAAACAAAAATAAAAAAATAGTAGAGGAAATACACGGGATGCAGCAAAAGAGGCGGTACTACTGCTGGGCAATTTTAACATGCCAGACATGGATGGTACCATCCTAGCAGCTGCCTCAGCCAGGAGCTGAGACATCATAGAATCCTTGCAGAGGCAGGCCTTAGGCAATTGGTTCAGGAACCCACCAAGAGCAAGGCAATCTTAGACCTTGTGCTGACCAATGGAGATAGGATAAAGGAAGTCAGGATGGATGGGCACCTAGGGTCCAGTGAGCACCATACAGTGCGGTTGAGCATGAGTTTAGGTTATAGAAGAGCCACACAGAGACAAGGGTCCTGGATTTCAAAAGGGTGGACTTCACTAGGATGGGAAGGGGGATCAAAGAAGCCATGGCAGGAAGGGATCCTGGGAGAGAGGTTGAGGAGCGGTGGGCACATCTAAAAGAAGACATAGCGTAGCATCAAATCAATGCATTAGTCTGAGTAACAATGGAAAAAGAAGGAACAAATCACTGTGATTCTCTAAAGAGATGGCAGAGAAAGTAAGGGACAAAATGGAGCTTTCAGAAAATACAAGGAGACTCAGAAGGATGAGGATAGAGCACTGTACCTAGAGAGACAGAGGGAGGCAGGGAAAGCAGTTAGGAGGATGAAGGTGCAAACAGAGGAGAGATTAGCACAGACAGTAAAGATGGGGGTCAATACATTTTATAGATACATTAGCAATAGAAGGAAAGTCAAGGGAGGGCTTGTAAGGCTCAAAGGGAAGGAAGTGGTGTGCATAGAGGGTGACTTAGAAAAAGCATCAATACTGAATGAATACTTCTATTTGGTATTCACAGTAGAGGGGGAAGGACTGGGACCAAAGACAGGCAGCAGAAACAATAGGGGGAGAGAGGTAAACACCAGTCCTTTTACAGCAGAGAGGGTCCTGGAGGAACTCACAAAATTGAGGGTGGACAAAGTGATAGGGCCTGATGATATATACCCCAGGATAGTAAAGGAATTACAGACAGTGCTAGCAGCACTGCTGGTGGCCCTGTTTAGTGAGTTGCTCAATACAGGGGTGGTTCCAGAGGATTGGAAGTGAGGAAATGTAGTCCCTCTCCACAAAAGTGGTAGCAGAGAAGAGACAGGAAACTAAAGGCTGGTCAGCCTCACCTAAGTAGTGGGTAAGATGATTTCATAGCAGGAAGGTTATGTCAAACAAATCTGAGTAACTTTTTTGACTGGGTGATGAAGGAGCTAGATCAGGGAGGAGCAGTGGATATCACCTACCTCGATTTCAGTAAGACCTTTGACACTGTACCCCCAGAAGACTGGTGAACAAGCTAGGGAGCCTGGGGTGGACCACAAAGTGAAAAATTGAGTTAGAAACTGGTTGAGGGACAGGAAGCAGAGGTTTGTAGTAAATGGGATCAAATCTGAGGAAAAGAGGGAGACCAGTGGGGTGCTTTAGGGATCGTTCCTGGGGCCAGTCCTTTTTGATGTCTCCATCAGTGACATTCCTGAAGGGCTGGAGGGGAAGGTTTGCCTATTTCCAGATGATGCCAAGATCTGCAAGAGAGGAGACACTCCAGAAGGGATAAAAAGAATGAGGCGGGACCTGGGAAAGCTGAAAAAATGGTGAAAAGTGTGGCAGTCGAAATTTAATGCAAAAAAGTACAAAATCATGCACCTGGGGTAAAGAAACTCTGCGAAGAGCTACAGAATGGGGGAACTGCTAACAGTCACCAAGGAAGATAGGGATTTAGGGATAATCATCTCAGGTGACCTAAGGTTGGCCAAACAGTGTAACAAGGCTGTGAGGAGGGCCAGTGGGATGTTGGGGTACATAGGAAGGGATATCACTAGCAGAAGAAGGGAGGTGGTGATGCCATTGTACAAAACACTGGTGAAGCCTCATCTAGAATACTGTGTTCAGTTCTGGAGGCCACATCCTCACAAAGACATAGGCAGGGTGGAGGCAGTCCAGAGAAGGGCAACCAAGATGGTGCAGGGCTTGCATCAGAAAACATATGAGGACAGATTAAAAGACCTCAATATGTATACACTTGAAGAGAGAAGAGAACAGGGGGATATGATAGAGACATTCAAGTATCTTTAAAGGCTTGAACAAAGTGTGGGTGGGGGGGCATCTTTCAATCCAAGAGTTGTACAAGGATGAGGGATCATGATATGAGATAGGAAGGGGACGTGAAAAGTGGAAATGTGACAAAGTTTTTCTTCACAGAGAGGGTTCTGGATGCTTCGAATAGCCTACCCCAGGAAGTGGTGGGTGATAACACAGTGGAGGATTTAAACATGTAAGGGATAGACATAAGGGAACCATAGATGTGGGGAAGAGAGGCAAAAGCCAATGACCAGGTAGGGTCAGCAGCCTCTGAGGCAGTCAGGGAATATAGGCAGACTAGGTGGGCCTAGTGGTCCTTATTTACCATCAATTAATATGTTACTATGTTACTATTTTATACAGCTGTATTGTAAAAATGTAAAGTTCTCACTAAGAAGTAAATGCAGGGAGAAATACATAGATACATAAATACATAGACAGTGTCCGCAGATAAGGGCCTGTGGCCCACCCAGTCTGCCCATTTGTGCTTGTAAGTTCAGTTTATATTTTCCTAGAAGTCTGTTGCCCCTTACCCCTGACCTCCAAAATTCCTTTATGTCTATCCCATGCATTCTTAAATTCCCTGATTGTTTGAGCCCTCACCACTTCCTCTGGCAGGGTGTTCCACTTGTCCACCACCCGTTCTTTGAAGAAATTCTTCCTCACGTTTCCTCTGAATTATCCTCTCTCCAACTTCATCCCATGCCCTCTAGTCCTGGAACATCTTTTTCACTTAAAAATAGTGTATTCCTGCACCTTTTCCTCCCTGTAAGATACCTGTATGTCTGTATCATATCCCCTCTCTCCCTCCTTTCCTCCAGGGAGTACATATTCAGGTCCTTCAACCTGTCCTCATAGGACTTGTGATGCAATCCATGTACCATCTTTGTTGCCCCTCTGAACCTTCTACTACCCTGTCTATGTCCTTACGAGGTAAGATGTCCAGAACTGTACACTGTACTCCAGGTGGGGCCTCACTAGTGTCTTGTATAGTGGAATTATGACCTCCTTTTCCTGCTGGTGATGCCCTGCCTATGCATTCCAGCATCCTATTTGCTTTACCTGCTGCCTTGTCACACTGTTTCCCTACCTTGAGGTCATCAGAGATGATAACCCCAAGATCCCTTTCCTGCTTGGTGCATGCTATATCCTCACCCCCAACTGATATATTGTGCCAGGGTTTTTGTGCCCCATATGCATTATCTTGCACTTCTTTGCATTGAATTTCAACTGCCAAACCCCTGACCATTCTTCAAGTTTCTGCAGGTCCCTTCTCATTCTGTCTACACCCTCTGGTGTGTCTACTCTGTTACAGAGCTTTGTGTCATCAGCAAACAGTGAAATTCTGCCTTCTAGGTCCTGCGCAATGTCACTGATGAAGATGTTGAATAGGACCGGTCCCAGCACTGATACCTGTGGTCACTCTTCACCCTGTGGAGTGACAGCCATTTACCACCACCCTCTGTGTCCTGCCGCCCAGCCAGTCACCTACCCACCACACTACTGTCCTGCCCACACTCATATTCCCCAGTTTGTGTAATAGTCTTTTATATGTCACAGTGTCAAAGGCCTTGCTGAAGTCCAGATAGGCCTGTCCACTGCCCTCCTCTGATCCACCTCCCTGGTCATCCAGTCAAAAAATTCAACTAGGTTGGTCTGACATGACCGCCCCCTGGTGAAACCATGCTGCCTTGGGTCCTGTAGTCCACTGACAACCAGATGTTCCACCAGTCTCTCCTTCAGTAGTGCTTCCATGATCTTCCCCACTACCAAGGTGAGGCTGACTGGTCTGTAGTTTCCCTTCCTCTTTGTTCCCACTTTTGTATAAGGGGACTACATCTGTTGTCCTCCAGTCTTTGGGTACCTCCTGTTTCCAGTGATCGCTAAACAGGATAGCCAGAGGTTCAGCCACCACCTCTCTTAGTTCTTTAAGGACCTTGGGGTGCACCCCATCTGGCCCCATTGCTTTATCAACTCTTATTACTTCCAGTTCCTTCAGGACCCTTTCTTGAGAAAAAGGGACTTATGTCCATTTCTGCACCATTCTCACCCCTTGTACTCCTTTCAGACCCATTACCCTCCTCTTCCTCAGTAAAGACTGAGCAGAAATACCTGTTCAATATGTCAGCTTTACTGTTGTCATCCTCCACACGGCCTCCATCCTCCCCCTTCAGTCTCACTCCCCCCCCTTGCCTTTCTTTTTTCACTCATGTACCTGTAAGAGATTTTGTCCCCTCTACCCACTGATTTTGCAATGTGTTCTTCTGTCTGAGCTTTGGCTTCCTTACTGATCTCTCTGCCCTCTTTGCTTCTCCTGGTACTTCTCCTATCCCTTCTGCCTGTGTCTTTTGTATTGCCTGAATGCAATCTTTGGCTTTCACTTTCTTCGCTACCTCTTTGGAAAACCATAATGGTATCCTCTTCCTTTCCTCTTGCTAACCTGCTTAATGTATAATTCTGTTGCTCTTGTAATCCCCATTTTAAATACTGCCCACTGTTCCTCAACCCCTGATTCTTGCCCCATTCCTTAATGCCTCTTTTCAAGTATCTCCCATTTTCCCAAAGTCTGCCCCCCTAAAATCCTGGATACGTGTTTTTGTGTGGTTTGGTTCTGCTCTTTCTGTGATTTCAAACCACAATGACTGGTGATCACTGTTCCCCAGGTGCTCCCCCACTGCTACCCCCATCACACTGTCCCTGTTTGTGAGCACAAGGTCCAGTATTGCCTTCTGCCAAGTTGGTTCCATGACCAGTTGCTTGAGGAAGGCACCTCACATTTTTCCTATATTTCAGGAAATGATCAAGGCAGCCATATACAAATTGTTAGTGTGGCACTAACTGAGCTGAGAATAGCAAAAGCCAACAGAGCAGAGGCCGTATTCAAAAGCCCCAAAGCATGGCACTAACCTGGCATTGTGATCGCGCCGAATATACCTTTGCATCCATACAAATGATGCATTCCCCCATGCAAACTGTGCACAGCTGCATGTTCAGTGATTTCAGCAGCACTAAACAGCCTCTGACATAGTGCTGTTTAATGCAGTGGAAACCCTACCCTTATCTGTGTGCTTGGTGGTGTGCACCACCTCCAATCCACTATCCTCCATAATTGCACTGTTCCTTGGTAGTCTAGTGGACCCCCACCCTTGATCACCTGTCCTCTGTTATTGTACTGTTCCAGGGCAGTCTAGTAGACCCCCCCAAATGACCTGGCCACTCAAGATCCTCCTTCTCACACCCCTTGCCCATTCACAACCATTAATATACTGCATTAGAGATGGTGACCCATGGGAAGCATGGTTTAGACGCCAACAAAGATGGTCAACTGATCACGCTACTTCATTTCAAACCTGAATAAAACTCATCAGATCATAATGATTGCCAGCTCAGTACATATTAAGAAAACAGCACACCAGCATTGGAGGTCTGCAGCTACACAGCGATTCAGGTTTTAAGTCACCATGACCAACTGAAAAGGCACAATTAAGGCTTATATGATTCTGGGCCAACCACGAGGGAGTGCACTGGAAGCACCGAGAGGGAGTACCATTACAGAGAGCAAGGGAGATTTAAAATACTAAATGGATAACTGCATGGCATAGGAACTTGACAATACCAGAGGCATAGCAGAGCAGTAACCTAAAAAGTTGACAGCTGTCATCACCTCACTTGGCTTTGGTTTTTCTTTCCTTATAAAGGCAACATTACTGTTTGTAGAGGTAAAATACATGTAGTGGTCCTGGCTTCACCGGAGAATGGAGCCCCGGACAATCAGGTTGCAGACCCACTGGGGTACATAATGCAAATGTTGGAGTCCCTGATGTCTGACATGGCTGTTGTCAAAACGGTTGTGGCAGGGAAAACTGAAGAGATAAAACAGTTACAGGACAGAATGAACGTGTCAGAACAGAGAACCAACAAATTAGAAATTCAACAGCATCAATTATTAGCAGGCTGGAGGAGCAGGAGCTAAAAATGCATAAGTTTAGGGGCAGAGCAGAGGACCAGGAAAATGGGGGACACCAGAACAACATAAGAATACTGAGCATCCCTGAGGGCATGGAGGGGTCCAACATGGAGGGCTTTTTAAATGACTTTACTGCGTGGTTCATGGGCCCCAGATGGAGGGGCCCAGTGGAGGTAGAGAGAGCCCACAGAACCAGGAGGCAACACACTGCACAGGGAGCCTCCCCTCATCATCTGATCATTGGCTACATCCTCAGGTATTCAGTATAAGAAAAAAATATTACGTGTGGCAAGGGAAATGGGGGAACTCTTGTGGAATGGGGCAAAGATTTCAATGTACAGGAACTTCTCCCAGGAGGTGGCTGCGAAACGCAAAGCCTATGGCCCGCATAAAGCTACACTCAGAGACTTGGGCTACCAATGTAGATTTGAGGGTCTGACAAGCCTATGGGTGACTAAGAATGGCAGAGATTTTGTGGGAGACTCATCCCAAGATGTTTCCAAATGGTTGAGTGGACAAGGGACAATCTGAACTCAGGGCTCTACAACACCCAGAAAGCTCTGGGAACCACATGAGCAAGCTGGAGAGTGCACAAGATTGGCCAGCAGGGGTTGCAGCAAATGGCTGACAGTAACCAAAACAAGCCAGCTGCTCACAAAATGGCACCTAGTCATATGGAATCACCAGCAGCAGAAGAGATTCTCAGACTTCTGTCCAAGCACTCAAGAAAAATGCTGAATTCTACCACCAAAAGCAGCAGGAGAACACCCAAGCCCCTGACCTCAAAGAGTAAAGCACAGATCCCGAAGCAAAGTAAACTGAAGGGAAAAGGAGATGTATCTACCGGCTTCCCCACCAGCCAAGCTCACAAGCGATGACTCCAGCAGCAGCGATGACCAAATGCAGCACCAGATGGAAGCACTGGAGGATGGTCTGAACACTCTGCTGACTGGTACATGGGGCAGATGCAAAGGAGGAGCCAGGCGAGGAAGATATGGACAGTTCAGACATCTCAACGGTGGTAATTTTCCCAGGAAACAAGACTTTTGCAGAGACGGCAGTGTCTGGCAAAGGCTGAATAGCACCAGCTTCAGTTGGTCCCTGCTCAACCTAATATGGACTTGAAATGCCATGACATGTAACAGCTAAAAGGAGTAAATGGTTAGGTAAAATGTATACTGTTAAAGATGGATGTATTTCTTCTTCTTCTCTGTTTTCTTTATGTTAATTCTTAGGATTTAGACTAAAGTGCAGAGCCCGATTGAAATTAATGGGTAAAGTAGAGAGAGAGGCTGGATAAAGGGACTGGAGGAGGGGGGGGGGACTCAGTGACATGGGTATAGCAGGCAAGGCCTCGCTGGAGCAGCTACTCAAGCACTGGAGTGTAATTAAAGTGATCCCCCTGGCTGGCGACACATCTGCTTGCACCCTCACCCCCCAGTTGCAGATATTAATAACACCTCAGGCCCTACGAAGTGGAGAATTTACAGAGGCCTCAAGATATTAGGATGGGAGGGATAAAAGAGGAAAGATTCCTGGCTGCCTAGAATGCCTCCTCCACAGTTGTACCATGCCACAAATCTGGGGGAAAAGCCAACACTTCAAACTTTATTTATGCTTTATTTTCTTTTATTTGCTTCCTGGACCTCCCACCCCCCTCGCTCCCTGCACTACCAATTAGCTCAGCCCTCACTTATTTATTAAGGGCTGGCAGGAGATGCACAGGGTAAGGCAAGTACCTCGGATCCAGAATGCTCACTCCCTCATTCCCTTATTCCTTGAGAGGTGAACCCAGATAATATGAGCCAAAACATTCTGACAGCCTCGGGCTGGACACGGGGGTGGAGGACAAACACTCCACAGGTATTTTAAAATGGAATTCCTGGCCTCAAGCAGACTATCTGGGACCTCTAGACTCAGACCTCCTTAGTCTTTATGAGGGAGCCCAATGTGGAACAGACAGGATAGACATTATGACAAGGTATGATACTACATAAATGTTCAGTTTGGAATGGGTTTATCAAATTGCAGCAGCCAAGGAAGTGAGGCAGAATAAGGAATTTCCTTAGGACCCACTGTTTAGGGTCACTCTTGCTATCTCCAAGGGTGCCTTAGTGGGCACAACAGTTAGCCAATAAGGCTTTATTACATAGTAACTGCACTGTATAACACAGTTTATAGTTAAGGGTTTGACTTTCCTGTCCTTTTGGGTTAAAAGTGTTTTTACTACTACTGTTTAGAGTTTAATATTTATAGTGTAACACATAATTAATTTTGGTTACTTTTACACATTGGAGAATATAGAATTTAGGGGAAATAACCAGGATTGTGGGCTGAACTGCTATTCTAAAATAGACAATCACCTCCCTCTGCTCTATATTCTACCTAGGCCATGGGAGAAGGATCCCCGAGGAACTCAGGTACAAGCCTTTCTCTGGCAATTACCTTCGTGAGCACAGCAAAAGAAGGCAGCCAAGGGTGAAATCTGGTATGTGCCTGAACAAAGGAAGTAAGTGGCATTGGGGTGCTAGTGGTTGAAAACATTCCCAACAACATGGCGAAGGGGGTGAGGTGCATCTCCTAGAATGTGAAAGGGCTCAATCACCCGGTCAAGTGCAACATGGTTCTGCAGCACCTCAAATCGATGAAAGCAGACATTGCTTTGATCCAGGAGACACATCTCATGGTTAGGATGGTACAGTGACAAAAAATAATGTAGGCTGATAGAGTAATTCATAGCTCGGCTACATCCAAAACCAAAGGGGTAACCATCCTGTTAGACAAGGCCTGTACATGGGGGGAGGAATGGGTAAAAACAGACAAGCAAGGGTGGTAGGTACTAACACAGCTCTCTTCCCCAGGTGGTAAGGTTATACTAGCTAAGCTGTATGCACCCAACCAGGATGTGCAGGATTACTTCTCGCAGATAGAGGCAAAGAAGGGAGTGGAGGACACCACACTTATAATAGGGTTGGATTTCAGTCTAGTGTGAGACATATTCCTAGATAAAATGAAGCGCATGCACACCCCAGAGCTAAAGAGACTATTTTGGGTTTGATAGATGAATGGGGACTAATACACAGCTGGCATAGGGATAATCCAACAGGTAGGGACTACTCATATTATTCAGCAGTCCACAACATGCACAGTAGAATCGACTTCTGGCTTGTAGACGGGGCTGCTGCACAAGGAGTTCATGACCTGTCAATAGATCCCATTGTAATCTTAGATCATGCCCCTATTGGGATGTTCTTTCTTCCAGCTGGGGCTCAGCCTTCATCAATGAGATAGACGTTCAACCTCATGCTGCTCAAAGATCCCGAGTTTGGACCCTGGATACGCGAACAGGCTAGTCATATTTTAAAATGAATGAAAATAGGGAAGTGGGAGCAGGTACACCATGAGAGGATTTTAAGTCCTATTTGAAAGGCTGTATAATGTCTTTTACAGCCTCCCAGAACAAGAAACAGAGAGTAGAGCTGGATTGCCTTAACCAAAGGCTTACAACACTGGAACTACAGTTCAAACACACTGTCACCCCCCAACTAATAGCAGAGACTACAGGCCTGAAATACAAGGTAAAGACAATAGTGCAAAGGAAGGCAGAGTGGCACTTGCTGCGATCTAAGTATAAATTCTGGGAGTCAGAAGGCAAAGGGAGTAAGTTATTAGCATATCACCTCAGGAAGCAAAGGGCAAACTAGAAAATACTGGGTCTTCACTCACCTAAAGGCCAGATAGTGATGAAAACCTTGGAAATAAATGAGGTGATACAACAATTCCATAAAAATTTGTATGCTACTAATCCAACCAGAGTAGGAGACCAGCTCAGCAAGGTGGCACCCTCCTTCCTGGATCAGTTGGTATTCCCACAGCTGAGCTCTGATGCAGTTGAGGCTCGTGACAAACTGATCTCTCCTGAAGAGGTGAAAATTGCTCTAGCTAGACTGGCTAAAGGAAAGGCTCCAGGGGCAGACAGTATGCCGTCTGAGATATACCAATTACTGATAAAGGAAATATCCACCCCTTTGTTGGAGTCACTCCACAGTGCGGGCAACCAGGGATGCCTACCCCCCCACAATGAGGGAAGCCATCATCACCCTGATACGCTAAAAGTTACTGGACCCTCTTGACTGCTCTAACCTTCTGCCCATTTCCTTAATATCGGTAGACATGAAGATTGCCCCCAAAATACTAGCCAATCATCTAGACTCAGTACTGGTGACAGTCATACATCCATTTAAGGCCGGATTTAGCAAGGGCAGAACTGGGGCAGATAACATATGAACAGTGCTAACCCTTAAATGGATAGACTCACATTCCACTGTCCCAATGGCTGTCCTGGCAGTGGACTTTTGCAAGGCCTGTGTCCATGGAATGGGATTACTTACATTTGGCACTCGTGGCCTATGGGTTTGGTCCATATTTCAGGGGCTGGGTATGCACTCTATACAATTCCCCCATGGCAAGGGTCCTGACCAATCAAAACATATCAGCACCCATTGCACTACAAAAAGGGACATGGCAGGGGTGCCCACTATCCCCTCTACTGTTCTTGCTGGCATTGGACCCACTCACTAGGAAACTCCTCCAGTCTTGGGAGATCCAAGGCATACAGGTCCAAGGGAAGCAATATATTTTTTTTTACCTTTGTTTTACCAGGAGAGACACACTAAACTGAAAGCTTGTTTACAGGTGCAACCTGGGAGCACAAGGAAGTTAAGTGACTTGCTCAGGGTCACACAGTATACAAGTGGGGGCTGTGGGATTCAAACTCAGGTCTCCAGGTTTGCAGCCCAGAACCTTAAACCACTGCGCTATACTACCTCCCAAATGTTTAGTAAATGCTTATGCAGATGACCTTCTATTAATTTTATCCAATCTAAGCAAATCTTTGCCCTCCCTACTTGACATTCTTAGAGAGTGTGCCAGTCATTCTAATCTACGGGTGAACCATAAAAAGGCCACCATATATCCCCTGAAATTGGCATGCACTACACAAAGTGTACAGGACATCCTGATAGTATGGGCCCCATAAGGATTCACATATCTTGGGATTAAGATCTTGACCAGCTGGAGGGACTTGACAGAGGAGAACTACACTCCCATTATCAATGCAATGAGGGCTGAAATAACAAGATGGCTCCCTCTATGCCTATCCCTCAAGGTAAGGTCAAAGCCCTGAGAATGTTCACGCTTCCTAAGATAGCATGCCTCTTTTGCAACCTTCCAGTTGCTACACCCCTGAAAACTTTCAAGGTGCTGGACAAACTAATAGCAGGTTTTCTCTGGGAAGGCAAGACTCCAAGGCTCAGGAAAGTGAAACTCAGGGCACACTGGTCAGCAGGTGGACTGGGTCTCCCCTGGTTCCAAGGGTACTACATAGCCTACAGGGTAGCGCAGGCTTTTACATGGTTCTTACCCGTGACCCGACACACCCCAACATTGCAAGGTCTGGAGATGAACATAGCATAAGTAAGGTGATGGAGTCATTATTACGCCACACTGAGAGGCCTAGACAGACTGACTCTCCCATCATTTGGGAAACCTGGAATGCCTGGTGCAGGGTATGAACCTCATTCATACGTCCAAACCTCACAGAAATCCACTGCTGAAATACACAAAACTATGGGATAATCCAGACATACTGTAGTCATAGGAAATAGAACCATCAACTGGCAGTCATGAATCAAGAGGGATATATGTATAATAGCAGACATCTCAGACCCAAACACTGGAGTTCTGCTATCTCTTCAGCAGCTTCAAACTGCCTACCAACTACCTAAAGCAGACTTCCAGAAGTTCCTCCAGATCAGAGGTGCAATAAATAAGTTGAAGCTGAAAAGGAAAGATGGGGTAGCCTGGGAGTGGCTTGGCCAGCTGCACAGGCCTGATAAGCTCAGGGGAGTTGCAGGGAGAATTTACAGATGAATCTGGGATGCTCAGCTGACCAACACAGACAAATGTAGAGTTCAATGGGCCCAGGACCTACAGACAGATATTCCCCTGAATGCACGGGCCCAATGCTTAAAAGAAGCACATCTGGCATACAAGGATGCCAGAGGGCAGCTCATTCAACTTAAAATACTACTGAGGTGGCACCATACACCCACAGTGCTGTACACCATGGGCCCTAAAACACTCCAAGTGCAGGAGATGCCAAGAACCTGACACCAACTTAATCCACATATTGTGGCAATGACCCTCCATAAGGCATTTATGGGCTGGGGTTCTAGAGGACTGCTCTAAAGTCATTGGAACCCTAATAGTACTGGATCCAGCCTTCATAATGCTAGGTGACATATCAAGAATGGCTACAGGACTGATCCACCTCAAGAACTGGCTGGCCAAAGTCCTTCTGGAGGCGAAGAGAGCCATACTGGTGAAGTGGCATCAACCTAGTCCCCCATCTCTCCTCACATGGCACATGGCAATAGCCAAGTTGGCAGTGCTTGAGAGACTCTCTTTCTCAGAGGCTAATAAACTTCCTTTGTACTACACTGGAACATAGAAACATAGAATTTGACGGTAGATAAGGCCCACCTGGCCCACCTAGTCTGCCCATTTCCCTACCTACTGTATATACTCCAGATCCTACTTGATCTGCAGCCTACCTCCTCCTTCCTGCCCCTAGTGTTGCCTTTTGCCTGTCCCATGCATTTTTGAATTCACCTATTGTTGTCCCCACAACCTCCCAAAAAATGCAGATTAAACTGTTTCACCCACAGCCCATGAAAAACTGTACAAAAAATGGAATTCATACCTACACTCCCACCTCTGCTCTGTACCCACACCACCTCCTGGCAACCCTCCTGTATGAGCAATCTACTCCATTTTACCACATCCCACTTTACATCCCCCCTTACAGGGTGGGAACCACAGTATAGAAGTGTGTATGCATGGATAGAATGTGTAAGTGGCACTTTAATAAGGTAAAGAATTACTAAGTTACATATTAACAATGTGCATGCTACACTCTGGAAGAGCCACATATGTTTCTGTTAGAGTCTGTTACTACAATAGAAGTATGTCACCGGGTAAGGAAACAGCAACCCTCAGACCTTTGTCTGGTTTAGTTAGGATTATTTGGGAATGCTAGAAGCTATGTAAGTAATAGTTGATTGTTCTCTTTATTTGTTCGTTAACTGATGTTTTGTAATGTTCTTTGTGTGTATTTGAAAAATTTCAAAAAACATTCCTATGATAAAAAAGATATGGCGATCAGCACAGCCCTCTGCTCACTGCTTTCACTGGCCACCATCTGAATGTCAATGAACAATCATTCAAATACTGTAGAAACAGCTGTTTCTATAGTATGTTCAGAATCGCTCATTGACATTCAGATGGTGGCTGGCTGATTTTTGAGTGGAGGGCTATGCCAGTCATCTTCTCTATTGCCATGTATCATCAGAAGTGACCATGCAAGAGGTGCAGGGAAGAGGATCCAGAGTGGGTGGGTTGGCAGGGAACAGTACAACAGAAGAAGATAGGTGATCAAGGGGTCCATTACACTAAAATGAAACAATTCATCAATAGAGAACATGCAATTGGCGGTGGGGTTGGTGGTCCACTAGACCGCCAGGGAACAGTACAGTAATAGAGGATGGGCTAGGTTTGGCACTTTGGGAAAGCAATAAAAACAGCACTCTCCCACTAGCACCTGAATGCACCCCTCCCTGCTAGACTGACTATCACACACTTGGGCTGCAAACTGGAATTGAAACTTGAAGAATTAGTGTTTGTTTATAAATGCACTGTGTCATCAGCTCTGCTCTCCTGGCCACTAGCTACACTCACATGGGCACCTAATCTGGAGTCAAATAAAATTTAGTTTTAATTAAGTGCCGTACCTCACACTAACAGCCTTGCAAATCCTCGTTCAATCTCCTGACTCCCACTACAGTGTAGCAGCTATACTGTCACATCAGTGATGATGACATTGGCGCCACCACCAATTGAGTGTGTTTGCATATTGTGGAAGACAGCATGGTGCACACACAGGTGCAGAAACAGTTCATGTCACTGTATTAAAAAAAGGCAAATTAAACTGTTTCACCAGCAACCCATGAAAAAACTGGCCATACTGGTTGAAAACTGGCCAGGTGGCAACCCTAGGATGGGCAAGTGGTGGGGGTGTAGGAACCACTAGACTACCAGGGAACAGTAATGTAATAGAGGATGGACGATTGGGGTTAGGGGCAGACTGCTTTGGCACACACATGCTAATGTGCCCATAATGGGCATGCAAATGACCCTTAGCATTTTGCATACTCAATATGCTCATTAACATGACAGTCTAAATATAGCCCACAAGAGCCCTTTCATTGTCTTTTTGGGGATGCAGAATCCCCATTGTGCAGCTGTGGGCCATATTTAGCTTGAGCCTGTGTCAGCGCAGCACATAATCACTATGCACTGTCCTGACACAGCCCCATACTCAGATAGTATGTGCATAAGATTGTACTAACTGTCTATGTATTGCCCCGAGTCTTTTGTATGTTATTTGCCTTGCAGCACTCCTGTCTGATTGGTGCACACTGTCAGATTCCAACATGGGGCCAAAGTGATCATTAGCAACCCTTTCTTTTTTAATAACATTCATTGTGGGTGGGGTCAAAAGCAAATTAGTGCTATAAAACTTGCACTGTTCTTCTTTCACCCACCCCATCAGGAACTGGCACTCTATGTGATCTAATCAGGATTCCAAACTGAAGCGATATGTGTTGCCCAAAAACTAAAATTTACAGTGTATGCATGACAGGCCAAATTAAGTGCAATGTCTTGTTTCCAGTGAAGTCCTTTTTTATCCACTGTTATTAGCTGGGAGGGCTAAATCACAAGTAGGAAAAGTGACATATTCAGTGTCTTACAGTGTACTTGTGGCTGAGGAGGAATCTGAGCCTATAATATCTTGTTTCACAGTTCAGTGCTCCAATCACTAGATCACCCAATCCTCTCAAAAGCGTGTGTTATTTCCGATAAAAGTTATCATACTGCTTTCTGAAACTAAGACATTTTTTTAGATATAAGCATCTGGTCACTGGATACCAAATCCTATACTGTTCTTGCTACTGTACCTTAAGACATTGCTGAAAACAAGACTTTGTTCTTTGCACGTTTTCCTTGTTATTGGGCTTTACAGAGACAACATTTTGTGCTCCCAAGTGGACATTCTGGTTAACTGATTAGCAGCTCTTGTTTTTTCTTATTCTCAGGAATGCTTACCAGAAGAGGCAGTCCTTATCTTTTATTCATTTCTTGGTTTGTGTTGCTGTCCACATTCAGTAAGCACCAGAAGCACAGATACAATATTTGTGTCTCAAAAAAAGTTATTTCTAAAAGAAAACAGTTTAAAATCCTTATGAAGGAAAAAGAGTGTGTAAGACTAGCATGAACACTCTCAGAAAACTTACAGTAGGATTGCATTTGCTCTTCCCTGGCCTGTATACCAAATCAGCAAAAAGGGGCATTGCAATGAATTTGGCATAGCAAAATATCAGTTGATTTTGGTTATGACTCATGCATCTAGAAAAGTCCCATTAAGATTCAGTTTCTCATGTTCAGAGGCTCCTGCTTCTACCCATATCAACATCCAGTGAACTGAAGCACCGAGAGGTTGAAAAACATTTTAATCATGATCCACATTGTGAGTATTTGATCCTGTCATCTCTGGCTTCTCAAGCCAGTAATCTAACCACTACTCCATACAGCTTCTTAGAGCTGGAGTACTGTATGAGTGAAGCTGAGGAAGTTAAATGCTGGCATTTTAGGAACAGTCTACTGAGTAAAATGGAGTTTGTAAACTTCACTACTCCTATTACCACTTTCACTGTTCTGCACATGAACTGTTTTTTTTTTCCTTCAGTGTTGGTATTGGTAGTTGTATAATGTTTGTTTTTTTATTTGTGTTTCATTATGTGCAGTTAAATATAAGATGCTGTTGGAGATGCATAAATAGTTCACGATATATGTCAATCACAATTTCTGAATTTTCCCAATATCCATATCCAGACAGAGAGTGCCAAATGATGAACCATTTGAGCAGGTAATCAAGATAATATGACTGCACAATAAATAGAATAAAATACACTCAGCTGTGTATAATAAGGGTGCAAAGTTATTAAGCATTTCTGGTGACATGTACTGTATAAGTCACAAGGTGGATGGCCACGTGGTTTATATTTATCACCTGAACAGGGCACAGCTTTGAGCCCTTTTTATGTAATGCTGGGCTAAATGTATCTATTATAATATACAGCATTTTGAGACAACTACAGTGAAAATGTAAGAATGGTTCCCCAATGTCTAATGGCATCCCCTCAATCTTCTCCATGGAGTCCCACTCTTGGGTCTGAGTACCAAGCTGCCCTTTTGACAAGGGAGGAGCCTGCTCAACCTGAAGCTACAAATAATAACTTCTGCCCTCTGCAAGGGGGAGAACATCTGGCTCATCTTGATCTGAAGGGACTGAGGACTCAGAGGTAGTGACTGCTAAGGCACAGAAGTGGAAGGGTTCCCTGATAGCTGACATATGATGCAAGGTGAGATAAAATTAGCCTCTCAGAACTGAATACCTTTCGCTGGGCCAGTGGTGTCAGATGGGACTGTTAAAGCCTGGATATCCAGCTGATGCAGACAGGCAATCTGCCAACCCTGGAGTCCACCTTGTTGTATCATAAGATGCCCTCAGTTGGTACTGTGCAACTTCCAGGCCCCTGATGGAAATATTAATAGCCTCCCTAATGGCTTTACACTCAGGATTTTGCAGCAAGCATGGCAACTGCTATGTGTGTGTCTAGTGTGATGAAATTGTAAGCAGAGATATGACCAAAGAAAAACTGTTCCTACTTACTGCAACAAATCCAAAGGATTCCCTCTGTCCCTTTCACAGTTGTCCCTGATATTCATTGGTCCCCTCACTCAGCAGAGCAGCCCCTACCTACATCATTTTATGATGGATTGCAGAAACACTTCACTCATCTCCTTGACTGTCTGTTACTTGAGTCACTGAAACTAGTTTATAAATATATGAGTACATATTGATATAACAGTTGTAAGACAGCTATCCAAATTATAGAGCTAGTTCAGTGTTGTATATAGATGTGGAATATTGATAAAGCAGTTTCTGTCAGTAAGATAGTAGCTGGCTGAGGAGGTGAGCATAGGGTTTGTGCGGATGGTATCACTTAAGAGTGAGAGCAGTGAGCCAGAGCCAAGTTTAGTTTGACTTCAAGGTGGGCCCTGAAAATTCAGTTTGGATTCACCAGTTCAGTCAAATCACTACAGCTCCTAACATAGAGCAGCACAGGGCAAAGCAGACCACAACATGTGACTTTAAAACCTTGCAGTCAGCAATAAATATGAATTACTGTAGTTTGCTTGTAGTAGTGACTGCTGGGATGCATCTGCCATGGATTATGGTTTATGGTGTTGAATAGAAATTTTCTGCCATCCTGGATTAGCAACAGTACCCCTATAGGGCTCGCAGTGAAACTGCTGGAGAATCTGTTTGGAAATATTGCAGAATATTAACTATCCGGACATATCTGGAAAGATCAATGTCTACAGCTTCATAGAAATGTGTGTAATGTTATAACACAGCTAACATATTTTTGAAATGTTTCTTAAGCCTGGTAAAACATCATATGCCACCCATGTCCATGTTCATCCCAACTACAAAATTCAGTAATGGATCTTACTCCTCCATGGTGAGGAATGGGACCTGGCCTGCCAGGACAGGCATCAGATTGTGGTAAGACTGAAGATATATTCAAAGTCCATATACTGTATGCTGTCTTCATACCTGTCAGTGTATGCAGTAACAGGGTCAGGTAGTGCTGCAGTGTAGAGGACTATTGGGATCCAGCTGCCAGGGCTGGTAGATGAAGGTTGGCATCAAACTGAGGGGCCCTGAGATGGACCACAATTAGAGCTGTACGGAAATAGAAAATTCCAAATTCTCAGAATTTCTATGCAATTGCACAAAACTGCAAAATTTCTGTAGAATTTTGTGGAATGTTTGAAATTGATTAATTTGGTCATAACTCAACTAACTACTGGGTTGCATACCTGACATTTGGAACAGTTATGTTCTGATACATGCTATAAATGCATGCAAAATGTCATGCTATTGGGATGGATTGTTTCAAAAGCATGGGGGTTCAAAATCTGGCATAATATTTTGGGGGACATTTTTGGAAACTGTTTATCTGCTTATAATGCAGCCATCTCAGAAGCAATATATGTGAAAATTAGTATGCATAATATTTTTGTAAGGGTTATAGAACTGATAAAATATAAAGAGCTTCAGGTTTGAAATTTTTCATTTACACTGGTTTAACATTTTACTGTCTAATTATTTGTGAAATTGTGTGAAAACTTTCTAAAAATGTGCCTATTTCTTACTTCTCTGCTCTAACAGGTATAGACCTGACATTTAGCATGCATAACCATTGTCAGTGTATCCTGTTGTTTAACACAAGTGAAAACATTGGTTTAGCTGTTTAAAATTTACAGTGGAAATACCAGAATGATTATTGGTAATGTTCCCATATATATATATGGTAACATAAGATAATGCCTTCAGAATTCCCCTTGTGGAATTGAATATTCATAATGCACATATCACTTCTTCATCTGATAAACGGAGCTTAGCTAGCTGCAGTCCTTGATTCCTCTCTGGGTGATTATCCCCCGCTTCACTCTTAGGTTAACCAGATAGACTCAGTGGATCTGCTGCCCCCCAATTATTTCCTTGTTCTTTACAGTGACCTGTTCCCATGAAAAAGAGTCACATTTTTGTTTTCCTATCAGACCTGTCCCATTGGAATAGCCAGGATTCCTCCTTCTTAGTTTCCACGACATTTTCTGCCACACTATGTCTTTCAGTGTACCTCTAAGTCTTAGACTTGTTCTGACATCAGGCTCTCCAGAAGGTCAATTGACTTGATATGATTCTTATACAACCTGCATTCAAGCTGGAAATTGTTGACAGTGCTTCTGTGCTCAAACATGGGGTCTGCTATTCTAGTGCTACCCAGCTCAGTTGTTCGCTTCTTGGTGAAACCAGGCACCTAACTGTTTCTTCTGGTAAACAACTGCACTAGCTGCATCCACAGCCTCTACCCTTTCATTTGAATCATCCAGATTTCATGTCCCTTGACAAGATCAGTATCCCCTTCCCTTGGCACAACTGCAGCAAATCCTGAGCATGCAGGAATTCCTTGCCCCATAATTTCCTCTAATATGCCAGAGAAAGAAGACCCTTCCTCATTTAACAGACTCTTAGAAAAAAGTTAGCTTCTCTAATTGATTACACTGTCATTCCTCTCAGGCCGCAGAACCATAAGGGTTTTGTAAAGATCCCTGTTACCTAGCAAGCAGGGCTCAAATAAAAAAAGTTGGTCAAAATAAATCAAAGCCCCAAAAAATTATTCTGGGTGTTCCTCATGGCTTTATTCTTGGTCAGCTCCTGTTCTCCTTATGTGTAAATGATCTTCCAAAGGTATGTGAGGGGGTCTCTACAATAACGTTTGCAGATGACATAGTGCTGTACTATTCTGGTAAAAGGGGGTGCACCTAGAGGAGCACCTGAAGGGCACCTATAAGTTACAAAATGGGTTCTGTAGAAATAGATTATTGTTAAATAAAAAAAAAAACAAGAGTGATGACTTTTGGAGCAAAGACAAAGATTAAACACACATGGACAACAATTGTATGTTATAGGGTCTGAAAAAGAACCAGTAAGTGTTTTGGGAAATTTCAACTATCTAGATGTGATTCTTGATAAAAAGGTCATGCAATCAAAGTAACTGGAAAAGTAAACAGCAAATTAAGTTATCTTTATAGAAATCAAAGTAGTCTAACAAATTAAGCCAAAGAAGGAACAGTAACGCCAGTGTTACTTTCTCCACTATAGTATAAATCAAGTTTGTTATATCAAGTTTCTGAAAGTGTTATGTCAAAGTATATTGTCACATTTAGCAACATATGTAGATTTTTTTTATCTTTTTAACCCCTCTTCACTGAAGGCCTCTTCTCAGATTGGACCCCCACAGTCTCGTCACCCCGACATCCAGTGGGACATACCTGCTAGCCAGTACCCCCACTGCTTGCCCTCCTAGTGGGGATGATGGATCTCCCTAACCCCCACCAGGGACAGGATCTAGTAGTCTGACTGGTGAGCCCAGCTTGTTGTGTGCAGGGCCTGCAAGGGACCGAGCACCATCCTGCCACTGGTGTGTGGTTTTCCCCTTTTCTTCCCCTGTCATGGAGGAAGTGGCATGCAATGACATTAATGGCTGAGCTGCACATGCTCTTGTACACAGTGCACCAGGTGTCTGCCCACCTCTGCCCCCCCACGTGGGTGCTCGAGTTCTGAATCCCAGCCACTGCTAGGGACCAGGCTGACACTGGGCAGTGGTCTACCCCTCACTGGAGGAGTAAAGCAGTCCCTTGGATGCTCGATCCTCCTCTGCCTCCAGCCAGCCCTCCAACTCCTGATCTCGCTGCTGAACATAGGTTGTTGGCATCTCAAGCAGTAGTGCTACTGCTGCGCTGGTGGGTTGGCCACAAATGTAGATTTGTAACTAAATCTTCCGAACAGAATCCCCACTGTGAGTTATAAACATATGAAAAGTTTTGGCAGCACAGGATAGAATTTTTCAGAAAGTTGTGAGTTTTGCACAAAAATTACTTACAACAAATGTACAGGAAATCTTAAGAGAAAATGTATTTTCAGTTGCAAAAACAATGTCCTTGTGAAATACATCAACAAAATGGTTTCTACAGAAGTGTATAAAAAAATAAGGCAGCAGAAAGATCATTTTCATATTATGGACCTAAAGTGTTAAATAAATTAGGCCAACAGGATATTGATTTGTTTGTAAAGCACCCAGTATTCAATCAAAATCTAATCAGTAGATTGTGGACATCTTCTACATGTATTTGTACAAAAACTGTTTAAATTTTATTACTATGGGCATTATTTGCATGAAATTGTAGAAATGTATGAAATTATACAAATGATGCATGAAATTGTGTAAATGTTGTATAGAAAGCTCTCTAGACATTATTCTTGAATTTTTATTGTTTTTACTTTTTTGTACTTTATCTTATGTAATGTTTGTAGTTCATATGCTGTACCCTTCCCCACAGGCATGGCTGAACATAGATCTGTTTGATCCAGTCCATCTTCCTGGTAAATTGGAAATAAATGTAAAAAATAAATACGTACATACATACATACATAAATAAATAAATAGCATAGCAGAGACAGTCTTGACCTAAAGCTAATTTCCCTAACCCTAGATGTACTGTTGGCACCCCTAACAAGAATACTAAACCTCTTTCTTATAACCATAAAATTCCCTAAACTCTGGAAAGCCGCGGTAGTTTCCCCAGTTTTCAAAAGTGGGGAAAGGACAATTCACACAAACTACCAGCCAATTTCTATACTACCCCAATCTCTAAAGCTCTTGAATGGATTGTCTATGATCAGCTCATTGGCCATCTAGACAAATACCAACTACAATGCCAGCAGCAACATGGCTATAGAAAACAACATAGCACAACAACAGCACTAGTTGGATTTACAGGATTTATTCAAGATGCCCTTGATCGGGGGCACTTAGTGGGGTTACCTTCATAGACCTCACTTAGGCCTTCAACAAAGTAAACCATGAACTCCTACTTACTCAACTAGGTGACTCTGGTATGTCCTCAAACTCACTGTGCTTGTTTCAGAGCTACATCTCTGGGCACGAACAACAGGTAAAAATCAGCAACACACTGTCCGATAGCCAATGTATAAGCACAGGAGTTCCCCAAGGATCCATTTTGGGCCCTTTGCTGTTTAGTCTCTTCTTAAACCACCTTCCACAAGCATGTCAAGACAGAATCCTCCTATACATGGACGACACTGTTCTATACACTACTAACTCTGACCCCACTACTCTGGAACAGCAAATGCAGTGCATCTTCAACATTGTCGAAGACTGGTTCATCAATGCACGGTTATTATTAAACTATAAGAAAACAAAAGCCATGCTGTTTGCCTCTACACACAGCACATACAAATCATCCAAACTAGTTATACAAAACAAACAAAACAAAATTCTCGAGCAGGTCCAAAACTTCAGATATCTTGGCATTATCTTGGATAGCTCCCTTTCATACTCACTACCTATTGACCATGTCACTAGGTCCACAAAAAGGGAAATCGGTCAACTGTACAGACATAGGCACTGCCTTACAGAAGAAGCCCTTAAACTTATTATAAATAACTTGGTCTTTTCTGTAATAGACTATGGTCTAGTCATTTATAGTGCGGCCTCTGACACAACCCTAAAAGAAGTGCCTTAACACTGAATAAAGCCTGCAGGCTAGTCCTAGGAACTACACACCTTACCCACACCTGTGATCTTTATTTACTCTTGGGTTGGCTAGACCTGGATAACAGAATTTGATACCAGTTATGTCTTCTAGCCAAAAAGCTATCCTAGGATTGTCTCCAGTTGGGGTTCAGACCATGCTTTGCCTAGCTGCAGCAGCCAGACTGACTAGAGGGACAAATAACAATCCCTATAAGGTCCCTTTCTGCTGAACTTCACAACGTCAGTGATCCTTCAGATTCCGTGCTCCAAACTGGCTCAACCCCCTCCCAAGTGACCTACTCACTGAGACCTAACGTGGACCTTTCAAATCAAAACTCCACTCACACCTCACAAGTCTAAAGAAGTGTACCTGCTTCCCCTACCAGTCAAAGTGACCTAGGTTTAGTACTGATTATCACAGCACTTTATTTTCCCCCACCTGCTACTTCATAACCCTTCTACCAACCTCCCCAATCTTTTAACAATCCTTCATACCCCCTACTCAACCTTCCTTACCACTCTGCTCCTACCTTAACAACTTCCTACCTTAACTTCTTACCTCCACTCTCCCCCCCCCCAACCTGGACAAAGGTAACTGGCTATACTGGTTTCACACATTGAATCTATATATTTCCCTGCCTTCATGTAACTGTATATATTTCGTAAAAAGAATTCCTCTCCTGTTCACTATATCAAGTTGTACATATAGTTTTTTCTACTGAAAACTACTTTTGTTTTTGCATGTGTAAACATCAGTGCTCCTGTTATCTCCACCTTTATTATATGTATAATGTGTTGTTCTGACTGTCTGTTCATGACATGGAACCTCTGTAAATGAGCTTCCAGCTCAAAGGTTGTAATCCAAGACTATAATAAATAAATTAATTAATAAAATAAAAATAGATATTCTTTCCCATTAGGAACATCTCTTATCCAGTAAGTGACATTCTTACGTTCTCAGGACTTGTACTACTGTACATATCACAATGTTCACAACGGCCAGCTACTCTCTCTCTCTCTCTCTCTCTATATGCAGTGCTTAGCTATATATTATACTCATTTCATCAGCACTGCAGGCAGGCATAGCATGTTATCTGCAGTTCTACAATGCCCCTCCAACCATCCTGCTACTTTTAGGATGGAATCCCCAAATAATCCAACCTGATTTCTATTCTTGCTAGCCTTTTCCTTTCCCCTGCATGGCAGGTCAGGTATATGGCTGGAGAATATATATGGATATGGCTTCCACATAATTATCATGACACTCAACAATTTTCTCAAAAGTTTCATGGAATTTGACTAGAAGTACTGATGTTGTTTTGTAGTTTCTGGCAGCATATTACATTGCCATCTTTTAAGCAAGATATTAATAAAATTGATGCACACAGTCTATTTTTTAAAGTCTATGAACCTGCCAGATTTAATGATGTTGTGTTCTCAAGTTTTAAAGTTGAACAAATTAAAAATGTGCAGTTTAGATGTAGTATTTGATGATTTAAAATTGAAAATTTCTGAAAGTTTGTCTTCTTATCATTTGGTTCCTCTTTAAAGCTAAAAATGTGAATTACAGCAGACAACTATGTGGTATAGTTGTTTAAATGTTTCAGATTTGGCGAAATTTGGATAAGCTGTTTCAAAACTAGATGGAAAAAAATGGAATTAAAAGTTTGGCAAACTGTTTTTCTGTCTACTAAATAACTCAGTCCCATTTAATGCTAATAACCTGGAATCAGATGCTCATATCCATGTAGTATGACCTGTTTACCTGTCAAAGTTTGTAACATTTAGATACATTCTTTTACAATTATACTGAAATAACTAACATGTAAATGTTGGCAAAATATTTGGCTGCTTATAACACAGACCTCTTTCAGTTTGAGCTCTAATGCTCTGTACACAAACCCTGTTGCATGGTTTGTTAAATGTTGAAATGATATAAATTTGAAAAATAATTGTTTAAATTTAATAAGAGGAACCTAAAAATAAATTTGATGAAATTGCTGCCCACTTCTAACTCAGTTCTCCCCCTTAAACTAGGAATCTGACACTTTGTACACATAGCCTTGGGATATGGATCGATATACATTAAAATGTGGTAACGTGTGCTTGAGTACTTTTAAAAGTAGACAACCATAACTGAAATTACAATTTTGATGTAATTCATAGATACACAAATGTTGATGGCAGATAAGGGCCTATGGCCCACCTACACTGCCCATGTGAGCACGTACTTACAGTAACTTCTTCCAGCTTCTCTACAACTAGGTTGTGCCCTTCCTCTAACTACCAGGATCCCCTGATGCCTAGTCTATGCATTCCTAAATCCTGTAATCACTTCATCCCCCACCGCCTCCTTTGGCAGGGCATTCAATTTGTCCACCAACCTCTCAGTGAAGAAATTCTTCCTCCTGTTCCTTCTGAACCTCCCTTCCTCCAGTTTAATCCCATGTCCCCTAGTCCTGGAACATTTTTTCTATGAATGTTTATGTTTTCCTGCACCTTGCTCCTCCCTGTGAGGTATTTTTAAGTCTCAATCATATCCCCTTCTCCCTTCTCTCCTCCAGGGAGTACATATTGAAGTCCTTCATCCTGTCTTCATAGGCTTTGTGATGTAATCCTTACACCATCTTGGTTGCCATCCTCTGAACTGCCTCCACCCTGTCTATGTCCTTACATAGATAAGACCTCCAGAACTGGACACTGTACTCTAGGTGTGGCCTCACTAATGTCTTGTATAGTGGATTTATGACTTCCCTTTTCTTGCTGGTGATACCCCTGCCCATGCAACCAAGCATCCTGTTTGCTTTTCCTGTTGTCTTGTCACACTGACTCCCCATCTTGAGGTCATCAGAGATGATAAACCCCTAGGTCCCTTTCCTGCTTGGAGCATTCTATAGCCTCCCCCCCAGCTGATATGTTGTTCCAGGGTTTTTGTGCCCCATGTGTATTATTTTGCATTTCTTTGCATTACATCTTAACTGCTACTCCCTCGACCAGTCCTCAAGCTTCTGCAGATCTCTCTTCATTCTATTCACACCCTCCGGTGTATCCACCCTGTTGCAGAGCTTTGTGTCATCAGTGATCAGGCAAATTCTTCCTTCTAGGTCTTCTGTAATGTCACCGATAAAGATGTTGAAGAGGATTGGACCTAGCACTGATCCCTGTGGCACCCCATTGGTCAGCCTTCCCTCTGTGGAGTGAGAGCCATTTACCACCACTCTCTGTGTCCTGCCATCCAGCCAGTTCCCCACCAACCACACCACCATCCTTCTCACTCCCATCCTCCTAAGCTTGTTTAACAACTTTCTATGTGGCACAGTGTGAAAGACCTTGCTGTAATCCAGGGCTGGCCACTTCCACTGCCCCCCCCCAATCCACCTTCCTTGTCACCCAGTAGAAAAATTCAATGGTGTTAATCTGGCATGACCTCCACCCAGTAAAACCATGTTGCCTTGGATCCTGTAGACCATTGTCAACCAGGTGTTCCACCATTCTTTCCTTCAGTAGTGTTTTCCTGATCTTTCCCACTACTGAGGTCAGGCTTACTGGTCTGTAGTTTCCTGCTTCCTCATTGTTCCCACTTTTGTATAAGGGGGACTACATCAGCTGTCCTCCAGTCTTTGGGTACCTCTCCTGTTTCCAGTGACAGGCTAAACAGGGTTGCCAGAGGTTCAGGCACCACCTCTCTTAGCTCCCTCTACACCCTGGGGTGTACCCCATCTGGCCCCATAGCCTTATTAACTCTTATTCATTCAAGTTCCTTCTGGACACTTTCCTGTGGAAAAGGACTTGTATCCATTTCTGTACCCTTCCTACCCATTCTACTCCCCTCTGGCCCATTACTGGTGCCCTCCTCTGTAAAGACTGAGCAGAAATATCTGTTCAGTATGTCTGCTTTGCTGTTGTCATCCTCAACTCTACCCCCGTCCTCCCCTTTCAGCCTCACTATCCCTCCTTTAGCCTTCCTTTTTTCATTTACATACCTGTAAAAGGTTTTGTCCTCTCTAACCACTGATTTCACAATGCACTCCTCTGTTTGTTCTTTTGCTTCCCTTAATGCCCTTCCTGCCTCCCTTTGTTTCTCCTGGTACCTCTCCCTGTCCCCTTCTGTCTGTGCCTTTTTGTATTGCTTGAATGAGATTTTTTGGCTTTCACTTTCTCTGCTACCTCCTTGGAATACCATAATGGTCTTCTCTTCCTTTTCCCCTTGCTAACCTGCTTTATACATGATTGTGTTGCCCTTGTTATCCCTGTTTTGAATACTGCCCACTGTTCCTCTACCCCTAATTTGCTTCTTATTCCAGTTAGTGCCACTTCCAAGCATTTCCCCATTTTCCCCAAATCTGCCCTCCTAAAGTCAAGGATTTAAGTTTTTGTGTGGCTGGGTTCTGCCTCTTCAGTTATGCTAAACCACACTAACCGGTGGTCACTGTTTCCCAGGTACTCCCACATTGTGATTCCCCATCACATTATCCCTGTTTGTGAGCACCTGGTTCAAAAGTGCCCCCTGCCATGTTGGTTCCATGACCAGTTGTTTAAGGAAGGCTCCCTGAAGGGAGTCCAGGATAAATCTGCTCCTTGCTGATCCAGCTGCTGGTAGGCTCCAGTCCATGTCTGGAATATTAAACTTGCCCACCTGCACTACCTCTGCCTTGTGTGCCATCCTTTGGATAGCCATGATCATCTCCCTATCTGTCTCCTCCCCCTGGGCTAGTGGTCTAAAAATGGCCCCTGTGCAGATGGCTGGCCATGTTTTTCCATCATGCTTAGCCCACAGAATCCCCCCTCTTGTTCCTCTTGAATCTCTGTGGCCTTTATATTATGTTTCATATAAAGCGCCACTCCTCCCCCTCTTCTTGCCTGTCCTGTCCCTTCTGAATCGATTATAGCCTGGTATGGCCATCTCCCAGTTGTGGTTATTGCTACACCAGGTCTCTGTGATGCCCACAATGTCCAGAACAAACTGTGCCATCATTGCTTCTAGGTCCTCCACCTTGTTACTAAGGCTTCAGGCATTGGCACACATGGATCTCCAGGATGAGACTTTCCTCCCCGGTTTGATGCCCTATGCCCACCCCCTACCTGGGTGTTCTTATTCCTTTGTCCTCCCCATCTTATGCCATCTTGAATTCTGCCCTCTGTCTGTTTATCCACTCCTTGGGTACTTGTGTAGAGTGTATGTTCAGGGGGGATACTAAGCCTCCTGATCTTCCTTGCTCCCCTCCCCCAAAGCCAGTTTAAATGCTTGCTGCAGAAGCATTCAAACTTCTCACTTAGGACTAAGGTCCCCTTCCCAGATGAATGCAGGCCATCATCCTTATACAGACTTGCATCCTTTCAGGAGGGGACCTGGTACCCCATGAAGCCAAAACATTCCTTTCCACACCATTCATCCAACCAGAAGTTGAATTTCTGGATGCAGAGTTACCTAGCCTCCCCCATACCATGGACAGGTAGTACCTCCAAGAAGGATACAGAGCATGCTATCTGCTTTAGACTCCCTCCTAAGCTTCCTGAAATCTTCCTGGATTCTGGCTGTTTCTACCTTGTCCCCTGCCAGGTCATTTGTTTACAGGTGGGCAATGTCATCCAGCTCCTCCCTCCCTCCTTACTATCACCCTTGCTAGCCTATGGATCCACTTCCCATCCCTCCACTCAGTGTTTCCTGGGAGGTACTTGACCTCCCTCTCCCCACTGCTAGGTATCCATAACTTCACTCCTTGGATGGATGAGTCCCCCACCAGGAGTAGCTTCTTCTTCCTCTGAGGTCCTGAACCCCCCTTTCTCTCGGGTTCCATCATGGAGGACCCACCCTTCCTCCTTGGTCACAGCTATGGTGCCCCTGTTGGGGATTCCCACTCTTCCAAGACAGCATAGGAGTTACTTAGCTGGACCAGTTGGGGGATGTGCTTCAAACCCCCCACACACACGCTCCCTGTGCCCACCATGGTCCAACCACCCCTCTTCCTGGGCATCCTTGGAGGTTGAGATTGTGGGCATGGCAGCCTCTGGGAGGAGGAGGAGGTGAAGGTTCCCTGTATTCTGTACAACTCAGTTTGGAGACCGGCAACCTCCTCCCTCATCCCAGAGAGGTGCCTGCAGATAGGGCAGCACCACATTATCCAGAATGTTCTCCTGAACACTGTGGCCCCACACCCACTACACTGCACCACTCCTTGCTTTCTCTTTGTCTGTCCTAACTGTGTCCCTTATTACTAGTGACCTCCTTCTTTATTGTTTGTATCCCCTTCCTGTTTTAGATTCTCCACCAAGATTTGTTTTGTTTTTGTTTGATTAAAAGACTGTGTCCTGCAGTGTTAGATGATGTCCTTCTGCATAACTGTAGGTGTTATGGATGATCAAATGTCTATAAGGGGTTCTGTCCTGCTCCCTGATAGTAGTGTTATGTAGAGGAGTGGGCTTTTCCCCTTAAGAAAATACAGGAAGTTGTATGACTCAGTTACCTATAAAGGTAGGGTGAACACAGGGGTAGGTAGATAGGTTGAGGGGAGTGTGGGCGTAGGCTACGTTGCTTCCCCCTGCTCCCACAAAAAACAATCAGGCAACTAAAGTAAAATTTCCCATCCATACACATAGCCCCCCAAAACCTAGAATAAACACCAATGTAATCAAGTAAAAATGAAAGCACTTTGTGTTGCAGTTACTTCCCTTTCCCAAAGATAGCAGCTGCCTCTTCACTTGCTGCTGTTCCTTCCCCGTGATGCCCGCTTCTGACTCTCGTAAGGCTGCCAGGCTCCTTAAAGCTCTTCACTCGCTGCTGTTCCTTCCCCGTGATGTCTACTTCAGTATACTATTCATGGATATTCCACAAAATTTCTTGGAATCAGAAGTATAATTCTGCCTGAACTCCACTGGTGGAATTTGACATCCTGCACTGCTCTACCCATGATGTTAACCCACCTCTGCTGGGGCAGACAGATATCAGCAGAGGGAGCAGTGTGGCATGTTGTGTGTTGACTAAGTCTGCCAGGGCCATCAATGGCAGATCTGAGTAACTATGAGGATCTCCGTAAGGCCAATGCCTAATTTTGTGAGGATGCACAGAAATCTTAAATTCCAGCAAGCAGAGAAGTGTGGGACAGAAACAGCAAGAGAAAATAGTTAATGTATACATATATAATTATACATCCCCTGGAATGTGGAGAGTGTAAAAGTTCACAGAGTGCTATTTTTATTGAATTAGTGATTTAGGAGCTGAAGTATCACCCCATAATGTATATTTATATCCTGGCTAAGTGGCTAGGATACAGACCATAAAACATCTAGGTGCTGTATAAATATATACTTTCAGCTGACGCTTCCATGTTCTGCAGATAAACAAAGGTAAATGAAATAATCCATGAATGTGTCTTGTTCTCCACTACAATGGGTTTATCGCATTGAAAGCTTGTAGAGAGGATCCCTCCCAGTATCTGTTTTATTTTATAAGTGCTTTGAGGTCCCCATTGCTACTTATTGTGGTACGTACATATGAAACTGTACATTGCAGACCTCCACAACTATTAGTAGTTGAGAAAAATAGATTTTTAGTAATGACTTGAAATGGGATTTCAGTTGATCTTGTGTGTGTGTGTGTGTGTGTGTGTGTGTGTGTGTATTTTGTTCTTGTAACAGGTGTTTGTAGCAGGAGATATGAGCTGAAGCATAGAAAGCCTAACTAATAAGGTTAAACATCAGTGTGATGTGTGTATATTTCTATTATAAGCAAATGTGAGAATGGCTTTAGTGATACGCATCAGATTTTTAAAGTTAATTCATGAAGCAAGTAGTCCTGATCAGTTTTCCATGGTGCTCTCTCTAGCATAGGGATCATTCCTTCTATCAGCTGTGGCCAGGGCACCTGTTTCAAGGAGAGTTTTCACAGCCCAACATCAAGCATGGAAGCTGGTTAGATGTCCTCCCTCTGTCACAATCAGAGTGGAACTGACTCAACTCCCTTCTGCTAGAGCCTTATAAACAGCTTCTCTTGATCAGTTGACTTGCTGTTCACATGAAATGCTTTTTTACAATACACACATAACTAGTAGACACTTCAGAGGGGTACAAGATACAACAGGCAAATGGACTAAACAATCCCAAGACATAATTTTGACCTAACCTCAGGCATATTTGAATTATAGAATCATAGAAGCTTGATGGCAGAAAAGGACCATACTGGCCCATCTAGTTTGGCCTTTTTTTTTCCCTCCTACACCTCTCCCTCCCTGCCAGCCCCCACCCTCTCCCGATACTCAGCCCCATATGCTTGTCACATGCCCTCTTGAATTCTTCCACTGATTTAGCCCCTGCCACTCTGTCTGGTAGTCTGTTCCAGGGCTCCACCACCCTCTCTGTGAAGAAATGCCCTCTCACATTGCCCATGTATCTTTTTTCTTGCAGTCCAAGGCTGTTCCCTCTAGTTTTGACCCCTTCTGTCCTCTTAGGTAAACCCTCTACTCTCACTTTACTGAGTCCCTTTACATATTTAAAAGTTTCAATCATGTCTCCCCTTTCCCTCCTTGTCTCCAGAGTGTACAGATCCAGCTCCTTACACCTCTGCTCATATGACTTTCCCTGCACACCCTGCACCATCTTGGTTACCCTTCTCTGAACCCTCTTTAACGCATCTATATCCTTGCAGAGATGAGGCCTCCAGAACTGAACCCCATACTCCAAGTGCGGCCTCACCATGGTTTTGTAAAGGGGCATTATTACCTTCCTCTTTCTGCTAGTAATGCCCCTGCCTATGCATGCCAACATTCCACTGGCCTTTCCTGCCACCCTGCTACACTGGATTCCTACCTTACGGTTCGAGGAGACTATGATCCCCAGATCCCTCTCCTGTTCTGTTACTTTCATTTCCTCCCCACCTAAGGTGTACCCTGCTCTTCAGTTCCTACTCCCCAAGTGCATCACAGTGTACTTCTTGGCATTAAATTTCAGTTTCCATGTCCCAGACCATTTTTCAAGCTTCATTAAGTCCTCCCTCATGTCCTCCACCCCGGGTGTCCACCTTATTGCATATTTTTGTAACATCAGCAAATAGGCACATTTTCCCCCTCAAACCCTCAGCAATATCACTGATATAGGTATTGAAGAGAAGCAGACACAAAAATGACCCCTGTGGCACTCCACTCTTCACCTCGCTGTCCCAGAGTACACTCCGTTTAGCACCACCCTCTGAGTTCTTCCTGACAGCCAGGCCTCCACCCAGTTTGTTATTTCCCACCTAACCCCAGGCTTTCCATCTTGCTCACCAGCCTCCTATGGGGGACAGTGTCAAAGGCCTTACTGAAGTCCAGATAGGCCATGTCCATTGCCCTCCCCCGTCAGTCACCTGAGTCACCCAATCAAAGAACTGAATTAGATTTGTCTGGCAAGACTTCCCCTTCGTTTATGTTTAACAATGTCTTAATAAAGGTCTAAGCCCTGCCCATGACTCCTCCTTAGTCTGGCTCCCTTTTCTGGCTTCCTATTTACAGTGTAAGGCGGAAGCCATCTGCAGTCTACAGCATCTTTCCTGTAGGTAAGTATTTGACAAGTGTGTAGCTACATTTCCATGTGCTTTTACTGTTTTACCAATAAGCCTTTTTTTAACCTTTGAGTGTGTATATAATACTATTGGTAAATATTAAGCAAGACAGGGCAAATTTTATTTATCCGACGCCCAACCCCTGAGGCTCTGGGCACCTTACATTAAAGGTAGGATCAACACAAACACAACCCACAGTGAAAAATATAAAACAATAAATATATGAATATATCTCAGCATGGCAAAATAACTTAAAAAAAAATTAATACTGGTCAGTCACCTTCGTTGGGGAAGGCCAGACAGAAAGGGTGGGCCTTCATCCCCTTTTAAAACAGCTCAACTGTTGGGACCTCTCTGATAGCAACTGGCAAAGTGTTCCACAGGGTTGACCCGATGATACTGAGGGCATGGTCGCCAGATGTTTTTGGTCTGACCCTGGGAACATCAAGGAGGTCACTTGTCGAGGAGCAGAGGGAATGGACCAAGGAAGCAGGTGTTAGGAGATCAGCCAGTTAACCAGGGCCCAGCACATATAGGGCCTTGTAGGTGAGCAAGCCTACGTTAAAGAGGATAGTCCACCTGACAGGCAGCCAGTGCAGAGCCTGCAAAACCAGGGTCACATGACTGGACCTTGCCAGGCCTGTCAGCAACCTAGCCGCTGCGTTCTGCACCAGTTGCAGTTGTTGGAGGGTCCCTCCAGGGACCCTGAAGTAAACAGCATGACAGTAATTTAGCCTCAAAGTCACAAAGTTATGCACCAGTGATGGGAGGTGTTCGGGAAGAACTGGGGGCTTAATCCTTGCAATGTTCCCTTAAGTGGCAAAAAACACTTTTGACCACAGATGACACCTGAGCGTCAAATGTCAATCTGCTGTTCAGAACAATGCAAAGATCCTGCACCCTTGGAGAGGCCATCAATGGTGTGGATCCCAGAAACAATCCTGTACCAACTCCAGAGGGACTCCAATCACGTCCGTGACCTGGCTCAGTCACCAGTACATCCATCATGTCCAGGTTAAGTCACCACCATCTGGAGGACATTTAGTCGTTGACCTCAGCCAGGCAGTTGTTAATCGTTTCCATGGCATTGTGTATTCCTGGGACAAAAGACAAATATAGCTGGGTATCATCTGCATAGCAATGAAAACCCACACTGTATTGTCTAATGAGCTCTCCCAGGGGCAGCATGTATACCCTGAATGACACTGGTGACAAGATCGAACCCTGAAGTACTCCACATGACAGGGGCATCGGGGAGGTGGAGAAATTCCCCATTACCACCCGCATCTCCCTGCCCATGAGATAGGACTCAAACCAGTTGATGACAGTACTGGCAAGCCCACAATAGTCTCGAAGGCCATCAAGAAACATGATATGATCCACAGTATCAAAAGCTGATGAGAGATCAAGGAGAACAAGAATTGACCTGTCCCCTCTATCTCTAGCCCTGAGGAGGTCATTATGCACCCTGAGTAATTTGGTGCTATGCCTAGCCCTGAAACCCAACTGGAATAGCTCATAAATGTCAAAGGACATGAGGTGTTCTTCGAGCTGTTGCACCACTAATTTCTCTACAGCTTTGCCCAAGAATGGCAGGTTGAAGATTGGATGGTAATTTGCCAGGATGTTTTGATTGAGAAATGGGTTTTTCAGGGGTGGTCTCACTAGAGCATCTTTCAAGGCATCCAAAAAGATTCCCTCCAACATTGGACACCGGACAATCCCAGCGAACACCAGGCCTACGGTCCGACTCATCTCATCAAGAAATGAGTTGAGGTAGGTCCAGTTCACAATAAGTGTGCTTTAGCTTTGAGATCACCTCAATGACTTCAGCCACCTCCACTGGTTTAAACTCATCCCAGACAGACAGAGTGCTTCTGCTCCTTCTAGGGTGATCACTGCGAGACAAAGCTTGTCTCACTGATGGAATCCCTGCCTATATGGAGGACATCCTGTCAGAGAAAAACAGAGCAAACTCATCGCACAATGTGATTGAAAAAGCTTTTTTTGTCTGTAGACAGACAAGATGTAACAATCTGTCCACAGTCTGAAAAAGCTTTCACGGGATTTATAGGATGTATGTAGCATTAACCATTTATGACCTGTACCGATTTATAAATTTATTTATTTATTTGTAAGCACATCGGAATTACAACCCTTTGAGTCATAGACTTATTTCCAAAGGTCCCACATCATGATACTAAGAGAAAAATACAGATAGTAATGAAAATTGAAGGAACAGGTAATACATACGATGGAGAACATTGAATACAATTAGCAGGGTGACAGTGTCATTCAGCAGATGAACTTCAGTCCTATACAAATAGTTGCTAGGCAGTTGTTAACATGTCCATTAGCAGAATGAGCTGTAGTCCTACACAATCAGTAGCTAGGCAGTTGCTAATGTACAAGCACAGTAACTTCTTATGAGGTACAAAGTGTGCTGTCTCAGGAGAGGCATTGTCAAGGCTGGCTAGGCTCCAGCTCCTGAAGAGAGGCACCTAGAGGCCTAGGGTGGTTTTGGAAGAGGACACTCACAGTTGCGGGTGTACAGAATGTGATTCTTGAGTGTGACCTTGAAAGGCCCTATTTTGGTGAGAGAGGTGATGGCCTGCGGGAAGAGCATTGTACCTGGAAGGTGCTTTGAAGAGGAAGGATATTTGTGCTAGTGCAATCCTGACCCTAGGGATCTACAATATAGTCTTGGAGGCACTGCAAGTGGCAACAGTAGACATGGCAGGGAAAAGGGATGTGGAGACCCCGGGGGGGCATACCCAGTTGTATTTTTTTGGCAAGAAGACAGGACTGATATTGACGTCTCTCCTCGAGTGTGAGCACATTGGTTAAGGAATAAAGGGTGCAGGTATGTGTCAATTTATCGGCTCTGGACAGGAGCTGGCATGCCTTGTTAATGGAAATTTGGATTTTGTTTAGAGACCGGTGGCATCAGCTGCTGTGTATACTGTGAGTACGTAGTTCACTAGGGACAGTAGAGAAGAGGTGACTGACAGGTGGAGGGCTTTGAGTGGCAGGCAGTCCTTCTGTCTGTATAACATGCCAATGCTTGCAATGGTGGTTGAGGTGAGTGTATTGATGTGACAGTGAAATGAAAGCGTAGAGTCAAAAGTGATGCCCAGGTATTTGTAGGTGAGGACTTGTTCCAGTAGATTGAGTGAGCTGGAGAGAATCTGGAGGGGGAGTACTTGGCTTTGCTTTGGAGATGCCTAAAAAGCATGGATTTTTTTTTTTATATTTATGATAAGTCGGCAGTCCATGAGCCAGTTCTCAATTTGACTGAAGGGGTGCTGGAGGGAGGACTATTGTGCAGAGGGGTCAGAGTGGGAGAGGAAGAGGACCGCATTGTCCACATAAAGAAGAACCCTGCCTGAACAGAAGCTGGGCAGGGCATTTAGTTAAAGACTAAAGAGCAACAAACCCATGATGGAGCTCTGGGGGGAATCAGAGTGTACAGGCTGGGTACTGGAGAGGGTGGTGTGAGTTTATACACATTGGAACCTTAAGGAAAGGTAGCTAGAGGACCAGGAGAGGGGTCAGTGACAGAAGTCAATTTGGAGTGTGAGTCAGTAAGAGGGGGTGTGAGAATATATCAAATGCCTTGGAGAGGTTGATAAAAACAGCACCGGCAAGGTGGACCTTGTCTAGGACAGAATGGAGGAAGCTAGAGAATTCCATGAGGGCAGTGATCATGCTATGGGCAGATTGGAAGCCATGCTGCTCCCTGCATAGCAGGCCGTAGGTGTAAAGGTACTCTGTGAGTTAATTGGCCAGTATATTTTTGAGAGCTTTGGAGAGTGGAGGGAGGATGGAGACTAGTCAATAATTGTTGGGGAAGGAGCTATCCCCACCTTTCAGTATGGGGGTAATGACTGCCATTTTCCAGGCGGTTGGAAACTGTCCAAGACACAGAGACCGGTTGAGTAAGTCTGTGAGCGGGGCAAAGATGGGGTCAAGGACCAATCAAAGGAGTCTCGTGTCAAGGGGGTCATTGCAGGGGCTAGTGCCACTGAGTGCTTTGGTTAAGTAAGGTTTGGCTTCCTGTGGACTAATGACCTGTAAGTGGAATGGTGGGCAGTGGAGATTAGGCACCGGAGAGGATGGAGTTGGGTCAAAAAAGATGCCGGAAAGGACTGCACTGAGATCAGAAAAGGCTGTGTTGAGGCAGTCAGCGATGCTTTTGGGTCTGTGGAGGTGGTGCCATTAATGACAAGTTGGGACAGGGGTGGAGAGCAGGATTTCCTATTAAGTTCTTTTATATTGTCCCAGAACTTGTGGGCACTCCTCCAGAAGGCAGCCAGAGGGGATCTGTAGTATTCTGCCTTGGTGTTACATATGTTCCAGATGCATCTGTTACACTCGGTATTATAGGCTTGTCTATCTGTCTGTTTGATAGAGACGGCGGCTTTGTGCCAGAGGTTGTCCCTCAGTTGCAGTTGTTGAAGAAGCATAGAAGTGACCCAAGACATATTACGCTTCTTGGTATGGGTTTTGAAAAATGGAGCAAATATATCACAGGCCTTGTTAAGGGAGCTAGTGAAGTAGTTGAGGGCCTTGTCTATGTTCTGGGCCAGTTTTATGGGAGACCAATCCCAGTAGGCTAGGTAGTGTTTGAGCTTACTGAGGCTGCCGGGTCATAGACGGTGATGAGAAACAAAGCTAGGCAGTGGTTTGGGTAGTTGACAGGACCAAGTGAAGAGTATTGGAGAGTGGTCACTCAGTGAGTTAGGGAGGACCACAACATCTGTGATTCTGTGGGGGTGATTGGTTAGAAGGATGTCCAGCAGGGTGTGCGAGCTGCTTGAGGGGCTAGACCTAGTGGATTGTGTTACCAATTGAGTTAGGTCTAGGGCCGTGAAAGTGTCCTTGACATGGGCTGCTAAGCTGGTGAGCCAGTTTACATTGAGATCGCCCACCAATATCTGTTCTACTTTGTGGGGGAGGCTAGAGAGGAAATCGGAGAGGGATAGGATTGCAGGGGTTTAGTGCCACTGTGGGATATAAGCCACAGTGATAATAAGGGGAGCCTTGGTGGGATCAGGAGTGAGTTTTAGGGAGAGAGCTTGTGTCCCCTGGTCCAGTGTAGGGACGGGAAGTGCTTGGCATGGCAAGGAGTCTCGGATGTAGAATGCACAGCCACCACCACGCTTTCTCACTCTATCCTCCCTGAAGAGGGAGTAGCCGGGGAGAGTGACGAAAGAGTCAGGGGTCATTTTAGAGAGCCAAGTTTCCACCAGTGCCAGTATGTCCAGTTGGTGTTGCACTTGCCAGCATTGGAGGGATGCAGTCTTCTTTGGGAGGCTGCATATGTTCTTGGACATGATTAACAGCCCTGGGAGGGGGGTCAGCAGCTGGTTGGAGGTAGCAGGTCCTGGGTTGGGATGGATGTTATCAGACAGTCAGAGTAGTAGGGAGATTATCCTGAGGAGAGCTGAGATGCATTTACTAATTACTGAATGATGACTATAGGTGGACTTTATGGGGAGTGAGCAAGAGATGGGCAGGAAGTGGAGGACTGGAAAGACGAGGTAGAACAAGGGCAGGGAGGTTGAGGGAGAGCAGCGCCGTGGGAGGGAGGGGTGGGAGGGGCTGAAGGGGTTTTCAGGGTGGGGTACATCTGAAATGCTAAGCATGGGAGGTGTTGGCGAGCATACAGGTGGAATAAGTAGTAGTAGTGTCACAAGCAGGGCTGGACCAGCTGTACATAAAGAGGTGGTCATGGTTGTCAGTGGGCATTGGGGTCACAGCAGGTACAAGGCTGCAGGGTGCCTGCCAGAAATGAGGCGGCCATCTGCTGTTTAGAGTTCAGTGTGGTGTCTTCTGAGAGCAGAAAATGGGTAGATGTGGGGACGACTTTAGAACGGGGAGAAATTAGACTGGTTTAGAGTTCAGTGTAGTGTCTTCTAACTTAAAGAATTAAGATTAACACCAACAAGTGTTGGGCTCTATAACTGCATTCTGTATCTTTAAGGGGAGTTGCAATATTAGTGAGAGGGGAGGATGAAGATTTCCTAGGGGCGGTACCGAGGGGGAGGAAGAGTATTTAATAAAGGATGGGGGTGGGTGAAAAATTCAAGTAGGAGGCAGAGAAAGTGAAGCAGAGAAAGTGAAAAAAAAATAGGATTATTTGCAGGGCATAGCTTACAACTGTGGCACAAATGAAACTTGCTCTAGATAGAGAACTGTAATACTTTAAAACCTAAACAACCTGCACTCTAAAGGATCCTTCATGTCAAACAACCCTTGAAGTGCAATATTGCTGTAAACAGGCTTAGATTCACATTTCAGTTAGCATTCACAGGACAATTTGGAGAAACTTAACCGGTACTAGAATCAGTAAATAAAATTAGCTTAAAGTCCAAAAGGAGTAGCAAAGAATTTAAAAAGTGGAGCAGCCAATCAGCAGGCAGAGCTGATGGTTCTGGTCAGTCAGTGTGGAGATGCCAGAAGTTTCGGCAGCGTACCTTTGGTCTGGTGATCAGCAAGCAGTACAGCGATGAAGGCAGCTGGTGGACAGAGAGGTCCCGCCGGGCTGCTTGCAACAGAAGAGGCACCTGTGTCAAGGGTGAAGCTTCGGTCTGGTGATCGGCAGGCAGTACAGAGAGGAAGGCAGCCAACAGATAGAGGGGACCCGACGAGCTGCTTGCAGCAGCAGATGCACCCTCGTCAAGGGTGAAGCTTCAGTCTGGTGAAGGTGACTGGCGGGCAGTACAACAAGGAAGGTAGCCAGCAGACAGAGGGGATCCACGGCACCCATGTCAAGGGTGAAGCTTCGGTCTGGTGATATTTCTAATTGAAAACAATAGTTTTCATGGTGTCTGTCCAGTGCATTCTTAAACTGGTTCTTACTATCACTAGACACTACCATTGCTGACAATGCATTCAGTTTCATAACAACTCTTTGAGAGAACCACTCCATCTCTGTTTCTTATTGTAATGTTCCTCTTTTAACTGGTACTGATGTCCTCTATTATTTGTCAAGGCTGATTTCCTTTTAAGTTCCACACATTCCCACAAGCCTTCATATTGAAATGCCTTGTACACCAGGTACATATCACCTCTATATCTCCTATATTGGAGCGAGTACTCCCCCAGAGCTGTGTGCCTTTCATCATATGTTCACCTGTGCAGCCCCTCAACCATCCTAGTAGCCCACTTCTGAACCCCCTCATCACATCCCTTTTCAGCTGCAGTACCCAGAACTGCACTCAATACCAGAGATGTGGCCACACCAGGGACATGTACAATGGCATCATCACCTCTCAAGCCGAACTCCTAATATTCCTTTTAATACATGCAAGTATTCCATACCCTCTTTTAGCCACTCTAGAACAGTTGTCAGAGAAGTTGTCAGAGAAATCAAAAGCACCAGAGATCTGCACTCCCAGATCTCTCTCTGAGTCAGTAGTTTGTAACTCAATCCCATTTATGTGGTAATTATTTTTTCCCCCAGATGCATAATTTCACACATTTTCAGAGTGAATCTCAGTTTTTTCCTCCATGCAGTGTCTGCCAGTGCATCAATACTGTCCTGGAATAGCTTGGCATCATACACTTTTGGGACCAATGCCCCCATTTTTACATAATCTGAAAATGTCTCCATCCAGGCCTTATTGTTACATGTTATAGTGGATACCAAAATGTTGAAAAGCTTAGGCCCCAGTACAGATCCCTGAGGGACCCCACTGGTCACTGGAACCCAATCCGACAGGTGACCCTTTATTACAACTTTTGCTTCCTATTTGCTAACCAGGCAGTGATCCATCTTATAATACATTTATTCAAATGTATTTCTTCAAAGGTTTTATCAATTCAAAATGGGAGACACTGTCAAAGGCCTTTTCGAAATCCACATACAAAATAGCCACTGAGATGTCTTTATCCAATGCTTCACTAACAGGGTCAAAGAAATGGATTAGGTTTGTAAGGCAAGACCTACCCTTTTGAAACCATTTTGGTACATATCCATATAGCCCTCATCCTAGAAAAGTTGGTCAATTCCTTCCTTTATGCACCCATCTAATATCTTGCCTATTATACTAGTGAGGCTAATGGGTCTATAATTATGACAAGTTGTTTTGGGTCCCTTTCTATATTGATTGCGCGCATGCGCAAGAAACATATTGCGGCAGCTTGCTCCAGAAGCAGGTTGTGGAGGTGTGGCACTGTTGTGGCCTATGCCCCCACTGCCTTTTAAGGCTTGGCCCCTATTCCCCAATGCTGTGGCACACTGCTGCAGACACTAGTTCAGCCAGTGTGCCACAACCTTGAAAAGTTTCAGCCACTGCAATCAGGGGCCACCTCGTCATTGCAGCATCATCTGCTGCAGTGAGGGAGTGGCCCGTCATTACAAGGCTGTCTGTTGCATTCCCCCCATCCAGTTTGCCGACGGGGAGCCCAGTCCCCATCAGTTTCTGTTACTGTGTGCCAAGGAGGGACCCAATCCCCCTCGGCACCATGTCCTCCCCTTCTTTCTTTGCTGACAGGGGTGCTAAATCCCGGTCTGCATGTTCCCCCCCATTTCTTGTGTGCCGAAGAGGGTGCCTAATCCCCCTCGGCTCATGAGCCTCCCCCCCAAGTATGTGCTGACTGGGGTGCCCAATCCCCATTGGCTCAGTGCCTTCCACCCCAAAACATGCAGGTTGCATGCTGGGATCCCACCCCAGTGTGCCAGAAGAACCTGTAAAAAGAAAAACTGTTCTGCGATGTCTGTTTTTTTTTTTTTTTACACACTGAAAAGAAGAAAACAGTCCCTCACTGTCTGTGCCCCCTCCCCAACCCATGCCCACCCACTGCGTACCCCACTTCCCCACCCCTCTTCGCCCCATACTTACCTCCGGAGCCTGGCGCGATGATCTTCGGTGGACCGGGAACACGTCTGCACTCTTCAAAGCCGACTGCGAATTGAGGAAATGCATGTAAGCTGTATAATGACATAAATAGGGTTTTTTCAACTTTTATGAATATTTCAGCCATTTTTTGGAATTCTGGCACCAAATTTTCAACATGGGGTTTTTAGCATCCCTCCTCATGAATTCAGCCACTGTCATGGCATTATTTGACCTCAAAAGGTTATTTCGCAGTCACTGCATGGAATCACCTTTCAGGACCGATTAACGAAACGACAGTGACAGTGTTCATGAGGTGGCTCTCAAAAAGCATATGTTGCAAATTTGATGGAAAAAATCCAGAAAATGACTGTTTTAGAGTGTGCGTTGAGCAGTTGCTATGCACACTCATAACTTTGCAAACTGCAATATTTTCACGCCAGATTTTCAACATTGGCATTTTTTCACACCTCCTTATGAACAGTACAGCTGTCATTGTTCACATCCTGGCCGAAATGTGTTTTCACACTTCCCGCAGAATAGCACGGTTGCAGTGGGAAATCAGTGTTCGGGACAGAGTACGAAAATGACAGTGACACTGTTCATGAGCAGAGGTCCTAAAATGCCTGTGTTGAAAATTTAGTGATGATAGTCCGTCAAATGACCGTCACAAGAGTGCATTGTGCAGTTCCCATGCACCCTTGTAACTTCACAGATTTGTAATATTGTCACGCTAGATTTTTAGCACTGGCATTTTTTCACACCTCCTTATGAACAGTACAGCTGTCATTTTTCACATCCTGACTGAAATGTGTTTTCGCACTTCGTGCAGAATAGCGCGGTCGCTGTGGGAAATCAGTCTTCGGGACAAATTAAGAAAATGACAGTGACACTGCTTATTAGCAGAGGTCCTAAAATCCTTATGTTGAAAATTTGGTGACGAAAGTCCACAAAATGACTGTTACAAGTGTGCATTGAGCTGTTTCCACGCACCCTTGTAACTTCGCAAATTTGGAATATTTTCATGCCACATCTTCAACATTGGCATTTTTTCACACCACCTTCCAGAGTCAATACCTAAACCACTGACAAGGTCACACTACTGGTACCCAGAACTAGGACCACCCAGTAGGGTAGCCACCTTTGGATGAGATGAAAACCGAATACTAAACCACACCCCCAAACTCCACCCCTAACCCCGCCCCTTTTATGACCAATGAGGGCATCGCTTACACTCTGATTCACTCGATTTATTCAGAATTGCTGCCGATATTGCATTGTGTACCACTTCTTTAAATTACATCATGATTATTTTTGGTTTGTTTGATTTAGATTTAAATATTTTAAATGTCAGTATGTGTTAACATTGGGTTGGGTTAGAGAGGGGGTTCAGGGGATTTTGCATCCTGTGTACACAGCTTAGCTCACATGTCGAGTGACTACAAAGTCACATCTAACAACTGGCTATTTTGGATCAGGTGGCCTTTTCTGGTAAAACTCTTTCAATCAATAAATAAATAAACTACACCAGTAACGGTGGACGAGATGTAATTACAAATATCATCTGCCATTTTAAGATGTGCTACTGTCCCTCCCATTGCTCCTACTCTAAAGTTATTTGTAATGTCAGAAAAGTTTTTAACAGTGGTAGGAACTATTCTATGCTGTTTAATACCCTATTTCTTTCCACATCAGTCTTACATATCAGATAGCATGATATGTGATATATAGTGTGGAGGCAGTATAGCACAGACTGCAGTGGTTTAAGGCTCTGAGCTGCAAACCTAGAAACCTGGGTTTGAATCCCACAGTCCACACTTGCATACTGTGTGACCCTAAGCAAGTCACTTAACTTCCTTGTGCTCCCAGGTCACACCTGTAAACAAGCTTCAGCTTAGTGTGTCTCTCCTGGTAAAATAAATAAATAATGTTTTGAGAAATGTGTGATAAATTACCTAAATTTGCAGTGCCATCAAATCTAGACTGTGTTCCTTTCTCCTCATCTGTAACTGCTCTCTCTCTCTCTCTCTTTTAATTTCTGTGGCTTAGCATGACATTAGCCACACTATTCTGTCCTGTTCATCTGAAAGGCATACAATGATCTTCCTGGAATATCCAGGTAGTAAGAAAATTGATAGCAGCAAGTACTGAGGAGAGAGGGGTGTAGTATTGCTAGAAATGGAATAAAATATTAGATTATTAATTTAACAACAAAAGGGGTAACAAATATTAGAATATAGGACAGACCCTAAGAGAGAAACTGGTGAGCATTTAAAGGTATTGTAAAAGTATTCCCCATCATAGCAGTCAAAAAACATACAATACAGTCTGGAAATGATTAGGTTGATTTGCTGCTAATTGTCTTAATAGCCATACTTTACACCTCTCAGACTGACTGGTATACAAACAATGGTCTGAATGACATCAGAACTGGGGCAGGATTCACAAAGAAAGCCAAAAATCCTGCAGCTATGGGAAAAAAGGCTTGCTGCAGTGCAGAAATGCAGCTGCGCTGTATTCTCTAAGAAAACCAGTGTAGCTGCAGATATTCATAAAAAGTGACACAAGTGTGGCAATTTGGCTGCCACAGGACTTGCGCAAGTGCTGCGAATCCGCAGCTATGGAGGCTGTGAAGGCACAGCAATAGGGAACCACAGTAGCTGAAGCAGCAGACTGTAACAGTGCTGCTATAATATGAAGCTGACAGCACAGATAGAGACCAGCAACCAGTCCCCAACTGGGACTACAGCAGCACCACAGGTACCTGTGATACCTTGGCACCACAGTGGCTGACTGTCCCTGCTGGTCGTCCCTTCCTGGGGTGTTCCTGTAGCCTGTGGGAGGTAGCACTCGCTGCTGGCTGGTCAGGATCTACTGCTTCTGGGGCTCTGTCATGGGCTGCACTGGGTCTAGTGGTTGATGCCTGTTGCCATAGCATGGCAATGTGTGCTTTCAGTGCTGTGACATCAGCCACTGCTACACTGTCTGAGATGCTATTACCTCTGGTACACCTCCACCTTAATTGATTCCAATTGCTGAGGCAATACTGCAGTGTGCTGAGGGAGAATTACACCTCATTCCAATGTGTGTAACATTCTTTCCTCAGCTGCGGGGGAAAAACCTGACTGTGAATAGCCTTTCAGGGGCTCTGCCTTACCTATCTCACACCTTTTTGTCCTGAGGGTAGGGTTGCCACCTTTGAATGAGGCAAAAAACAGATCCTAAGCTCCACCTCTAGCCCCACTCTTTTTCATGACTCATCATGTACTGTTCCTCCAATAAAAGACAACACTTTAAGCAGCAGTTAAATAAAAATGTTAAGATACAGTACTATGCCTGTTAAAGGTACTTTCCTGGGTTCTTCCTAATTATTTACTGTATGTATGTATTTATTTATTGACATTGGTTTACCAGATAAACATACAGAGATAAAAGAAATCTAATTTACAGATATGATGTGGGGGAGACAAAGAAAACACTGTAAACAGCATACAACAGTATACATACTTTAAATCTTTTTCTGCTTCCATTTCCTGTTCTTGTCCACAGTACTATTTCAAAGCCAAAGAAGTGACCACACTTTTTTCTTGTGGGAAAAATAATTTAAAACATTTAAAAATGCCTAAATTCTGTTAGAGGTGAAAATGTTTACCAGCAAATGAAAATGGAGGACAACTGGCTCTGTTACTGTTACAAAAGGTGGAGGCAGCTGTGCTGCTATGCCACTTTAAGATGCAGTGGAAAGATTAGGTTAAGTAAGTGCTAATGGTGTTAATGGCTATACTTTACACCTCCCAGGGTGACTGCATTCACAAACAAAAGGCTACACTGACAACAGAACTTGTTTGTACCCTGGACATGTAACTGAAACAATGAGTGATATGACAAAATTTCTTTCAAAAGTATGTGAGCACTCAAAATGGCTCAAAAACCTGCCCAGCATAGAGCAAAACCGGATTACCTGATGGGGACCCTAAAAACCTGATCACCAGGTAAAAAACCTGACAGGTGGCAACCCTACCACCCAGACACAGAGGTTGTTCAGCTACAGAGCCTCATCCTGGTTCAACTCGCTCCCTGCAGCCATTTTCAACACCACCAAAATTGCCCCCTTTAAAACTGCCCTACGGAACCAATTGTTCAACAGCCGCTGCTGCACCTGTCGCAAAGAGATGCTCCACTGCTCTCTATCACTATTGACATAGCCCTGTAGGCCAAACTAACCCTCAACCCTCCCCCCTTTCCCCCATGGGCTCCGTCTCCTCTGCCAGTACCTGCTGGTACCAACCTGTCATGTCTGAAATGTTTTTTTAATTATTCATTATGTTCAAGCAACTATGTAAAACTATGTTACTGTATGATTATATTCTGTACCTATGTTGACTCTGTATATCCTCTCTGTGACGAGGTACCTTTGTAAACTAGCCTCTGGCTCAAAGGTTGTATATCCGATTTATACAATAAATAAATAAATAAAAACAGTACAGCTGTCATTGTTCACATCCTGTCCGAAATATGTTTTTGCACTTCTGGCTCAGACTAGCATGGTCACTGTGGGAAATCAGTGTTTGGGACAGATTAAGATCGAGCGAGTGAGGGAGGCGGAGTAAGTGAGCCCAAAGAAGCTTTGTCAGGACTGCTGCAGATTTCTTTGTGGGCAGAAAAAAGGCGTCAATACAGGCAGGGGCCCAGTACAAAAGGGCAGCCTGCAGAGGTGGGAGAAACAGAACGAGCGAATGACAGAGGAGGAGTGAGCGAGCTCAATGGAGCTCTATCAGAACTGCTGCAGATTTCTTTGTGGGCAGAAAAAGGTACCAATGCAGACAGAAGCCCAGTACAAAAGGGCAGCCTGCAGCACTGGGAGAAACTAAACGAGCGAGTGAGAGAGGGAGAGTGAGCGAGCTCAAGGGAGCTCTTTTGGGACTGCTGTGGATTTCTTTGTGGGCAGAAAAAGGGGCCAATTGAGGCAGGAGCCCAGTACAAAAGAGCAGCCTTCAGTGCCAGGAGAAACAGAATGATTGAGTGAGAGGGGGAGTGAGCGACCTCAACGGAGCTCTGTCAGGACAGCTGTGAACTTCTTTGAAGGCAGAAAAAGGTGCCAATGCAAGCAGAAGCCCAGTACAAAAGGGCAGCCTGCAGTGTTGGGAGTAATAGAACAAGCGAGTGAGAGAGGGGGAAGGAGTGAGCTTAATGGAGCTCTGTCAGGACTTTAGAGTTGCCCACCCTCCTGCCCAGAGTCCTCTGTTGTCCTATATTACAGCAGGGTCTCTGAAGTGGAGACAGAGCAATGGTTGGATACTTTTAGGACTGCTGTAGTAATACAGATAAAGGTGTTCTGTTTATTTCTCTAACTGAGCTAAGTACTGAGCTATAGTGTTATGATTGTTGTAATAATACATATTTGTTCTGTTTATTTCTGTAACTGAGCTGAGTAGTAAATTTGGAAGAAAAAAATCCAAAAAATGACTGTTTTACAAGCGTGCATTGAGCAGTTGCTATACACACTCGTAACTTCGCGAATTTGCAATATTTTCACTACAGATTTTCGACATTGGCATTTTTCCATATCTCCTTATGAACAACACAGCTGTAATTTTTCACATCCTGGCTGAAATGCGTTTTTGCACTTCAGGCGCAGAATAGCGTGGTCGCTGTGGGAAATCAGTGTTCGGGACACATTAAGAAAACCTCAGTGACACTGTTCATGAGCAGAGGTCCTAAAATGCCTATGGTGAAAGTTTTGTGATGAAAGTCCATAAAATGACTGTGTTACGTGTGTGCGTTGTGCAGTTTCCACGCACCCTTGTAGCTTTGCAAATTAGTAATATTTTCACGCCAGATTTCCAGCACTGGCATTTTTTCACACCTCCTTATGAATAGTACAGCTGTCATTTTTCACATCCAGGCTGAAATGTGTTTTCATGCTACAGGCCCAGAATAGCGCAGTTGCTTTGGGAAATCAGTGTTTGGGACAGATTAGGATTAAGTGAGTGAGAGAGGGGCAGAGACTGAGCTCAACTGAGCTCTGCCGATACTGCTGCAGATTCCTCTGTGGGCAGAAATAGGCACCAACGCAGGCAGGAGCCCAGACAAAAGGGAATCCTGCAGCACCAGGAGAAGCAAAACAAGCGAGTGAGGGAAGGAGGGAGTGGGAGTGAGTGAACTCAACGGAGCTCTGTTATGACTGCTGCAGATTTCTTTGTGGACAGAAAAGGGCATCAATGCAGGCAGGGGCCCAGTACAAAAGGGCAGCCTGCAGTGGCAGCAGAAACAGAACTAGCGAGTAAAAGAGGAGGAGTGAGTGAGCTCAACAGAGCTCAGTCGGGACTGCTGCAGATTTCTTTGTGGCCAGAAAAAGGTGCCAACGGAGGCAGGAGCCCAGTATAAAAGGGCAGCCTGCAGTGCCAGGAGAAACAGAATGAGTGAGTGAGAGAGGGAGAGTGAGCAACCTCAACAGAGCTCTGTCGGGACAGCTGTAAACTTCTTTGTGGGCAGAAAAAGGTGCCAATGCAGGCAGGAGCAAAGTACAAAAGTGCAGCCTGCAGCGCCGGGAGAAACAGAATGAGCGAGTGAGAGAGGGGGAGTGAGTCAGCTCAGCGGAGCTGTGTCAGGACTGCTGCAGATTTCTTTCTGGGCAGAAAAAAGTGCCAACGCAGGCAGGCGCCCAGTACAAAAGGGCAGCTTGCAGGGTCGGGAGAAACAGAGTGAGCGAGTGACAGAAGGACGTGAGAGAGCTCAATGGAGCTCTGCTGGGATCTTTACAGTTGCCCACCCTCCCACCCAGGTCCTCTGTGGTCCTATATTACAGCAGGGCTCAGAAGTAGAGACAAAGCCATGATTGGATACTTTAGAATTGCTGTAATAATACATATTTTTTTGTTCTGTTTATTTCTCTAACTGAGCTGAGTAATACTTGCAGTGCAATAGGATTTTTAACTGGGTTAAGTGAAACTATATGAGAACCGAGAACAAAAAGTATGGTAGCTGAGGGGTGAAAAACAGATAAGGAGGCTTTAGGATTGCTACACTAATACAGTATCTAATGGATGATATTTGAGACTGAATTACCCTGGTTGGCAAGGGGTCAGTAGGGGAACTGGTGTGGGGGGGACAGGAATTTGACTAAATAGGGGTCTAACAGTTGTAGTAGGGTACAGGACCTGGGAGTAAGAGCCTGTTACATAAGATGGGGGCCAAAATGGGGCAGGTGCCACATGTGAATAGAGCAGGTATCTTTGGAAGGGTCGAGGGGTGTACAGGGTATGAGTGTGCCATGATCCTGGACTGGGCTTGGAGGATGGAGGGGTGGATGTATGGTCTGTAGATGACTGGCTAGTTTGAGGGAGAAACTGTGGAGGTTAGGGATGAGTGTGATTGGCAGGGCAGATGAGTATGGTAGGCATCCTGAGGGGGGGAATAGGGAATGGCAAAGGGGGACAGAGGAAGATTAACTAGGGACTGAAACTGACCCCAGTATCAGAGGCACTAGCAGAAAAGAGAGGAGAAGGGAGGTGGTGCCCGAGGCGAGGGTGAGTGGCCTTCTGATGGGGAGGAAGAGACAACGAGGAGTACCAGGGGAGAACCAGGGGACAGAGCAGATGGCTGCAGGTAGGGAGGGACCAGGCGTGGTATGGAGGGGGACACGTGGGAGGGGGAAACTGATAGAGGAAAGAGATGTAAGACTGGTATCAACTACAAATAGATTTGAACTTCTGGTATGGGACAGAGATGGGGAGCAGGAACATACTGAAGGTGGGAGGACAAGTGGGGCATGAGAGGGATGGCAACAGGTAGGGGAAGAGATATCGAGGACAAAAGAGTAAAAGGGGCTAGTAAGAAAGGAAGGGGTGGTGACTGAAAGAGAGAAGGCTATGGGAAGGGGGAAGGATGGGGGGTATCACTATCAGGGTAGAAGGGAATGCGGGCTCTAAATCAGCAACAGTGGGGACAGGAGAGGGGTTGGAAATCAGCAGGGGAGGAGGGGAGGTCAACATGGGAAGCCCCGGTAGAAGTAGTCAGGCTGGGAAGGGGTTCAAGGGGGATGGGAGGAATAAGGCAGAGAAAATGGGTGAGGTGGAAGTAGGGGGTACAGATACAGAAGTTACAGTTGGTGGGGGTAAGGGACAGGGAAGAATGAATACTGGGGTGGTGGAAGGGGCATTAGAAGGGAAAGGGGGTTAGGGGCGGGGGGATACTCATCCTGGGGAATTCTATACTGAAATGGGTGAGATGGGATGGAAAGGAGGAATGGCACAGCCATATTTGGGTTGAAGCTGTCCCCAGATGTACTGCAGGAGGGGCAGGGCAGGCAGTGCTCAAGCGTGCACCGAGGGGGAGGAAGAAACCTCATTTACTCTTGCATGTGAGTACAAACGACTTGGTGGGGGACACTGTGGAAGTGGTGAGGGGGAGGTTTGAGTACTTGGGCAGGCAGTGTGAGGGGGTGGGGAAGTCGGTGGCATTCTTGGAGGTACTGCAGGTACCATGTGCTAGCATGGAGAGGAAGGGTAGGATTGAGGAGTTCTAGTGGTTGAGGGATTGGTGAAACATGAAACATTATGGGTTAGTGACTAACTGGGGCAGGGTTGGGGGGAATAGTGACTTGTACACAGGGGAGAGGGTACACTGGAACAGGAAGAGGAGGGGCATATTAAAGGCAGCATTGCTGCTGGGCCACTAGCACTGAGGGTTGAGGCCCTGGATGCCACACCTCGTGCCATGCTGGTGACCCGGGTTCAGATGCAAGCCTGGCCTGCCTGGGGTTGGCAAGGGAGGGGTAGGATTGAGCATCCGGAGGACTGCTCTCCTATTCAGGGGTGGGATCCACCACTCTGTAGCAGCCCCTGGTGATGACCGCTGGCGCTACTACAGTGGTGTAGTAAAGGGTGGCGGACTGTGGTAGACGTTGGCATGCAGTGCCTAAGCTTCATTGCATGGCCACACTCCGCAAAAGGGAGAAAAGTGGAAAATGTGCTATGGTCAGGCAGCATGAGCTTCCGACCTCCGCGCTCACCCTGAATGGCACCTCCTCAACTGGATCTTGCTCCAGTGGGTCGACCTGAGAAGCTCCTCACCACCCCACCATGGGGTTAATCCGCGGAGGTGAGCAGGTCAGCCTGATGTCTAAGGCAGGGCTGGGGGTGTCGGTCGGGATGGCCAAGTCGACCATAGTCCCATGAGAAAATATGTAAAAAAAAAAAAAAAGGCAGGATTAGAAGGGTGTATTTCTTCTAAGATGGATTGAAACAAATGGCAGGGGTTGGGGTGTCCAAAAGACTGAAGTTGGTAAAAAGGTCTTGACAGGGGAGCCTGATAAGCTCACCGCCCTAGATATAGGTAAAGGCAGAGGTGCAGTAACCCTGGAAGGGGGCCGGCAGAGTGGTCTGAGTGTAATACAGAAGGCACCACCACCCGGTAAGAGTAAGGAGGAGAAAGGGTGCAGACTACTGGGAGCACGGACACAGGCCAAGGAAGAGAAGAGTGAGGAGAAGGAGGGGTATGGGTGGAAGGTGGTCTGACTACATGGATAGAGAACTGGTTACAGGGGAGGGTGCAGTGGGTGGTGGTGGTGGGGTAGCTCTCAGCACCCACAGCAGTGACAAGCAAGGTGCCACAAGGTTCAGTGCTTGGCCCAATGCTATTTGGGCTCTTAATCTCTGATACAGCACACAGAGTGGGGAGCAGGGCTAGTCTGTTTGCACATTATACCAAATCAAAAGCAAATAGCTATAGTAGCAGAGCCCCCCCCCCCACACACACATATACACTCCCCGAAAAGCTTCTTAAAAGCCTGCAATTCATTCAAATCAGTTCCATTTTCTTATTTACTTGGGGGTCAATGCCAATAAGTGTAAAATCATGTACCTAGGGCATAGGAACCCTGATGCTGGGTATAGGATGGGGGGAGGTACTGATATTCACTAGACATGAAAAGGTCCTTGAGGTTATTATATCAGAGGACCTCAAGATGGCAGTACAGTGTTGCAAGGCTATGGGCAGGGCAAATTGGATTCTGGGGTGCATAAGGAGTGGCATCTCCAGTAGAAGAAGGAGGGATGTTGTGTTACCATTATATTACTCCCTGGTATACCCCCAGCTGGAGTACTGTGTCCAGTTTTAGAGTCCACACTTCAGAAAGGACATAAGATGGAGGTTTTCCAGAGGAGGGCAACTAAAATGGTTCAGAATTTTTCACAGGAATCCCTACAAGGACAGGCTGATGAATCTCAACATGTACACTCTGGAAGAGAGGAGGGTGAGAGGTGACATGATCAAGATCTACAAAGTACCTCAAAGGGGTAAAGAGGGTACAGTTGGGGAGTTTTCTTGAAATGAGGATGAGCACCCAAACCCAGGGAAATACAATAAAGCTGGGGGAGCATTCAGGATAGATGTAAAGAAATATTTGTTTACCGAAAGGGTGGTAGATACCTTGAACAGACTGCCAGGAGAGTGGTGGAAGCTAAAATGGTAGGGAGCAGTACAAAAGTGCAGCCTGCAGCACCGGGAGAAACGGAATGAGCGAGTGAGAGGGGGGAAGTGAGTGAGCTCAATGGAGCTGTGTCAGAACTGCTGCAGATTTCTTTCTGGGCAGAAAAAGGTGCCAACACAGGCAGGAGTCCAGTACAAAAGGGCAGCTTGCAGAGTCTGGAGAAACAGAATGAGCGACTGATAGAGGAGGAGTGAGCAACCTCAACGGAGCTGTGTCGGGACTGCTGGGGATTTCTTTGTGGGCAGAAAAAGGTGCCAATGCAAGCAGGAGCCAGGATTCTGTGGTGCACTGCCAGGAGAAGTGGTGGAAGCTAAAATGGTAGGGAGCCCAGTACAAAAGTGCAGTCTGCAGCGCCGGGAGAAACAGAACGAGCGAGTGAGAGAGGGGGAGCGAGTGAGCTCAATGGAGCTGTGTCAGGACTTGCTGCAGATTTCTTTCTGGGAAGAAAAAGGTGCCAATGCAGGCAGAAGCCCAGTACAAAAGGGCAGCCTGACCCCCCCCCCAGCCCTGCCTTAGACATCAGGCTGACCTGCTCACCTCCACATAGGGGTATATTAGAAAAAGAGGAAGGAGGGGGGTCAACAGAGATCACTAGGGCTATGGAAGTGGAGTAGGTTCAAGTTCATTGCAGGAAAAATCCATTAAGCAAGCTCATTCACAAGGAGGTCCTAATGGACACAGGTAGAATAAGATATACAGTAACATATACAGGCAGGAGGTACAAGTAAATAGAGAACACTTGGGCAGACTGGGTGAGCTGAGCAGTCCTTTTCTGCTGACAGATTCTATGTTTCTATGGCATCATGTGTTCATTCAGGTGCAGTGTTTATTTAAAGTTAGGCCTACCATACATCCTCATGTAAGGTACAGTAAATTACCAAATTAGATGCAGCCCACTTACAGTACAATAAACAGAACCCTAGTGCTTCGAGAAGCCTTTACTCTTCATAAGGCTCTTTAAAGAGCTGGCGTTCTATTTGCAGTGTCCACACCGGTATGCTGATCTTAAAATCGATGCCACATCTGAATGAGTACTTGATTCTTGCTCACTGCATTTCTTCTCCACTTTGAAACCTCCTTGGCCTGAGTTAGTTTTGGGCTGGCAGCGCCTCACCTGTGTTGGAAGATGACCAATAAATGGCACTGAAAGATGTCAGACTTCACAGACTGTGAAGGCAGTTGCTCACAGACAGACATAAGGCAATTCTACTGAGGGGTAGGAGGAAGTAAGCTGTCAATTAACTAGAATCTGCAGCTTATCCATCAGGTAGGGAAATGGGCAGACTAGGTGGGCCAAGCGGTCCTTATCTGCCTTCGAATTTTATGTTTCTCACCCACCATCTTGGCAAGAAGAAGGCTGCAGCTGTGGCCACTGATGACCATTGTGGCCACTGTGGCCACTTCAGGTGTGGGGATGAGGGACCAAAGGAGACATACCTAAGGAGATAAAATCATAATAAAAATTGTGAGACCTTCACCAGCTTTCCAAAATGTTTACCAGTAAAAGAACACTCTATGAAGTTTTTCAAATGGCATCACAAGCTGGTGAGCCCTCTGTCTACCCTCTGACACTAGGCATCAGCCAGCATAAAATTGCCTAAAGAAGGCAGTGTGGTCATGTGGTTACTGAAATACTGGAGATTACAGATTTATAAGAACAAAAGAATATCACACAGAAGCTGGCACATATGCCTACAGCAGCTGTCTCCTGCTTCTCAGTACTTATCTTTATACCCTTGAGGTACTTGAATGTTTCTATCATATCCCCCCTTTCCCTCCTCCCTTCCACTAAGTACATATTGAGGTCCCTTAATTTCTCCTCATAAGTCTTGTGTTGCAAGCTCTGTACCATCTCATTTGACCTTCTCTGGACCATCTATGGCCTGTTAATATCCTTACGAAGGTGCGCCCTCCAGAACTGCATACAGTACTCCATGTAATGCCTGACAAATGTTTTATATAATGTCATCACTACCTCCCTCCTTATGCTGGTGCTATGCACCCCAGCATGTCACTGGCCCTCCCAGCTGCCTCACCGCTTTGACATTTTTAGGTCATCTGAAATAAGAACCCCTAGGTCCGTTTCCTTCTTTGTGATTGTCAGCAACTCCCTCCCCCCCCCATCCTGTACCTTTCCCCAGGGTTTCTGTGTACCAGGTGCATAATTTTGCACTTTTTTGAATTAAACTTCATTTGCCAGTCCTCAGACCATTTCTCAACCTTCCCCAGGTCCCTCCTCATTTTCTCCACCACCTCTGGGATATCCACTGTGTTACAGATCTTTGTGTAATCTGCAAACAGGCAGACCTTTCCTTTCAGCCCTTCTGCAATGTCACTAATGAAGACATTGAACAGGACTGGTCCCACGACCAATCCCTGCAGCACCCCACTAGCCACCCCCTCTCCCCAAACTGCAACCCATTTACCACCACTCTCTTCCTCCTGTCTCTTACCCAGTTTCTAATCCACTTTACCACTTTTTTCCCATGCCCAGAATACTCAGCTAGTTTATCAGCCTCCTATGTGGGACGGTGTCAAAGACTTTGCTTACATCAAGGAAAGCATTGTCCACTGCCCCACCCTGATTTACTTCCTTTGTCACCCACTCAAAGAGATCAACCAGATTTGTCTGACATGACCTCCCCACTGTGAATCCATATTGACTATGGTCCTGGCCTCCAATGGCTTCTAGATGCCCCACTACCCTTTCTTTAACCAATGTCTCCATGATCTTCCCCATTACTGAAGTGAGGCTGACCGGACTATAGTTCCCCTCCTCCTCCCTACTGCTGGATTTCTATAGATGGACCACATGTGCCCTCCTCCAATTCTCTGGTACCACCCCTGTGTTGAATGACTCACTGAACATGGCTGCCAGAGGTACTGCTATTTCCCTTCATAGTTCTTTTAATATCTTTGGGTGTATGCCATCTAGTCCCCTCGCTTTGTCCACCGTTAATTTACTCATCTTCTGCAGGATTCTTCTGCCTGTGAATGGACTATTGTCTACCTCTTCACGCCTTTGCAACTGCTGTGGCCCTTGCCCCTCCCCCTCTTCTGTGAATACTTAACAGAAAGACATAGTGGATATCTGGGGGGGGGTGGCACATGACAGTTCTTAGGCATGGTACTTTCACTTCCAAATACCTAAACAGCGCATATAAGCAATCAACATTCAGCACTGACAAATGCTTGTTATGGATTGGGACACTATTGGCAGTTGTCCAGTCTTCCGGTATCACCGCCTCCTTCAGTGAATTAGCTGGGCCAGCTGATGTATTGGGATCCAGTTTTTCTCATTGTTTCCTAACCACTGAGGGTGCAATTACAACATTGCTTTCCATGTTACCCTTCTTATCATTTACCTGAATATCACTTGGCAAATATACACTCTTGAAGTAGCTGTTAAATTCCTCAGCCATTAATTGACAGTTGGTAATTATTTTGTCTTCCCTTTCTGAGTGGGCTTATATTGTAATTATTGTTTTTTAGGCTCGTCATATCATTAACAAAGGCCTTTTTGTTATTACCTACTTTATTTACCAAATTTGCCTCCATAATTTTTTGCTATTTTTTTATTTCTCTTTCTTTCATTTTGGACTTACACATTTCTCTATATTTCGTGGTGCCCTCCATTTTTTCCCTTTTATAAAATCTATTTTTAACTTTAATAAGTTTGTGCATTTTCTGATTGAACCAAGCCAGGATCCTCCTTTTATAATTTTATTTGGTTTTAGCGGGTTGGTATTTATCCACTAACTCGAGGAGAAGGGTCTTGAGCTCTCCCCACATTTGGAGCACTTCTGTACTTTTGAATTTTTGGTCACACTCCTATTTGTTTACTAGATTTCTGAACGTATTATAATTTGATAGATCATTTCTCTTTATTTTACTAACTCCATACTGGTTTTCTTCCTTATTGTAATGAAAAATTCCAGCATGTTATGATCACTACCTGATAATGGTTCCCTGACATGGCACCTTTCCAATGCATCACCCAGATTACTCATAACTAGGCTGAGTGTGTGGTCACCTTTAGTATGGCCAAACACATGACCTTCAGTACTCAGATTGTCAGCTTTCTCCAGGAACTCAGCCTCAGCTAAAGTAGTTGCAGTCCATGCTTCCCAATTTATACCTGGGAAGTCGAAGTCACCCATAATCAAAAGCCTTTTCCCCAGGATCCTGGTCTTCTGTATGTCTAATAAATTCAGTGGTCTTCCAACTGGCTAGAGACGGTGGTCTATAACACTCCAATAATAATTTGTTTCTCTTGAGGGCAGGTTATTTGCATCCAAAGTTGTTCTATATTTGGTTCTAGTGAAGTGTGTATTTCATGAGCGTTTATGTCATTCCTGACATGTAATGCCACTCCTCCATCATTTTTATCATCTCCACCTCTTCTGAACAAATTATATCCTTCAGTTTGAACCCCTCACATATCCTTTTTCAGCCATGTCTCCGTTATAGTGCATAGCGCTATGTTCTCTTTTTTAGGAGAATCTCAAGTTCCTCCATTTTATTACCTAGACTTCTGGCGTTTAGTAACAGAGATTTCCACATAGGGATGATTTATTCAGATTTCTTTGTTTTGGCATTTTTCTGACCTCCTCCCCCCTGCCCCACCTTTATTAGTTTAAAAGTTGGTTGATTTTACGATTTATTCTGTCTGCCAATACTTTTGTTCCAATTGAATTTAAATGTAGACCATCCATGGCATACAGCCTATGTGCATTTTCAAAACGATGCCAGTGTTCCAAAAAATCAATGTTCTGTCTGTCACACCACCTCCTCAAACACCCACTCAAAGTTTGCATTTCTGTGGCTCTGTATCTACCAGCCCTGGGAACAGGCAGTATATCAGAGATTACAATTTGGCATTTTCTTTCTCTTAGTTCAGTACCCACAGATTCAAAATCCCTTTGTATCTGCTTCACACCTCTCTTGTCCTTATCATTTGTCCCCAAATGCAAAATCACCAGTGGCTCAGTTGTATATTCTAGAAACCCGGGGAGAATTTTTTTTACATCATTTATTCCTGCCCCAGGTAAGCAAGACAGGGTCTCAGTATAATGTTGTAGCAGTGATGCTTGCACAGCCACACCAGCCCGTTGACATCCACAGTGTCAACTGGGTTGCCAGAGCGATGACCAACTCATCAACTCTGGAGATTGGCCGCTCTCCCCCAACATCTGCCCCCCCCAGAGCTGGAATCCTTAAGTCCAGGGGGTGTGGTGGGGGCACAGCCCCCCTGTATGAACACCAAACAGGTGTCGGTGCACTATGCAGTCAGGGTCTGGAGTCAGGGGTGATGTCAGTGACCATGTGTCACTATAGGGTAGGTGTCTGACATTCCTGTCACTGCAGCATAGTGGAACCCAGGGTCACATGTTGTTTCCTGCCCACAGACAGCCCTATCTGTGAAACGAAGCATGGAGTCTCCTGTGACCACCGCATCTCTCACTAGTGCTGTGGTTGGTCCTGTATCTGTACTTATAATGAGTTCCTTGTCACCTCCTGTGAGTAATGGGTTTGGGACTGACTCATTTGGATTTGCTGCCACTTGTGTATCATTGTCTATTGCCGGTGCTGAGCTTGTTGATGGGCAAACTGAGTCAGTGTTAAATTCTGTTTCTTCACTTTATCCTATGTTTTTCTCTTTGCCTCCCATTAAGGCATTTGGCTGTTTATCTGACTCATTTTGGATGGAAGACTCACTAGTTAGTTACATTTCTTCCCCTTGTTCAGTGTCTGTTTGTACACTGTTATATCTATTTGACACCTCCAGCTCTATTTTTATGCTTCTTCTATGATTAATGGGGCCCTTTGTAAACAGGCACCACTCATCCTCTCCTGTTATATCCAGGTCACTTTCCTCTGAGCTATCCTTCCTCTTATACACTGGACCTTTATTAATTTCAAGCCTTTTTTGTTCCCCTTTTTGTTGCAGTAACATTCTGGTGGAGTTAACAAACTTCTCTGATCCCTCTGTGGATATTTATTTGCTCTTGTAATCATCTTACTTTCTCTTCTAGTTCCACTGTGTAGGTACATTTTTTACAAGCATAGTTAATCATTTGCAGTCCCTGTCCTGCCATTTTACATACTAAACAAGTAACCCATTCTTTGTTTGTTACATCAGGTGACATTGTTTGTCCTCTTTGATCTCCCTCAGCACCTACCTCAGCTTGTAGAGCCACATCCCTCTTCCCTTCTTCCCCGACTAACACGGCAGACAGAGCTAGGCTGTTAGCTTTAGCTATGTCACCATTGCTGGGCTCGCTGATGCTGAGCTCACTGTCACTTGCCATACTGTGGTGAGATATACTGTCGAGACCAGAAGTAGTGTTCCGCCCACTTCCAGTCCACTCGCTACCACAGCTGCTGTTGTTTTTGTTTAAAATAACATTTGTGGTGCCCTTAAAAGGTTAGCCAAACAGTGTTTGCACCTTAATTATTTAAAAAAAAGATATTTCAGCTTTGAGCCCCTGTTGCCATGGAGACCTAGGAAGTGTCTCCTTAAAATCAGTCACTACATGACTACTCCCCAACTCATGCAGGAGAGTTTAAACAGTTAGCCAATGTAATGTCCTATACCTCCCAGTCGGATTACCTGACTGGTACTCCTTGTTGCAGCACTATTCAGTTCTCTGCCAAATGCTTGGTTGCTCAGGCTCTGGTGTTGACTTTAGTAGGGCTGAGACCGGAAGTAGTATTCCACCCATCTTTGGTCCCCTCACTACCACAAATGGTGTTTTTTTGTTTAAAATAACATTTGTGCTGTCCTTAAATAGTCAGCCAAATGGTGTCTGCACCTTAATTATTTGAAAAAACAAACAAACATATATTTCAGCCTTGATCCCCTGTTGCCATGGAGCCTAGGCAGTGTCACCTTAAAATCAGTCCCTACAGGACTATTCCCCAACTTATGCAGGAGCGTTTAAACAGTTAGCCAATGTAATGCCCTATACCTTCCAGTCCAATTACCTGACTGGTCCTCCTTGTTGCAGTACTATTCAGTTCTCTGGCAAAAAGAGCTGAGATGGTCTGTTTTTCCCTGTGGCAATCTCCCTGTGCAGGAACTCTGCCTTCTAACATTAGACAACACTGGTATTCATTGACTTTATGAGGCACAGGACAGTGCATAGTAATGAATGCCATACTAATTCAATGTTTCTGACCATCAGTCAAAAGAACAGTTCCACCTCATGTCTACACACATGCTTTAACATAACCTTAGTTGTGCTCCCTGATATTGGAGGGGCAAGTATTAATTAAAAGCAGCAAATGCCTTGTTGCAAAATCTTGGACTCTAGAGCACATGGCTTTCATTTTGTTTGTCTTCCTTGTGGCTGTCTAACTTTCTCTCTCCAGGCCAGAAGCTCAAGAAAGAACACAGAATACAGCTAAGAGTTTTCACTATTTTACATTCAAAATACTGCTGAATGATCCTTTCAGGAGTGTTTCTGCCGCTATCTGCAAGCGTGGAGACAGTGTTGCATGGGGTAACAAACTCCTCCCTGGAGTTTAAAAAAAGCACACCAGTGCCTTACTTACTTTTACATTCTGTTACTTCCAGCAGTGAACACACGGCAAATAAACAGATCCTACAGAATCTGCAACCTAATCAATTGGGGGGACACTCGCAATATTGCAATGTGTAACATAGAAGAAGATAGAAAGGAAGACAGGAAAGTGGAAAAGAAAAACATTGAAGTGTAATGGGGGGGGTACCTAAAGGAGATCAGATCTCTTGGTGGGGAAACAGGCTATGTTGTATCATACAAATAAAACAAACAAAATAACAGGATAAAACATAATAAAGTAGTATAGCAATATGAGGGGTTTCAACCAGAACCTCAGGGGAAGTTCTACTTTTTACTAATCATCCCCTTCTGTTTAATAGTTGCCCTGAGTGTGCTACAGTGCTGGATTGGTAGCACTGAAAACTAAAGCCCTCTGTATATCTGCATGACGGGTACAGGATATGCAGTCTCAGTGCAAGTTTCTCCACACTGACCACCAATTTACCTCAATCCTGTCATGGAGGAACCACCACATAGAGGGGAAAAAAAAACATAAAGGAAAAGATAGTTCAGAAACCATGCCCATTCAATCCTCAGCATCTCATGTGAGGCTCCTGGCAAGGGTGCCAATTAATGCCAATTGTGTTGGAAGTTTCGTGATATGGACATCTGCCCACTAAGAACTGGACTAAGACCACCATAGCTTTTTACACATACAGTAGGCCACTGACCAGCCCGTAGGTAATATGGATTTTGTCCCCTACTAGCCAATAACATAAAAGTGAAGGGTTCCTTAACCAACTATCAATCTAGCCATCTAGTAACCCTTTAGGACATGAAATCAGTGGGTAGAATCTACTAGCCCTGTCTTGAAAGAAGGGATGCTGTTCAAAAAGAGGAGATACTGATTCAAAACTACATGATCCATGGATAGATTCTTTTGAAGCAGTAAATAAATCTTACCTAGCCATGCACAAGTTATACACAAATTTGAAATAAAACTGGACTCAGTTGTCACCATGTGTGATGATATAGAGTGTAGAACTGTTGATGTGGAGGAATTATTAGATCAACTACAAAGAGAACAAATAGAGTTAGAAAGTTCAATCATCCTTGGCTTTCCTCAGTCTATGCTTCAAGATATTCCTGCCCTTTTGAGGAAGATTAAGGTGTAAATCCTCCTGCTTTCAAATGGAGTACTGTCATGGATTTACAAAATGAGCACATTATGACATGTAGCAAACTGCAAGTGATTTTGGATTTTATGTTTTTTTTTCAGTTTTTCAGGGCTTTTTTCTGTTATTGTAATAATGGACATCAAAGAACACTGGCAGTTTGAATGAAGACAGGCAAACACCTTTGGGGGACATTTATTTTCTGTTGTGATTCAGATTACCCTGGCGATCAGATTTTATAATGGTGAAGCTGGGCTTGTTCTTTTATTCCTGGTTCGGGGCAATAAAATGTATCCTTTACAACTTACTTTTGAAGTATACCAATGTTAAAAAAACATCTGGAAAATCTACAACCTTTTGAAGATCTTTATTCAAGAAACAATAAAATATACTATGCAAATAGCAAGAAATTCAGTGCAACTATGCGTCTGTCTATGAAGGTAGAGGGGACAGATATGTGCATTAGAAAGACTGTCAATGATTTCCTTTTTTTAGCATTTTTTCTTTTTTTCCTTAAAATATAGAACCATATTTTCAAAGGGCCCTTGGACCGACACAAGGTCGTCAAACAGGCACTTCATGGCAAATCCAGATGCACCAAGTACTGTGCACCAAGAAAAGAATTCTCTGCTGTAAAGTCCCTCAAAATGATGCAAGAGGACCTTTGTGTCAAAAATATGATCTATGGGGTGATAATGATGCAAGCTGAGTCAAAAATACGATGCATGGAGTGAGATGAAGCAAAAAATGGTGAAAGCTGAGTCAGAAATACAAATGAATGCATGAGATGGTGCAAAATGGTACAAGTTGAGTCAAAAATATGATGCATGTGTCAGATGGAGCACAAATGACATAAGTTGAGTCAAAAATACTGTACCATAAGTGAGTGCGATGGAGCAGGTAGTAGGGCTGCACTAAAGAGTCAATTTCATTGACCTCATTGTAATTCTGTTTAACCTTTTTCCTCCATTCTGTCCAGGTAGATGCTCCTCGCTCGCAGTAGCAGCTGTACATGGGCAGATGGGACAAGCACTACTAACACAGCAATAACTGCCTTATTATTTTTCATCCGAACAGAACAAAAGGAACTACCCACCCCCCAATACCACCCTCCCCCTGCTACTTGTCCTTTATAGCCGCCGACTCACGCTCCAGCTTCCTGCCTACACATAGGAAGGGGCATGGATACAACAGAACTAAAAAAAAAAAAAATTCTTTCCTTTTTTCCTTCTTACTTCATGCTCCTTCTCTATTGTCCATATTAGTACCATGAATATCATTACATGGCAGTGGTGCAGTGCATCCTAGCAGAAGGCACACATTCAGGGAGTGGGGCACTGCCCCACATGCTGGCTAGTAGGGGATCTGAAAGCACAACTGAGAGACACATGGGAGCAAATCAAATCTCTCTACAACCTGATTAGAAACCACAAACCTATACATCACTTTGCACCACACCATCTCTGTCAGGGGAGCATACCACACCATCGAACCACTCCTGGGCCAGGAGAATGGGAGGTAGTAAAGGGGGGCAAAAGAAAGTTGTGCAGGTCCCTAAACCATTCAACACATCAAGAGGCACCAATGAAAACAGTAAACAGATACTCCCCTCTTGCAAAAGATGGAAAACAGGGGTATAACACTAAACATCGCCGGTTTGCCCACACTCCAAAAACACATAAGTAGGGAACTACAGTGAACTCAAACAAAAATGAACCAAAGAAAAACTTGGTTATAGGTGATTCCATGATCCAAGGAGTGGAGTCACACATAAATCAAGGTCCTAAAACAAAGGTGGTAGTCAGATGCCTACCTGGAGCCTCTGCAAAAAGAGACACAGATTGCTTAAACAAAGTAGTAAAAAGGGAGGGTAAATGTGCTAGCGTTTTCATCCACATAGGAACTAATGATCTGGCAAACCAGTCACTCGAGGAGCCCAAACAGCATATATCTCACTTGTGTGAGACATTTACTTCACACTCCTCAGTCATTGCCTTCTCCAAGATCCTCCCAGTATGGAAGAAAGGAGGCAATAAGCAAAGATCAAATAGAGCAACTAAACACTTGGCTCCAAAGCTGGTGCCAGGAAAGGGGGCACCTCTACATCGGTGACTGACAGGACTTCTGGGAAAGAGGTCTCTTCAAATACGTTGGGCTGCACCTCACTAGGGAAAGAGTGCGAGCACTAGGGCAGAAAGTGGATGTAGCCATCGATCGTTTAACAAGATCATGGGGAGGGGACAGCAGTGACAAAGGAATCTGCTACCTCTCCCCCAAAACCCCACCAAATCAGGGATATGATTAAGATAAAACAGACCTCACCAAATCAGTGAAATCAAACATATTAAAACAACAAATCACTTACAAATGAGACGTGTCACCAAAAAAAGGGAGGAAACAAGTTTGGAAAGCCATGTCCTCTAATACAAGGAGTCTAACAAATAAAATAGCTGACCTCTCTGCTACAATCGCCAATGCTGATCTACAGTAAACTGGGCTGCCATCACCGAAACATGATTAAACAACAACCATGACTAGGAAATGACTATCTCAGGATACTGTCTCTTTTGGAAGGAAAGAACTGGGCAAAAAGGGGGTGTGGCTATAAATATAAGGGAGGACATAAAAGAAACTATAACCCAAAATGATAACACAGAAACTGAGTCACTTTGGGGCACCCTGGAGGCTGGAAATGGAGCTGTAACTCAGGTAGCAGTATTTTATCACCCAACAGTGACAAGATTGGAAGGAGGAAACAAGGAAATATTGGAAAACATACTCAAAATGAGTGACAAAGGGGAAGTAATAGTGGTGGGGGACTTCAATTTACCCAATGTAAATTGGGATACCCATACAGCAAGTTCAGCCAGAAGCAAAGACTTTCTGGAGGCTCTGCACTTATCAGGCCTGAAACAACTTGTAAAGGAATCAACAAGAGGGGATGCTGTCCTTGACCTGTTGCTAACAAACAGAGATAATATCTCAGAGGTGGAGGTAGGAAACCAGCTGGGGTCCAGTGACTACTGCATGGTGAAGTTTAAAGTCAGGACAAAAACTGAAACCAAGCACTCAAAAACTAAAGTCATGGGGTGGGATATTCAGAATTGCTCCAGGCAGGGGCACATGCCGGGCACAGCGTAACTGGGCTCGCCAGGGCATGGACCAGGTGACATTCAATGGTGTTGTGGCATGGCTCAGCACCACTGAATATGGCACTGGGGTGCCTGCACTGCACATGGCACAGTGGCACTGCGCAAAGTGCAGTGGCACTGAGCCAGTGCAAGTGGCAGTTGAGGAGCAGGGGGCTGCGCCAGCGCAAGTGCAGTTGCGCTAGGTGCAGCAAGAGCAATATTCAGATGTAAGCATGCAAAAGAGGCCATTATGAATGCAAGGTGCAAATGGGGCCATTTGCATGTCATTATGGCCTCATTTGCATGCAGGTGCCCCGACTCTCGGTGACTTGCGCCTGGCGCCCTGAGAGGCTGCAGCTGTCGGGGACTGATGCCCCCTGCCCCTCAGTGGCATCGCGCCCCAATGCCCGATCACAGGCTTTGTAAATAAAGAGAATCCCTGGTGGTCCAGTAGACCTGCTCCCCAGCCCGATCGTGGGCTTAAATAGAAATAAATAATCCCTGGTGGTACAGTGGACCAGCTCCCCAGCCCGATCACAGGCTTATATAGAAATAAATCGTTCCTGGTGGTCCAGTGGACCTGCTCCCAAGCCTGATCTCGGGCTTACGTATACTGAGAAAATCCCTGGTGGTCTGGTGGACTCGAACCCCAGCCCGATCATGGGCTTCAGAAAACGTAATGTCCCTGGTGGTCCAGGAGTCCACTTCTCCCCACCCGCTAGCTCAGACCTGCCACCCCGCTCCCTCCCCCAGTCAGTGGCGGGCGACAGCTCCCCACCCACAAGCCGACCAGCTGCCCACCGACTGACAGTGTACAGTATGGCTGTATGCCCATTGGTCCACTGCGTGGGCCAATGGGCATGCAGACCATACTGTACTACAAAGTCCTGAAATGTGAATGAAACCAATGGGCATGCAGACTGTACTGTATATACAGTCCCGAAATGTGAATGGTTTCATTCATTTCAGGTTTAGAAGATAGTAGAGTCTCGTATGCCCATTGCCCACGAGGGATCCACAATGGCCATACAGCCATACTGTAAGCTGTCATCGGGCGCGGCAGCCAGGCGGCTTGCAGGTGGAGCTGCCACCTTCACTGACCGGGGACCAGGTGGCGGTCTGAGCAGGCGGGTGGGGGTGGACTGCTGGATCACCAGGGACATTAGGTGTTTTCAAGCCCGCGATCTGGCTGGGGTCTGGGGTCCACCGGACCACCGGGATTTTCTGTACATGTAAGCCCGCCATCTGGTGGGGGAAGCAACCACATCCGACTTTGGCCTGAGGGTCGGGTGGCCACCCACAGCTGGTGACTGCCGTGTTGCGCCCTGCAGTATGGCAGCTCACCTGTGGGTGGCCAGGCCTTACTCCTTCTTTTTACGGGTAGATCTTTGCGCCCCCCCGTGTGCGGTGCAAGGCAGGTGTGTGCCTGCATATGCGCAGCACATCCTGGGCTGAATATCGGGATGTGCCGAATATGCATGGGCACGCCCCCTGAACTTGTACCGAATACATTACTGGTGCGCCTGCATCGGATCGGCGCAGCACAACTTCAACCTTTGAATTTCACATCAAGATTAGAGCTGCACATGGTGCAACACTGTTGCACCATGTGCGACCCCTTTGAATATCCCACCCTTGGACTTTAAATGAACAGACTTCACAAAAATTAAGGAAATCCTTAAAGGGAGGTTTTAAACACTGTAAGGGAGAGGGGTGTGGAAGGGTACTGGGCACAACTCAAAACCACCATAATACAGTTGACAAACCATTGCATAAAAAGGGTGAGCAAAGCAGAAAAGAAAAGAAAGCTGCTCTAGTTTTCTAAGGGGGTAACCAACAAGGTCAGGGAAAACAATGCTTTCAGGAAATACAAAAAAAAAAAACGGATCTGACAAAGACAAGGAAGACTACATAGAAAAACAAAGGGAAGCAAACAAAGAAATCATTTATTTATTTAGTTTTTGATTACCTGGTAAATACTGTAGACAAAGAAGTTGCCTACTTTCAGTCAAGACCTGGGAGAGTTACAGACACATGTAAAAGCATATTACATCACAATGGTTACTATTACATAATACAGACTTGGGTCAAACACGTTACAGTATATACAGGCACAATGATACCTACTGTACAAGAGAAATTAGACATTACACTAGACTATCCATAGATACAGGGGAATATACAATACAGTTTCAAGGAGATAGACCATACAGTATAAGTAAATAGAGAAACTATTCCAGACAGACTCGCAGTGGGATACCTGACAGACTGTCCTTGCTTGCTATTTAAAAGTGGGCGAAAGTGATAAGTGCCTAAATATGAGCTGAAGGGACATGCAAAGGAAGCCTAACTAAGTGTCCTTCCCAGGTGTTGAGTCACAAGTGCACCTGTCAGAGGCCAGGAGGCAGGCACGGAGCTCATTTTTAAAGATCAGGTGTGTAGTGGAGTGCCTCACAGTTGAAGGCAGGGAGTTCCATAGCTTTGGGCAGACACCGCAAATACCTGCTCACCCATCCTAGTGGCACATTTGGATGAATTAAGGAGTGATTTTTTAGTAGATCCCAGTGGGTAAGTCTGCAGGGCCGGTTCCATCAAGCATGCAAGGAGCATTGGCTTTCCAGTTCGGATGATGCTGTCAATTTTGCATCCTGTTGTATAGACTCAATAAGAGGCAGGAGAGAGCCAGCCCAGGCTGGAGTAAATAACTCAATGATGGGTGTGCCTAGGTACTAATAGTGCCAAGTGACAGATACTGTTATAACAGGTGTCCCACTTCTGCAATAGTCCCTTGTTCATATTTTTATAGGAAGTGATTCCATAAGTTAGGCTGGGTCGCAGAAACCCCTGCGCGATGGCTAATTTTGCCTTAGAGTCTAAGGATGCTCTGACTTTGTAGGCCAGCCCCAGCTTGATATTGACTGCCTTACAAGTGTTAGCGATATGGAAGCTGAAATCCAATGAAGGGTCAAGGGTTATACCCAGGTATCTGAAAGAGTCCACCAAATCCAGGAGTGAGCCGTCCGAGCCAAGTATAACCAGTGTCACAGAGCTGGCTTTGACTCTTGGTGCTGATCCAAACAGTATTTCCACTGTTTTTTTGGTATTCAGAAGAAGTTTGTTTTGAACTAGCCACTCACATAGACAGGCAAAGTCCGACTCAAGTGTTGTATTAATGGAGGCAATGTCCTTGGTGCTGGTGTATAACACCATATCATCCATATATAAGATGGTAGAGGTAGTGCTCGACGTTTGAGGCAACCTATTCACAAACAGTGAGAAAAGTAGTGGTCTGAGAATTGAGCCTTGTGATACACCAGTGCTGCTAGGAGAGAAATCAGATTTGCAATTGTCAATCTGAACAAACTGTGTCCACCCAGACAGGTACTGTAACTGCTGAACCATGTTGAGGAGCCTGGGGAGAATCCAAGTGTGGCCAGCGAATCTAGTAGCAATGAGTGATTCACCAGGTTGAATACTTTAATTAAATCCACAAAAATTGCTCCAGTGTATAGCCCTTTATCCATTGATAGCTTGGTGTCATTAGTGAGTTTGATAAGCTCCGTGGCCATGCTGTGTCCATTCCTGAAGCCATGTTGGGCAGGGGTGAGAAGGTTGTTTTGTTGAATGTAGTCCATGGCCTGATCGGCTATTAGTTTTTCAAGAATTGTGTTTAGTGCTGATAATATTGCAATTGGGCGATAGTTGTTCACGTGTTTTGTGTCCCCTTTCTTATGGATGAGGACAAGTCGTGCTATCTTCCAGACAGATGGCACTACTCATGTACTGATAGAAAGATTGTAGATCCTGGCAACTGGTGCCACTATAACAGGGGCCACTAGTTTAAGGAATCTCAGTAGTAGCCCATCTCAGCCCACTGATCCATGCTCAGGTAGTTTCCTTAAAAGTCTCAGAACCTCAAGCGCGGTGACCTGCTTAAAACTAAGTGAAGAGGAGGCCTGGTCTGAGGACACAGTTGGAGAGACAGAAGGTTGACTGGTCAGCCTCTCATAATCCAAGAGGTCAGAGAAGTAGATGTTTAGGGAGTTCGCAATGGTATAGGTGTCATTGTAGTTTGCACCATTAACTGTCATGTCAGTGATCGTCGAGAAGCCACCTTGTCCCAAGAAAGTCTTAATATGGTTCCAGAAACCACACATATCATTGGCCGATTTCCGTAGTAGCTTAAGAGAGTAAGCCCTTTTTGCTGCACAAATTTCTCTCATGAATGTGTTCCTCTTCCTATGATATTCATCCCAGTCAGCTTGTCTGCCGCTTTTCTTTGCAGCAACCAAGATCTTGTCCCTGCTCCTCATGCTGGTCAGGATCTCTCTATTCGCCAATCTTTCTACTGTACCTCAGACCCTCCTTCTTTTCATGGGAAGGTGCTTATTTTGAGATCCCTGTAGGGTGGTTACAAGGTACGACATAGCAATGTTGACATCATCTGCCTGGTAAATTGGGGACCAGTCAGTGTGGCGAGAACCGCATGTAGCTTGCAGATATTAATTTTGGAAAAGTCCCGAAAGTGTATTTCTTTGATGGGAGGCTTTGGGGTGTGTGCCGTCCATATGCAATAAACTGGGGTATGGTCACTGATAGCATCGGGTAGTGTGCCTGAGCTTTGTATATGGTCAGCTCTGTCTGTCACAATCCAGTCCAGGAGGGAGTTGTGGCCTCCCCATTGTGATGGCCTTGTTGGACATTTTATTAGCTGAGTCAGGTGCAACTTGCTGACTGTGACACCATACAATCCTGAGTATTTCCCAGTCTAGTTCAGGTTGAAATCCCCCTTGAGGAGGAGTTCCCCTTTTACCTTATGTGATGGCAGGTGATCCATGAGGTTAGTTAAGCCAGTGATGCAGCTTTTAAGTGGGTTGTAGACACATATCAAATAGATTTTTTTGGTGTTACCAAGAGTCAGAACCACATGAAGGGCCTCTAAAGAACCAGTGATGTCCATAGGCTGGGCAGTTATCTCTAAGTGATCCTTGGCATATAGGGTGACCCCTCCCCCCTCTTGGAGGAGTAGCAATCCCTACTGAGAAATTTATAGCCATTTATTGCACATATGGTGTCCTGAATATACAGCTTCAACCATGTCCCCGTAGGCCCAAGTATGTCAGGGGAATATTGTGTCACCCATGCTTCCAGTTCCACAAAATTAGCAGTAAGACTCCTGATGTTCATATGTGCTATCTTCATCCCCTTGGTCATGTTCCACTGAGGAGAGATGGATGGGTTAGTACCTGGATTAGGTCCAGGGTTTCTTTCAAAATCACCTGACCTTGCAAGTCTAAGTAAGTGTAGCCATAACTCAAGCACTTCATACTTAGCCAGTACCTGTGTCACTTAGTTCCATGGAAAGATTGGAGGCTTAGGTAGTACCCTAGCCTTGCTATCCATAGAAGCTTCCAAAACCAAAGTCCAGTGGTGATTCACTCAGAGTTGAGCAGGAGGGTTGAGTATTTGAAGGATGTCCCATCATGCAGCCTATCCTCCCATTTAGGTTCCTCCAGAGAAATGTTTGGAGCAAGGACTAGCACCAATAGCAGGCAGGCCCACCCCTGCAGAAAAGCCCCTTAAAGTACAGATACTCATTTTCTGTAAAAAAAAAAAAAAGATTAGAGACAGCCCCTTTAACTCTTGATATAAAATCTCCTCATGTGTCAGACAGTGAACTGACACACACACCCTAATGTGCATCAGGCTATAGCCTGGTAGTGAATAGGGGAGTTATTGTTTTGCTTTGGATGGCTTCAAAAAAGTTGATTTAAAATGAAAAGACTAATACTTGGTGGTGATGTTTTACAGAAATTCCTGAAGGTGATAATCTGTGGCCTGGACTTATGCAGGATGTGGAACTCTTTTGTCTGTAACTTTCTTTTGTTCTTCAATGTGGTTACTAAATAGCCCCCAGAGACATGCATAGATTCTTTAGGAGCAGGTCAGATGAAAACGTGGATTGAGTGTAGGACCCAGCATCAAAGAGTTTGTCAGGCTTAGTTGCTAGTCTTAGTTTTCCTTGGATGGCTTCAAAAAAGTTAACTTAAAATGAAAATATTGATACCTGGAGGTGATGTTTTGCAGAAATTCAGGCCAGGAGATTTTCATAGATGTTGTGTGCAAGAATGTCACAGTTTCTCCAAGTAGAAAAACATGAAAATTCACAAAAACTAATCTACAGACACATACAAACGCAAACAGCCACCCACACAGATCCAGGAGGCGGAGATTCAGGGCTGCAAAGGCAACAACAGAGGAGAGGATATCCAAGGAAGTCAAAACTGGAGCCAAAACCTTCTACAGATATATCAGCAAAAAGAGAAAGAAAACAAGTGGCACTGTCAGACTCACAAAGGAAGAGGGAGGGGACACCGAGGACAAGGACAAAGCAGAAATCTTCAACAAATATTTCTGCTCTGTATTCACCAAGGAGCAGGATGGTTGCAGACCTACCATTACAGAAGGCAATAAAAGAGGCATCGGGAGTACACTCAGGTCCCTTTACAAAGGAAAGAGTCCAGGAGGAACTGGAGAAAATCAATATAAACAAGGCCATGGGACCAGACGAAATGCACCCTAGGTTATTAAGAAAAATAAGGGAGGAACTGGTGGCTCCACTGGATGATCTTTTTAACTTATCAGTCAAATTGGGCAAGGTCCCACAAGATTGGAAACAGGCCACAGTTATTCCACTACATAAAAGCATGAGCAAGGAGAGCAAAAGCAACTACAGACCGGTAAGCCTCACCTCTATAGCGGGAAAAACAATGAAAACTGTCCTCAAGGAGAGGATTATATCCTTTCTTGAGGACAATAATAAATTAGACACAAAACAGCATGACTTTACTATGGGAAAGTCGTGCCAAACCAATCTAATTGACTTTTTTAACTGAGTGACAAAAATAGTGGACTAGGGAGGTGCTGTAGACATAGTATTCAGAACTTCAGCAAGGCCTTCAACTCAGTCCCACATAGAAAGCTACTAAACAAGCTGGGCAGCATGGGGTAGTGAAACAGACAGTAAACTGGGTACAGAGCTGGCTTACTGGAAGGACCCAGAGGGTTCTAGTAAATGACTCACTTTCCGAGGAAAGAGGCGTAACTAGTGGAGTGCATGGATCAGTGCTGAGACCACTACTATTCAATATTTTTATTAATGACATTTTAGAGGGACTAGAGGGTAAGGTGAGTCTGTTCACAGATGACACTATAATAGGTAACAGAGTGGACATTCCAAGGGGAGTGAAGAAGGTGAAGGCTGACCTTATGGCTCTAGAAATGTGGTGAAAAACATGGCAACTAAAAGTTAATGCTAAGAAGTTCAAGGTCATGCACATTGGAAAGACTAATCCAGGAGGGGATTACTACCTATGAGGAGAAAAACTGGAATCCTTCAAACAGGAAAGAGATCTGAGAATCGTTATAACAAATGATCTGAAAATGCCAAAACAAAGTGAGAAGGCAGCACTGTGAGGAAATGATATGTTAGGGTGCATAGGTAGAGGGATTACCAGCAGAAAGAGAAAGGTCATTCTGCCACTCGATAGATCACTGGTGAGGCTGCACCTGGAGTACAGTGTCCATTTCTGCAGACCGCACCTTAAAAAAGATATGAACAGATTGGAAACAGTGCAGAGGAGAGCAACAAAAATGATACACGGACCGCACAACAAACCCTATGATGAGTGCCTGTGTGACTTGAACATGTATTCCCTGGAGCAGCGGAGGGAGAGGGGAAACATGATCGAGACCTTCAAGTTCCAGAAAGGTATAATCAAGGTGCAGGTTCAAGACCTGTTCCAAACCAAGAATTTCTCAAGAACCAGGGAACACAATATGAAGTTAGAGAGGGGGCCAATTCAGAGGTAACAGTTGCAAGTTCTTCTTTACTGAGAGGGTGGTGGATGCATGGAACTGCCTTTCAAAAGAGGTAGTGGAGGCAAAAACAGTGGGAACCTTTAAAAACATGTGGGACAGGTACAAGGGCACCATAACGCTGAATAACAGTTAAAGGTAGGGAGGTAGGCTTTTTGACAGACTTGATGGGCCAGATAATCCCCTTTTGCCATCATTTTCTATAGTTTTATGTTACCAAATTGGAAAAGTAGTTTTACAATTAGCTAGAAATAACTGAAACTTAAATTCTAGCAACATTTTGTGAAATTTGGGGGAAATTGTGTGACAATTCATGGAAGCAGAATTGCAATTTCACCTGAATTCTACTGCCAGTAGTTAACATTTTGACCAGCCCTACCCACATGTCATTGTCTTTAAGTGGCACACAGTACTGGCTAGAAGTCATTGTTAAGGTCATGTGTTCTTTCACTAAAGGTGACATCACCTGCACAGCTGCAGCTCTGCACTGCCAGCTATTTTATTTCACTATACCACAAAACCTTCCCAAATCCTGAACATACTTACTGGATCTACTGATTTATTTATTTGCATTATTTGCATCATACACATGCTACATGCTTCATTAGGAGATTCTAAAAAAAATTGGGAGTCTATTAAAAAATTAACAGATCCAAATAGAAACAAAGGTATTGGTACTATTAACATAAATGGGGTTGCTATTACTGATCCTGAGGAAATCTCTGATCACTTTTTGAAAAAGTTCACTGATTTATCTAAATATTTGATTGGTATTGATTTTTCTTCTTTGAACGATTCTTAACTTAAATGTAATCATGATGGTAATTCTCACTGTTTTAGCATGATACAGCCTCAGGAAGTATTCAAGTTGCTTAGACAAATGTCCATTAATAAAAGTGCAGGAGCAGATGTCTTAGAACCATGGTTCCTAAAACTTGTTTCCAATTTCATATATGAACCTCTAACTACCATCTTTAATTTATCTTTCTCCACTGGTGTATTCCCTAATGCTTGGAAGCAAACTATCATTAAATCTATATCTAAATCGGGTCAACATCATGACATTGATAATTACTAGCCTATATCTATTCTTTCTCTATTAAGTAAGATTTTTGAAAAACTGGTTAACTGTCAATTGGAGGCTTACTTGGAAGTCAGGGGTGTTCGCTGTTCAGAGCAGCATGGTTTTCAGAGGCATTATAGCACTGGCTCTGCACTGGCTTGTTTTACTAACCATACTTTAAGATCTATGGATGCCGGTCAGTTGACTGGTGCTTTATTTATTGATTTATCAAAAGCCTTCGATTTAGTCAATCATTCCATGCTGCTCCGGAGACTGGGGAACCTTGGTCTCTCTGAGATAACATGCGATTGGTTCCTTAGTTATTTAACTACATCCAGTAAGGGTGAAAATTGGTGGTGTGGAGTTGGCACAGGGTGAGCTATGGCACGGGGTACCGCAGGGGTCCATTTTGGGGACCTTGTTGTTCTCTGGTTTTATTCATCCGATTGGTAGGGTTCCACAGTTTTCCAATTTGTTGTTGTGTGCTGATGACATAATATTGTATACCAGCTCTTTAAAAATTAGTGAGATTAATGCTTCTCTACAGCTGGATTTTTTAACATTGAATAAACGCTTACAGGATCATTGTTTACTGTTGAATTCCAAAAAGACTGAATGTATTTTATTTGGATCTGTACCAAAGGTTCGTAATGCTGACCAGTTGGTTATAAATGATCTGGTAGGTAGCATGATTAGACAAGTAACTGAAACAAAGTATCTAGGAATAATACTTGATGCTAATTTAACCTATTCATTACATATTGGATATATAGTGAAGTCTGTAAATCAAAAAATACATGCCTTATATAGAATTAAGGATTGTTTAACTAGAGAAGCAAGAGAAACGATATCAAAAAGTATATTACTTACGACCTTGCATTACAAGTCTTTGTTGTTTGCCAAATTAGATTCTAAAAATTTGGATTTGGTAAACAAGTGTTTGAATTCTATTTATAGATTTGTTCTGGCTAAACCTTATAATATGCATCATCATGATTTATATAATGAACTTAATTGGCTTCCTCCCAAACTGAATAATTTTTATAAGCTTGGCTGCTTGACTAATGCTATTTTTATACATGGTTGTAAATCTCCTTTTTATAGCTTGATTAATTTAAAGGAAGATGTTATATCTTTACATTCTACTAGTGTGCTGCGTTTACAGATTGATAGGATAGATGCCTGCATGGGTGAGAGAGCTTTCTCATTTCAATGTTCGACTCTATGGAATAGACTTCTGGATAATTGTTACTGTTATTAAGCAAGAAAGTTTAAAAAAAAATTGTATTGTTACCTACAATCACTTGCTGTATGTAAATGTATTTAGTATTGTGTCCACTGTCCAAGTATTTTTGTATTACTGTATGTTTGTATGGTTGAATGTTTGCTTTTTATTTGAAGCGCCAGGTCGATACTGAAAAAGGGTCTTGGCCCAGTTGTCTTACCTGGAAAATAAAGTGAATTGAATTGAATTGATTTGAATTGAATCTGCAGCAGTTGACTAGTGAGATATTTCTGAATATTTCTGTGATACCCCAACAGAAATTCATTGCCTGCCAGTAGTACCAATCAGAGAAAATCTCTAAACATATTGTGAAATATTTGGAAATTTCTGAACATGTCTATTGCTGCAGTTGTATGTGACAGCATTATGGCTATGTTGAATGCAGAATTTTATCATCAGAATTGGTATATAATAGCAGTTTTGCTTCCAAAATATGGTTTAGAATGTCATTTAAAATGTTGTGGCTTTCCAGAAAGCATTTCTGTGTAAACTGCAGAATAATTTTCTACAGAACACATACTCTGCACAGAATCATTCCAAAGATAGCAAAAAGAAAAAAAAAAAATCCTCAGGCTTTCTTCAGCGAGCAATTTTGTATGTACATAAACTGTAGATCATTAATTTATGAAAACCATTTTTTATGTCAAATGTTAGAATTCTAGTAGAACAGCAAGAGATGCTCACAATGGTATTTGGCACTGGCAGTATCTACATCAATCAAAAAAAAACACATGCACACACTCACGCAAAAAAACTGCTGTTCAGTAAATACACCAAACACAATGAACTAATTGTGTTCAGTTTAATGATAAAAAATCAGTAAACACATACAGGTGAACATGGACTAATCTCAAACCCCCCAATGTTTCATGCTTGCATGCTTTGTCAACAGGATGAACAAACAATCACATAAGCAGCCCTTCAATTGTGATTCTTCTTAAAAGGCTAGTGCAATTTACATAACACATAATGAGTTTTAAAATGCTTAATACCTAGTGACACCTATGCAAATCAATAAAAGCTGAGTGCAGACTTGAAAGGTACCCAGAACAATATCTTGAATAATGCAGTGTGATTACTGCTAACACACAGATAACTGTGGGATATAGGTGTTACAAACTACAAAAGCAATATGACATAAAGTGAGAATTACAAAAATGGTGATAGTTACACCCTGTCATTTAGGCCAGGGGATACAGTTGCTTGAAGTTTCAAAATCTAAAACTGTTCCCTACATGCCAAAAGTAGATTAGCATCACCCCCTCATTGTCCCACCCTCCCCTTCTCTATACCCACAAAACTCCAAGTGTGCAATTTTAAATGAGTAATGTAATGGGAATGTTCAGCTGTGACATAATCTAAATTACAGTGTATAACTGCTCTAATATGCTCTCCTACCCTCTCCTTCAGTTTCTTCTTAATGCGCCCAACGTAGTATGCCCCACATGTGCATTTAGCCAAATAGAAACATCGGTTTTGATGTCAGAAAAGGTCCGCTTGACCCAGCTAGTCTGCTCATTTTTCTTACCTACTGTAACATCACAGACCCTACTTTATCTCTGGCTTAATCTCCCCCCCCTCCCTTTCCCTACCACTAAGGTTCCCTTTTGCCTATCCCATGCCTTCTTGAATCCCATTACAGTTTTTGCCCCCACCACCTCCTACACTGGGAGACTGTTTCAGGCATCCACCAGCCTTTCATTGAAGAAGTGCTTCCTTACATCTCCCCTGAGTCTACCCCTCCTCCAGCTTTATAGCATGGCCCCTTGTTCTTGAGCATCTTTTACTCTGAGAAAGGCTTCCTTCTTAAATCTTAATTTATGCCTGTGAGGTATTTGAAGGTCTCTACCACTCCTCTTTCTTGGCAACTTCTGAGGTAGGGGTGGTGGCCTGGGTGGTCCCTGGGTGGGGGAGCAGGTTTCCTGAATTCTTGCCAGGTCAGTATAGAGACAAACAACCTCCTCCCTCAGACCACAGAGATGCTTGCAAATAGGGCAACAATGCAGTCTCCAGAATGTCTCCAGGAAGACTGCTGCTCCACAGACAGTGCATTGCACCACTCCCCACATGTTTTTGTCCCTTCCTGTTACACATACTTTTCTTTTCTCATTTTCTGTTCTTGTTTTAGTGTGTGCAGGTTTGTGAGTGTCTCTACCCCCTATTCAGTGTGCTGTGCCTTTAAGGATATCAACAGGTGTATGTTGTTAGCAGTTTTGGGGAAGTTATGTCAGAACCCCTGCTATAAAGAAAGTTATGCTCTTGGGGGGGGTGAGGGGCAGGATGGGTGGGAGTAAACCTATGCCATCCAGAAACAATCAACTACAACTCTGACCCTCCACCCCAGGGAGTGCCTTCCTTCTTTTCAGACACCTATTTAACAGAGGTTAAGTAACAGGTCTAGTCACAAATGACTGCAAATATCTCCCAGCAACAGTTCCTTCCTGGCAAATGAAAGTTAAACTAAGAAGAGTCAACCCCAAAAACAGAATCAATACTAGTTACTTACACGGGTCCAAAAAGTAATAATTCAATGCAGTGTAGTCTAGAAAATAACCTCCTTGATTTAAGGAGCTTCTGTTGCTTTCTCTCTCTCTCTCTCTCCTCTTCTCTCTCTCTGTCTCAGTTTCAATAGTGATAGTAGTTGTAGGTGTAGCGGTAGTAGTAGTAGTAGCATTAGTAGTAGTCGTAGTATTAGTAGTAGCTGTTGTAGTATTAGTAGTAGTTGCAGTAGTAGTCGTACTTGTCTCTGCAGTAGTAGTTGTTTACTGTTGGTTTCAACACTGTTTGTTGTATATTTTGTTGTTCATGTTGTTGCTGTTCTGTTGTTTTTGATGTTGCCTATATTTTGGCATTGTACCATATTACATTCCACTTACATGACCTTCCTGTGTCCAGTGTCATCTTTGGGTGCATGGGGTTTATCATGGGTTTCTCCCGTGCTTTGGTTTCCATTCATGGGTCTTGGGTGTTACTGGGCCTTGCCATGGCTGGGTGTGTGTCATTTCTGGGTTCTGCACTGCCGTCTGCTCTTGGGGTCACTTTCAGGGCTGTTGTTCCTTGCATGTACTCCAGGGTGCAGCAGGCTCACCTCTGCACTGTGTTCCTGTGGGTGTTTGCACTGCCTGATCGAGTGCTATATTCAGTGCTGTCACCTTTGTTGTGTTCAGTGCTGTCTTATTCCCAGGCTATATTTGTTCTGCCCTGCAGGCCCTGTTTGCCCGTCTTCTTTTGCATGCTATATTCAGCGGGTTTTGCACTGGGCTATTCCTTTTGAATATAGCTGGCTTTTTGCTCCAGGCTAGGTTTGCCTGTTGGGCAGTGCTAATTTAGCCCCAGGGCAAAGTTTTGAATATCTGGGCCTTGGTGTGCTTAATTTTATTATACTATGGATGAAAGTGCTCCACTGATACTTCCTTTCCATATCTTGTGATAACCAGTTCACTCAAGCATGCAGTGAATAATAACCTTCATCCATTTTTGCCATCAGTAAAAAATGAAAAATTCTGCTGTAGTTAATACTGCACAGAAACTGTGCATTCTGATTTCGCAAACTTTTGCAAATTTCACAGATTTTTCTGAAATTTGACTCTGGTGAAATCCAATTTTCAGATGCGGTCCATATATTTTTGCCCCATTCTGCAACATTTTCTGATTACATTCCAGAAAGATAGATAAACTGTAGAATACCAGTTCTGCAACATTCCAATCTGCAGTTTAAAGGGTTACTGCTAACCCTTTTTATGTCATAATATTTCAAGTTGAAAACACATTTTATGACTGCTTACCGCCTTCTTAAATTCATTGATGTTGTTGGTTGCTTTATTTGCTTCCTTTCTTAGTAGAACCCAAATGTATGCTAATGGTGTAATTATACCCTCCCTCGTTCTGTTCTAAATCATTGATCTACACTAATTGCATACTTCTTGAAAATTAGAAACACCCCTAAACAGTGCCACCACATAATGCAATAGTCTTCTCTCCTTCCACTGCATCTTGAATGGTTAGACTGTGTTGCAAGTGTTTTCAAATCGAAGAAACAAGAAGTGGGAGTTGATCAGGAACTGTAAACAAATGTCTTTGCATGATAACCACTACTATGGTGGTTAGTCTGTCTTTTTTTTTATTTTAAAAAAAGGAAAAATGAATCAAAATGAAACTACCAGTGACATCAGCAATCTCTACAGAATATGACCAGTCATGCCATGTGTTTTTTAAACTAGAGACACTTTAAGGTCTAAGGAGGATGACAGTGTCCCTTTAATACATTGATTCATAATATATGGTTCCACATCCATACTACGAACATACAAAATTTGCCAGCAGATAAAGGCCTAGAGGTCTATCAAGTCTGCTCGAATGTGCAGCTAGCACCCCTTATTCTGCAGCTGCCCCTCCCTTCCACCCTTCCCCTTCATTAACCCTCCCCTTGTCCTGTCCCATCCTCATTTGAAGCAGTCCACTGTTCTACTGCATACCACTTCAGCAGGTAACGCATTCCACCCAGCCACCACCCTCTCTGTAAAAAAGTGTCTCCTCATCTCCCTCCTGAACCTTCCTCGCTCAAACACAGCACAGTTAATCCACAGCACTGCAAATAACACGAAGGAAAGAAGCACGTAGATAGGATAGGATAGGAGAGGATAGGATAGGATAGGATAGGAGAAGGTAAGGATAGGATTGGAGAAGGTAGGTTACAGATCATTTAGGATCTGGAGCTTGTGTAGGTAGAGAAATGGGCAGACCAAGTGGGCCAGGTGGGCCTTATCTGCCATCAAATTCTATGTTTCTGTGTTTCTATTACAACCTCATCAAGGTAAAAATGTTTGAGGCAAAAACCAGGTGTGCCAAAACATGCACTCATATCAAATGTCATATTCTGTAAACAGTTGATTGAATGTAGTCTGGATTTTAACAAGGTCTTCAACACCGTCCCACATAAGAGGCTGGTAAACAACATGAGTAGTCTGGGCATAGGGCACAAGGTTGTTAACTGGGCTAGAACCTGGCTAATGGACAGGAGGCAGAGGGTGGTCATAAATAGGATAAAATCTGGGGGGGGGGGTGACTAGCAGGGTACTCCAGGGATCAGTCCTTGGGCCAGTCCTGTTCAATGTATTCCTTAGTGACATTGCAGAAGGGCTGGAGGGAAAAGTCTGCCTGTCTGCAGATGACACCAAGATCTGCAACAGGGTGGATACTCCAGATGAGGTGGAGGCAATGAGGAGGGACCTAGGGAAGCTTGAAAAATGGTCTTAGGTGAGGCAATTGAAGTTTATTTCAAAGAAGTGTAAAATTACGCAAGTGGGAAGTAAGAACCCTGGAGAGAGTTACAGGATTGGGGGGGGGGGGTAGTTGCTGACAACCACCAGGGAGGAAAGTGACCTGAGGATTATTATATCGGATGACCTAAAGTTGTCTAAGCAGTGCACCAAGGTTGCAGGGAGGGCCAGTGGCATGCTGGGATGCATAGGCAGAGGTATCACTAGCAGAAGATGGGGGGTAGTGATGTCTTTGTATAAAACACTGGTCAGGACTCACCTGGAGTGCTATGTGCAGTTCTAGAGGCCACACCTTCATAGTGACATTGACAGGGTAGAGGTGGTCCAGAGAAGGGTGACTAAGATGGTACAGGGCTTACACCACAGAACTTAGGAGGAGAGATTAAAGGACCTCAATATGTACTCACAGGAGGAGAGGAAGGAGAGGGGGAACATGACAGAAACATTAAAGTACCTTAAGGGCATTAACAAGGTACAGGGGAAGACCTCTTCCATTATAGGAGGAGTACAAGAACAAGAGGGCATGATATGGAATTGAAAGGTGGCAGGCTAAGAGGGAATGTGAGAAAGTTTTTCTTCATGGAGAGGGTGGTGGACACATGGAATAGTCTGCCACAGAAGGTGGTGGAGGCAAGCACTGCAGAGGAATTTAAGCACACCTGGGACAGACATAAGGGAGCCTTGGTGGTGGGGAAGAGGGAAAGGGGGAGAGGACACTGACCAGATAGGGTCAGAGACCTATACCAAGTATGAGAATAGACTGGATGGGCCTAGCAGTCCTTATCTGCTAACATTTTCTGTTTCTAGTAAGTAATTTTTATGTTTCACTTTTCCGTCAGCACAATTATGACAGAGCAGTTTTGACCATGCTGTGCTTGTTTGTTAGGTATTGATGGGGTGTGTAATATACGTAATCTTCTGCAGTTCTATAGATAACAGGGTGTTCAGTTCTGTGGAGATATAATCTGCAATTGAATAAACTGATCCACATGACATGCATTAATTCCACTGTTTTAAAGTCAGAATTTCACAAAATTTGTCAAAATTCATTCTGAAATTTTGTGGAACCAAATTTCCAACTTTTGGGGTAATTCTGGCAGCAGAATTTTGTTTTGTACAGCACTATTTGTACCACAACAGTAAACTACACCACCATAATCTAGTGTTAATAACTACATGCTTTGGTCAATATCTACAGGCACTCATGGCAGAGGGAGAAGTGGGCATTGCAGCCATCACAGAAACATGGGCCACCCAATACAATGACTGGGACCTGTCTGTACCAGGGTACAGGTTATTTTGTAAGGATAGGGTAATTGGGAAACGGGGGGGGTGGCACTATATGTGAAGGAAGGACTGAGGGGAGGAGGGTTGCACGGAGTCACTTTGGATGCAAATCCAGGATTCCAAGAATAGGACTCTCAGAATGGGAGTGGTGTATAGGCCACCCTCTCAGACAGAGGAGTTTTTTTTTTTTTTTAGCCTTTTGGTAACGGGGTAAGGCTCACTAGACACAAGTGCCTGTTTTCAGGGGCAACCTGGGAGCACTGGGCAGTTAAGTGACTTGCCCAGAGTCACAAAGTATGCAAGTGGAGGTTGTGAGAATCAAACTCAGATCTGGTCTGCTGGATGTATCATGCTTGTTCACACCTCATTCCTCTAACCTCTAGGCTATACTGCCAGCCCAGTTAGAGTTAGACAGGGAACTAGCGGGACAGATCAGAAGGACCTGTGAGAGGGCTAGTGTGGTGATTGTGGGGGACTTCAACATGCCAGGAGTGGACTGGAGTACCCCAACAACCAGGAATAGAAGGGAGCAGGTACTGCTGGATGCCTTCCAGGACAGCTTCCTGATGCAAATGGTCAGTGAACCAACCAGGTTAGGGAATGCCCTTGACCTTGTGCTGGCAAATGGGGAGTTTGTGAGGGAACTTAGGGTTTAAGAACCACTGTCAGGGAGTGACCACTACTCAGTATGGCTCACTTTGGATATGGGCAAGGAAGGAGTGGAATCTGGCTTAGGGGTGCTGGATTTCAGGAGGGCCAACTTTGGGAGGGAAGTGTTAAAAGGGTACCTGGCCAAAATTCAACCTAACATGGGCACTAACCAGAGGTGGGAGCTCATAAAGCTGGGGATAGCGGAAGCAACCAGAACCTGCAGCAAGGCCAAGAACAAGAAGGCTAGGGCTAAGAAACCAAGCTGGATGAGCAAGAAGGTCACGGAAAAGGTAAGGAGGAAAAGATCTGCCTTTAGGATGTACAAGAAAACAGGGAGGGGGGATGACAGGGAGGAGTACCTGAAGGAGGCCAAGGCATCTATGGAGCTCAGGCTGGCACAAGGCATTAAGAAGGGTGAGAAGGACTTCTTTAGGTACATCAGGGAGAAAAGTAACTGTAAGGACTGCATAGTAAGGATTGGGGGGGTTGGGTGGAAGCAGGCCGCAATAAGGCAGAAGAGCTAAATGATTACTTCTGCTTGGTATTTGCTAAGGAGGAGACAGGTGTGATACCCAAGGAGGGAGGAACAGCAGAAATGGTGGTGGTGGGGGGGTGACAGATGGGAAAATCATGGAGGGCAGAGTTCTGGAGGGCTTGAGGGCACTGAGGGTGGACAAGGCACCAGGCCCAGATGGCATCCACCCCAGGGTACTGAAGGAGCTGGCAGAGGTCCTTGCAGGACCTTTGGCAGACCTATTTAATGCCTCACTACACTCAGGGTGTGTACATCAGGACTGGAGGATGGTACATGTGGTGCTCCTCCACAAGACTGGCCCCAAGAATGAACCAAGTAACTTCAGACCAGTGAGCCTCACATCCATCATGGGTAAGCTGATGGAGACTATCCTGAAAGAGAGGCTGGTGGCTCTTCTGGAGGCCAAAGGACTACAGGACAGCAGACCGCATGGCTTCATACGTGGCATATCCTGCCAAACCAACCTGGTGGAGTTCTATGACTGGGTAACTAGGCAATTGGACAGGTGCCATGCAATGGATGTAATGTATCTGGATTTCAGTAAGGCATTCGACTCGGTGCCATATGGGAGACTGGGTTCTAAGTTAGAAGGCACAGGGGCAGGTGCAAAGCTGGTGAGATGGGTAGGGAACTGGCTTCAGGAGAGGCTACAGAGGGTGGTGGTGGGTGGGGCACTCTCATCCCCATGGTATTGATGAGCCATGTTCCACAGGGCTCGGTGTTGGGACCAGTGTTGTTTGGGATATTCATTGCAGACAAATCATTGGACATCAAGAGCAAGATCAGTCTGTTTGCTGACGACACCAAAACAGGAGCAGTGGTGGATGACCTAGGGGGAGATGGCAGGGGTTGCAGGATGATCTGGAAAAGCTGGAAACCTAGTCAGACACCTGGCAACTGGGAGTTAATGCCAAAAAGTGCAAGGTGCTGCATTTTGGAGTGAAGAACCCAAGGAGGAGTTACCAGCTGGGGGAGTGCAGCTATCCAAGACAGAGGAGGAGAAGGATCTGGGGGTGCTCATTACAGGGTCAATGAACAACTCTTCACAATGTAGGAAGGCAGCTGCAAAGGCCAACAAAATGCTGGGTTGTATTGCAAGGGGTATCTCTTCGAGGAGGGGGAGGTGATTCTGCCACTGTATAGGTCATTAGTTAGACCACACCTAGATTACTGAGTGCAGTACTGGTGCCCGTATCTGAAGAGGGACAGTAAGTTACTGGAGAGGGTGCAGCACAGGGCAACAAAGATGATCAAGGGGCTGGGGGACTTACCATACAAGAGGAGGCTGAGGGAGCTGAACATGTACTCACTGGAGGAGAGGAGGGACAGGGGGACATGATTGAAACCTTTAAGTACATAAAAGGAATAAACAAGACAGGTACAGAGGGTCTGTTCAAAGTAAGGGAAGGGAGGGACACCTCGGGACATGATATGAGACTGGAGGGAGGAAGGTTCAGGAGGGAGATGAGAAGACATTTTTCTACTGAGAGGGTGGTAGCCGGGTGGAATGCGTTACCGGCAAAAGTGGTATCCAGTAGAACAGTGGACTGCTTCAAAAGGGGCTGGGACAGGGCAAGGGGGGGGTCAATGGAGGGGAAGAGTGGGAGTGAGAAGCAGCTGCAGACTAAGGGGTGCTAGCTGAGCATTCGAGCAGACTTGATAGACCTCTAGGCCTTTATCTGCTGCCAAATTTTGTATGTCGTATATCAAATGCAGTTTCCACTATAAATCTGTTTCTTACATGGTACAATAGTCTATGGTTTTAATCTATGTATCCCAGGATTATGTTCCCCAAAAGTAAGTTTAGTGGCCATCCTCACTCCTACATGTCTAAAATTGTTTACCTCTGCTAACTTATGAATATCAGTAGTAGAAACATAATTATTGACTTTTATGGTTTCATGAAGTTCTTTGAAATGAATGGCATCATTTTGTCTTTGTAACAATTCAATACTAATTTATTTCCTCTGATATACTTTTGCATATTTGATTGCCCATCCTCATATATAACTTTATTTTATCCATTAATAAAGTACTGTTATGTACTGTCTGTGTCACCTGCATATGCTACCATTTCTGTCGGTTTACATATTTGTGGCAGTGGATTTCTACATGATAAATAAAAGCAGTAGATCTAATTTTCCCTGTGAAACATCATTATTCACAGGCTTGTCACCAGATAGTATAGCACTGATAGAATCTTAACTGCCTACTTTCCCTTACTTAAATAGCCACCAAGCCACTTTGTGACTGCTTGTGATAACCCCAAATTTCCCAACATAGAAATTAGCAAATCATATTATGTAGGTAAATACCGCCATCTCATCTACAAACAGTGGGCCTGATTCTAGAAAGCATACGTCAATGCGTAATGCAGATGCAACAATGGGAATGGTGTAAGCCGCAAATACGTCCAGCAAATACGCCAAATGCAATTCTACATCGCGAGATGCACGTTGAAGCAACGCAGCATGCCAATGGTGACTTACGCCACAGTTGCAACAAATCCACAGGTACGCAAATACGCAACTGAACGTATGCCAAGGAAATGGCAGAGAAATGCTAGGGTGGGATTCTAGAAGCAGCAGTGCCACAACATATATCAAGACCAGACGGCACAACATAAACCAGGTGGGAGCAGGTGTAACATACACAGCAAAGAAAGGAGCAGGGCCAGACAGGCCAGACACACAGTAACACTCATGTGAGATAGGATAGAGAGTGTCCGAGGAAGGCAGGCACACAGGCGCAGTGTGGCACAGGGTAAAATGGGAGCACAGAGGCCACAGGCACAATGCAGGGATGATGGTGCCACCAGGCACAACGCCCCTGCCATGGCCACTGATACATGTAAACAGTGCAAACACAACATGGACACAGCACCGGGTGGCACAGACCAGTGAACAGTTGGCGCTGAGACACACCAATGTCCGTGCCAGTGGTGCCACCTGCAGGGAACAATGGCACCCCAAGGTGGAAAGGCACAGCACAGGCACCGTGCCAACACACAGCTGGGAGGTACAATGTGAGGTGGCAAGGACACTACAACATGCACGGTGACCTGCAGCACACAGGACACCATGCAGATGTAGTCTGGGGACAGTGGCCTGTGCTGTGAGCAGCACAAATGGCACACCAACCTGATGCACGGGGAGGGAACCCTGGGGACAGCAGGCACCAACACCAATGTGCACCTCTGCACATAGCGACAGACACACACATGCATGCGCACATACACACACACACACACACACACACACACACACACAGAGCCAAGCACACCAGTAACAGACACAGAGACAGTGTGTATGGCAAATGATTTAATGATCAAAATGGGACAGGGATACAGGGCAACAATGGGAGGTGGAAGGGGATGAAAAACAGGCAACATCAATAAACTTAAACAGCACAGTAAACCCAAAACCAAACATCCACCCACAACACCCCCAAACACCAACCCGCACCCACATCCACCCCAACACAGGCCCACCAACCAAACAACATTCCCACCCACAAACAAACATCAACAAGCAAACCCTCCCACCCAATGTCCACCCACAACGCCCACACAAACAGACCCAGCAAAAACCACCACCCACACAGATAACCCAACCCATGACCGGCTGTGGCAGACATGGCAACTATGTGCACCAGAGTTCTCCAGGGAGGGCGGCCACTGACCCATGTAGGTGCCCAATGTCCTGTAGGATGGCAGTTGCCAGAATGACTAGGTGGTCCCAGTCTGGGCCCTCACCTTGCACATGTTCGGCGGTGGGTCCCTCAGCCACCACGGGCAATGGCTCCTCCCACTGCAACACTGACATGGCCACCTCCTGCCGAGGTCCAGAGTTCCCAGCTGCAGGGACAGCAGCACATGGCACGGTGACTGTTGGTGGGGCATCCATCGCTGCCCCTGCCATGATGGCCACAACTGTGGGCCCGGTCTGTGGTGCAGCCAAGACCCCATTCCCATCTGCTGTGACACTGCACACCCTGTCCAGGCTGAGTGGTTGTGAGTCATCTGGCCCATGTTGCACACAATCAGTGGGGTCCCCCTGGTCCAGCCATGCTTCCATCGGTGCCTGGTCCCCGTCATCAGCTGCCACTGTGGAGGTGGTGGAGGAGAAGGAGGAGGAGGAGGAGGATGAAGATGGTGGCAGCAACCTGGCCTTCCGCTGCCTGTGCCAGGTGCGCATCTGGTATTCCTCCACGTCATTGGCATTGATGGCTGCCATCACCCGCAGCAGGGCCCTCTGCTGCTGTGGCAGCCTGCTATGTAGGGATGTAAAGGACATGGTCAGTGCTGGGCCCAGACAGAGGGGCACACACAAATAGGCAAGCAATGTGAGGGCTCAGCACGGACCACAAAGTGTCTGCCAGCCATGGCCATGGCCCAAGGGGTCCATGGAATGTACTTACCTGACCTCCACTGAAGCACCTCCTGCCTGAGGCTGGTGAGGCATCCCTGCTGCATGGCATGCAATGCACCAGTGGAACCTGTGGGGTGAAGGGACAGGTGAGTGTGTTGGAGACACCACGTGCCATGGCCACCATGCCAGCACTGCAGCAACACACAACCAGCTGTAGGAATACATACCAACACCGGGGTACTGCCCTGACCGCATTTCCATGTCCCTGAAGCGGGCCATGCATATTAAACGAAGCAGGACTCCAGCCTCCCTGCATGTCAGGTCCTGCAGTGGTGGGTAAGCTGGCGGATGGTGTGCCATATCCCTGTCACTACCGCCATGTGGGTGGAGATGTCCATCCAAGCCCGCTCATGGTCTGCAGTACCCTGGTGGCAGCAGCATCCTGCCCCACTGCTGCACGTAATTCTCAAGAAGCGCCATCTCATGCAGTGTAAAATTGAGTGCACACCCGCTGAGGCTAAGGGATGAGCTAGAGGACATCGCAGCTTGTCTTCTGTGTGGCACCTGTAACAGGGGAGGAATGGCACATGCATCACTTCACACTTCCACCATGGCCGTGCAGACCACCCCCACCCACCATGCACAAAACCGTACACCGGCCATGGGAAATGGGTCAGTGCTGAGCCACAGGCTTGCAACCATGGCCCACCATCCCATGTGTCACCCCTGCACCAATGCCACGCACAGCATGAGGTGCGTAAATGCTGAGCCGTGCCATGCAGGAGCCGGGCACACAGTGCTGCACACAGTGACCACAGTGCACCACCACAGCACCCGTCCCCTGCAGAGGCATGTTGCGGTCTGACCCTGCACAATGTGGGTGTGGAGCACCACATGCAGCCCTGCCACACGTCCACATCAGCACCCCCATGTGGAGTTGCATGTGGCCACACCCAGCAGGTGGACAAGGGGCTGACACAATGCCAACCATGGGTGCCGGCATGGGGACTGACAGTTACTTACCTGTGTTGTGCACCATGGAGTCCAGAGTGGGTGGCACTGACTGGTCTGGAGCACACCTGGATGGGGAACAGCAGGGCAACATAAGCCTGTGGCACAGTCGGGACCCTGAGCTACTGTTGCGTGGCAGTGTACCACTCTGACCTGTGTGGTGGTGCTGAATCCCACACAGGGGACAGACAGCAACATTGTCAGGTACACAGTGCTGGACAGGCATTGGGAATGTGCGCGTTGATCAATATCATGTACTCACCAAAGTCCTGTATGAGTCCGCCGTGGAGCTAGGGAGGGAATGGACATGGGTTAATACACAGCCGGAAGTGCCCCCATGGCCTGCAGCCTCTGGGTGTTGCTATCCCCCTCCCCACTGACTCCATCTCACAGGCATGTACCCGCACATGGCCCAGGACAGACCCAAGGACACCCTGCTGTGACCGACCACGCACAGGGTGGATGTGGTCATGTGTGAACCCGACAGGTGTAACATGGAGGGCATGGTACAGGGACAGTGCCACACAGCCAACTGGGCAGGCAGCAGTGCACCTGTGTGAGCGGCACAGGCAATATCCTGTGTAGGCCCCCTCTTGCACAGTCTGGGCCACGAATGGCAGCACCTGGCCCCTTCCATGTGGGACGGCTGGGACATGGTCCGCCACGTGCTGCACAGGGGCATGGATGGCGCTACAAGGTTAGATGGTGCAGCATGACTGGACACTGCGCACAGGCCTGTGGGTTGGCCAGCCCACCTCTGCAGTGACACCCCCCCACCAAACAGATTTGCCTCCCTGTTGCACCAGCACAGCGACAGTGTGACTGGGCCATGGCACTGCCTGTGTGGGCCTGTACAGGCACCGAGTTGGCAACCCAGCCGTGATACCCGTGACCAGTACCAAACGCACTGTGCACCCATAGTGTGCCTGCTGGCACACTGTCCGTGCATCTAAGCCTACAACACAGGACTACAGAGCCTCGCATACCGGACAGTCTGTGACACACCTATGTGACCCTGTAGTACAGCATGCCACCGTAGCGCGTGGGTGTGGCAGCAATGTCTAACAGGGTGTGTGTGGTGCTGGGCACCGCCTCACCTCTGGTGGACATTGCACCCTGCCTGCAACCCGTGCCCACACACCAGAGGTGTAACGGGACATCTGCACAACACCCTCCATGGCAGGCAATAGTGCCCACCGCAAACACAATACCGACCTGTGCAGGTACAACCCTCCCTGGGCACCCACAGTGAGGGGCGCACCAATGGTGGACCATGTACCGCGCACAGTGGCATTATGCCATACTGACAGGCCCAAACCCCTCACCCTTCCATGGCAAATCTCAGGTCCAGGGCAGCTAACACTGGGGACCCAACCGCCAGACCGGTGTCAACTGTGCCAGGGCCTGCATGCACCATGTCACCGGGTGTGCACTGCATTACCCTGTTGTGGCCTTCACAGCCCACCCAATGCATGCATGGTGGTGTGTGTCCCAAACCCACCCAGGCCGTGGCAGCTGTGCGTACCACATGTGGGCTGCCTGGGTGGCCCCAACCGCATGAGGCACAGCCCTGTACTGCAGGGGTGGATGAGGGGAGTGTCCATGACCTGTGCTGCGTGGGCATGCTGGCATGTGCCATGGACAGTACCACTGAGGGGCTTAGAGGAATGGAGGCATACCCTCAGATGCCCCTCAACACAGGGCTCATCCCATCCAATACCCCGGCCCAGAGCCCTGGCTCACAGCCACCCCATGTGTGCAGTGTGCCACCCACACAGCCACTGTGCAGTGCCTGCATGCCGCTGGCCAGTTGCCACATCCACAACACACACATCACCGCAGTTCACAGCGTGCATCTCACTACCATGGGTGCCACAGCAGTCTGGCCATGTGCCCCACTGCATGGGGCAGTGCCTCCCACCCCGAGGTTCACTGTCCCACAACATCCTCAGGGGTGGGAAGGGGAATGTGTGTCCCATCCAGTTAAGGACACAGCCATAGGATGTCTGCCCCCACCACAGGCATGGGGGAGGGCCTGCCTGGCCTAACCGCATGGGTGAGTGATGGACCACACAGGCAACATGTTACCACACACATGTGGCAATCCAGTACTACGCCCACCACACAGTGGTGTGTGGCTGTAACATGCCCCCCATATCCCTGTCCACCTCCCCACAACATAGCTCCTGGTACTGACCACAGCCATTGCACATAATGTATCGGATACCCTGACCATCCACCTTTGGGAAGGCCATGCCTGCACACCACTCACCCATACCACAATACGGGGACTGTTCCCCATTGCACTACACAGAGGCTACCTGTGCCACACTGCGGAGACCTGTGCCACATTCATTGCTAGCCTACAGGAGCATCACTCCATTGGACATGCTGCCTGTCACTATGACAGTCACCCCGAGACAGGCATGCGGAACATGAAAAGAGGTGTAGCCAGACAGTTCCGTATTGTACAAGCAAACACTAAGGTCCCTCCCCTATCATTAACAGTACACATCCTCTCCAAATGCTCCCTCCTTCCAAACATGTATGACTGATGTCAGATGTCCCCTCTAAACCCTACAGTGGTTATACATGAGACCCCCTCTTACACAACAAGATGTATTTACAATGACACCCATCAGTGGCCTACAGTTACACATATACTACAGATCAGAGTGCTAATGCAATGTGAACAGCATATGGAACATGACATGCACTCCACATGTCTGTACACAAATATGAACAGTGCGCATGCCTGCTTACACCCTTGTACATGACTGCTACAGTACAACAGTGGCCTGTGCCCCTAGGTGTTGTCTGTTGCAGTTCTTCACATGCAGGCCATGGGTTGTACAGTGTGACAGGCACTGTATAACAAATGGGTAACAAATGGTTCAGAGGTATGCATGCCTGTCCCAGTCCCTCATGGCAGTAACAGAAGTAGTAGGGGTAAGTAAGGGGGGGCTGCTGTGGACCAGTACTCACCAGTCTGCTGAAGTTCTGTCCCTGTCCTGGTCTTGCTGGCACCATTCATATGCAGCTCTCTCCAACTCCCAGGTCTGCAATCCCTGTACCACTACACAGTGCCTGGGTCTATCGACTCGCAACCTCACGTGCCGCACATGCATTTGTCACATGTATCACATGTCACACTTATGTGCATATGTGGCATGCATGACAGCAATTGTGATTTGCAATACTGCTGTGCGGCATGGCATCTGCGATGTGCAGATGTGGCCTGCCTGTTGTCATGCATATGCGTGTGCTCCCTGCAGATGCAACGCAGTTGCCAAATGGGTGTGGGTGGGCCTGCATGTGTGGTACCTGTGCCTGGAGGACTGTGTGTGTGTGTGTGTGTGTGTGTGTGTGTGTGTGTGTGTGTGTGTGTGTGTGTGTGTGTGTGCATGCACCTGGGGGGGCCATGGCAGGCAGATGCCCACTGGCTGTGGCACACAAAGAGCAATGTTGCACCTGGGTGTCACACCCTAAACAACATGGTCCCAGTAAGGCACTAGTAATGCAACGGCAAATTGACAACACACCATAGGGTTGAAGTGCAAACATATTTAATTACACGGTGCTCAATACACACATGTGCCCATTGCACAGTGCACCCCGGTTCCACCCAACACGCATGCTTCACACTCACCCATGCACCCAGTCATGCATATGCATACACACACACACACACACACACACACACACACACACACACACACGTGACCGTACAGTGCCCCCCCATGGACATGTGCCCCCTGCCATGCATATGGCCCCACACCCCCATTGCAGCCCTACTCAATGGTTCCCCTACTGCACAGGCGACCTGGGTGACTCACAGCCATCTGCCACGCACATGCTGTCCTCACATCGACCCCTCCAGTGCCGGGTGCTGGGCTATGGAGGACCCTGCTGGTCTGGCAGGATGCGCGGTGCCCTGGCAGAACTCCCTGGCATCGCACCCTGTGGGCCTGTGTGTGCTCCCAGAGGTGGGCTGCTGTGTCTCTGCCCACACAAACCTACTTGCCGCTGTGCCACATGTGGCAGCGGCCATGCCGGGGTTGCACGGTGTGTTCCCCCATCCCGTGCTGAGCACCTCAGGCCCTGTGCAGCCTGTGGGGCACCAGTCTCAGTGTGCCCGCCCCCCTGTCCATGCCCCGTGACTGACCCTGTGCCTGTGGGAATGTGTGTGGTGCTCAGCCTGGCCTGTGCCTGTGTTGCTGGCACGCCTGTGTGCGCCACCATTGTCACAACCTGGTGCTTTCCTGTGCCCAGGTCAGTGTGGGTGGTCCCCGACTGGGCATGCGACTCTGGCAGCATGACTGGTGGGTGGGTGGGTACTGACACCTGGGCCGGGGTGGAGGAGGGGGTTCCACTGGCTCCGGTGGCTGTGTCTGGGTGCTGGACTGAGCGGTGGATGGGGGTGCCATCCACTGGGCCAGGCCTTGCAGGTGGTGCAGCAGCAGCAGTGTGCACTCTATGGTCTGCATGGCTGTGGCCATGGCTGTATCCTGGCACTGCTGGTGTGCCAACATGTTCTCCAGACCTGTGCTGAGGTGGTCCATGATGACCGTCTGGCATATGGCATAGTGTTGGATGCCTTGTATGGCATCCTCCAGGCCAGACGTGCATGCCGCTGTGTCTCTCGTGAATGTCTGCAGGGTGCCAGTGATGCTGGTTAGCTGCAGCTCCATGCAGGTGTGGTGCTCCTACATGCCATGCCATATGTTCTCCAGCTCCTGCCTGCAGTCCCCCTGGCCAGCCAGCACCAACTGGCAGTAGTCTCCAATGTAGGCCGGTGGGGACAGCTGGTCCTGCAGCACCTGGACAGCCTCATCCAACTCGTCCTCAAGTCCACGTGTGCTCAGTGGGCTGAGCAGCCCTATGTCAGTGTCCTCAGCCACCGACTGGTCTTGGTTGACACCTCCCACTTGGCCATGGGCATCTACACAGCCTCCAAAGATGTGGTGACACTGCTGGTGGTGTCCTCAGTGGTCCCCTGCTGTTCCCGTGGCAGTCCAGCTGTGTCCTCCTCACTGCTGTCCACCGCCTCTTCTGTCATGGGGCTGTCACCATCCCCACTCCCTTCAGGCTCAGACATCAGCTCCAGTGTTCCTGCCACAGGTATGCTGGTGGCAGGGCTGCCTCCAGCATCTGTTGGGCTGCCATCATCATCTGACACCATGCCAGTGGCCTGGACTGTGCTGGCACCTTCCCAGCCCTTCAGCCACTGCTTCCACCCTCCGGCTCTGCTGGGGCCACCTGCACCAGCTGCCACTGCACCTGTTGGATGGGAATCATTGTTAGTGTATCCCCGTGTCACAATGTGCCCTCACCTGCCTGATCAGTGTTTCCCTCACAGGTTTGCTTCGGCATGGTGCTCTGGCATTGCACCCACCTCACCTCTGTACTGTACCACCTAGTGTATGCCTCCACTGTACCTGCGTCCTGAACCGATGGCGTGGACCCTCACCATTGCTGCCCTTGCTGTGCTGTCCATCCTGGTAAGGTGACTGTGGCTGTCCCATGGCCACCCATACAGCTCCCCACTGCACAGTGGCACCATGCACAGGCACATCCATGGGGTCTCACTGTGCTGCAGGGGCCTGCACCCCAGGGTGCCTACGGTTTCCATGCCAGCCATGCATGGCTCCTGCGGCCCTCAACTGCACTCAGCAGGCACTGGGACAGTGACCCATGCCCCATCCCTACTGCCCAGCACATGCCTGTGCACACCCCACCCAAGCACACAGTGCAAGTCATAGCATCCCCCAATGCAGCCCAGCCCATCCCTCAGCATGCCCCCCCAACAGCTCACAGTGCAGGACACAGCAACACACAGTGCAGCCCAGAACATCCCTCGGCATACCTCTCCTTCCAGGTTCTTGGGCCTCTGCCAGCCCCTCCACAGTTGCCCATGGGTCATTCCTTTGCACTGCTGCACATGTCAGCTGCACACATACCTGACCCTGGCCTGACCCTCACCATTTTCTGCTTCCCTTGGCTCACTCTGTGGCCAGCTGTGGCCATGTGGCAGTCCTGTGGCATGCCTCACCACCGTTGCAACTGCCTACATATTGCTACTCCACTCCCCCCATCTTTGCTGTTGGCTTGGGTGCTGTTGCCCTGTCTGGCCTGTCCCATACATTGCTGGTTGTTTGTCCCTACCTGTGGCCATCCGCTGTCTGTATGTGTCCAGCTGTATGACACTGGTGATGCTTTGCTGGATGAGATGTGCCGCTATCCTCCTCTTGATGGCACTGAGTGGCTCCTGCTGGGTGGGTCTGCCCCCTGTGCCCTGTGCACTATGCCTATTCTGTGCCACCCTGCACTTCACCAGGTGCTTCAGGTCATTCCATTTCTTCTGCACATCTCTGACTATCCTGTGCTGTACAGCGATGGCATTGACCCTGCGTGCCACCCTGTCCCGTGCCCTCTTCCATCTCTCCCTCTTCTTGGCATCCCCTCCGTGGCCCATGAGGAGTGCATGGTGGCAATCTATCTGCTCCACCAGGGTGTTTACCTCCTCATGGTCAAAGTTCTTCTTCCTTCTCTGCTGTTCCGCTGCAGCTTAGAAAACATAGAAATATAGAAATATAGAATTTGACGGCACATAAGGACCGCTTGGCCCACCTAGTCTGCCCATTTCCCTACCTAACGGATAAGCTGCAGATCCTAGTTAACCAACAGACTACTTCCTACTACCACCCATTAGAATTGCCTTATGTCTGTCTCATGCATTCTTGAATTCCCCCACTGTTTTTGACTCTACGACCTCCTCACGAAGACTGTTCCATGTATACACAACCCTCTCTGTGAAGAAATACTTCCTCACATTACCTCTGAGCTGTCCCCCTTCTATCTTTAAATTGTGTCCCCTTGTTTTTGCACATCTCTTTTTCTGAAATATGCTACCCTCTTGGACTTTGTTGATTCCCTTGAGGTATTTGAAAGTTTCTATCATCTCCCCCCCCTTGTCTTCCTTTCCTTGAGGCTAGACATCTTTAGTTCCTTTAGTCTTTCTTCATATGTCTTCTGATGCAGACCCTGCATCATTTTGGTTGCCCTCCTCTGGACAGTCTCCACCCTGTCTATGTCTTTGCGGAGATGGGGTCTCCATAACTGTACACAGTACTCCAGATGTGGTCTTACCAACTGTCTGTACAGAGGGCCAACAACTTCCTGTTTTCTACTAGTGATGCCTCTCCCTATGCATCCCAGTATCCCCCATCCCTCTTTACTGCCTTCTCATATTGCTGGTCCACCTTTAGGTCATCTGATATGACTACCCTAGGTCTCTTTCCATTTTTATTATTGTCAGTATCTCACCTCCATTGTGTACTCTTCTCCTAGGTTTTTATTTCCCAGTTGCATTACTTTGCACTTTTTTGCATTGAATCTAAGCTGTCATACATTTGACCATTCCTCCAACCTTGCCAAGTCATTTTTCATCCTTTCTACCCCACCTTGTGTATCAACCCTGTTGCAGATCTTTGTGTCATCTGCAAAGAGACATACTTTCCCTTCCAGTCCCTCTGCAATGTCACCTATAAAGACATTAAAAAGGACCAGTCCCAGTACTGAACCCTGTGGTACCCCACTAGTAACCCTCCTTTCTTTACTGTGGACTCCATTTACTATTACCCGCTGTGTCCTTTTGTCCAACCAGTGTTTTACCCAGGCTACCACCCTAGGACCCACTCCCAGGCTGGCTATTTTGTTAATTAATCTTTTGTGTGTGACTGTGTCATATTCCTTGCTAAAGTGTAGGTAGGCCATGTCCACAGCCCCTCCCTGGTCTACTGCTTTGGTCACCCAGTCAAAGAAATCAATTAGATTTTTCTGACATGACCTTCCCACTGTGAATCCATGCTGCCTTGGGTCATGTGCCCCACTGACCTCTAGGTACTCAACAATTCTTTCCTTCAGAAGTGATTCCATCATTTTCCCTACCACTGAGGTCAAACTGACAGGTCTGTAGTTTCCTGCCTCTGTCTTTCTCCCACTTTTATGAAAGGGAATCACATCTGCCCTCCTCCAGTCCTCAGGTACCACCCCATCCTCCCATGATTTATTAAAAAGGGTAGTCAGTGGTGTTACTAGTTCTTTTAAAATTCTGGGGTGAATCCCATCAGGCCCCATTGCTTTATCCACCTTCAGTTTTAAGAGTTCATCCAGAACCCTTTCTTCTGTGAAAGGACTAATATTAACCCCCCTATCCAGAGTGCTTCTATTGACTGGATTAGGTATTTCCCCCTGCTTTTCCATTGTGAATACTGAGCAGAAGTATTTGTTCAGTATTTCTGCTTTTTCACTGTTGCTCTCTGCCCAACCACCTTCCTCTTTGTTTAGCCTCAGTATCCCTGCCTTAGTCTTTCTTTGCTCCCTAATGTACCTATAAAAGATTTTATCCCCCTTCTTAACTGAGTTGGCTATCTTTTCCTCAGTTTGGACCTTTGCTATTCTGACTGTCTTACCCACTTCCTTCTGCTTTAACTGGTACAGTTCTCTATCCTGCTCCTTCTGTGTTTTCTTATACTTCCTGAATGCTATATTTTTTCCCTTACCTTACCCGCCACTTCTTTTGATAACCATAGTGTTTTTTTCTTTTGTTTTGATTTGTTTATTTGCTTCACACAAAGACTTGTTGCCTCTGTGATGGCGGTTTTGATGTTTCCCCATTGTTGCTCCACTCCACCTTCTTGCCTGCTTGCTAGTGCTTTTCTGAGGCACTCTCCCATTTTGTCAAAATCAGCCCTCCTGAAGTCCAGTACCTTCACTTTTGTGTGGCTTGACTCTACAGCTAAGTTTATCGTGAACCACACTGTTTGGTGGTCACTTGTTCCCAGATGGCTACCCACTTCAAGGTCAGAGATCCTCTGTCCATCCCCATTTAAGAGTACCAGGTCTAAGACTGCTCTCTCCCGAGTGGGTTCCAAAACTAGCTGTCTGAGACATGCCCCCGTAGGACATCAAGAATGGCCTTGCTCTTGGATGTGGCTGCAACAAAGGTGCTCCAGTCAATATCTGGCATATTCAGGTCCCCCCATCAACAATATCTCTCCTTTCTCTGCCATCCCAAGGATGCCTTCTATCATTTCCTTGTCCATTTCTTCCCTCTGAGAAGGGGGTCTGTACACAACCTCTGTGCGGATTGTGGAGCCATTGCCAGTCTCCAGGGTGACCCACAGTGCCTCGTCTCCTCCCTTTTTACCCTTTAGTTCTGTTGCTTTTATCCCTTCCCTTACATAGAGAGCTACTCCTCCTCCTCCTCTTCCCTTCCTGTCCCTCCTGTAGATTGTGTACCCTGGTATGTTGACATCCCAGTCATAGTTCTCTGTGTACCATGTTTCTGTGACTGCCTCAATATCCAGGCATCCCTCTTCCATCAAGGCCACCATTTCAGGGAGTTTTTTACCTAGACTACGGGCATTGGTACTCATTATCCTCCATTATTTTATGGCTTTATTTCTTTTTGCCCCATCCCTGTCCCTACTGCCTTTGTCTTTTTCTTCATTTACCCCTGCCCTTCTCACTATTGACTACTCTATTTTGGTGTTTACCTCACTAATTACCCTGATTTTTGGGGGCTAGGATTTCCTTTCTCCTCTTCAATGCCTCCCCTTGGCTAGTTTAAATGTTTGCCACTGAAGGATTTAAACCTATCACCTAGGATCCTGGTTCCCCTCCAGGATAGATGCAGACGATCGCACCTGTATAGGCCTGCATCCCTCCAGGTGGAGCCCCAGTCCCCAATGAAGACAAATCCCTGAGCTCTGCACAAGCCTCTCAACCAGTCATTGAATCCCATGGTGCAGAGTGCCCTAGCCTCATCCATGCCATAGACAGGTAGCACTTCTGAGAAATTTACCATATGTGCTTCTTGTCTAAGGCCCCTCCCCAACTCCACAAACTCCTGTTGCACTGCTCTGATCCCATTCTCAGCCAGCTCATTCATCCCTAGGTGGATAATGACTTCCAGCTCCCTCACTCTTGCCACTGCTCCCATGATCCTGTGGATTCATTTTCTGTCCCTGCAAGCCTTGGCACCAGGCAGGCACCTTACCTCCCTTTCCCCTCCCTCCCCCAGTTCTACCCCCTTAACAATTGAGTCCCCCACCAGGAGTTGTTTCCTTCCCCTGTGGGGTCCTGGGCCACCCTCCTGTGGGTCTCCATTGTGGAGGTTCTCAGCATCCTCCTTGGTCTCCACTGCAGGTGCCTCCATAAAGGAACCATGCTTCACCAGAGTGGCAAATGAATTGAGGAGAGGCACATCTGGAGGGATGTGACTCTGTTCCACCACCATCACCCTCCCTGAGCTCACAGTGGTCCATCCACTCCTCTTTCTTGCCAACCTCTGAGGTAGTGGTGGTGGCCTGGGTGGTCCCTGGGTGGGGGAGCAGGTTTCCCGAATCCTTGCCAGGTCAGCATGGAGATGAACAACCTCCTCCCTCAGACCAGAGAGGTGCCTGCAAATAGGGCAGCAATGCAGTTTCCAGAATGTCTCCCAGAAGACTGCTGCTCCACAGTCAGTGCCTTGCACCACTCCCCACATGTCTGTGTCCCTTCCAGTTACAGATACTTTTTTGGTTTTTGTTCTTGTTTTAGTGTGTGCAAGCTTGTGAGTGTATCTACCCCCTATTCAGTGTGCTGTGTCTTTAAGGATATGAACAGGTGTATGTTGTTAGCAGTTTTGAGGAAGTGATGTCAGAACCCCTGCTGTAAAGAAAGTTATGAGCTTGGGGCTGGTGGGGTGAGGGGAAGGGTGGGTGATAGTAAACCTATGCTGTCCAGAAACAATCACCTACAACTCTTATCCTCTACCCCGGGGAGCGCCTTCCTTCCTTCCTTTCAGACATCTATTTCACTAAGGCTAAGTAACAAGTCTAGTCACAACTGACTGCAAATATCTCCCAGCTACAGTTTCTCCCAGGCAAATTAAAGTAAAAACTAAGAAAAGTCCACCCCAAAAACAGAATCAATACTAGTTACTTACACAGGTCCAAAAAGTAATAATTCAGTTCAGTGTAGTCTAGAAAATAACCTCCTTGATTCAAGGAAGCTGTGGCTGCTTTCTCACTCACCCTGTCTTCAATGTGAGAAGGAGACTGCAAGATCTCTGAGACAAAAAAACCTTTTCAGCTAAAAAGAAATAAATAAAATAGGGGCAAACAGTAATTTTGCTTAGCCTAATGATAAAAAGTCACAAAAATTTAAGCACCACATGTAATAAGTTCACAGAAGATATACCCTGTAAGAAACACTTTGCTACAGAGAAAAATAAAGCAATAACAGAAGATATACCTTGCAAAAGACAATTTGAATCAGAAGATTACAGCAGTAATCTGTTAGCACACACCTGTAGGCATACCTTGTAATAATGCTGCAGAATGTATACCCAGCAACAACAATGTGAATCAGAGAAAAATAAAGCAATAAAATGTTAGCAACAAACAGTAACAATCCCTGTGAGTACAAAATAAAAACAACACACAGTAAATCTGCCTAGCCAAAAGTCTTAATCCTTTCCCTTTCTCTGGTAAGGTTCTTAGTTCTGTCTTTTCAAGCAAGGTAGAAGGAAAGAGCTCAGGTGAAGCTAGGTGCCTTGGCCAGTAAATCTAGCCTTCCACCTCCTAAACCAGCATTGGTTATTTTTTGCCAGCTTTGACAAAGTCTGATATAATGATTGTTCTGATTATTATTTTTTTTGTTATATCCCTGCCATGTTTTTGTTACATAGTTTTATTTAGCTAAGTGTTATAATTGCTGTGGCGTATATGTTGGTGTATGTTGGGCCGTTACTGCGTGTTGCACACTTTTACATGGTGTATCTTGCATGTCACAACTTACACGGTTGCATTTGGCATATTCTCATGGGTTCTAGAATAGCACGTATCTCACATGTCACAGTTGCTATTGCATATCTTATGCAACTGCGTTTCTTGCGTCTGGCATATTTCTCTGTCTAGAATCGGACCCAGTGTGTTAAAACCTCACTTTCGCCATCCCATGATAAACATTATTAGTTAACCTGGCCAAATCCATTATTATACAATGGCAAGAAAGAACCCCTGATTCTGATTGGTCAGTGTGAGCCTGAGACAGTGATGATATTACAGTATAACATCACTGTCACTGATTAGCATTAGCTTTGCTTGCCATTACCATAGATCACCTTTACCTTTTTTCCTCCTCTTAAGAAACTTACTAAAAATATACTAAAAACATTTTTTAAATATTTCTTTTTATTTTGTATCACAATGAGTCATTGTATAATAGCAATAAGGCACTCTAGGGTGTCTGTTATTGTGTAATAACGTCACTCCTGGAGTCGTGGACGCACTCAACTTCGCCTCATGCTTCAAACCCACCCCAGGAGTGACATTATTACACAGTAACACACACCCTGTTGTGCCTTATTGCTTAAATATACCATGACTATTACTAATGCTATAAAACTCGAGAGACATCAATCATTTCCAAAAGTATAGGAAGGCTATTCTTTTAAAATCAGCAGATTCAGATAAGACAGGCTGTTTGGCCAGGGCTCCAGGCGTGTTCCCTACTTTCTAAGAAGTTCCACAGATTATTTTTCTTTCCACTGAACAGCCACTAGAGATTGACAGACAAGACTCTGGTAGAATATTTCATCTGAAGGATAGCACCCTCAAGAGTATCACTTACCCTCAGAATGTTTTGCTTACTTTTTATTTATATGCCCATGGCTTCACCTAAAACAGTCCAGCTGTGAGGCAACACTGACATTTCAGCAGAGTCCCACTTCTGCTCAATATTATAGCTGAATGGATTGAAGCACCAGAAGGACAAATGTTTGCTCTAAATCTCAGTCAGTCAGCAACTACTGTGTGATTTGAACGGATGCTCACATAGTTGATGATTACATTCTTTTACACTAGACTACGCAGTGCCCCCAGCTGATTCATTCTAGAGTTATTTACCTACTACTGCTCTTTAATTTCATTACTTTAATTTAATTGCTGATCTTTTTTTCACCGGGAGACGAGCATCGTATTGCTCAGTGTGCCTTTCCTGGTGAAACTATTTCAATAAATAAATAACTTTAAAGTCGTCATTTGGTAGTAGTCCAAGTTCTAGAACAAGGGGACAGAAACTCAAGTTTGTGTATTGAATTTAAGATAATCTTTCCTTTAAAGGGAAAAAGGGAAGGGTATTAAAATGGAAGGTAATTTCTTTGGTTTCTCAGACAGTTAAACATAGGGCATTGGCTAAACTTGTAGTATTTTATGGCCAGAGATGGACAGAGTTTCTCATCTCATTGAAGCTAAAGGCATCCATTTTCTAAACTTTTCTCATACGTAGTAACATTACTGTGGGGGAATGCAGAGGTTTAATGCACTGCTGCCAGTGATGGTTAATGATGTTCTCCTAAGCCTCGTGATCCTCAAATAAGTTTTCCAATGGCATTAGCCAGAATAAGCACCCCAACATTTCTAACATTAACATTTCAAAGAGTTTTTGAAATTGTTCTATCTTAATTTCATGAAATTATTTTCCTCTGCAAGGTTCATGGATTTTTTTATTGAATTAATGCTGTAAACAACATTTTGTGCCAGCTGTTTTGCATAACATTTTTGCACTAGCACCAGGTCCTGTAATGTTTTGTCTGGACACATTTCTTTACTTTCTTCTTGAGTTGATGTCATTTTGCACATTTTCTCATGATACCAACATGCATATTTTTTGTTATAGTGCCTGTGATGGTTGTGCTCACTATGAAGTAATTTACATACTTTTCAGTTGCTGCCAATTGGACCCTTACCAAGAAGCTAGATTAACAGGCTTTTTCTCTGCCTGTTACCTGTCTTCTACCTTTGGGCACACCCACCTGGGTATAGCATGAATTCTTTTCTCTGGGTGTATCCACACCCACCTGAGTATAGCATGAATTCTTTTCTCTGGGTGTATCAGCTTTTTTGGATAGCTGTATCTTCAGAAAGTGGTTTCCATTACATTTTGTCTGAAACACAGTCCACACATAAAAGATATTATAGGAAAACAGTATCTCTTTAATGACTATTTACAGAGGTATGGTAAGTCACATTTATTATTACACTTTGAAAATGGGTATTTGATAAAGTATAAAAAAATATGAAAAAAATGTGAAAAAAACATACAAAAGCCAAACATTTTCTTATTAAGTAGTCATTCCACTACTACAACTGCTGATAGAGTTGTATTTATTTATTAATCTGGGAATTGGACATACCTTTGATTCTGAGACTCATTTACAAAGGTTCCATGTCCAAAAAAAGAAATTATAACAATTAGCTAAATAAAACAATGTAACAAAAACATGGCAGGGATATAACAAAACAAAAATAATAATCAGAACAGTCATTATATCAGACTTTGTCAAAGCAGGCAAAAAATAACCAAAAATAGATACCAGGGTGAAAGCTAAGATAATATACAATAATGTATCAGTATGTGATAATAGGCGGTCAAGAATAACTTTGTCAAAGTCAATAAGTTAACATGGGTCAGCCAAGACAAATAAAAAGGAGCAGTGAAAAAGGGGAAAGAAGGAGGAGGGGGAATAGATAGAAATCAGAGTTCAGGAGCTACAGAGTGAGGTGAAGAAGAAAGGAAATAGGTATAGAGAGAGGTATCTATGACAAACTTTTTTTTTCTTATTCACTTTTGTTTTGTTTCTTCAACCCCCCCCCCACTACCACCACTACCACAATGAGTAGCAGAGGAGTGTGGATCTTTTGTACAAGGTAACAATTGGAAGAAGCTTGAAGAGTCAGAGCACACCCACAAGCAGTGGGTTCAAGGTCAGCACCATTTAATAGATCAGATTGTGTAAGGCCAAAATATAAAATGGCTTTATTTATGTGTACAGATAATAATGAAAGAAGTTTATCCACATTCAGTGAAGCTTCTCGGTAAGCATGAACTGGTCAGGAAAAAGCAAAGAGGTTAACATCCATTGTAAGCTTCAATGGCAGCAAAGTGCAAAAATGCTAAACTTAGCTGTAATTCAGACGAAGTTGTACTCAACAATTGCAAGGCACTAAGTCATAGAAGGAAGCTAAAAATCAAACCAGGATGCCTCAGAATACCTCAGACCATCATGCGGCTGGAAGAACACATTACGTGCTTACATATCAACTGAATGTCATCATCAGAGATGGGAGAAGCTTTTCATGTACCATCTCGCTGTGAGAGACACTTGGAGTATGGTGAGCATGTGTAACTAGTGGGATCAATATGCTTCAGTAGGAACACAGAGCCAGATTCTAGAAGGGTTATGCCTGGAGTAACAGCAGTTGCGCCATGTAGAATGGCGCAGCAGCAACTACACCAGCAGTTCACGACATGTCTTGAGTCTACAAAGTATTATGACATGTCATGAGCCACTTGCACCGAAACAGCAATTATAAACACATAAACCCCTGCAACATGGTGCTAGGGGTTGATGGCAGTTGCACCCAATTCTAGAAGGGCAGCAACAAAGTCCCCAATGTCAAGATTCTACAAGAACCCCCAGAGGAGACCCAGCATTGTAAGTTACACCAGCATTTAGTTGGTGTACCCTACAGCCGCCCGGCATACTGTAGACCCACCTGCAGACATGCCAACATGCTGCCATCCCCCACCTGTGCCCCGAACCATGAGTGCAGGCCACGACATGCAGCAACAGTTATCGTTCTGGTAATGTAGTGGCCTCCTGAACTGTATAATAAATATTAAGATCCCCATACTCTGTAGTAGGGCCTCAACTCGAGTTATGCCAGCTCACTCCAGTATTGTTCTTCTCATCCTCAGTTGGCGATTGGCATAGTCTTCTTCTTCTTTCACGGTTAGTTATCGACCGGTTCAGCATTGTGCGTACGAAAAGACATGCTCAGATATTAATATCTGAGTGCGTCTTTACAGTATACGCTAATACTGAACTCAGTCAGCAGCTGGCCGTGGTGGTGAGAGGTGGACTGTGCCAGTCGACGGCTGGAGATGGGTGGGGCGGTGCTGAGTGGGCTGGCATGGCTGGGTGGGGGCCACTAGACTACCTGGGATATGGGGATCTTAATTTTTATCATACAGTTTGGGGGGGCCGCTAGACTACCAGGGATATGGGGATCTTATTCATTATTATACAGTTGGGGGCCACTAGACTACCAGGGCTACCGGGGTATATGCCGCATTTGCAGCTGGCGACTAGGGGTCGGGGCACTGGTGGGGGGGTTGACCACACCACCCTGCTGTTGCGGCTTGCGACATGCTCGCCAGGTACTCCCACAGTTCGGCGAACCTGGCTGCATGTCGCAAGTTGCAGGACTTAGCTGTGATGACCCTACCCATACTAGAATAGGGCACAGAGTCAAAGTCACAGGTGCGGGTGGTGCAAGCTGCATTTGGTGGTGACTTGTGCCACCCTTCTAGAATCGAGGCCATGATCAGCAGTTAGCAGTTAGGAATGTGATCGGTCAGTAGTGGGGTTGAGTGGCTCTGAAATTTTGGCAAGAACTCTAACATCATGGCTTAGCAAAAGCTATTTTTGCAAAAAATAAAATGATACATGGGAGTGGGGGGTTTAAATGTATCTCCTTACTGCATTACAGAGTGCTTTTGTGCTGGTGAGATGGGAAGCTTGGGCAGGGGATGATGACAATTTGTTTTTGAACATTTGGTCTTTGGCACATTAATATGCAGAGTTAACAGTCAGGCTGGCACTTGGACTTCAGGCTGGCACTTGGACTTGTTATTTGCCAGTCTCTGTTGCCTCATAAATGCATACCTGCAGGGTTGTCTCAGCCAATTAGGTTACAGGATTTTCATAACCCAGCTGAATCTGCAGTCGGTGATCTGAAAATTAACATGCTTTAAGAAGTACTAGTTGGATGGCAGATTTCATGACATTTGGGGAGGAGCGTGGAAGTTACAAGGGCTCAAAGTCTCTCAATTTATGTTTTTTGTAACATTTTCTATGAATATTTCTTTTCTTTCAACTAGGCCACTTTTGGAGCAAGATACCTGTCAATTAGTATGGATAGCCTTCTTGTAAGGGTCCTGGAAGCTATTAAATGAGGTGAGTTGGTTAATTAAATTGTAAGTTATGTAGGTTTTATAATTTAACAGTTTAATTATTTGTAACATTTAAAAAAAATATTTTGGAAGTTTGTAGTGCCACTGCAATTGCAGAAGTACACTCAACGTTTGGCAAGCATACCCAATGTCAAAGTGTTACAGATTCTAAAAAAAATATGGAGAAATTTGTTTAAGTAATTTAAAATTTACAGTGGGTATTTTGCAAATTATTAATTAGAAAAATGTTCTCAGATATTCATGGAACCATATAATGCCACTAGAATTCCACTTGTGGAATTTAATTTTCACAAAGCCTTTATCACCACTTAATCAGTTTAGCTGGACTGAGCTGTTCAGTCCTGTAGTCCCTTTCTGGGTAAATATTTTGTCTCCCACCCTACATATTTCTCTGAGTTGAGCTAGATAGACTCAGTGGTCCTGTCTGTCACATTGATTTTCCAATTGTTTTTTTACAGACAGTTTTCCAACAAATGAAAGATCCACCTAATCCATACCATGTACAGTAGAGCCAATTCCTTTGGAATAACAAAAATTCCTTTTTCTTGGTACCTGTGGCAAACTGGTCTCTCCCAAACTCAGCCGACCAGTGTTAGCAGCTTTCCTGAACCCTTCAGACTCCTGCATGAGTACTCAGTAGCTGCCACCCTTCAGCACTGACACTCTGTAGGGGTATCTCTTGGTTTGAGTCCCTCTATAGTCACTGCTCAAACAGTACAGCTTTCCTTACTCAAGGGCAACCAACCCACCCCTCTCTGTTATAGCTGAGAACTCCTTACTTTAGAAACAGAATATAGTAATGGTAGCCTTCTCTTCAGATGAGAAAACATAGCTTTTGTTAGCTATAAAATCAGTTAACTGTACCTCAAATGACTCAGTAACAGAAACATGAAGTATTTAAAAAATGTTTTAATCCTTCAAGGTATTTACACATATAATACAGGATGCACAGAAATATTATACGGCACAGTAATTCTACAGAAATAGAAAGAAAACATTTTTTTTCACACAGAAGAAAGAAACATGCAGAAAAATCTTACTACACTTTTTAATTTTGCCAAAGTGCAGAGGCTTAACCACACATGGCATTTGATGAATCAGGGTAGAATTGAGCCATGGATATCAGTTGTCTGTAGTCCCAAACCTGATTATCTCTTTCAGGCTTTGCAGGCATTAAGACCCTCCAGCTGCTCCCCATGACCCATCATCCAATATGGCAATCTGACAACACTCCCAAATCATGTCTTGGTATCTTGAAAGCTGGGCCACTTAGAAAATGGGTCTGATCGGGATTTCAGATTTTGAATGCACAAATACAGTGGTAAGTACAGTATGAAAAATTGATCAGTACCACAGTATTTATCATCAACTGTGAGAAAAAATACAGCGGATTTACCAGAGTAAAAAACGTATTGACTAACATTGTTTTTTTTTACCGTGGTAGCAATAAATCCGTAGTATTTTTTTCTGCAGTTGACAATAAATACCACAGTAACAGTCAACTTTTTTGTAACTGTCACTGTACATCTGCTTTTTTCCCCAAGTCGTGTCTAGCCCAGAAGGAATGTGTGGTTCAGCTAGCAGCTTCCTGACATAAAAATACGCTTTCTAAACTCGCTCATAAACTGTCCAAGGGTCCTGCCATGATACAGGACAGCATAAATAGTAATTACAGTACTTTCAGAATCAGTTGGTCTGTCCCTGATAACAAGTTTGACTATTCCCAGGAATGCCAGTTTTGTCTCTTCAGCTGCAAAATTTTAACTGATAGTCATGCAGAAAGTACTGAATAAAATAAAAAAATTAAAAATACAGTAACAGGTATACGTAGCAAATTGTTACAGTACCCCAGTCTTTTTCTTACACGAGTAGGTATCTATTACTGCCTCTACATTCTGGACTTCCAAGTGCATTAGGCTATCAGATCAGTCAATATTTCTGTATATAATTTTTGTAGAACCTCTTTCAAGTGAGAATCATCTCTGTATGCTTCCTTGTTCAACTGGGGGTCTACTATTCTTATCCTATTCAGATCTGCTGCTTTTCCTTTGGTGAACCCATGCATCTAATTCCCACAACTGGTGACCTCTGTACTGACTAAATCCCCATTCTATAGATTCAGTCCCCCTTTGTTCTATTTACCACAGTATATATTGACATGACCACAGATCCTCCCTCTTAGAAGAACTTGTTACACGAGGTCCCTGCACCCTAATTGGTACCCTCAGAGGTACACCGTAGACAGCTAGCACTTAAGTATATGTTATACTAACATATAGGGCTAAGGGCATCTACCGTACAAGAGTAGATGTCAAGATATGAATGCATATTGTTGTAATACACTTCGCTTGCTAATACATATATTCTGCTATGTATTTTTCTGTGTATTTCTTACTTGTAAGATGCCAAGACACCTGTGTCCTTGGAGTAATTATAATATGTAAGATGGCATTGCCACCTTTTAGTGATTTGTACCACTACACTGAGTCATATAAGACTCTGTATAAGAACTCTTTTGTTCTCAAACTGATGACTTTACAGAATTGTATAATGTTATCTTGGACCATGGAGCCACCTGTAATTTAGCCAATAGGGCTCATCTCTGTAACTAGAACTGTTTCTGTCTTTCGGTAACCATAGTAATTATCATAGGTATATAATGTAATGCACAAGCCTTATACCTCAGAGACCTGAGAGACCCCAAGAGACACGAAGAAACCTTGAGGTGTAGGGAATGCTTAGCACTGGCTCCCAGTTCGTATTGGTAAGAACTGCTTAGGGCAACTGTGATTTATCCCTTTGGTAGTAATAAACTTGTTTATTACTCTAGTGCAACGTGTCTGTGATTACTTGCATTCCCAATATCGTCAAGAATCTGAAAGTGAGATTTAGACCTCCTAACAAATTGGCCACTGTATCAAATATCTGCGCAGAACTGAGACTCAATGTCTCGAACTTTCTTGCCTCCCATGGAGGATGGGCTGACTTCGTGCGGGATGCAAGTCAATCCGAGAACCCTATACTGGGGATTTCAACCCAGTACATGGAGATGAGACAATCAGCCAATAAGCATCAAGCTAAAGGGTTGATGGTCTGGCTCTCTACGCTGCTCTAAAAGCCTCCGAAGTCAGGTTTCGAACCCTTGATCTGCACATTTCATCTCTTAAGCAACAGATGGCTTTGCAGGAAACAGAATGTATAAGACTGCAGCAGAACTTGGAGTCTGAACTCCAAACTCTGTGAAATGAAAAGGATTCACTATTGCATCATTCAGCTCAAGCTGGAGAACAGGAATTGTGTATGTTGAAGCAGGAGTGTGAAAGTTTGAGACAGGATAAGAATCAGGCAGTGCAAATGAATGATTTGCTGAGTGCTGCGAATGTTCAGTTGAGTGACAAAATGGGTGAGCTGCAGGATGAGATAAACCAGGTACGTAATGATTTATAAGTGTCTATCAGGGACAATCGCGAATTGAGCGCCGCGTATAGAGTGTTGCAAAAGCAAAAGCAAGATGAGGCTGATATGGATGTTGCAAGTGTGAGTCACAATGAATGTAGAACTAAGATGGTGAAACTGCGCCATCAGCGAGAGTTTTTGGCTGGACATGTTAAGGCAGTGGGAGGCGTAGCCCCTGCCTTCCATACGTCATCAGAAGCGGAGTTGTCTGATGATGACATTTCACAGCAAAATGTCCAGTCACACCCCTACTATGGCCCAGAGACCCCACCCAGCCATCCACAACATGGTGGGTCCCCACCCCCAACTCCCCATGTCATACATCGTCGACATCATGACGCTCATCATGGGAGACGCCAACATGGCAGCCCCCATGATGGGGGGAGCAGGCCCAGGCCTGGTCCTGATGGCACTGCTGGTAGCCCTTATTAATGTGGAAGACAGGCAGGAGATAGAAACCATGATTGAAACTGCGATAGGCAATGTACCCCTTCCTGAGATGAGTAAACAGGCTATCAAAACCCAGATTAGGCAGCTTCTGCAAGAGGCTGGCACTCAGGAATGTATTGTTTGCACTGTGGCCAAAGCTGCAGCTCGGGCTGCCCTGGATGGCGCTCTAGACAATCTATCTCTGCCTGATCGACCCAGTAATCCCCTACAAATGGCCTACTCTGTTCAGCAAATTGCTGACAGCATCGGTCAGATGAATCCGTCTGACAACCTCAGCTGTCACTTGGAAAAGGTGCGTTCTAAATGTGAGATGCTTAACCTCGCTGCTGAATATCAGGTCCAAATACTACGCCAGACCATCGATCCTGGTTTGTGGGCCAAACTCCCCAATGCTGTCCGCCAGGATGGGAATGTTACCTTTGACGAGGTTGCAGCTGAGCTCATTTCTGCTCACAGCCCAGGTGTAGTAGGAGTGATGCTTGCATATCCTGTGAAGCAGAATGCAAAGGAAAGTCCAGCGACTTACCACCAGAGACTCTGGATGGCCTACCGAGCAGGAAAGCGCTTGGCACAAGAAGCTGTGGCTATAGATCTTATTGAATATAAGATCTTGTTCCTTAGGAACATGATTCCAGCAGTAAGAGAAAAGGTAGAGCCAACCACCTACCCCAATATGAATAGGTTTGCCGACATCCTTTGGAAAACCGAGAGAGTGTATCAACTCTAAATCCATGATCTGGGCTCCAGTTCCAAAAAGGTAGCCGCCATGGAGGCCACGACGCACTACACAGTGGAAGGACAGGCCCAACGCCAATAGGCCCAACACCAGCAAGCCCCTCCAGCTGACAATCAACACCCCCATCAGGCCTATCAACAGCAACCACAACAGCAGCAACAATGGGGTGGGAACCGGAATTGGCATAAGAATAGGAAGCATAAGGGTAGAGGTAAACCACAACAGCAAAGAACAGGCCCTTCATATAGGGAGATAGCTGAAGAGAATAGGAAATTCCGAGAGCTCCTGGGACAAGTACGCTCTGTGGTGGATGCTGTTCCCTCACAGGCCCTTGCAGCAGTACAACCGGCAACCAAGGCCCTAACCGGTCATGGGGACACTGGTGGTACAGGCCCTCAGGCCCATTCAGGCCTGAACCCAGAGGCTCCTCCCTATATAGCATCAGTGCAGCATGGTGAAGTGATTCACATGAGCCAGGCCCAACCTCTACATGCTTCCAGCAGTACAGATTGACAATTACAGGCCCCAGTCTGGATTGTAAACAAGCTAGTCTTGGATACAAATGGAAGGCCCTGCACAGAGGCCGAGGTCGGGGGCCGCCTACTAGTAGTTTTGTTAGATACAGGTGCAGCTGTATCTGTGCTACATGATGAATACCCGGACAGATCCCCTTGGTCCACCGGATGGAGGACCAACATGTCAGGAGTTGATGGTACTAGGCTACCTGCATACCGTTCTCTACCCCTACTGGTAGAGCTAGGCCATCTAAAGGCCTCACACACTTTCCAACTAATGGTACTGCATGATCATCCTAGTATCATAGGGATTGACTTCCTTGCACCACACGGCTGTGTGGTGGACCTAGCTAACATGCTACTGATACAGATTCAGGGTCAATACCATACCATTTTGATTCCTGATTCACACATTGTGGCAATGATATCTGCCCATGACAAAGAGTATGACATCATAGATTTGTTCAAGAATCATGAACTCTTCCCAAAGCTCCTCCCTATTTTGCAACAACATTTGGAAGTGTTTGCAATCAACAAGCATGACTGTGGTAGAATGCACACTGTCATCGAAGTGCCAGGCCCAGCACATGAGAGGCAAAGGCAATATCCTTTCCCAACTGAGGCCTTGCCTTCCCTCAGAGAAACAATCAAGTCGCTCCTCAAGCAAGGAGTAATCAGAACTTGTGTTTCCACCACCAACTCCCCAGTGTGGCCCGTGAAGAAACCCACAGGCTCCTGGAGACTTACTATTGACTACAGGAAACTGAATCAGGTCACCCCCAGCTGTTCTCCAACTGTGGCATCAGCAGCAGATGTTCTACGACTTCTGACCCCTGATTTGAAATGGTTCAGTGCCCTGGACATCTCCAATGGTTTCTGGTCATTGCCATTGGCCCTCAAGAGTCAATATAAGTTTGCCTTCACCTTTGAAGGAAGACAGTACACATGGACTTGCTTGCCACAAGGATTCCATAACAGTCCATCCCTGTTCCATCTCCACATGATGGATGCCCTCGAGAGTTTCTGTACTCCCCAATGTCTCTTGCAATATGTGGACAACCTGCTGCTGGCAACAGCCACACAGGAACAACATTTGGATCTCTTGGACGAACTACTGACTCTCATTCAGAGAGCAGGCCTGAAATGTAACCCAGCAAAAGCACAATTATGTCTGAAAGATGTACTCTTTCTGGGTCTAAAAATTACTGACCAAGGTTGAAGCCCTACCTGGAAGAAGGTACAGGGATTGCAAGACTTGCCATTACCCACAAGTGTGGCAACTCTTTGAAGGTTTCTAGGTATGGTGAATTATTCGAGAGATTTTATTTGTGATTTTGCTCAGAAAGCTGCTCCTCTGTATGAGTTGCTGAAAAAGGATGTACCATGGACTTGGGGCCCTATACACACCCAGGCTATGAAGTCACTGAAGCAGGCCTTGGCCTCCACCCCAGCTCTGGTCAACCCCAATCCAGCACTACCATTCCATCTGGAATGTGCCACCTCTGACATTGCCATGTCAGCAGTGCTGGCTCAGAAGGTGCATGGCACCTTGAGACCCATTGCATATGCCTCACAGCTCTTGACCCCAGTAGAACAGAAGTACGGCCTTTGTGAAGTGAACCTTCTGGCCACCTACTGGGCTGTCAAGCACTTCCTGTATATCATTGGATACTCACCACTGATCATCAACACCAACCACACCCCAACCACCTTTCTGCTCTCAGATAGTGTGAAGGATGGTTCAGTCTCTAACACCAGACTGACACACTGGTCACTTCTTCTCCAGGACAGAGACATACAGGTACAACTGACTAAAGTTCCATCTATGTTGGCTCATGGCCTCCTTTCATGGGTGTAGACAGGCATACTCACTGTGCACATTTGTGTACAGTTTTGTTGAGTGCTTGTCACAAACCATATGCCTTTCTGTTAACATTTTCATTCTAATCTGTAATATTTGGGTTGGTGTAGGCCACTGAGGAGTGTCTCTGTTTAAACTTCTGTTGTTTAGGAAACAGATACGTGTATAAGCTCTTTAGAGTTTAGAGGAATCATCTGACAACAATCTGACTCATTTGGAAGGGGGGGGTGCCATTTGGAAAGGATGTGTACATTTTTTAATGGAAGGGTGTAACTATTGGAGATTGTGTACAAAACGGAAATTTCTGGCTACACCCCTGCCTCCTTTTCCAGGGAGAACCCCATGACTGTACACTACAGTCACCTGATCTTCCAGATCCAGATCCTTTCCTCCCTGCCACGCCACAAATACTTGACAACACTTCTTTTGTGCCATGTCTTTACTGGTGGTTCAGCATCATACTATCAAGGAGAACAAATTGCAGGGATGGGCATTCTAGTGATCTACCCTTATGGGAACACTGTCAAAATATCTAAGCACTGTAGTGTAGCATCATCACAATATGCAGCGATGGCAGCGGTGGCCTGTGCCCTCGAGTTCATCCAGCATGGAACCGAGGACACCATCATCTTTACAGACTCTAACTGGGTTTGTTGTTCTCTTACAGAATTTATTCCCTTCTGGCAGAAGAACTCCTTCCTCTCCTCTGATGGCAGCCCAGTGAAATACAAGGAATTGGTAATATACATACATTCACTGGCACAAAAATTTGCACACAAACTCTATGTACACAAAGTCAAAGCTCACTCTCTCCATGACCCCTACCATGCCCTCAATGACACAGCAGACACCCTTGCTAAGGAAGGGGCCTGGGGGGGACATCTGGATGATGGACCATCCAGAGGCTAATGCAGGTGTACACATTGCAGCACTCAGGAAGAAACCTGAAACTTTTTCCCCCTTGGACCTCTCCGCAGCCCAGCATTTTGACACTGAACTTAAAGAGGTGTTCAGATTCCTTGACAAAGGTACCAAAGAAAAACTTCCCACACATAACCCCTATCGGAGGCATGAAGGTAAGCTATGCTTGTCACCAGATGACAAGCTCATCTGGTTCCAACCAGATGACTCCACAACCAAGTTGTGGGTGGTCCCCAGAGACTTACGATCTGAATTCTTGTACCAAGTGCATGACACCCCCACTGGTGGACACCAGGGAGCAGAAAATACCCTCCAATGACTCAAGACCACTGCTTGGTGGCCTGGTATCACCAAAGATGTCAAACAATACATAGACAACTGTCTTGTTTGTGTGCAAAACAATCCCATCCCTACAAAACGAAATGCCAAACTCTTACCACAACGACATTCTGGCCCTTGGCATGCCATACAGATCGATTTTATTGGTCCTCTGACCAACACCAGCAGAAATAACAAGTATGCTCTTGTGGTAACTGATCTCTTCTCTAAGTGGGTGGAAGGTTTCCCCACTAAGACATGCACTGCAAAAACTACTGCCAAAATCCTGGTGGAACAGATTTTCTCCAGGTGGGGTCTACCCCTCAAGGTCGACTCTGACAAAGGAACCAGTTTTACAGGTGAGTTGATGAAAGAATCCCTTGAACTCCTTGGAGTTCAGTAGAAGTTCCACATACCCTACCACCCCAATCCTCAGGTCAAGTAGAGAGAGCCAACAGATGGATTAAGCAAATGCTTTCCAAATTCATTGAGGACAATCCCAAACCTTGGGATTCCCTATTGCCATTACTCCTTATGGCAATTAGGGGTGCACCCTCAGCCACCACCCAGCTTACACCCTTTGAGGTGATGACTGGCAGACAGATGAGATTACCTGAACACCTGTTGTTTGACCTGCACATCCCCACTGCAGACCGTGTGTCTGTGGACCAATATGTGGAAAAACTAAGAAAAGACCTCATACACACACACTTGTATGCTGCCAACTGCCTGGGCAAGGCCCAGCAACAATCCAAAATACAATTTGACAAACATGCACAAGAAGTGGATTGGCAAGTTGGAGATCAGGTAATGGTACTTCGATTTGCACACCCCACCCACTCCTCCAACAAGTGGGAAGGCCCATAACCCATTGTCAACAAGCTCAGTCTGGCAGTCTACCAAGTTAGACTCCTGCATAACAACAAGTTGACAGACAAATTGTTACATGCAAACCAGCTGAAACTGTATAAAGGAGCTTAAATTACTTTTCCTCACCCCATTGGGTGGAATAGTACTAACACACTGATCTTTGATCTTCCTTTTCAGATACACTGACAAGATGGCTATCTTGTTCCATTATCTCCTCCTCCTCTCAGGAGTTATCCCCTGCATCCAAGACATGGTACCGGACTTCCTACAACACTTCGATCCTCCAGCACCTCCTCCAGAGGGAGTATCCATCAATATACCAGATAGTATGATCACTGTCCAGGAAGGTTCCAATGCTTACCTCACTGCCTCGGTTGTTGCTCCTGATAAATCTACCCTTCAAATTGAGTGGCAAACCACATCACAAGGACAAATTCTCCCTGTGGCCAAACTCTACAAAGGAATTTTCCAAGGTTGGCCCAATGTTAAATTATCCCCAAATAGTTCGCTGTCCTTGTTACAAACTGCATTAAGACATTGTGGTTTGTAGAACATAACTGCCTCAATTGATCCGTCATACTGTAATTCTTTATCCAGAGATTCTGCTCAAAAATGTTGTGCTATACACCACATGGCTTCTGCAGCCATGCACCTCTCTGTGTTACCACCCACTGATAAACAGCTTTTAGAATGTCCAAAGCATACCCCTGATCCCCGTAGTGGTCTAACAGCCACTTCCCTCCCAGGTTCTTTCATTAATAACTTACAGTTTATGCATATACCTGTTTTGTTTAATCTTACTTACTGGAATATGAAAGAATTTGGTATGTGTCGCAACACTGACACATCAGCATTTTATAGTACATCATTGCTTGATAGTTTAGCTGCATTTCAGATTTGTACACAAGACCCTATTGCCGGGTGCATTCAACTGATCATAGAGGCAACTTCAGGAGGAAGCCCTCTCCTGATGATCTAACTCATAAACGTAAAACACGTGAAGTTGACAGTTCTGATGTTACAGGTGCAACAGGTACTATCACAGGCCTTTTTGGTACGGCTATGTCTCTCTGGAATAAAGCAGACATTGCTGCTATCAAAGCTCATTCTGCTAAATTCTCCACTGGTTTGGTCAACAACATACTACCCCCATTATTGCACGGTGTGGATGGCCTTAGTCAGGAAGAAAGATACACTGTATTCAACATGCACGACACTGCTAAGGCATTCACTGATTCGAAAGATAAGATTAATGCACTCATACAACAGAACAACAAAGAAGCAGATAAACAATACATTGCTAGAGAAATACTTTGCTCTGCCTATGGCTCCTACATTATCACTACCATCAACAACCTCTTCCATGATCAAGAATCTAGAATGATACGTGACATTATACATGATAGACGCATCTCCAAATGGTATTGTCCACGATGTAAAACCACTAGCTGCGTTTCCATGTGTATGCAACAAACTTTAACTATACCTCTTTCTACAGCTAGGAATTTGGGGTTTGTGACCAGACATCCTAATACTGGTCCTTGTTTCATTGCTAAGAAGTGTTCCATAACAGATACCATGTTTGTTTCCTTTACTGTCTCTTTACCACGCTTTGATCCCACTACAGCTTTGTTTGACAAGCTTGCACTGGTACACTCCATTGGGCATTTGGATGAAGACATCTACAGAGAACGCCTGGATCTACTGCCTCTACTGGTTTACCATCCTTTCCTGGATGCCTGGTTGGCTCCGTACATGGACTGCTGTGCGTAAAAGCAATATATTTACTTGTGCCAATGTGATGTATTTGATGTTATTCAACCTGTTTGTGGTTACTCTCCAGACAGCATTGATTGGACTTTCACCATGGATGATGACATCACTGCGAATGGCACCGACTCCTTTGACTCAACTCTGGCTCCGGATAAGCTCTACCAGTCGTATCATGAGGAGGTTCATCACCTGTCAACATGGATTTGAAGACGACCTACACCTGCCCTGTCCAGTTGCAAAAGTGGAGACTCCCTACTGTGCGCTCACAGTATATCTCCGATGGCGAGTATTGCGTGGTCACCAACTACAAGTCTTACACCTATGGATCTGTTACATGTGCTATTGATTACCACAATTTCTGTTTTGTCGCCCACCAGAAGACTGTCATTGGACATACTGTCATAACCCCGTCCCCCTTCTTGATGCAGACATTATTGATGGTAACCCCAATTATCTGCTCACACTGTCAGAATACTTACCATACTTTAATGTACACATAGACCTGCTCACACTTACATTAAAATCACTTTTAGACAGGAAAGACACACACCTCATCCACATCAGCAAAAATATGACCAAAGCCAATGAAGCTGTTCTCGCCCTGATTAATGATGGTGATATGAATAACGCATTAACTAACACCTGGTTAGAGATTTCTTTTAAAGGTTTTGTTATTATATAAGCATTTTTAATCTTCATTCTGATTATTATGCTCTGCTGCCTACGGCACACACTTCACCAACACCGTGAGCAGCTTGAGTTCCTTTGTAAAGCTCGCGAGTCGGGTTTATAAACGACCACTGCTCCTGTCCTTTCCCAAGATATTTACCTGTGTTGCCCTTGGAGGCAACAAGGGAGGGAATGTTACATGAGGTCCCTGCACCCTAATTGTTACCCTCAGAGGTACACTGTAGACAGCTAGCACTTAAGTAAATGTTATACTAACATATAGGGATAAGGGCATCTACCGTACAAGAGTAGATGCCAGGATATGAATGCATATTGTTGTAATACACTTTGCTTGCTAATACATATATTCTGCTATGTATTTTTCTGTGTATTTCTTACTTGTAAGATGCCAAGACACCTATGTCCTTGGAGTAATTATAATATGTAAGATGGCATTGCCACCTTTAGGTGATTTGTACAACTACACTGAGTCATATAAGACTCTGTATAAGAACTCTTTTGTTCTCAAACTGATGACTTTACAGAATTGTATGTTATCTTGGACCGTGGAGCCACCTATAATTTAACCAATAGGGCTCATCTCTGTAACTAGAAATGTTTCTATCTTTTGGTAACCATAGTAATTATCATAGGTATATAATGTAATGCACAAGCCTTATACCTCAGAGACCTGAGAGACCCCAAGAGACACAAAGAAACCTCGAGGTGTGGGGAACGCTTAGCACTGGCTCCCGGTTCGTATTGGTAAGAACTGCTTAGGGCAACTGTTATTTATCCCTTTGGTAGTAGTAAACTTGTTTATTACTCTAATGCAATGTGCCTGTGATTACTTGCATTCCCAATATCATCAAGAATCTGAAAGTGAGGTTTAGACCTCCTAACAAACTGCAGTCCATCTTGACTGGGCTATGGATCACATCCATTCATCCTGTACTGCATGCAGGCAAGTCACCTTACCTGAACAAGCATCATGGTCCTGCAATGCTCCTCCGACACTCCTACCGTAGTGGCAGCCAGCATTATGTTCCATCATGACTAAAGATATCCAGAAGCTTCTGTCACAATGACCTCAATCGCATCTAGTTGTAATGCTTAGTGTCACTTGATGCCTCTTATTTCAAATGTTAAAAAGATACGCTGTTATTTGTAGGGTTATTGAACAATCACCAGGTGTCATTGTACAGAAACAATGCTGCACACGTCTGCTCCCACAAGCCATTTGGTCGGTGAGCTCTAGTAGTTAGCAGGAAAACTGCAAGAAAACAGACAAGTGCGAAGTGATGACCTTGACTATTCTTGATGGTTCTTCACTCTAGATATTGATTGACATGTGGGTACCTGACAGTGAGCACCACTGTACTTTTAGTATGGAGTCCTTAATGAATGCTACCTTATTACCTTTCTATCCATCCCTTTGCTTCCTCCTTCTTCTTGGCAGCTCAAGTGAATAACTTATCAAATTATATGACTATGAGTTCCACAAAACTATCCAAAAATTCCACAATTTTCACAGAAGATCATGAAATTCAACTTTAATTATGGGTGTTATTTTGCAGTGTTTGGCTGTTTATATCTGAATTTTTTTAAAGCAAGAAATTTAAACATTGTCATTCAAAGCCTCGTTTCTAGGATCTATAAAACTACCATAATTGGTCATATTGCATTCTTTAGTTTTAAAGTTATAAAATTTCATAGTAGCTTAAGCGGTAAAAATCATTTGGATTATACTGGCCCCTCCCAGTAGGCAGATTGTAAAGGGGCAAATAGTTGTCTTAATCCGAAGGGTGTTTGTCTTTGAAGGTGCAAGCCATGCATTTTACAGTGCCATTAAAATGTTCCACTAAGCTAGTTCCCTGTGGATGGTATTGTGAAGCTTTGTCCTGCTTCATCTTTCACTTCTACCACAAGACAGTTACGAGCAAAGACATGAAGTTCATTACCTATCCGATAAAATTTCCTTAGGGAACCCACATGGCAGAAAATCTGCTAAGCCTATGAACCACCTTTTCTGTTTCCACAGATAACACGGTGACTGCCTCAGAGTATCTACAGAAGTTACAATATCTGCAACCATCAAAATAAATATTTTTCCTGTCATGCTGGAGCTATTTTACTTAAGGGCCCCACAATATCAATAATTCCTTCTTAAATGGCTGATCTATGACTGGTAATAGAATATAGAAATCTTTTGTCTCACTATTTACCATCTCTGTCTTGTGGCATGTAAACAGGTTTAGCAGTATCTGGACACATCTGGGGACATTGTGAGTCAGTAAAACTTTTGTAAAAGCCCATACTGGGTCCTTTGTATTCCTAAGTGCCCCAAAAATGGAAAGTCATGAGCAAGCTCATGCAGCTGTCTCCTGTTTTCCCAGGGCATAGCTATCTGCTGGAATATCTCCCCTTTCTCGCTCCTTTTTTGCATACTACTGCTTCACTAGCAACCTGTATCCAACCTGTGATAATTCATCACAACTATAGTATAATGGGCATTGGCCAACTCCCTCATTTTGTTTAAACTTGGATCATTCTGCTGTATTTCTATTAGCATATCCCTCTGGCTGCACTTCCCAGGATAACAGGTTTTTCTTTGAATTGTTGATCTCACTCACTGTGGATCCGCCTTCAGAGCGGTAAGAGTTTTAGGCACTTCTGGCTAGGTATGGGCACAGTCAGGGGAATTTGCTTTGCATATGGCTTTGCTGATTTCCCCCAGATTCACATCGCTGGTGGATACGATTCACATAGTTTTTTTATCCAGCGACTTGTTTAATTTTGCAGGGTGAAACAACATGAAAAATCACTTTGCTTGTAATTTTCCAGAAAAGTAGATACTCTGTAGTTTTTGACTGATGAAGTAGGACCCACAAACACAAAACTATACAAATTGCAGTCTTCTTGTTTAAACAAATGTCCCAAATGGTTTAAAGACCTGCCCTTACCCACTGGACATTATGCTCACACCCTCCACTTTCCAGATACTTTAAAACCATATTCCCCTCCGATTCCCAAGCTAGCACCCTCCTCCCTTTTCCCTGCTCTGCCCTGGTGATTATTTGTTGTTATCGTAGTGATAGTCCTTGTAATTATATTTACTTTGCCCACCTATTCACTATTCAGTCACACCACTACCTCCTCCACCCCATTCCTGGTGTACCCCTTAAGCATCATTTTAATTATATTTGTTAACCCCCCCACCCTAGTACCCTCCTTACAGCACCGACCCTCTCCTCTCCATGCCCCCAGAATCAATTTCTTTGTCAAAAAAAGAAGAAAGAAAGAAAGAAAGAAAGAAAGAAAGAAAGAAAGAAAGAAAGAAAGAAAGAAAGAAAGAAAGAAAGAAAGAAAGAAAAAACACAGTCCCTCATCTGAGCAAGACTACCTTTCTCTTTCTCTATTTGCAGTCACTGTGAGAATGAATGAATGGATAAAGATGTTTACCCTAGAGTGACACCTGATTGGTCAGACTCATGGCTTCACTCCCTCTCCCACTGTTGCTCCATCTTCTTTTTCTGCAGTTCAAACTACTGAGGCAGTCTTGCTTGTCCAGTTCCAATGTCTCTGATCTTTCATGGTGCTGATTCTCTTTTGCTGTCTGACCCTTCCTCTTCATTGTCAACTGGTGCAATCTCATTTGTTATCAGCTAAAGCTTTATTCTTAGTTTGATGTATGTGTCAGACTGTGTTTTGTCTCAGTGTCTAATCATGCTGACCTTTTCTCCTTTGATCAGTGTTATTCTAAATGAAAAAACTTCCTCTCTGAGGTGTGAAACATTTTCTTCTGAAAATCCCCTAAGTGCTGGAAACATCCTCTCTCTGAGAGGCTGTGTATTCTCGCAAATGACTACCAAACTCCCAATGTGACTTCAAAGGGCCTTAGCTCTGTGTTTATATAGAGTCCCTCTTGCTCCACTGTTCTTCAGGCTTTCTGGTCAGAACTCTGGGTGTTATTAAAAACATATATACTTTGTTTATTGTTTATTGTATTCTAGGAATGAACACCTTTGAGCCAAGGCTCTTTTACAAAGGTTCCACGTCAAATTAGGTACAAACAAAAGGGTTACAGTGAGTTGCACATTTAGATTACATTGTGGAAATAAACAGAGACATGAAACAGTTAAACATCAAAGACATTTGTGAACGACAGATAATTACCAATTAAACACTTTCATCATTTAGAAAACATATGGGAAAGGGAAAGATAGGTAAGGGAAGTGTGAGATAGGTAGTACAAGAGAGAGAAAGGAGGGAGGAGCGGACCATAGTTAGAGAAAAGGAAACCTCTACCAGGCCTTTGTCAGGTAAGTGGTCTGGGTGGAGAAAGGGAAATAGTTAGGATTTAATCAAGGCTGTCACAAGAGTTGGAGGTGGCAAGGTGAGAGAATAGGCTAGATTTAAATGCACCTAAAGAGTTAAAGGAGGTAATAGTGGTGCTAAGGGTATTTAGCCAGTTGGGGGCACAATAGGCAAATGATCGTTGACCCTGCGTGGTCCGGCAACGGGGGACCTGAAGAGGCTGATTTTCTGATCTTCTGGTGGGTCGTACACTTGTGTTCTGGCATAACAGGTCTTGAATGCAAGGTGGGGTGAAGCCCATGATGGATTTCTTAGCCATGAGGCAGGTGAGGTACTTTAAGAGGTTTGAGAGTTGTAACCACCCAGTTTCAGAATAGAGCTCGAAAGTATGAGTCTCGAAGAGCGCAGTAAACGGCCGACAAACCTTGTTAGGGAAGGTTGTGTCGTTTAAGTGCACTGAAGAGGCGGACCCATAGACAATTAAGGCGTAGTCAATGACTGAGATGACTGAGGATTGAATAGCTAGCTTCAGTGCTGGTAGGGTAAGGAGTTGTCTGTTCTGGTAAAGTATCCCAAGCCGCTGATTAATAGTTTTGGCTATACTATCAATATGTGTTGCAAAGACTAGGCCTTGATCAAAGGTGATTCCAAGATATTTAAAAGTAGCCACCTGTTCAAGGGTGATTCCCAGGAATGTGTTGATAGTGAGAGGTACTTGCCTTTTCTTGTTTTGTGGGCTTGAGAAGAGCATGGATTTTGTTTTTTTGTGGTTTAGGACCAGCTTATGTTCAATGAACCACGTCTCAACACAGGCAAATGCATGCTGGAGGCTAAGGCGTAAGGGGTTTGGATCTTTGTGCGAGGATAGAATCACAGCATCGTCAGCATAGAGGATAATTTGCTCTGGGCAGGATTTAGGGAGGGAGTTTAGAAAAAGGCTGAAGAGGAGAGGGCCTAAGATGGATCCTGAGGCACTGCTGAGGACAGGCTTAGGGTCTGAGAGAACTCCAGCTATTTTTACAACCTGAGAGCATTGGGCAAGGTAACTTTTTATCCAGGCACCAGAGCCCGGGGAGAGCCCAAGAGACTGTAGTTGACTGATGAGTAGACCATGATGTACACTGTCAAATGCCTTCATTAGATCAATGTACACAGCTCCGGTTAGGAGTCCTTTGTCCAAGGCCTTGTGGATTGCTCCTGAGAATTCGAGCAGGGCTGTCAATATGCTATGCCTTTGTCTGAATCCATGTTGCTGGGCACAGAGGATGTTATATTTCTGAATGTAGTCTGTTAGTTGGTCAGCCACTATACGTTCAAGAGCCTTTGACAGGGGAGGAAGTATTGAAATAGGTCTATAGTTACCAGGCAGAGACTTGTCACCACTTTTGTGCACAGGAGTGGCTATTGCAGCCTTCCATTTACTAGGGAACTTGCTGGAGCAGAGGGAGAGATTGAATATTCTGGTGAGGGGGAGTAGAACTTCTTCCAGAGTAACGGACAGTATTTTAAGGTCAATAGAGTCACTGCTTGCCCGGGATTTAGATATAGCCTCCTCTATGTATTTATGAACTTCATATGCTTTAACAATTTTAAGATGGAAGGGTGGAATGCTTGGAGGGGCAGAGGGGGATATAGAGATTGGAGGGTCAGTATCAGTGAAGTAGTCAAATGAGAGGACACCGCTAAGGTCAGTGAAGGTCTCATTAAGGGTGTTTGCTATGACCAAGGGGTCAAGGGTGGTAGTGCCATCCACATTCAATATAGTAGGAGAGGACTTGGACTGCATACCCGTGATATTTCTTAGATTGTCCCAGAAGGATTTCCCTTCATCCCAGGAGTTGGAGAGGGCATTCTTGAAGTAGGCGCTCTTCACCCATCGAGTCTCTTTGGTACAGTAGTTTCGGGCCTGTTTATACTTTTGGATGTCAGTCAGAGAGCCAGTGCCTCATGCTATAGCCCAGAGGTAGTCCCTTCCTTTATGTAGGGCCAATAGATTAGCAGTGAGCAGGATTTGAAAGCGCTTTCACTGCGCTTTTTACAGGTGCATAGGAATCACAGGCAGCGTTGAAAGTGTTGATAAAGTGATTAAGGGCTTCGTCGACATCTTGAGTATTGTAAATGGGAGACCAGTCTTTCTGTCTAAGATTTTCCTTGAGAGGAGTAAGGTTGCCAAAAGGTAGTACTCTACTAGAGATGGTTCTAGGAGGTGGTTTTCTGAACTTGTTTGATCAGGTGCATTTTATGGGAGAGTGGTCTCTAAGAGAGTCCGGGAGAACAGCGACATTATTTATCCGTGCAGGGTGATTGGTAAGGATCCAATCTATTAGGGTACTATTACCAAATTTATAGTTTTTCCTAGTAGGTGAATTGACCAACTGTGTTAAGTTTGCAGCATGGGTAGCATCCTTAGTCGACCCTGTGTCTGGTGCTAGCCAGTTGATATTAAAGTCACCAAAGAGAAGGAGCTCAGTGTCAGGAGGTTGAGATTTGATGAATTCTAGTACAGTCTGGAGGCTGGACCCCAGGTCTTTAGGTGGGATATAGATAGCAGTAACCATGAGGACTTTGTTGTGGGCACCAAGGAGTAGCTTGATAGGAAGGAGTTGTACCACAGTATCCTTTGGGCTGGGAATGCACCAACCTGTTGATTAGCATCTCTGTTTAAAAGAATTACCTAAACCAAACAAACAGCAGAATAAATAAAAACAAAAATAATCTTAGCCATGTTCTAAATTTCTTACACAGTGCATGAGCAGCCTTTATGCACCAGTGACAATGCGTTTAACAATGCCATTTTGTGTATTTTGCTGTGATAGCACTCATTTGTGTAAGTATTTGCATATGAACTTTGTGCATATCTTTATGCAGTTTTCATGTTTGTATATGTTCTTTGTAGCAGCATGGTTTTGTGTAATTGTTTGACAATGGAATAATTCTGTGTATGTATGTGACAATCATGTTCTGTAAATCCTGCTGTAACATTCTACAGTTTACGTACATTTTTGGACTGTACCATAGTACACAGATCAGCACAGCTGCATGGAAATTATGTACAATGATGCTGATGCAAAAAATATGCAAAGTGGTCCAGATTAAAATATACCACAATGTGATAAACAACTACATTGGCTCCATGAATGCTTTACTTTCACCTGCAGTAGCTGACCTGCCTAAAATAATGTTTGCATCTTTCCATTTTCCCTGAGGAGACCCAACAGTATGTGATAAAATTGGTGCCAAGCACAAAATCATCTTTTTTGGGCCTCCTGGTAGGCCTGTGACCTCGGTCTGGACTGACCTCCCAGCCCTGTCACCAAGCATCCTGTGGACTCACTTGTTTCTCCTGTCTGTCCACATGGCTTGCTCCCCATGGTGGTGTATAGCAGAGCCCCAACTACCATTTGTCTGGATCCAGCTTGGGGCAAGCTGCCAAGTCACCAATGCAGGGCCTGAGAGGGGTCTGTCCACCACTATGTCCTCAAGCCTGTTGCTGTTCTCCTCCATTTCTTCCCTCACCTGAGATGCCAGCCTGGGGTGTGATGCAGACATGTATGCAAGCATGTGAGCATCATGTGACAATATCTTCCCACCTGCTGATCTGCTCCTGAATGCACTGTCAGCTATGGTCTCCAAAATGTCAGTTATGTACCAAAGCAGGCTGCTCTCCCTCACTGGAGGAGGAGAGCATCCATTTGGGCACTCTGTCCACCTCCCCGTGGCCAGCCCAATGACTCAGGCTCACTTCTGAATCAGGATCACCAGTGTCACAAGTGATAGCACTGCTGCTGCACTTAGAGGCCGGACCCCCAAATCATCATTTTGACTGGGGAGAGCTAGGATGGGCACCAACAGTTTACAGCCATATATTTCTGATTTAAGTTTATGCAAGGCAAATGGATGTCCTTGTAAATTACCACAACCCCCAAGAATGACATCCAAAGGAATGGATGTCTTCTGACTGGACATCCCCTTAAAGACAGATCTTGAATAACATTCTCATTAATGACACATGCTATGAAGCCACTGACAAGTAAGACTGCTAAATTCAACGTCCCTTTTAAATTGACAGGCGTTTCAAATAAACTTTCCCATTGTACCAATCACTGAGTTCTCTAAGCAATTTCTTCCATCTGCACAGGATCGTCAGTGGTATAGTTAAGCTAAATACAGTAGTTTTATTGGCATTCTAATAAGTGCTTGAGTGTTTGCTCTTACTTGCACTGATCCCCTCCAAGCAGGGCCAGATTAAGGTTATCAGAGGCCATAGGCCCAAGAAAAGTCAGGGGCCCCCCCAACACACAGGGCCACACCCCTTAGGGCAAAATTCATGAAAGGCTCAGACCCTTCCACATATGTGGGAACCATGAAAAGCTGTGAAGTACCCCTTCACACATGATGCATACCTGTATGGCATTCCATGGCATCCATGTAACTGGTTTTGTGCCCTGTATGCACCTGATCCCTAGCTGTGTGCAGAGTTACATGTGCATTTGAGAAAGGGTAGACCAGGGTGTTGGCATAGGCTCCATTCATGGATAAGATCTATGGTGCATAGGGCTGGTGGAGGGGGTGGAGGCTGCATTAGTGACTAAGCATCCCTTCTTTATGGCCATTGTAGTATCATTTGGGCACAATCAGCCTCCCTCTACTAGCTGCTTGAGCCTCCATGGTGAGCTGCTGGTTGTACTGGTACAAGCTAGTGCCAGAACAAAATGGTGTACAGTTCATGTGGGGAGACAGCAGTCCTAGCAGGATTGCTGTATCCTGCTGTACTCTGCTCCATGCAGATTCAGGGATCCACCAGCTCAACCTTCTGGTAATCTCTCCCCATCCTTTATCCCAGTCAGTCCATTACAGTCCCAACTCATTCTTTCTATGGCATTGTTGTTTGTTTTCAGCACAGAACAAGGGGCACCTGGGGCATTCAAATTTAGGCAGACCTTGTCTAGCATGACTTTTATTAATAGTCCAACAAGTAAATGTTTATGCAACAACGGCTACTGTTCTCTAATCAAAAACTTGAGTACAAAGCCTACAGTTTAGTAAAATTAACTTAGAAAATTATAACATTATGTACTTCAACTATTTTTTTTTACAACAGAAGAGGCAACAGGCACCAACTTAGCCACCAGATATTTTCAGTTTCTTAAGTCCATGACCTGATCCATGTCAGGCTTAGAAAACGTATGTCCTTCCAAAGCGCACTGTGAGCCATGTACATTCCCCACATAAGCATAAAATGTTAATAAATAACCCCTTGCAGCTTATTAAAGGATAAATTATACATGTGCAGTAGAGTTTGAAACTGAAGTGAGCTTGCTTAAAGGTGGCCTTATATGTTCGGGGGCCCCCAGTAAGTTATGTCATAGGGACACATACTCCTGTAGTGTGGCAGGCATCTTCATGTCATTATGATGCTGGTTGAATGCCTCTGCCCAGCTCACTGAGTGCTGTTTGAATAGGGCACAGTAAGACATCTAAATAGTTAGAAAAAAAAACATTTAAATCTTGATGACTGACATTGTGCACTGAGTTAGACTTGGAACCCTTTGAGTTTGAGGCCCCAGCAGTTGATAGAATTGGGGCACTTAAGTCCAGCTCTGGGCAGGAAACAGCAAGCAGAAATAAATTAATAAATAAGCTGCAGCTGTTCTAGCGTCTCCATGAGACTGGCTTCTGGAACAAAGAAATGCCCTCATCTTTTAAAAGTGTTCAAAAGTTCATAGGGTTGAACCTGGCACCACAGCAACTGCAGGTAAAACAAATTTCCTTTCTAGGTGGGGCAGATGGCTGGGTATGCAACTCAGAGGTGTTAATTACTTAATAAGGAGTCAATAGGTGCTATAACAGTACTGCTGTGGTACAAAGATTAGGCTAAGATGTCCCAGACAGGAATTTTTGCAAGTTAGACTGGCTGATCCTGCCACAATGCAAATGAGGGGGAAGGGACCTGCATATCGGCGCAGTCCCATTCACTAAGCATTTTCTCCATGCAAGGGCCTTTTACTGGGTTCCCTTGTGTTGAGAAAATACTGCCGAGGAAAACCTCCTCTTAACTCTGCGCAACCCTAGTGGTTGTTGGAGGTAGTACAAGGGAGCCCCCACGACCCAAAACAAAGTGTCCCTGGTAGTCTAGTAGTCCCTCCCCCCATGCTACAATCGCTGTCCCTTTATATGAAAAATATGCCCTGGTAGTCTAGTGGTCTCTCCTCCCTCCTCTGCACTCAGATCACTGTCCCTGTATATGAAAAATATGCCCTGGAAGTCTAGTGATCCCTTCCCCCTCCCCTGTTCTCCATTTGCTATCCTGTATATGAAAAATATGCCCTGATAGTGTAGTGGTTCCCCACCTGATGTCCGATCTCCATCCCCATAGTAAAAAATAATGTCCCAGGTAGTCTAGTGGTCCCCCCCCGTGTGCCAATCACCATCCCTTTATATGAAAAATAATGCCCTGGTAGTCTAGTGGTTCCTCCCCACTCCCTGATAACTGATCACTGCCAGATATACAGAATGAATAATCCCTGGTGGTCTAGTGTGCCCCTCCTTCCCCAGTGGCCAGCTCCATCCAAAATAATTTTGTTCCCCGGTGGTGTAGTGGTTTCCTTCCTCACTGAGCGCTGCCTGATATAAAGACTGATCAATCCCTGATTGTCTAGTGTTCCTTCCCCTAGCCAATTGCTCAGCCTAAGAATACAGAATGTCCTCCACTGTCAAACATAACCCTCCAATCCTGAGCCCCTGTACAGACATGTAAAACAATTCCCTTGTGGTCTAATGGACCCCCTACCCATCCCCAATTCCCTGTACAGTGTATGGAACCCCATCTGTGGTGATCTAGTGGACTTCCCACCCTGGCAGGTAGTGCCCCGTCACCCTGCTCCACCCCAACCTAAACTGGGCCAGTGACTGACACAGCCCTCCTTTCACCACCATGGCCAGCTGCCAACTGAGTTTTTCTGGAGCGCATACTGTATATAGTATGTGCCCATTGATTGACAGCTGTCAATAATTGTCCCATACAAAATAATTCTGTTCTCTGGTAGTGGAGTGGTCCCCTTCCTCACTGAACACTGCCCAATATATAGAATGAATAATCCCTGGTGGTCTAGTGGTCCCTCTCCCTCCCAATACCAGGGACATTATTTTTTACTATGGGGATGGTGATCAGACATCGAGGGAGGGGGGAGGGACCACTAGACTAACAGGGCACATTTTTCATAAACAGGGACAGTGATCAGAACACGAGGGAGGGGGGAAGGAATCACTAGACTAGCAAGGCATATTTTTCCTATACAGGGATGGTGACTGGAGCACATAGGAGGGACCACTAGACTACCAAGTACTGCAGCTGCCTTGGACAGATGCTGGGGGGGGGCATGGTAAGCCATCTGCAGTACATGTAAATGGGCCCATCATGGGCATGCAAATGACCACCTAGTGCCTTGTATGCCCAATGGACTTATTTACATTGGAGCTTTAGTCAATAGGAAATAGCACACCTGTGCTATCCATTGCAGGGCCATTCATCTGGCTGGATGTCAGGGCATCGCCAGTGGGGGTAGCATTGGCTTTCCTGAATTAGCGCTGCCTGTTCTGCCCCTATTCACAGTCAGATAGTGCAGTGCACTGTCCCACTGTGAATAGCAACTTTTGGAACCTGCACAATCACAAGGCAGGGCACCTGATTCTTTGTGACTCTGGCCCCTAATTATCAACTTGTGTAAGCTGTACAGTAATGTGATTCTATAGAAGCTTGAGTCACATGACAAACTCAGATACCTTAAGGTTTTTATACATACTCAGAAGTTGACATACAACCTTGTAAAAATCATACAATACACCAGCTTTCTTTTGTGATAATCTGACACTGATACACAGGGTTTATAACACAATTTAATACATAGTAAACAAGACACTACAAAACAAGAGAACATGACCTACCTGACAGGCAAAAGAAAGAGAAGAACGTTGCAGAATCGGACTGGGGAATCACTGTAGGGAAAGGGCCAGTACACTGTAACATGGTATACTAATGTTAATACTAATAATGTTAATACTGCCAAATAACAATGGAATACATGTGATACATGTCATTCAGAACATTGTATGGCCCCAGATTACTAACAAAAAATTCTAAAAGTTGAAGTTTTCAATGAACACGTAAAGCAGCAATGCATGACGGCAGTGAACATTTTGACCTGTATTTTTTATTCTGTTTTAGATTCCCCCTTATCTCCTGATTTGTATCATACCCTTTTTACCCCATTTGGAGTCTATTATGCCACTTTCTTTTTATAGTCAAAATAATAACAAGAGTGCTCCTTTTAATGTGGATCAGACCAGGTTTTTCAAACTATTATCTTTTGGTTTTGAACACCCATTGATTACAATCACTTTTCTTGTGACTATAATGAAGTAGCATGCATCAGACCCTGCACCCTGACCTTATGAGACAACAAGTGTACAAAAACAGCTGATAATACTGTTAAAATCCTGGCTTGAACCATTTTAAAAGGAGGTGCTCCTTTTATTATTTCAAATGTAAAAAAAGTGCTAAAGCAGACTAAAAATTGGTAAAACTATCTCATACATGTCAGAAAATAAGGGCAATCTAGAATAAAAATGTAGAGATCAGCATGATCACCACTATTATGCACTGCTATTTTATATTAGCTCCCCTGTGTAAACCATATCCTTAAATGGGACATTCAATCTTAGACAGAATTACTCAGATGGAAGTCCACCAGAGAGTGTTAATCTTGCATACATGTAAGGTCCAATATTAAAACAGCAGGGCCCCGATATTTAAAAGTTTGAGTGGGCGCTAACTGATATTTGACTGTGCAGACTGGGATTTGTGCTGGAACCCAGTATTCTTTTGTACAGGTGTCATTGAGGCACAGGTCAGGAAGAATAGGAAAACCAGGACCAGTTTCAAAATTCACAAATAGCGGTTTATTTTTCTCAATAACAGCAAAAAAACAAACAAAAAAAAAACATTTATTCAGTATAACTATATACAAAGGCAGTACAAACAGAAAATTATGTCCTTCTTCTGAGGGTATCTCTTAATTCCAAGTTTCAGTCATTTAGTCTCTCACGCTCCTTGTTTCTAGCAAAAGCATTGCTACTCTTTTTATAAGTCTTTGTCTGGGAACTCAAGAGAACCTGCTACAGCTTCTATCTTGAACACCTTTGTCTTGACTTCTCCATTTCCCAAAACATAGCCCAAATATTTGGTTTCTTGCATGCCCAATACATGCTTGGTAGGATTAATTGTCAGGCCTGCCTTTTTGATCGATTGGACAACTGCTCGTAGGTGTTCCAGGTGACTTTTCCAGTATGGACTGTACACCACAACATCATCCAGGTGTGCAAAGCAATAACCAGTGTGAGGGTATAAAACTACATCCATGTACCACTGGAATGTAACAGGTGCATCATGTAAACCAAATGACATGGTGGTAAACCGACAGAATCCAACCGGAGTAGCAAATGCAGTTATGTCTCCTGATTTTTTAGCTAGGGGAATTTGCCAGTAACCCTTGGTGAAATTGAGGGTACTGATATACTTAACACTCCCCAGTCTGTTCACCAAATCATCTGTTCTGGGCATAGGAAAAATGTCAAATTCTGACACTTGATTAAGTTGCCTAATATCAAGGCAGATTCTTACACCCCCTTCATTTTTGTTTACAATCACCACTGGTGATGACCAAGCACTTCTCAACTCTTTTATGATACCCAATTCTTTCATTTGTTGTATTTCCTTAACTACATCTGCCCTTAATCGCTCTGGTAATCTGTATGTCTTTTGTCTAATAGGGCGAACATTCCTTGTCACTATTACATGCTCGACCCCTTTTGCTTGTCCTAGTACTGTGGTAAAAGTACTGTCAAATGTCTTTAGCAAGTTACAAATTTCTGTGGTTTGTTAGGAGGTTAAGGAAACATTCAACTTTACAGCATCAGCAGTTACAGTTTGTTCCAGTCTATCATATGCTACATCAATATTTTCTTTGTCAGTTTCTGGTAAAACTAGCAAAGCAGTTTTGGTGTTTTTTCCACTCATTTCTTGAGGAAGTTAGCATGGTATATCTTAGTAGGATTTTTCCTATCAGGGGTCTCAATCTCTTAGTTCACTATACCAGTACGTCTAAGCACTTAATAAGGTCCTTGCCACTTCATTAACTGTTTATTTTATGTAGTGATAATGGTAGCAAGACCTTTTCACCTGGCTCAAAAACCTTTTCTTTTACCCCATGGTCATAATACTCCTTCTGCTGGTTTTGGGCGTCTTCCTGATTACTATGGGTGATTTCAACATATTTTGCCAGCTTCTTTCTCAAGGCACACATATAAGACGTAATACTGTAGATTGTTTCTGATGGGGTTATCTTCCCATGTTTCTTTTATTACACCTAGTGTCTCTCTAGGTTGTCTACCATACAGCATTTCAAATGGTGAAAAACCTGTTGATGCCTGTGGCACTTCTCTGTAAGCAAAGAGCAGGTAAGGTAAGTATTTGTCCCAGTCTTTCCCTTCCCCTTTTACAAACCTTTTTAACATACGTTTTAGAGTTTGATTAAAACGCACAAGACCATCTGTCTGAGGGTGATAAGAGGAGGTTCTTATGGTAATGATACCTAGTAGTCGGTACAGCTCCTTCAGTAATGCAGCACCAAAATTACTACCCTGATCAGTAATAATCTATTAGTTAGGCCTACTCAGCTGAAATTTTTTGCAAGCTCTGCTGCCACTTTTGGGACTGAGACAGTATGCATTGGAACTGCCTCTGGGTATTGAGTAACATAGTCGCCTACTACCAAAATGAATTGATTACCCTTTTTACTTTTGTCTAAGGAGCCAACCACATCTGTTACAATTCTCTCAAAAGGCACATCTATCAAGGGTAGGGGCACCAGGGACACCTTGTCTTTTTCAGTCATTGGGGATACTTTCTGACACTCAGCACAAGAACTGCAATAGGTAGGAACATCTTCATGAATTCCAGGCCAGCAAAATCTATACAGAAATCTGGCAAGGATGCGATCCCTCCCAGAGTGACCAGCCGTATGACTATCATGTGCTATCTGTAGCAACTCAGATCTATACATTTGTGGTATAACCAATTGTTCAATCTGGTCCTGTGTCTGAGTTTTAACCCAAACTCTGTACAGTAGCCCATTACATTTCTTAAACATAGGTTCACACTGTTTTGGTTTCACCCCCAGCTGCTTAAAATAACCCTGGAGAGAAACATTGTTAGCTTGTTCTGAAAGAAAATCACAATCTTCGATCAATTTAGTTTCAGCATTTTCATATGTTAACCCCTTATGTCCATCAGCCTTTATTTATTTATTTATTTATATTTATTTATTGAAATCTCAGAATTATAAACCTTTGAGTCAAGGACTCATTTACAAAGGCTTCACATCAAAACTACAACAAAGTAAACAAATACATGAAACAAAACAGTGTAAGGTACAGCATGTGTACAAAAATAGAGACAGTACTCACAGTAAAACTTGTACACTAGTGATGGTGCAGGGGAAATACAGTAATTGGCAACAAAAGTATAATAAGTAACAACATAATGAGATGTGTATCAGTAAATGAGGAAGAATTAAATAGCAAAACAATTGAATGGAATTAGCATAGAAAAATTCAATTATGCTGAGACAATAATAATTATGACATGAGAAAACTGAGAAACAGTTTAGAGGCGGTTAAATGTGAATAGCACAGACGAGGGATCTGGGCTAAGGATGCAAAGGTATCAGAGAAGTGGCAGTCCAGGGGACCTTGTCAATCATAAATAGTGAGGGTGTAGCTTATTATAGTAGGGGGGCTAAGAGACAGTAGTGCACAATAGCAAGGAGAGGGAAAAGAGATAAGAGAGGAGAGGACAAGAGAAGGAAGAGAGAAGAGAGAAAGAGCAGGGATAAGGGAGGGAGGAGCAGACTGGGGAGAGCAGGCAGAGGACAATACAGGGGGAAGTCCAGTAGAGAAAGAACTGGACGTCAAGCATAGTGGAAGATGGGAGAACTAGGAACAGTCACAACCGTTTGTTGCCACTGTTTCTTCAGGTGTTGTCTTTCTTTCCTGGACTTCCTGATCTTGGAGCAGTACTCAAACAAGTCCAAATCAAAATCAATGAACTTAGGTACTACCTCCACTTTCATTTGGTGTGACACCCCATTAATAGTCAGAGTCACTTCGCTGGTAGGATAGTATCAAGTGTCCCCGTGGATGCGGATGACACCAGTACATGATCCTTTTGGACATTGTTTTCCTAGCACTTCAATATGCACTAGGGTCTGTCTGCTTCCCGAATCTATAAGTCCTTTCACAGTCTTATCTCCCACCTTCACATCTGTTAAGTACTGGCCGTGGCACATTGACCTCTGGTTCTGATTTCAATATGATATTTTTTTTCTGCAATATAAAATATGTAAGGGAGTGTCTGTCAGGAGAAAATACTGTCTTGCTGAAATTGACACATCAAACCCCCAGGGATAAGTTCAAAGGACAGGAGGTAGCTTAAACTGCAGATATCTGAACTGCAATTACATTGTTAAGTTTTCTTTGAAGCCCAGAAATAAAATATCCATTCATGACGTCCTCGGGGAAATCCTGTGATTTGCACTAGGCGTCATGAAGGAAGGAGAATATGCATGTGTTGGGGTGTCTCCCAAGATAGCCAGTAATTACATCAAAGAGTCTTTGATGTCTGTGGGAAACAGATCACAGACTGGTTCAAGAAGTCCAATATTCATGTGTTGGGGGTGTTGTCTAAGGAAGCCAGAATTACATCAAAGAGGCTTTGATGTCTGTGTGAAGCAGATCACAGACCAGTTTTGACAGATCACATGGAAAGAGGAGATTCATTGGTCACCTATTTTGTTAAAATATCTTTTTAGGACATCCTGTGTTATAAAAAATAAATTTTAATACACCAATGCAGAGTTAGGTGACCTCAGAGAGAAGGTCAGCTTAAGACTGCTTTTAAATATACTGAGCAGACCTTACACAGAGAAATTCATTTCTGACTGAGGGAGAGAGGAACATCAAAGCACTGAAAGAATAAGAAAGTAAGAATACAATTAGCTAAGACCAGTCTGAGTGTATGGATTGTTGGAATTTGCACTTTTAGACCTGTTTTGTATTTAAGACTGTATGTGTGGGGATATCTTGTTCTGTATTTTACTGCTTTCCTATTTTACATATTTTAAAGTAAAGATATATATATATTTTAAAAACAGAAACTGCTTGGTGTGCCTTGAAACTTCTTTTTTTATAAGTGAAGCTTAGATGGTTACAGTTGACACTGTGCATGAGCTTACTGCGTTACCAAACTGGGAAACAGATAAGAGTTCTCTAGGTCTTGCATAGCATTCTAAGGATTCATTTTGTAATACCTGGTTAGGTGCCCATAGGCAAAGATATCTGGCCCTCCGAAGACAGAATTGTCTGAGCCTGACAATTGGGTACACTAACAAGAGGTTATCAGTTTGAATCCCTCCAGAACTTGGGACAAAGGTGACTCGAACCCACAAAACAGACAAGAGGGTTACCTTGTTCTGTTAAACTTCACAATTCTATGCTCAAAGGTTGGCACTTTGGGAGTAGAGGGCTGACCTGCTTAGTGGGGTTGTGACACTGGCCATAATTTGCTAAGGACAAATCTCCTCCAGTGTCACTCTTCTTACTATGGCAATTGTTTTGCAATATGACCTGGCTTATTACAATTATAGCAAATTAAAACTTTGGGTGCAGATATGTTACCCACACCAGAGTTCTTTTCAGACTTAGAGTTTAAATGGGGAAAAGAGTGTCTCACTGGTGCTTGGCTATTACCTCACTGCTGTGGCATCTGTCTGGCCATTTGGCAGTCTTCAATGAAAGAACCAGCCTTTTCTCCACTTTCTGGTCGGTGTTCTTTTACCCAGAGTTGTACGTCTGTGGCTAGGATGTTGATAAACTGCTCCATTACAAATGTTTTGATGATCTGTGGGAGTGTTTTGCCCTCTGGTTGGAGCCATTTCATAAGGAGTTCTCAGAATCAGGTGAAGGCTTCTCGAGGATTGTCAACCTAGTTGTACTTCTGAGATCTAAATCTTGGCCTATAGGTCTCTCCTGACATGTCATACCTTTTCAGGATTTCACTTTTCACCAGGTCATAGTTTTCTGACTGTGCAGTGTCCATATTGCTGTAGGCAAGTTGGGCTTTCCCTATCAGGTAAGGTACCAGTCTGATTGTTCATTGCTGCTTTGGCCACTGGCAGGCTGTTGCAATCCTTTCAAAAGTTGTCAGGTATGCTTCAATATCATCCAAGGGCCACAACTTTGTAAGTTTAATGCATTTTTAGTCATTTGTGACTTGTTCCTCTGCTGGACCAGTGCCAGATCCTCCAGTTTTGATACCTTGCAAAGCACCCATCCACTGCTGCATCACTTCTCTTCTTTGTTGCTCCTATTGCTGCATCTCTTCTCTTCTCTATTCTCTTCTCTTCTCTTCCCTTCCTTCCTTCCCTTCCCTCCTCATCTCATCTCATCTCATCTCATCTCATCTCATCTATTCTCTTCTCTTCTTTCTTGAGTTGTTGCATTTCTTCTTTTCTCTATGCCTCTAAACATCAAATCTCTTTTTCTCTCTGCTGCATCTCCTCTCTTCTCTGTTTCTCCATCTCTGTTTATTGTATGGCCCACCATTTGAAAAAGGCAGTCAGGCTTTCAGGTTCTGTCACTGCCTGTTCTTTTTTTTCCCCATCTCTGATTCTGGCTGTACAGTCTCAGTTTGGACTTCTGTCTCTGCTAGTTTGGCTGCCATTCTTCTGGTAATCACTCCTGGACTTGCTGCTGCAGAATCCATACCTTTCTCTTATGCTTCCCTGGTACCAGGTCTAGTACCAGAGCACAAAACTCCTGGCTTAGAGTATGCACAGCATAAATCCACCTTAGGCTGACAACATCTGTCATCAAGACACAGGTCAGAAAGCATAGGAAAACCAGGAGCAGTTTCAAAATTCACAAATAGTGGTTTATTTTTGTCAGTAACAGCAAAATAAAAACAAGTATTTGTCAATGCCGAATGTTGATTGCATTGGTCTGCTGAGCTCTCTCAGTGGACCTCTGTCACTGGCTCAGTCTGTTTGTCCCGGTGCTGTAGGCTGCTCTTTTATGCGGGGCTGCTGCCTGCGTTGGCACCTTGTTCTGCCGAGGAAGAAATCCGCAGCTGTACCAACAGAGCTCCATTGAGATGGCTCACTCCCTCTCTCTCACTCGCTCATTCTGTTTCTCCTGGCGCAGCAGGCTGCCCTTTTGTACTGGGCTCCTGCCTGTGTTGGTGGCTTTTTCTGCCCACAAAGAAATCCACAGCTGTCCTGACAGAGCTCCGTTGAGGTCGCTCACTCCCCCTGTCTCATTCACTCCTTCTGGTTCTCCCAGCACTGCAGGCTGACCTTTTGTACTGGGCTTCTGCCTCTGTTGGCACCTTTTTCTGCCCACAAAGAAATCTGCAGCACTCCCGACAAAGCTCCATTGAGCTCACTCACTCACTCCCCTTCTCTCACTCACTTATTCCGTTACTGCCAGCACTGCAGGCTGCCCTTGCCTACTGGGCTCCTGCCTGCATTGCTGCTTTCTTATGCCCACAAAGAAACTTGCAGCAGTTACAATAAAGGTCCACTGAGCTCACTCACTCGCTCATTCTGGTTTTCCTGCCAGTGCAGGGTGCCCTTTCGTACTGTGCCCCTGTGTGCATAGCTGCCTTTTTCTGCCCACAAACAAATCTGCAGCAGTCCCAACAGAGCTCCTTTGAGCTCACCGACTCCCCCTTCCTCACTCACTCATTCTGTGTCTCCTGGCACTGCAGGCTGCCCTTTTGTACTGGGCTCCTGCCTGCATTGGTGGCTTTTTCTGGCAAGAAAGAAATCTGAAGGAGTCCCGACACAGCTCCATTGAGCTTGCTCACTCCCTCTCTGTCACTCACACATTCCATTTCTGCCAGTGCTGCAAGCTGGCCTTTTGTACTGGGCTCCTGCCTGTGTTGCCGCATTTTCTGCCCACAAAGAAATCCACAGCAGTCTCAATAGTGCTCAGTTGAGCTCACTCACTACCGCTCTGTCACTCATTCATTCTGTTTCTTTTGGGGCTGCAGACTGTGCTTTTGTATGGGGCTCCTGGCTACACTGGCACCTTTGTCTGTCCACAAAGAAATCCACAGCTGTCCTGACAGAGCTCCGTTGAGGTAGCTCAGTCTACCTCTCTCATGTACTCATTCTGTTTGTCCTGGTGCTGCAAGCTACCCTTTTGTAGGGGGCTCCTGCCTGCATTGGTGCCTTTTTCTGCCCACAAAGAAATCTGCAGCAGTTCTGACAGTGTGCAGTGAGTTCGCTCACTCCCCCTCCCTCAGTTGCTCTCTCGTTTTGTTTCTCCCAGTGATGCAGGCTGTCCTTTTGTACTGGGATCTTGTGTTGGGGCCTTTGTCTGCCCACAAACAAATCCTCAGCAGTCCTGACAGAGCTCAGTTGAACTCAGTCACTTGCCCCTCTCACTCAGTCACTCTTAACCTGTCCCAAACACTGATTTCCAGAGTGACGTGCTATTCTTTGGCAGGAGTGCAAAAACATATTTTAGCCAGGATGTGAAAAATGACAGCTGTAGTGTTCATAAGGAGGTGTGAAAAAATGTCACTGTTGAAAATGTGGTGTGACAATATTACAAATTTGCTAAATTACAAGAGTGCGTGGAAAGTGCGCAATGCACACTTGTAACACTGTCAATTGATGGGCTATCATCACCAAATTTTCAACATAGGCATTTTAGGACCTCGGCTCATGAACAGTACCATTGTCATTTTCTTAATCTGTCCTGGACAATGATTTCCCACAGCGACCACGCTATTCTGTGCCAGAACTGTGAAAACACATTTTGGCCAGGATGGGAAAAATGACAGCTATACTGTTCATAAGTAGGTCTTGGAAGACAGCAATATTGAAAATCTGGAGTGAAAATATTATAAATTCGCGAAGTTACGAGCATGCATGCCAACTTCGCAATGCACACTCATAACACAGTCATTTTATGTAGTATCGTACCAAATTTTCAACATAGGCATTTTAGGACCTCTACTCATGAACAGTGTCACTGTCATTTTCTTAATCTATCCTGAACATTGATTTCCCACAGCGACCACGCTATTCTGTGCCATAAGTGCGAAAACAAATTTTGGCTAGGATGTGAACAATGACATCTGCACTGCTCACAAGGAGGTGTGACAAAATGGCAATGTTGAAAATCTGGCATGAAAATATTGCAAATTCTTGAAGTTACAAGCATGCGTAGCAACTGCGCAATGCACGCTCGTAAAACAGTCGTTTTTAGGATTTTTCCCACCAAATTTGCAACATAGGTTTTTTGAGAGCCCACCTCATGAACACTGGCACTGTCATTTCATTAATCAGCCCCAAAGGGTGATTGCACACAATGACTGCGAAACCACCTTTCAGGGCTGATTAACGCCATGACAGTTCAAGAATTCATGAGATGGAGTCCCAAAAACCTCATGTTGAAAATTTTGTGAAAAAATTCCAAAAAAATGCCTGAGATATGCACTAAAGTTGAAAAATCCCTATTCATTACATTATACAGCTTACCACCATTTTCTCAGTTCGTGGTCAGCTTTGAAGAGTGCAGATGTGTTCCCAGTCCACAGAAGATCATTGCGCCAAGCTCCGGAGGTAAGTATGGGGTGAGGGGGTGTGGGCAGGCTGGGTGTGCAGTGGGTGGGTGTGGGTCGTGGGGGAGGGAGACTATGAGGGACCGCTCTTTTTTCAGGTACAAAAACAAGAAAATGTTGGGGACCATTTTCAACTTTACAGGGCATGTGGCATGCTGGGGTGGGCTCCCAGCACGCCACCGGATTCTTATTTTTGGAAGAGTTGTAGCACGGGGGATTGGGCACCCCCATCGGCAAACAACAAAAGGGCGGGAATTCTTTTTCGCTGATGGGGATTGGGCATCCCCATTGGCAAACAACAAATGGGCATATGGCACGCTGGGGTGGGCTCCTAGTGTGCCACTGAAGTCTTGATTTTTGGGGAGGCAGCTGTAGCTGATGGGGGATTGGGCACCCCCATCAGCAAACAACAATGGGGAATTTCTTTCTGCTGACAGGATTGGGCACCCCGTTGGCAAACAACAGGGATTCTTTCGCCGACAGGGATTGGGCACCCTTTGGCAGACAATTAAATGGGGTTTACATTATGCTGATGGGGAGTGGGCTCCCCCGTCAGCAAATAAACATGGTGGGGGGGTACATACTGTTTGAGAATATGGCGGCATGCTGCCACCATGTTCACAAACAATATCAGGGGTCTTACATCCAGCCCTGCAATGACAGATCACTCCCTCATTGCAGCTGATGGCTGATGCTGCAATGATGAGGCAGCCCCTGATTGCAGCTGCTGATTTTTTAGAAAGTTGTGGCACGCTGGCTGAACTAGTGTCAGCAGCAGCATGCCATGGCATTGGGGGGCGGGGGACGAGGCTTTGCAGGCTGTGGGGGCATTGGGCACAACAGTGCCACGCCTCCACAACCTGCTTGTGGAGAAAGCTGACGCAACATGTTTCTTGCGCATGCACGCAATCAACATAAAAAAGTATTCAGTATAGCTATTTACAAAGGCAGTACAAACAGAGAAAACTAAAACCTTCTTCTGAGGGTATCTCTTAATTCCAAGTTTCAGTCTCTCAGTCTCTCACTCTCCTTGTCTCTCTAGCAAAAGCATTACTGCTGTTTTCATTAGTCTTTGGGAACTCAAGAGAACCTGTTTCTCACAGAGTATTCTTGTAAGTTTACAGAATGTTCTTGTCAGTTTCATTTTTTGCATGTGCAGCAAGACAGTACATAGTGACCCAGAACTGACCTTTTGTTTACAGCTCTGCAAAAGGATTAAAAACGGCATCTCAGGTTAACCCCTTGACTTCAAAATAGCTTTCTGCAATCATTTCAACAGTATAACTATATACAGTTTTAAACAAAGGCATATAGTTTCAAACAAAGGGATCCCAGTATTACTTACAGTTTCACACATAAAGGTTCACATATGTTTTTATAACTACAAATATGTAAGGGGAAGAAAAGACAGAACTAGCAAAGAAAGGCAGAGAGATAGCAAGAGGTGGAGAATTGTGAAACTGTCGGAGTGATCAGTTCCTAGGTCTCTCAAGAAAATTTGCTTGTGCAACCAGACAGACAAGAGGCAGAAAAGGAGAAGATAGAACAGACCCTTGCATTTAAATGCTACCTATATAACAAATGGGGCATGGCCTTATTCAACCCTGTCACTGCTGGCAAACAAGGGTAGCGCCCATGCAAACCAAATGAGGGGATATGCATATAGTGAGGCAGTGACAGGAATATCAGTGCAAGCTGATATTCAGCAGATTTGTATGGTGCAAGAGGGTTTGCTTGGTGCTGTTGCACTATGTAAATACCACCAAGGAAAATCACCTCTTATTCCACATAACGCTAGTGGCTGTCAGAGGTAATGCAGCCAACAAGCCAGTTGGCAACTGGGGAAGTATACCCATCACTGTGGTTTGTGAACTCCCCCATCACCAGCCCCTACCATGAAAAAAAAGATTTGCTTGTGGTAGTGGCTCCCCCTGCCGTCCGATCACCAGTCCCTAGTAATACAAACAAGAATCCCCAGTGGTAGTGGTCCCGACACCCTCTGATCACCAGTCCCTTGCAATACAAGCAAGAATCCCTGGTGGTAGTGATCCCCCTGCACTCCAATCACCAAGCCCTATCAATACAAACAAGAATCTCTGGTGCTAGTGGTCCCCTCACCCTTAGATCACCAGTCCCTCACAGGAAACCTGAATCCCTGGTGCTAGTAGTACCCCCCCACTCTCCGATCACCAGCCCCTCAAAGAAAACCTGAATCCTTTTTGCAAGTGATCCCTTCCCACACTTCAATTGCCAGCACCCTAATAGAAAACCTGAATCCCTGGAGCTAGTGTTCTGCCCCTGCCGATTGTGGGCCCAGAATGATAAGAAAACCCTCCCTGGTGTTCATTGCTCTCTCAATAGGGCACCCCATCTCTATCGGGTATTGGTACTATAGCGATTGCACAGCCCTCATCATTCTTCAGCCAGTCACTATATAGCTCACAGGAGCGTTTTTTTTATTGGACAGGGTGATGCACCCTGTCCTATACATAAGAGGCTTGCTCCCTGGCAGGACATACAGTGGCCAACTGAGGAGGTATGAGGAGTGCTGTATGCTATTTGCAACCGGCATCAATGATACTGAAAAGGTGAGTGGGTGTGTGCCTGGTGCCACAGGGGGAACCACTCAATGCTGTGGAGGTTTTTTTCTTATAATTCCAAGGTGGCAATCAGTGGGGAGACCACTAGCACTTGGGATTCAGTTTTTCTGTGAGGGGCTGGCAATCGGAGGGTGACGATGACCACTAGTACTGGAGATTCTTGATTTTATTGCTAGGGACTGGTGATCAGATGGTAGAGTAACCACTAGCACCAGGGACTCTGGTTTGTATTGATAGGGACTGGTGATCAGAGGGGGAAAACACTAGCATCACAGATAGCTACTAGTATCCTGGACTGGGGGGGGGGCAGTGTTGTGCTTCTGGTAGAGATGCACCGAAGTTAAATTCTGCTCATGAAGTAGATGTGAAGTAGCCCACTTCATGTTATTTTCAGGATACATGAAGTGCCCATTAAAAACCGCTACTTCACCTTGTGCTAATGCTAATAATAACTTTGTGTTGCTCTCTCCACCTTACTTTGCTTTAAAGGTGGAGTGAGAATTTACAGGCAGCCCACACACATCACATGGCTTACACAGTCTAGGTCACCCCTGGCCCCAATTGTGCAGCAGCAGCCCCTGGCTCCAACAACACTTTAGCCCCCCCCCGCCTGTGCCTGGTCTTCCCCACACCTCATTAATGTGGGAGTTCTTTACTACACTGCCTGGGGACAGCAGTGTAGTGAAATGTAATCTGTGTAGTCTGGAGGTGCGCCGTGGCCCCAAAGGAACTCACCTTGGTACAGGTGGTCAGTGCACCCACCTCTACAACCACCACCATGTATAGTGGTAGGCCAAGGCTGCAGAACAGGGCAGTAATGCACCTGCTAGTCTGGCTGGGGAAGAGGGGGCAGCACGGCATCCACTTGTACGTGGTGATGTGAAGTGGGGAAGGGACATGGATCAACCAGCTGCTCCACCACCACAACCTGCAGCAGGTAACGGTGGCAACCCTGTCCAACTACCTGCCACACAGGCCAATTTGGGCCTGATATGGAGTGAGTTGAAGGCTGTTAACCACCGTCTAGATGACATTGAGCAGCAGTTGGAGCAAACTGAGGGGCACCAGCTACAAATTATGAGGATGCTTCAACTGCTGCTGTCCCATCAGAATGTTGAGCATTAGTTTTAGTATGCCCTTGCACCCAAAATCCTCTGTGTGAAAAAATAGTTTCTGATGTTGCCTCTGATCCGTTCCCCCCATCTTCAAATTGTGGGCCCTTCTCCATTCACAACTCTTTTTCTGGATGATGCTACCCTCTTGTGTGTTGTTGATTCCCTTTCGGTACTTGATTGTTTCTATCATGCCCCCCCCTTCCTTGGGTTTATATGTAATGTCCTTTAGTGTCTCTTCGTCTGGCTTCATTCTGGTGCATACCCTTCAACATTTTAGTTGCCCTCCTTTGTACAGCCTCCATCCTGTGCATATCCTTGCAGAGATATGCTCTCATCACTGCACTCTGTACCTAAGATGAGGTCTTACCAAATATATGTACATAGGGATAAGAACATCCATTTTTGGACTTCATTTTAATGTGATGGCTCCCTGTGCATCCCAGTATACCCCCAGCCCTCCTAACTGCCTTCTCACATTTCTTGTGTACCTTTAGGTCATCTGACACAGGTCACTGTCCATTTTTGTTGTTAGTCTCCCCCCTTCCCCCATTGTGCACTGTTACGTGTATAATGTTAAGTGTGTGTTCCATCTTTCTTTGGCATAACCTTGTTTACCTCCCAAAAATGATGAAACCACACCCAACAACAGCTGAAATAAAATAAAGTACAAAAGTGGTGTCCTTGCCCTCATTATATTCCTACTTAACAAAACCATAAAGCCAGCACTGCAGACGAATAAATGGCAAGAAAAAATATTCATTGTTAGTGCAAATTTATTGATGGCAAAACAAGCCACACAAAAAATTCTGCACCTTGGCGGTTAGGCCTTCATTAGGGGGCCCCTCTAGAATGGTTAACTGGTCAGAAGTGGAACTTGGGGCAGCAATACTCATGCAAGCAGCAACTGCGCTAACACCACCAGCGGGGACAACATCATCTCCTCCAACTATCAGCGAAGCAACAGATTGAGCTGTGAAAAATATTAATGGAGAAATCCCTTTACTGACATCAGTTATGCATTTCTGCGTACTATGATGCCCACAGCCAGTCTTGCCACTAGCAGCAGTGCCATGGTCAGAAACAGCTTTGCTTGCACATCTCTTTAGGCATTTTGGGCCATCACCAAGAAAATTCTAAACAAATTTAGGTTTATGAACTTTCAGTCTGGGCCAGTGGATGGGAAGCCAAAAAACAACAACTGTGGCTTGCAGATGCAGATTGGGCACTAAACAAATGCAAACACACAGAGAGATTAAGATTGCGCTGTGCACTCCAGTGATGCAGATGCAAAGGCACAACAACACCTTAACCAGGGCTCACAAGTCACAAATCCAAATCTGGAAAAGAATACCTTTTACCAGTTGGGGGAGGGGGGCAGTGCACTGCAGTAACACTCCACTACCAAGATACCACAAAGTAGTACAAAATAAAGCGGACAGATAGCAGATTCATAGTGCTGCAATTACTGTGTGACACAATAAAATTTGTCTGATTTGATGGCATGCATTGCACACACACTCACACACACTCACACACACACACACACACACTACGGGTAATACACAGCAAACTGAAAGCTTCAGTAATATAACAAAATTTTTTAAACAAACTGAAATTATGCACTGCACCACAACAATCAGCAAAAAAATGTCAAATATTACTGAAAATATTACTGTGTGTACATGAACACTGTTATACAAGAAAATATAACCAAAACAAAAAGATTTCCTTTCTCCCAGTTAATCTAACTCCACCACAGATACACCCCTCCCCCATGCATATTTCAAGTGTCTGTCAGTACACAGACTAAATGTTCTAAATTAATATTCAAAATCCGCACACAAACAATAAACACTCAATGATATGATCACAGGAGGGTTTCCTACAATCAATGTACTAAATTTTGAGAAAACAAATGGCCCAAAAAGGCTTTTTGAATGTTTTTTCGAGGCTTTGGATCTCAGAACTCTGAGACCAAACTGTCTCCAGCTACCACTACACACACACAACACAGAACTGAGGCTGTGCAGAAGAATCTAGAGTCCATGTGACCTGCAATCCCATAAATCACTGGAAAATTCACCTTGGAGCTCACCAACAAGGTGAAGTGATGTGAAGTAGATTGATTTCAACGTATTTCACATTAAAATTGGTGTAGAAGCGGTTGTGGAAAGACAGAGTAACATGAAGTCATTGTTTCCAATGGACTTCGCAATCCTAATTATAAGGTGGAGTACTCCACTTTGTGTTGTGGATTACTTTGCGGATTCCGCCTTAATATGCGAATTGCGTTGTGTAGCAGATTTAGACAACATCACCCACCTCTAGCTACTGGACTCTGCTACTCATGCAAATGGGCCTGTAATGGGCATGAAAATTGCCCCTTAGTGCCTTGCAAGCCCAATAAACTCATTTGCATAGGTACCTTTAAAAACTGCAGATAACGCTCTGGCGTTATCAACTCTTGGGGCCAACCTCAGAAGCAATATCAGGGAGGCACTGCCTGACTTAGCACTGCCCCGACGTGGCCCTATATTCAGTCGGGTAGCGCCCAACTGAATATACCATCCTGGGAACCCTGGGCAACAGCAAAGCACAGCACAAACATTTGTGCTACACTTTGCACATTTCTGAATATCATGCCCCTGATATGGTAAATTTAAAGTGAATTTAACAAAATTATTGAACAATAAAATATTTCCATTTGTTACATCAACATTATAAAATATGCAAACATCACTGCAAAAATATGCAACATATATCTAGAACAAACAAGTATGCGAACGAGTACTCACGTATAGTATTCCCAACTGACAGAAAACAGTACTGACAACTAAAATTATACAACATGACACTGATGTACAAAATGCAGAAAGCTGTGCTGGCACAAACATATTACATAGTGGCACCAATGAAGAAAAATCTTTCTTGTGCAGTGACATATTGCATAAACAACAGATTGTATCTTACAAAGAATTACAGTGTGGTGTAAGTTCAGTTTGGCTTCAATTAGTAGACCTGGATCTTTATATAATCTTTTAATGATCTTGTAAAGTCAGTGCAATAAATTGTAACATTTACTGCCAAACAGTGATGATGTGAATGAAAAGAGAACAGTCAGCATTAAGAACCGCATACCCAAGTGTAGGGCTGCTCTCAGTTGGCAGTTTGTGAACAACAAATATGTCTGTTTTTTAACTTACTGTTTACTGCAGTATATTAGATTGTATCTGGCTGATCCTGTTGACTCCCACCCTGATATTTGCTGTAACCAGGAATGCCAGAATGTCCTGCAGCTGACATCAGAGCTGGCCTGCTGCAAAGCTTCAACAGCCTGAAGTACATGTTAGAGTTTTTATGAGCTCTGATATTATGTTTGCTGCTTTGGCTGCCATTCTGAGGCTAAGTACAGTCGTACAGCTGTCTGTCCTGCTCCTTCTGTGTTTCCTTATACTTCCGAATGCTATCTTTTTCTTCCTGACTTTCCAGCCACCTTTTTGAGAACCATAGTGGCTTTTTCTTTCATTTCTTGATTTGTTTATTTGCTTCACACAAAGGCTTGTTGCCTCTGTGATGGCAGTTTTGATAATTCCCATTGTTGCTCCCACACTTCCCAGCCTGTTTGCCGTTGCTTTCTGAGGCACTCTCCATCTTTGCAAAGTCAGCCCTCCAAAGTCCAGTGCCCTCACTTTGTATGGCTTGGACTCTGTAGCTGAGTTTAATGTGAACCACACTGTTTGATGGTCACTTTGTCCCCAGATGGCAACCCACTTCTAGATCTGAGATCCTCTCACTGCCCCTGATTTTGAGAGTACTGGGTCTAAGATTGCCCTCACGAGTGGGTTCCAAACTAGCTGTCTAATGCCTGCCACCTGTAGGCATCAAGAATGGCCCTGCTCTTTGATATGGCTACAGCAAATGTGCTCCAGTTACATCTGCATATTCAGGTCTCTATCATCAGTATCTCCTTTCTGCCATTCTAAGAATTCCTTCATCATATCATTGTCCATTCCTTCCCCTGACATGGGGTCTGTACTACAACCCTGTGCGGATTGTGGTGCCTCTCCAGTCTCCACGGTGACCCACAGTGCCTCTCTCCCTGTTTACTTTTTATTCAGTTGTTTTTATCCCTTCCTTTTACATAGAGAGCTACTTCCCTCTTCTCCCCTGCCTGTCTTCTCCTGTAGGTTATGTACCCTGGTATGTTACATCCCAGTCATGGTTCTCTGTGTATCATGTTTCTGTGATCTGTGATATCCAGGCATCCTCTTCCATTAAGGCCATCAGCTCAGGGAGCTTGTTGCCCAGATCTAAGGGCATTGGTACTTATTACCCTCCATTTCCTGATGGTTCTCTTCCTTTTGCCCATCCCTGTCCTTCTTGCCTTTGTCACTTTCTTCATTTACCCCTCGCCTTCTCCCTATCGACACCTCTATGTTGGTGTTTTTGCTTAATTTACTACCGTGATTATTTTGGGGCGCAGATTTTTCTGCCCCTTTCTAGTGTTTCTTGATAGTTTGTAAAAGCTTGCCAATGAAGCATTTAAACCTATCACCCAGGATCCTGTTTCTCCCCTGACAGATGCAGCCCATCATGCTGTATAGGCTTGCATCACTCCAGGTGGACTCCAGTCCCCAATGAAGCCAAACTCTCGAGCTCCACACCAGTTTTTCAACCACTGATTGAATTCCATGGTGCAGAACAATTACCTCTCCTATGCCATAGATGGTGTAGCACCTCCGAGAAGGTTATCGTATGCGGCTATTGACTAAGGCCTCCCAATTCCACAAACTCTTCCTGCACTTCTCTAATCCCTTCTTAGCCAGGTCATTTGTCCCTGAGGTGGATAATGACATCCAGCCTCCCTGTGCAGCTGCTCCTGCAATCCTGAGGATTCGCCTCCCTGTCCCTCAAGCCATGGCGCCAGGCAGGCACCTTACTCCTCTCCTTCCTCCCCAGTTCTACCTTCCTAACAATGGAGTCCCCACCAGAGTTGTTTTGCTATCCTGCAGGGTCCCCTCACCCTCCTGTGGGTCTCTCTAGGAGGTTCCCAGCATCCTCCTTGGTTTCCACTGTGGATGCCTCCATAGAGGAACCACACTTGCCAGGAAGGGCATAGGAATTGTGGAGAGGCACAACTGAGGGATGCGCCTCTGTTCCACCACCTCACCCTCCTGAGCCCACTGTTCCAACCGCTCCTCCTTCTTGGCAACCTCTGAGGCAACGGCAGTGGCACTGGTGGTCCCTGGATGGAAGAGAGGTCCCACAAATCCTGGCCAACTCAGCCTGGAGATGAGCAACTCCTCCCTCAGCCCAGAGAGGTGCTTGCAGATGGGTTAACACCGCATCCTCCAGAACATCTCCCGAAGACTGCTGCTCACAGCCACTGCATTGCACCACCCAATCAGTCTTATTTCTGGTCTCTAACTGTTTGCAATCCTTGCTCTTTCCTCTGTTTTTTTTCTCTCTCCTTACTTTCTGCCTGTGCCCTTTAAGCTCCTGATTGTCCTGTTCTGAGACAAGAATATCCTATATTTCTCAGTAGACCACTTACTTGCTCAGAGGCAGACCTCCAGCAGCTAGAGGGGCTGGAGGTACTGTCTTGCTTCTAGGATGGTGGGTCCTTGGTTCTTTGATCATCACTTCCTGCCCCTAAACAGGAAGTTCCTGTTGTCAGTCAAATCCTGTGCCTATAAAAATAGAACTAGCTTTGGTGGGGTGAGGGGAGAGAAGGAGGGCAATATAGTCCCAGCAGAGAAGTTCAGTCACACAGCAGTCCTTTCTCCTGGTGTCTTCTGGCAAGCTAGGGTATGGTGTCAGGTGTTGTGACACAGTGCATAGTGGAATGGGGTGGAGAGGTATGTCAACTTGCATGGCAGTATGATGTTGGTTTGTGAGACAGCATGCATGGTGGTATAGGGTTTGGTATTGGTCACACTGCATGGGCTGGGCCTTTTAGGAGGTGTCAGAGTGCATGGGAGTATGTTGTTTCGGGCGTATCAGCATGCATGGGTAATTATGGCATCAACGCATATTACTGTGTAGTGTCACTGTGAATGTCATTGTGCATGGGGTATGATTTGGTTAGTGTGCCAGAGTGCATGGTGGTATGGTGTTGGGTGGTGTAGCACGTATTGTGTTGAGTGATGTGACAGAGTGCATGGAGTATAATTGTTAGTTGTGTGTCATGCAGTGATGTATGATATTCAGTGGTGTGATAGCATGCATGCAGTATGTGGTCAGGTGTTGTGACAGCATGAATGGGGTATGCGTTCACCCCTAAGATGTGTGCCAGCGGTGCTGTTGAACATAACTCCCAAGGCGGTATTGTATGCCACTGCCAATACACCAGAGCATATGCTGTAGTATTGCTGCTATCACATCCGAGGGGTTGATGGGCTACATTCACCCATGGTAAGTGCTGGGAGTGGTATTACGCCAACAAACCCAATATGTGGGATTGTAGAAGGCAGCCATTCACCAGAGGGGCAGATACTTTGAAAGGTGCCATCACATCCAATGGGGGGTAGGAGGAACTGTGATAATGCTACGTCAACCCCGAGATGAGCTAGGGATGTAATGCATGTGCTACACATCAGAGGGAAGGTGCTGTAGTGTTGCTGCCATCACACTTGGGGCGCTAACTCTAACAGGTACCTCATGACATGTAATGACACTGGAGGGAATGTTTAGAGGGATGTGGGTGTAACCTCCCTACAAATGGGGGTTCCAACAAGTCTTCCTTGGCTTGCCTTAATGACCACTGCCAGCTGGTGCGTTCCAACCCAGCGTATTTAAAAAAGTGTTTGTACAAGAGTGCCCTGCTAACTCTCATGCCTGTCTTTAAGAGTTGTCATTTTGTGGTATAAAATTAATTTGGGTAGGGGGCCAAGTAGTGTTAGACTTTGAGTCCCGCTTGTAATGTGCAAGACGCCTCCACTCTGCTATATTGCTATTTGCGAGAGGAGCCCTGGTAGGAACTGTGACAGCTATGGTTTATCTGTTTTGATAATATATATTGCAGTTTGTCTAACCTATCTTCCTTTGCAGCCTGGACATTTCAGTATTATGTAGATCATCTTGGTTCTGGACTGTATTGGGACCAATCACCTTTTGGGGACCTAAATGGTGTCTGGTCACCATGGTCTCAGGGGAGTGGAATTTCAGAATTAGAAGTTTTAATTTTGTCACCTAAATGAACCTTGAGGAGCTCTATCCGTGACACAGATGGCTAAATAACTGCACCTTTTGGATTTCTATGAAGTCCCAGTGTTGCCTGCAGCAGAAGTCAGTTGGAGAGTGAACAGCTCTAGTGATTCGAGCAGGGCTCCTGTGTAGTTCTCGCGGGTGATTGGTGAAAAGGCTGAGTTTGACCTGTTTGCCTGCTGTGCCTCGAAAGGGAGCATTTGAAGAAACCAGATTATATCTGAAACTTAGTGTGACAAAGCCACTGAATTGTGGACCAGACTTGAACCTTGAAGAAGATCGAGATTTGCTGTATGTGATCTGACTGTCAGGACATTCATTCACCACAGAACTCCCAGTTTTGCTTTATTGCTGATATTGCTGTCGGACTGCTATCCACTCTTGTGGTATGGTGGTTGCTTTACTATAAAGTGTTGTATGTTGTTAGTGGGACTCAATTTTGTTCCCCACTATTTAATTGTGTCATTTGCTGGAAGCTGCATCTAGCCTTCCCGACTGATAGCCGAACTGTTCTACCTGGCCTGGGCTCTTTCCACACTGGGCCCAGCCAGTTACCAGGGCAGAGAATACCACTGATTTGAACCCACCAGGGGATCAAACCCCTGCTCTCAACATCCTAACAGAACGACACCTCGGGTGAAGCATGTGGGCCATGCTTCTCCTGGCATACCAGCCACAACCCAGTCTCCATTTCTTCCTATTGTGTCTCGGGTAGCGTGACAGTAATCATCAGGTAGCTCCCTGCAACATCAGCTAAATCACAAGTGTTGTAATCTGATTGCATTGCTGTTTTTTTCCTTTCATGAACCGAGCCTCCTGGCTCCAGATTACAAATTGTGTGTGGTTGTGCATGGCTTTTCTTTTCATCACAGGGTCCCAACCAGCTGCAACGCCAGCCTGCCCCAGGCAATGTTCCAGGCTAGCCCACCTTAATTCCAGCTGGGTACCCAGAGCATGTGACTGTGCAGGGACTAAAAGTGCATGCATAATTGCCTGACTAGATCAGTTTTAGACTCAGTCCACCTGATTATGCCCATCCGTTGTTCAATTCCCTTGAATAAATCAGATCCAACTCTTTTTGCATTTAATCTGACTGTGGTTCCAGTTTGTACCAAAAGCACTGCACTGTTCTTTACTGTGCCTAACCTTGTTTTACAGGGGGTCTCCAGGGTCAAACTGGTGGAATCAGCCCTGGTGGTAAGTTCAAACAGTGAGGGGATTTGTATGCTGAATAGGGACTACTGTGAAAGTGTTTTTTACGTATTGTCTTGGCCACTAGGGGGAAAAGAGGGGGAGTTACAGTGTCCCAGAGGCTGTACTCCAGGTTAGCCTTGGCTATTAACAACCTTGTTCGGTGGAGGCACCTGTTTCAGTACCCAGGTCCCTTAACCTGCTACTAGCTGCTAGCAGGGGTAGTAGCTCTTTGGGATAGCGCCTTAGGGTTACATGAGGAGCAGTTTCTTCACTGAGAGGGTGGTGATGTATGGAACAATCTTCCAGCAAGTGTGATCGGAATAAAAATAGTGGTTGGCTAAAATCATGCATGAGATAGGGTATAAAGGAGAACTGCTATCAGAGAGTGTGTGTGTGTGGGGGAGGCTGAGACTGGTAGGTAATAAAGGACCAAATAAGTATAGAAAAGAAGGCAGATTCAGCATTCTTTTCTGCCAACAAATGATATGTTTCAGCTGTGGATCATTTGCAGTATGCCTGTCTTCCAGCTGAGAACCGACACAATAATGTGACACCAGCAAATGCACCATTTTACTCAGATGCTCCAGGAGAGAAAAATTGTAAGGAAAAAACAACTTGCTAGGGTGGATGATGCATGGCCCTTGGGGAGGCTTGGCACCACTGTTTGAGAAGCCAGGCCTGATCCCTGCTTTGGAAACTTTCTAGTCCCTCCAACCCTGGTGGTATCTGAAGGTTAATTCCAGAGATGATAAGTGATTGAGTTGGGGATGGCCCATCAGAGAGGCATCATAAGAGAGCAGGAGCAGCCACACAATAAAAAATTATTGGTATGCAAGTGCAATACCATTTATTGTATGAGTAGCATTTCAACACATGGGAGGTTTTGGCTACTCACATTTAATTACTAAACAAATATTGGAAACCAAGGCTCAGCCTAGTGTGTCTTTCAGGCCAGAAAAAGATTTGTGTTTTACAAAGAAGCTTGAACTTAGACATGCTGCCTGTAAGGGCTCAGTATTCCTTTTCTGCATACGTTTTGTAACCTTTTCTTTAATTGCTATGGAAACCCTGCTCTCCAAAATTCCAGGCTAAGAATGTTATGCTAAACATTGTATCCAATATGAGCCTAGCTGGCATTTGCTTCTAACTACCAGTGTGAACTTTTTTTAACCTCCTTCTCATCATCTGATCTAAGGCGTTACTCTTCATGTGTACTGTTGAGCTGAACAAATTTCTTCTAGGAACTTTTTTGTGTTCTCAGATAAAGCTAACAGACTTACTGATTTCAATTTATCAAAAGATGCATATACAACTAACTCCTAAGTAGTGAATAATCACGAGTGGTGCAGCATTTTTATGCACAGTTAGTTATGTGATCCAAGTTTGATTATGCATACAAATGAAACATGAAAGAAAACACTGACATAATCAAATCTTTCTGTAAGATTAAAACTGTCTGCCAAACAGCACAACTTAACAGTTCCAATAAATTTGTGTTACCCCCACGTCACCATGTCTGGGTTCATATCACTACCTGGTGACTGTACAGGGACCACCTGGATGAGGGTGTAGGTTTCATTCTTTCCCTGTTGTAGGGGGTTAGCCCAGATCAAAAGAAATGGTGAGTTGGCCTGCCAGAGGAAAATAAGTGGGCCAGATATTGTGTGCAGTAACAACTCCTTGGATGCAATATCTACCCACCTTCCTACACTGGACTGGACCACCTCCTAAGGACCAATAAGACAGTTGTTACCTTCACTGATAAACACTCCAATCAGGTTATGCAAATGTGGCACCCACACAGAAGTATAAATTCAACAAATTAACAGGAAGGGAGTACTGCTAACTGTTGTACCTGGGCAAAGAAGGGGAGGCTGATGATGGTTTTACTCTGGCTGACGGGGGGGTGGGGGCTGGTGACTGTTGAACCTGGTTTGGGGTGGAGGGCAGGTGACTGCTGTAGCCAGGGAGGGAAGTCAGGTGACTGCTGTACCCAGGCCGGGGAGGGAGAGCTGGTGACTGTGTAGTGCCCCAGAGTCCTGGTGCCCTCCAGATAGCAGCAGCCAGGTGCTTTGGAGCTGGGGTGACTGGAAGGTGCCCTCAGGGTATAGGGAGGGCCTCAGTCAGGTATCCCCACCCCCAAACAATGTGGGGCTGCAGGGCCTGTTTAAATAAGAATTTTTCCCTACTAATTTTCCTGCCTGCAGCCTCCCAAGTTACTCAAGCTGAACACCTGCCTCGTGGCCCGGCCATCGAGGGAGTGCAGGCAGGATGGGCCCTGAGATTCTGAGATGGAATCCTCAGCCCTTTTTGAATGGCAAGAGCTGTTCAGTGTTTGGCCAGTAGAGCAGGAGCAGAAGAGGCAGCAGCAAGTGTGAGATGGAGCGCTAGTCTGGCTGGGGCCAGTTAAAATGAAAGGGGACTTACCTGACTGTTGTGCCTGGTCTGAGGATGGAAGGCAGGTGACTTCTGAACTCAGGCCAGAGAGGAAGAGCTGGTGACTGTTGTATCTGGGCTGTGGGTGAGTTGCTGGTGACTGTTATACTCAGGCTGGGAAGGGAAGGAGGGTAATAAACAGCTGTACTTGGGCCTAGAATGGAAGGGCTGGTGACGCTTGTAACTGAGCCATGGGGGGAGGCTGGTGACTGCTGTACTGGGCTAGGAAGGAGGACTGGTGATGGTACCTGGGCCTGGGGGGCTGCTAAATGTTTCCCCACCAGATCCGGGGAAGGCAGGCAGGTGCTACTACTCAAGCTTGGGACTGGGGTGACAGACATCTTTGGTGCCGGGGTCAAGAGTGGACCATCTAGGGTGGTCAGAAGAGGGCCTCCACCATAGCAGTTTTCCCCATCGCAGACATCCTTGGTGCTGGGGTCAAGAGTGGATCGCCAAGTGTGGTCAGAAGAGGGACTTCTGCCATAGCAGCTTGCCCCTTCACAGATATCATTGTTGCCAGAGTCAATAGACCGTATTCCCATAGTGATCATGGTGAGCTAGCTTGTTTAGCTGACACTTCTGTGACTTTACAGATCTTACTTCAAGGGGGAGCTCTTGCAGCGGGCCATAACCATTAGGGACTAATGTTGTAGGCCTTAGGACCCACTGGAAAAATGCAGTTAGCAATACCCATTGGACTGCTCTGATGTTGACTCCTACTTCTGATGTTGGTCACACTAAAAAGGGTGGACCCCGACTCCACCTCGTTCTTTTCCCGCCGGAGACCCGTTGGGAAAGCCTTAGTGTGTGCTACTGCAGTTCCAGTAAATTTTGTTGGATTTTTTCAATTTTTTTCTTCTCTTTCGAACTGTTTTACTCCTTTTCTCCTTTCTTCTGATCTCCTGTCTGGCATATATCTTCACTGTCTTCAGTCTCCTCCTCCGGTCCCAAGAAGATGAAGTGAGCCTGTGGCTGCCAAATTCCATCCAAGGACAACCACCAGAAGTGCGTCTTCTATCTGGGGCCTGACCACGACAGTGCTGCCTGCAAGATCAGCAGAGGCTTCACCAGCAGGACTCACATCAGACGCCTGAAGGCCCTGAAGGCCCACCTATTGGAACAGAAGATGGACGTCCTGTGAACCTCTGGGTTGGGGCCTATAAACAACCCTCATTCAGACCGTAGCCCCCTTTGGGGCATGCAGTTGTATCCAAATGACTTCTAACCTACCTTCTTCCCCCTCATCCCTGATGCATCCAATCCATTGCCTTTTGTAAATGGCTACTGCCCCCTCCCCCTTACCTTTTTCTCTGTACCTCCTGAATAATTTAAATCCTGGGATGGCCAAGTCCCAGTCATGGTTTTGAGTTGCCAACGTCTCAATGATGGCTGATATGTCCACCTCTCCTTCTGCCAGCAGTGCTTGCAGCTCTGCCATCTTATTCCCCAGGCTACTAGCATTTAGTGATACCACTTTCCACCCTAACTCCCTCCCAGCTGCCCCCCTTACTCTCCCCTCCACCATCCTAGACAATGTAGGCCCTATCATTGCTATCTCCTGATTCACTGCACCTCTCCAGCCCCCCCACAGCAAGTTTAAATTATACTTTTTGTTGATAAATTCCCTCGGTGTCTGCTTTAACACCCCCGAACCCTCCTTACTTAGCTGTAGCCTGTCCCCTGCGTATAGATCTGGGTTCTCCCATGTGTTGCCCTACTCTCCCACCCAGCCATACCCATGGACTCACACCATTCTCTCAGCCACTTGCTGAAGTCCATGAGTCTGCTTTTTTCTGCCCGTACTTGCCCTTGGCACTGGCAGAACGGCTGAGAATGCCTCTGTGCTTCCCTCCTCTCTGTATAGCTTCCACACTTCTCTGAAGCTATCCTGAATCTCCTCTATCTGCTTACCTTCCAGATCATATGTTCCCAGGAGAACAATAATGTGTGGTTCTCCCCACCTTCTGTCCACACCTACCAATGTGGTGCTGCACCCTACCTGCTATCATGCCAGGCATGCACTCTACCCAGATGCCCCTCTTCCTGGCTCTATACCAAATAGCTAAACATCACACCTAGTCAACATTTCACAAGTATTTATCCACGTAAATAAGCAACAGGTGTGTTTTGCTACTGTAAATTATTAGAAAGTGGCTGCCATCTTGTTTTAGGTCATGTGACTCAAAGCATCATGTCATTTGCCTATTCTATGGCTTGCCGTACACTTTAACAACCCTGACAAGTATTTCTGTCTATTTCCTACCATTACTTCCTGAATTTAGTGAGATATAGCACATACTGCCATAGGTGGTACACCCTAGGCCTGAATTGGTCACAGCCGTGGTAGTGAGTTATGGTACCCTATTTGTCATAAACTGGGGGATGCAGTGTAATGTTCCAGATCAGAAATCACATACAGGCACCTATTTCTATTACAAACATTGACACGTCACACCTTTTCACATGTATTTATCCATGTAAATAAGCAAAAGATGTGTTTTGTTGCTGTAAGTGACTATAAAGTGGCCACCATCTTGTTTTGGGTCATGTGACCTGACAAATCAAGTCATTTGCCCATTCTGTGGCTTATTTTACTCCCTGACTAACCTGACAAGTATGGCTGCCTATTTACTGCCATTACTTTATTGATTTAGTGACATATAGCACATAGTACCATAGGTGGTACACCCCAGGCCTGAATTGGTCACAGCCCAGGTAGTGAGGTATGGTCCCTTATTTGAGATAAACTGGGGGTGCATTGTAATGTTCCAGATCAGAAATCACATCCAGGCACCTATATCTATAACAAACACTGAAACATCACACCTGTTCAACATTTCACATGTATTTATCCATGTAAATAAGCAAAAGGTGTGTTCTGTTACTGTAAATTACTAAAAAAGTGACCACCATCTTGTTCTGGGTCATGTGACCCAATGCATCAAATAATTTGCCTATTCTATGGCTTATTTTACTCTTCAACTACCCTGACAAGTATTTATGTCTACTTACTGCTATTACTTCATTGATTTAGTGACGTGTAGCACATAGTGCCATAGGTGATACACCCCTGGCCTGAAGTGGTCATAGCCCTTGTAATGAGGTATGGTACACTGTTTGTGATAAACTGGGGGTGCAGTATAATATTCCAGATCAGAAATTATATCCAGGCATCTGTATCTATAACAAACAGCTAAACATCACACCTATTCAGCATTTCACTTGTATTTATCCATGTAAAGACGCAAACGGTGTGTTTCGTCACTGTAAATGACTATAAAGTGACCATCATATTGTGTTGGGTCATGTGACCCAAGGAATCAAGTCATTTGCACATTCTATGGCTTATTTTACTCCTCAACTACCCTGACAAGTATTTCTGCCTATTTACTGATATTACTTCATTGATTTAGTGACATATAGCACATAGTGCCATAGGTGGTAAACCCCAGGGCTGAATTGGTCACAGCCCTGATAGTGAGGTATGGTACCCTATTTAAGATAAACTGGGGGTGCAGTGTAATATTACAGATCAGAAATTATATCCAGGCACCTGTATCCATAACAAATAGCAAAACATCACACCTATTCAATATGTCACGTGTATTTATCCATGTAAATAAGCAAAAGGTGTATTTTGTTACTGTAAATGACAAGAAAGTGGCCGCCATCTTGTTTTGGGTCATGTGACCCAAGGCATCAAGTCATTGGCCCATTCTATTTCTTTTTCTACTCCTCAACTACCCTGACAAATATTTCTGCCTATTTACTGCAATTAGTTCATTGATTTAGTGACATATATCACATAGTGCCATATGTGGTACAGCAAAGGCCTGACTTGGTCACAGCCCTGGTATTGAGGTAAGGTACCCTATTTCAGATAAAATGGGGGTACAGTGTAATATTCCAGATCAGTAATTATATCTAAGCACCTGTATCTATAACAAACAGCTAAACATCATACCTATTCAACATTTTACTTGTATTTATCAATGTAAATCAGCAAATGGTGTGTTTTGTTACTATAAATGACAAGAAAATGGCTGCCATCTTGTTTTGGGTCATGTGACCTGAGGCCTCAAGTCATTTGCCCATTCTGTGGCTTATTTTACTCCTCAACTACCCTGACACGTATTTCTGCCTATTTGCTGTCATTGCTTCATTGATTTAGTGACATGTAGCACATAGTGCCATAGGTGGTACACCCCAGGCCTGAATTGGTCACAGCTCTGGTAGTGAGGTATGGTACCATAGCTGAGATAAAATGGGGGTGCAGTGTAATATTCCAGGTCAGTAATTATATCCAGGCACCTGTATCTATAACAAATAGCTGAACATCACACCTATTCAATATTTCATGTGTATTTATCCATGTAAATAAGCAAAAGGTGTGTTTTGTTACTGTAAATGACAAGAATGTGACCATCATCTTATTTTGGTTCATGTGACCCTAGGCATCAAGTCATTGGCCCATTCTATGTCTTTTTCTACTCCTCAACTACCCTGACAAGTATTTCTGCCTATTTCCTGCCATTACTTCATTGATTTAGTAACATATAGCACATAGTGCCATAGGTAGAACACCCCAGCACTGAATTGGTCACAGCCCTGGTGGTGAGGTATGGTATGCTATTTGAGACAAAGTGGGGGTGCAGTGTAATATTCCAGATCAGAAATTATATCCAGGCACCTGTATCTATAACAAACAGCTAAACATCATACCTATTCAACATTTCACTTGTATTTATCCATGCAAATAAGCAAACAGTGTGTTTTGTTACTGTAAATGACTATAAAGTGGCCACCATCTTGTTTTGGGTCATGTGACCTGAGAAATCAAGTCATTTGCCCATTCTGTGGCTTATTTTACTCCTCATCTACCCTGACAAGTATTTCTGCCTATTTATTGCCATGACTTCATTGATTTAGTGACATATAGCACATAGTGCCATAGGTGGTACATCCCAGGCCTGAATTGGTCACAGCCCTGGTAGTGAGGATGGTACCCTAGTTGAGATAAAATTGGGGTGCAGTGTAATATTCCAGGTCAGTAATTATATCCATGCACCTGTGTCTATAACAAATAGCTGAACATCACACTTATTCAATATTTCACATGTATTTATCAATATAAATAAGCAAAAGGTGTGTTTTGTTACTGTAAATGACAAGAATGTGGCCACCATCTTGTTTTGGGTCATGTGACCCTAGGCATCAAGTCATTGGCCCATTCTATGTCTTGTTCTACTCCTCCACTGCCCTGACAAATATTTCTGCCTATTTCCTGCCATTACTTCATTGATTTAGTGTATTATAGCACATAGTGCCATAGGTGGCACACCCCAGGGCTGAATTGGTCACAACCCTGGTATTGAGGTATGGTATGCTATTTGAGATAATCGGGGGGTGCAGTGTAACATTCCAGATCAGTAATTATATCCAGGCACCTGTATCTATAACAAACAGCTACACATCACACCTATTCAACATTTCACTTGTATTTATCCATGTAAATAAGTGAAAGGTGTGTTTTGTCACTGTAAATGACTATAAAATGGCCGCCATCTTGTTTTGGGTCATGTGACCCAAAGCATCAAGTCATTTGCACATTCTATGGCTTATTTTACTCCTCCACTACCCTGACAAGTATGTCTGCCTATTTATTGCCATCACTTCAATGATTTAGTGACATATAGCACATAGTGCCATAGGTGGTAACCCTAGGCCTGAACTGGTCACAGCCCTGGTAGTGAGGTATGGTAGCCTAGTTGAGACAAAGTGTGGGTGCAGTGTAATATTCCAGATCAGAAATTATATCCAGGCACCAGTATCTATAACAAATAGCTGAACATCACACCTATTCAATATTTCACATGCATTTATGCATGTAAACAAGCAGAAGGTGTGTTTTGTTATTGTAAGTGACTAAAAAGTGGCCGCCATCTTGTTTTGGGTCATGTGACCCAAGGCATCAAGTCATTTGAATATTCTATGGCTTATGTTACTCCTCGGCTACACTGATAAGTATTTCTGCATATTTCCTGCCATTACTTCGTTGATTTAGTGGTATATAGCACATAATGCCATAGGTGGCACACCCCAGGCCTGAACTGGTGATAGCCCTGGTAGTGAGGTATGGTACCATATTTGTGATAAACTGGAGGTGCAGTGTAATATTGCTGATCAGAAATTCTATCCAGGCACCTGTATCTATAACAAACAGCTAAACATCACACCTATTCAATATTTTACATGTATTTATTCATGTAAATATGGAAAGGGTGTGTTTCGATACTGTAAATGACTAAAAAGTGTCTACCATCTTGTTTTGGGTCATGTGACCCAAGGCATCAAGTCATTTGTCAGTTCTATGGCTTGGTTTACTCCTCAAGCACCCTGACAAGTATTTCTGTCTATTTCTTATCACTACTTCATGGATTTAGTGACATACAGAACACAGTGATACAGGCGGTTTGCCACATGTCTGAATTGGGCTCAACACACATATTTGAATAAAAAGCAACAATCTATGAAAAGGCTTAATTTATTGTCATACTTGCATATTTTTTTATAAAATACATATTTTGCCACTAAACCTGTATTTTGAAATTTAGATGTTACACCTGAGTATTCACTGGGGGTCATGGTCAGGGAGCTAGTAGTATTAGAGGGTATCATGGTGGCCATCTTGGATTTGATCATGTGACAATTACATTGTTTCCATACTATCAACGTTGAGGTTTTGACTCAAAGAAATACATGGAATACTTGCTCAAATCTTATTAGACCCAATTACAGGAAAATGCCTGGCATTTATCATCACTCCATTGCCATTAATAGGGTTAAACATTGACTCCGGTACCCACTCCTGTGTACTGCATATAAAATTACAAATGAATCTCCTCAGACAGGCCTGGCTGATCTACTGGTTCCCAAAAACCAATGTTGAAAGCTCTGCAGCTCTAACAGGAAGCTCCTGGAGGTTTCTAGAGTAAGGATGGCAGCAGGTAGCAAGTCATTCTCTCATACAGCACCAATGCTCTGGAATTACCTCCCTGACCATCTTCAGACTGCCACCTCTCTGGACACCTTCAGAAAATGACTCAAAGTGCACCTGCTGTAAAGCAGCCTCAGCACATATTTGCGATAATCGACAAAAGACCCAAGCAGTCTAACCCACCTTGGCAGTCATGCCCCTGCAAGGTACATAGTGCCAAAATGCTCAATTGGGGTGTTGCGCTTGTCTCACTATACCAAAGTTGCTTGTATTAGCAACCTGTCATTGTCTGATGTCACCTCATGTCTAGTCAAATATGTTAATAAGATGTGTTGCCAGCTCCTGAAATGGAATGCTCCTCTGAAATGTAATGCACTTCAAAAAGTTGATTGTTCTTGCAATTAACTTGTTACTCTGTAATGCTAAATGTCCAATAGGTCTTGATGTAACTAATTCCTGGTCAACCTTGAAAAAGGGGGCCTCTGGATTCAGTGGGTTTGCTATCCTTATGTTTTGATGAGACTCACTATGCCAACACTGATCTGCCCATGCAGTATTGCCCAACAGGTTCAGTATCTGGATAGTGAGAATCCCGGCAGTAATAAACCCGACGGACATTTACAGGGGTAAGGTAGCAGATGTGATGGCTTTCTACCTTACCCCTGTTGATAGTCTTCAAATCCTGGCTAGATCCAGAGGCTGGCTGAGATGCCCTGGTGGTGTTGAGGGCTAAACCACTGGTAGCTCGGCCAGCGTGCCCTGGTAGGCCCGGGTTCTGTTCCGTGCTGTATCCGTTTGCTTGTTTTACCCCTGTAACTAATTTTTTTAACTCCGAGGTCCACTCCCCCTCTGAGTTAGTTATTTTAGTTACTGGGGGTGTGTGGGGCAGAGCCCCCCACATGGGGGTTCAGGTGGTGAAGACCCCCAAACTGTATTTTGCATTTTTCAATTAGATGGCAACATTGTATTGTTGGGCATCTGATGAATTCGGGGGTATGCATTTTGGGGCCATTAAATTCAGGATCCTGAGACTCAAGATCTCGAGTTTAGGGATATCATAGTATATCCATGGATTCACCCAGTTAACAAAATTAATTAATGAAATAAATAAATGTAATTTTAACCTTCAGGATTGATGTGCAGGCAGAGAGAAGGGTTTTCTAAAATTATGAACAGCTACCTATTTAGTCCAATGGGTTCTCAGGACACTGAGGCTCACAGTGCTATATTTAAGGGCCAACTGAGTTGCATTGTCCTGTTAGGTTCAAGGACAGTTAGGCCATGTCAGTGCACTATTGACCCTTTTGTACATAAGTGGCATGAAATGGCATAGAAACATAGAAACATGATGGCAGAAAGAGACTGAAGGTCCACCCATTCTGCCTAAGATCCCTGACCTTTCTGTATTCCTTTGAGCTGGAGGAGTGCTATATCTACATTTTGGCAAGCAGTGAACACAATTGACTGCATGAGCACTCACAATTTGATAATCCACATGGGATACTTACATTTTCCCCATCCCCATCAAGTTCTTGCTGCTAAGGATCCTTCTGGTTTCCTGCTTTTAGTCTTTGTAGAAATGTCAGCGTTACAGATGATTCTGGGATCATGGAATAGTATACAGTAACACCATACCACTAATACTACATGGTCATTGGAAGGTGTGACTTCAGTCTGAAACTTGTAGGCTCTAAATAAAAAAAAAATAAGGGTGGTGACAGGAGGATGCCATTGGACTGAATACTGTCTGGGTGAATAAGGAAGGGGGTACTTCTGCATTCTCGGGACATTGTTTGGGTGAGGGTGGGAAGGCGGTACCACTGGAATTTAGAGATTTTCTTTGGGGCAGAGTGAGGGAGAAGGTGCCACTGGATCCTGCAGGCTTTCTTTGAGATACAGCAAGAGAAATGTCTATTTTAAAAGGGAAGGAATTTATTTTCAAAAATTATGTTAAGATAACATTAAGGTCATGGACAAGCCTCAGAAAGTCTGTAAATGCAGAGTTATGATCGGTGACCCTAACGTAGCACATTCTGTGTAAGCAAGACGGTAGGATTTCATATCACTTGTATCTGGATCACTGACACCTGAATTCTATGAAGAACCCAACTAACAGTACTATGAAACTCTACTACGTTGCTTACACAGACTATATGTGCATTTATGTAGTAACAGAATTAATGCACACCAGGGGTTGGGGTTAAGCTAACCCTGAATAATATAAATACAGAGTGTCCACTGGGTACTTAACCCCACTGACTCACTAACACACACCCCCTTCCCCAATGCAGTCACTGGGAGGCCATTCCAGTGGGACTGTTGTCGCTCCACATCCCTTACTTTCTGACATTTATATGCGATTGATGTCATTGCTTTAACCAACTAACACACCTTGTCTGTACTGAAAGTGTCACTACTTTGATGCATTTTACCTTAACACAGGTCAACTTTTAAAATAGGACCATGGTGGCCCTAACAGTTTAATCATGTAAAAAGTAAAACTACATACTACTACTACATTTCTGACTTGTTATGTTTTGCTAAAATATTGTACTATGTTATGATCACATTTGAGAAATCACATTGCTTGATTTTTCTTAGCCATTTTATAATACACTGTAAGGAAGAGGGTATCAGCTTGATAAATGGCATCACCGGGTAGAATGTCACATTAAATATATGGTCACTGGATAGCCAGCACACAAATGTTGAGGACTTGTGTACAAGATGAAAGTGGAACTGTATAGGCTAGTTTGAGAAACAATCAACATTTAAAATTGATTGCATTTGTAAGGACTACTGACTGTGATAAAGTGCAGTCATCTGTAAAACATTGGTGAGCCTGATAAACCAAAAATATAACCAATAGGTGTCCAGACATAACATATAAAAATAAGGCAGCTATTTGATATTTATTACATGAGTTGTTGCAGTTCTTTGATCTGCTCCTTACTGTGATAATATATTATACATCTGGGAAATGTTAACATGTTTTGAAATAATAAGAATTTAAAAAATGTGCAAACCCTGTCAATGTAAGGGTAGCTGCATATGAAATGATTAGCTAAATGCAACATGTTAGTTTGCCTCTATTAGCAAAGCATACAATATTCATCTAAATGAAATTATTAGAGGTGTTATACTGAATCTTATTCTAACCCTGAAGGATTAATATATATGCACTTTTTCACTGAAAGAGTGGCACATAGGACCACCCAGTAGCACTGAGGGTTGAGGCGCTGGATGCCACACCTTGTGCCATGCCAGTGACCTAAGCTTGGGAGCAGACTTGGGTGCCAGGGGTTGGCAGGGGGAGGAGAGGATTGAGCATCCTGAGGATTGCTCTCCTCTCCTCTCCTGAGGTGGGCCATGGGGGATTGGGGATTTCCCACCTGGTAGCAGCTCCTGGTGGAGGCTGTGAGGTGCAACACCTTAGGCTGGGACAGCCAATGGGGACTGGTGGTGGCGGGCATCCATGGGTGGGGGTGAGAGCACACCCCTTCCACATGCTGGCGTCATTGCACATCTGTGCCAGGGGGTGGTACAAGAAAATGGGCCCTGGCTCCTGGTAGGTGAAGGTAGAGTTCAGTGGTCATCCCCCACACAAAATGCTGGGTCCCTCCAGTCTGCCGCTGGTTCTCTTCCATGCCTGGTCACTCTATCAGATTCTAGATAGAGTGCCAGAGGAGCAGATGGTCCCACCTCAGGGGACTCAGAGTTCGGGGTCAGGTGATTGGGTTGTAGTGGAGTTAGGGCAGCTGGAGGTTGATCTGGGGGACTTCAGGTGGGTTGGAGTTGGCCATACTGAGTATTCCCACTAGAGAGACTCCAGGAGCCAGTATAGAGAAGCATAAAGAAAATTAAAAAAAAAAAAAAGAGTGGCACAAAAGTGGAAAAGTTTCCTGAAGAGATGGTGTAGGGCAAGTAAGTAGGGGTAGGGTGAAGGTCAAGGTAGGGTAGGGTAGGAGAGGCACATGACCATATCAAGAGAAGGAGGCAGAAGTAAGAGGGCCAGATGGCCACTTTGGCCTTCGTAGAGCAGGTAGATGGGGTGAGCAGAATGTATAGGCCACTGACCTTTCTCTTCCATCATTTTCTATGTTTCTAAGCTATGAAACACACAGCATACTCAAGAGTCTTAGTCTGCTATGGTTAGATTAATAAAAGGTGAGCTGAACCCTGGAGTGCCTTAATTCTATTATTACGTAAATGCACACATACCCTGTGTAAGCAAAGTAATAGTTTTATAGTGTTGTTAGTTGTGTTCAGCATAGAACTGAGGTGTCAGTGATCCTGATAACACAGATGTGAAATCTTACCATCTTGCTTTCACAGAACATGTTGAGTCAGCATGATTTTGACCCCAGCTCAGCATTTCCAGACTTTTTGAAGATTATCCATTACTATAACATTATCTTGATGTAGTTATTGAAAATAATAATTAAAAAAAAGAACAAAACTTAATTGGTTTGAATATCCCCCAAATCCCAACACAGAATTCTAACCTTGGGATTCATAACCAGATATCTTGCATGTTATATAACGTGGTTAGTCCTAGCAGTGTCCCAAACCCTCAAAATACAGACCTTCTGAAATATAAGATTTCCAAATCAAAGCTTCTCACCCATCTGTGCAAATCCACCCTGACACATTGCAAGTATTTTCCGAAACATTTTTCTCTTCTTATGTTTAAAAAGGGAGATATATTTCTTTATTGATTGAATGTTCCAGTTTTCAAAAGTACCACTGCACTATTAGTCACCTGTGAGGCTTGCAAGGTTCTATACTTAGACTAGAATTGTTCAGTATATTTATACGTGATCTTGACCTGGATGCCAGTATCTGGTTTGCCAAGTTTGCTGATGATACCAAAATTGAAGAGGGACCTGGGCATGCTTTGGAGGTGGAGAGAAAAATTGGAGATGAACGTCAATGCTGAAAAATGCAAAGTCATACATTAAATTAGAAGAATATAAAACCAATGTACTACCTAATCAATAATTATGAAATGGATTGAGAAAATCAACTAACCTGATTGAGGACCTCGGAACCCAGTGCTGATATTCCAGGAACCCAGTGCTGATATTCCAGCACAACAGCACAGAAAAAAGTTCTGAATCCTCTATTCTCCTGTTCAGCCTCTCAGATTTCACTCTCCACTGCCATCAGTCTGCTCACTGATCCTGATTTCCATTTTTTCAGGATGCCAGTACAAACTGCCTCAAATTTTAAAAGATCCCCATGCCACATACTGCGGCTATGTTGCTGACTGGCTTATCATACTCCATTGCCACTGACATTGGGTTGTCAAATATTTCAGCTCTAGACTAGCCACCAAACACCGCACCCCAGTGACTTCTGCTGTAACCGCTGAATCCAGTTTATTTTACATATTAGGCAAATTGTTCTGTGCTGAAAAACAGTTCACTATTCACTAAAATGTGTCTCCTAAAATGTAGCTCACTGTAACTGCCAATGACAACTTGCTGAAGCCGTCCTTCCGTGAAGCTGATGCTTAAATATAGTTGATTACATACAGTGATACCACCACCTTGTGGCCAAGTATGAACAGTTACATAAAAAAATTGGACTATTTTTCTTTCTCGTCATACATTTTCTTTACTCAATACCATTAAATCAAATGACTAAAACTGCACTTTTAAAAAATATATCTCATCACACATTATTATGAACCATTTCATAATTGCAATAAGGCACTCACGGGTGGGTGCTGTGCTGGCATAATGGCACTTCTCAGGTAGTGGAAGCGGTAGGCTTCACCTGGCGCTTCAACACATCTAAAGCATGCCATTATCCTAGTACAGTGCACACAAAGTTCAAAAGGTTTTATTGTTCGACAAAATGTCATTACAATATGAAAACAGATATGAAAGTTAAATAGGACATATTTGAATGCAGCTTTAAAAATCACATACATATTCATAGTACACATTGAATACCATGTACATGAATCAATTTACAAAGACACATAAGTGCAAAACATTACAGATGTGTAGTTCGCAAAAAGCATACCAGTTTTTGCAAAGTTTGTTTATCTCTCCTATTTAATATGTATTTCACAAATTCATTGGGAGGGAGGTTAAGATTAGTCACGATGTCACCTAACCATTATGAACGCTGACTAGAATAAAGTGGACATAATAATAATATATGTTTTAAGTCACCTTCCAATGGTCTGCCACATTTGCAAAAAAATGAGAATCTATATTTTGCCTTTAGAGCACATAATTAGCTGTATATATTTCAAACCTAAACGTTGTAACTGTTCTCCTGTCCTTAAAGTTTATTAAGTTTACTAGGTATGGTTCTAATCCATGTGTAACATTTATTTGTTTCTATCATCTGTATAGTTTGTAATTCTTTAGTTTTATTGGCATGCTTGTTATATCTTGATTCCTTAATCTAGTTTTGACATTTTCTACTATCTTTTGCCAAGGATATATATATATATATATATATATATATGTCCCATAGGGTATGCCCTAGTCCATTTGGGAAGAGAAACTTCCCGAGTACCTCAAGAGTGGAAAAAGTCTTACCTATAGTTGCACATTTTATCTTCTCCTCCTCTAGGCATTGCCTGGGGAGTCAGTCTTCCTTGAGAAAAAATAATTTCAATGATGACATAATCTGTCTTTTTCTGATTAATGTAGAGAGAGAATATTGTCCCAACTCTAAGTTTAATATTTCTCCTGGTATTGACTGTGGTACCATTAAAATATATCTTTTAATTGTATTACCTTGCACTTCAGTCCACCCAAAACATGCCATTATCCTAGCACAATGCACATCCTGTCATGCCTTATTGCTTAAATGTTTTGCTGAAACTCAGCAATAAATTTACTGGGGGTAATGATCAGCAACAGTTTTAAATGGTGGCAACAGTGTGTGACAGCATATAGCAAACAAAAAAATTCATGCATTAAGAGAAACTTTCTAAGCCGATCAAGATGTACTGTAATGCACCTGTGTACTGTATAAATCACTGGTCAGACCCCATTTTGAGTACTGTGTACAGTTCTGGTCCCCACAGCTGGAGAAAGATATTGACAGGATTGAGAAAGTGCAGGGGACAGTGACCAAGGCAGCTGAAGGTTTGAAAAACTTGGGCTATGGTGCCCAACTGTCAGGAGTGGGACTGTTCTCCATGGAAAAGAGAAGACTCAGGAGTGACATGATTACAATATTTAAATATTTGAATGGGATAACACCATTCTACCATGTCTAGATCTTCTGGATATACAAGGATGGGGCAAGCAGAATTGAGTGTCATTGAATGGTGACTAGATTCAAGGGAAATATAAGGAAGAACTACTTTACAAACTGAGTGGGAAACATATGATAACCTTGCCTCTTCTTGAATGTAGGGGTCACTCTGACCACTTTTCAGTCCTCCATGTATAGACAGACTCATAAAAAAGTATCATCTGTAATAACATAACTTTTATTGTTAGTAGATTTTTTTAGTGATTACTGCATGAAGAAAATAATAATATAAACTACTATTAGTGACAGATAAACAATTCATCATATTCAAATAAAGTTACAGATATGATGTAGCAAAGTGTTTTTGCAGGGTATATCTTCTGTGAAATTGTTACAAGTGGTGTTTACATTTTTGGGACTTTTTTATCTATCATTCATAGGTTCATAGTATGGTTTACAAGCTCAGTCAGGCAATTGCCCTTAAAGAACTTGCCACCTACCTTATGGGTGGAATTCATATTTAGCAATACCCATAAAGATATAAATTTTATTTTTAAAGGTCTCCATTGTGTCACTTTCAACAATATTTGGTGGTAGTGAGTTCCAACTTGATATTATTCTTTGCATGAACCATTCAGTTATTTTAACAGTATTATTTTTTTTCTCCAGTCATTTGTAACTCATGAGATCTTGTATATTTATTCTTTGTCTGGTAGGTAATTCCTACAGTTTCCTGTAAAAAAGGATCATTCTTGGTTTTAAAAGCCAAACAAAGATCACCTCTAATTCATCTATATTTCATAGAATAGAATTCAAGTTTTTGTAGTCTTTCTGAATAACTTAAACTACCAATTCCTTTAACTCTTTTTGTTGTTTTCCATTGTATTCTCTCTACCATATTTGCATCATTTATTATTTGTGGGGTGCTAACTTGTATACAGTATTCCATATGTGGCCTTACAAGAGTTTTATATAATGGCATAATTACATTGGCTTCCCTACTTTTAATGTTTCTAAAGCTACAAATTAAAATGTTATGGCAATGCTTTACCTTATGTTTAATATGTAAGTCAAAAGAGAGATCATTGCTGATGATAACACCCACATCTTTCTCATTGATAGTTGTTTCCACAATATGGTTATTTAAAATGTATTTATATTTTGGTTTGCTATGTCCAAAATGCATAATTTTACATTTAACCACATTAAATTTCATGAGAGAGTCTTCAGCCCAGTTACTTAGTTGATTTATATTTTCTTGAAATTGCATACAAGAGTCGTAATCTGTAATAATCACACCTATTTTTACAATCATCTGCATACTTGCATATCCATGCAGAATTATTTGTCCGCATGGATGACACAAGAATATTAAAAAGGATGGGGCCCAGGACAGAGCCCTGAGGCACACCGCTGGTAACAGTACCATAGCCAGATTCAAATCCCCTAATGTCAACTCTCTGCTTCCTGTTGTGCAGCCATGATACAATCCAGTTAATTATATTTGGGTGTAGTTCAATCTTAACAAGATGTTCAACCAAGACTCTATGAGACACTGTGTTGAATGCCTTGCTATAATCAAGGAATAATATGTCCACGGAAAGACCCTAATCAATTGCAGAACTAACAGGTTCAAAAAATTGAAGTAAGTTTGTAAGACATGATCTATTTTTACAAAAACTGTGTTGTGAAATATCTGTTAAACCTTTTTCTTGAATATGGTTTAATATTCAATGCTGTAATAACAATTCCATTAGCTTCCCAATTATGGATGTTATACTAATGGGTCTGTAGTTATCAACTCTTGGATCTATCACCACTTTTAAATATAGGGGTTACATTTGCTTCTGTCCAAAATGGTAAGGCTTTGCCATCATGAATATATTTATTAAATAATTCAGTTAAGGGGCCCAACAATACTAAGGCCACTTCCTTTAAACATTTTGAGGGAAATCCATCTGGACCTGGGGAGCTATTCAGTTTCAACATCTTTATGACTGATAGAACTTCTTGTGTATTAAAGTCAACAAGATTGTTATGCATTAGTGATAGTATATTAATTATATGTTGTTTGGGTTGGAAAATACTTAGAAAAAAATTATTCAGTTCACTTGCTATATCATCATTATCATTAATAGTATCATTATTCAAAGTTATTATTGGGCCAGCGGCATTTTCATTACCCCTCATTGATCCAATCTAATTGACATTTTTGTTAATTATCCTTAGTATCTAATGACAATTTTGATCTGAATGTTGCTTTTGCCTTCTTAATGCTGAATTTTAATGTTTTTGAAATTGATTTATATATGTCCCATGCTTTTATATTATGGGATTTATTATATTTTTTATACATCTTTTTCTCTTTATTAATAAGTTCCTTAATTTTTGCATTCCACCATAAGGGCAATCTTTTGTTATTATGATTTTTTTTTCTATTGAGAACCCATCTTGATATACAATATTTACGTTTAGTATTTATAATTTCCCAAGTATTCTCCAAATTTTGATCTAAAAGATCAGTTTGCAAGTCCCAAGTTGCTAGTCATTCATTAATTTCTTTATAATCGGCAGCATAACATTTCTTAACTGAAATTGTGCCTTTAATTTTATGATTTATAACTTCAATTCTGGTTTTAACCATTAAGTGGTCACTATCCCCTAGAGAAGGTAAGAGTTCAGTTCAGATAAATCTGACTCAGTATTAGTAAGAATGAGATCCAGAATCATATTCCCTCTTGTTGGTTTTTTAACTATTTGCTCCAAATTATATGCAATTAAGATCTTGATAAATCTGTTTTCACCAGAGCCCTGCCCCTCAAGTAAGTCCCAGTTGATGGATGGAAAATTGAAATTACCTATCAGAATATAACTACCATCAGCATTAACACTTTCTAGGTCATCCAGAAATGTATTGGTTTCAATTACGTTCAAGTTGGGTGGTAGATAACCTAACCCTATAGTTAATAATTTATTGGGCAATTGGATATTAACCCAAAGTAATTCAGATGGCCATGTTGTTTCATTCCATAGAGTTAAAGGTTTCATCTACATAAAGAGCTATTCCCCCACCAGTTCTGTCTCCTATTTTTGTAAATTGTAATATAACCAGGAATATCTGTATTCAATCACCTTCTTGAACCATGTCTCAGTTATACCACAAACTAAAACACGATTTGTTAGCAGGAAATCCCTCAGTTCATCAATTTTGTTTCTTAAACTTCTAGCGTTTATCAATGCAATCAAAATTGGCTCCTTTGTTGTAATATTTGTTAGTACAAATTCTGTATAACCACATACTTTGTTTTATTTTGAGTCTGTGTAGTCAAAGGGTCAATTGTTCCCCCCTTCAAAATTAGTTTAAAGCTGTATTGATATTAGTAAGAAATGTATTTCCCAAGATGTGACATCCTTTCCTGCTAAGATGTAACCCATCAGGACAATAAAACTCATTTACAATATGAAACTCTTCCCAGTGCGTAATACATTTAATATTTTGGGTGAGACACCATTTTCTAAGCCATTCATTTATTAATTTAATTTTGTCCATGTAAATTGTAAGGCTTTGGGCACTGGTAGAATCTCTGATATTATGATGGAACATTTTTTTTCCACTAGATTATTGGTGATGATACAAAGTCTTGTTTAATTTTATGTGATGAATGAGATGTAATGTCATTTGTTCCTGTGTGCAATATAACCAATGTATTTTTGCCTGTATTAGCTAATATGTTGTCTAGTCTAACTGTCAGATCTCTGATTTTAGCACCTCTGTAACTTAGGACTGCTCTATTGTAGTTATCAGGGTTACAGATTGGTTGGTCTAGATGTTTTATGATGGAGTCACCTATAACGACTACTTGTCATGTAACTTCATTCTCCATCTCCATTGGGGGATCTAATTGTATAAGATTCATATTTGTTGTTAAATGAATAAGCGGACATAACAGTTGAGTTTGATGTGACTCCTTACTACTAGATTGTATTTGGCCGGTGTTATTACTTTCATTATTTGCCTGAACTACTCTATCTTTTACAGAGGTGATTAATCATGTACCGTACTGATTATCACTTGTTGATGGGGTACTTCCATTAACGATAGAGTTCAGTGGGTCAAAAGAGTTTGATAAAGGGATTTGGTACTGATCTGCTTTTCTCCCTCTTTTTGAAGCTTTAGTGCACTGAACCTAAAACCATGCTTCATCTAAATTAAGTGGAGTATCTTCAACACGTAATCTTTTTTATGGGATTGGTCCTTAATAGGTATTTGGTCAATTATACATGTTAGTTAGGCTAAGTTTTCAGGGCTATTGTATTTGTTGTTGGATGATTGTTTCTGCTCTTACCTCATTGTTTCTTTCGTCTGTGGTGCTTCTCTTTTGGCAGGAGAAGGGCCCAGCCACCCACCCACCCCCATCCTCAACCTCCCCATGCTATACTCATTTTATAGAGTAGCACAGTCATGACATTTCCTGTAGCAAAGCAGGAAGGGGAGGATCAGAGGGGTATCCACACAGTGACCTTACTTACAGGGGCACAAGTAATTTGACTTGTTATAACAAGTTATACAAAAAAAAAAAGAAAAAACTTCTGCTTTCATTATCCTCTTTCTAATTACTTGGACCAGGTTATAAACTCGGCAACTCAACTTAAATGGATATTATTAACTGCAGGTACTGCAGACACTTTTCAAAAGGGCATTTATACAGGATTTAGGATACTGTCCTACATGCTGGACCATTGAAGAGCTAAGGGCTCAGCTCAAGGCAGCATGGGCAGAGACTGCTATAGACAGTTATAGAGACCAGGGAACACCTAAACAGGCTGGGAAACAAACTGTCATCCATTTTATCCAGCATCTCCTTCTCTGAGATCCAGCTGGTCTGGGAGAGGGCAGATGGATAGAAGGTCAGAGAAGGGGAGATAGAGGAGCTAAACAAGTGGCTCAAGGGCTGGTGCCAGGAGACAGGACACAAATTTGTAGGTAACTGGCAACAGTTTTGGGAGCGAAGGTTCTTTAAATTTGATGGACTGCATCTGACTAAGGAGGGAGTCAGTGCATTGGGGTAGAAGTTTGACGTCTTTGCAGAATATTTAAACTAGCACATGGGAAGAGGGGTGCAGCATCCAATACATTGAACAGGAAGAACACCCCCCTCCCTCAGCAAGTGATCAAACAGGAGTTCAGAATGTTTGTAGTTCATCTGCATCACCAGGAAAGGAAAAAGTTCCAGCTCCCCATACGACACACAGGGGACATGCTGAGCCTTGCCTAACAACTAATGCACCGAAATCTGACCAATGGAAAATCATGTACATTAATGCCCACAGTCTGTAAAACAAGATCCCAGACCTTCAGGCTTCAATGATGGAGGCTAAACTGGACATAGAAGCCATTAACAAGACATGGTTCACCAGTAACCACACTTGGGAGACTTCGGTACCCAGCTATGTGCTATTCAGAAGAGACTGAGGTGCAAAAAGGGGAGGAGTGGCCCTTTATGTCAATGAGAATATCAGTGCTACAGAAATTCAGAATACACATAAGGAGCCAGAAGAATTGTGGGTCACCCTGGAAACAGGAAATGGGACAGCTCAGTTAAGCTAGCCCTGGCAAGAAGAAATACAGGTGAGGGGGTACAGGCAAAGTGGGCAAGCATTAAGGATGCAATACTTGAAGCCACATCCCATTGTGTAAGGGAGAAAAGCAAGGCAAAAGGAGGAAACCACTTTGGTTCTCAAAAACAGTAGCAGAAAAGGTCAGAGCCAAAAGGTTGGCCTTCAGGAAATATAAGGGAACACAGCAGGATGAATATAGGGAGGCATACCCAACTTCCCTAAGGGAAGCAGAGAAGGCAGTAAGGCAGGCAAAGGCCCAAACTGAGGAAACACTAGAACGAACAGTAAAAGAAGGGGACCAGACTTTCTATAGATACATTAGTGAAAGGAGAAAGTCCAGAAGGGGTACTGCTATGATCAAATGGGACAAGGGGTAGTGTGTGAAGAAGGACCAAGGAAATGCATCTATCCTAAATAGATACTTCTGCTCAGTATTTACTGAGGAGAAGGTAGGACAGGGCCCACAGCTCAGCACCATGGACACAGGGGAGAGGGAGGTGTGCACAAGTCCCTTCCCAAAAGAAAGGGTCATACAAGAGCTCACTAAGCTCAGGGTGGACAAGGCAATAGGACCAGATGGCATACATCCCAGGATACTTAAGAAGGTAAGGGTGGAACTAGCAGAGCCATTAACAGAACTGTTTAGTGAATCTCTGAGCACAGGAGAGGTCCCAGAAGACTGAAGAAGGGCTCATCTGATCTCCCTCCACAAGAGTTGTAGAAGGGAGGAGGCAGAGAACTACAGACCAGTCAGTCTTACCTCAGTAGTGGGCAAGATTATGGAGGCACTCTTTAAGGAAAGGATAGTGCAACACCTGGAATCCATAGGAGCACAGGATCCAAGACAGCATGGGTTTACAACAGGAAGGTCCTTTCAAACTAATCTCATAGATATTTTTGACTGGGTAACCACAGTGGTGGACCAAGTGGATGCAGCTGATGTTGCCTACCTTGACTTGAGCAAAGCTTTTGATACTGTTCTGCACAGAAGATTAATAAGCTTGGTAGGCTCGGGATGGATCAGAAGTTGGTCAGCTAGGTGGCAAACTGGTTGGTGGGCAGAAAACAGAGAGTGATGGCAAACGGTATACAGTCAGAAGAGATACAAGTCACAAGTGGGGTACCTCAGAGATCATACTGGGTCATAGTGTTGCATGCTTAATAGTGTACGACATTATGGCTAACCCAGTACAGCGCTGCACTAGTGAGTGAATGGTGCAATACCGTGTATACTGCTGTACATAGTATTGCACCATTCTCACTTTCCCAGGCAGAGGACAAGACCTCTGCTGGGAGTGGGTTCCACTGACCAGCTGCTGTGGCTCAACGGACATAGCCCCCCACAGAAAAAATAGATATGCTGCATGGCAAGAATGACGCTGTATCGGCAGCACAAGTTTGTCATGCGGCATAGTGTTGTGCACGGTTATGACCCCATGCCCTCAGAGATCAGTCCTGGGGCCAGTCCTCTTCAATATATTCATCAGTGACATTGCAGATGGACTGGAGGGTAAAGTTAGTCTGTTTGCAGATGACACCAAGCTCTGAAACAGAGTGGATGATCCAGATGGGTTGGGCAGAATGAGAAGAGATCTGGATAAACTGGCAAAATGGTGAGAAGAGTGGCAACTGGGGTTTAGAGCAAAGAAGTGCAAGATCATGCACATAGGGAAGAGAAACCCCAAAGCCACATATAGGTTGGGAGAGGAGTGGCTGGCAATCACAAGAGAAGAAAGAGACTTGGGCATCATCATCACAGATGACCTGAAGTCATCCAAGCAGACCACTAAAGCAGTAGGTAAGGCTAGAGGGATGTTGGTGTGTATAAGTAGGGGTATCACAAGTTGAAAGAGGGAGACAATAATCCCTCTTTACAAGACACTGGTTAGGCCCCATCTGGAGTACTGTGTGCAGTACTGGAGGCCCCACCTGCACAAGGACATTAACAAAATGGAGGCAGTCCAGCAATGGGCAAACACAATGGTGCAGGGACTGCATCAGAAAACATATGAGGACAGATTAACGTAGCTCATTATGAATACCCTAGAGCAAAGGAGGGAGAGAGGTGATATATCGAAACATTCAAACATCTTAAGGGCATTAATAAAGTGAAAGAGTCTAACATGTTTCAATATAAGAAAAATTGCAGGACAAGAGGGCATAACATGAGATTAGAGGGAGACTGATTAAGGGGTAATGTGATGAAGTTCTTTTTCACACAAAGGGTGGTGGATGCATGGAATGGCCTACCTCAGGAAGTGGTGGATATGAATACAGTGCAGGGCTTCAAACAGGCAAGGGATAGACATAAGGGAGCAATACAGATGAGTCTGAATAGATAGGCCATTGACAGAGTAAAGACCTGTGGCACATTCATAAGGTTGAACAAATGGGCAATATGGATGGGCCTTGTGGTCCTTATCTGCCATTAACTTCTATGTTTCTATGAAGCATATCCCTCTGTTGCTGCTAGTAGCTTAATGTCTTTGACCAAGAGTTTGGATATAAGTATGTACTAACAAATTAAACATAATCAGCAGACATACTGTAAAAAAACAAAAAATAAAACAAAGTCAATTAATTAATGCAGCATCCTCATTGTCATATTGACCACTGTGCAGCTCTGTTTATGATGTTAATTAAGCAGTATACCACCAATTACTACTGACTGACAGCATTTTACATAAATAAAGCATTTAGCTATATTTATATTTGATAATGCTACTTTATCCTTGTAACTTAAAACATTCCCTCATTAATTTACTTGCAATGAAATAGTCTTATATCAATACTTCAGTGCTACCATCAAACAACGCATACATGGAAAAAGTCCTATAGAAAAACAGAAAAAAAAATTTCAAGGATAATTCAAATGGCATGAAAAGAAAACTAACATAAAAATATAAATTATGAGTGTAAAGTAAAAATCGCCACCCTCCCCCAAAAAAACCCAAAAACAAGATACGAATTTTAAGCACTGGATACAAATTTAGAAAAAAAATGTGTAAATTGAGAGGAGAAATTGGGGAGAGAAAGAACAATACATATGAGCAGGATTGAACTGACTACAAAGAGAGGGATGTTTGATCTTGGAACTTCAAATCACATTCCAGCAGCAGAGGTAGCTCCTACAGTTGGCACAGAAGACAAAATAGGTGTAAAGACAAAATAGCAGTAATAGCAATTCTGCATTCAACAAAAGAGTTTTTATTTTAATTTTTTTACCAGAACCCCAAATTATCTCAGATCCAGTACTCAGCAAGTCCGATCCATCAACATCAAGCAGGTGCAAAACAACAAGGAGGAGGGAATCGCATAGGAGCAAAAAGCAAAGGTGGAAATCAGTAAATCCGGTGATGATCTGTCAGGAATCAACAGAATTAGAGACAAATCAACACGTTCTTAATATTTCCTCTATAGACCTCATAGAAGCACAAGAAAAACTTCTTTCTTAAGGACTGAATTTTGTACTAACTGCTCAGTTACACCTATTTGATATTCAAGTGGACACATTTAAATTATTACGCAAATTAGATCTAAAAGACCATTTTAAAAATAGTAAACAAGTTCAATTGGTAGTAAAAAATGGGATATTTGGAATCTGAAGGCACTTATGAGGACTTCATGGATAATGCAACAAGTAACCTTGCTGCAGCATGTGAATTGTTAGCAGAATCGAATGCACCCGAGTATGGCACAAACGTGGCTGAGCAAGAGGACACTGATTATATTATTTTTTATATTTCTTTTATTTAGTTTTTAAACATATATATATATATATATAGAGAGAGAGAGAGAGAGCTTTTCATCATACAGTATACAGCTGGACAGTACTCTATAATTAACATGCAGATTAATCTAGTTATCAAAATCTTATACCTTTCAATTAAGTAATCATGTATTTATATGATACCAAATATCAGTTGCTCACATTGGTTTGTGTTTTTCCACAGGGCTGTAACATAACCAGTCGTTGCCTCTGCCATTGTAGAATATGGAATCTTAATGGAAAAAATTCTTCACAGTATTGCATAATGTATAAAACCCAGGGGTGCCATTTGGTTTGAACTTTCTGTTGTGTATCATTCAGATATGCTGTGATACATTCCATTTGATAGAGTTCATTAACTATTGCCTACACGTCCTGTCTAGTACATAGTGTAGCTTGTTTCCATTTCCCTGTAATGGCTTTTTTAGCTGCCAGAATGTGCATGGGAGCCACAGACCTTGTAGTAAGTATTATACTTTCAGGAGGGATGGTCAAAAGTATAATTTGAGTAGTAATTAATTCAGGTTGTATTGATAAATGTTCCATCTGGTTTTGAAAATCCAACCAGTAATTTTGAAGTTTTAGGCAGGCATAAGATATATGAGTTTGATATGCATCTTGTACAGTACAGCACTTCCAACATACTCCTGTTAGCTGTGGTATAAAATCTGCTATTTTGGCAGGGGTATAAAAATATCTTGATCAACATTTCCATTTGAATTCTTGCCAGATAGTCACAGATGTCACTTTAATTGAAACATTTGTCTGTTTATGCTATGCCTTGGATGTTGTCCTCTCTATTAGGTCCCGGTTCCATTTTTCCAAATAGCATCTGTGGAATCAGCCAGGTAGGTTGTTAAGCTTACGTAAAATTTCCCAATAAGATATTCTCCCTGTATTTCCCTTTGTGCATCTAAGAAAAGTTTTAGATATTAGTGGTGCTAGATCTGGAATCTGAGTTCTATCTTTTGTGTAATAAATGAGTTTAAACTTGCAAGTATCAAAACTGATCTCTACCCACTGGGCCATATTTTAATTGTAAGGTTTCAACTCCATCTTTATCTCAAAACTGATAGATTATATGTCAGTCCCAAGTGTCTCCAACTGGAAAAGGTTAAATCTATTTGAGGCGGCAAAAACTCTGGTGTGGTTGACAAAATCTGTAGATAATAAAATGGGTAGGCCAATATATTGTTGCTGTATAACTTTTTCCAGACTCATAAAGTAGTTGCAGTATAGTGATCAAAATCCATCTCTAATATAGTTCAAATTGGCACTGTAAACAACAGTTTTCCTATACCAAAAAAATCATATATTACACAATGACTCAAAAAAATCCTCCAATCTGATTGGCTGGTTGGCACGATCTACCCATTGTAAATCCTGGTGTTACCAACAGGTAAAAGTGCCAGCCAGCTGCATCTGCCTAACAATCAATCCAACCCCTAAAAATCAAAACAAAATGGCACCATATTAATCCCCCGCTAAACATCACCTCTCGCTCATTCTTCCCTCCTCTCCACTCCCCCACAGTATGGTCATCATGTGGCTCGTACTTGCCTCCCACCATCCCCATTCAGCAAAGCACATATTTTAAGACTCTCAGGAATGCTGAACTGGGGAAAGTGTGTCTGAACTAAAAATAAGGGGTAGAAGTTACATGCGCCTATGCATATGCATAGGTCCATGCTCAGTATCACAGCTGGGCTTTACGGATGATATTTCTGTAGCTTCTACCCCTTATTTTTAATTCAGTCACACGTCCCCCATTCAGCATTAGTCAAAGTGTTAAAATATTTGTTTAGCTGAACGGGGATGGTGCAATGCATGCACAAGCTGCTGCTGTTGCTTACAATAGTTTGAGAAGACCAGGAAAATGTCACCTTGACAGCCCATGGGTCCACAACACTGAGGTATACCCAAAACTTAGGTTGCACTCCCAGAAGCCAAACTAGAGATCAAAAACTGAAACAAGAATGTGCTTACCAATGCAGGACACCCTTGCAGGTCAGAGGCTGGCTCCCCACAGGTACAGGCAGTACATGAGTACAACAGAGTCTTGCACTCAAAAAGCTGACAGTGGGAGAATGGGACTATTTTTCCTAGTATGATAATACATTCAATAAAAATCATTTAAAATGCCAAAAAATGTGTTTTTTTCTTTATTTATTTTTGTATACAAAAACTGAAGGGGAACATTGTATAATTGCAATATACCACTCCAGCATGTGAGTGATTCTGGGATTTACCCACTTCTGGTGTGGTTTACTCACTCAACCTGCTGCCTCGTAACCAGACCACACCAGGCATAGGTAAATCCCAGCATCACCCACACTCTGTCATGGTATATTACTTAAATATCAAATTAATGTGTTTCCATAAAGTGTTGCACTCTATATTTAGCCAACAATGAATCAGCCTAAAATGTGCTGCTCATGTATAGTTCAATAAATTTGGAAGGTTCACCCCTCCTTGCTGTTTTGGTAATTGCAAAATTGAATATTGTACTATAGGTTTATGGCCTGCCCAGAGACATATGGATATAATTCTATCCCAATATTTGAAGTAATGAGCAGAGGGCATTATTGGTAATGTTTGAAATACATATAAAAGATACAGAAGTCTGTTAATCTGTATCATTTCTACTTTAGAAAATAAGTTAAGTGGTAGTAAAGCCCATTTATCCAAATCTGCCACAATATCTTAGGTAAGTGGTTTAGAACTCAAAATCTCTAAGTGGCATAATTTCTGAGAACTAATAATTCCTTAATATTTAATTTTAGTGCCTCTCCATTTGAATGGGTATAACGTCTATAGTTCGTTAGAAGGAATATAGTTATAGGCCATAACCTCTGTTTTAGGGAGATTTAGGGAAAAGCCAGACAAATTGCCATAGTCCTGTATTTGTTGCCACATCACCGGTATAGATCAATTTGGATTCAGTAAGGTATATTATCTGTGTATAGTGCTAGTTTGAATTCTTGGTCTCCAAAAGGGAGTCTCTCAATGTGAGGAGATTGTCTGATCACTATTGCTAATGGTTCAATTTATAGGGAAAATAAAAGTGGAGAGAGGGGGCAGCCCTGCCTCATACCTCTCTGTAAATCTATTAATGATGGTAGTGCACCATTTATCCTAATGCAAGCTTTGGGGTCTCTATATAGAGCTTTGTGAATATCACAAAACCATTGAGAGAATCCAAAAGCTAGTAAGGCATTCCACAAAAAGGACCACAATACTTTATCGAATGCCTTTTCTGTTTCACAACTAAGAGTTATCAAAGGGATTTTTTTGTCTATTAGCATGTTCTGTCAACAACAGCGTACATCTTATATTGTCCATTGTCTTTGTTTGACAAAGCCTGATTGATCTTTATGTATAAGGTCTGGAAGTATTGATTCTAGTCTATTAGGCCATACTGTAGTGTATATTTTAAAATCTACATTAAGGATAGAAATCAGGCAATATGAAGTCAAATTTAAATGCTCTCTACCAGGTTTAGGAATCAACGATATTATAGCATATTTCCAGATATTCAGTGGGACAGTATTCTCCCTTATGGTTATGAACACCTAGTGCAACAGTGGAGCAAGGTCCTCCTTATATGTCTTATACCATTCTGAGGGATATCTATCAGGCCCCAGACATTTCTGGGTCTTAAGTTGGGCTATAGTTGTATAAATTTCTTCCATGGTGATCGGGGCATCTAGTTTGTGTTTTTGAATATCCCTTATTTGTGGGAAAGGCAACTGGGACAGATAGTTTCTTTGTGCCGTGTCCAAAGGAGATGATGTGTCATTATGTAGCTGCTGATAATAGTTTTGAAATATCTGTAGAATACCTGATAATTGAATAGCAGGGTGTCCCGTTTGAGAGTGTCTCATTTTAATAATAGTGGAGGCTTTTTTTTTGTTGTCTATGTCGCTTTGCCAGCTGTCTTGTGCCCCGGGCTACTTCCACATAATTATAATGATGGTGAAACATTTGCATCTGCAATATTCTATCATCCATACATTTCTGTATCTCTTGGTTTAGGTGTTTGATTTGAGTCCCTACTTCTTTAATCCCTTTAGTACATAGCTGTTGTAGGGAATCTAACTGCTGCGTTAAATTTTAATATTTGCTCTCCTGTTTCCATTTTTCTTTGCTGTGTATTCTATAATTGACCCCCCCAAGTACTGTTTTTAACTTATCCCATAGCAAAATAGCTGCGACTGTATATCTGGGGCTGCATTATCTAATAAAATTTATTCATATTTTCCTTTATGAAGTTCCCAGAATTCTGCATCCCTTAACAACATGACATTTAATCACCACAAAGTGTGTTTAACCACTTTACATAGCTGTACCTTTAATATCAGCATGGTGTGTTCTGATAATATCCATGTTGTTTGAGTCAGTTGTTCTTTTCTATGAAAATGTTCACAAGTTGTGATTAAATAGTCAGGCCTAGAATGTACGAACATACAAAATTCGCCAGCAGAAAAAGGCCGTATGGTCTACCAAATCTTCTTGGTTGTGCAGCTAGCATCCCTTATTTTGCAGCTGCTCCTTCCTCCCTTCACTGATCTCCCTTTACCATCCCTCTTGCTCTGTCCCATCCCCTCTTGAAGCCCCCCACTCTTCTACTGGATATCACCTCTGCCAGCAGCGCATTCCACCCAGTCACCACACTCTTCGTAAAAAAATGTCTTCACATTTCCCTCCTGAACCTTCCCCTCTCCAGTCTCATATCATGGCCTCAGTTGTCCCTCCCCTCCTTTAGTTTGAAAAGCCCTTCTGTACAAGACTTGTTTATCCCTGTCATGTACTTTAAGGTTTCAATCATATCTCCCCTCTCCCTCCTCTCTTCTAGTGAGTACATGCTCAGTTTCCTCAGCCTGCTCGCGTATGGTAAGTCCCCCAGACCTTTGATCATCTTTGTCACCCTGTGTTGCACCCCCTCCAGTAACTTAATGTCCCTCTTCAGGTACAGGTGCCAGAACTTCACGTAGTACTCCAGGTGTGGCCTAACCAGCAATCTATACATTAGCTGAATCACCTCTCCCCTCCTTGAGGATATACCCCTAGCAATACAACCCAGCATCCTGTTGGCCTTTGCAGTCAACTTTCTACATTGTGCTGAGTTGTTCATTGTCCCGATAATGAGCACCCCCAGATCCTCCTCCTCAGTCTCAGCTAACTGCCCACCCCCTCGATGGTAGCTCCTCCTTGGGTTTTTAGCCCCAAAATGCAGCACCTTGCATTTTTTGGCATTGAATCCCAGCTGCTGGATGTCTGACCAGGACTCCAGCTTTGACAGATCCTCCAGCAGTCCTTGCCAACCCTCTAGGTCCTACACCACTGCTCCCATCTTGCTGTCATCAGCAAACAGGCTGATTTTGCTTTTGATGCCACTGAAATGTCTGCAATGAATATCCCAAACAGCACTGGTCCTAACACTGAGCCCTGCAGAATGGCACTCATCTCCGCCCTTGGGGATGATAGCTCCGCACCCACCACCACTCTCTGCTGCCTCCTTGCAGCCAGTTCACTACCCAGCCCACCGACTTTGTTCTCACCCCAGTAGCTTGTAGTTTACTGCCTAGTCTCCCATGTGGCACCGAGTCAAATGCCTTACTAAAGTCCAGGTACAGGACATCCATTGCTTGGCCCTTGTCCAGTTGTTTCATTACCCAGTCACAGTACTCCACCAGGTTGGTCTGCCATGATCTGCCAGTGACAAAGCCTTGCTACTTACCATCCTGTAGCCCATTGGCCTACAGGATTGTCTCCATCAGCTGTCCCATGATGGATGTGAGGATCTCTGGTCTATAGTTCCCGGTTCATCCTTGGGGTCACTCTTATGGACAGGTACCATGTGAGCCATCCTTCAATCCTGACGTGCACACCCTGAATCTAGTGAGGCATTGAATAGGTCAGCCAAAGGCCCCACTAGTACCTCTGCCAGTTTCTTCAGTACCATGGGATGAATGCCATCTGGCCCTGGTGTCTTGTCCACCTTCAGTGACCTCAATCCCTCCAGCACCCTGTCCTCTGCGATTTCCCTGTCTGTCACACTCTCTCCCTTCTTTCCTGCCTTCAATCCCCCCTTGGGTATTTCGCCCCCACTTTTCCTTAGTAAATACCAAGCAGAAGTAGTTGTTTAGCGCTTCTGCCATTTCACTCCCCTCTTCCACCCATTCCCCTTCCCTCTTAATCCTTACTACATTGTCCTTACAGTTCTTTTTCTCACTGATGAAGCTGAAGAATTCCTTCTCCCTCTCCTTAGTGCCCTGCTTCAGCCTGAGCTCCTTTGACGCTTTTGCTGCACTTACTACCCTTGTCACCTCCTTAGCTTCCTTCAGGTACTCCTCCCTGTCTTCCCCCCTCCTTGTTTTTTTTGTACCTCTTAAAGGTGTCTCTTTTCTTCTTTATCTTTTCCATGACTCCATTGGTCACCCAGCTAGGTGTCTTTGCCCTATCTTTCTTACTCCTATCCTTGAAGAAGGTTTTTGTAGCCTCCACTACCCCATCTTTATGAGCTCCCACCTCTGGTTAGTGTCAATACTAGGGTAAATTTTGGCCATGTACCCCTTTACTGTTTACCCCATCCTCTTGAAGTCAGCCTCCCTGATGTCTAACACCCTTGTGTCAGATACTGCTCCTTCCTTACCCATATCCAGTGTGAACCATACCGAGTGGTGGTCGCTCCCTGCCAGTGTCTTTTCCACCCTGAGTTCCCTCACAAACTTCCCATTTGCCAGCACTCAATCAAGGGTGTTCCCTAATCTGGTTGGTTTGTTGATCATCTGCACTAGGAAGTTGTCCTGGAAGGCATCTAGCACTACCTGCTCCCTTCTATTATTTGTGGCTGGTGTACTCCGGTCCACTCCCAGTAGGTTGAAGTCCCCCATGATCATCACACTCCCCTTTCCACAGGTCCTTCTGATCTGTCCCACTAATACCCTGTCTAATTGTTCAGTCATGGAGGGTGGCCTGTACACCACTTCCATCCTGATAGTCCTACTCCTTGAATCCTGGATTTGCACCCATAGTGACATGATACTACCTTCCTCCCTCTCCTCAGAATGCACTTCAGTCCTTCCATCACATACAGCACCATCACCCCACCCCTTCCCCTTTACTCTATCCTTGCAGAAAATCCTATACCCTGGTTCTGCCAGGTCCCAGTCATGGTACTGTGTGGTCCATGTTTTGATAATTTCCATCATGTCCACTTCCCCTTCTGCTATGAGGGTCTGAAGCTCCACGTATTTGTTCCTCAGGCTTGTAGCATTCAAGGTGACCACCTTCCACCACTTACCTTCCCCTCTTTTCCCTTCCTTCCCTTTTCTTCTAACATCCTCCCTAGTACCTGCTCCTAATCCCTTGTCTCTGTCATGGGGGGTAAACTCATATGTGTACCAAATGTAGATGAATAGAAAGTATAAAAAGGTGTAGTTGGAAATAGGGCACGCCAGACAGCTATTAATCTCATCTGTGCAATATTTCCCTTAACAACATTTTCACCGACATTGACCTATTTTTTAAGGGATGGGTAGTATTTAAATCTGGATTTAGAAGCATATTTAAGTCTCTGCCTAAAATTAATTGATCCCGTAATCAGCCCACAAGATGATTGAAAAATCCACAAATAACTGGGGTAAGAGTTTTGAGAGGTAAATATGGACTAATTAAGGTAACTTCATGTGAATATAAATGTCCCTGTATAATGACATATCTACCTTGTGTGTCAGAATAACTGTCTGCTAGGCTGAATGGGGTAATACTGGTATTGGAATAACTGTTCCACATCTCTTTTCTTTGTGGTACATAGAAGCAAAGATCTGATATCTTCCATCATCTGTTAGTTTGGCATGTTTCTGTTCCGTTAAATGGGTTTCTTGCAGATAAATTACATCTGCTGGATTTTTATGTACTGTAGATATTGAAAGAGTCTAGTTTTATTAATAGGGCTATTTAAACCATTAATATTAATGGATATGATTTTAGCTGGGACGGTATCCATCTTAAATTAATGTGGTCCATAAGGGTATCTTAAAAGGTCTATGGCTTCAGTGCAACTCCAAATGCTGTTGTCCAGCCTTGTTTTGTGCATACCGCACAGTGTAGTACCAGAACCCTCCAAATTTAAGTATTCTGGTCTGAGAGCAACCCCAGGTCTGTTGTCCCAATACATTATATATTAACAGAACATAATCAATGGCAGTAAACATTGTAAATTGATCTTATACATTTCATACTGACATGAATAAAAAATACTTTGTTCTCTACGATAGTGTACAGTGTATTGTTTGTTTTTCAACTTACATTTGTAAAGCAATGTATAACAGATAACTAACTAGAAAAGAACTTGTAGTGTTGTCTTATTACCAGGTAGCACTTCAACAAAGTGTATTGGAAATAATATACTAATGACCCAACAAGGTAGCCTAACAATTATCAATAAGTAGACATCCCTCCATATACACATCGAAAGTGAAGGGCACAATAAGGAAACTTCATCCCCCACCACCCCATATCCCAGAGTGGTGACAAAACAAACAAACTCTGGTCAGAGCTGTTATGGCACCCATAGCAACTGTGGTGCTGTTGTGCAGCAAGAGCTCTGAGTATGGTTTTACTTGCTCTTGCCACATCAGAGCCTGCCATGGTGAAGACAATGGCTCTGGCCATTCTAAGTAGTTTTGTGACCTCTTCAGCAAATTCATGCTATTAAAGGACATCACAAATAATTCATCAACATTGTCAGAATATGCCCCAAAAATGGTCACAAACTGTCTGGTTGCAGTCTCTTGACTGGCTGAGATCAAGAACGGGCCATACTGAGCAGTTTCTCTACCATTTCAGCAAATCCATGCAATTAGATGAGTTCATGAATAATTCATGAACATTGACAGAATCTGTCCAAAAATGCTCCCAAACTGTCCAATTGCTATTTCTTGATTACTTGGAAGCTAGATCAGGCCACACTGAGCAGTTTCATGACCATGCCAGGAAATTCTTGTAATTAGAGGAGCTCACCAATAATTCATGAATTACATCAGAAATTGACAGCAAAATGGTCCCAAACTGTCTGGTTGCAGTCTCTTGACTGGTTGGGAGCAAGGACAGATCATATTGAGCAGTTTTGTGGGAATTACGGCACATTCATGCAAGTAGATGAGCTCATGAATAATTCATGAACATTGACAGTATCTCTCTAAAAATGGTCCCAAACTGCTGTCTCTTGACTATTTGGGAGCAAGAATGGCCATAATGAGCAGTATTGTAGCCCTTTTGGCAAATTCGTGTAACTAGAGAGCACACCAATAACTCACGAATTGTGTCAGAAATTGATAAAAAAATAGTCCCAAACTGTCTGGTTGCAGTCTTTTGACTGGTTGGGAGCAAGAATGGGCCATACTGAACAGTTTTGCAGTTATACAATTAGAAAAGCTCAGGGATAATTCACGAAAATTGATATAATCTGTCCAAAAATAGTCCCAAATTGTCTGGTTGCTGTCTCTTGACTATTTAGGAGCAAGAGTGGGCCATACTGAGCAGTTTTGTGGCCATTTTGGCAAATTCCTGTAATTAGAGGAGATCACCAATAATTCACAAATTGTGTCAGAAACTGATAAAAAATACTCCCAAACTGTCTGGTTGCAGTCTTTTGAGTGGTTGTGAGCAAGAAAGGGCCATACTGAGCAGTTTCATGGGAATTTTGGCACATTTATGCAATTAGATGAGCTCACAAATAATTCATGAACATTGACAGAATCTGACCAAAAATTGTCCCAAACTGTCTGATTGCTGTCTCTTGATTATTTGGGAGCAAGAATGGGCCATAACGAGCAGTTTTTGGATCATTTTGTCAAATGCGTGTAATTAGAGGTTCTCACCAATAATTTACGAATTACAACAGAAATTGACAAAAATGGTCCCAATCTGCCTGGTTACTGTCTCTTGACAATTTTGGAGCAAGAACAGGCCACACTGATCAGTTTTGTGGCCAGTTTGGCAAATTTGCATAATTAGAGTAGCTCTCCAATAATTCACAAATTGTGTCAGAAATTGATGAAAATCATCCCAAACTGTCCAGGGACAGTCTCTTGACTAGGAGGGAGCAAGAACGGGCTATACTGAGCAGTTCTGTGGGAATTTCAGCACATTCGTGCAATTAGATGAGCTCATGAATAATTCATGAACATTGACAGAATTGGTCCAAAAATGACCTCAAACTGTCTGGTTGCTGTCTCTTAACTTCTTGGGAGCTACTGTACAACAGTCCATACTGAGCAGTTTCATGACCATTCTGGCAAATTCTTATAATTAGAGTAGTTCACCAATAATTCACGAATAGTGTCAGAAATTGACAAAACTGGTCCCAAACATTTTGATTGATGTCTCTTGATGGCACAATCTCCTATGTCCAAGATGGCCACGGAAGTTCAGTGCGCAAGTGCGAGTCCTCACACATGCACGAAAAGCTCTGGTGGCCATCTTCAACAGGGACAGTTTCTCCAGTTACTCGTGTTTCTCCATCAGCTCAACTGCAGCTATACTGGCTTTGGCCAGAGTTTGTTGCTTTGGGGGACTATATTCAAACATGCTTGGGGCAGTTGCACTTTGTTCAAACATGTTTGATTTTAGCAGATTTAGTGAACTGTGTTAATTTGCACTAAGTAAAGAAACTTAAGGGTCAGTATGATACCTTTTAATATGGGGCCATTACTCTGTATTGGTCTTACATATTTTTAATATGCATATAAATAGAATCTGTCTAATTTATTGAACTATGTGTGTTAGAGGTTTGATTTTAACTGGTGGGTGATGAGTTCATAGACTGAAATTTCATACAGCAGACCTGTTGTTTCTAGTACACAGACACACCGCGCACACACACACACACACACACACACACTCCTCAACTTACTTTCAGAAACACATGTAAAGAGAAGGTGTTTACTTCTAAGAAATAGACAAAATATTATTTTTTCTATTGTATTTTGATGTGTTAGTAATTACTTTCTACTTTTGTAACAAAATATGTGTTAGCGCAGTGAAACAAGTAGGTTTTTGTCTTAACTTTTAACACTTAGTAAAAAAGAATTCAATAGAATTCTGATACTGTCATGTCAGAAATTGCCAGTTAGTTAGGAGCCCAATGTATTTCAATGAGAAACTGATAATATTTGTCTTTTTCAAAATAAATAGATACTTCATTCGGTAACAAACGTTGCCTTTTATTAGCAAACTGAACGACTGTAGCAAAGAACCCCAAAACTTCATTCTTTAAATTATGCATCCTTACTATGCACTTGCTATCAGATAATTTACTACAAGAAAATTTAATTCAGTGACATTTCACCCATTCCCTCCTATGGATTTCAGGGATTTTTCCTTATCTCTTTAGTTGTATTTTTTAACTAATTGCTCCTCTGATCTATCACACTGATGTGTAAAAGTTTTTTTTCTGTCTAATATTGCTCTAGGTTCTTAAAAGGCAGCTCTTGTAACAGATAAAATGAGACAGATAGCAATGAAATAAGAGTCCAGATGTAGTGCAGGCAGGCTGAAAGAAAATGAAGCAGACAGACAGAAACAGACCACAGCTTTAAATGAGATAACCTGGACCGAAGCACTGACGTATGTCCACTCTGAAGCACTCAAGGGTAGAACACAGTAATAATTTCCTGTCAGCCCCCTCTCTTTGTCTCATAGTAATCCCAAAACACTTGCTGGGCTCTGCCCATGCAGCCATAAAAAGAAGAACTTCAATGCTTCCAAGGTAGGGGCACTATGTGTAATGTCCCCTATCAGCTTGTACCAACCTCTTCTGTTAAAAGGGCTACAGTATGGTGCAACTAGGAGGAAAAATCAGAATCTGTCTGATATACTGCCTCTCATATGGGATTAATTAACCCAAAAGAAAGGTAAGTAGGAAACCAAGTGTAGGAAAAAGTGGACTAAAAGAAATAAACAAAAAAAGAACCAGTAGCACAAGGATCTCCATACGAACAGTGTCAACACCCCAAAATCCCCCCACTCCCCGTGTTCCCCCTGTATAGCAATTATGCAGTATTAGCCAACTGGATTTCCAAATAGTTTCATCAGGAAGAATAAGACTAAATTGAATATATCATAGAATGTGTCTCCTACTTTTATGCTACTGTCTGACCATCTTCTGTTGATTAATAGAATTATTAACCATTATATATCCCCATTTTGGTCATAATAACTTGTGGTGCAGAATAACAATGCCCCCCTTGGCATATAGGGCTAAGCCTAGACTATCACCTACACCAGGGCAGAGGTTAGGCCATCTCCCTGTCACTGGAGCGCAGCTAGAAAGCTGCAGTAGTTACATGCCTTAGTTTTATACAATGGCCACTTTAAAATTTGCTCTGTTTTCTCCTTCTTGTGAAAGAGCAATATTTCCACCAGTCAGGTATCTGTATTTCCCAAAAAATTTTTCTAAGAAGAACACTGAGGCCCTCCAAGTTATATTTCTCTCAGAGTGTCTGCCTGTCCCTTAATATTAGCTAGTCACTTTAATATGATATGTCCATATTGTTTCTTTCTGTGGAGGACACGAAGGAGTCCAGCAAGCCCTCCCATTCCCATAAAATAATGTTCAGTCTTCTTTATAGAGAGACATGTGTATCATAAAAGCCCTGAGAAATAAAAGTAATAGGAAGTATCAAAAGTAACTTTGAAAATCCAGAGATGCATATAACCTTGTCTTACTACATGGCTATCTCTTTAAAACAATGTGTAGCCAGTTGTAGAAATGAATGCAGGACCCCCAAAAAAAAGTCAGTCATCTATAAAACAGTGAATAGAGTAATTGCTCTTTTAATCCACTGTACTCTGAAACTACCCCCCCATCCTGCAATTAATTTGATAGATTGCCCTGAGCAAAATCATCCTGCCCTTCAGAAATTGAATCCCTTACATCTAATGAAAGGAGGGAGAGAAATGGCCCCACAGGAATGCTGTGTTAGAATGGATTCTGTCTGTGGTGAACCGGGGAGGATAGCATGCCACCCAGATCACTGTAAAACTGTTAAGCAGTGAGTCTGGTACAGTACCTTAGGTAATAGTGGAAATCAGGGTTATCAGTAGCTATGATTGCTACCTGACATCCTACATGCTTTGCTTTAGAAGGCTTGCTTGCATGACTGATTTTATTATTAAAAACATTACGAGGTTGAAAGACTCTTGTGTAAATAGTGATGTGAAAGTAACTAATGCTAAAACTGGCCTGAAGGGTAGAAGCACATTTAGCTCAAATTTACCTAAACATCCTGGTATTAAAGTGACCTGGTCTCCACTCCACTACAGCCTATGTATCATAACTTGTCCACTGAAGAAAGGGGTGTCCTTAGTGAATTGAAGAGAATAAAAAATATAATCATTAAACCAATGGGCATGGGTGGTGCAATAGTTGTGCAAGACACTATAAAATATGTTTGACATTGAAAGGTAATTGAGAGATTAGACTTGGTTACAAAGTTCTGTCAATCCCACTTCAGCATATAGAAATCTATTTTATGACCCTCTGGACAATGATTTTTCTTAGGGGTGGATTGATGATGATGAAATCGCTTTCCTCAAAAATGATTTCCTGATTACTTCCACTCTGTACACATTACCTAAGTTCCATAAGTCTGTGAGGGACCCTCCTGGGTGACCTAAAGTTTCTGGTGTTGGGTCGCTTAGTGAGGGTTCCTTCAGAATTGTGGACCCTTTCCTGAAACAACTAGTTAACCAAAATCCAAGTTATATATGAAATACAACAGATCGGTTTTAAACAGACTGACTCTTACCGCTGACTGGCAATTGATGTCTCATCTTTGTACACTTGTATAAAGCAGAATTTTGACATTAATGCCAATAGACATTTTCTTGATTCAGACCCAAATATGCAGAATGACTCAAAAAAGTTTAATTTGAATATCCTGGAATTTGTTTTGACATATAGCTATTTCTGTTTCAAAGACAAAATGTATTTACTGCACAACAGCAGGGAATAGAGACAGGGCCAACACTGGCCCCATTGTATGCAAATTTATTCCTTGCATGGTGGGATAAGCAAACTGTATTTTGTGCCTCCAACCCCCACCTCAGACACATAGTGGTATGATATTGTTTTATTGGCAATATCATTTATGTCTGGGGTGTTTGGACAATATTGCTGCATTTATGGATAGGTTGAATTATAACAATTTTAACCTCAATTTGACAAAATGAACAGATTCTTCTGAAATAGATTATCTGATGTAAAGCTTTCTGTCAGTCCTGAAGGGAAAGTTGAACATTTTCTACAGCCTAAACCTGTATCAGGGAATGTCCTTTTATGGGCAGATGGCTATCACCCTCAAACTCTAACTGACAGTATCCCATGTGGGCAATTTTTAAGAACTGAGAGATATACAAACTCAAGTGATGCATTTTTAAAAGAAGTAGAAAGATTGTCAACTAGATTCATGAAACATGGATACTCAGCAGTGGTAGTTCATAATGGTTTTCAAAAGTCATGTGATATGCATAGAAATGAACTTTTAACCCCTAGAGCTAGGAGAGTGGGAGAGCAGGTCCCCCATGGTCCATTTTTGTAACAACATATAATTGATCAGCAGGGTCCGTTGGAAACAAACTTTTAGCATTGCATGAATATTAGGGCTGTTATGAGCACTGTATCATGCATCTCCTTTAAAAGAGGGACTAGCCTTAGGGATCGTATATTGAATAGTCATTTTGAGGGCAAGATGGCCAGTAAGTGGGGCATGCCCTATCGTACGGGTATTTTTCGTTATAAGAAATGTGAAGTTTGCTATTTCACAGCAACAGTACCTTCATTCAAGCACCCTATTACAGGTCAGGAATTCCAGCTTAAAATATGTGTGGATTACTGGATTGTCACAATAAATGTGTGGTTTATGCAGCTTAGTGTCAATGTAGCCTTCTGTATGACAACAGAACAATCAGATTGCAGAAATGTCACATCCAGGAGCATGTAAGGACTATTATAAACAAAAATATGAACAATGCCCTGGATGCACATTTTGGGGAAGAACATGGATCAGACACAAAACACCTTAGATTTAGGGTGCTGGGACACACAGAAGCATTGCCTATGGGAGGGGATAGATTGAAAATACTTTTGCAGTGAGAAACAAAATGAATTATCACTCTGGGTGCTATGCTTCCTGATGGACTCAATGATCAGGTAGATTGTAAACCAATTTTATAACTTGCTGGTTTTCTGCTATTCTAGGAACAACTATTGCTATTAATAATTGGACTCAGGTTTCTGGGATGGCTCTCTAATGTTTGTGTTAAGCTTATTTTCTTTTGTATATGATTGCCTCCTCAGAACTCTAAAACTAGTCTCAGAATTAGAGGCTGTCCTTTAATCAAAAAATTAATGGGAAGTTTATAATCGAATAATAACAATAATATTTTTTGGCTCTGTCCCCCCCCCCCATTCTCACTACTCCCTTTTATTGATCTTTGGACAGTAAATACACGTATGTATTTGCACTTGGGTGCAACACCGCTTCAGTTTTTATTCATTGGCAGACTACTGGATTCACCCCATGTAACATTACAGTACAGTTTATTACAGGTGTTTAATAAAATATATATTTTTTTGGACATAGAAAGGTCTCTATGAAAAATATATATATTTTTTATACTTGTGAAAGTTGTTGTGAGGTATTTTTACTTTTGTTCTTTTGTTTTATTTTATCTGTTTTTTCTGCTCCCTCCCACCCAGATATGTAACCTACTGTAATAGGAGGATATCTGTGATAATACTCTTTTGAATCAGTTTGATGCTCCACCACAGCAATACATAATGGGGTGTTTCTACAGAATATCGTGTCTTTCTAATTGATTGTGAACACAAATGAATTGGGTATATTGTTTATTAAGAGACCAGTATGATAAAGACTGACAACAGGGATTATTATAATTTAAACTAAACAAAATATTTAAATTTAGAATAACCCAGAATGGAGACATTATTATGATTTAATTTCTGAATGTTTTGTAAATATTTATAATGTTTTACATGATTTCATTACATGATATGCACTATTTAACACTGTACACTTGCTTTTTGGACATTTTTCAATCAGGTGTGAGAATGCAGTTTGGAGGGGTATAAAAGTAGTGTCAGTGAATACTGACTTTGCCCCCTAAAGAAGCCTCCTTGGAGAAGTGATGCTAGTGTGTGTGTGTGTGTGGGGGGGGGTAGCACAGCTCTGACTATGCTTTGTCTTTAATAAATCTGGCAAGCAAATATCTGTCTGCTATGTGCACAGCTCTTTTTTTTATATACTATCATTTAGCTGAAGCACCTTTGTGGGCGACAGTGTGAACTCCTTCTATTTGTTTTTTCTGTGATGACAGAGAGGCATGTCTGATGATGTGTGTAAAGAAGGTCAGTCTTCAAAAATGCACTTTTTTCTTGTTTTGGTCCAAGAAAGGAAGAGTTGTGCTGGGACATTGGACTAGTAACATCACGGGTTCATGTCTGCCATAATTCTCAAGATTAAACTTAGAGGTAAGAGTCTACTCTATATAAAAGTTTAGTTAGCTTTGAGTTAGGGTTTTTCTGTGTGATCTCTATCTTTCAAATTTTTTCTTTTTTGTAGTATTCTGTATTCCACATAATCTTTAGTGTGTAATATTTCTCTAATAAATGTAAATATCTAGGAGTATTAAATGTTATTTTATACACTTCATGCTTTCTGTAGCTGAGTAAGATATAGATAACCTGGAGTAAATTTGCAAGTTTATGATCCATTTCTGAAGAGATAGGCTACAGCACTATCACATCTAAGGAAAGATGTTATTAGCTGTGACTGAAAGAGTGTGTTATTTGCCTTTTGAGAAAGGGCACTGCACTGTGTGATTAGTGGCTCTGATAGAATTTGGACCCAAAGATATACTGACTGAAAGTCAAACTGAATAGTGGAACATACCAAGGTGACAATTACAACATCTGAAGAGCTGTGAAAATGTATAGCATTGTTCAGACTGAGTTCTGGGAGCAAATCAGTCTGTGACAAACTGGCTGGCAGAGGTTGGGATTTGAAATGGATTGTCAATAAAAAAGGTTATCTGTCCAGTCACAGAACAGGATATACAAAGGGGATATTGTATATACTACCATTTTTATTTTATAGAGTAGACAGCGAGAAGACACTATGTCTGGGCCATGTGACAACTGAACATTGCCAAACCTTTAGAAGCTATGCAAAAGAAAAGGGCTTGTCTTTGAGAAAGGCCAACCACTGGCAGAACTGATAGGTACCCTTGAGAAAAATGATCCTGGAAGTGGTGCAAAAGTGACCAAAGTCATGAGGCAGGGGCTAGGTAGAGTGCAAGTACACCAGGGCCTTGAACTGGGGCATCTGTGGAGGTAGAGATGATGCAGCTGGAGCTTTCCCTGGTTATGACAAAGGCTGAAACTGAGTGACAGAAGGTAGAGGAGCAAGAAAAGCACCATGAGCACATGAGGCAGCTGAGAGAGCTTGAGATCCAGTGAGAGAGAAGTGAGAGAAAGTGAGAGGAGCAAGAGAAGAGGGAAGAGTGAGAAAGGCAATGCAAACACAGCAGTGAGATGAAGATTCTGTTCCAGAGGGTACTGCAAAAAAATGTAAGTACTGGTATCAGAGTTTCAGCCCAAGAAGCCATAATGTATTCCTAAATGTTTCCCAAGCATCAAGAGGTGCATTAACTTGATTTGTTTTTAAAATCATTTGACAGAATTTGTAGACAGTTTGAACTGGACAGTTGTTTGTGTTTTTTTTTTCCTTGTGCAACTCACCTTGTACCACTCCTTATGAACAGGGTATTGGAAGTCTTCACCAGGATGGACAATAAGGACAGTACGAATTATAACAAAGTGACAATGCCATGTTAAAACATTTTGAATTGACTCCTGAGGCTGACAGACAGAAATTTAGAAGGTTATGGACGGCATCAGGAGATGGCTATTCCGTAGTAAGTGTATAACTAGGCAATGTGCTGGAGCAATGGTTAGGGGGTGGAAAAGTTAGCTCTATCAAACAGATCAAGGTTTTGTTCCTCATATAGCAGTTTCTGAAGATATTACCAGAGGAGCTGAGGATACGGTTACTGTTTAGGAATCCTGTGTCCAGGAAGGAGGCAACAGACAGGGTTGATTTGTTTGTGTCCAATCAAATATACTCAGCAAAAGAACAATGGGGAAAGGACATCAATGGGTTTTAAGGGAATGCCATGGGGGGGGCAATCTAAGGAAGTCAGTCTGTGCCCGAACAAAAAGTGAAGCAGAATGGTTTCAAAAGTAAGAAGTCAGGGGAATGCAGGTGTTGTAGCTGCCAAAAACTAGGACACCTGTCATATGACTGCCTGAAAAATATAGCAACGGGCAACCGTAATTGGAGGGGGGTAGCTCTGGAAGTTCCCAGTAGCTAGTGACATGTACCCAGAGCACAGTTACCACTATCTCCCCTACACATATGCATCCTTTGTTAGTGAATAGCATGGTAACCCAGGGAGTGAGTGATGTTGTGACCTCCATTTCAATGTAAAACAGGATTGGATTCAGAAGGAACAGATCCTGCCTGGCCAGTCTTCCAGAACTAGAGGACTGATGGTTCCTGCCATTTCAGTGTCAAAGGCTTGGATCTTTCTAAGTTGCAGTGGTGGCCAGGGCATATGAGAGATGGGAATTGTTCTGGACCTGGTTGCAGATGTAATTGTGGGTAATGAATTTGACATCCAGGACAACACTGTGTGTGTCACTACCTATAGTAAGTCTAGGGAACCAGCTCCTGAAGACACAGAGGGGTAGTGATGTTGGAAGCAACCCTTCCCTCAGCAGCAGGGAAGTTGTATCTGAAGAAAGAGTTGAGAGCAGCAACTCTGAGCCACAGCGATAGACTGGGGAGAGCCCAGCTGTGGATGGACCTCCCAGAGGAGAGCGTATTTTAGGAAAGGTTAGGCATGTGGACCAGGGATGAGCTCAGCAAGCTGACCCATCCATACATACATTAAGGAGTTGGCTACCAGGGTGGAAGGTGACTCTCAGGTTTCAGAGAAAAAAGAAGTATACAGGGAGAATGGTCTCCTATATCAAGAGTGGATTCCAAAGGGAGGACCAGCAGAAGGGGTGCTTCAGTAGACAGTAGTTTCTAATAAGTACAGGAAGCAGCTTCTGACCTTAGCCCATGATATACCTTTTTCCAGACACTTAAGAGTCAGTCATAAAAAAAAGGCAGTCGACTAACAACTTTTACTGACATAATATCTTAAAGGATGTGAAAAACTACTGTTGGACTTGCCCACAGTGCCAGAAGGTGGGAAAGGTTTGGGCCAAGGCAAATTTGATTCCCCTGTCTATAACTGAAAAGCCATTTTGGTGAGTTGCCAAGTTGCACAGGCAAGAAGTACATTTAACTCACAAGTCCCCAGCTAGGTGTAAGAGTCTACTCTACTTAGAAACTTAGTTAGCGTTGAGTTAGGGTTTTTCTGTGTAATCTCTCTCTCAATAGCGTAATTCTTTTCTTTTCTGTAGTATCTTTTATTTCCTATAATCTTTAGTGTATATACATGTAAATATCAAGGAAGATTAAATGTGTCTGATGGGTACCATGAGATCTGCTAAGATAATACTACTACAGTACTGGAAACAGGCTGAATCACCAAAAATTCACGAACAGCTCATAGAGTTGGGCCAGACCTACAGTATGTCAGACCAGCTCACAGAGTTGGGCCAGATATACTGTTTTGCCTTGAATACAGTCACTGAGCAATGCACAAGACAAATGAGCAAAGCCCAAAGAAGGAAAAACCCTCTCTGGTTCTCCAAAGAGGTAGCAACCCAAAATCAAGGGAAAAAAAAGAGGGCTTTTAAGCAGTACAAGGAAACAAAAGGAGAAATGAACAGGGAGGAGTATAGGAACAAACTCAAAGAGGCAGGGAAAGCAATTTGGATAGCCAAAGCCCAAACAGAAAAAAGAACAGCACAGGGGGTTAGGAAGGGGAGATGAAACTTTCTATAGATACATAAGAGAAAAAACGAAGAGTAAAGAGGGAACAGTCTGACTAGCAACAAGGGAGGGCCAGCTGTTATAGAAAGATGAAGACAAAGCAGAGTTGCTAAATAAATTCTTCTGCTCAGTCTTCACAATAGAAACAAAATCTGGCCAGATCCACCACAGCTGCATAATGAAGTTAGTGAATTTGTGCAAAATTGTTAAGGAGGTATGGAGAAAAAACACAATGATTTGTAAGTAGTAAGATTTCTTTTAGTTTCTGTTATAAGGAAGGCATACACATTATTAGGAAAATATATGGAGGTGTACATTTTAATGGAAGAAATCAGAAGCTTACAAAAGAACCCCAGAGCAAATGTCACTGATGTATGTATTATACCAGATGATACTGGCCAGACAGATACATTTAAAAAAAAACACTATAGCACATATCCCAATAATGCAAAGCATCAAGGGAAACATATGCAAATCCCTATGATGGTACAGAAGTTGGCAGTACATGAAAAAGTAATGTCTGTCATATATTCAGCCTTGGGATTATTTACACATTTGTTTTTATTTTTTTTTAAAGAAACAGGGTTTTTGTTCGTGAGATGATGTAAGTTACACTTTCCGAGGACACCCCATTGATTCCAATCTTCCAGCAACACCTGCTCAGATTCTTCCTATCAGACTCCTATTAGGCGCCCACAATAAGACCCTCACAGTTGTCACTGTTTCCATACCTCCTAAAGAACAGGGACCTGGTCTAACCGCTGTCCTTGACTTTGTCAAATCCCACCCATCGGACTCTGAAATCATCCTTCTTGGTGACTCTAACATTAGTTGGCTCTCAGCTGAAGGTGGGTCATTTAAGGACTCCGTTATATCAGCTAACCTGACTCAAATGGTTGACTATGCAACCAGAAAGAACTACAGAACTGGGACCTGCACTCTACTCGACTGGATCCTAACCAACCACCCCTCTCAGATCACAAAAACCTCAGTCCTCCCTGACTCACTCAGTGACCACTCTCCCATCAGCTGTACCTGGTCAAACAAATTCTATAAGCCCTCTCCAAAAATCATCACCAGCAGAGTCCTACCCCGTGGTCAGCTACCCCACCTCAAATTGCACCTCAGTCTGCAGGACTGGTCCCCCATCTTCAAGGCAACAGATACTAATACTGCACTGGAGCAATTTATTCACATTTTCAATGAAGCCTGTAATAAATTTGCCCCCCTCAAAAAGCATAAAGTTAAATCGCTCAGTAACCCTTGGCTGTCAGGAGACCTCCTAAAAAAACTTAAATCCAGGGACCACCTCTGGGAACTGGCTAGAAACTCCTGTAAGCAACTCGACATCCAGAATTATAAATTGGCACGGAACGACTGCATCAAATCCATTCGGCAACAGAAATCTGACTACTATAAAAATACCCTCACTAACTCCTGGGGAAATGGGAGAGATTTCTGGAAAAACATTAAAGATGTCACTGGGAAGCAGTCAAAATCTTCGCCGAACATACTCAACATAAATAGGCACACTACACTCGACTCTAAAACTATTGTGAACACTTTTAACATCGCTTTCACTGACCTTAGCAGTGTTCTCCCCTTCAACTTCTTCCAAGATGTGTCAACTCCCATCCCCCAACTCCTCCACCCACACCTGTTACCCACCTTTCTACTTTAAAGCACTAAAGAAACATCAAGTCCAAAATTACATTGCCAAAGCCATCAGCAAATCTAGAATAAGCAATGATACACCTGACCTCAAGCTACTGGCCCTAACGCTTAACAAGTTACTTGGGCCCCACACCAAGATCTTTAATCTCTCTCTTTCCTCTAGCCAATTCCCAGACAAATGGAAAATGGCCATTGTTACCCCGATTCACAAAAGTGGTGATGAGGCTGACCATGTGAACTTCCGCCATATCTCCATTCCGCCTCCCCTATCGCAGGCACTGGAACATATAGTAGCGGACCAACTTACCGAGCATCTGGACAATTATAATATTCTCTGTAAACAGCAACATGGCTTTAGAAAAGGTCATAGTACATCCTCTACCTTACTCGAATTCACCAGCTCCATTCACAGCTCCCTTGACAATGAGCAACTAACTGGTGCTATTTTCATCGACCTAACCAAAGCCTTCGATACTGTCCACCACTCCCTCCTGCTGAGCCAACTAAAAATGCTGGTCTCTCCAATGATTTAATCTCTTGGTTCAAAAGCTATCTTGAAAACTGCACCCAGCGTGTAAAAATTGGAGATGTGCACTCTGATTCCAGACCTGTCCTCTTTGGTGTCCCCCAGGGTTCAATACTGGGCCCCCTACTCTTCAGCCTGTTCCTTAACACCCTACTGGACTCCTGCACTGAACATATCACCCTGTATGCCGATGATGCAGTAATCCTTGCCACACACCAGGACCCAAAGAAATTGCAAGAAAATCTCCAACTCGGCTTCTCCTCGGTTGAGAATTGGCTCACAAAGCACAAACTGATCCTTAATAAAAAAAAAACAAAGGCCATGATCTTCAGCAGCTCCCATAATAAACATAAGCACTTCCAACTCTCCATTATCACCAGACAGGGTGCCATACTGGAACAGGTTAAAAACTTTAAATACCTCGGGATCACCCTTGATCCTTACCTCTCCTACACTGCCCACATTGACCATGTCGCCAAAGCCGCTAACTCCCGGCTAGGCCTGCTATTCCATCATAGGAAACACCTGAAACCTGAAGCCCTCGCTGTCACTGTCCAGAGCTCCATCATACCCATCATTGATTATGGCATTATCATTTATGGCTCTGCTACAACCACCGCACTCAAACGTGTATCCACCGCCCTCAACAAGGCCTGTCGACTTGTCACTCACTCCCAACACCTAACTCACACCTGTGACCTCTATTCTCAAACTGGATGGTTGAATCTTGCCAATCAAATAAAACACCAAACTTGTATTACTACTAAGAAAATCTTGCTGGGCCTTGCCCCACCTGGAGTCTGTGCCCTCATACAACTGAGAATCCACACCCGACATACCTGGGGATTGAAACCTCAGCTTCTGCAAGTCCTGCATTGCCGCACAACACAAGGCCAAAGATCCTTTGCTTACCGGGCCACTAGTTGGTACAACGGTCTTCCCAGCGACATCTCATCTTCACTAGCGCTCAGCACTTTTAAGACTCGTCTCCGCCTAACACTGACTGCCTCCAACCTCTGTTACTGTTGTGGCTAAACATGTCTTTTGGTTCCATAGCTGAAGATGCCCTTTTGGATCCACATCTACTCCTGCACTTTGCCAGCACCCCCCCTCCTATCTTCACCTCCCCTGCTGGCCCATGACAAATGCCACCCGGCTGCAGTACCTCTATTCTTTTTCACCTTCCACCTCTCCTCTCTCTGTCCCCCCCAACCTACCTCCCCTTTTCTCCCATCCGCTTAGTCTCCCTGATTTCACCCTCCTCCTTTCCCTTCCCCAAAGTCTCACCTTATTGTTCTTTTTTCATCTACAAGACTATGTGTTTTTTTTTATTTTATAAACTGTTATCTTTGCTTATGATTGTCTCAATTGTACCAATGACGTGGAACCTTTGTAAAAGAGCCTCGGCTCAAAGGTATTTGTAATCCTAGAACAAATAAATAAAAATAAAAAAATATTTTAGCAATGTGTTGATGTCAGGAAGTCAGGAGTAATGACGATGAACTGTTAGAGAAAATGTGATATTAATTTTCAGAGGGGGCACTATTGATAAGGGCAAGGTAATTATGCATGTGATAATGGGAATATTAGAAAAGTATGAGGTCTATGCAGAAGTGGAATAAAAATATGCACAGTTTCATAAGTATGTGCTCAGAGTGCAGGCAAATGTGATATGCAGATTTGTTTTAGAAATAGGTAAAAATAGCAATACATACAAATAATAGAAATATAGATAATTACATAGACATATAGACAGAGAGCGAGAGACACAGACAGACAGGCAGAATAGGAATGGCAGTGAAGTATTGAAGTGACACCAACTCCACCCCCAACCCGAAGACATGGACAGGCATTGGGGTGTGCCTTTGGGTCATTAGCCACAACACTTACACCATTTCAGCTAACCCTACCCTGCAGACACAGACAAGAGTCGAGGTGTGCCTTGGGGTGTTCAAACTTTTACACTCACCCCATTCCATACAGAAGTATGCTGAAATGGGTGCAGTATAAAATAATGGAGTTAACTTTGGAGCTGAAGAGTCAAAGGCACACCTCGATACCTGTCACTGGCTGCAGGGTGGGGGTGGTGGTGGAAAGACGTGAGCATTACTGTTGACAATCCCAAGTCACACCCCAATGCCTGTCAGTTCCTACAGTGCAGGGTGTTATGGTCAGAAACCCTAATGCCCTGGGTGTCTCTTGGTATTTTCACTCCAAGTTTTCAGCATGGGCTTTTTGTGACCCCACCGCATGAACAGTGACACTATCAGTTAATTAGCTGAAAGGAGATTTTGCACAGTGATTGTGCCATTTGGCACCACAGGTGCAAAAACACATTTTGAACAGGATGTAAAAAATGACATCTATACATTTCTTGCTTCAGTAACTGCTCAGCACATCTGTTGCATGACCTGCTTATTAACATTTTATATCTGGTATGCAGTGTACTGCTGCTATGGCTGTATGGCTGACAGGGACCTGGGGGTGGTGGTGGATGTCAAGTTGAACAACTCAGAGACTTGTAGGAGGGCAGTGGCTAAGGCCATGATGCTGGGATGCATTGCTAGCGGGATCACTCCAGAAGGAGGGAAGTGATACTCCCTCTGCATAACTGCTTGGTGAGGCCACACCTTGAGTACTGCATGCAGTTTTGGAGGCCACACTTATAGAGGGACAGTGAACTCCTGGAAAGGGTCCAGAGAAAGGCAACCAAACTCATCTGGGGGTTGGAGGAAAGGACTTAAGGGGAGAGGCTCGAAGAGCTGAATATATACATGTTGGAAGAGAGAAGGGACAGGGGGGACATACATAGATACATAGACAGTGTCGGCAGATAAGGGCCTATGGCCCACCCAGTCTGCCCATTTAAGTTTGTAAGTTCAGTTTATGTTTTCCAGGAAGTCTGTTGCCCCTTACCCCTGACCTCCAGAATTCCTTTATGTCTATCCCATGCATTCTTAAATCCGTGATTGTTTCAGCCCCACCACTTCCTCTGGTGGTGTTCACTTATCCTTCACCCGTTCTGTGAAGAAATTCTTCCTCACGTTTCCTCTGAATCGTCCTCCCTCAACTTCATCCCATGCCCTCTAGTCCTGGAACATCTTTTCGCTAAAAATAGTGCATTCCTGCACCCTGTTCCTCCCTGTAAGATACTTGTATGTCTCTATCATATCCCCTCTCTCCCTCCTCTCCTCCAGGGAGTACATGTTCAGTGCCTTCAACCTGTCCTCATAGGACTTGAATGCAATCCATGCACCATCTTTGTTGCCCTCCTCTGAACCTTCTCTACCCTGTCTATGTCCTTACGTAGGTAAGGTCTCCAGAACTGCACAGTGTACTCCAGGTGCGGCCTCACTAGTGTCTTGTATAGTGGAATTATGACCTCCCTTTTCCTGCTGGTGATGCCTCTGCCTATGCATCCCAGCATCCTATTTGCTTTACCTGCTGCCTTGTCACACTGTTTCCCTGCCTTGAGGTCATCAGAGATGATAACTCCAAGATCCCTTTCCTGCTTGGTGCATGCTATATCCTCACCCCCCAACTGATATATTGTGCCAGGGTTTTTGTGCCCCATATGCATTATCTTGCACTTCCTTGCATTGAATTTCAACTGCCAAACCCCTGACCATTCTTCAAGTTTCTGCAGGTCCCTTCTCATTCTGTCTACACCCTCTGGTGTGTCTACTCTGTTACAGAGCTTTGTGTCATCAGCGAACAGTGAAATTCTGCCTTCTAGGTCCTGTGCAATGTCACTGATGAAGATATTGAATAGTACCGGTCCCAGCACTGATCCCTGTGGTACCCCACTGGTCACTCTTCCCTCTGTGGAGTGACAGCCATTTACCACCCCTCTGTGTCCTGCTGCCCAGCCAGTTACCTACCCACCGCACTACTGTCCTGCCCACACCCATATTCCCCAGTTTGTGCAATAGTCTTCTATGTGGCACAGTGTCAAAGGCCTTGCTGAAGTCCAGATAGGCCATGTCCACTGCCCTCCCTGATCCACCTCCCTAGTCACCCAGTCAAAATTCAATGAGGTTGGTCTGACATGACCTTCCCTGGTGAAACTATGCTGCCTTGGGTCCTGTAGTCCATTGACAACCAGATGTTCCACCAATCTCTCCTTCAGTAGTGCTTCCATGATCTTCCCCACTACCGAGGTGAGGCTGACTGGTCTGTAGTTCCCCGCTTCCTCTTTGTTCCCACTTTTGTATAAGGGGACTACATCTGCTATCCTCCAGTCTTTGGGTACCTCCCCTGTTTCTAGTGATCGGCTAAACAGGATAGCAAGAGGTTCAGCCACCACTTATCTTAGTTCTTTAAGGACATGATAGAGGTCTTCAAGTACATGAAGGGGGTAAACAGGGGTGGCGAAGTCATGGTGCTCTGAAGGAAGATGGGGGGCAACTAGAGTTCATGGGTTAAAGCTGGAGGGGGGATACTCAGGGGAGAAAGGAGGAGGTGCTACATCAATGAGATGGTGGTAGAATGATGGAATGTGCTACCCGGGGGACTGGCGAAGGCAGAGACTGTGGAGGGATTCAAGAGGGGGTGGGACAGGTACAGGGGAAGGGTTGTGGAAGCAAAGTCCAATGAAGTGGGAATACCCTGGACTGGGAATGGAGAAGCCCGAGAGGGTAGGGGGGCAGCAAGGTCAGCTCCCATGGTGGGGACTGACCAAAGCAGCAGACAGAAAAGCCCACTAGGCCTATTCTGCTGGCATTTTTATGTGTTAATATGTTGGTATGCTTACTACACCAACATCATGAACCATAAAACAGATGACTGTCATAACTAGGGAGGCAGTATAGTACAGTGGTTTAAGGCTCTTAATTGCAAATCTGGAGATCTGCGTTTGAATCCCACAGCCCCCACATAAAAAATGCAAATTTTCTTACAGAGCTAATCAGCACTAACTGCTCATAGAATGCTGATACCTACATTTACAGCTCAGCAAATACTTGAAATCTAACTGAGTGGGATTTCTGTAAGAAAACAGCAAGAGTCTGTATTAATTATAGCATTGATGATCTGGGCAGTTTCTGTGCTTTTATGGTTGTGTATAGTTTGATCAAATTAAAAGTTTTAAAATTGAAACACTCCTGCTAGCTAGACCTGACACACATAGAAAACCAAAATAGTAAATTAGAGCTATTTAGTAGCTGTTGTCTTGCAGAAACCCCAGTTAGCTAGCTTTCCCCTGGATGGGAAGGGAGAAGCCCGAGAGGGCAGGGGGAGCAGCAAGGTCAGCTCCCAGGGTGGGGACTGACCAAAGGAGCAGACACAAAAGCCCGCTAGGCCTTTTCTGGTGGCATTTTTGTATGTTAGTATGTTGGTATGCTTACTACACTAACATCATGAACCATAAAGCAGATGGCTGCCATAACTAGGGAGGCAGTATAGCACAGTGGTTTAAGGCTCTTCACTGCAACTCCGGAGATCTAAGTTTGGATCCTACAGGCCACACACAAATGTGGAGTATCTTTTTAATAAAGTATAAAATATGTATGTGTGAGTTATTTAGTTTGGAGAATATTTGTTTCATTATTTGAAAAAGTGTGATACACTAAATGTGTAGTGCAGTAAACTATTGTAATATAGAATCAAATGTGTAACTGAAATAACTGTTGCCATTTATGCTCACTGGACAAAAACAGTTGCACAGCTCTGCTGTTGTGAAATGAATTTAAAGTAGTGCACATGCTAAATCTTATTGCCACATTCAAGACACCATACCCTACCTAATTGCCACATATAAACTCAACTATATTAAAAAAAAAATTCTAGGCAATTTTTTTTTTTACCAGGAAAGACACACTAAGCTGAAAGCTTGTTTACAGGTGCAACCTGGAAGCACAAGGAAGTTAAGTGATTTGCACAGGGTCACACAGAATGCAAGTGGGAGCTGTGGGAGTCACACCCAGGTCTCTAGGTTGGTAGCTCAGAGCCTTAAACCACTGTGTTATACTGCATCCTTTACCTACCTGCCTACTTAACCATTATGCATTCCCCAGTCCCATTTATAACACGGTTACACTTGTACAGTATATAATACATACTTCTCAAACTTGAAAGAAAAAATACACTTTATCATCAAAGTATGTGTTTACCAAATACTGTGCCCATGATTAAAATAATTTGAACTATTCCACCCCAAAATGTGCCCTGATATGAAACTGCATGCTTAACTGTAAAGATAATTAAAAAATGTATTTCTAAATGCATTACTAACATCAATGTTTCATGACTAAAACAATTTCAACCCCTCCCCCACACATATGTACCCTGACTAACTGCATTCTGGGAAGACTGCCTTGGACAAGATGCAATTAAAAAAACAACTGAGAAACAGGTTTCATCAAGCAAATGCTGACATCTTGTTTCTAGTGTCCATGATAAAATAACATAAAAAATAGTTAACATTTTTTTAATGTCAGCTCTGATCACAATAGCTTTTAAAATCACCAATTGTTTTCTTGTTCAGTGTTTTCTAATACATCTCAAACTTAAAAGAAAAAAACACACTTTATCACCAAAATCTGTGTTCACCAAGTACTGAGCCCATGATTAAAATAATTTTACCCCTTCCCCAAAAAACGTGCCCTGACATGAAACTGCATGTTTAACTATAAAGACAATTAAAAAATGTATTTCTAAATGCATTACTAACACTCATGCTTTCAAAGTTTTGAAACAACTAAAGACAAATTATATATAAAATATACATACAGTATATAAAATGTTTAAGAAAAACATGTGGCTCTTACTGTAAATTAGAATGTGTGTCTATGTTTCCTTCTGAGGCCCCAGGTGGCTCTGATAATCATTTGTTCCAAAGGATTTTTAAGTCAATTTGAAGGCATTAAATATCTTTTGTTCTCATAGTCCTTAATAAAGGCATTACATTTTCCACTGCACAGGCTTCTTGTGTTGGTTGATACAGGTCCCAAGCTAGTGTATCTTGTTACAGCATGATAGAGCTATCTCATGCCTCTCCCACATGAATCAGAAAAAAGTTTGGGGTGGATCTTTAGGAGCTTCTAGGGTGGAGGCGGGGATGGATCGTACTCCCCAAAAAAACCTAATGCTGTCTCCCACTACTCAAGTTCCAGTTCTTGTACCACCCATTTAAGAAAGAAAATAGTACCCTGCAACCATTGACTAACATGAAAGTGTATTTATTTGAGGACAGAAAACATTGCTTGGAGGAGGTAAGGTGGAAGAGACTATTTTCACCTTCTCTCAATTCCACGGACAGAAAACATGACATCACTACTTTTGTACATGCAAAATGTCTGCAGGCTCCTCCCACTGCAACTGTAAATATTGGCAAAGGACCTACAATAGGTAAGACAGGGAAGGATAGTGGAAGGGCAGACACAAGCCTCATCATGAAACAGAAGGTCTTAGAAGAGCTAAGCAAACTTAAGGTGGATAAAGCCATGGGACTAGATGGTATCCACCCAGGAATACTAAAAAAGCTTCAGGAAGAAATAGCTGCACCACCAGCTGAGCTGTTCAATCTATCTCTGGAAAGCAGCAGAGTACCCCAAGACTAGAAAAGGGCAACAGTTGTGCCTTTACACAAAAGTGGTAGCAAGGAACAGGCAGGAAACTACAGCCTAGTCAGCCTGATATCTATAGTGGGAAAAATTATGGTGACATTGCTAAAGAAGAGAATAGTTGACTACCTAAAGGAAACTGGAAAACTCTACCCCAAACAGCATGGCTTCACAGCAGAGTGCATGTGCCGAGCAAACATGATTGATTTCTTCAATTGGGTTACCAGAACAGTGGACCATGGTAGGGCAGTAGAAGTGGTGTACCTAGACTTCAGCAAGACCTTTGACATTGATCCCCACAGGAGACTTGCGACAAACTAGAACACACAGGAGTCAGACAGAAAATAGTAAACTGGATTAGAAACTGGCTGCAGAATAGGACCCAGAGAGTTTTGCTGAATGGGGCATTATAAAAGGAGGGAGGTGTTACCAGTGGTGTTACACAGGGATCAGTGCTGGGTCCAGTCCTTTTCAACATATTCATCAGTGACATCACTGATAAACTGGAGGGGAAGATTTGCCTGTTCAGAGTTGATACAAAGCTCTGTAACAGGGTGGATACACTAGAGGGAGAATTAGGTATGGAAGCTGACCTAAGGAGACTGGAAGAATAAATTTTATGCCAAGAAGTGTAAGAATGCACCTGGGGAAGCAGAACCCAGGAAAAAGTATGTACTAAAAGGGCATCAATTAGAGCAGACAAAGATGGAATGGGATCTGGCCGTGATCATTACCAAAGACTTAAAGGTAGGAAAACGATGTGAAAAAGCAGCACAGAAAGGGGTAATATGTGCAGAAAGCAGGAAGTTATCATGCCCCTCTACAGATCCTTCATAAGGTCACATCTGCGTCCAGTTCTGGAGGCCTCACCTAAACAAGAACATCGACCATCTGGAAATGGTGCAGAGAAGGGCCACAAAGATGGTGCAGGGGCTGCATCATGAGCCATATGAGACAAGACTCAAAGAGTTGAATTTATTCTCTGTGGAACACAGAAGAAATGGGGGGACATGATAGAAACATTTAAGTACGTCAAAGGAATTAACACAACTCAGAAGGAAAACCTCTTCCAGGAAAACAGGGCAGCATGTACAAGAGGGTACAACTTTCATCTGGTAGGAGGCAAGTTTAAAAGCAACTCTAGAAAGTACTTTTTCACCTAGAGAGAGTGATAGACCCATGGAACAGCCTGCAACCAGAAGTGGTGGCATCAAAGACAGTAAGGGAATTCAAACTCACTTTGGACAGGCAATGTGGGCAACTTAGGAAAAAAGCATAATTGGGGGGTAGCCACCTTGGACAGACTAGATGGACCACATGATCCCCATCTGCTGACACTCTTCCTATGTTCTTATGTTTTGAGAGGGTGCAGTTTAGTATCAGAGACAGAATTGATCAATACTTGAGGTTATGGGGGTCTACCTTAACTCGGAATACTATAAAATCCTACTGGGTTACCTAATGTAACAAGTACAGGTGTAGGCAAAGGTGAACACTAAATATATAAAGAAAAGGGATAAAGCATAAAGTATAAAATCAAGCAACAGCTTCATTGCCGACCCCCACCCCAGGATAGGAAAGGGCCCTGGTACCATCTAGGGAATCCAATCTGAAGAACACAGCTCAGGAAATTACATCATGCTATAATCAAACAGGCATGTTAATGCTAATGGTGAGGACTTGGGTAATTTACTCAATATAAGACAAATGATCAGGGGTACTGGAAAACTGTGGAAAAATATTAAAATTGCGGAGACAATTTTAGGAAATTGTGGAACAATTGTGGAGGCTTGTCCCAGGGTGTGGGTAAAACAGACAGCATACAGTCAGATAAGATTCAGCATGCTGCCATGTGGTTTTATTATAAACCACCAAAAGACAGGTAACAAAAATAACAAACTAAAATAATAAACACAAACCAGTGCAGTCAGATACAGCCATTATTCAGGATAGGATCACTTGGCATGGCTATACAGGCAAAGAGGTGGCTCCAGAAACTGGTTCATAGTGCTCTCAGTGTAAAATAATGAAGTGGAAAAGGAGCTGGGTACTTGTAAAGTCAGCATAAAGAGTTCTTATTCATTAAACTTAAAAAAGTACTTTTATTTGTGTTCAGGATATCAGTTAAAAATACAGCTTACAGCATAGCACGCCTTAAGCAGAAAATGTTTCAACTGTGATATCCTTAACACAAATAAAAGCCCTTTTTCTGAGTTTAGTAAATATGAACTCTTTATGTTGAGTTTACAAGTGCCTGGCTCCTTTTCCACTTAGTTGGCATGGCTATGCAAATCTTATTTGTACTACTGTTTCTCAAGGATGGTCATCACTGCCTTCCAATTGGACAAAATAAACAGCATGTCCTTCCCTGGCTATGGATACACTAAACATCAGTCTAGTGTCCATCTCAACCACTAGGGGTTTTATTCCCACCCCTGTCATGTGATCTGCCCTTTTTATGTTGTCTTGAACATGTGCAAGCAACATTCTGTGGCAGTAGGAGATGGTAGTAGGAGAAATGCATAGGTGTGTCAATTTTGGCGAATGCAGGTCACGCTTTAGAAGGTGTGTCCCTCATTCGCCAATTAGCCAGCATGCTAGTGGTGACACAAGTTTTATGCAGTGCCTCCAACCTGAAACAAACTTTCTGCTGCAATCAGAGACAGCTTATCATGCAGCGGCACAGATGACACGCCTCCCCTACATGCCTTGCCTGGTGAAACATTTCAATAAACATGGTGGTGGCTTGCACCAGCCGCCTCTCACAATCCCTAGAAAGTCAACTTTGGGGATGCCCAATCCCCCCTGTTGGCATGTTTAATACCCCCCAAGACTGTGTGGCACACTAGGAACCCACCCCAGTGTACCTCCGTGGTGTTCAGAAGCCGACCATGCCGGCATGTTCCTGCCCCTGCACCACCCCCATTGTGTGCCACACTGGAAGCCCACCCCATTGTGGGAAACATCACCCTCCCAAAGTCATGAGGCACACAGGGAGCCCACCCCAGTGGGTGCAACATTTGTTTTCTCACACCTGTAAAGAAAGAAAACCGGTCACAGTATTCCTCTTTTTACAATACTTGAAACAAAGAAAATGGTCCATCTCTGTTGGTGGCACCCCATCCCCCAACCCACACCCACCCTCTGCACTCCCCACCTCCCCACACACAACCTCACCCCATACTTACCTCCGGAGGTCAGTGCCACGATCCTCGGTGGAGCAAGAACATGTCTGCACTCTTCAAAGCCAACCACGAATGGAAGAAATGCTGGTAAGCTGTATAATGGCATCAATGGGGGAGGTTTCAACTTAGGTGGATATCTTGGCCATTTTTTGACTTTTGGCACCAGATTTTAAGCATGGGTTTCTTGGGACCCCCACCTCATGAAATCAATCACTGTCATTTCATTATTCAGTCCCGAAAGGTGATTTTGTGGTCACTGCACAAAATCATTTTTCAGGACTGATTAACAAAATGAGAGTGACACTGCTCATGAGGTGGGCTCCCAAAATCCTATTTTGCAAATTTGGCAAACAAATTCCAAAAATGACTGTGTTATGAGCATGCATTGAACAGTTTCCATGAACACTTGTAACTTCAAGAATTTTTAATATTTTCACTCCAGATTTTCAACATTGCCATTTTTTCACACCTCCTTATGAACAGTACAGCTGTCATTTTTCACATCCTGCCTGAAATGTGTTTTCACACATCTGGCACACTATGGGGCAGTCACTGTGGGAAATCAATGTTTTGGACAGATTAAGAAAATCACAGTGACACTGTTCATGAGTGGAGGTCTCAAAATGCCTGTGTTGAAAATTTGGTGAAAAAATTCCAAAAAAATGACTGTGTAACAAGTGTGCATTGTGCAGTTTCTACGCGTGCTCTTAACTCCGAGAATGTTCAATATTTTCACTCCAGATTTTCAACATTGCCATTTCTTCACACCTCCTTATGAATGGAATAGCTGTCATTTTTCACATCCTGCCCGAAATATGTTTTCGCACATCTGGCGCAGAATGGCGTGGTCACTGTGGGAAATCAACATTAAGGACAGATTAACAAACCACAGTGCCACTGTTCATGAGTGGAGGTCCCAAAATGCCTATGGTGAACATTTGTTCAAAACAATCCCCAAAATAATTGGGTTATAGGCGTATGTTGCTCAGTTTCTACGCACATTTGTGACTTCACCAATTTTTCATATTTTCACTCCAGATTTTCAGCATTACCATTTTTTTACACCCCCTCATGAATAGTACAGCTGTCATTTTTCACATCCTGCCCAAAATGTGTTTTCACACCTGTGGTGCCAAATGGCGCAATCACTGTGCAAAATCTCCTTTCAGCTAATGAACTGATAGTGCCACTGTTTATGAGGTGGGGTCACAAAAAGCCCATGTTGAAAATTTGGAGTGAAAATACCAACAAATTCCTGGGCTCTTAAGGTTTCCAACTGTAACGCCCCACGCTGTAGAGATAGACAGGTGTCAGGGGTGTGACTTGGGAGTTTTGGCTGTAATACTCACACCATTTCACCCCCCCAGCCTGCAGCCACTAACAGGCATCGAGATGTGAATTGGACTCTTCTGCCCCAAAGTTCACCCCATTCTCCTATACTGCACCCATCTCAGCATATTTCCTTATGGAATGGGGTGATCGTAAGGCCCGAAGACCCTAAGGCACACCGCAACACTTGTCAGTGTCTGCAGGGTAGGATGAGATGAAATGGCATAAGCGTTATGGCCAATGACCCAAAGGCACACCCCAATGCCTGTCAGTCTCTGCAGGGTTGGGGTGGGGTTGGTGTCAGTTCAATACTTTACTGCCATTCCTATTATGCATCTCTCTAACTTCTACACTGCCAAAGCCAATGCCAGCAAGACAACATTCGACATTGACAAATGTTTGTTTTAATACAGTGCAATAATTTCATACACAACTGCTTTTCACATATCAAAAAACAAAGGGCTGGAAACATCATAAATGATAATCCATTATTCATAAAAAAAAACATTCATAAGAGTTAATCGTGCTAGATAAAGGGGATGATATCTAATAATCTTTAAGAAGAGTTGGCTCCTCCCCAACTGTAATATCAGGTACCTTCCTTTCTTTTGCATGCCAGTATAAATATGGGGCCACTGGCTCCTAAAGAAAGAGAGGGAATTACACTGGTATCACCACTGTAAGAGTAAGTCAGAGCTTTACAGCATATATTAGTTTTAAACCAAAAGAAGGAAAATAGTTAGAAAAAAAATGAGTCTTCAAAGATTAAAACCTGAGGTAACCAGGACAACCATGCTAGAGACAATGGGCCAGCTATTCAAAGCTTTGCGCCGGGCAAAAACTGCTTGCGCAGGTTTAGCGCGGGATTAGCGCGGGTCTGCTATATTCAAAAGGCCAAATAGTGCGGGCAAACTGCATTAGCGCCGGGCAAACCAGTAATGTATGTAAGGGGCCAAAGGAGGTGGGGGCCTAGAGGCAGCATGAGGGATATTCAAGGTCCAGCGCACGCTAGGATACATGAGCGCCCTAGCGTGGCGCTAGTTACCGCCTATAAAAGGCTGGTCTAAACACAGGCAAAACACAGAGGAGGAGGGACCAGCACAGGAAGTGGGAATGTGTGCAGTGCCAGTAGCAGTGATCCTGCCATTGATGGCAGCTGTAGTGGAGGAGGAGGAGAGGAGCAGGCACAACATGGGCCATAACGCAGGCCAAGGAGGCGGTATGCTTGCAAACAGGCTGTACCGGCTCAGGGTCTCCTCCGAGACCCCTGCCTGATGACCACATCATTGGCGGTACCGGATGAACAGGGGAATGTTGAGGCAGCTCTGTGAACTCCTGCATGAGCAGTGCAGCCAAACACCAGGCGCAGTCATGCCATGACAGTGGAAGGAAGGTGACAGCAGCGTGTGCTTCCTTGCCACAGGGACGTTCCAGCGACCAACAGGGGACATCATTGGAGTAGCGGTCTGCCACCTCACACCTCCTGACCCAGTTCCTAGAGGCTCTCCCTGCCACATGCTGGGGAATTCATAGTATTCCCCAAGCACGACGAGCAGAGCGCAGAGAAACAATGCAGCAGTTCCATCGAGTTGCGCACCTACCATCTGTACTGGGTGCCATTGACTGCACCCATGTCCCCATCCGTGCACCACCTGGCGATGGCAGTGACGTGTATGTAAACAGGAAGGGGTACCACTCCATCAACTGCCAGGTGGTGTGCGATGTGGCGGGGCGCATCAGCAATGTCTATGCACATTACCCCAGCAGTGCCCACGACGCATTCATCTGGCACCAGTCTCAGCTGTACCAGGCCTTTGAGGAGGACAGGATACCCAGTGGGCAACTAGTCGGTGAGTTGTAGCAGACAAGGCAAACACACAACAGCATGGATGGGGGCAGGCATTGCAGGCCAGGGAAGGGGTGTGGGAGGGCCACAGAGAGGTGCAGAACAGCAGCTGACAGACCGCAGTACAGCACTAACAGGTATATATGTTTTGACAGGGGACAGTGCCTATCCCCTGCGACCCTGGCTGCTCACACTAGTACTCTGACCGGCCACAGTGGCCGAGGAGCTGTACAACGAGGCACATGCCAGAACAAGGAACATCATAGAGAGGGTGTTTGGCATCCTGAAGATGCGATTCAGATGCCTGGACACATCAGGCGGTGTCCTACAATATACACCTCAGAAGGTATGCCGTATCTTCCTAGCCTATTGTATGCTGCACAACATGGCAATGAACCGTGGGATACAGGCACCTGAACCTGAGGGACAGTCTGACAGTGAGCCAGAGCCAGTGGTCAGGGGGATAGTGGAGCAACTCGAGAGGAGGGACCCTCGCATGGCATGCAGGGCCATACAGCACCGGGACAACATCATCAGGACACTGCAACAGACCAGAGGGTAAGTACAGACTGCACAACAACCTGAAAGAGTACAAGGTATCAGCAATTTAATGTGCACAGACTAAGATAACAGTGAAAACAACAATCACATCAGCAAACAAACCCAGTGTAATACACAAATAGTGTGTGCATGTGGTGTGAGTCCGTGATTGTGCAGCACATATGTGGGGGGGATACACACAAACGGTGTAATCATGGTGGGGAGGTGTGATGTGTGTCGTGAGGGTAAGGGGGGCAACTGTGTTGGTGGGAGTGTGTGTCTGTGTGTGCACACATCTGCCCATGCATGAGGGGGATGCATGCAGAGTACAGCAGACAGCCTGTGGGCATCACCGGCAACGACAACCATGCATGCGGCGTGCACCCGTACCAGGGGTTATGGACCCTGGGGTGCTCTGTGCAGAGGACACAGCTGAAGTGGAAGGTGAGGCAGGCATGGTTGACCTCCTGTGCCCCCGGGAGTTGGTGGAGGCAGACAGGGTGGATGGATGGCCATGGCGCCACTGGGTTGCAGGCGGAGTGCATGATGGATCGGAACTGGTACCAGTGGCAGCCCTGCGCCCATGGTGTGCCTGCCTGTGTGCCCCTCTGCCATCCACACCACAGCCAACAAACCCATGCTGGCAACCAACAGGCACACCATGCATGACATTACCAATTGCCACCACTGCAGCAGTCAACCCAGAGAAGCCACGGTCTATGGTACCCACCAGGTGGCCAAACCTGTCCTCTGCCTGCTGCTCAGCACGTGCAAAGCCCACTGTTATTGCCTCCCGTATCTGACCCAGCTCATGTTGCAGCTCACGCCGCATGGCATGCAGGTCCAGACGGGCCTCCTGCTGTGAGGTGACAGCAGCCTGCAGGAGTGGCCGGGCACCATGACCTTCATGTACCAGAGGGACAGGACCCCCAGCAGCAGCTGGCAGTGATGCCTGTGGCAATGCACCAACTGCTACATCCAGCTGCTGACTACAAGTGGCAGTGGTCTGTGGCACCATATGGACTGTAACCCTAGCATGTGTCCGACAATGCACGCCCTGCTGTCCTGCAACACCACCCACACCACCCACCACTGTGTGTTCAGCCACAGCCACACTGCTGACACCTACAGAACCACCCTGACCTGTTCCATGGCCTTCAGCCCCACCCCTGCATCCCCTGGCACAGGAATGGCCAGCTGCTGTGAATATCCGGAGACATCACTATCATCCGCACTGGTGACAGTGACCAGCAGTACCTCTCCCACCCCATCACTCTCAGTTGGTGCAACATCCAGGTGCCCACTGTACCCTAACACCCCTAGTGAGGTGTGACCCCCCTCCCTAGGCAGTTGCACGCCCTGTCCACGGGTATGCCCAACATGCATTGGGTCCATGTGGCCCTGAGAGTGACACAGTCCAGATGTTGATGGCCGATCGTCATCAAACTCCTCCGCGACCTCAGGAACCTGGCTGGACATCTGTGGATCATGCCGTGGTGGTGCAGGCCTGTCTGAGAGTGCTGTGGAGAGAATAGGGACAGGGTCAGTCACCCATCCATGGACACTGTGGCAAAACACCACCACCACTACCACCACCACCACACCATGCAGCCCTCAGGACAGGTACCCACCTCACACAAGCCTGTGACAACATGCACCCACCCACCCCACAGTGACCTTGGCCATGCCAGGCATCATTTCGGCAGGATACAGTGCACCCTGTGTAGGACACCAAAAGCAGGACCGTGCACCCTTGCCTGCACCACATACAGGGGTTACACATGTGAATACAGACCTGGCCTTGGAAGTGCGAGGGTCGTCTCGCAGCCACCACCTGGCACACCTGTCACTGTCACCATCCGCAGTGTCTACGCCACCACCGCCATGTGTGGTTCCTCCACACGCTGCTGGTGTTCCGGTGGACCACCACCAGTTCTGCTCCTGTCTCTGTGGCGGTGTGCCTCCTTCTCCTTTGCATGCCGCAGGAGGTCATTCCAACGTTTCCGGACTGCCTCAGTTGATCTCCCACGGCCCCCAACCGCATTCACAGCTGCAGTCACCTCCTCCCAAGCCTGCCGCACAACAGCATCGGTGGCCCTGTGTGTGCGTAACACGTCTTCTCTTTCTTTCACCTCATGTGCAAGGGTGTTCAGCAAATCTTGGGAGAATTTATGTGCACAGATGCGCTCCTGTTGGGCCTGCACAGCTATGGGATAATCAAGAGGGGACAGGTGTCAGTGGCTGTGTCAGTGCTGCAGTGCATCACACAGTGGACATCACGATATCATCCCCTACAGTGCTACAGGCCACATGGACATATCAGATCACTGCATGTGCCTGTACGGTGCACATGCCCACATTGCCACTGTCTGTCCTGTGTCTGGAGTGGTGTACACACATGTGCACTGCTGTGGCTTGTGTCTGCCATGAATCCCCATGACTGTATTGTGGTCCATTTCAGCATCACCGAGTATGCGAGGACAAGTGCGCTAGCAATGTCAGGACACCATGCCGCATGGGAGCGCACATTGCTGGTACACTGTGTACGCCCTGGGGGGGGCACAGGCCATCACACCACACATCCAGGGAGACAAGACGGTGCACTGTCATGGTACAGCACCAGTGCACCTGGCTTGCAGACACAATGTGCATGCATTGGCACATGGCACAGTTAACTGCAGGGGGTATGTGCACAATGCAGTGGACGTTTGTGGTCCCACGGTGGTCATACATACCAGGAGTGTAGCCAGAAATATCCATTTTGTACACAGTCTCCAACTGTTCCCCATTACAAAATGTACACATCCTTTCCAAATGGCACCCCCTTCCAAGTCAGATTGTTGTCAGATGATTCCTCTACTCTCTAAAGAGGTCATACATGCATCATACACTCCTCAGTGGCCAACACTAACCCAAATACTACAGATTAGAATGATAATATTAACAGAGTGGCCTATGGTTTGTGACAGGCACTCAACAAAAGTGGACACAAATGTGTACACTGAGTATGCCTGTCTACACCCTTGATACATACCTGGCTCTCGCTGCCCATCCCCCTGTTGCATATCTCTTTCCATGTTGTACACTGCTGTATTCCCGCCACAGTTCCACAACACAACACTGGTGGTGCACTGCTTGCCCTTTTATAGCCCAGCCAGGCAATCCTGCCTGTTAGTCATGTAAATGAGAACATAATGATATGCTAATCACACGGTTTGCCCCATGCATACACTAGTACCCTCATTTGCATATAGCCATTGAATATGGCTCTGAATAGCCCATGCAGCACACGCAGCGCTGGGCAAAGGCCAGCGAAGAGCTATTTGAGGGTCAGTGCCGCGCTATGTGCGGTACGCATGCTCATGGTTCCCCTTGTCCGCGCTATCACCCTGTCATAGCGCGATCTAGCGCTGCGCTAACCAGCTTTAGCGTGGCACTACACGCATGCGCTGTATATCGGCCCAGGGTCATGGTAGGGGTCACGCATGCGCATTGCAAACACTTCCTGTTAGTGTGGCACTATGGCATAAGTCAGTGCGGCGCTAGACTTCAGTTCTAGGGGGTGTCAGGGTGTATGCACAGTCGTTCTTTAACTGTTTAACGTGGTTATTTGCCCCCTTCCACAGCACCAATGTCTGTGAGAAGTAGGCAAAGGGCAGTGGTGGGCCGTGATAGGCGGTGGGATGAGGCTGAGATGGCCAACCTGGTGCAGTTGACCGAGAGGCGCCATCGCCGCCTATTTGGACCTGTACGGAGGCGACTTGCCTGACGCAGGTCTGGGCTCCATTGCCCGTCTACAAGTGCCATCACTGGTATTCCACGTGATGGTGAAAAGTGCCGCCATCGTTACGTCGACATCAGGCTCAGGCAGCGACCACTGCTTGAACGCTGCAGGGTCATGGTTCACGAGGGGACTGTGCCTGTGCCAGGTAAGTGATGACTGTAGCGCCACTGCTGGCATGGGTGGTGGGGCAGTGTGTTCCGTGGTGTGCTTATGTGCATGTGTGTTGCTGAGCTACACATGTTGCTCATGGAGTCCACCAATCCATTCGGTGTGTACTGTGTGGGACAGGGGTAGACGGTGTGCACTGACCCGTGTCATGCTTGGCATGGCTTTGGTGGTGCACTGCACCCGTGTGCCACTGTTGCATGTGTTGTGCTACACCACTGGGGTATAGGGTCATCTTTAGTGTACCAAGGTGGCTGATATTGTAGTAATGCTGCTGTACCCTCTTCTCACTGCAGAGCGACGAGGACACACCACAGACAGGAGGGACGTGACACAGGCCAGACAGGGGCCGTCAACCGACAGGCGCAGGGTGCCTCCGATGGCACAGCGTGCAGCGGAGAGCAGTGACGGTGACAGGGATGTTTTGTGTGAGTACTGTGTGATGTTATGCTTTTCCACTATGTGTCTGACTTTACAGGGCAGGCAGTTGAGCAAGTGTGTCTCCAGGCATACGCACTGTACACATTTGTGTACACTTTGGTGTAGTGCATGTCTGTCAACTGTTCCTAGGTACACCAGACATTTTGGGTCACTGTAGGCCACTGGGGTGTGGCCCTGTTTGAAATGCTGTTGTGTAGGAGACTGATACATGTATAACCTCATTAGAGAGTAGGGGAATCATCTGACAGACATCATACCCTTTTGGAAGGGGTGTACCATTTGGAGTTGCTCAGAACAGCATTTGTAAGGGGAGTGTGGCTGTTGGGGATTGTGTGTAGAACATGTGAATGTCTGCCTACACCCCTGCACTACAGTGCTGTGTCGGGTATCGTGGCTCAGTTGGCTAGGTAATCCAGGCCACATGTGGGATGGCTGTGTGCATTTCCGTTGTCTCCCTTTCCTCCATTGCCTTGCCTGCTGCTGCGAGACCTGAGACATGGCTTGCTGTGTGTACTGATAGCAGTATGTACTGCCATGTGCATCATGTTGCTGTTATGCCCACCATTGTGGAGGGATGATGCGTGTCTCTGCATGGCTGTGGGACAGTCGTCATGCCTGGGGGTTGGGGATTACTGGGGTTGGCCTGTCGTGCCACCTGTTGCTGCTGCTGATGTTGGCCTGTCTGCCATGGCAACAGTGTACTCCACCTCTCATGGCATGTGTCATTTACAGTACCATGTATAACATGTCAGTATATGTGCAAGACATGTTGTGAGTACATTCCAGGGCTATGCACACCATGGCGTGCAGGGGGATACTGTGTCATGTGGTGCAAGCATTTCCCTGGCAGTGTACTGTCATGGTGGCGTGGACACGGGTATGTTATAGTGTGTCCCTGTCCGACCTCCGTGTTGGACATGCAGGGGGCTGTGTGGGAAGGGTCCTTTGGGACTGTGGTGCTACATGGCTCTGTGTGGCTGTACATTGCATGTGTGCCTGTTGCGGCATGTGTGTTGGCAGGCATCCTCCAAGCACTCAATGGTGGGCAGTTTGATGTCTGGTGGGGAGTTGGCCAATGGGCATTGAACTGCTTACTTAATGTCTGACACCTAACAACGGCAATGTTGTACCTTTCTGTGTTTCATTCATTGTGGTGTACACTAGGGGGACTGTTCACTATGACTGTCTGTGTATCCCATGGCCATTACAACTGTACAGGTTGTGGCCTTGTATGTGGGTGTCTTGGCTTTCATGAATTGTATCTTAAAGGCCACTGGCGGCAAGTGACACAGTCATGGTGTACGTTGGTATGTTTTCAGGCTACACTCCGGGGTGGGGTAGCCCACCCTAACAGTGGGGAGGGGGTATCAGTGTGTCCACATGGTGTGCAGTTGTGGCCTCCCTGGCTACACCCCTGCCTGTGGGCTCATGCTCTGATGTGGGAGCCATTGTCCCCAAGATGGTGCTTTCCCTCTGTCCCTGTAGTGCATGGTGTTTGTGCACATGTTATGCAGGTGTGCTGCAGGAGTTGTTCTGTGGTAGCATAGTGTGCTGGTTGTCAGCCCCTATGGCAGATGCTGCTCCCACAGGTGTGTGTGTGCCTCGCCATGCCTTGACCACCAGGGTGACACTGTCCTGTGCATGTCTTTGGCCTACCACTGCAGTGCCACTGGTGGACCATGCCCAGTGTCTGTGTTTCACATGTGTGTGTCTTCTTGCATGGGTGGTGTCACGGCACTGTGCCATTCTCTACACCACTGTGGGCCCCTCACCCTTCTGTTGCAGCAAGTGGTGGGCTGGGCATTGGCACTTCCCTGGTTGTGTACTGCTTGGTTACCTGTCCTGCAGTCCCTACTGTTCTGATGCCAGTGTCGTTGTCCTCTGTGGTCATTGGGTCTCTGTGGTCCATGTCAAGTCTCTATCTGTGTCACTTGCCACTGTTGCACACTTATGTCAGTCACCCACCCACCTGTTCAGGGTTTCCTGTCATCATTTGTACAGCTGCTGTGTTATGGCATCGTGGGTGGCAGTTTGGCTGGGTGTCTACAGTTCTTGTGGAGGGCAGCGGTGAGGGTGGGCCACTGTTGGGGGTGTACATGACAGGCATGTGTGGTTACACACGTGGTTGGGGCTGTGGCACCTTCTCCAGTTGGTGTCATCTGTATTGTGTAACATAGCTGTGTGACCGTGGGCAGCATGTCCCACCATGTGTCATCCCATGTGCATATCATTCAGTGTCCACTTGTCGTTCACATCTCTGGGGGTGGCTGTCTGTTTGCACTGTTACAGTCTGCACGCCGCTGTGCTGGCTGGCCTCCACGTTGTTGGGTTTCTCAACATACATCCATGCATGTCCATGTACATTGGGGTGTTGCATGCTGCCTGTTACATACTGCCTTGTTCTGCAGGCACATGTTAGTGTGTGTTGTGGTTTGTTACATACTAGCACATGGGCATGGTTGTTGGGGCATGCTGTCCACCGTGTGGTGGTACATGGTGCCTTTGTGTCATTGTCATGCCCTGATGCGGTCCCCCTTTCTCCTGTAGGGCCATGTCAGTCGTCACTGTGGGCCACCCGTCCAGAAGAGGGTGAAGGCACAGAGGAGCTGTTAAGGAGGCTGGTGCGGCAACAGCGTACCCTAATCGAACAGCAAGCTGTCTTGATTTCTGAGACAAGGCGTGTTGCAGCCATCCTGGATGAACATCTGCCAGTGCCTGCCCGCACCTAACCCCTGCATACTTTTTCCATTAGCCTGCTTCCTGTCCCTGGCCCAGTGTCCCTAGCCCTGTATCTGCCATCCTGTTCCCCTCCATTGCTTCCTATTTCCACATCCCTCTCCCAGCCACATTCTTACCCCATTGTTCTGTTGCTATATTTAACATTTGCCTGTTTGCACTGTTACTGTTGTTTTCCCCATTGTTTTCAGTCCCTTTGTTACGCCTGCCCTTTTCCCTTTCATTATGTTTTTCTTGCACCCACTTTTCTAACGGTGTTCTGCTATGTTTTGATTTGTTTTCTGTATATATGTTCATGTTGCCTTTGTGCCTTAACTGTTCCCTTTTGCATTATACTTTATTATGCTTGACATTCCTGTGTCCTGTGTCTTTTGGGGTGGACTTGGGATTTGACAGTGTTCTGTGGTATTCTGATTTCACTTGGTTCAGGTTATTCCATTCCTTCACTAGTACTGCAGTTGTGTCTGGCTGGGCTGTTTTGCTTTCCTGTGTTCCTGGACAGCTGCTTACACCTCTGACACTTTGTTTCTGTGGGTGTTTGCACTGCCTCTGTCTGATTGCTATATTCGGTGCTGTCTTCTCTGCTATATTCAGTGCTGTCTTAATCCTGGGCAATGTTTGCCCTGCACTCCTGGGCCTGTTTGCCCGGCTTCCTTCGCTTGCTATATTCAGCTGGTTTTGCACCGGGCTATTCATTTTGAATATAGCTATGTTTTTGCTCTGGGCACAGTTTGCCCACCGGGCAGTGCTAATTTAGCCCCAGGGCAAAGTTTTGAATATCTGGCCCCATATTTCTACTTCATTACCTTAGAGACAACATTTATATTTATTTTTGTATAGTTTTAAGTTTATTCCAACACTGAGAAGTTTTATTTTATTTATTTATGCATGCAGGACAAACACTTTTATTCATTTGGCGCACTACACCTCAATTTCTGCCACCTTGTACTGTGTCACAGGAATGCCTTATTGCAATTATTAAATGTGTCCTTCTTAGTAAATTGGATATATATTTTTAAGCATACTTTTGTTGAGCTGCTTTCAGTGGGCTGTTGTGCTGGGATAATGGCTCTGCTGAAAGTACATCTTGGCCAATCAGGAGCCAGCATTCTTTTTACCCATTTCATAATTTCTAATACTGCATGCGTAAGAACTCAAGAGCTAACTGACAATTTGCACTGGTTTCTGGGTCCATGCCTCAAAACAAAATTTTTTTTCCCTTGCACTAAAACAAATATTTATTTCCCCTATCCTTTTGCAGGAAGTGTCCCTTTCTTTTTTTTTTTAAATTTCCTTTTTATTAAAAGAGTTTTGCACTTATAGAAAAAGTGGTGAGACCGTATACATAGTACAATTAAAAGCTGAGCTATAGTGTTCAGGATATCAGTAGCTCTAATACACTGATACAGTAATGTCAGATTCAATAAAGTATAACAGTGCACTTGATCAGTTCAAAGAAAATTATATATAAAGAAGATTTAAGAGCTAGTGCCAGATATTCAAAACTTTGCTCCGGGGCTAAATTAGCACTGCCCAGTGGGCAAACTTAGCCCGGAACACAAAGCAAGCTATATTCAAAAGGAAATAGCCCGGTGCTAATCCTGCTGAATATAGCAGTCTAAGGAAGCCAGGCAAACTGGTCTGGGAGTGCAGGGCAAAAATAGCCCGGGAATAAGACAGCACTGAATATAGCAACAGGGAAGTGCAAACTGCAACTGCAGCTCATTAGACTCTGTAGCAAGAGAGAGGGTTTTGGATGCAAGGAACAGCCTCCCTGAGGAGGTTGTGGAGTCAAGAACAGTGGGGGAATTGAAGAATGCATGGGACAGGCATAAGGCAGTCCTAGTGGGGGGGAGGAGGAAGTAAGCTGTTGGTTAACTAGGATCTGCAGCTTATCTGTTAGGTAGGAAAATGGGCAGACTAGGTGGGCCAAGCGGTCCTTATCTGCCGTGAAATTCTATGTTTCTAAGCCAGTGTTGCAAGTGGAAAACATTGTGTGTGATTGCACAGAGCTGTCTCACATCTACTGCAAACATACCTCTCAACCTTCTGCCTCATAAATCAGGGACAAGACTTAAAAAAATCAGGGACAAAGGTTTAAAAGCAGGGACATATCTTAACAATTG